>JAGSMP010000042.1:1292713-2585426 GCA_029286625.1 Parnassius orleans
TGGCTCAACCACGTAAAAATAAATAATTGATTTTATCGTAAACTTTTTAAGGTCTCATCACTCATCAGTCATCAGTATTGTTAAGAAAATCGTTACTATGTAAGACTATGATTAAGCAGTTCATATTATTTATTGCTAAATATCTTTGTTTCTATGATACTTCAACATATTATCATTTATCAACTAGGATATAGGATTATCTATTATCTAATATACTTCAAATAAAAACTTAAATTGAATGTGTCTGTACATTGTATATTTTTGTGATAAAAATGATCGATTGTCTGTCTGTTTGTATTCCTTATAAGTATAAAATATTTATACTATTACTGTTTGATTTAGAGCAGTAGTGTAGTTTTTAAAATATAAACATTTATGTCCAAAGTAAGAAAACTTCAAAATAAACAAATTAATAACAATGATTCTATGCGAAAGAAGTCGCGGGCACAGTTAGTATATCATATAACATTTCGCAACAAAATCAAAATATTATGTTTCTTATAAGAAAGTCAAATATAAGCTTAATCAGGATTTTAATTAAGGCCCGTTTGAAATAAATAACCCGAGCCGCCTAAAAGCCCCCATAGCTCCCCTGAGCGCTCGTTGTAAATATCGCAGAACGTGAGCAACCCGGATTCGATGCTTGCCGGCACCAATGAAATTATTAATTACAGTTTTAAGTGATGATTTACCACGTGCTCGGCGGTAAAGAAAATCTTAAATGAAACCTGCATGTCTGAGAAAAAATATATTTCGAGGACATGTGAATACCGCTAACACGCATTGGGGCAGCGCGGTGGGCACTTCTTTGTCCTAAAACTGTTTTAGAAATGAGATGACACTTGTGTAACAGCCTCTCCTGGGCACTGTATTTTTTATAGAATGGGATGACAAAAGAGCACGCAGTCCGCCTGATGGTAAATGGATGCTGTGGCCCATAGACATCTACATTTATCCTCGATTAAGAATCAAAATGCAGATGCGTTGTCACCCCTGAGGACTAAGATGAATGCCTCGTTTCCAGTAAAAAGGGTCTCCGGTTCTTTACACTCACCATAAAAAACACAGCAGCATTAAGTTGCTATTTTACGCTGGTATTCTGTGAGAGCGTGGTCTTGCCCCGGTCGAGCCCACCCATTCGTGCTACAACCATAATATTATAGGTGCAGCGTAGCTCTACCACGTACAAAAGCTAACTTAAGTAAAGTGTGTAAGCTGTAACTTAAGCAAACATACATTCTTTTTAGGAAGCAAGTTAGATGCTATGACAGCTACGATAATAATTGGCATGGTTCAGCTTTTAAGCAACGGAGTGAGCACAATGTTAGTCGACAGAGCAGGACGGCGACCGTTGCTGTTACTGTCAGCGGTTATAATGTGTCTCTCAATGGGAGCAATGGGCGCCGCTTTCTATTTGAATTTTGGATCAGAATCATGGCTTGGGTAAGATTACGAATTATGTAATAAATATAATAATATATTTTTTATAATATCTACTTGCGTCTAAATACTCAAACGCTGCACAAGTTTAAGATGCCGTTTAGTCTCGAGCTGTCTCTATCTATCACTTCATCTTAAAATTGAGTAGCGTTTCATTATGAGTATTTGTCTTTTCTACCGACTTCAAAAAGGAGGAGGTACTCAATTCGACTGTATGTTCTTTTTTATGTGCGTTACCTGATAACTTTATTCTAGGTGAACCGATTTCGATGATTCTTTTTTTTATTTGAAAGCTGGTGCTTCTGTACCAGCACCCCCGGTAATGGTGAATCCCTCGCGGCGCATCCACGCCCAAGCTACCCTACTCTTCCTGAGCGTGACTCAGGCTGCCGCGCGTTTTCTGGGGGGGGGGGGCGAAATTTGGGCAGGCGCCCCTGCCACGCTATCCGTGAATTTCTGCAACATCAGGGGACTTCATTCAACCATCTGGAAATGGCGAAGCCGGCTTTGCTCTTTCTAACCGAGACACAGGTGTCCTCTCCGGCTGATACTACGTATCTCTCCTACCCGGGGTATAAATTAGAACACTCCTTTGTGCCCCGGGCTGGAGTTTGCGTGTATGTCAGAGAGGACATCTGTTTTCGACGCCTCGGCAGTCTTGAAGGTACGGACCTGTCCATCTTATGGCTGCGCATAGACAGCGACGACCATCCCCGCGTCTACGGGTGCCTCTATAGGTTCCATAGCGGCAATGCCGACACAGACCGAGTCATCGACCACGTCCAAATAGCTGCAGACTCCGTGCTACAACAGGTCCCATCCGCGGAGATCGTGATGCTTGGTGATTTCAACGCCCACCACGCTGAATGGCTTGCTTCTCGTTTAACCGATCATGCGGGTTCTGAGTTCTGAGACTTTTGGGATCTGTTTATGACTTTGCTTTGGCATATGGTCTGACACAACTGGTTACCTCGCCTACGCGGATCCCATATGTGGAAGATCATGTACCTTCCCTGTTGGACTTTCTGCTGACCTCTCATCCAGACGGATATCAGGTCTCCGTCGATGCCCTTCTTGGCTCCTTGGACCATTGTCTGATCCGGAGTACCGTGCCACTCAAGCTCCCGCCGCGGATGCGTTCTGCAGGTTGCCGCCGTGTTTGGTATTATAGGTCAGCCGATTGGGACGGGATGCGATCTTTTTGTGCATCCTACCCTTGGGGGCGGGTTTGCTTCTCGCCGGATGATCCCAGCGTTGTTGCTGATTCTGTCGCCCCCTGCCCCCTTTGCCCCCTGTCGCTGATGTGCTGCTACAGGGAATGGAACATTTTGTTCCATCATCTGTGGTACCTATCGGAGGCAGAACCCAGCCATGGTTTGGTCGCTCCTGCAAAATTGCATTACGCCATAAGCAAGAGTGCTACCAGGCCTGGGCTCACGCATCGACGTCTCGGGATGCAAATACCAGCGCTCTTAAAAAGAAGTATAATACCGCCTCCAGGTCCTTCAAAAGTGTCATTGTCAAGGCAAAGTCAGAGCACATCGGCAGAATTGGCGAGAAACTAATTCGTCTTCCTTAGGGAATACGTGCATTCTAGTCTCTCGCCAAGGTTGTCCATGGGAACTTCTGTCAGCCATCTCTCCCATCTCTGCACAGGGAGGACGACTCACTGGCCCATGCCGCAAAGGATAAAGCCGATCTGCTGGGCTCTCTCTTCGCGTCTAACTCTACTCTTGATGACGGGGGAACACACCGCCGACCAGGATGTGCTGTTTACCCAACGCTCGGTGCGCAGAGCACTCTTCTCCCTGGACGTCAACAAGTCGAGTGGGCCTGATGGCGCCGGTTTTAACGCGTCTTTTCCGGTACTCTTACTCCCTATGCGTAGTCCTGAACTCATGGAAGACAGTTTGGTGCACCCGATCCCTAGAAAAGGCGACCGCTCAGATCCGTCCAACTACAGGCCTATCACTATTACCTCCTTGTTCTCGAAAGTAATGGAAAGCATTATTAACTGCCAGCTCATACGGTACCTTGAGGATCGCCAGTTGATTAGTGACCGCCAGTACGGTTTCCGTCGAGGTCGCTCAGCTGGCGATCTTCTAGGTTACCTAACTCATAGATGAGCGGAGGCAGTGGAGTACAAGGGGGAGGCGTTGGCCGTTAGTTTGGACATAGCGAAGGCCTTCGATCGGGTTTGGCACAAAGCGCTTCTTGCGAAGCTTCCCTCCGATGGGCTTCCCGAGAAATTGTGCATTTGGATCACCAGTTTTCTTGCAGATCGGAGCATCAAGGTCGTAGTAGACGGTGCATGCTCTGATTACCAGCCCATTAACGCTGGTGTTCCACAAGGCTGCGTACTATCGCCAACGCTGTTTCTTCTGCATATCAATGACATGTTGCAAACCGCTAACATTCATTGCTATGCGGATGACAGCACTGGTGATGCTTTATATACCTGCTGTGCCAATATTTCTCGAGAAAACGTCGCCGAGTACCGGGACAAACTTGTGTCCGAAGTCGAGACTTTGTTGAACAAAGTCTTGGATTGGGGGCGACTAGATCTAGTCCAGTTCAATCCCCAGAAGACACAAGTTTGCGCGTTTACCGCTAAAAAGAACCCCTTCGTCGTATCTCCTCAGTTTCAAGGCATTCCCCTTGTTGCCTCAACCAGTATCGGAATCCTCGGCGTCGACATATCGAGTGACGTGCAGTTTCGTGATCACTTGGAAGAGAAGGCGAAATTGGCCTCTAAAAAGCTTGGCGTGCTCAGCAGAGCGGAACAGTATTTCATGCCGGCACACCGCCTGCAAATTTACAATTCGCAGGTTCGGCCGCACATGGAATACTGTTCCCATCTCTGGACTGGGGCTCCCCAGTGCCAGCTCCTTCCATTTGATCGCATCCATCGCATAGCTGTTTGAATCGTCAGCGACCGAACTCTTTTCGATCGGCTTGACTCACTGGCACTGCGAAGAGATGTTGCATCTCTTTGCGCATTTTATCGCATTTACCACGGGGAGTACTCTGAGGAATTGTTCGGACTAATTCCAGCCGCACAATTTCACCATCGCACATCGCGACAAAACTATATATATATATATATATATATATATATATATATATATATATATATATACCATCCATACCATCTGGATGACTGGCGGTCCATCACTGAGCGATTTAAAAGAAATTTTCTTCCTCGCACAACTTCCTTGTGGAATCGACTACTACCAGAGATTTTTCCGGACCGATACAACTTAGGGACCTTCAAGAAAAGAGTGTACTCCTTTTTAAAAGGTCGGCAACGCATCTGCGATTCCCCTGGTGTTGCAGTTGTTCATGGGCGGCGGTAATCACTTACCATCAGGTGAGCCGTATGCTCATTTGCCCCCTCTCCTGTATTAAAAAAAAAAACAAAAAAACTTATGATCCGTATGACACATAATTTTTTTTTAAATACAAGGAATGCTTTTGATTAACTTTACTAATATTCCCCTTTACCGCTCCTAGTAAGCTTAAAATGCATGCTGTTAGAAGCAGTTTACGGCAGTAGTCGAAAGACGAATTCGAACCCACGACCTATGAGTACTCGGTCCGCACCCTACCATTAGGCTACTGTCGCTTAAAACTATTTTTATAAAGAGCTAGTCCTTTGGTGCTAAAATAATATAAAAAAAAGAAACTGATCTACGGCTCTCTATTTCCGTTAAACTAGTATAAAGATAGCAATGGCAATGTTTATTATACAATTATCGATACTTTTACAAATTAAAGTTTGCCAGATATAAACGAAATTTCATATGTGATAATTTAAAAGAAAAATATAAGATTTGTGTCATTACGTAAACAGTAATTTTATAAATATTATTTTAAAATTAATTTTCTTTCCTTTGGAACGGGGCGTAAGGGAAAGCGATAGAATAGGATGAATATCTGAAATTTCTTAAATTTATTTGTAATTTTTTTTTTTTATCTTATTTTCTTAATTTAGCATTATGCCCTCTTTGTTACAGATATTTACCCACAATCAGTCTGGTGGTGTTCATGCTCGGGTTCTCCCTTGGTTTCGGCGGCTTACCGTTTCTTCTCCTTGGTGAACTATTTCCCACACATTACCGCTCTCAGCTCTCGGCCATGGCGAGTGCAGTGAATCTTCTCTCTATGTTCACTGTGATCAAGTCGTACCATGCCTTAGAGGTAAGTGTAATAGTATTAAGATTTTTGAAGTATCCCAGGGGTGTCGCGACAGAGGGAAACTTTTTTCTTTTTTTTAAAAAACGTTACCCCCACACTAGGATTTTCTCCTGTGTCGTGGAGGCAGTTTACTAACATAAATTGCGCGAGGACAAACATCCAGACCCGGAACAATTATTTGTAGGCCATACAAATACTTGTTCCGTGCGGGATTCGAACCCGCGGCCCCCAGCGCAACAACTCATTGCTAAGTCACTGCGCCACGGAGCCGTCACTGAGACAAGACAACTGAGACAGGAAAACTGAAGAGATAGATCAGATTATTATTAAGTTGATGTCAGGAAGACTGGGCAGTCTTCCATTTCATTCTAATAACTTTATAATAATAAAATATGCGTTGTCAACCCGCCTGCTGAGCATGGCAACGATGGCAAATATCAGCCATGTGAGGCAATTTTTTGGGAGCGGCCTATGTTCAGCCGTGACTTGTGATGGGCTGTAATGAAATTACGACGATGGTGTTATTTTTATAAGCCCTTAGACAGTTCTCTGCTGGGCATTAAACTTTCTCTAAGTAGTGAGGATTTACCTAACGTAATTCGTTATCATGGTTGGCAGGCGGTCTCGTACCCGCGGATCTTTAACACTGCATCCCATCGCTGATCTTAGGTATTGCGCAACTTTAATAAATATAAGATGGTTATAAATCCATCATTTGAAGGTCCCAGATCTTTCGGGGATTCTTTTAAGTAACTACGTGGTAGAGCCACGCTGCAGCTTTATTATGGTTGCAGCACGAATGGGTCGGCCCGACCGGGGCAGGACCACGCTCTCACAGAATACCAGCGTTAAATAGCCACTTAATGCTGTGTGTTTCGTATGGTGAGTGTAGAGAATCGGAGACCCTTTCTACTGGAAACGAGGCATTTCATATTAGTTCTCAGGGGGTGACAACGCATCTGCATTTTGATTCCTAATAGAGGATAAATGTACCATCGGGTGGACTGTGTGCTCGTTTGTTACCCTTATTCTATAAAAAAATTCTCTCCTCTTACGGTACCCGAGTCACAGGTTGAATAAAGCCCGAGTAAAGCGATTGCGTGACAGCAACATGTCGTTGAACTAACCTTGAAGGTATTGTGTCACTTGACGTCATGTCGTGACTTCATGTGACTTACATTAAATAAAATATAGTTAAAGAGATTCTTTTCCTTTTTTTTAATCAGTATAAAATTGAGATTCTGCTTATTATTATTAGACAGACAGTAACCACCAAATATGAATATGTAGAAATGATGTTAAGAATATAGAGAACTTAAATGGAAAGCTTTATTCCCACTTCTTATGAAGGATGTTATTATAATGTATAGAGTCACATGAAAAGGCTTTTAGAATAGAATAGAATCACTTTTATTCAATATAGTACTACTACACTACTACAGTACTACCATAGTACTACCGGTTCGGATAAAACCTCTGTCCTGGGAAGAACCAGCAAGAAACCCAGCGGGACTTTTCTTTTAAATAAGGTTAATTTACAATAGGTTACTTAATACAACTATAAATTGTACAGAGACTAATTTTGTAGTTAAGAATAATAATTAATTCGTTTGCACGAATTAATTATCCAACGAGTCAAGTATAAGCTAGTAACGGAATACGACAAGCACACCGTTCCACGCCAGAGCCAAGACTGCCCTAACGGCGGCCGCTCCGTCCGTTTTATACAACCAGAACGGGCGCCACCGCAGGTGCATTGGCGCAGGTGTGCGGTGCACGTGTTGTTTACAAGAATTCTGTCTAGCTACACCGACGCCGTCGCACGCGCAATGGTGCTGGTGCCGTCAAATATAAATATGTACGAAAACAAAAACAGTGACGCAAATATTGATATTGGAAATACGAAAGAGTATAGCCTATAAATATTATATTATATTTTAAAAGTATCTACAATGAATTCGATATAAAGGAAAAAATACCGATGCTCGATATAAATGCATTATCTTTCTTTCTTTTTGGGTTCCGTACCCGAAGGGTAACCAACGGGACCCTATTACTAAGCCTCCACTGCCCGTCCGTCCGTCTGTCAGCGAGCTGTATCTCATGATCCGTAATAGGTAGACAGTTGTAATTTTCACAGAATGTGTATTTCTGTTGCCGCTATAACAACAAATAATAAAAATAAGAATAAATTAAAAATTAAAGGGCGCTACTAGAAACGTGTTTACGATGGTACGGAACCCTTCAAGCTAGTTCGACTCGCACTTGGCCGGTGTTTTCTTATATATCGCCCCTAGATTTTGTAAGGACGCAGGCGAATACTGACGATGTCTAGTTCATTTTATAGCTATATGTTTGTTTATTATATAAACTCGACTAAAATAATTTTATAAAGTTTTATACTCGTATATTTTAGTAATTCGTATATTTTAATTATATAGCAATATCATAATTCTTAAAAACAATATTAATTTGTTAATTACAACGATGATGCTGTTGTAAAAGGAAATTTTTGGTACGTTTTCAATACTTGATATTAAATAACGGTACATCACCAAAAATATAATTGAATATAATTTATATAATATAATTATATATTGATAAAATATAAATATTTTTTATCATTTCTTGCCCCACGATACGGCCCCTTTTTTATTATTAAAATACAAAAGTAATGTTTATATTGCATGATTTAAAAGGTAACATCGAATATCAGTTTTATTTTTAATTTTAGGCTGTGCTGTCATCAGCCGGAACGTTTTGGATGTATACCTGTTTTTGCGCCGTGGCGTTCTTTTTTGTCCTCTTCATGGTCCCCGAGACGAAAGGGAGGTCGCTAGCGGAGATAGAAGAACACTTCCGTGGCAAAAAGAAACAGAAGGAAGTAGTGGGTTTGCAAACGATATCTTCTTTTGTAGACAATAGTGCCTTTCGGGCGCCTTAGCTAATCATTTCCTTTGTTGAATGAAACGAGCTCATTAGCATTGTAGATGGTTTCAGCATTCGTCAATTGTAGTCAAAAGCAAATGATTTCCTATTCAAACAGGAAATATGGAATATTTTCTTTCTTATAATATGTTTGAAGTTATTGTAACTACTATAACCTGAATAAAGCCAAACGTACGAAATAGTGCTATTTTGTATTGTTAAATTATTTAGAATTGCATTTATTGGATTTAACACACAATAAAAATGAAACGAAAAACTGTAATCGTGATATTATAGTGTGGATATTTTTATTAAGTAGATCTGTAATCCTTTACTACATAAATAGAGCTGTGATAAAAATAGATACTTTTGTTGTTAATAGTATTGTTAATTTTAGGTTACATATTTAAAACGATGTATCATTTTAAAATGCTTAGAGGAAAAATATATAATAGTGACATATTGGGGCGGATTGGGCTGTGTGTTCTAGACGGGTACGTATGGCAACGGCTGTCCGTGCCGTCCTAATAGAATGCCATAAGCCGCCTTAACAGAATGGCTGAAGACATTGACCTATTCTGTTGCATCTTGAGTGAACAATTACAATTTGTTACAGATAATGATTACATTTTTACTATGCATGAAATACTGTCGCATTAGGTTATTCCTGTCATGATAGTTGTTAGTTAAAATAAATAAATAAATAATATTATATAAGGAAAGGTGTTTTAATATTCATGATTTCATTTTATCGTCTAGCCACGCTGGACCTGTCTTATGGCTCGACCGAAGATTGACCACGCTCACACAGAATATCCGCGTGAACTAGCAGCATAATACCGCTGTATTTTGTATGGTGAGTGTAGGGAACCGGAGACCCTTTTTACCTAAGCAATCTATCTGGTCCTCAATGGTTAACGCTTCTGTATTTGGATTCTTAAGTACAGAGAATGGAATGGCTGCGCTGTCGTGCCAACGGCTAATGCGTCGTGGCTATTCTATGCTCTGTGTTCTTCAAGGATAGATGTAAGTGTATATACCACAGCATTTTCTCACTTTCAGGTAGACTGTGAGCTCGTAAGTCAACCTTACTTCCATAAAGAAAACCCGTTGGTTTCGTAAAAGACGATTTAGGGAATGCCTGGCGCACTGGAGCCTCCTTTAAAATAACTGTATAGCTATATATAAGTCGTAAGACGCGTAAATAATATAAATTTTCGTGTATGAGATTGCGGGCACAGCTAGTAAATAATATTAGGTCTTTACATATGAAATTGGCGTTTTGTACGGGAGGAATATAAAGTCATTTTTTTTTTGTAAAATATATTTAATTAATCAAATTATACACCGTTGTTTTGCCATCTCATAGGTACTTCATTGATCCCTTTACTAAAAAAAAACCATGGGGGCGAGAATCAATAAACTCTTTGAAGGCGGTTTGGACTGCCGCATCGGAGTTGCATTTTTTTCCTTGTAAGAAGTTGTCCAAATTCCGGAAAAAATGGTAATCTGTTAGAGCAAGGTCCGGTGAGTACGGTGGATGTCGCAGACATTCCAATTGTAGCTCATCTAACTTAGTGGTTGTTTGTTGTGCAGTGTGTGGTCTTGCGTTGCCTTGAACCAGCAGTGGCCTGGAGCGATTGGCCAATCTCGGTTGTTTAGCAGCTAGTTCTTCCTTCATGGTTTGCAGTTGCTGACAATAGATATCTGCCGTAATCGTTTGGCCAGATTTTAGAAAGCTGTAGTGAACGACACCGGCGCTAGTCCACCAAACACTCACAAGTAACTTTTTCTGAGTCAATTTTCGTTTAGGGCAGGATTTGGCTGGGTCTCCAGGGTTCAGCCATTGCGACGAGCGCTTCCGATTATCGTACAGTATCCATTTTTCATCACAAGTAATGATTCGATTTAAAATTCCTTCATTATTGTGTCGGTTGAGCAAAGTAACACAGCAGTCGACGCGTGTTTGCAAGTTCGATTCACTCAATTCATGAGGTCGGTACCTCAAATCGTTTAAGTTTTTACTTTCCCGATTTGCTTCAAGTGGATTAATACAGTTTTATCACTTACCACGAAGCCTGCAGCTATCTCTGAAGTGCTTTGTGATGGATCCGCTTCCACAATAGCCTTTAATTCTTCATTTTCCACTTTGGTCTCCGGCCGTCCACGGGGTTGGTTCTGAAGGTTCAAATTTCCAGAACGAAAACGTTGAAACCAAAAACCTACCGTGCTTTCTTTTGCGACACCAGCGCCGTACACATCATTAATCCCTCGAGCTGTTTCTGCTGCACTGGTGCCACGGGAGAACTCATGCTCGTAAATATACCGATGTTTCATGTTTTCCATTGTGCGGTAATAAGCGACGCCAAAGAATAAACTAACGAGGAAAAAACAAATGAATGACTGTTTTCAAAACTCAAATGTACCAAATAAATGAATTTATAAATTTGAATTTGCAATTCCTAACCAAAGAGGAGATATTTCAGATCAAAGTGGTCGGTACGACAAAACGCTAATTTCATATGTAAGGACCTAATAAATCCAGGTTTAAAGTTACGAGTACGTGATGAAGTAGATTTAGGTCATGGAATGTATTTCTCCCTACTGATAGATGTAAGTTTAACTTAAAACATTTATAAAAATGGCGCTGGTGGGTGAAAAGATTATTGTATTAGTCGCAAACATAGTCAACTTCTTTTTAGTGCTTCCCTTTACATAATTTTGGACGTACAGCCTGCATAGCTATAGTATCCGTAGTATCTATGCGATAATGGGTTCAGATTTATTAAGTTACAAACACTCGACAGAGCCCTGGCACTCTCTCTCTATCTCTCTCTCTCTTTTAATTCTGGCTTTGCAAAAGCAGATGATACTGAGATCCATACAGGCCAATCTCAGCCCCTAGGCCTGCGCTTGCTTGATGGCCATATCGTAATATAAGCTGAATGGAAACTGTATTTTTTTTTAAATCGGCGATCGATACAACAACAACCGAGAGTAAAATAAAAACATTACAAATGAAAATCGCTTTGAAAAACTGATTGACAGATAATTGTGATATAGTGCTGTAGCCCACACGTCTTAATTATATATTAGAGTTAAGTTTAGAATAAGTAGCACCTACATTACATTTACGTGGTAGAGCCATGCTGCCGCTATATTGTGGTTGCAGCACGAATGGGTCGGCTCGTCCGGGTTAAGACCACGCTCTCACTGAATACTAGCGTAAAATACATAGCAGCTTAATGCTACTGTGTTTCTTATGGTGAGTGTAGAGAACCGGAGACCCTTTTACTGGAACGAGACATTCCATCTCAGTCCTCAGGGTGACAACGTATCTGCATTTTGATTCTTAATTGGCGATAAATATAGATGTCTATGGGCCACAGTATCCACTTACTATCAGGTGGACTGTGTGCTCGTTTGTCTCCCTTATTTTTTTTAATAAAACTACGTGACTTTTTTTGTGTTCCATAGACACAAAAAAGTGACGTTTTACAGTGGTCCATAGACATCTACATTAATACTCAATTAAGAATAAAAACGCAGATGCGTTGTCAACCCTGAGGTCCACGATGCAATGCCTCGCTTCCCGTAAAAATTCTGTGGGAGCGTGGTCCTATCCCGGTCGAGTCGACCCATTATACCACATAGCTGCAGCGTGGCTCTACCACGTAATGATGACAGCAGACATCTGACAGCAGACATCATCAACAGACGACATCTTCTACTTGTATTTTAATTAGGATTTAAAATGGCTAATACTAAACTATACCCAAAATTTTACAATTGGATATTTTTTTCCACGCATATCTAATCATTTAAACATCGCACACCGATAAAACAGCCAATCAGTGTATTTTCTTCCGACTTGTGCACGAGCGCGCGCAATACGCTCTTCAAAATTGACATATCTTTTTTATTTGCCAACCGATTTAAATGAAACAAATCCTAAATGTTATCTCAATCACATCTAAGTATATCACTTAAAACTACATCCAAATTAGATCACGTAGTATTAAGTAAACACGTTTATTGTATCTATTACTAATTTTGCCAAACAGGGCGATTTTTTGGCGAATACATCACCCACTTACATTTTGTACATATTGCACCATTAATATTCTAATGATGTTAAAATTAAGCTTAATATAGTAAACATTACTCTTAAACTTTAAGAGAAAGAAGGAGAAGCTCCTTTCAAGGTTATCTGAATACAGCATACGGGGTCGTGCACACAGCTTGAGCAGTTTCACGTCTCATCTCGTCTCGTATAATTATCTAGCAACCATGTTTTCAACTTTCTTTTAAATATTTCCATATTATGACACTATCCTTCCGAAAATATTTCAATAGATATTTTCTCCTCCTTTTAATAGTCATTTACCTTATGCTCATTCCAGTAAGAAAGTTTAGTATTCTTGCTACTCGTTTGTACTGTTTTAAGCTCTGGAGATTTAAGAATATTGTTCTACTGCTCTTTTTGGTTTTATGTATAGGTAATTATTCTAGAATTTTTCAATAAAATATGTATTGAAATTTCCTTTTATACTATATTTTCCTTTGCTTTTTCGTTCACCAAAAATTTTATAAACCCAACTTGTATCTTAAGAATTAAATCTGTATACGTTTAAAAAGTCCGTCCCTATGCAATTAATCCCTATCTAGGGGCTGAAACAGGTGGTACATGGTAAAGCATATTATGTCAGATTGTTTGCTTACTATATATTGTAAGTTATTAAGCGTAAATATTATGGATCTTAACTCATCACAGAAAATGTAAATATACAGTTTCCAACTAAAATTACAGCCTAGCCTAAGTTAGTCCTAGATACTTGTAATTATTCACAAACTGTAGGGTTTTAAATTTGCACAGTACCAATTTCATATACCTTTTGAAATTTTATAACACTTTCTGTAAAAGGTTCTTCTCCTCCTTCTTTATTGGCTCTTAAAGGTCTACTGGTGGATATGGGCCTCTCTTAGTATTTCTCGTGATCACGCTTGGCAGGCGGATTGAAGATCGCAGTATTGGCGTTTCTCACAGAGGACGCTGCGCCCCATCGCCGGTCTGGGTATTTTACGCCCGGCGTAAACAAGACTGTTACATCACCATCTATAAGAAGCCATAAGAACTTTCTGGCTTATCCCATATTCACGTTTTGACGGCGTCCCATATTCACGTTTGAGGATGTGAATAATTCTATTACACCGCTACCACCGCCGAAGGATTACTAAAAAATAAAGATCCTTTTGTGTACCTTTGGGAGTAAATGAGAAAGTCGTGCTAGTTAAGCGTTAAAAGTTGTAAAATATTTTAAACTAGCGATCCGCTCCGGCTTCGCACGGTTGATTTCTGGATTTCAACAACAACGCCACCTATCGGGTCTAATTGTGAATCTAAACCATTTTCTAATCAATTTAATCACACATACAAAATTTCATCAAAATCGGTCTAGCCGTTTAGGTGCAGTTCAGTCAAATACGCACGGATATTTTGCAAAAAACGGCCAAATTTGCAAAGAAGGTTCAGAATAAGTAATATAGGGAAATGGTGAAGAAAAATTAATTAAAAAAATCTCAATAATTCTGTCCTTTTTAGCTTTTAAGTTCAAAATGCGTGGTAATGCATTATTTTAACTGATTTTACTACGCACGCACACATTCGTAAGGGTTGATCGGTAGGAAAAAAAGTTGCTACCCCTAAATCACATTCAATTTGTGATAATTTCAAATAAAAGTAGAAGCCTTACTCGTATTTTCAAAAACTGCAATAACGGTATATCATTATTTATTTGAACTTAAGTTTAAAATTACCCTCCCCTTGAATCATCCGTATATTGATGAAAACCGCATCAAAATCCGTTGCATAGATTTTTTTTGAAGCAACTTTGTTTTATACTATGTAAAGATGAGTTTGCGTATTGTTAGCGTGATTATGTATTTATGTATTATTATAGTAATAACCATAATTTTGTCAAATGGCTCTTGCGGTTTCAATTGCGGGTGCCTATTCGTTTTGTAATTTCGTATATAATGTTGACAATTATAAATATGTCGCTACATTGATTCTCCTCTTTTAATTGTTAAGGTCTGACAAGCTTGCCTGTCGAGTTACATCCGTCAGGTAAGCTTGAGCTGAGTAGAGGACAGACACGAAGCGGTTATGCAACATACATGCTCCATATTATATAACATGTATGCATATCATACATACAGTTGAACTGTACAGGTAAACCTGTCAGGTACACCCTAGCGTGTGTGGCCACCATTACAGTACAGTTCTGGAACGGCAGTTATGGTACCAGATGTCTCGCACTTTTGACGCTGCTCCTCTTCACCGACGCTCCGTCTACTTAGATTCACAAACATGATTCACAAACATGATTCACATTAGGATCCTTGAATAATTTTTGCCTCTTCGATCCACCTGTGAAAGAATCCTAAAATGCTCGTTATAATACTTACCACTTCGCCACCGAACACTTACCACATAGCCACATTTCGACATGTAGATCTTTAATTAGGAATACATTTTAGTATGATTTATTTTTGGAACGAAGTTCCTTATCGGACGGTATGAATTTGGCGGATGGGGGTTAGGCGAGAAAAAGTGTAAGATTTAATACGTTTATCAATAATAATATACTACGAAAGGAACTTCATTTCAACCGAGTGTTCCACGACACTCACGCATGTTTTTTTTATCTTGCCATGAAAGAAATATTATTTTATTTTAAATGACGCTTCATTTTAATAGACGCTAGTAATTCATTTATTTGTATTTGTTAATCAATAATATAATACGTTTATCAATAATAATACACTACGATAGGAACTTCGTTCCAACTGACTGTTCCACGACACTCACGCATGTTTTTGTTAAAAGTTATAATAGTTGGGTTTTAGTTTCTAACTGTTTTATTGCTTTTTATGTAATTGTCTTATATTACAATGTATCTGCCGTCGATAGTTCTATATAAATAAATCAAAAAATATAAACACATCAACACGGTATAGGGATATTTTAACAACACACGAATTCCAAAGAGTATGTCAATATTTTCTTAAGACATGTATATATCCAAGAAAACTTTATTTAATAATATACCATTTTTAAATATTGACTTTAAATGAGATTCCATTTTCAACTGTACATCATGAAAGTTTAATTTTTAAATGAAAAAATAAAATAAAGTAAAAACCTTTTAAGGGCAGCATCCATGACATGTACTCAGAATGTGGTTGTCGATATCCTGTTGAGGAATACTGTTCCAGTTTCTATTGAGGTGCATAAAAAGATCCCCATATCCCAAGCATATCCCAAGTATGCTCAATGGGATTTAAATCTGGGGATTGCGCTGGCCATTCTAGGGCCACGACATCAAGTTCGTGCAACCAGGCTATTACCACCCTGGCCGTATGTGAACAAGCATTGTCATGCATAAGTAGTAAATTTTGACCAATTTGTGTTTGATGTGGCAAGATTATTGGTTCTAGCACCTCATTTCGACATTTTCAGCCGTCATAGTGCTCTGTAGCCAAAAGAGGTCCGTTCTTCTAACAAAACGAATTCCTGCCCACACCACCACCACCCTAGCATGGATGAATTTCTTGAGGGTGTTGAAGTCGGCTGGTACAACCAGGAACTCTCCAAGTACGTACTCTCTTTGAATCAGGATGAAAACCAAATCCATTAGTGAGACAGACAGATCATTGATGAGGTTCCCAGTTCACATGCTTCTCTAGCCCATTGCAGTCTTCGTCCACGATGTCTTCTTCTTAGAGCTGGAACCCAAAGTGGTCTACGGGCATGAAGATTAGCTTCGTGCAGTCTCCCCCTTACACTTTGGTCACTCACAAGCTCCTGGTTTTCAGACTGTAGCCTTTGAACCAATTGCATCGTCGTAACATTCGGTTGCCTTCTCGCAGCAATTTGCAAAAAACGCTCTTGTCTGGGTGTAGTAATGCGCCTTGGTCCTGGATGTCTCTCCGCCACCTCCCCGGTGGCATGATAGCGTGACCACAATCTCGAAATCACATTTTTACTGGTGTCTATTGCCGCAGCCACGTGACGTTGAAAAGCACCAGCCTGCAGCATTCTCACTGCTCTTAACATCTCTTCTCTAGTGAAATATCGACGTTGCATTGCAAAAAAATGTGAAATTATCACAATCAACTCAAGTGGAATCAAAAATATGTTTAAATAGCGGTTTTCAAAAAAAAAAGAAACAATTACTCTGAGTACAAAATTCGCTTCCTCTAGTTCAACTCAATTTGTACCGCCAACAGATTTTATTTTTTCTTTTATTTAAATTTGTAACCAATCTGGAATAAATGACGAACAATTTGATATTAAAATTTCTTTAAAGTGGCCAGTACTTTTTTTAGTTAGTAAATGTTATTAAAATTATCTTACCCCTATACCATGTTGATGTGTTTATAAATTAATCTGTCTATTTATATAAAAAACAATTGTCGTGCGTTAGTCTCGCAAAAACTGGAAAAATGGCTCGACCGGGTGGTTTTGCTTCACAATTGGATCCGGTAGGTGGCGATGTTGTTGAGATCCAAAAATAAACCGTGCGAAGCCGGGGCGAATCACTAGTAAATATATAAAAAAAAGTGTTAGATAGGAATTCAACCAACTTTGGTGATAATAAAACCATGTGCGTGGGTACATATGGGATCATAAAAAAAGTATAACATATTTTATTATTTATTTTCTAATAATTTTTATTTTATTTTTTGTTTTAACTTAACATCAAGAGTACCAGGATTGTATAAATTACAATGAGACTTCAACACCTCTGACTACAATGATATGTAATTATACGGGTTGATCAAAGTAAGAAGAAAGCAAGAGGGTGATACATAACTCTACACGTATAGACGATATGACTGTTTTGTGCTCCTAAGCGGCAAACGGCAATGGAGCCCTACCACTTTATCAACTGTATTGACTGCCTCTAAAGGCACAACACTCATTCCATTTTCCTCAACTCAGGTCAGCCATAATATCTTATTGGTTCCTCTTTTGTATGTAATAACATATAAAAGAGGAACCAGTTAACGCATTATAGATATACGACAGGTCATGCAGAAAGTTTTGCCCAAAAATTTTATTTCTTTGTATGAGACACCAGCCATTTATAATTTCTGTTTTAAATAAGATTACTTGCAAATAAAAATGCGAATGTTCGGATTTCAAACTTCACTTCACATTTTATACGAGCTAAATTGAAATATCGTGTTTCGTTGAAAAATGAATTTGATTTCAAATGTCACCTAAGACTGGGCAATTGTTTGATAGCCTTCAAATGGCATTTATGAATAAAGGCCTTTCTAAAGCATCAAAAATTTTAGAGATAGCTTTGAGAGATGAAGAAAGAAGTAGTCGCCCTTTGACGGTTGTAACGGAAGGAAACGGAATGTATCTTGGATTTATCAAAACGATTTAGAAATGAAGCGTCAGTCAACAGTTTGGCTGTTTCAAAATGATTCAATGCTTAGGTACTTAAGTTAAGCAATCGAGAAGCGCAGGAAAGATTTTGATCCCTAGGGTTTTCACTTTAAAACTTTGTACAGATGCTGCTGGAGAGTTCTGTGAAAGGATTTATTTTAAAAAAAAACCTAAACTATAATATTTTTATTAATTGCGTAAAACTTTCTGAGTATATTTTAAAAGTAATTTCTATTAATTATTCTAGAAATTACTGGTAGTGCTATCTTTACTTAAATTATATATTAATAGTATAACTAATAATAAATTAATAGTAAAGGAAATGCATATAATGCTTCGGGCAGGCTTGGAGCATTAATTTGAGAAAATGCCATCACGCAGTCAGCTGTAGAAAGGTAATTAATAATAATAATATATAAATGTTTGATTGTGATGCAGTCGCCGCTTGATCTGAAACAAATTTTGAAAATGATTAATAACCACAGAGCAATGAATCTCCGGCTTACGGCATAGCGATAACGTCCGCACTCTGTGTTAATGACATTATTGTGCCGTTTGATGACGGTGTAAGGGCATTTATTGCCCCATTTCATTATGGGTTTCGTAAGAGGCGTTTATGGGAAAGATCAGAAAAACATGTCGCTTGATATCTAGGAGGTATCATGAATACATATGTTTGATAATATGCGTGATTCTGTAAATTTATCAGTTTTGCCAATTTTATAAAACTGAAGTACAAACTTAGGGGAGAGTGGGGTAATTGCGGACACCGGGTAATTGCGGACACCGGGTAGTTCCGAACGCAGTTGTTTCTAATAGGTCAGCACTCTTCGCGTCTCGTAATTCCTATAATTTTTTTGCATCCGTCATCTTTATTGCACAGACAGTAGTTAAGACGAAAGGCCGACCACGCACTTCAAGGTAATTACCGAAATGTTTTTTATGGCTTTTTTATAATTTTTGGCTATTTTTATTGACGTGTATATACAATGATGTGAGGAGTATAAAAACAAAGGCGCTTCAGTCACAAAACATCGAAACTGAGTAAAATACAATTTTGTACTGTGTCGTAACAAATTGTTATTTTTGAATAGTTATGCTATTGATACATTTATTAGGACTTGTAAGTTAAGTAGCATTAACTAGGATTAATCAAATTTACATCAGTTCTTTAATAAGTAAGAAATACTTTGGGACTAATGTGTATTTGCTATTAAGTATTGTATCGAAGCTAGTTTGCATCTCATAATTTTATTTGACAACTTGTCAAAAATGACAATGACGTAAGGATTGCAAAATAAAAACAAGATTTTACAAAAATATGAAAATGTATATGTATTTATTTGATAAGACAATTTTTTTGCAAATCCTTATATTTATTTATTACGTCTTGTGGTAACAGTTTTTCTTACTTATTACTTATACTTCTTAACTTATTTTTTAAATCTTAATATTTGATTCAGCTGTTGGTAGATCGCAAGTAGGCTCATCTTCTTCAACAAAATCATCATTAGTGTTATTTAAAACATTTTTATAGTATTCAAGTTCGGGATGACTTTCCCACTGCAATCCCATAATGTTTCCCTAGCAACTTCTTCACATTATTGAATTTTTCTCTTTTTATGACCACATTGTTTTTTGCTATTGGCAGTGGTTGGACGTCGTTGAAATATTTCCCTCTTGTTAAAATAGATTTTAACCCATTCGCTGTTCCGTGTACTACATATACGTCAATGCTATTGTGTTACTATTGTGTCTGAAAACCGGACAGTGAAAGTGTTAATTGGGTAAAGTCAGTGATGTAATGGAATTTCCCTTTCACATTGACTTTGTTAAAACTCCTACTAATAAAAAAATGATTACTCTGTGCAAATTGAAAATGCCATTGGCCAGGCAGCTTAATAATATCTTGTAGAACAGCTTTCCAATCGTAAACCATCTCCTTTTTACAACAGTCCCATAATTGTTAAAAATGTTGTGGTACTCCTCTGGTTGTACAACTTCTTTTTTTCCTTTTTCTTCTTTTCCTTTTTTTATTGATTTTGTAAGGAATAAAACAGATCTACATAGAGGATAATAGATCGTTCGTAATTACCCCAGAGGATTCGCAATTACCTCAACTGGTGCCCGGCACACGCTCAGCTCAGCTTCAGCACGCCAAGCAGGTTCTGCACTACAATAAGCTTCGGGTCCCGCGCCTACGTCACAGTACTCTTTATCTTTAGAATCAGAATTTATATAAAAGAATATTGATTTATTTGATGGCATAAATAGATAAGTACATGGGCACTTACCTAGATGGACTACTAGGCAAAAATGCAGTCTCATCACCTAGTAAAATAAAATTAACGTGATTAATATTTATGAAGGTACAAATGTAGAACATTTCTTACAGGGGCAATACCACCGTTGGGTGCATTCGTTGGAAGCATGCTGTCAGGACCCCTGATGCAGAGAGCAGGTCGCAAACGAACACTGCAATTGACTGCACCACTATGGGGTGGAGGCTGGTTATTGTTAGGCTTCGCACCTAGTTTTGCTCTCATTTTCGCAGGCAGAATTTTGTCAGGCCTCTGCGTTGGCTTCGTTTTAGCTCCAGCACAAGTTTATTTAAGTAAAATATCTTTTTTTTAATCACCATGTACAAGTCCGTGGACATGGAGCTCTTCTCAAAAATTGAATGGACTAATGTTTCGTCTCACAACTTTGTTTAAAGAAAATATTTTATCAGAACGATATTTTTTAACTACCTATACCGAAAAAGTTGTAAGATATGTATGTTTTTGTTGCTAATTTTTTAAATTAAAATGAATTTCATTAGGTATGCAAATTATTTTTACTGAATTATATGATTTTCATTTTATTTAAAGTTGGGCGTTTTCTCAAGCGTTACGTTGCGGAAATCCATTATATTACAAACTATATCAGAAAGTATAAGTTAGCAAAACGACTAACTACGTGAAAAGTCTAATATGCAATACGTCTAATTAAAGATGTTAAAAATTAATTAGCTAAGATCCGCGTAATAAAAGTTCCTATTGTAGTGGTGTTGGGAGTAGTGGTGCTGGGATTAATGATGACGGGGATAGTGCACGCAACTGAGGGAGGGCGGGAGGTGCTCTTCAAGCTAGGTAAGACACATTATTTTATTACGCGTCTCATAGCTAATTAATTTTTAACATCTTTAATTAGACGTATTGCATATTAGACTTTTCACGTAGTTGGTCGTTTTGATAACTTACACTTTCTGACCGGGAGGGGATTTAAATAATTGATTCCACATTACGAAAAGAACATTAATTATATCATATTAACAAGTGGTAATTTAAAAAAAATTGTACAACGTACGACTTTAATATAAATAAAATGAGAACATCATCAATGTAGTCGAAGTCAATTAAATACGCATTATTAAAGATAACTCAAAAACTACTGGTTAGATCTTGATCAAATTATATTAGACCACACACCTGCTTTCATTACTTGGAAGCACCTGCTTTCAAATAAAAAAAAAGAATCATCAAAATCGGTTCACCTAGAAAATATATTCGAATTGAAAACCTCCTCCTTTTTTTGAAGTCGGTTAGTAAATATCACCCCGCCACGTTGGTAATTATAATAAATATATCCTGGCATTGTCAGTTTATTTATTGTCACACTATAATTTCAGGATAAAGACTCTATTCCACAAATTATCTACGTACTAGGGTAAACAAGGATACATTCAATATTATAAATAAACAAGACTGTAATTGACTCTAATGCAACACATAATGCATTTTATTTATCTTACGAGTTGCACAAACAGTGTCATTGTAGCCATTAACTGTGTGTTAATTTCATGATGTGAAAAAATCAGTTATTGTAATATGAATATGTTTACATGTTTATATTATATTATTTTTTATGATAGCGACTTTGTGTAATCTTTTTATAGCTATTATAAGTCATCTGATTGACTACCGTCCCACCTAAATGGTAAGTGGTGACGTAGCCGAAGACAAGAAAGCTAATTCTATAAAAGCAGAGTATATAAAAAGCTGTGTACCGTCACTTCTCAAATGCTTTCAACACAGTTGATCATGAAATCCTCCTTTCCATACTGTCTCATCTGAATTTTGGTCCTACTGCTTTGGAATGGTTTGTATCTTATCTTCGCGGTCGACAGCAGTCAGTCTGTGTGGGGCAAATGACCTCAGCATGGGCTGATGTGGACGCTGGTGTGCCGCAAGGCGGTATTCTTTCTCCTATAATTTTTCAATTTTATAAACTTTATTACCTCCATCCTCGACTGCTCGTATCATTTGTACGCCGATGACCTTCAGCTTTATGTGCAAGCTGAAATGGGGATATTCATAATGGGATCAAAAAACTTAACGACAACTTATCAGCTATCAAAGATTGGTCTACTCGTTATGGAGTTTTGGTCAATCCTTTGAAACGCCAAGCTATACTGGTGGGTAGCTCAAGGATGCTATCTAAGATTAATCTTGCAAACGTACCTCCTATTTATTATGATAGTATTGTAATTCCGTTCAGTAATTCTGTTAAAATCTCGACAGCACGCTGAATTGGAGAACCCAGGTTTCAGAAGTGAGTCGTAAAGTCATTGCCACGTTATGCTCTCTGTATCGTTTAAAACATTTTATTCCCACAAAATCTAAGATTATGCTTGTCCAATCGCTCATTTTACCCATAATTGATTATGCAGATGTGTGTTACCTAGATCTGTCCCAAGATCTTCTGAACAAGCTGGAACGCCTTCTTAATAACTGTATAAGATTTATTTTTGGGCTTCGTAAGTATGACCATATTTCGCAATATAGATCTAAGCTAAATTGGCTTACTATCCGTCAGAGGCGCAATTCCAGAATATTGCTTGTTCTTTTTTCCACTTTAAATGACCCATCTTCGCCTTCTTATCTTAAGAGTAAATTTAACTATCTCTCCTCATCTCATGATAGGTTCCTACGTTCTTCTTCTAACAACAAAATCTGTATTCCTGTTCACTTCACTGAGTTCTATGGTAACTCCTTCACTGTTCAGGCTACACGCCTTTGGAACTCCTTGCCCGATGACATCAGAAAAGCGCCCAATAAGTACGCTTTTAAAAAATTGGTAATCATCTATTGAAGACAACGCATTTTACATGATTCATCCATTTAATATGTATTGCTAAACAGACAGAGAGAAGTATATATTCATAGTTATTTGTATGTACTAATTATATATGTATTTATATATGTATATTTGTATCTATATATTTGTATACATATGTCATATATTTGTATATATGTATGTATAGGTCATATATGTATAGTTTATTTATTAGTAAAATGTATATATTATGTAGTTAGTTATCATTTTGTGTAGTGTTATTTTATTCTATATTGCCACACCTACGTCAAATTCTCACCACTCCATGGGTTGACTGGTAGAGAATGCCTCAAGGCATTAAGTCCGCTCTTTGTATTCTTTTATTTTTAAGGAATGCAATAAAGAATAAATAAATAAATAAATAAAATCCCTCATTCAGATACTGTACTAATTTTGGGCTGTGAATTATTTAAAAATTATGGCAATGTTACGAGTTCTAATTAACATAAGCCTTCCATAGAAGGACCATAGCGGGACCATAGGAAATGATTTAGTAAGATGCTTTTCTTTTTAATTAGAAGATAGCCTAAGCATAGCATAAAGTTAGTAAAAGTAAAGTTAGAGCCTATATACGTTCCATTGCAGAGCACAGGCCTGCTCTCATATCTGAGAGGGTTTAAGAGCAAGGAAATGTCCACCGCGCTGCCCTAATTAATTACATTTGGCGGACTTGCGTTTTAATTATGTTTTGAGTATGTATATGAAATGTAGGTGTCTATGGACCATATCCACTTACCATGTTTGCTCGTTTGTCACCCTTATTCTATAAAAAAACTTCACATCTTTTCAAAATATTTTCTTAATTTCTCAGACATGCATGTATCCTCACGATATTTTCCTTTACCGCCGAGTAAGTGGTAAATCAACACTTAACAATTTCATTGGATTCAGATGGAAATTTCAATTAATAATTTCATTGGTGTAGCGGGGATCGAACCCGGATTACTTGCGTACTGTGAATACTACGGCTAAGCGTAGCATATCAGACAAGAATAGATAGGAAAAGAGAATATTAAGTCCTTGATGTTGTTAATTTATATTCCTTGTTTGTTGAAACGCTAATAAACGGGATATTTTAGTGGCAATTTCTAGCTGTAATTACATAACCGTCAACTTGCCGACTATATAACAACACGCAGTGCAATGTTGCTTGGCATATTGTCTTGATGTTGCTTTACTTTTATGCACTCTACTGCTCGGCGATACAGTTGAAACATACTCTACAATATGTTGCACAATAGCATTGCAGCAAAAGTATCGGCGACAATATTGCTGAGCTATAGTTCTCAGTAACTTTTCAACAAGATGCAATTTTATAGCCCTTTTCGGCGTTGAGGAAATGACCTAACTGTATATTTATTTATTTATTTATTCTTTATTGCATTCCTTACAAAATAATACAAAGGGCGGACTGTCTTGAGGCATTCTCTACCAGTCAACCCATAGAGTGGTGAGAATTTGACGTATCTCTGTGTATCGTGTTTCAGCTCTTTTGAAACTTCTTTAATATTATCAGTTCACTCTGATAAAAATACACAGTTCAAATTTTTGCAATAAATTTTTTCATAATATGTAGGTAGTACTGTCGTAATTTTTAAATCCCAGTAGGCGATTTTACTAACGTCATAATCAATTGTCAATTTTATTTGATCTAGAGATTGATCACCGTCGTTATCTATTGTTTTATCGTTCAACAAGTTCAATTTGATTAAACTCAAGTAGTAGCGATTATACAATCCAATTTTTTTTGGGGAAAAGTCATAATTTTCTTTTGGTAATAGTGTATGTTTTGCTACTATTTTTTTAATTTTAAACCATATAATATTATATGTCACCCGCTTTTTAAATATAATTATTTATATTAATCCAGTAGTTTGTATACAAATTCGTATTACTTGGTTTTGGTAAGAATATTAAAAAACGTTATATATAATTGCAGGTTAGTGAATGTTGCGATCCAGAAATCCGCGGCAGATTGGGCTCTCTACCGACACTATCCATGTCTCTAGGCATTCTAATCTCATACGTTGCAGGCAATTGGCTCTACTGGAGACATCTTGCTTTCTTGTCAGCTACATTCTGCGGTAATTTTTATATTAATAATTTATTACAGATTTGCGTCAAGAATATATTATGAATAATATATTTTTCGTATCTTTTAAATGTTACTCCATACTAGGAATTTCTCCTGTATCGTAGAGGCGTTTTAGATACATAAATTGTACAAGAACAAACATGCATACCCGGAACAATTATTTATAGGGCATACAAACACTGTTCCGTGCGGGATTCGACCTCGCGGTCCTCAGTGCTGTAATTTAAAAATTAGGCTCTGCCTTCACTTGTTACATATTACAACGCAATTTCTTTAATGTGTTAGTGAAGAAAAAAACCGGGAAAAAAACCATATAGTGACGGTGTAAAAATATCCACCATCAAGTATTGTCATCTGAGTGTCGTAAGAGGCGACAATGGGAAACTAAAACAGGAGATGGGCAGCACCATCTTACTAATAAGAACTCAAAATAATAAAACACGCCTGCCAAGTGACAACTATAACTAAATAAATATGTTACACGTAAATTGGATTCCGTTGCGTTGCGAATAATTTTTTTGTTATCTAAACTGATTATAAAGTATTTTTAAAATATGTATAAAGTTACATGTCAGATTCATTTTTTTTAGCTGCATTATTCCTTATCCTTTTACCACTGCCCGAGTCTCCAGTATGGTTAAAGTCACGTGGTCTTAATGCCGAGCCAGCTGTTAAGTGGTTGCAGCTCTCCAGTCGTGCGTGGTGGTAGCTACCGTGAAGGATGAGGAGGTGCACCAAGAGTGAGTTTGTTTGTTGTGAATTTATTATTCCTTTTTTGTTCATTCATTGTTTGAATATCTTAGTACTGCGTATTATCTGCGAACTGTGACGGTTAAAAGTCGAAATACGAAATACCGACTATTTTAATAGGAGCCATATTATCATTGCAATTAAATTGTCATGCCGTTCCTTCAGACCAACATTATAACATAGATGGAGCGGTGCGTATATTTCAAGTGATACCGAAACCATGCTCAACTTATTGACATGCAATCAAGCATACTTCTTTCGTATTTCTTTTTTTATCAGCTCGTAAATGTTCATTTTTAGGCGCAAATATATGCACATAAAACCATGTTACTTGTTGCAAATGATTTTAGATGCATCTTTTTACGTGAGTGTGTGTTCTTACAATAAGTTGTGCATGATTTTGGCTTAGTTTTTACGTCATTTGAAATGTACGCAGCGCACTTCTTTCTTTATTCGTTGGTCTAAGGCAATGCCATTAATTGTATTACATTTGATTTTATGTTTCAGGAAAGTTCCTGATTTAGAACCAAAAAGTTTGTACACGCGTGAAGTTTTCCTTTCATCAGCAGTGATGAAACCTCTCATTGTTGGTTTCACACTCCTCATTTTCCAGCAGTTCAGCGGTATCGATGCCGTCATATTTTTTACTGTGGAAATATTCCAAAGTGCAGGTGACTATATTTTTTTTGTTTGGACAAATATATCTAGAAATTCATAGAGTAGCTATGCAAAATATTTGTATGTAGTAGTTTAAGACTATTTTGATTTGCATTTCTGTTTCTCTATATGTCAAAAGCACTTTGATAAATTACGATTTTAAAAATGTACATATACATACGTTTTAATATTACAACACTTGTTTGGTTTATTAGTTCGCCGTAACCTCTCATTTAGTAATTTATTATGAAAATCAGACAGACTTTAATTACATATCAGCGTGTTTTCGTTAAAGCAAAATTACAAATACTTTAATAGTACCTTTGTTTTGTGTATTTTAAAGTTATTAGTATTTTTAACAATTTATATGTTTATATGTATTTTATTTCATTCATACAACCTATGGAAAGTCTACTGCTGAACATAGGCCTCCATCTTAGGTTGTCTATTTGTTATAGTTGTCAGGGTTGTAATAATGCAGGCGGGATGGCAACCGCAGTTTTCTTAAGATGAGATGCAGCTGCGCTTCTTATAATTTTTATTTGTATTTTGTATAATATATATTTTGGCATTTTATCTTCTTATTCTTCAGAGGTGGCACATTCTATCATTACTTTAATTTTGAAAGTTTGGTTAATTTTATTTAATAAATAGAATCAGGCGTTACTTTGCGAATTTTACGAGTATGACAGAATATTTCGATAAATTAGTTTATGAGTAGTTGTCTCGATTTTTTTTATAGGATAAGGGTGACAAACGAGCACACAGTCCACCTGATGGTAAGTGGTTGCTGTGGCCCATAGACATCTACATCTATCCTCGATCACGAATCAAAATGCAGATGCGTTGTCACCCCTGAGGACTAAGGTGGAATACCTCGTTTCCAGTAAAAAGGGTCTCCGGTTCTCTACACTCACCATAAGAAACACAGCAGCGTTAAGCTGCTATTTTACGCTGGTATTCTGTGAGAGATCCCTGGTCGAGCCGAACCATTCGTGCTACAACTATACCACTAATATAGCTGCAGCATGGCTCAACCACGTAAAAATAAATAATTGATTTTATCGTAAACTTTTTAAGGTCTCATCACTCATCAGTATTGTTAAGAAAATCGTTCCATGTAAGAATATGACTAATCAGTTCATATTATTTATTGCTAAATATCTTTGTTTCTATGATACTTCAACATATTATCATTTATCAACTAGGATATAGGATTATCTATTATCTAATATACTTCAAATAAAAACTTAAATTGAATGTGTCTGTACATTGTATATTTTTGTGATAAAAATGATCGATTGTCTGTCTGTTTGTACTCCTTATAAGTACAAAATATTTATACTATTACTGTTTGATTTAGAGCAGTAGTGTAGTTTTTAAAATATAAACATTTATGTCCAAAGTAAGAAAACTTCAAAATAAACAAATTAATGACAATGATTCTATGCGAAAGAAGTCGCGGGCACAGTTAGTATATCATATAACATTTCGCAACAAAATCAAAATATTATGTTTCTTATAAGAAACTCAAATATAAGCTTAATCAGGATTTTAATTAAGGCCCGTTTGATATAAATAACCCGAGCCGCCTAAAAGCCGCCATAGCTCCCCTGAGCGCTCGTTGTAAATATCGCAGAACGCGAGCAACCCGGATTCGATGCCTGCCGGCACCAATGAAATTATTAATTACAGTTTAAGTGATGATTTACCACGTGCTCAGTGGCAAAGAAAATTTTAAATGAAACCTGCATGTCTGAGAAAAAAAATATTTCGAGGACATGTGAATACCGCTAACACACATTGGGGCAGCGCGGTGGGCACTTCTTTGTCCTAAAACCCTTTTCGAAATGAGATGACACTTGTGTAATAGCCTCTCCTGGGCACTGTATTTTTTATAAAATGGGATGACAAAAGAGCACGCAGTCCGCCTGATGGTAAGTGGATGCTGTGGCCCATAGACATCTACATTTATCCTCGATTAAGAATCAAAATGCAGATGCGTCGTCACACCTGAGGACTAAGATGGAATGCCTCGTTTCCAGTAAAAAGGGTCTCCGGTTCTTTACACTCACCATAAAAAACACAGCAGCATTAAGTTGCTATTTTACGCTGGTATTCTGTGAGAGCGTGGTCTTGCCCCGGTCGAGCCCACCCATTCGTGCTACAAGCATAATATTATAGGTACAGCGTAGCTCTACCACGTACAAAAGCTAACTTAAGTAAAGTGTGTAAGCTGTAACTTAAGCAAACATACATTCTTTTTAGAAAGCAAGTTAAATGCTATGACAGCTACGATAATAATTGGCATGGTTCAGCTTTTAAGCAACGGAGTGAGCACTATGTTAGTCGACAGAGCAGGACGGCGACCGTTGCTGTTACTGTCAGCGGTTATAATGTGTCTCTCAATGGGAGCAATGGGCGCCGCTTTCTATTTGAATTTTGGATCAGAATCATGGCTTGGGTAAGATTACGAATTATATAATAAATATAATAATATTTTTTTTATAATATCTACTTGCGTCCAAATACTCAAACGCTGCACAAGTTTAAGATGCCGTTTAGTCTCGAGCTGTCTCTATCACTTCATCTTAAAATTGAGTAGCGTTTGATTATGAGTATTTGTCTTTTCTACCGACTTCAAAAAGGAGGAGGTACTCAATTCGACTGTATGTTCTTTTTTATGTGCGTTACCTGACAACTTTTTTCTAGGTGAACCGATTTCGTTGATTCTTTTTATTTGAAAGCTGGTGCTTCTTATGTGGTCCCATATAAATTTCATCAAGGTCTGAGCAATAGTTTTTAAATTATCCTCAATATTTTATATTGAAGTCTGTTTTACAAAATTTTTAATTTTACCACTTGTAGACTGTTAAGTTAAGGAGTAGATTTTTTTTTAATTTTGGACATAAAACGAGCGGGTATTTCTTTACAAACGTAACGAAACGGATAGAAAACCTCAAACTAGAATAACAACTAACTAACAGTGGTAGCTACCACGCGGCAGCTTTTGCTGTTTGGGCCGGCTCGAACCGGAGTTGGCCGGAGGCCCAATTCAAGCAGTTTACGGCAGTAGTCGAAGGACGAATTCGAACCCACGACCTATGAGTTCTCGTTCCGCACCCTACCATTAGGCTAATGTCGCTTAAAACTATTTTTATAAAGAGCTAGTCCTTTGGTGCTAAAATAATATAAATAAAAAGAAACTGTACTACGGCTCTCTATTTTCGTTAAACTAGTATAAAGATAGCGATGGCAATGTTTATTATACAATTATCGATACTTTTACAAATTTAAGTCTGCCGGATATAAACGAAATTTCATATGTGATAATTTAAAAGAAAAATATAAGACTTGTGTCATTACGTAAACAGTAATTTTATAAATATTATTTTGAAATTATTTTTTTTTCCTTTGGAATGGGGCGTAAGGGAAAGCGATAGAATAGGATGAATATCTGAAATTTCTTAAATTTATTTGTAATTGTTTTCTTTTTTTTTTCTTATTTTGTTAATTTAGCATTATGCCCTTTTTGTTACAGATATTTACCCACAATCAGTCTGGTGGTGTTCATGCTCGGGTTCTCCCTTGGTTTCGGCGGCTTACCGTTTCTTCTCCTTGGTGAACTATTTCCCACACATTACCGCTCTCAGCTCTCGGCCATGGCGAGTGCAGTGAATCTTCTCTCTATGTTCACTGTGATCAAGTCGTACCATGCCTTAGAGGTAAGTGTAATAGTATTAAGATTTTTGAAGTATCCCAGGGGTGTCGCGACAGAGGGAAACTTTTTGCTCTTTTTTTTAAAAAACGTTACCCCCACACTAGGATTTTCTCCCGTGTCGTGGAGGCAGTTTACAAACATAAATTACACGAGGACAAACATCCAGACCCGGAACAATTATTTGTAGGCCATACAAATACTTGTTCCGTGCGGGATTCGAACCCGCGGCCCCCAGCGCAACAACTCATTGCTAAGTCACTGCGCCACGGAGCCGTCACTGAGACAAGACAACTGAGACAGGAAAACTGAAGAGATAGATCAGATTATTATTAAGTTGATGTCAGGAAGACTGGGCAGTCTTCCATTTCATTCTAATAACTTTATAATAATAAAATATGCGGTTGTCAACCCGCCTGCTGAGCATGGCAACGATGGCAAATATCAGCCATGTGAGGCAATTTTTTGGGAGCGGCCTATGTTCAGCCGTGGACTTGTGATGGGCTGTAATGAAATTACGACGATGGTGTTATTTTTATAAGCCCTTAGACAGTTCTCTGCTGGGCATTAAACTTTCTCTAAGTAGTGAGGATTTACCTAACGTAATTCGTTATCATGGTTGGCAGGCGGTCTCGTACCCGCGGATCTTTAACACTGCATCCCATCGCTGATCTTAGGTATTGCGCAACTTTAATAAATATAAGATGGTTATAAATCCATCATTTGAAGGTCCCAGATCTTTGGGGATTCTTTTAAGTAACTACGTGGTACTTATGGTTGCAGCACGAATGGGTCGGCCGACCGGGGCAGGACCACGCTCTCACAGAATACCAGCGTTAAATAGCCACTTAATGCCGTGTGTTTCGTATGGTGAGTGTAGAGAATCGGAGACCCTTTCTACTGGAAACGAGGCATTTCATATTAGTTCTCAGGGGGTGACAACGCATCTGCATTTTGATTCCTAATAGAGGATAAATGTACCATCGGGTGGACTGTGTGCTCGTTTGTTACCCTTATTCTATAAAAAAATTCTCTCCTCTTACGGTACCCGAGTCACAGGTTGAATAAAGCCCGAGTAAAGCGATTGCGTGACAGCAACATGTCGTTGAACTAACCTTGAAGGTATTGTGTCACTTGACGTCATGTCGTGACTTCATGTGACTTACATTAAATAAAATATAGTTAAAGAGATTCTTTTCCTTTTTTTTAATCAGTATAAAATTGAGATTCTGCTTATTATTATTAGACAGACAGTAACCACCAAATATGAATATGTAGAAATGATGTTAAGAATATAGAGAACTTAAATGGAAAGCTTTATTCCCACTTCTTATGAAGGATGTTATTATAATGTATAGAGTCACATGAAAAGGCTTTTAGAATAGAATAGAATCACTTTTATTCAATATAGTACTACTACACTACTACAGTACTACCATAGTACTACCGGTTCGGATAAAACCTCTGTCCTGGGAAGAACCAGCAAGAAACCCAGCGGGACTTTTCTTTTAAATAAGGTTAATTTACAATAGGTTACTTAATACAACTATAAATTGTACAGATACTAATTTTGTAGTTAAGAATAATAATTAATTCGTTTGCACGAATTAATTATCCAACAATCAAGTATAAGCTAGTAACGGAATACGACAAGCACACCGTTCCACGCCAGAGCCAAGACTGCCCTAACGGCGGCCGCTCCGTCCGTTTTATACAACCAGAACGGGCGCCACCGCAGGTATTTGGCGCAGGTGTGCGGTGCACGTGTTGTTTACAAGAATTCTGTCTAGCTACACCGACGCCGTCGCACGCGCAATGGTGCTGGTGCCGTCAAATATAAATATGTACGAAAACAAAAACAGTGACGCAAATATTGATATTGGAAATACGAAAGAGTATAGCCTATAAATATTATATTATATTTTAAAAGTATCTACAATGAATTCGATATAAAGGAAAAAATACCGATGCTCGATATAAATGCATTATCTTTCTTTCTTTTTGGGTTCCGTACCCGAAGGGTAACCAACGGGACCCTATTACTAAGCCTCCACTGCCCGTCCGTCCGTCTGTCAGCGAGCTGTATCTCATGATCCGTAATAGGTAGACAGTTGTAATTTTCACAGAATGTGTATTTCTGTTGCCGCTATAACAACAAATAATAAAAATAAGAATAAATTAAAAATTAAAGGGCGCTACTAGAAACGTGTTTACGATGGTACGGAACCCTTCAAGCTAGTTCGACTCGCACTTGGCCGGTGTTTTCTTATATATCGCCCCTAGATTTTGTAAGGACGCAGGCGAATACTGACGATGTCTAGTTCATTTTATAGCTATATGTTTGTTTATTATATAAACTCGACTAAAATAATTTTATTATGTTTTATACTCGTATATTTTAGTAATTCGTATATTTTAATTCTATAGCAATATCATAATTCTTAAAACAATATTAATTTGTTAATTACAACGATGATGCTGTTGTAAAAGGAAATTTTTGGTACGTTTTCAATACTTGATATTAAATAACGGTACATCACCAAAAATATAATTGAATATAATTTATATAATATAATTATATATTGATAAAATATAAATATTTTTTATCATTTCTTGCCCCACGATACGGCCCCTTTTTTATTATTAAAATACAAAAGTAACATCGAATATCAGTTTTATTTTTAATTTTAGGCTGTGCTGTCATCAGCCGGAACGTTTTGGATGTATACCTGTTTTTGCGCCGTGGCGTTCTTTTTTGTCCTCTTCATGGTCCCCGAGACGAAAGGGAGGTCGCTAGCGGAGATAGAAGAACACTTCCGTGGCAAAAAGAAACAGAAGGAAGTAGTGGGTTTGCAAACGATATCTTCTTTTGTAGACAATAGTGCCTTTCGGGCGCCTTAGCTAATCATTTCCTTTGTTGAATGAAAGGAGCTCATTAGCATTGTAGATGGTTTCAGCATTCGTCAATTGTAGTCAAAAGCAAATGATTTCCTATTCAAACAGGAAATATGGAATATTTTCTTTCTTATAATATGTTTGAAGTTATTGTAACTACTATAACCTGAATAAAGCCAAACGTACGAAATAGTGCTATTTTGTATTGTTAAATTATTTAGAATTGCATTTATTGGATTTAACACACAATAAAAATGAAACGAAAAACTGTAATCGTGATATTATAGTGTAAATATTTTTATTAAGTAGATCTGTAATCCTTTACTACATAAATAGAGCTGTGATAAAATAGATACTTTTGTTGTTAATAGTATTGTTAATTTTAGGTTACATATTTAAAACGATGTATCATTTTAAAATGCTTAGAGGAAAAATATATAATAGTGACATATTGGGGCGGATTGGGCTGTGTGTTCTAGACGGGTACGTATGGCAACGGCTGTCCGTGCCGTCCTAATAGAATGCCATAAGCCGCCTTAACAGAATGGCTGAAGACATTGACCTATTCTCTTGCATCTTGGTGAACAATTACAATTTGTTACAGATAATGATTACATTTTTACTATGCATGAAATACTGTCGCATTAGGTTATTCCTGTCATGATAGTTGTTAGTTAAAATAAATAAATAAATAATATTATATAAGGAAAGGTGTTTTAATATTCATGATTTCATTTTATCGTCTAGCCACGCTGGACCTGTCTTATGGCTCGACCGAAGATTGACCACGCTCACACAGAATATCCGCGTGAACTAGCAGCATAATACCGCTGTATTTTGTATGGTGAGTGTAGGGAACCGGAGACCCTTTTTTACCTAAGCAATCTATCTGGTCCTCAATGGTTAACGCTTCTGTATTTGGATTCTTAAGTACAGAGAATGGAATGGCTGCGCTGTCGTGCCAACGGCTAATGCGTCGTGGCTATTCTATGCTCTGTGTTCTTCAAGGATAGATGTAAGTGTATATACCACAGCATTTTCTCACTTTCAGGTAGACTGTGAGCTCGTAAGTCAACCTTACTTCCATAAAGAAAACCCGTTGGTTTCGTAAAAGACGATTTAGGGAATGCCTGGCGCACTGGAGCCTCCTTTGAAATAACTGTATAGCTGTATATAAGTCGTAAGACGCGTAAATAATATAAATTTTCGTGTATGAGATTGCGGGCATAGCTAGTAAATAATATTAGGTCTTTACATATGAAATTGGCGTTTTGTACGGGAGGAATATAAAGTCATTTTTTTGGAAAATATATTTAATTAATCAAATTATACACCGTTGTTATCTTTGCACTTTTGCCATCTCATAGGTACTTCATTGATCCCTTTACTAAAAAAAAACCATGGGGGCGAGAATCAATAAACTCTTTGAAGGCGGTTTGGACTGCCGCATCGGAGTTGCATTTTTTTCCTTGTAAGAAGTTGTCCAAATTCCGGAAAAAATGGTAATCTGTTAGAGCAAGGTCCGGTGAGTACGGTGGATGTCGCAGACATTCCAATTGTAGCTCATCTAACTTAGTGGTTGTTTGTTGTGCAGTGTGTGGTCTTGCGTTGCCTTGAACCAGCAGTGGCCTGGAGCGATTGGCCAATCTCGGTTGTTTAGCAGCTAGTTCTTCCTTCATGGTTTGCAGTTGCTGACAATAGATATCTGCCGTAATCGTTTGGCCAGATTTTAGAAAGCTGTAGTGAACGACACCGGCGCTAGTCTACCAAACACTCACAAGTAACTTTTCTGAGTCAATTTTCGTTTAGGGCAGGATTTGGCTGGGTCTCCAGGGTTCAGCCATTGCGACGAGCGCTTCGATTATCGTACAGTATCCATTTTTCATCACAAGTAATGATTCGATTTAAAATTCCTTCATTATTGTGTCGGTTGAGCAAAGTAACACAGCAGTCGACGCGTGTTTGCAAGTTCGATTCACTCAATTCATGAGGTCGGTACCTCAAATCGTTTAAGTTTTTACTTTCCGATTTGCTTCAAGTGGATTAATACAGTTTATCACTTACCACGAAGCCTGCAGCTATCTCTGAAGTGCTTTGTGATGGATCCGCTTCCACAATAGCCTTTAATTCTTCATTTTCCACTTTGGTCTCCGGCCGTCCACTGGGTTGGTTCTGAAGGTTCAAATTTCCAGAACGAAAACGTTGAAACCAAAAACGTACCGTGCTTTCTTTTGCGACACCAGCGCCGTACACATCATTAATCCCTCGAGCTGTTTCTGCTGCACTGGTGCCACAGGAGAACTCATGCTCGTAAATATACCGATATTTCATGTTTTCCATTGTGCGGTAATAAGCGACGCCAAAGAATAAACTAATGAGGAAAAAACAAATGAATGACTGTTTTCAAAACTCAAATGTACCAAATAAATGAATTTATAATGTTGAATTTGCAATTCCTAACCAAAGAGGAGATATTTCAGATCAAAGTGGTCAGTACGACAAAACGCTAATTTCATATGTAAGGACCTAATAAATCCAGGTTTAAAGTTACGAGTACGTGATGAAGTAGATTTAGGTCATGGAATGTATTTCTCCCTACTGATAGATGTAAGTTTAACTTAAAACATTTATAAAAATGGCGCTGGTGGGTGAAAAGATTATTGTATTAGTCGCAAACATAGTCAACTTCTTTTTAGTGCTTCCCTTTACATAATTTTGGACGTACAGCCCGCATAGCTATAGTATCCGTAGTATCTATGCGATAATGGGTTCAGATTTATTAAGTTACAAACACTCGACAGAGCCCTGGCACTCTCTCTCTATCTCTCTCTCTTTTAATTCTAGCTTTGCAAAGCAGATGATACTGAGATCATACAGGCCAATCTCAGCCCCTAGGCCTGCGCTTGCTTGATGGCCATATCGTAATATAAGCTGAATGGAAACTGTATTTTTTTTTAAATCGGCGATCGATACAACAACAACCGAGAGTAAAATAAAAACATTACAAATGAAAATCGCTTTGAAAAACTGATTGACAGATAATTGTGATATAGTGCTGTAGCCCACACGTCTTAATTATATATTAGAGTTAAGTTTAGAATAAGTAGCAGTCTACTACAATACCAGTCTCCTCTTATTAACACCTACCTACATTACATTTACGTGGTAGAGCCATGCTGCCGCTATATTGTGGTTGCAGCACGAATGGGTCGGCTCGTCCGGGTTAGGACCACGCTCTCACTGAATACTAGCATAACATACATAGCAGCTTAATGCTACTGTGTTTCTTATGGTGAGTGTAGAGAACCGGAGACCCTTTTTACTGGAAACGAGACATTCCATCTCAGTCCTCAGGGGTGACAACGTATCTGCATTTTGATTCTTAATTGGCGATAAATATAGATGTCTATGGGCCACAGTATCCACTTACTATCAGGTGGACTGTGTGCTCGTTTGTCTCCCTTATTTTTTTTAATAAAACTACGTGACTTTTTTTGTGTTCCATAGACACAAAAAAGTGACGTTTTACAGTGGTCCATAGACATCTACATTAATACTCAATTAAGAATAAAAACGCAGATGCGTTGTCAACCCTGAGGTCCACGATGCAATGCCTCGCTTCCCGTAAAAATTCTGTGGGAGCGTGGTCCTATCCCGGTCGAGTCGACCCATTATACCACATAGCTGCAGCGTGGCTCTACCACGTAATGATGACAGCAGACATCTGACAGCAGACATCATCAACAGACGACATCTTCTACTTGTATTTTAATTAGGATTTAAAATGGCTAAAACTACACTATACCCAAAATTTTACAATTGGATATTTTTTCCGCATATCTAATCATTTAAACATCGCACACCGATAAAACAGCCAATCAGTGTATTTTCTTCCGACTTGTGCACGAGCGCGCGCAATACGCTCTTCAAAATTGACATATCTTTTTTATTTGCCAACCGATTTAAATGAAAAAAATCCTAAATGTTATCTCAATCACATCTAAGTATATCACTTAAAACTACATCCAAATTAGATCACGTAGTATTAAGTAAACACGTTGATTGTATCTATTACTAATTTTGCCAAACAGGGCGATTTTTGGCGAATACATCACCCAGTTACATCGTACCTATTGCACCATTAATATTCTAATGATGTTAAAATTAAGCTTAATATAGTAAACCATACTCTTAAACTTTAAGAAAGAAGGAAGCTCCTTTCAAGGTTATCTGAATACAGCATACGGGGTCGTGCACAGAGCTTAAGCAGTTTTACGCCTCATCTCGTCTCGTATAATTATCTAGCAACCACGTTTTCAACTTTCTTTTAAATATTTCCATATTTATGACATTAGCCTTCGAATATTTCAATTAATATACATGGCACTAGATATTTTCTCCTCCTTTTAATAGTTATTTACCCTATGCTCATTCCACTAAGAAAGTCTAGTATTCTTGCTACTTGTTTGTACTGTTTGAGCTCTGGAGATTTAAGAATATTGTTCTACTGCTGTTTTGGTTTTATGTACAGGTAATTATTCTAGAATTTTTCAATAAAATATGTATTGAAATTTCCTTTCATGCTATATTTTCCTTTGCTTTTCGTTCACCAAAATTTTATAAACCCAACTTATCTTAAGAATTTAATCAATATACGTTTAAAAGTCCGTCCCTATGCAATTAATCCCTATCTTGGGGCTGAAACAGGTGGTACATGGTAAAGCATATTATGTCAGATTGTTTGCTTACTATATATTGTAAGTTATTAAGCGTAAATATTATGGATCTTAACTTATGAAAAGAAAATGTAAATATACAGTTTCCAACTAAAATTACAGCCTAGCGTAAGTTAGTCCTAAATACTTGTAATTATTCACAAACTGTAGAGTTTTAAATTTGCACAGTACCAATTTCGTATACTTTTAGAAATTTTATAACACTTTCTGTAAAAGGTTGTTTTCCTCCTTCTTCTTTATTGGCTCTTAAAGGTCTACTGGTGGATATGGGCCTCTCTTAGTATTTCTTTTGATCACGCTTGGCAGGCGGATTGAAGATCGCAGTATTGGCGTTTCTCACAGAGGACGCTGCGCCCCATCGCCGGTCTGGGTATTTTACGCCCGGCGTAAACAAGACTGTTACATCACCATCTATAAAAGCCATAAGAACTTTCTGGCTTATCCCATATTCACGTTTTGACGGCGTCCCATATTCACGTTTTGACGGCGTCCATATTCACGTTTGAGGATGTGAATAATTCTATTACACCGCTACCACCGCCGAAGGATTACTAAAAATAAAGATCCTTTTGTGTACCTTTGGGAGTAAATGAGAAAGTCGTGCTAGGCAAGCGTTTCAAGTTGTAAAATATTTTAAACTAGCGATCCGCTCCGGCTTCGCACGGTTGATTTCTGGTTTCGACAACAACGCCACCTATCGGGTCTAATTGTGAATCTAAACCATTTTCTAATTAATTTAATCACACATACAAAATTTCATCAAAATCGGTCTAGCCGTTTAGGTGCAGTTCAGTCAAATACACACGGATATTTTGCAAAAACAGCCAAATTTGCAAAGAAGGTTCAGAATAAGTAATATAGGAAATGGTGAAGAAAAATTAATTAAAAAATCTCAATAATTCTGTCCTTTTCAGCTTTTAAGTTCAAAATGCGTGGCATTATTTTATCTGATTTTACTGCGCACGCACATTCGTAAGGGGTTGATCGGTAGCAAAAAGTTGCTACCCTAAATCACATTCAATTTGGGATAATTTCAAATAAAAGTAGAAGCCTTACTCGTATTTTCAAAAACTGCAATAACGGTATATAATTATTTATATATTTGAACTTAAGTTTAAAATTATCTTCCCTTGAGTAATTCCGTATATTGATGAAAACCGCATCAAAATCCGTTGCATAGATTTGTTTTGAACAACTTTGTTTTATACTATGTAAAGATGAGTTTGCGTATTGTTAGCGTGATTATGTATTTATGTATTATTATAGTAATAACCATAATTTTGTCAAATGGCTCTTGCGGTTTCAATTGCGGGTGCCTATTTGTTTTGTAATTTCGTATATAATGTTGACAATTATAAATATGTCCTTCATTGATTCTCCTCTTTTAATTGTTAAGTCTGTCAAGCTTGCCTGTCGAGTTACATCCATCAGGTAAGCTTGAGCTGAGTGAAGGACAGAACGAACGACGACGAAGCGGTTATGCAACATACATGCTCCATATTATATAACATGTATACATATCATACATACAGTTGAACTGTACAGGTAAACCTGTCAGGTACACCTAGCGTGTGTGGCCACCATTATAGTACAGTTCTGGATATAGACCCTTAGATTTGCTAAATTGCTACACTTGGCAGGCGGAAGGAAGTTATGGTACCAGATGTCTCGCACTTTTGACGCTGCTCCTCTTCACCGACGCTCCGTCTGCTTACATTCACAAACATGATTCACATTAGGATACTTGAATAATTTTTGCCTCTTCGAGCCACCTGTGAAAGAATCCTAAAATGCTCGTTATAATACATACCACTTCGCCACCGAACACTTACCACATAGCCACATTTCGACATTTAGATCTTTAATTAGGAATACATTTTAGTATGATTTATTTTTGGAACGAAGTTCCTTATCGGACAGTATGAATTTAGCAAATGGGGCTAGGCGAGAAAAAGTGTAGATTTAATACGTTTATCAATAATAATATATTACGAAGAACTTCATTTCAACCGAGTGTTCCACGACACTCACATGTTTTTATCTTGCCATGAAAGAAATATTATTTTATTTTAAATGACTCTTCATTTTAATAGACGCTAGTAATTCATTTATTTGTATTTGTTAATCAATAATATAATACGTTTATCAATAATAATACACTACGATAGGAACTTCGTTCCAACTGACTGTTCCACGACACTCACGCATGTTTTTGTTAAAAGTTATAATAGTTGGGTTTTAGTTTCTAACTGTTTTATTGCTTTTTATGTAATTGTCTTATACTACAATATATCTTGACGGCAGATACTTTGTAATATATATAATATATAGTTCTAAATAAAGAAATCAAAAAATATAAACACATCAACACGGTATAGGGATATTTTAACAACACATGAATTCCAAAGAGTATGTCAATATTTTCTTAAGACATGTATATATCCAAGAAAACTTTATTTAATAATCTACCATTTTTAAATATTGACTTTAAATGAGATTCCAGATTTTTATGCAAAGAAAGAAAAAACGCAAGTGTGAAAACTGTACATCATGAAAGTTTAATTTTTAAATTAAAAAATAAAATAAATTAAAAACCTTTTAAGGGCGGCAATTAAGAGTTAATAATCAGTAAAAGCATCCATGACATGTACTCAGAATGTGGTTGTCAATATCCTGTTGAGGAATACTGTCCCAGGTTCTATTGAGATGCATAAAAAGATGTTCTTCTGTAACCAGATTTTCAGGAAAATCCCTCAGAGCTCTTGTTTGGAGCATATCCCAAGTATGCTCAAAGGGATTTAAATCTGGGGATTGCGCTGGCCATTCTAGGGCCACGACATCAAGTTCGTGCAACCAGGCTATTACCACCCTGGCCGTATGTGAACGGGCATTGTCGTGCATAAGTAGGAAATTTTGACCAATTTGTGTTCGATGTGGCAAGACTATTGGTTCTAGCACCTCATTTCGACATTTTCAGCCGTCATTGTGCCTTGTAGCCAAAAGAGGTCCGTTCTTCCACCAAAACGAATTTCTGCCCACACCACCACCACCCTAGCATGGATGAATTTCTTGAGGGTGTTGAAGCCGGCTGGTACGACCAGGAACTCTCCAAGTACGTACTCTCTTCGAATCAGGATGAAAACCAAATCCATTAGTGAGACAGACAGATCATTGATGAGGTTCCCAGTTCACATGCTCTCTAGCCCATTGCAGTCTTCGTCCACGATGTCCTCTTCTTAGAGCTGGAACCCAAAGTGGTCTACGGGCATGAAGATTAGCTTCGTGCAGTCTTCCCCTTACAGTTTGGTCACTCACAAGCTCCTGGTTTTCAGACTGTAGCCTTTAAACCAATTGCATCGTCGTAACATTTGGTTGCCTTCTCGCAGCAATTTGCAAAAAACAATTTCAAGGTTGTGGTCACGCTATCATGCCACGGGGGAGGTGGCGGAGAGATATCCAGGACCAGGGCGCATTACTACACCCTGTTAAGAGCAGTTAAGAGCAGTAAGAATGATGCAGGCTGGTGCTTTCACCAGCCTGCAGCATTCTCACTGCTCTTAACATCTCTTCTCCAGTTAAATATCGACGTTGCATTGCAAAAAAATGTGAAATTATCACAATCAACCCAAGTGGAATCAAAAATATATTTAAATAGCGGTTTTCAACAAAAAAGTAACAATTACTCTGAGTACAAAATTCGCTCCCTCTAGTTCAACTCAATTTGTACCGCCAACAGATTTTATTTTTTCTTTTATATAAATTTGTAATCAATCTGGAATAAATGACGAACAATTTGATATTAAAATTTCTTTTAAGTGGCCAGTAATTTTTTTAGTTGGTAAATGTTATTAAAATTATCTTACCCCTATACCGTGTTGATGTGTTTATAAATTAATCTATATATTTATATAAAAATCAATTGTATTGCGTTAGTCTCGCAAAAACTGGAAAAATGGCTCGACCGGGTGGTTTTGCTTCACAATTGGATCCGGTAGGTGGCGACGTTGTTGAGATCCAAAAATAAACCGTGTGAAGCCGGGGCGAATCACTAGTAAATATATAAAAAAAGTGTTAGATAGGAATTAAACCAATTTTGGTGATAATAAAACCATGTGCGTGGGTACATATGGGATTATAAAAAAAGTACAACATATTTTATTATTTATTTTCTAATAATTTTTATTTTATTTTTTGTTTTAACTTAACATCAAGAGTACCAGGATTGTATAAATTATAATGAGACTTTAACACCTCCGACTACACTGATATGTGTGATACATAACTCTACACGGACAGACGATATGACTGTTTTTGTGCTCCTAAGCGGCAAACGGCAATGGAGCCCTACCACTTTATCAACTGTATTGACTGCCTCTGAAGGCACGACACTCATTCCATTTTCCTCAACTCAGGTCAACCATAATATCTTATTAGTTCCTCTTTTGTATGTTATTGTTAACGCATTATAGATATACGACAGGTCACGCAGAAAGTTTTGCCCAAAAATTTTATTTCTTTGTAAGAGACACGAGCCATTTATAATTTCTGTTTAAAATAAGATTACTTGCAAATAAAAATGCGAATGTTCGGATTTCAAACTTCACTTCACATTTTTACGAGCTAAATTGAAATATCGTGTTTCGTTGAAAAATGAATTTGATTTCAAATGTCGCCTAAGACTGGACAATTGTTTTATCAAGCAAAAAGGCTATCGCCTTCAAATGGCATTTATGAATAAATGCCCTTCTAAAGCATCAAAAATTTTAGCACCGTTAACTGGCTTTGAGAGATGAAGAAAGAAGTGGTCGCCCTTTGATGGTTGTAACGGAAGGAAACGGAATGAATCTTGGATTTATCAAAACGATTTAGAAGTGAAGCGTCAGTCAACGTTTGGCTGTTTCAAAATTATTCAATGCTTAGGTACTTAAGTGAAGCAATCGCGAAGCGCTGAAAGATTTTGATCCCTAGGGTTTGCACTAAAACTGTGTACAGATGCTGCTGGAAAGTTCTTAGAAAGGATTTATTTAAAAAAAAACATAATATTTTTATTAATTGCTTAAAACTTTCTGAGTATGTTTTGATAATTTCTATAAATTATTGTAGAAATTATTGGTAGTGCTATCTTTACTTAAATTATATATTAATAGTATAACTAATAATAAATTAATAGTAAAGGAAATGCATATAATGCTTCGGGCAGGCTTGGAGCATTAATTTGAGAAAATGCCATCACGCAGTCAGCTGTAGAAAGGTAATTAATAATAATAATATATAAATGTTTGATTGTGATGCAGTCGCCGCTTGATCTGAAACAAATTTTGAAAATGATTAATAACCACAGAGCAATGAATCGCCGGCTTACGGCATAGCGGTAACGTCCGTGCTCTGTGTTAATGACATTATTGTGCCGTTTGATGACGGTGTAAGGGCATTTATTGCCCCATTTCATTCTGGGTTTCGTAAGAGGCGTTTATGGGAAAGATCAGAAAAACATGGCGCTTAATATCTAGGAGGTATCATGAATACATATGTTTGATAAATATGCGTGATTCTGTAAATTTATCAGTTTTGCCAATTTTATAAAACTGAAGTACGAACTTAGGGGAGGTGGGTAATTGCGGACACCGGGTAGTTCCGAACGCAGTTGTTTCTAATAGGTCAGCCCTCTTTGCGTTTCGCAATTTCTATAATTTTTTTGCATCCGTCATCTTTAGTGCACAGACAGTAGTTAAGACGGAAGGCCGACCACGCACTTCAAGGTAATTACCGAAATGTTTTTTATGGCTTTTTATTATTTTAGGCTATTTTTATTGACTTGTATATGCAATGATGTGAGGAGTATAAAAACAAAGGCGCTTCAGTCACAAAACATCGAGTTTCGATGCAAAATTAATTACAATTTTACTGTGTCGTAACAAATTGTTATTTTGAATAGTAATGTTATTGATACATTTATTAGGACTTGTAAGTTAGTTTTAAGTAGCATTAACTAGGATTAATCAAATTTACATCAGTTCTATATTAAGTAAGAAATAATTTGGGACTAATGTGTATTTGCTCTAAAATATTGGATTGGATTGGTTAAAGTATTGGATCGAAGCTAGTTTGCATCTCATAATTTTATTTGACAACTTGTCAAAAATGACAATGGCGTAAGGTACTGATTGCAAAATAAAACAATATTTTACAAAAATATGAAAATGTATATCTATTTATTTGATAAGACAATTTTTCAAATCCTTATATTTATTTATTACGTCTTGTGGTAACAGTTTTCTTACTTATTACTTATACTTCTTAACTTATTTTTAAATCTTAATATTTGATTCAGCTGTTGGTAGATCATAAGTAGGCTCATCTTCTTCAACAAAATCATCATTAGTGTTATTTAAAACATTTTATAGTATTCAAGTTCAGGATGACTTTCCCACTGCAATCCCATAATGTTTCCGGACAACTTCTTCACATCATTGAATTTTTCTCTTTTTGACCACATTGTTTTTGCTATTGGCAGTGGTTGGACGTCTATAAAATATTTCCTCTTCTTAAAATAGATTTTAACCCTTTCGCTGTCCGTGTACTACATATGGGTCAATGCTATTGTCTTACTATTGTGTCTGAAAACCGGACAGTGAAAGTGTTAATGGGTAAAGTCAGAGATGTAATGGAATTTCCCTTTCACATTGACTTTGTTAAAACACCAACTTATAAAAGATGCTTACTCTGTGCAAATTGAAAATGCCATTAGCCAGGTAGTTTAATAATATCTTGTAGAACAGCTTTCCAATTGTAAACCATCTACATTTTACAACTGTCCCATAATTGTTAAAAATGTTGTGGTACTCTTCTGGTTTCCTTTTCTTCTTTTCTTCTTTTCCTTTTTATTGATTTTGTAAGGAATAAAATAGATCTACATAGAGGATAATAGATCGTTCGTAATTACCCCAGAGGATTCATAATTACCCCAACTGGTGCCCGGCACGCTCAGCTCAGCTTCAGCACGACAAACAGGTTCTGCACTACAATAAGCTTTGGGTCCCGCGCCTACGTCACAGTGACCGAGTGAAGCCGGCCACGGTCGAGCGTGTGCCTGCTGTACTACCATATGTCAGACGTGTCACAGACAAGATTGGCTACATCTTGAAGCGAGCTTCTATTAGAATATTCTTCAAGCCGCCGAAGAAGATTAGTCAGTTCTTACCATCCGTCAAGTGCAATATCCCTCTACAAGATGCAGGGTGTACAAGCTTGATTGTGAATGTGGTCTCTCATATATAGGGCAAACAAAACGATCTATCAAAACCCGCGTAAAGAACACATAGCTGACGTGAAACACCAACGTTCGAGGTCTGCAGTTTGTGATCATATCCTAGATGGCCCCGCCATTACATTAAATTCTCGCGAAAAACATCGATTCCTGCCAAGGATGATACGCGAGGCTATTGAAATTAAAAACATCCTAATTTCAATAGGGAGGAGCCTGGGTACTTGGTTTGGCTACTTGGCTTGGGATCCTGTAATTAATAAAATTAAAACTAAACCCAAGCACACCACTGCAAGACTTCAAGACACAGTAAGTTCATTCTGCGTAGATCGGACCAATACTAATAATTAAAAAAGCTGAAGGTACTCCGGGTTAACTCTGACATCAGGACGTCAATTACCTCAGTCCCCCATGATCATGGGTGCTGTAAAGCACCTGAAACGTCAGTAATTTAATAAAAATAAGTTAATTAAACGCGATAGAATCCGTAAAATAGTTTTATTCAATAAAAATAAAAGATTATATTAATTTTGCAATGATATAACCATAATTTAATTATATTGAAAAATATACTGATTACTTCTAATTTTGTAGTTTTTATTGTAATATTAAGTTAAGTTTCCGCAATTCCCCCACGCATCTGTAGCCGTCTTTGCTTGAAGTCAGCTGCAGACAACTGCAGTTGTCACCTCTGATGACTAAGATGGAATGCCTCACAGCCTGTAATTACACTGGCTCTCATTACACTTCAGACAGAGATACAACAGTGCACGCACTGCTGCCTGGCGGCATAAATAGGTATCTACCCAGACGGATCCCAGGCGGAAAAAAAGTCCTAACACCTTGAGAAGTTGTTATTTCACTAATATTATTTTTATTTACATAAACTGAATGAAACTTTTCTAAAGGAATTATAGTCTATTATGTAATGTATTCTTTAAGTATACTAACCTTTATCATCTTCGAATTGTAAATGGCTTGTGTCACCGAAATCGGGAAAAGTTGGAGTTGGCTGTTCTTTTAGTTTTGGTTCCTCTGTATTTGAATTAAATTCAGGAATTTCATACCGCAATACCCTGTGTACTGTCTCCTGCTGGTATAATGGAGCTATCGTCGCTTGGCACTGTAATATTGAAAGACAAATTATAATATAAATTTATTTCTTTTCTTCACAGAGGAGATATTTGCCATAGAGCCTTGGCAGGTGGGTTGCTAACCGCATCTATGGGGAAGGCTTATGTTCAGCAGTAGATTTTTGATATGATGTTATAAATTAATAGTTGAATTTTATGTATTATAATATATATTTTACATACGTAGGTACGCGGAACTTACTTTCAGGTCCATAGTATTTAGTCTAAAGTGATTTGAACCCACGACAAAGTTAAGTTCCAATATTGTTTCGATTGCATCGGGTCGTAGCGATGTTCTGTACCAGGGGCCACGGACATGATTTTTTGGTGCCAGTCTATTATTAATGAACCATTTTATTTGAGCCTCAGGTCGTGAACCTGGTGATGTGCAGTTGGCTCTAACCCGGTCCCCTATATTGTATTTTTCTTGTAGTCCTGTCAGCTGAGGTCCTGTTTCTGGGAGCACTGAAATGTTAGAAATCCATCAGTAAGATTCAATGTTTAAGCTTTCTTAAGCTGCTAAAGGTAAGTAAACATTTTACATAATTCACGGATGGGATTAAATAAGTTGTTGACTGACATACGTATAGACAAATAAATATATCTAAGTTACTCGCAAATTGTTATTTTATTGTCAATGCGATTTGTAAAGATTGAGTAATCATTTTGAGGTCCTATTTACTATTAAAATACTGAATACAAAATATCTATATATTAATACGTAAAAGGAAAACTTTGTAACCCTTTTAAAGCATGCATACCAAAACAGGTCATCACTCAACTTGATCTATGGTGAAACCAATACGCTGTTTTTCAGTAATGACCAAAGCCTTGGAGAACACATTTCCGAGACTATAAAATAAGTGTATATACACGCGAAATACATAATGCGCGCACGGAGGAGTGTGCTATTTGGCATACCTACTTAAAGTTTATGCGGAGAAGGAGTGCAGAAAGTTAAAATTTATATATGTGTTACAAATTTAATTAACATTTAAAAAATATACATTGTTTACGTTCAAACTGCCAATCTCAAATACATAATCAACAAACTCGTAAAAGTTCGTTGCACATAATTGTCAAACTAGCTTGGACAAATTATGCCGTTGTTGATTAGTTCATGCTGCCCATGTCTCAGAATAAGTACAAGCATATGTATGTTATTACTTTAAGGCCAATATCAATCACTCAATAGTCTGTGGTCAAACAGTTGCGCAGAGTAGAGATTATCAACAAAGAAATTTTAAATGTTGCCAACAAAAAGCTGTGAATTTTGTAAGATTTCAAATGTTCCTGCTTCAAAAGTGTGTGGAGTTATATGTCAAAGCGAAAAACCGTTTATTTTGTACATTAGATATCTGTGTTTTATATATTAATGTGCCGTTGAAAGTGAAATACAGCTTGCTTATATATACAAACCTAAATATTTGATGAGTTACGCTCAAATTTCGACCGTTATGCGACCACTAGTAATAATAATAATAATGCCAAGGTTATATCAGAAAACAATTTTTTATGTATTCAGAAATATCAAATATACCTTGTGCCTGCCTAGCTTGGTGAGTATGATCTAATCTTAAAAAAAGGCCTATTAAAACCTGTCAATGTTATGTTAATAAAAATTAATAATCTGGCGCCTGTTAAAAATATAAAGCAAAATTTACATTACCAATTGCTTTTTATTTTTCACTAGGGCATATTTTTTTATTTATGTGTATTTTTCAGTATAAGAATGACATTAAAAAATTGATAAAACTGTGGCCACAGAACACTATTGTTCTCTACCGTGAGATTTATATAACTTAAAATACCCTCTTTATATTGTACTTCGATTTTGGATTCGATACCTATATTTGTACAACAGTAACGGTGCATCTGTATACACCCTTAGAAATAATTATAATTAATTAATACATCTTAAGAACTAAAATATATTCTAACTTTAAAATAAAAATAAAACATTTATTAAATTTTACTAATTTAATCTATTATTCGACGTAACCTTAAAATACTTACCCCGTTAATCGATGTTCACGGGCTTCTAAATCGGAAGTGCTCGGTATGATTCGGATACCCGCAATAATAGAAACAGAAACTTTTGGAACCGGTACGAATTTGGCGGATGGGGTCTAGGCGAGAAAAAATGTAAGATTTTTCCGTCACGACCCCTTCTGACGTAGTGTAGACGGCCTTGGCGGCTATAAGGAAGCGAGATGGAACTTCTCCATCTCGCTTCCTTATAGTCGCCAAGGCAAGATAAGAAAAACTCCTCGCACTTTTTCTTATCTTGCCGTGAAAGAAATATTATTTTATTTTAAATGACGCTTCATTTTAATGGACGCTATTAATTCATTTATTTTTATTTTTCAATCAATAATATAATACGTTTATCAATAATAATATACTACAAAAGGAACTTCGTTCCAACCGAGTGTTCCACGACACTCACGCGTGTTTTTTTATTAAATATAGATTATAAATAATACTTATTGAGTCACTCTTTTGTTTAATTACCACTGGTTCGAAAAAACCCTCTGTCCTGGGAAGAACCAGCAGAAACCCAGCGGGACTTTTTGTTTTAAATAACAGCTTACAATCATGTACTCGTATGTGGTAGCGAACACCTCATTCGCAGGAGTTATTATCATCCATAAGTTCCTTAATATTATAATAACCCTTTTTATACAAACTTAGTATACCTAATGAAGTTTAAATTCGTAAAATTTAATAAATAATTTATATTTTTAAATTAGAATATATTTTAATTCTTAAGATGTATTAATTAATGAAAATTATTTATATGGAGGCATTTAGATGCACCGTTAAACAACGTACAAATAAATGTTTCTTTTTTGGATCCTTTCGTCGGAAAACAAACAAATTTCAGGTTTTCTAACGGCGATATTTAATATCCCTTAAAAAGGTTATACAGTACTGGACATGCATCTTTCCTTATATTTAGCATTTAAAATTACAAAGTGCAATTAAAATAGTGTCGGCACAAGGCATTCATGTTGTTGCCTATCCCTGCCTCAAATTTCGGAGTTCACAAACACTTTTTATTTTATTTTAGTTTTTTCTAGTTTAATATATTGAAAGAAACACATGTAAATAAATAGATCTGGACTAAAATTTCTTACTTACAGTGTACCGTGATGTATTTCTCATCATACACCGTGGCGAAGTGTGGCGCTTCACCGGACACTTCGCAACGGTAAAGGCCGGAGGAGTCTCGACTTAAATGAATCAATGTCACCACCGTGTTTGATGATCGCCTGACCTGCGAATGTTCACTATAATATTTTACTGTGACTTAGAAAGGCTTACACTATGCAGTAGTAAAAACTAACACGAAACAATAAGATACGCTTGTGCATAAACAAAAATTATAACGCAACATTAATCATGAAAAAAATAAAGTTGACACTATTCGTTAAATTTAAACCAGTACAGTAACTAATTTATTATTATTATATTAATATATCTTTCGTGGTAAAGTTCATAATTATAATCTTCGTCTGTTCTTATGAATTCCTACTGACACCCACTCATTATTACTGGAGAATGTTTTAGAAGTAAATGTTTTATTAAATTCATTGCTTATAAGGGTAAATAATACTCCATATAAATTGTCTGAATTTATATGGGTTACTTTTCCCCTGCACAATAAGTGTAGCTTCAAAGAATAAATTATCCATTATCAAGATTGTATGATTTAAACAATGAGCAAAATTTAATACTGACGTAAACGTCCCACTGATGCTTCGCTCACTTCTGAGAGGGTTTTAGGGCAAGAAAGAGTCCGCCCAATGCGTGTTGGCGGACTTCACATGTCTTCGAAATATTTTTTTTTTCTCAGACATGCAGGTTTCCTCACGATGTTTTCGTACGAATATTACTATGTACCTACACTTCTAATTGATATGCATATATTATGTGTATTGTAAGTGAACTTGTTAAATAAATGAGTTCTAATGAAAATCCAGAAATCAATGAGTTCTGAATTTACTTGTACTATAGGTAGAGCTCGCAGATAAATAAATTATGTGCTGTGATTGGTTAAAGTTTTTGAATACTAATTGACAAATTTACGTTCAACTGAGTGTATAACTAATAACATACATTTAACATTTTATTTTTAATTATACATAATACTAAAATACTAACGTAACACTAACTTTATAACTATTACATAACACTAACTTTATAACTATTACATAACACTAACTTTATGACTATTACATAATACTAACTTTATAACTATTACATAACACTAACTTTATAACTATTACATAACACTAACTTTATAACTATTACATAACACTAACTTTATAACTATTACATAATACTAACTTTATAACTATTACATAATACTAACTTTATAACTATTACATAATACTAACTTTATAACTATTACATAATACTAACTTTATAACTATTACATAATACTAACTTTATAACAATTACATAATACTAACTTTATAACTATTACATAATACTAACTTTATAACTATTGCATAACACTAATTTTATAACTATTACATAATACCTTTATAACTATTACATAATACTAACTTTATACCTATTACACAACACTAACTTTATAACTGTTACATAACACTAACTTTATACCTATTACATAATACTAACTTTATAACTATTGCATAACACTAATTTTATAACTATTACATAATACTAACTTTATAACTATTACATAATACCAATTTTATAACTATTACATAACACTAACTTTATAACTATTACATAATACTAACTTTATAACTATTACATAATACTAAATTTTTATTTTATATTTGAGTTTTGTTATTTTAAATAGGAGTCATAACTCATAACTATATTATTGGTGGTAATAATATGGTTATTTTAATTTCAAGAACTGGGTCAAAAGCCCGCGAACCTAAATTAATTTAAAAATAATTTTAATAATTAAAAATTAAAAATTTTGTACAACCGACTTCAATGTAAATTATTAAGAATAACTCAAAAACTATTGGTCAGACTTTGATCAAATTTATATGGGACCACATGAGAAGCATTTGAACCACCACATGAGAAGCAACACCCAGAAAAAAGTTATGAGTCAACACACATAAAAAAAGAACATACAGTAGAATTGAGTACGACCTCCTTTTTGAAGTCGGTAGAAAATTAAGTTGAATGATATTCAAATCCTAGTTAATTAAAATTACATGTAGTGAAATGATTGGCAGCCTTATGAAATTCAAAATTAACTTTCAAATTGGATCGACTTCTTAATAATTGCATACGCTTTATTTTAGGTTTACGTAAATACGACCACATTCCCTCTTATCGTTCTCAGCTTAAATGGCTATCTCTACGCTATCGTAGATATTTTAGAATACTGTGCACATTATTTTCAGTTTTACACGATCCGTTTATCCCTGAATATCTGAAATACAAATTTCAGTATCAGGGTGATTCCCATAAATGTTTTCTCCGTTCTGCTCAACATTCTAATCTCCATGTCCCCTTCTATCACACAAGCTTTTTGTATACATCTTTTACTCCCCATGCGGTAAGATTATGGAACTAGTTACAGAGCGGTGTACGCGCAGCCACGAGCAAGGCATCGTTCAAACGCTTGCTCTGGAATCATTTTCTGACGTTACAGGAGTAGTTAGTGGTTTTCCATTATTATTATTTTTATATCCTTAAATTCCAACTTTTCCTGTTTTTATTTTATAGGTGTATGAATCAGAAACTGATATATTTGATTATGTATGTATATATATATGTTACGGCTAAAAGCCGAAGTGTGTTTACACCTAGGAGTAGCCAGCTAATACAAGGTGTAGTCGATTGCGGTTGATGTATCATACATAATTTATAAATTAGAAATGTCTGCGGTTTTAAGGTGACCCAAGGGCCACCTAACCGCGCCTTAACCTACTGTCGCTGATATTACTTGATACGATTTTCCGTATTGTTATAAATTTAACAGTACACCTAAATATAACCAACTACTGCTGGCCGCACCTAGTTCTAGCCGGCTAGAACCAGGTATAACCGCATTTCACCTTTTAGCCGTAACATATATATATATATATATATATATATATATATATATATACAATTTCTAAGATATAATTTTGCATGTATATCTATATAATAATTTTGTGTAATTATGTTTTATAATATGTATCTTAGTATGTAGTTACGGTTATTATGTATATTATATTATGTAAACAAAAATATTTTTAACGTAGCTGTTTGCACTTTGCACCCACAATATCTTATCTGCTTAGCCTGGAGGTAGACTGGTAGAGAATGCTCTGTAGCATTAAGTCCACCTGTTTGTATTTGGTGTGCAAATAAAGCATAAATAAATAAATCAATAAAATTATTTTATTTAAGCGCATTTAAAAACTTATAAAATATCTAAACGCACAATTACTCTTACTAACTAGATGTACAAGGCGATGGGTGCTTAAAAATATTGAGATGTACAACGGCACTAATACAAAACAATGGTACTAATCACTCACGCAATGATGAATGCACAATATTAAAGTAGTTAGTTAAGTAACTACTCCAAAATTTCACATTCTGGATTAATCGAAATGCTATCATTATAAATGCATATTCAGACCTTAGCGCCAAGACACACTTGATAACGTTATCATCGCACGTGGGACCTAAGTACATCGTGGGAACTATGAGCAATTTTACCGTATATACCCAAGAATCTGAGTATCAAGAATGATCAAGTGGTAGCACTTGATAACTTATCACCTTGGGAGTTAATGAATAGTGGGAGCTATAATAATTATTTTTTTATTACTTGCGAACTACAAAATGTTAATTTTGTAAGCCAAGTAAACCAAGTTTGTTTCCCAACGGCACCTACTGAAATTATTAAACTGTAGTTTAAAATGTAGATTTACAAAGTGCTGCGTAGTAAAGGAAAATATCTTATAGAAATGAGTTCTTAATCTATTACAATCCAGTGCTTGGCTACTAAACCACAAGGTATGTGGTATTATCGCCGAAGTTTATAAAACGCAAACTATTATCAAGGGTGATAGACATCTACATTTATCCTCGATTAAGAATCAAAATGCAGATGCGTTGTCACTTCTGAGGACTAAGATGGAATGTCTCGTTTCCAGTAAAAATGGTCTCCGGTTCTCTACACTCACCATGCGAAACACAGCAGCATTCATCTGCTATTTTACGCTGGTATTCTGTGAGAGCGTGGTTCTCCACCTAGGTCGAGTAGACCCATTCGTGCTACAAACATAACATACTCGTAGCTTAAGTGTGGCTCTACCACGTTTAAATGGCCTAATATTATGTTAAATACGTCGCCGGCGCGTATTGGCACCGTGCGGAGGGCTTTTATTTCCTCCTAAAAACCCTTCCAGAAATGAGAGGAGGTCCGTACTCAGCAAAGGAGCGTATATATAAGCTTTACTTCAATTTTTTAATCCATCCATCCATTACTGCCTATGAAAGTGCACTGCTGAACATTGGCCCCCCTCATAGATTGCCTTATGGAGGGATTATGCCATAGTTGCCATGCTTGGCAAGCGTTTTGGCAACCACAGTTTTTCATTATTTTGAGTTGTTATTAGGAAGATGTGTTTGCCCATCTCATGTTTCATTTCCCTCTGTCGCCTTTTACGGCACCCTCGGGACGATATAGGGTAGTGGTTATTCTATCATCGCTACTACACGGTTATTAGTTAAAAAAAATACGTGAAAGCTATTTTATCTAAAAATTAATTCGTAATTAAAATTAGTTCCAACCTACATACATCGACCATAACTCCTGGTGTGGCAAAGTGACTGATGGGGTGTTTACTGTTTGGTATGTAGCGGTAGAATTCCCTTCCATCTTTATACCACTTGACAGAATACAGTACATCGCCTTCCATGTCATACTGGCACCCTAATATCGCTTCACCTTCTTCTGCAACGTGGGCAGGTACACGTAGTTCTAGGATACGTACACTGTTTACAGGATCTGTAAAAACAATTTAGATTTAAGTATAATTTGAATTTGTAAAATTATACATTTATGGCATCACCTCGGTAGGTTATTACATTGCGGTAAACAAAATACAACTATGGGATAAAATTCGAATTTTTAACTTAAGGGTCTAGGTGGGTTAAAGATGAGTAATTTTTTTTCGATTGTCCTGTGACGTCATTAATTCATTTAAAAAATATATAATTGATTATTTTACGTTTAATTTTTTCAATGCAAATGCTTTAATATATTTGTTCCTTACCGTATATGTATATTAAAGGAAAATTATCAAAAAAACAGCAGCTAGTTAACCGTTTTTTATTAAGTTTGATGACTGCCGACTGAAGAAAATGCCAACGCGAAAACTCTGGTTCGATTACCACCGACACCAATGAAATTGTTGATTTTAATTTTAAGTGCTAATTTACCACTGCTTGGTGGCATAGGAAAACGTGAGGAAACCTGTATGTCTAAGAAATTAAAACAATTGGAGACATGTTGTGAAGTACGCCAACATATTGGGGCAGCGCGGCAGGCATATCCTTGCCCTAGAACCCTCTTTGAAGTAAGGAGGCCTATGCCCAGCCGTAGGACATATATGCGTTGTTACTTTCCTTTTTTATTACGTAATGGTTTTTTTTTTATAGAATAAGGGTGAAAAACGAGCGCACAGTCCACCTGATGGTAAGTGGATACTGTGGCCCATAGACATCTACATTTATCCTCGATTAAGAATCAAAAAGCAGATGTGTTGTCACCCCTGAGGACTAAGATAGAATGCCTCGTTCCCACTAAAAATGGTCTCCGGTTCTCTACACTCACCATACGAAACAGCAACATTAAGCTGCTATTTAACGCTGGTATTCTGTGAGCGTGGTTCTCCACCTCGGTCGAGTAGATCCATTCGTGCTACAAACATAACATACTCGTAGCTTAAGTGTGGCTCTACCACGTTTAAATGGCCTAATATTATGTTAAATACGTCGCCGGCGTATATTGGCACCGTGCGGAGGGCTTTTATTTCCTCCTAAAACCCTTCCAGAAATGAGAAGAGGTCCGTACTCAGCAAGGAGCGTATATATAAGCTTTACTTCAATTTTTAATCCATCCATCCATTACTGCCTGAAAGTGCACTGCTGAACATTGGCCCCTCATAGATTACCTTATGGAGGTTATGCCATAGTTGCCATGCTTGGCAAGCATTTTGGCAACCACAGTTTTCATTATTTTGAGTTGTTATTAGGAAGATGTGTTTGCCCATCTCATGTTTCATTTCCCTCTGTCGCCTTTTACGGCACCCTCGGGACGATATAGGGTAGTGGTTATTCTATCATCGCTACTACACGGTTATTAGTTAAAAAAAATAAATACGTGAAAGCTATTTTATCTAAAAATTAATTCGTAATTAAAATTAGTTCCAACCTACATACATCGACCATAACTCCTGGTGTGGCAAAGTGACTGATGGGGTGTTTACTGTTTGGTATGTAGCGGTAGAATTCCCTTCCATCTTTATACCACTTGACAGAATACAGTACATCGCCTTCCATGTCATACTGGCACTAATATCCTTCACCTTCTTCTGCAACGTGGGCAGGTACACGTAGTTCTAGGATACGTACACTGTTTACAGGATCTGTAAAAACAATTTAGATTTAAGTATAATTTGAATTTGTAAAATTATACATTTATGGCATCACCTCGGTAGGTTATTACATTGCGGTAAACAAAATACAACTATGGGATAAAATTCGAATTTTTAACTTAAGGGTCTAGGTGGGTTAAAGATGAGTAATTTTTTTTCGATTTTCCTGTGACGTCATTAATTCATTTAAAAAATATATAATTGATTATTTTACGTTTAATTTTTTCAATGCAAATGCTTTAATATATTTGTTCCTTACCGTATATGTATATTAAAGGAAAATTATCAAAAAAACAGCAGCTAGTTAACCGTTTTTTATTAAGTTTGATGACTGCCGACTGAAGAAAATGCCAAGAGTATTACTAAGCGCTCGCCTAAGTTTCACAGTACAACACGCGAAAACTCTGGTTCGATTTCCACCTACAGAATGTAATTGTTGATTTTAATTTTAAGTGCTAATTTACCACTGCTTGGTGGCATAGGAAAACGTGAGGAAACATGTATGTCTAAGAAATTAAAACAATTGGAGACATGTTGTGAAGTACGCCAACATATTGGGGCAGCGCGGCAGGCATATCCTTGCCCTAGAACCCTCTTTGAAGTAAGGAGGCCTATGCCCAGCCGTAGGACATATATGCGTTGTTACTTTCCTTTTTTATTACGTAATGGTTTTTTTTAATAGAATAAGGGTGAAAAACGAGCGCACAGTCCACCTGATGGTAAGTGGATACTGTGAGCCATAGACATCTACATTTATCCTCGATTAAGAATCAAAAAGCAGATGTGTTGTCACCCCTGAGGACTAAAATAGAATGCCTCGTTCCCACTAAAAATGGTCTCCGGTTCTCTACACTCACCATACGAAACAGCAACATTAAGCTGCTATTTAACGCTGGTATTCTGTGAGAGTGTGGTCCTACCCTGGTCGAGTCGACCCATTCGTGCTACAACCATAATATAGCTGCAGATTGGCTCTACCACGTTTGTTATGTCAAGTTGAAACAAAAATACGTTACTCAAAGACGCCTTCGACAAATGGCTCTTATTTTGGTTTATATATTTCAGACTTATATACGTAAATACTTAAATGTCGAGATATATTTGAAAATACCTACACATGAGTAAAGAAACCGTATTACTCATGTGAAACCTACTAGATAAATGACGAAGAGAAATATCAAAAGCGCTCAACTTATAAATGTATCAGTTATATTACGGTTTACTACTACTAATGTGATTGGTTGCGTAGTTATAAATATAATAATATTTAGGTCTATTCTATTCCTTGTACTGACCTACTCTTATATACCAAATAAAGAGGAAAAAAACTTTAGCAATTACGACGGATCCTCTAAAGCTTTGTTCAAACTTGTTTTGTATTTCTGTAATTTTTTTGTTTGTATTTTATTTAGTTTTTTTTTTGTGCTGACGATGATAATGAAAAAATTAATTTACTTGGTTAAGGTGAAATGTACTTTAAGTTTATGATATAGTGTATCAAAGAATTTAAGCTTAGGCTTCAGAAGCGCTTATGTGCAAATTATTTGAATATTTTAGTTTTGAAGTCGGTTTGTACTTTTTATTAAAAGTTAAATTATTTTACCCTTTTGAGTAGTCTAAAGGAATGTCATAAGTTCAAGGTAACAACTAGAATGTAGTCTAAATAGTTACATTAAAATTTTCATCCCTATTTTGCTACATTGCACTAGCGCTGAAATATAATCTATGAAAAAGAATCATATAGATTGGTTAAGCCGTTTCCGAATAATCGGTGAACATACATTAAAAATACGCGTCGAATATAGAACCTTCCTGTTTTATGGATTCGGTTAAAAGATACAAATATCATAATAATTTGTATAGTCATTTTAAGGGTGCGTTTGCAAATCGGGCGAAATTATGCTGTTTTCGGTACATTTTGTGACAAAACTAAACCAAATCAAACATAGCTAATTACTACCACGTATAGAATGGTTCTTCATCTTCAAATGGTGGTGACTTTTTTGTTGAAAATAATAGTTTTTTATATTGTAAAAACGATCTTCCTAGCCATTTTCTACAAAATTAACGATACCGGCTCATGTTTAGGTACATTTTTGTTCTATTATCAACATATATTAAGATTTCTAAAAATACTATAAGTAGGCAGACATATTCAATAAAAAATAGTGGTGTTTACTTTTTATCAAAATGTCACAAATAATCGTAAAAAAATAAAACAGGTGCTTAATTTTCACATATTTTGCTAATACGGATGAATCATAATGGATTGCAATAAGGGTTATTTTATTTTTGTGCCTGTTTTGATTTATTGTACAAAAATTTCGATGAAACCTCAGTCCGCGCTCGGCCGCCGTCATGAGTGGATACTGTATCGCCTGCCTGATTGCAGCAGCCGAAAAGATCGCTGTATATACAAAATATTCGAATTTGATACATAGGTATGACAAGGCAAAATAATATTATTATTTTATAATCACATTTTTGTTATAATATTTTGTTTCGCTGAAAGTAAGTGGGATTTATATATATAAATAATTATATAAATGCGTATTCGTCTTGGACTTTATGGAGTGATCTGAAAGTGTTCATCGGTGACTGCTACTGGAACTCCTAGTCGAGTAGAACTAGAATTGCCGAGTTTGGGCTCGTTTTGTTAGTTATGATGAGACTTTACCTCCGGACTTGATGGAGACCTGATGGTGTACTTCGGTGACCATTACTGGAACTCCTGGACGAGTAGAACTAGGTGTGCCAAGTTTGGGCTCGTTTTGTTAGTTATGATGAGACTTTACCTCCGGACTTGATGGAGAGACCTGATGGTGTACTTCGGTGACCATTACTGGAACTCCTGGACGAGTAGAACTAGGTGTGCCAAGTTTGGGCTCGTTTTGTTAGTTATGATGAGACTTTACCTTCGGACTTGATGGAGACCTGATGGTGTACTTCGGTGACCATTACTGGAACTCCTGGACGAGTAGAACTAGGTGTGCCGAGTTCGCCTCGTTTTGTTAGTTATGATGAAACCTAACCTCCGGGCATGATGGACAGACCTGATGGTGTACTTTGGTGACTACTTCTTGAACTCCTGGACGAGTAGAACTAGGTGTGTCTGTCACTCCATCAAGTCCGGGGGTAAGTTCTTATCATAACTAACAAAACGAGCAAACTCGGCACATAGTTCTACTCATCCAGGAGTTCGGCAGTAACACCTAAGTACAGCATCAAGTCTCTCCATCAAGCCTGGAGGTTAGGTATCATAATAACTAACAAAACGAGCCAAACTCGGCACACATGGTTCTACTCATCAGGAGTTCCGGCAATGCACCTAAGTACAGCATCAAGTCTCTCCATCAAGCCTGGAGGTTAGGTATCATAATAACTAACAAAACGACACTGGCTACTCGTCGAGGAATTCAGTATACCGAAGTATGCTGTCAATCACTTCACCAAGTCTGAAGCTAAAGTCTTATCATAACTAACAAACAACCAAAGTCCATAACCACCATCTCTCTGCTAGTAGTGGGCTTCTGGTGCCTGGCAGTCTCTGGAGCAGCTATTCGTATTTCGTATGTAATATATTTTTGTAGGTATAAGAAATGAGAAAAAAATCAATCTTTCAAATTATCAAAATGTTTTGATTCCCACACCCGCAGCTAACCGTGCGTACACTTGTGTGTGACCCGTGTCAATGTAATAGTTCGATTCTATACCTATCAATTTTGCAAACGCGTCCTTAAGTTTATTATTATGGCAAAATATTAAAACAAAAAGTGTCGCACGATTGCGTAGCAAGATGGAATGAAAACGACTGCGTAGCTCCTAGACAGAATACTCGATGGCTGGTGTCTACTACTACTAATAGGATTTATCAATAACTAGCTGATACCTATAATATAAAAATACGACTGTAAGAAAACGAATTATATGAAAATTAGTTATATAACGGTGAAAAATTACGTGACCAAATTGTTAAAAGATATTTTGGTTCTACGTGCTCAAATATCGGAGATTGAAAACTATTACATATGTGACTAAAAACATCTAGAAACATCCATGAAAACGGTAGCAGATCAATTACCAACTCAGTTATTTAACGAAAATGTGAACGAAATTAGAGGAGGATATACTGCGGACAGTAGGCCGTTTGGATTGCAACCGTTGTCGCCAGAGAAAGAGGCACAGAGTGACACGGTGTCGCACAGTGACGATGATATTGCACCGAGATATCGCTTCCTCATTCACTCAGGGACTCACAACGCTCCGAGCAGTAATAGCGTCGCGGTTACACCTGTTAACTCAACTGTACTGGAAGACCGAGATGGCTTGACTGTTCGCTCGTCAGGGAAACAGCTGTGTAAAGCTTCAATGGCATATGTTCTTAAACAGGGTGAGTGGCATGAAAATAAAAATAACCCAAGAAATGACTAGATTTTAGTGCAACGTAAAAAGTTCACTAATGGTTTTGACGGAAAAACCGGGACTGCAACGTCTACCGGATCTGGGAATTTTAAAGCGACGGAAACCGAAATTCTACTTTTTATATCCAATGTAAACAAAGAGACTACTGAGAATGATATTTGTGGTTATATTCAAAGAATGACAAATCTAAAGGTACATTTGGAAAAAATCAATATGAAAGTAGAAAGGCCCTATAATTCATTTAAGTTGTTTGTTGCAAAACATAAAATGAGTATGTTCTTAGATGATAAGCTATGGCCGGAAGGCATCAGATTTAGACGTTTTATTTAATTTAAGAAAATAGTGACAGCGAGAAGTCCCTGCTCGGTGGTGATAAAATCTCCAACAATTAATGAACTATAGTCTTAAGAACGTTACTTTTGCAACCTTTAACTGTAAAAACGTTGTACGTAAACGTAACAATCGATTGCGTAAGAAAACTATGTGGGGATGCTGACGTCATAGCTCTACAGCAGACCTGGCTCCTTCCTCACGACGTGCCTTACCTTGGATTCATCGACGGAGACTTCGGGTATGCCGGGATATCTGCCGTCGACACGTCTTTAAATATACTAAGGGGAAGACCATACGGTAGAGTGCCGCTTTTGTAGAAAAAAAACAGTTTTTCGTTCGGTTTCCATTATAAACTGTCGCTGTGATCGCTTAGTGTGTATCAAGATTGAAATTGACAATCATAAATTACTTATTTTTTCGGTATATATGCCTACAGATAGTGTTGATAACCTCGTAGAATTCACGGAGTGTCTCAGTGAGATTGTTTCTATTATTGGGAGTAATGGGGTGGAAAATGTTTTTATGCTTTGCGACTTTAATGCACATCCAGGTACCAGATTTTCAAGTGAGATGCTTACCGTTTGTACTGATCAGTTATGGTCTTGCATTGGTATGGAACTTTTACCCACTGATACTCATACGTTTACGAGCTCAGCTAATGTGTCTCTGAGATGGTTACATCACTGTGTTGTGCCCTGTGCGGCTAAGCCCTTAGTAGTTAAGGCCTCGGTATTATTGTATGGCGTATATTTGTCGGACCACATTCCGACAAATAATACGCCATATTTGTCGGAATGTGGTTATTGAGGGTAATATTAGTTTGATTAGACCTAAGATACTTATCTCACCTGTCTATAGCAACAACGTATATTGGGGTGTAAGATACGAATTACAAATTAAACAATATCTAGATTATTGTAACTCTAAATTACGTCAAATTGATTTCCCTACCGAATGTCGCGACTGTGCGCATGATTTGTGTAACAATACTGAACACTTTGTGCTATTAGACATAATGTATACTTAAAGAAGGCGCGGAATTTTCGTATATTTTTAAAGGAAATAATAAATGTAAAAACAAAAATACATACCGGGTTGGATTAAGTACGTACATCAGGCTCACTGTGATGCTCGATTACATAATAAAAATTGGATCTTATATGGTAAACCGAAATCTGGTTATGTCTATGAAAAAAATTATATTTCAAGAAATATCTTTAAAAATAAATTCAAATGCTTACGGGACAATCAACTACAAATAAAAATGGACAAAATTGCTCAGTGTTTTATAGTCGAGCCTCCAGTAGTTAGTATTGAGCAGGTGAGCAATGCTCGCTCCACTTATCCGCGTGGTTCCCAGATCGGATTCTCGGCTAAGATCATTAGAGACACTATTCAACGGATGGTTAAGAAATCTCCGGTTATGTTGGTTTGAGCCTTGAACACTTGAAATATGCTGGTGTTCACTTACCTCGAGTACTTGCTATGTTTTATAGTTTATGTGTAAGTCATAGTTACTTATTGGCTGAGCTCACTAAAACTGTTGTAGTGCCTATTATTAAAAATAAGATGGGGATGCCTCTGATATTTCAAATTATAGGCCAATATCCTTTACTATTATATCGAAAGTACTGGAGGTATGCTTGATAACATATTAGCGGAGCATGTCCAACTGACTTCAATATAAATTATTAAGAATAACTTGTGGCGGGTGGAAGGAAAGGGAGATCTCCCGCCGGGCAAGGTGTTCTGCCCGAGCGCCAACCCAAGTGGTAGTTTGGAGCCATTGTATATATACCGTTTTTAATTCGGAACTTTGATAGCGCGATTTAGGCTTCGATGTATTTCGCTAGTGGCGCGACGACAGCGCCGCCACATCACCCCCTGCTCAGACCGGAGGTCCACAGTGCAGTATAGATGATGTCGACGAATGTGCAAGTGCCAGGAATTGCCTTGTAGTCTGCGGTGAGTCGAGAAGAAGGCAAGTAATCTGCGAGGTGCCGTGAAGCAGAGGCGAGCAGTAAGGCTCAGGCCGCCGAACACTGTGGCGCAGAGAGTAGCTTGAAGGAACAGGAAGCATTATTATAGTGCTGCGATGAACCTTTGTAAGTTTAGATGGCTTGCAGGATGTGAAGACTGAATATTTGCTCGGGAGCGAATGAATGGGGAGTTGAGAACGATGACGAAGGTTTGTTGTAGCCTGAAGGTTGTTGGTTGTGCAGTTCATATCACGTCGGGGTCACCACTGTGGCGGGTGGAAGGAAAGGAGATCTCCTGCCGGGCAAGGCCCCGGGAGCGGCCAACGCCAAGGCGTGGTGGTTTGGAGCTATTGTATATATACTGTTTTAATCGGAACTTTGATAGCGCGATTTAGCTTCGATGTATTTAGGTTCGATAGTTGTTTGTATGCGACGACAGCGCCGCCACAAACTCAAAACTATTGGTTAGACTTTGATCAATTTTATATGGGACCACATGAGAAGCATTTGAACCACCACATGAGAAGCAACACCCAGAAAAAAGTTATGAGTCAACACACATAAAAAAAGAACATACAGTAGAATTGAGTACGACCTCCTTTTTGAAGTCGGTAGAAAATTAAGTTGAATGATATTCAAATCCTAGTTAATTAAAATTACATGTAGTGAAATCTATTTCGTCATTCCTATCTATCTCTTGGTATACAAATAAATAATTATGATGTAATACTAATAAGATTTCTATACAAAAGGGATACCTGCACAAGTATTTAATACTTCTAGTACTTTTGATTGGTCAGTTCACTCGCGTCATTATTTTATATTCAAGAAGGTAATATATCCAGAGAATAAATATTTTCCATTCAACTTTACTTGAAAACCCTATCAGAAATGAGAGGAGGCCTGTGCCCAGCAGTGGGACGTATATAGGCTGTAGCTTTACTTTTTACTTGACGCTTGAAATGATTGGCAGCCTTATGAAATTCAAAATTAGCTTTCAAACTGGATCGACTTCTTAATAATTGCATACGCTTTATTTTAGGTTTACGTAAATACGACCACATTCCCTCTTATCGTTCTCAGCTTAAATGGCTATCTCTACGCTATCGTAGATATTTTAGAATACTGTGCACATTATTTTCAGTTTTACACGATCCGTTTGTCCCTGAATATCTGAAATACAAATTTCAGTATCAGGGTGATTCCCATAAATGTTTTCTCCGTTCTGCTCAACATTCTAATCTCCATGTCCCCTTCTATCACACAAGCTTTTTGTATACATCTTTTACTCCCCATGCGGTAAGATTATGGAACTAGTTACAGAGCGGTGTACGCGCAGCCACGAGCAAGGCATCGTTCAAACGCTTGCTCTGGAATCATTTTCTGACGTTGCAGGATTAGTTAGTGATTTTCCAATAATGGATATGCGGTTAAGGTATGCGGTAGGTAGGTAGGTAGGTAAGGTATAATGCGGTTAAGGCCACCTTAACCTACTGTCGCTGATATTACTTGATACGATTTTCCGTATTGTTATAAATTTAACAGTACACCAAATATATATATAACCAACTATTGTGCTGGTCGCACCTAGTTCTAGCTGGCTAGAACTAGGTATAACCGCATTTCATGTTTTAGCCGTAACATATATATATATATATATATATATATATATATATATATATATATACAATTTCTAAGATATAATTTTGCATGTATATCTATATAACATCTTTGTGTAATTATGTTTATTATATGTATCTTATTATATAGTTATGTTTATTATTATGCATATGTTATGTAGACAGATGTTTTTAACATAGCTGTTTGCATTTTGCACCCGCAATATCTTCTCTGCTTAGCCTGGAGGTAGACTGGTAGAGAATGCTTTAGCATTAAGTCCACCTGTTTGTATTTGTGTGCAACAAAGCATAAATAAATAAATCAATAAAATTATTTTATTTAAGCGCATTTAAAAACTTATAAAATATCTAAACGCACAATTACTCTTACTAACTAGATGTACAAGGCGATGGGTGCTTAAAAATATTGAGATGTACAACGGCACTAATACAAAACAATGGTACTAATCACTCACGCAATGATGAATGCACAATATTAAATTACATAACTACGCCAAAGAATTTCACATTCTGGATTAATCGAAATGCTATCATTATAAATGCATATTCAGACCTTAGCGCCAAGACACACTTGATAACGTTATCATCGCACGTGGGACCTAGGTACATCGTGGGAACTATGAGCAATTTCACCATATGTACCCAAGAATCTGAGTATCAAGAGTGATCAGTATTAACTTGAGAACTTATCACCTTGGGAGTTAATGAATAGGAGCTATAATAATTTTTTTATTACTTATGAACTACAAGATGTTAATTAAGCCAAGTAAACCAAGTTTGTTTCAACGGCACCTACTGAAATTATTAAACTGTAGTTTAAAATGTAGATTTACAAAGTGCTGCGTAGTAAAGAAAATATCTTATAGAAAAGAGTTTCTATTACAAGAGAATCTATTAATCAGTGCGTTATTACTAAACCACAAGGTATGTGGTATTATCGCCGAAGTTTATAAAACGCAAACTATTATCGGGTGATAGACATCTACATTTATCCTCGATTAAGAATCAAAATGCAGATGTTGTCACTTCTGAGGACTAAGATGGAATGTCTCGTTTCCAGTAAAAATGGTCTCCGGTTCTCTACACTCACCATGCGAAACACAGCAGGATTCATCTGCTATTTTACGCTGGTATTCTGTGAGAGCGTGGTTCTCCACCGGTCGAGTCGAGTAGACCCATTCGGCAAACATAACATACTGTAGCTTAAGTGTGGCTCTACCACGTTTAAATGGCCTAATATTATGTTAAATACGTCGCCGGCGCGTATTGGCACCGTGCGGAGGGCTTTTATTTCCTAAAACCCTTCCAGAAATGAGAAGAGGTCCGTACTCAGCAAAGGAGCGTATATAAGTTTTACAATTTTTAATCCATCCATCCATTACTGCTATGAAAGTGCACTGCTGAACATTGGCCCCTCATAGATTGCCTTATGGAGGATTATGCCATAGCGCCATGCTTGCGCGTTTTGGCAACCACAGTTTTTCATTATTTTGAGTTGTTATTAGGAAGATGTGTTTGCCCATCTCATAGCCCATTTCTCTGTCGCCTTTTACGGCACCCTCGGACGATATAGGGTAGTGGTTATTCTATCATCGCTACTACACGGTTATTAGTTAAAAATAATGCGAAAGCTATTTTATCTAAAAATAATTGTAATTAAAATTAGTTCCAACCTACACACATCGACCATAACTCCTGGTGTGGCAAAAGGACTGATGGGGTGTTTACTGTTTGGTATGGAAGTGTAGAATTCTTCCATCTTTATACCACTTGACAGAATACAGTACATCGCCTTCCATGTCATACTGGCACCTAATATCGCTTCACCTTCTTCTGCAACGTGGCAGGCACGTAGTTCTAGGATACACACTGTTTACAGGATCTGTAAAAACAATTTAGATTTAAGTATAATTTGAATTTGTAAAATTATAATTTATGGCATCACCTCGGTAGGTTAGTACATACGGTAAACAAAATACAACTATGGGATAAAATTGAATTTTCAACTTAAGCGTCTAGCTTGGTTAAAGAAGAGTAATTTTATTCGATTGTCCTGTGACGTCATTAATTCATTTTAAAATATATAATTGATTATTTTACGTTTGATTTTTTCAATGCAAATGCTTTAATATCTTTGTTCCTTACCGTATATGTATATTAAAGGAAAATTATCAAAAAACAACAGCTAGTTAACCGTTTTTATAAGTTTGATGACTGCCGACTGAAGAAAATGCCAAGAGTGTTATTAAGCGCTCGCCTAAGTTTCACAGTACAACACGCGAAAACTCTGGTTCGATTCCCACTACACGAATGTAATTGTTGATTTTAATTTTAGTGTTGATCACTGTGCATAGGAAAACGTGAGGAAACCTGTATGTCTAAGAAATTAAAACAATTGGAGACATGTGTGTCCCGCCAACATATTAGCAGCACGGCAGACATATCCTTGCCCTAGAACCCTCTGAAGTAAGGGAAGCCTATGCCCAGCCGTAGGACATATATGCGTTGTTACTTTCTTTTATTACGTAATGGTTTTTATAGAATAAGTGAAAACGAGCACACAGTCCACCTGATGGTAAGTAAGTGGATGCTGGTCCATAGACATCTACATTTATCCTCGATTAAGAATCGAAATGCAGATGTGTTGTCACCCATGAGGACTAAGATAGAATGCCTCGTTCCCAGTGAAAAAGGGTCTCCGGTTCTCTACACTCATACATATACATAAACACTCACGCCTGTCACCCAGAGGGGTAGGCAGAGACTACGGACTTCCACTTGGCACGATCCTGGCACACCTCTCGCCTCCTTACATCCATATATCTACGCATACACGCTCGTCGGTTAAGGGTACCTAATCTGGCCCATTTCCAATATATCGCCAATTTGGTCGATAAACCTTCGTCTAAGCGCGTCTTTCCGACTCTGCCGTTCACTTCTGCAGCATAAATTTGCTTTGTCACTCTTCTTCGTTCATCCTTTCTACTATGACCAAACCACCGAAGCATTCTTTCTTAATCCTGGTCACAACGTCATCTTGCAAACCACTTTTCTTATCACACTATTTCTCACCCTGTCATTCAGATTCAGCCCCAGCATACCTTAATGACCGCATTTCTACAGCATTTATTCTACTCTCGTGCTTCTGCCAGACCCAACTTTCACTACCATATTAAAGTAGGATTAACAGCATTGTGCCAAACGTGCCTTTTGACACATTCTGACTCTTCAGTGTAGAGCCCTATTCACTTATTTCACACTTCCACACTCACCATACGAAACAGCAACATTAAGCGCTATTTAACGCTGGTATTCTGTGAGAGCGTGGTCCTACCCTGGTCGAACTGACCTATTCGTGCTACAACCATAATATACGAGTAGCTGCAGCTTGGCTCTACCACGTTTGTTATGTCAAGTTGAAACGAAAATATGTTACTCAAAGACGCCTCTGACAAATGACTCTTATTTTGGTTTATATATTTCAGACTTATATACGTAAATACTTAAATGTCGAGATATATTTGAATACCCACACATGAGTAAAGAAACCGTATTACCTGCACTAGATAAATGACGAGAGAAATATCAAAGCGCTCAACTTATAAATGTATCAGTTATATTACGGTTTCTCTGGATAATGTGATTGGTTGCGTAGTTATAAATATAATAATATTTAGGTTTATTCTATTCCTTGTACTGACCTACTCTAATATACCAAATAAAGAGGAAAAAACTTTAGCAATTACGGCGGATCCTCTAAGCTTTGTTCAAACTTGTTTTGTATTTCGGTTATTTTTTTTGTTTGTATTGTTTAGTTTTTTTGTGCTGACGATGATGATGAAAAAATTAATTACTTGGTCAAGGTGAAATGTACCTAAGTTTATGATATAGTGTATCAAAGAATTTAAGCTTAGGTCATAGCGCATATGTGCAAATTATTTGAATATTTTAGTTTTGAAGTCGGTTTTCTTTTTATTAAAAGTTAAATTATTTTACCCTTTTGAGTAGTCTAAAGGAATGTCATAAGTTCAAGGTAACAACTAGAATGTAGTCTAAATAGTTACATTAAAATTTTCATCCCTATTTTGCTACATTGCACTAGCGCTGAAATATAATCTATGAAAAAGAATCATATAGATTGGTTAAGCCGTTTCCGAGAAATCGGTGAACATACATTAAAAATACGCGTCGAATATAGAACCTTCCTGTTTTATGGATTCGGTTAAAAGATACAAATATCATAATAATTTGTATAGTTATATTATTATGGCAAAATATTAAAACAAAAAGCGTCGCACGATTGGGTAGCAAGATGGAATGAAAACGACTGCGTAGCTCATTAGGCAGAATACTCGATGGCTGGTGTCTACTACTACTACCAATAGGATTTATCAATAACTAGCTGATATCCGCGACTTCGTCCCCGTTAATAATTATAATAAATATATAAATAAGACTGTAAGAAAACGAATTATATGAAAATTAGTTATTTAACGGTGAAAAATTACTAAGAAAACTATAGGAAATTACCTTAATTATTAGAAAAGATAACCAATTTGGATTTAGGCCCGGTTTGTCGACCAAACACGAACTTTTGTCACTTAAACAAACTTGTCCAATACTACACTGCCAGAAAAACGCCTGTATTCGCATGTTTTTTGGATTTAACTAGGGCTTTTGACCTTGTTAATTATGGTAAATTGTGGCAGAAGCTATATGATGAGACTAATGTACCCAGGGAGATTATATCGTTATTCCAGGACTGGTACAGGCACCAGAAAAATATTGTGAAATGAGATGCTTCTTATTCAGAAGTATATGGGTTACAATGTGGCGTGAGACAGGGTGGTTTAAGCTCTCCAATACTGTTCAACCTCTATGTAAACCAGCTGATGGATCGACTCAACAGTGCCAACGTAGGCTGTTACGTAGATGGTGTTTGTGTGAATGATATCAGTTACGCAGATGATATGGTGCTTTTGAGTCCATCTATTAGCGGCATGAGACGACTTTTATCTATTTGTGAGGGCTACGCAGCGGCTCACGGACTTAAGCATAATACAAGTAAAAGTGAGTAGATTCTATTCATTCAATTAACTACACTGTACTTCCGAAAATTTAATTGTGTAGGAAACCTTTGAAGCGGGTTGTAAGTTTTAAGTACCTGTGCCACTGGGTTACAGTTGATTTGAAAGACGTATGGACATGGAGAGGAGCGTAGATCGTTGGCGGTTCGTTGTAATATGCTGGCTCTGCAGTTTGCGCGTTGTTAGGCAGGTTAAAGTAACGTTTTTAAAAGCTTTTGCCAATAGTTCTACTGTTGCAGCCCGTGGGTTAGCTATACTCAGCGACCAGGCAGCAATCTACGTGTTCAATACAACAATGCCTTGAGGTACCGTTGATCGGTGGACTTGCCAATTTTACAAGCGTGGGTGCGGGTCATACAGCAGCATAATAATGTATATAAATGATCGCTATTTAGTCAAGTAAACAAAATTACCATGAAAATATTTTTAAAAACTTAACAAAAATGTTTTTTGTAAAGTTTTTAAAAATCTAATTATTCTGAAAGGACTGTGAAGTACAAAAGAAAAATTAATTAACATGGAAATCAAATTCCGTATATTTCAACTCAAATTCCGTAGTTCCGTAGGCAACGCTGGGCAGAGGTAGAAGAGACTTCCCCTCTCCTACGCATGCGCGCTACAGCTACACCGCTTGCCCCACTTCTCCGCAGCAAGAAAACACACATCACTGAACATGTAGTGCTCATAAGTTTTTTTAGGTAAGGGCTAAGTATCTAAGAAATAAAACTTAGAAAACCTAATTGAAATCTATCCAGTAGTTTTTACATGATGCGCGCACAACTGCAAACCTCTATCATTTTATTTATATAGATAAACCTACTGTTTTGCCGTATAGTGGTGCCATTAGAAATTCATCCTATTTCGTTCTTTGGGTGTCGTAAAGACGGCTATGCAAAATTCTAAAAATATTAAGTATGACTTCGATAGTAAAATGAAATATATTTAAACTAGTATTAGAAATTATTCTCAAAATTATTTAAATAAAAGTATATTTTTATTTACTCGTATTATAAGTTATTCTGGAGGTTAATTGTTAAAAATAATAAAAAGTGAGAGCGGATGTTCAACTTGAGCTCCTGCACAATTAATTAATCATTATCAGGAATAAGGCAGCGGACTGCACTATACATTTCGTATAGAGCAAATACAGTTCGACCATACCATAATATGTCCCCGTCACAATCGCACACTGGTGTAACGTGAAGGCAATAATTACATGATAACCAAAGTATGCAAACCAACAGCAACACTACCCATCTCAATGTAATACAGGACAGCCTCTCAGCAATACGATCTTCCTTGCTTACACTAGAAGAACCTACCTACAATGAACAGAACCACGACACTTGTCTCAGTCGACTGTGCGATACTCTATACTGCTAGTACAGTATAGATTATTATATAGGAAGATTACAGTTTACCCTCATTTCTTCGTATTTATTTTATTTTTTTACCCTCATTCATAACACTAGTATAACGGATTTTACTGCGTTTTATTAACTTATCGTGTCAGGGTACAAAATAAGTAAATAAAACGCGACAGAATCCGTAAAATTAGTTTCATTCAATGTGTATAGTTATCATAAGAAATCATTTTGAAATATATTTTCTTCGACGAATTAAATTCAATTTTTATTGTCGAATGTATTTTTTTCAATTTTACTACCGATAGATGGCGGTGGCAGCATACCATCTCGTTTGAGCCAGTTGTTAAATATCCAGACTGAGGCGGGGTGAGCACCAGCATCAAAGGTGCGACAAAATCGTCTGCCAAACGTTATATCAAATACAGTGGGTGTTTAGCAGTGGACTTCCCGGCTGAAGAAGAAAATGAAAATCTGCGTTTGATAAAGATAGACAAATATAACCTGTTGTTATATATGTAGGTTGTGATAGATTCATATTGTTTGAATGCAAAAGCGGTTCTATACCTTTTACAAGAACTTATAGGTGTTGTAAAAACTAACTTTATAATATTTCATCAATTTTTTAACTGTTTTGTCTCTTTGAATTTTATATATAATTGCAAAACAGTTTATATATATACCCTAAAATGTTTGCGTTTGGCTTTAAATATATCTGAAGTGGCGAATCTCCTTTTTAAATAGCATTTTAGTATTGCTCTTTCAGAGGTAATTTCTATCATTTTGTTTTAGCTGAATCTTTCCAAATTGGTGAACAATAAATATATTTATAAATAGAAAATAGTAAAATTAGGTTGGGTAGAATTTTGCAAGGAAAAGTAATTAACTCGTTTTTATATTTAATGTTGGTTGATTAATTTATTCTTCATAACATTTCATGGGCTTTTTCTGTCAAGCTAAAGGTTTCATACTAAGTATTACATAGAAAAGTATGTCTGCATCATACGCGTATAAATGATGTCCATTATTTAATATTGTATTTGTTAAAAGATTTATCTTACAAAAAAACCCTAATTACACTACCTTGTGGTACTATATTGTGTAGAAATTCATCTTCAGTAATGGCGTTGTTAACAAGTTTCACGCGTTGAGCCTGTTATGTAAAATTGTCAGATATCAAGTTGTATAATGCACACCTAATACCGGATTTCTCTCATTTAAAGAGGATGAGGATATAAACAGTGTCAAATTTTTTTTTTAATCTAAAAAGATGCAAGGTGATTTTTTCACTATATAGGTGCTGCCTGAATGAATTAATGAATGCCGAATTATGCTGTTAGTTAAAAGTTGAATAGCTTTTTCAGTAATTTTTCGTCCAAGAAAACCGTACTGATAGTTAGATAGAAGACTGTAATTGTGAAGGTATTCTATTAGACGTTAATTTATTACTTTTCAATTATTTTGAGATTGACGAAAGAACGGTATTGACATCGGTGCGATCCCTATATTTGTAGACTGGATGTATGATTGATCATTTTAAGTCTTTGGAAAAAAATCCTTTTTGAAGACATACTTTTGTTAAATGCGTCATCAACACAGGAATGAAATCCAACGAGTTCTAATACCAACTAAAGCTAGCATTTGTGCAAAGTACCTAAATTGTTGATTTTGGGGCCTGGTTGTATTATGATTTTCTAGTCTTTGACAATTCATTCCATAATATCTTCTTCTTTATCGTAAAAGCATTACACATGGTTTAAAATACCATGAAGAACATTATCGTTACATTTGCCACTCCATCAAAGCTTCGACGATTATGATGGGTTAGTTCACACTCAAGCCCAAAGGTGTGCAACGTACAAATTCTTTAATATTTTTTTTTATAATACACTGGATTAATTATTTAAATTGTCACAAACAGAACGGTCTAAGTGCTCGTCGTAAATTTCAAAGTACCCGGGCCACTGGGTTACAGTTGATTTGAAAGACGATATGGACATGGAGAGGGAGCGTAGATCGTTGGCGGTTCGTTGTAATATGTTGGCTCGCAGGTTTGCGCGTTGTGGTAGCCAGGTTAAAGTAACGTTTTTTAAAGCTTTTTGTCAATAGTTCTACTGTTGCAGCCCGTGGGTTAGCTATACCCAGCGACCAGGCAGCGATCTACGTGTTCAATACAACAATGCCTTGAGGGTACTGTTGGGGCTGCCATGGCGATGCAGCGCCTCAGGCATGTTCGCTGAGAGCCGTGACGGCTTCACCGCGATAGTTAGGAGGCGGTGTGCCTCTGCGCTGACCCGTTTGCGGAACAGTATCAACAGTATCCTTGGGGTATTCGTTGATCGTTGGGACTTGCCAATTTTACAAGCGTGGGTGCGGGTCCATACAGCAGCATAACAGTGTACATATTGTTGTGTGGATCTATCTCACAATTGTTTGAATTTTTCTGTTGTTTTTATAGTTTAGTGTAACCCTATCTATAATTTTAATTTGTCAAAAACTCATATGGGCTCTGCCTGAAATAAATAAAAAAAATAGAAGAGAGAGAGAATGAATTTTTTTTTCTTGCATAGGAAGAGTTTCAACGCCTTTATGAAAAAATAATATTTATTAGATTAACATACGTATAGACACTTTAAAAAATTTGTAATTTCCTTACCTCATAGTTTTTTAGAAATTATCGCTAATTTAGTCAAGTAAACAAAAATTACCATGAAAATATTTTTAAAAACTTAACAAAAATGTTTTTTGTAAAGTTTTTAAAAATCTAATTATTCTGAAAGGACTGTGAAGTACAAAAGAAAAATTAATTAACATGGAAATCAAATTCCGTATATTTCAACTCAAATTCCGTGGTTCCGTAGACGATGAAAAAATTCCGTAGATCTACGGAAAAATCAGTAAAGTTGGCAACGCTGGGCAGAGGTAGAAGAGACTTCCCCTCTCCTACGCATGCGCGCTACAGCTACACCGCTTGCCCCACTTCTCCGCAGCAAGAAAACACACATCACTGAACATGTAGTGCTCATAAAAATCGTTGTATCTTAAAACTTTGTATTAAATGAAGATATCGCAATAAGTTTTTTTTAGGTAAGAGCGAAGTATCTAAGAAATAAAACTTAGAAAACCTAATTGAAATCTATCCAGTAGTTTTTACATGATGCGCGCACAACTGCAAACCTCTATCATTTTATTTATATAGATAAACCTACGTTTTGCCGTATAGTGGTGCCATTAGAGAATTCATCAGCCTATTTCATTCTTTGGGTGTCGTAAGAGACGGCAATGGGCAAATTCTAAAAATGTTAAGTATGACTTCCGATTGTAAAGTGAAATATATTTAAACTAGTATTAGAAATTATTCTCAAAATTATTTAAATAAAAGTATATTACTCGTATTATAAGTTATTCTGGAGGTTAATTGTTAAAAATAATAAAAGTGTGAGAGCGGATGTTCAACTAGATCTCTTGCTTACGCAATTAATCATTATCAGGAATAAGGCAGCGTACTGCACTATACATTCAGTATAGACCAAATACAGTTCGACCATACCATAATATGTCCCAGTCACAATCGCACACTGGTGTAACGTGAAGGCCATAATTACATGATAACACCAAAGTATGCAAACCAACAGCAACACTACCCATCTCAATGTAACAGAGGGCAGTCTCTCAGCAACACGATCTTCCTTGCTTACCTAGAAGAACTACTACCTACAATGAACAGAACCACGACACTTGTCTCAGTCGACTGCGCGATACTCTATACTGCTAGAACGAGTGGAAGATTACAGTTTTACCCTCATTTCTTCGTATTTATTTTATTTTTTTACCCTCATTCATAACACTAGTATAACGGATTTTACTGCGTTTTATTAACTTATCGTGTCAGGGTACAAAATAAGTAAATAAAACGCGACAGAATCCGTAAAATTAGTTTCATTCAATGTGTATAGTTATCATAAGAAATCATTTTGAAATATATTTTCTTCGACGAATTAAATTCAATTTTTATTGTCGAATGTATTTTTTTCAATTTTACTACCGATAGATGGCGGTGGCAGCATACCATCTCGTTTGAGCCAGTTGTTAAATATCCAGACCGAGGCGGGGGTGGGCACCAGCATCAAAGGTGCGACAAAATCGTCTGCCAAACATTATATCAAATACAGTGGGTGTTTAGCAGTGGACTTCCACGGCCCAATGAAGAAGAAAATGAAGACCTACGTTTGACAAAGATAGACAAAGATAACCTGTTGTTATATATGTAGGTGGTGATAGATTCATATTGTTTGAATGCAAAAGCGGTTCTATACCTTTTACAAGAACTTATAGGTGTTGTAAAAGCCCAACTTTTATAATTTTTCATCAATTTTTTTTAACTGTTTTTGTCTCTTTGAAATTTATATATAATTGCCAAAACAGTTTATATATATAATTGCCTAAATGTTTGCGTTTGCGGCTTTAAATATATCTGAAGTGGCGAATTTCCTTTTTTTTAAATAGCATTTTTAATATTGCTCTTTCAGCGGTCATTTCTATCATTTTTGTTTAAGCTGAATCTTTCCAAATTGGTGAACAATAAATATATTTATAAATATAAAATAGTAAAATTAGGTTGGGTAGAATTTTGCAAGGAAAAAGTAATTAACTGGTTTTTTATATTTAGTGTTGGTTGATTAATTTGTTCTTCATAACATTTCGCGGGCTTTATTCTGTCAAGCTAAAGGTTTCATACTAAGTATTAATATAGAAAAGTATGTCTGCATCATATGCGTATAAATGATGTCCATTATTTAATATTGTATTTGTTAAAAGATTTATCTTACAAAAAACCCTAATTATACTACCTTGTGGTACACTATATTGTGTAGAGAATTCATCTCAGTAATGGCGTTGTTATCAAGTTTCACGCGTTGAGCCCTGTTATGTAAAATTGTCAGATATCAAGCTGTATAATGCACACCTAATACCGGATTTCTCTAATTTATGTAAGAGGATGAGGATATAAACAGTGTCAAATTTTTTTTTTAATCTAAAAAGATGCAAGGTGATTTTTTCACTATATAGGTGCTGCCTGAATGAATTAATGAATGCCGAATTATGCTGTTAGTTAAAAGTTGAATAGCTTTTTCAGTAATTTTTCGTCCAAGAAAACCGTACTGATAGTTAGATAGAAGACTGTAATTGTGAAGGTATTCTATTAGACGTTAATTTATTACTTTTTCAATTATTTTAGAGATTGACGAAAGAACGGTATTGACATCGGTGCGATCCCTATATTTGTAGACTGGATGTATGATTGATCATTTTAAGTCTTTGGAAAAAAATCCTTTTTGAAGACATACTTTTGTTAAATGCGTCATCAACACAGGAATGAAATCCAACCGAGTTTTAATACCAACTAAAGCTAGCATTTGTGCAAAGTACTTACAAATTGTTGATATTGAGGCCTGGTTGTATTATGATTTTTCTAGTCATTGACAGTTAATTCCAGAATATCTTCTTCTTTATCGTAAAAGCATTACACATGGTTTAAAATACCATGAAGAACATTATCGTTACATTTGCCACTCCATCAAAGCTTCGACGATTATGATGGGTTAGTTCACACTCAAGCCCAAAGGTGTACAACGTACAAATTCTTTTTTAATATTTTTTTATTTTAAATACACTGGATTAATTATTTAAATCGTCACAAACAGAACGGTCTAAGTGCTCGTCGTAAATTTCAAAGTACCCGAACAGCCCGAGGTTGATCCACGCTGACATTAATAAAACTGTTAATTGCAATTTTAAGTGCTGATATACCACGAGCTCGGAGGTGCTAAACGTGTAGAAGTAGTGTAAAAAGAACGTCTTCTTAATAACAAATAAAAAAAAAACATAGTTACCAACACGCCTGTCAAACGTGGCAACAATGACAAATATCCCCCTTATATGGAATTCTATGGGAAGGCCTATGTTCAGCAGTGGACTTTTATAGGCTATAATGAATGAAATACCATTTACTCTGTGGCAGAGAAAACATGTTTAAAAATAAAAAATATATTTCAAAGACATCTGAGGACCGCTAAGCATTGGTGTAGCGCGGAACTTTCTTACCCTACGCCTCAGAAATGAGAAGAGTGTCCAGGCGATGGGGTTTATATAGGCTGTAATTTTCATTTTTATTTTTAACACGCTTTTATTAGCTTGTTATGTATCTATGTAACGGAATTTTTGAATGTGATTTTCATCCCCTTCAAAAAGTCGGATTGATTTGAAACTTCGCACACTTGCCAAGGACCGATGAAAATGCAATAATTTAAATAGTTTGTCCCATTATCCTTGCCAGGTTCCTCAGGATTAGCGATTTTTCCATCCCTGATACCCGGTAGTGTTTTTGTGCCAAGTGCACGTATAGAATAAAACTTTCCGGAGAGGGAGCTTGAGAAATGGCTACTACATCCAAGGAAGGCAGCAGGCGCGCAAATTTCCCATCTCCCACATAAGTTACCGACTTTGAATAAAATAAAATATTGTGTACTGTAGTTTTCCAACAAGTTATATCGAATCTATTCCGATTGTAGCTAAAAACTACAAAATCTTCAATTTAACGGTGAATTGATGTAATAATAAATATTAAATAAATAAATAAAATTTGCCACGCTTAGAGACATGCATAAGACCTATGAGATAAGCATACGACTACTCGTAGGAGTGGTCAGGGAGTTTTGTACGCCTTATACGTACTGTTCTAAGCCGTGCATTGAGACATGCATGGTTCGACCTTTGAGACAAGCATACGACTACTTGTAGGGGTAGTCAGGGAATTTTGTACATCATACAACTACTGGCTGTTTTGAAAACAGCCTAGAATGAATGCTATACGAGACCAGAATGGCTGTATTCTGAATGACGAAGTTTCGAGTTTAAGGAGATGAAAGGAATACTTTGAATGCGTGTTTATGAGTGATGAGACGTTTGAATTAAATGAAATAGAAATTCCGAAAGAAGAGGAAATAGATAGAGACATAAGTATAGATGAAATAATGAAAGCAATGAAAAGTATGAAAGCAGGTAAGGCAGCCGGATATGATAGAGTATCTCTCGAAATGCTAAGGGCTGGAGAAGGAGTGGTGGCAGACCTGCTGTACACCTTGTTTAATTTATGTTGGGAACTTAAGCGGGTACCGGAAGACTGGTGCAAAGCCGTGATAGTCCCAATATATAAAGGAAAAGGATCGCAGCAGGACTGTAAAAACTACCGTGGTATCAGCCTTCTTAGCATTGTGAGAAAACTGTATGCTAAAGTACTAATTGAAAGAGTTATGAAAGAAACTGATGGAAAAATTTGGAATGTGCAAGCGGGATTTAGAAAGGGAATGGGGTGTACGGATCAGGCTTTTTCCATACGCATGGTTGCGGAGAAGTTTTTGACCAAAAACCAAAAAGTTGGACTTGGAAAAGGCTTATGACGGAGTGGACAGGGATGTGTTATGGCAAACACTGAACTCATTTGGGTTGAGCGCTGGGTTGATACAGGCATTGAAGTCTCTGTATAGGGACTCCAGTGCTTGTGTCAGGTTCAACGGGGCCTACTCGGACTGGTTTAGCATCCATAAAGGTGTGAGACAGGGCTGTGTGGCTTCCCCGCGGCTGTTCAATCTACTTATGGACAGTTGTTTGGAAAATTTGAAAGTTGAAGAATGCGTGTTAAGAATGGGTGAGTTAACCGTCAAATGCCTTTTGTGCGCCGATGATCAAGTCATACTTGCGTTGTCGGCGGCTGAGTTGCAAATGATGGTTACATTAATGAACATGTTATTAAAAGAAAAGGGAATGAAAGTGAACGCAAGTAAGACGAAAGTTATGGTTTTTGAAACAGAAGAAAGTAAAACGATATGTGAAATGTGAAGAATACTCGTACAAGGGAACTCCCCTGTTAGAGGTCGAGCAAGTAGATGAGTTTGTGTATTTGGGATGTGTATTTAGTAGGGATGGTAGATATGATAAGGATATAGAACGACGAGTGAATGCAGGAAATAGAGTGAATGGGGCTCTACACTCTATTGTGGGAAGTCAGAATGTGTCCAAAAAGGCACGTATGGCAATTCACAATGCTGTGTTAGTCCCTACTTTAATGTATGGTAGTGAAAGTTAGGTGTGGCAGAAGAAGCACGAGAGTAGAATAAATGCTGTAGAAATGCGGTCATTAAGGAGTATGTTAGGGCTGAATCTGAATGACAGGGTGAGAAATTGTGTGATAAGAGAAAAGTGTGGTTTGCAAGATGACATTGTGACCAGGATTAAGAAAGGAATGCTTCGGTGGTTTGGTCATGTAGAAAGAATGAAGGAGGAAAGAGTGACAAAGCAAATTTATGTTGCAGAGGTGAACGGCAGAGTCGAGAAGGGACGCCCTAGGCGAAAGTTAATCGAACAAATTGGCGATATATTGAAAATGGGCCAAATTAAGAGTACCTTTAACCGACGAGCGTGTATGCGTAGGTATATGGATGTGAAGGAAGCGTATATATTAAATACTACTGTTCTTAGCCATGTATTGAGACATGCATGGTTCGAAATTTGAGACAAGCATATGACTAGCTTAATTTTTTTACCCGTTACAACCCGGCTAGCTACAAGACCGACCATCGATAGTTGATAAGGCAGACATTTGAAAGATCTGCCGTGGGCGCTACTGTTACGATCAGCAAAAATTAAATACGGTTTACCATACAACTGTACTGAGACATACATGACTTAATCATCAAGACAAGCCTACAACTACTCGCAGAAACAACTGGGGAGTTTCGTGTATTTTGCAACTTAAATAATAATGTAACTTAAAAAACTTGATGTCATTCGTTGTAAATATTTTTGTGGATATTTGTTAAATTAGCGTCATCACAAAAATATCTGAAAATGCACCCCACGCTTTTTTACAATAAAATCAATTTTTATGTTAGTCACTATTTTCTTATTTTAAAGTTATTGAAAATTATTTTCTACTTTTTATTTCGGTTATCTACAAAAGCATGTTTTTTTATGTTTTGTTTTTAACTATTATTTCTTAACTTTAACATATAACTATATACTCGTAAAAATCATTTTGATTACATCTTGATGTCATAAATCCTTCAGCTTTTATTCTAGTCCGTGTTAACTAACCGTGAAACACCTCAGACACCCAATTACCATAGATGCTGTAAAGCACTCGAAACGAAGTTGATGAATGAAATCCGGGATAAATTATATTTATTCAATGTGTGGCTTTTGGTAAATGGTAATCATTAATAGAATCAAAAGAATTATTTTGTCGTCTTCATTTTGTCCAATTGTTTAGGAAAAATTAAATTAGGATCGAAATGTTTCTAATGTCCTTCGGGACGTGTCTTAATAAAGCAAAACGAGATAATGGACCCGGTTGCGTTCTGAACGGAGATCCCGGGTCCCATCAATACGCTGATGGTGACTGACGTGGGGTTTTAGTCGGAAGGATTCCGATAGAACCTTTTCGTTGCTTTCGCAGCGTAAGGTATCCACGAGGATTTTCCCTTTTCCCCACGATAAAAAGACATCGAAATGTTGAGTTATTAAAATTTTGAGTAGATTATACATTTTTGAAGTTTCATTTCAGAAATTCTTAAAACATATTGGCAGAGAGCAGAAATTAATGATTTTTATGTTTTACAAAATTAAATAAACCATTATTTTTATCAAATTTTAAACTAAAAAAACAGCAAAGGAAAAATTAATCAAGGCTACGGAAACACGTATTTTGAACGTTAAGTTCTGATGTTCAAACATTTTAATAAAATCATCGTAAGTTAATTAGTAAAACAAACTTACGAAATATTGTTGACGGATTTACGTAGTGTAGATTATAGGGTGTAGATCGCACATAAATTGTATTAATATATGTATAATACTAGGTGATACCCGCGCGCTTCGCTGGGCGCACGATAATATTTTATTGCGGAACCTATTAATTTTTTTTGATCCAACTATCGTAAAATCCGTTCTTAGTGAGCGTCTACATTGCGAAATGAGTAACTATAGTTAATTTCAAGTCAATCGGGTGTATAGTTAAAGAGATATCGTGATGAGTCAGTATATATTAAGATGTCAGTATATACAATAGTATATGTATTTCTGAATTCATGTTCTACTGCAAACTTGAATTTCTGCACACAATATGATCTTACTGAAAATTAGAGTAATTCTTATATGTGAATATTTTTATTATTTTATTGTACATTGTAGCATTTAATTCTATTTAGTTTTTCTTTCGTAGTGTAATGTCATTTCTAGTTTAAATAAGAAGAAATAAATTATTTTCTTTCCTTCAAAGCAAGATAAATAATAATTAATTAGACATATTATATATGATTATTTATTAATTAAACCCCGTAAATCGGAGGATTCTTAATCGACAACATTGTAAATTCTAATATGAACTCTCCCCAATAAAGAAGTTTTTACTAAGAGTTTATAAAATCTAGTCCTTCAGACCGAATTTCAGCCATAGCGGCCAGTCTCAATGGAGACTATTCATCTACGTAGGACAGGTTTATAGTGCAGGAGAGTGCGTGCAAAAAAGGTACACTATCTACTTCCTCACTCTCATAATCTGATGGGACGGAAACCCGACACGATCGGAGAGGACCAACGGCCTTACGCACTTTCTGAGGCACGGGAGTGAAACACCGCCATTTTCCTGATTCCGGGTTGCTACTGAGAATTTCTTAACAGAAAAACCCAATAACAAATTTTGGCCCGACCGGGATTCGAACACGGGACCATGATCTGCAGTCGCACTTACGACCACTAGTCCAACCAGGACAGTCAAATCAAGATTGTATAGATAGATAGAAGAGAGATATATAGAGAGTATAGACAGTCAGTACCTGAACTTTCCTTGTATGATATAACAATTATGCTATAACTTTAGGCAAGGATTTAACGACAGAAACGGTAGAGAACCGGAGACCCTTTTTACTTAAGGCTGGGTGTTCCTGTTTTCGTCCGTTTTAAAATTTGTTTTTAATAGGCATATTATTACATTTAGAATCTGAAAAAATTTTAGACACATTCTTTCTCTTTACAATGTACCCGGTCAATATACGATACAATACAATTTTTTTCCTTGAAAAAAAAAAATACCGAACTACGTTCGATTTGCAGTTTTTTTACAAGCCAAATTTCGTTTTAAAAACTTACTAATTCTCCTTTTTTTCTATTAATAATATCAATTTACAGGTAATTCATTTTGGAATCGATTCTACCCAATCGTTTTTTTTTTCATTACATTTATTAAAAAATTATCGATTTTTCAAGTGATTTTCAATCCCCGCGTCGCTTGTCAGTGTCCCGTGGGACGTGGCCGAGGTAAAGCCTGTGACAATTTTTGCACGAATCGCGAAAGAAATATGGTAAGTTACCTATATTTATTTTTCGAAGCCGCACCGGCGGTGTCCACACGTAAAAACCTATTGCGCTTGGAACACCTGGCCTTAAAAGGGAGCATTCCATCTTAGTCCTCACGGGTGACAACGCATCTAGATTTTGATCCCTAATCGAGGATAAATGAGGATGTCTATGGGCCACATCATCTACTTACCATCAGGCGGACTGTGTGCTCGTTTGTAAATCTTCCCTTCCACGAGGGACGGGTGGCATATTTATCAGTTGAATTTAACTGGCTGATGACGAAGAAGAAGAAGAAGAAGGATAACATTTGAAGAACTAAATACAACAACAGCAAGCTAAACGATTTATTATTAGTATTCAATCCTTCCGACAGTTAAAAGCAGATCACTAAGGATCTATTTCTATTTGTTTAATGGTTGTGGATGAGTTGTCTTAATTGTAACGCAATTTCCGGAATACTAGCAGCACTCAAAATAAACAAATTGAGATTTCCAATAATGGTATATATTCAATCAATTCTAAATAATGATATATATTTTGAATTTTGTTACAATCTTCATAGCTATTGCAGTAAGAAATACATAAATATCCATTGAATAAAACTACTTTTACGGATTTTATCGTTTTTGACTTATTTCATTAAATTCCCGACGTTTCGGGTGCTTTACAGCACCCATGGTCACGGGGGACTCGGGACTTTAATAAACTAAGTTAATTAAACGCGATAAAATCCGTAAAAGTAGTTTTATACAATAAATATCCAGTTTAAGACTGTCAAACTGAAACACAAGTGATGGTAATACATTTCTTCGCCTACTCAATTAAAATACAAAAGAATATTTTCAGACGCATAGGCTTGTCAGTTAACAAGAGACGTATAACTCATGAAGGCTACATTTACGTGGAACTGCCTTATATAACATTTCCACTCGTTCAGCTGTTGGTGAATAACATGTTGCTGATGGAGCTCAATTCTACTCTAGTTAAGGAAAAAGGTATTTGATGCGACAGCCAATTAATAAATCAATTAATAAATCAACCAATTAATAATTAATAAATCATAATAAACTTATAAATTTACTTTTATGATAACTACAAAAATAGAGTTTTGTCGCATCATTAGTGGACGAATACAGTACGTAAAATTAAGTTATTACGATGGGGTGAAAGCGGGAAAGTTTTCTTGAAATATCAACCTCGACTATACGTGGTGCACTCTATTGATTAATGAACAAGACTCCAGTGAAGGAGCGATGGCGGAAAAACCATCCACATCCATAGACTATTGGTGGATGGGAAGTGTGTGTTCACAAGTTCACCTGTCCAGCTCGTCGATGCTTTGAAATTTTCCAAGAAATTCATATCATTAAAAGGCTATTTTTGGAAAGGGTTCTGTTTTGCAATTGCACTGAAATAGGCCGATGATGACGATGCCGATAACGTGGAAAACATTTTCATACTTTTTCTGACTGATTGGGTTGCACACCTTGAAATATCAGATTCTTGAAATATGAGAGATATATCAGAATTTTTACTTTGGAAAATCGGCCTCATTACAACAGCTACGAGGTAATAAATATTATTATTAACAACAGAAACAAAGAAAGAAATAAGAAGTAAATAAATGTTACATGGAACCAGGTTTAGCATGTGATTATTTACAATAATTAGAGTAAAACTACTACAGTGGTAACCACTCTCGTTCATAACAAACAGTGAATTATTACGGCCTGCCTGAAACGAAGTAATTGCCTCTAATGTAATTTTTAGTGTCAAGGGACCTGAACCTGATGAAATGTTGGTAACGTTATGTATTTCTATAATACTAAATTGATCAAGCAAAACATTTGTTGTTAAATGTTATCTCATCGCTTTTTTAATGAATTAATTTTTTTACCTTGCTTCCACAGCAATAACGTGGTCAAAAGTAAATATCTTCGCATTTTCTTTTACTTTTTTTCTTTTGTTTCTGCACTAATTTACACTTCTTTCAGAGACACTTGCACTCACGAAATGACTATCCACATGTCACATCACTAAACACCGTCGAAGGGAAGTGTGTTTTCTATCAAAACATCGCTGATGGATTTATCTTTCGCCGATAATCGTATCAACTTAGGATATATCTGCTCAAATCTGCCGTTTGCGATGGAATTGAAATAGGCCAGCAAAATTCCGGACGGTGCTAATTTTAAATCTCGTCGGGACTCTCTCACTCATGCGCAGTGCGTTTCAAGTAGACTCCAGTGACAAAATGATCGCGAGCTATATTTAATTTATTCGTCATTGTTGAAATATAAAATTACGTGCGCATGTTATTGACGCGGATATTATCGAAGGGTTAGTTAGTTTGGGGTTGAAATTATCGTATGCGATATTTTTTGCTCCAGTGACTCAGATATTAAAACATGTTATGTTCTTACCCACTCGTAAAAGTGAGTAATACTAATTTTAATACTTGTTTTTCGACCAATAGGGAACAAAAGGAATAGTGACTCACTATGTAAATATGAAAAGGGCTTTCCTATCGGTGTAGGAATATGGATTGAGAAGGCGTCTAAACACTTGTAAGATCATAAATAGTTATACCATGGTTAGATGAATACGAAAAACGGTTTAGCGGTCAGTGCCCAAATGCCAAGCACAGGTTCTGCGTTCAATTCACAACCAGATGTTTGAGAAATACAGTTATTTTCAAATCTGGATGTATTGTGATAATTTTCATTGATTAATTGTTATTAGAAGGGTGCTACTGCCCATCTTCTGGTTTGTATCCCTCTGGAAGTCGCTGGATGCAAGTGGCTAAGACGGTTGCGGTTACCAAATTTAAATATCATATTTCGTATCTTAGTTTTCACAGGATTTGAAAAAATACAAACGTGTTATAGTAATAAATGTTTACTCCGGCTGGCTTTCGACACCACGTCAGGACCTGGCATGCTGCATGCAATGCATATTTGGTTAGACACTTGAAGCACTGTGCCACGCAGTTTCCTCAGGTATTTATCACTAGACGAAATTTATCTGTACTCGTTTGAAAGCGATGGAAGCGTTCGACTTTGTTTTATATTATGAAATCGGCACTACTGGAGTCTTTCTGTATTGAGTTTGGGGACGAGGTCATGACTAAAAATAAATTGGATTTAAACCTATTTGAGGAATAACTATTGTTGAGATTTAGCAAATATACAAACAATTTTAGTGTCTGATACAATTATTATTTACTACTGCGACAAATTATGATAGTGATTACGTCACATCGCCCAAAATTGGTAGGGAAATATAACCGACAGTGACTCAGTTTTCAAATAGTTTTCTGTGAAAATGGGTCCTTCTCATGGTTTGTAGTGATACTTACAGTTAAATTAGGAAATGTTTTAACATTCAGCTTGGTAAACAAAATACCATTACGTCTACTGGCTAGTCTGCACTACGGTTGCAGTCGGTTACGCAATCAAAAGGTGAATAAATTCGGCAGTTTTGTTGGTTGGTAGTTGGTACAGTTGTCGGCAGTTGAAAACATAAAGCACTTGATCGATATCACTTTATCGTCTTATTATAACCTTAGCATAAAGAAATTTAGCTAATTGATATATTTTGCTACTTGATATGCACCTCTGGGTTCTTTATTTGACAAAGATAACAGTGCTGTTTTTTATAAAACTTACGTGAAAAGGGAACTGATGGTAAGTGGCTCCTCCAGCGCAAATAAACCTGCAACCAACTTTAAACAAACAAGGCTACAGATGCGTTTTCACCGCTGAGTACTAAGATGGAATGTCTCTCAGCCTGTAAATACTAGTCATCTATACCCTTCAGACCGGAACCAGTAGTGCTCGCACTGCTGCTTGGCGGCAATAACTAAGTGTGTGTTACCTATCCAGACAGACTGCTAGGCAGGAAAGGAGTCCTATAATTGAATTAAAGAAAAAAATGTTCGGCATAAATGTTGTCTCAGGCACCTATCTTTAAATTATTTAAGTACATTGTCCGCTAAGCCATGCGGTAGTAATCAAATAAAAGCTCACATATTTATTTAAGACGTATTTCAACATAAACGATTAAATTGAAGCCTGTTTGTTTCAATAATGGTGACACAGAAACATAATATAGGTCACTTTCAAAAGCAATCAAGGTGATAACCAATTATATCGCCTTTTCTAGAAAGATTGGATTTTTAAAACTATCTATTTTTATAGTAACTATGTATAATATTAACTTTGGAAGAATTTCATGAAAAATTCTTGTACATTTTAACATCATTAATACATGGCTTAATACAAATACTACTGAGAGATTAGAATATTAAGTATTCAGGATATAAAACATCTTTTATGTGATAAAGCAAAAAAAAAATTGTAAATTGATATATGATCGGTAAATGATAAGATGGTACTACAAATACGTTTACGAATTATAAATAGCAATATTTTATTTGTATAAATATTGGTATTAAAAGATTTGATAACTAGGAAAATGTTAAAAATATTTGTTTTAATGGGTAATACTTATTATATTTAGCCGTGAAAGCTTAGGGGCAAAGGGCTCGCTGTAAATTTCACAGTACGCCAGCAACCTGGGTTCGATCCCTACTGGCACAAATGAAATTGTTAATTGCAATTTTAAGTGCTCATTTACCACGTGCTCGGCAGTGAAGGAAAATATCGCGAGGAAACCTGCATTATTGAAAAATAAAAAATATTTTGAATAGGTGCATGTGAAGTCCGGACGGCGGACATCGTCTTGTTTTTTAAGGCTTTAAGAAGCCTGAATGACCTTGACGAAACGGCGACCGCAGAGATTTTAGCCGACGTCAACACCGTCTAGCGACTACTTTCTGTATTACTTAGAAAAGTGCAAAGATTAATAGACTGCAGAGATGACAAGTACATATAAGTATGTATATAAGTAAGCCTATTATGGTTGCGCATCACTGAGAGTTATGTCGCGGTTAAGCATCTTCAATTACATTGCATGGTGTGGTGCTGTAGTTTCGTCCGGTAGGCATCACGAGCTACCAAGTGTTTAAGTTTTAAGTACATAAGAGTTTTTATTATATTTGTTGAATCGTATTTATTTGTGTCGTATTAGTAGCTCTGGGTCTAAGCGCTCGCTGTAAATTTCGCCCGGGTTTGATCCCCGGCAGCACCAATGAAATTTTTATTGCAATTTTAAGTGCTGTAAAGGAAAACATCGTGAGGAAACCTGCATGTCTGAGGAATAAGAAAAAAAATTTCGAAGACATGTGAAGTTCGCCAACACGAGAAGGGGCAGCGCAGCAGACATTTCCTTGCCCTAAAACCCTCTCAGAAGTAAGAAGAGTCTTGTGCCCAGCAGAGGGACTTATATAGCCTGTTACTTTACTTTTGTATCGTATACATATGCAATATTCATATTCGTTTCAGATACAGAAGGGTACCTAATGCTGAGAAAAATATCATGAGGAGGCCACGAAAACGTAAAACATCTTTGTACCTAGATAAAATGTTCTAGTGATTGTCAGTCATTTCATACGCCACATATTCTATAGAGTTTAGAACGTTTCAGATAGCGCAAAAATAATACAAAATATTATGGGAATGATTTATTAATAATATATACATTTATAGGTATTTATAATAAATATAATGAACAAGCTGCAAGGTACAACTGATAGTGTTTCTTGTATACACAATTGTAAAATTGCTGTTCTCATTTTTATCAATGGTTAATTGATAAAACGTAGTCAAGATCACTTCATATAAAATATATTTAATTAAATTGGCACATGGCGTATTTGGCCTTCTACATACAACTCGGCGGAAATTTGAATAGAAAGAAAGATTTTGTCTGTTTTTAATTCTCTCGCGTACACCATTTTTCACAGAAGTATTGGTTACAACTGGCGTGGTTTCCAAAAGCGTGATTAAGTGTCAGCTGTATATCGTCAATTAGATCCTGAACTTTTTTGACATTTATTTTTGTTTCTTTTTATTATATCTTGTAACCTTTTTAAAAACTGACGCAAACTCATTAGTTTATTATTTGTTATATGTTTTTGTAACGTATTGGGTATCTTGGATAAGTTTGTAATTTTTTAATTTTATCACAAAATTTTCGCAATAAATTATTACGTTTTCTACAGTGATTCTCTCCTCTTAGTTTCGGCGTGACTGTAGGATGTTATATAGGTACTGAGTTACCGTCAGTTACTAAGCGGCCATAAATTATTATATGTATGTATAGACATACAGATCTACATTTTTTGATTTTATTATTTTTGATTTTTTGAATTTTGATTGATTTTTTGAAACCTGGTAAAATTATTTTTTCCATACCAATTGATGGGCCTGAGTATAATGCCAGTTGTGCTCTTTGGCTGAAGTTATTTTTTATTTTATGCACAATTCCAGACAAAACAGTATTGATTGCGCATCTCTAAAACAAAATTTTACCTCTTCTCCTTCTAATAATAGTTCCTGCACCTGACACGGCGGAATAGTTTTTCTATAAGACCATTTGCAGTAACAATGTTTGTTAACAGTTATGAGTGTAACATTTTTATCAGCTGCTTTATTCATAGTACCTGGAGCAACACTTTGCCGGGTTCTGTACAGAAAATGATGCTGGCTTTGGTATTTCTCATTTGAAATAATTCGTAGGCGTAGTGCTGCAGAAAACTGTTCCAAATATGGATGGCTGCTACCAATGAATACCTGCTATGTTACATCTATTTACTTAGAAACTTTAATTATCATCAGCATAAAATTCTAAATAGCACTTTTTACACAAGAAAGTAAACTTTGAGATTAGTCCATCTTGTTTTTCGCTAATTATGCGAATAGTAAAACAAACCAAGAGGTCGTGATTTAAAATTTCTTGCAGCTTTTTATAGAAAAACATGACCTTATCATAATATGATAGTTAATCATTTAGCCATCTGATAAAACTTTTAAGTGTGTCAGTCATATATTAATGATGATATTTGGGTCATTATACTGGAAATAGTCTATTAAATATTTTATAGTACAATTGATCATCTTCAGTATGATTAACCGTGTGTATGACTTTTATAAGACTGTCCTATTTTTGATGAAAATTATTATTGCAGATAAAAGTCCTTTCACATTTATTTTAGTCTCGAATTAAGTTAATCAAAATAAAAATTTGAACTTTTTAATAAGTCCCATCGGCAGCCTTCGTTTTACATAGAAATCTTGTAATGACGTGTATTTCTTTCAATATGAACTAAGTCGTGTTTCTTTGAAATTGACAAGGTTTGTTTTATCCAAATCTAAGAATGTTGCTGATGAAACGTCGTAAAACTTAGGTAGGGTAGGTTTCGCTTTTGTAAAATGTCCTATTAATGGCTCTTTATAACTGATATTCAAATGTAAAACACCGACTGAAAATCAAATAATTCATCATCATTCATCATTACAGCCCTTCACAAGTCCACTGCTGAACATAGGCCTCCCCCAAGGAATGCCACAAAGCACGGTCCCGAGCCACCTGTATCCATTGACTTCCTGCATGTCTTACCAGGTCGTCACACCATCCAGTGGGGGGACGCCCTACACTTCGCCTGCCGGTACGAGGCTGCCACTCGAGAACCTTTCTTCCCCATCGGTTGTCGTTCTTGAGCTATATGGCCGGCCCATTGCTACTTCAGCATACTAATTCTTTGGGCTATGTCGGTTACTCTGGTTCTACTGTGGATATCCTTGTTTTTAAGTCTATCACGCAGAGAAACATAGCCCTCTCCATAGCTCCCTGAGCGACTTTGAGCTTCCTTATATGGAAAGCAGTGAAGGACCACGTCTCAGATCCATAGGTCATCATTGACAACACGCACTGGTTGTACAATCTAGCTTTGAGGTTTTGAGGTGTCTGGCGAGAAGATGTGTCGTAATCTCCCGAACGCTGCCCAGCAAAGTTGGACTTACCTAGTCGGACTATTTGTCCCAGGTAAACATATTCGTCAACAACTTCGAGCTTAGTGCTCCCAACTACTACCGGCATAGGTGTGACATGGACGTTAAACTTGATTTTTGTTTTGTTCATGTTCATCTTAAGACCTATCCGTTGGGAGACACTATTGAGGTCATTGAGCATAGTGCTTAGGTCTTCCAGCGATTCTGCCATAAGGACTATATCGTCGGCAAATCGAAGGTGAGTGATGTACTCACCATTGACGTTAATACCGTATCATTTCCAGTCCAGAAGCTTGAAAACGCTTCCAATGCAGCGGTGAAGAGTTTCGGGGATATTACGTCACCCTGTCTTACACCTCTCTATATTAATTGTCGTAAATTCGTAAGTGATCGTTTATTTTGAAGTAAACCACACACTTTTCTAAATGATCATTAGAAAACCCTGAATAATAATGATCATGATGAAATATGTAGGTTTTGTTCACTTCAGCATTATTCTAACTACCTATAATTTAAAATCGAGTATGACCTCATTCATTACGTATGGGTTTTTTAAATCATACTTTAAGGGAATAATAAGAAAGGAAAGGTATTGAATGTTTTTATTCAAGCTTCTATTTACACTTTATTCGAAATAAATTCAAAATGTAATTCAGATTAAAAAATATGCAACATTGGGCATCCCTAATCATTTTTCGACACCACATGACGTTTGGCGAAGATGGCGGTGATTAATGTTATTAGTCGAATATAATACTTTTTAATGTTCATTTTGGCATGCAGCTAGTCCGTGTTATAAAAGTATTTGCAACTAATATAATAAAATATACAATTAATTATCGTGTATGTCCGATGCTTTAATTGCACGGGGCGATTCTGGACATTGTCCTTTAAGTATTTTCAGAAGCTACTTTGCAATTATTTTCTAGTGAGTTCTTTACTTGGTAGAGCCATGCTGCAGCTATATATGCTATATATGTAGTGTAGTTGTAGCACGAATGAGTCGGCTCGATCGGGGAAGGACCACGCTCTCACAGAATACCAACGTAAAATAGCAGCTTAACGCTGCTGTGTTTCGTATGGTGAGGGTAGAGAACCGGAGACCCTTTTTACTGGAAACGGGGCATTCTATCTTAGTCCTCACGGGTGACAACGCATCTGCATTTTGATTCGTAACTGAGGATAGATGTAGATGTCTATGGGCCTCAGCAACCACTTACCATCAGCTGGACTCTGTGCTCGTTTGTCACCCTATCCGATAAAAAAAACTTTATTAGCTTTTATTAGCTTGGCCTGTATGTATGTTAGCATGTATGATGAATGTAATGAAATCTTTGAATTCAATTTTTACCCACTTCTGTACGTTTGCATAATTTGAAATTTGCTGACGTATTAAGAACCAATGACAATATTATAATTGCATGATTATGACTTAGTATTATATGCTATAATATATTTTATGCTATAAAAAAGAGTGAATTTTGTGGAATCGTGTTTTGCAAATCGCCACCTGAAATACGCTCAATTGTAAGTACATTTTTTTTTCGATAACGATGTAAAATCACAAAACGATCCCCATGCAAATCAATGTTTCTTTATTCAGCCTATTAATATGGACATACCTCGGGATTCAGAGATGTTAAAAGTTTTCATGCGCAGATACTGGAAAATATAATATTAAGTTATTACTGTCCCGTGTGAGACAACCTTTATTTTTAAATTCATATTCTCATTACACGTAATACATATTTATGGTTAGTTAGAAAAATTATATCTACATGCAAACTTTCACAGGGTAAATTTCTTTTTGTTTTTACTATTCTTACCCTGCAAGTAGTTAAGCAACTACAATCCCACCTGATGGTAAGTGGTTACGTAGCCTAAGATGGTGAAGCGCACTGATTTAAGAAAAGCCTATTCACTCTTGCCTCATAGTAGTAGGTAAGTATTATTTGCGACCTATTTGTGTGTGTGTGTGCGAAGAAAAGCGTATGAGAATACGTGAAGAGGAATAAAGATTCAGTATTCGTAGTATGTACATTTGGCTTCATTATCATCATCATTACAGCCCTTGACAAGGCCTTCTTCTTCTTCTTCTATATATATAAAAGGCAAACCTGACTGACTCATCTATCAACGCACAGCCGAAACTACTTAACGGATTTCGCTGCAATTTAGCATACAAATAGTTGTAATGACGTAGGCATCCGCTAAGAAAGGATTTTTGAAAATTCGCCCCCTAAGGGGGTGAAAAAGGGGTTAACAGTTTGTATGGGGAAACAAGATTAGTTAAACTATTGTTACGAGCTTGGGGTTCGAGACAATTAAAAACTGCCGAGTGAATTACCAAAATTGACACTTTAATTACACAACACTAATTACAACTTAAAACCACACTAATAACAAAACATAATTGTACTACAGATCACTTTAGTTCGCAGTTGTATCGCTTCGAAGTATTCGCTTGTATCGCCTATTCAATACTGACTCGGTTGCGGTCTATACCGGCCTTATATAGGGCCTCAGATAGTTTACAGAACCTTCTACTGTAGAAACATCTAGAATGTTCGAGTACATATCGGTCCCGAAATTTCTAGAAGGATCTTGACTCTCCTAGTTCTGCTACTCGATACCAGAGGGCACTAGTGGCTAGTGTTGCCATGTACAAGACATTAATAGTGGCGCGCAACACTATTTTATTCGAAACTTCACAGGAGTACTCCTAGCAATAAATGAGTAAACAAGTGTTTCAGGCTCTTTCAAAATTCAACCCCTAAAAGGTGGAAAAGGGGTGACAAATTCTGAAAATCAACATGGGTATCGTTTTTATGGTCAGTTTCCCCTCAAAGTCTGCTTTGCAATGACCATAAACAAATCACAAGGGCAGACATTAAAATTTGCGTGTATAGACTTGAGAGAAAATTGTTTTTCACACGGGCGATTCTATGTGGCTTGCCCAGTAGTCTGATAATTTTGCACACAGTAATAGATTAGCAAAAAATGTGGTGTATAAAGAAGTTTTGTAGTTTACTAGCTTTTGCCCGCGACATCCAGTTATAATTGTGGCTTGTACCAGCAGACTCTTTTTCACACATGGGCGCTATATAACCAAACTCCACACGGATGAAGTCGCGGGCAAAAGCTAGTATATATATATATATATATACATAGATATAGATATAAATATAGGCCTTCCCAAGGAATGCCACAAAGCATGGTCCTAAGCCACCTGCATCTATCGACTTCCTGCATATCTTACCACGTCGTCCCTCTATATAGTGGGAGGCCGCCCTACACTTCGCTTACCGGTACGAAGTTGCCACTCGAGAACAATTATTCCTATTGTTTATCGGTTTTCCAAGTTATATGGCCAGCCCATTGCCATTTCACTTTAATAATCCGTTGGGCTATGTTAGTTACTCTGGTTCTACTGCGGATATCCTCATTTCTAAATTTATCACGCAGAAATCTCTCTCAATTAAAAATTTTACATTTTTCAGATGATGGTTTGTCCAACATTTAAAGAAAGCATAAAACCAAAAATGCCTTTATATAGCACTTAGGGAAGCACCACTTTTATTTTATTTAAATTGTTTGATGTAATTTTATAATAGTCTACCTAAATATAAGTATCTGTATCTAGATTTCCCTCCCCAATAATGTTCTATTGAATTTATACTCATAAAAACAGCGTTTTATTGTAATACATAATTATAAAATTCAGTATCACCTACTTAATAAAAATATGCAACAATAAAATTACATAGGTATTAAAAACTATCGAAACCTAAGTAACGAGAGCATGTTGGTCGTTCCACATCTAAATTATATAAAAATGCATTTCACTAATCAATGTCGCCGCGAAAATTTCTTCTTCTATGGGCACTTTAAAAATTAATTTATTTAGAAAACCTTATTTCCAGTTACCAATGTACAGATATTAACTAAATTAAGTATTTCTATTCATAAAAATATTTATAATTGAGTATAAACTCTTAAAAAACTAAAATATATTTGAACGAAGTTGCTCCAACACCAACGAGCGGTCCACCCTCGACGATGTCCACAAACTAACTACGTAGCACAGAACACAATTACTCTCTACCAATAGAACTAGCCACAGATAACGTCTCTGGTAAATTTAGTTTGCACCGTACAGCAAATTAGAACATGACATTTCCTTTTTTTAAATATAAATTGGATATAGGCGCTTTCGACTCTAATGATATCCGTGCCTTTCAGAATCCCATCCGTGGTATATGCAGTAGAGTAAACATTTAATCGCTCTCTTGCTGCCTGCACTTCAATATTTTCAGTGGAAAGGTTCTCTTAATACATTCATTATCTAGTGTAGTGAGCTGGAAAAAAAATATTTAAATATATAAATTACATGTAGTTAATTGAATTAAACTACTTTTACGGATTATATCGCGTTTAATTAACTTATTTTATTAATTCCCGACGTTTCGGGTGCTTTACAGCACCCATGGTCACGGGGACTGAGGTGATTGACGTCCCAATGTCAAAGTTAATACGGAGTACCTTCAGCTTTTTAATTATTAATTTTGGTCCGATCTACGCAGAATGAACTAACTGTGTCTTGAAGTCTTGCAGTGGTATGCTTGGGTTTAGTTTAATTTTATTAATTACAGGATCCCAAGCAGGTGGTAGTACCAGCCTCCTCTCTATTGAAATTAGGATGTTTTTAATTTCAATAGCCTCACGTATCATCCTTGGCAGGAATCGATGTTCTTTCGCGAGAATTTGTAGTTTATCAAATCTAATGTAATGGCGGGAGCCGTCTAGGATATGATCACAAACTGCAGACTTCCCGGAACGTTGGTGCTTCACGTCAGCTATGTGTTCTTTTACGCGGGTTTTGATAGATCGTTTTATTTGCCCTATATATGAGAGACCACATTCACAATCAAGCTTGTACACTCCTTCATCTTGTAGAGGAATATTGCACTTGACGGATGGTAAGAACTGACTAATCTTCTTCGGCGGCTTGAAGAATGTTCTAATAGAAGCTCGCTTTAAGATGTAGCCAATCTTGTCTGTGACACCTCTGACATATGGTGGTAGTACAGCAGGCACACGCTCGACTATGGCCGGCTTCACTCGGTCACTGTGACGTAGGCGCGGGACGCGAAGCTTGTTGTCGTGCAGAACCTGCTTGACGTGCTGAAGCTCGGCGGCCAGGTGTTTGCTGTCACAGATCCTCGTGCTCTCTGTAACAAAGATTTGCCCACGGTAGCCAACTGTGAAGGATGATGGTGGGATTCACCATTTAAATATCTGTTTGTATGGGTCTTTTTCTATACACGGTGTAACCTATGGTGTTGTTAGGATTTCGAATGACTAATACATCTAGGAAAGCTAAAGAATTATTTGCCTCTAACTCCATAGTAAATTGAATTTTAGAGTTTATGGAATTAAGATGTTCTAAAAATGCAGTTACTTTGTCTGATGGTAAAATTGTGAAAGTATCGTCTACGTACCGCTTGTAGAACCTTGAGTTACTGGTGCAGTAAGCAGGGCTTTCTCCTCAAAGTCCTCCATGAAAATATCGGCGACAATGGAGATACCGGTGAGCCCATTGCAACACCATCTACTTGCTTGTAAACTCTTCCTTCCACAATAGATAGCCAGATGTAAGGCAATGTCTAAGCAGTACTGCATATTCTGCTGGCATGTTGTTTTCCTCTAGTTTCCTAGTTACAATTGAGATGCAGTCTTCAACAGGTAGGCATGTAAATAGAGACTGACTTAACAAAATAAGTTAATTAAACGCGATATAATCCGTAAAAGTAGTTTAATTCAATGTAGTGTTCGCGTAAATATAAGAAATCGTACATGTAGTTAACTTTTAATATGGGCGCTAATTTTATTTTAATGGATGCTCTCTTATTTCCATGACTATGTTTGCATAGACAATGTGTGCCGGATGGGCGAAACTCTTACGTCCTACACCTATAGGTTCCGATGGATACTTCTACTGCCGCCTTTGTGAGTGCGGCTGGGGTACTGTGGACTGACGTCCAATCAAAATGCACGAACTGTAGAATACAAATGGCAAGGCAATGGCCAGCGGTTCGACCGCTCAACTGTTCGGCGGAAATCTTCTGACTATTGGTTATTGACCACGGTTGTTGAATACGGTTGGTCAACTACGGTTATTCACTATCGGTTGGTCACTATATTTTTCAGATGATTTCTTCAGTTAACTATTTCTTCAAGTTGTTCGGTAGTAACTTATTACTACTAGTACTATCTGCTTTTATTATCACTGTTTACTAACTGCTATTATCAGCTACTACGTTGTACTATGCTACTACTATCACTTGTTACTAGCTGCTATTGTCAGCTACTATGTTGTACAACTAGCTATTACTATCACTGGTTACTAGCTGCTTGCAGCTACTATGCTACTAGCTACTATTCATTATGCTCTATATTCAGCTACTACTTGGTTCTGCTACGAGGGCGACACTGAAAATTTTTAGAACTGGCCACTTATAAATGATATAATAAAAAAATAAGTTAAAATTTTGAAAATGGAACTCTTTGCCAATATTTTTGTGTATGTATTTTATTAATTTGTCATTTGTTTACGATTTGGCGGCAAATTGAATATAGTCTGTGTCACGTCAGCATGAATTTAACGCGAGAAAATTTTCGTACAATGATTTTTTATGACTTTCGATGTCATTTAAGTCAACAAGAAAGTTATGATAGACTTCTATTGGCCTTTCACGATGAAGCCCAATCTCGTGCTACTGTTTACAACTGGTTTAATGAGTTTAAACGTAGTTGCACTAATTTCACCGATGATCTGCGTGAGAGACGGCCTTCTACGGCGACGACTGAAGATAAAATCAGTGTTGTGCGGCGTATGATAGAGACTGACAAAAGAGTGACTTATCAGCAAATTCGGACAAGCTTAGGCATTGGTATGAATCAAGTGCACAAAATCCTCCATGAACATTTAGCGGTCAGGAAGCTTTGTGCCCGGTGGATACCTCATAACTTGACAGAGGCCCGAAAACTCCGTCGTGTTGATTGGTGTCGTGAAATGGTTCAAAGATTCAACGGAGGTGACTCAAATGCTGTGTTCGACATACTTGCGGGTGACGAATGCTGGATTTATTGTTATGATCCTGAAACTAAGAGACAGTCTGCTGTCTGGGTGTTTCCCTCCGAGGAGTTGCCAACTAAAGTGAAGAGAGGTCGAATCGTTGGAAAAAAGATGGTGGCCTCGTTCTTCGGAAGGACAAGTCATTACGCAACAATTGTTTTAGAGGATCGAAAAACAGTTACTGCAGAGTGGTACACTAACAATTGTTTGCCACTTGTCTTGGAAAAAGTTCGGGAGAAACGACCTCGCAATAGAATCCTCCTTCACCACGACAACGCTTCGTCACACATCGCCAAGCAAACAATCGACTACTTGGCGACGTCAGACGTGGAATTACTGGGTCACCCGCCCATAGCCCCGACCTAGCATCTTACAATTTTTATTTATTTCCGAAAATAAAAGAAAAACTTCGAGGAAAACGTTTTATGGACGCCGAGGGAGCAGTGGCTGCGTTTCAAAATGCCGTCGAAGAGACCCCTAAGAACGAGTGGGCAAAGTGCTTTTCTCAGTGGTTCCATCGGATGCAGCGGTGTATTGATGTAAATGGACACCATTTTGAAAAGATATAATAAAACTAATAACTTGCTAGTTTGTTCAGTTTTTGATTTTCTAAGAACTTTCAGTGTAACCCTCGTACTAGTCACTTCAGCTACTACAATGTTACTGGGCCCCGAGGCGCTAAGGTAGACTCGAGCTTTACTTTAAAGTGAGCCGCTTGCCATTGTCTGTTTTGCCTCTTTATTCTTAAATTACATTTTTTTCTATACGCTATACATTGTTAAATCAGTAATTTAGTTGTCTATTAGCATACCATAAAGGTTTCTTAATATATTAACAATGTAGAAAGTTATTAACAAAAATATCGGGCAAGGTGCGTATTGGCAGACTAGACACGCAGACTTCCTCACAATGTTTCGGAACGCATGATAAATTAGCACTTAAAATTGAAATTAACATTCATTCATTCATTTCAGTGGTGTAGGCAGATATCAAAGAGTTGCTCAAAAATAAAAATATTACTAATCCTAATAAAAATATAATCTGAATTAAAGTTTGAGAATGGCGATTGTTTTGCGATTTAAATTTTACATGATTATTACCTTAATTTTTTTACTTTGTTGCGAATCACATGTTCATCACTTAGTTTATATAAAAACCGCAATTGAGTCTGTTTAGTACACATCATCTTGCCTTATGAAACCTTTTTTAAATTTTTTGTGACAAAACAGACTTCTTGACAAAGACATCAGCAACAAAATGGTCACCTCTTACTTATGTCCTATAGGATATATTTCGGATTTGTGTCATTTAGTCTTAGCGACATCGTCAAAAGCTCAAAACAAATTCCTTTCCTAAATTTAAAAAATATTTTAAAGAAAATATGCCCGATAGTGCATTATGGTATTTTAAGTCCCGATATGTAGCAAAAACTGGATGTGATTTCGGTTTATTATCGCAAGTATAATGTATATTTACCCCATAATTTTTAAATTTTATTATTTCTGGTAGATTGTTCTAGAACATTTATCATCATTGTAATAAGCGCCCTCTGTTATCTAGTAACGTCACCAAATGGTTAGTGATTGACAACGTTTATCTATTGGTGTTATCGATAAAAAATATTATAGAGGGTGCAGATTTAATCATCTACAATATTTAAGGAGGTGAAACAGTAAACGATACTGTATCCATACCAATAAAGAAATCGGGTTGGCCTATGTCGAGGCACACGGCCGTTGGTTTTAACGTGAAACGTCTATGTCAGCCAGTGCAACCAGTACAACCAGTCAACAAGATAGCCTTTTTTAAATGTTAATATAATTCTACAACACTCGGAGAGTTGCAGATGCGTTGCCCGCCTTTTGAAAAGGAGTTAGCTCGTTTTTTGAAGGCCCCTAAGTCGTATCGGTGGTGCCGATGGTAAACGATTCCTAAGAAAACTCCTAATAAATCGCACGTTAGTGGACCGCCAAGCATCCAAATGATGTGGATGGTAAAGTAAGTTTTGTCGCGATGTGTATTGGTGAAATTTGGTGGCTGGAATTAATCAGAACAATTCCTCAGAGCACTCCCCGTGGTAAATACGATAGAAAATGCAAAGGGATGCAATATCTCTACGCAGCGCCAGTGAATCGAGCCAATCAAAGACAACTTGGCCGTCAACGTCGAGCCGCTCTGCTCTCTATGCGGTCAAGTGGAAGGAGCTCACCCTGGGGAGCCCCGGTCCAGAGATGAGAACAATATTCCATGTGAGGCCGAACCCGCGCTTGTAAAGTTGCAAACGGTGTGCAAGCATAAAATACTGTCCCGCTCTACTAGCTTTTTAGAAGCCAATTTAGCTTTCTTTTCCAAGTGACCATGCTACTGCAGGTCATTCGATATGTCGACGCCGAAGATTCCGCGTCGACATATCGAATGTCATCGCGATATAGCGTCTAATGGACCTAGTGACGTCATCCAAGATGCCACCAATGTGACTGCTGTTTGAATTGATTCTTAGTTATTGGAAATTAAATATTTTATTTCATGACGTTTCATTTCATTCATGAAGTTATTCATGACTTAAAAAGTTTATATGATTTTTTTGGTGTGATGGGAGTCATAATAAATAGATTTATACAATAAAAAAGCATGCATATTCCCTATTATTATATCGTAAAACATTACAAATTAAGTAATCTTCAACAACATTATCGATACTTTGATGTCGAAACGGTAACATTCCTAAAACGGGTTTTTACCTTACATTTATTAGCGTCACCTGCTGGGGAATAGCTAAAATGTTTTACTAATAAATATTCAGCGTAGTTTTGCTATGTTTAGCTAGAGAGCGTCACACACGAGCGAGCTCAAAATTTTTGTATGTAAATGTTCATTATGTCCGCTCTATAGTATACCTATGTATTTAAATCTCTTTGCCTCTTGACAAGGTTACTGGAATGCATACTTTTAAGTTTGTCACAGTTTATTTAGACTAGCCACTTGTTTCTTTGGCCTTCATCAGACGGAAACTTATGCAACTTAGCCTCTTCTCTTTTACTTGCATAATTCAGAATGCAACACTTGAAATACATTTTAAAACTAAAAATTAAATACAAAATACAGTAAAGCTAACGAAAACGTCCTGTCGAAATATATAACCTAGTAAAAATTATACATCCTTTCGTAAAATAGCAGTAAAATGCCAATAAAAGGTTATTTAGTTAGTTCACAGAAAAAAACAAAACAAAATTTTTAAAGAAAACAACACAAACACACAAATGACACAGAACTGACACCTAAACGATAGTACCATAACAAAATGGCGGCAGAAGTAAAGGGCAAGAGGCGGGAGGGACGAGGAAACGTCATGTAATGAATTGCTCACTGCATTTCATACGTTCAAAGATTATTGCTGAAAGATTACCAGCCGTGACGATGTCCGATAACGGACTGCGACAGAGCTCGCGGGGGATTACAGGGCGACGGAGCAGGTACGCTCACGAAGCTAGGAAAATGATATTTTCTCGAGTAAAACGGGGAATAAAAATAAAAGTCTCAATTAAAAATATTAATATTTTTAAGACCTTTTTCTTTAGTGTAAAAACCATTCAAAGAGCTTGTGCCGTTTTTTGGAGAAATTTTGCAAAATATGACAAAGTTAGGTATTGCTTCGGGATTTTTTAATTAAAAACATATACTAAACCCTCTTCTGTCACATTGTATTTTTTCTTTGTGGATTAAATGAACAGTTATTGTGATTTTTTTTACTTAAATATCCAAGAATTTAAGCATTTCACCCGCTCTTTCGGCCTTAACTTAGTATATTTCTATATATAAAAATAAATTGCTGTCCGTTGGTCTCGCTAAAACTCGAAATCATCTCGAACGATTTTGAAAAAAAATTGTGTGCAGTTGAGTGGCAGCCCTGAATGGCTCAAATTCACAATCGAACCCGGTAGGTGGCGCTGCTGTCGAGGACCAGAAATAACCCATGCAAAGTCGGGGTGGATCCCTAGTATTCAATAAAAAGGTATTTATCTACAATCAGTTTGTAAGACTCACAAAGCCTCTACAGTCATTTGTTATATACGCATGTTTTATGTAAATAAAATATTATTTTAATAATATTATTTACTATTCCCAGAGCCGCGGTAGCTCAGGGACTGAGCACTCGATATTAATTTCAAAGAACACAAACAACCCGTGCACTGCGGTGAAGAAAACACCGAAAGCCTGAAAAATAAAGTACCTCGAGGACATGTAATATTTTGCCAAAACGTACTGGAGCTTCATAAGTTTTATTGAGCAGTTAATCTGCCGCGGCATGACTTAAAACTGTGCCCAGCAATGGGACGTGTGTATATAGGCTAACCTATGATTTGAAAACGCGTTTATACCATGCCTGTGTTCAGTACGAATATTACTACTAATACGAACAGTAATGAGCACAAATATGTCACCCAAACATGACTGTGTTCAGTAATGTTCATGTTATGTTTTTAAACGTGGTAGAGCTTTGCTTCAGCTATATTAATTGTATAGTTGTAGCACGAATGGGTCGGCTCGACCGGGGAAGGACTAGGCCCTCACAGAATACCAGCGTAAAATAGTAGCTTAATGCTGCTGTGTTTCGTATGGTGAGTGAAGAGAACCGAATACCCTTTTTACTGGAAAAGAGGTATTCCATCTTAGTCCTCACGGCTGACAACGCATTTGCATTTTGATACGCAAACGAGAATAGATGTAGATGTCTGTGGGATACAGCAACCATTTACCATCAGGTGGACTGTGTGCTCGCTTGTCACCCTTATCCTATAAAAAAAATGTTAGTCTGGAAGCTTTTACAACGCATTATAACAACGAGTATATATAATTCGTATATGACGTGAAAAATAATCTTGGTTATGCTGAGCAGTACGAGCCTGATAGATTTTCCTCACGGAGATTGAACAGTGTACAAAAATGAGTTATTTAATTGACATACGTGTAGGATATTGGATCCATACTCTGACGGATTAACGCGTTCGGTTTAGATAGATTAATGAAATTATTGTCTGTGCAGTTTAATATTTAAAAAAGTAAGAATTTTCTCCAGTATCGTGGAGGCGGTTCACATAGATACATTGTATATGGACAAACATTCAGACCTCGGGCAAATATTTTTAGGTCATACAAACACTTGTTCCGTGCAGATTCGAACCCGGGGCTCTGCTGCGATGTAGCTTAACGCTTAGCCACTGTGCTGCTGAGCCATGGGGACAGTCACAATAAGTCGAGACTCGATAACAATTTGTTTTTGAACAATCTTAGCCCAGGCTGGGACCAAGCCCGGAACTCACAGTGGTAATTTTATTACTTAAACCATTCCATCACTAATGTAATATACCTGAATTGAGTGCTTTATCAACAGATGTGAACAAATTGCTTATTTACGCATTACAAGCCTATAGCTACACAAGCTCTTATAATATTTATAAGGCCTTTGTCAAAACGAGTGATAAATCTAAATGAAGAATCACGCTTCTGGGCGAATAGCAATGAATTATTAAACTAGAGGCTCTTCATTTATTTTCACTTCAGCCAAATTGTGTCCATGTGTGCTTGATGTACAAAGGAAACATTACGTCTACAGAAGCAAGGAGTAGTAAATCATCATTAGGCTCGTTACGGCTGTTGGCACGCTTTGACCTTAGTAAAGATTGAATTTAATAAATCCGAGACAAAATATTGAAGAAGCTTACGATTTACTCGCAAAAAGTAACCTTTTTTCTTAAAGTAAGTAATTGCCTATATCGCTGGTGCCCAACGTTTGTTGGAAAACAAAAGTTGTAGGTTTTTGGGTCCCGTTGTGTTGTGATCGTCCTCGTGGACTCTGCATGATCTGACTGGATGGAACAATACCATCTTCCACTATTTTCTTTTATCTTAAATAGCACTGAACACAGATTTTTTGCTTTTTATTTTCTTTTACTACAAACGAATAGCCGTGTGGTGGCGGTGTAAGAGAATCCATTATCCTATTTCGTCCCTTGAATGTCGTAAGAGACAGCTATGGGCATTGCCAGAAAAATATTATGGCATCGGATAGATGGGGGTATAGCCATGTCATTTATGCTAAACGTAAAATATCCAGACCGGAGACGGGAAACAGTGACGTCTGGTACTGCGATCGTCAATCCGCCTGTCAAGGGTGACGGTTAGACATCATGTGTCATTCATTTATTTCTAGTGACCGATCACTTAAGTATTGATTTGCCTTACGAATCGGGTTATTCGGGTCGATCATTCAAATGGATCATTTCGAGTTTCAGTAGCCTGGGATCTGTGAGAGCCGCTCTTTAATGTCGGTCGTCGGACATTACTATACTCTTTGGTCGTAGGTCCTGTAAATCGTTTGATCCGGAACGTTCAAAAATGTAATTGCAATCATCAATACTTTAATGCTACCCGGGTTAAATGCACGTATCATTCACGATTGACACATGTCTAGTGACAGTTAAAGCAAATCCTTCTTACAACGTGAAACTTAGTTATAAAAGCTAGTTTTATTACATTTTAAGATCTCGATAAATGTTAAGCACCAGGGTAAGAGCGAAACACCCCAACACGAGTATATTGAATTACTCTCTGGGGTTGTTTCACCACTAATTTATGAAAAGTATTATTGAGAAATAAATGTATTTTTATTTTTAAAAGCCACAAGAATTTATTAATTTTTTTGTATGAAGTGTGTTTGTGTCATATATATTTCATATTTCTACTTGTTAAATATACCTATTTATTTTCGTTCCCTAAATATAATTCTGAGTAAAATTTATGAGCATGTTGGAAACACCGGCAATTTTTTAATATGTCAATAAACGTCCCGCTGCGCCGTTCCTACATAAAAAACAGTAATATCGTGCAAATAAGACTATTTTTGCGCGTTTAATATACGCTTCGGACGGCATTGCGTTAATTAATCCTAAGAGAAGTCTCGGAGGGCATTTTTAAGGTACTGCCCGCTTATTTCTAGTAGTAAACTTACCTCAAAATCTAATAAATGTGCTTAATTTCAATCATATGTATAATAACAATAGATAATAAGCGAAATAAATAAATGATCTTTAAATATGCCAATTAAAATATGAAGCAAAATGCTATATGCATTGAGTAGTTTGTTTTTTATGTTTCTTTATAAAATAACTAGCTGTGCTCCGTGGTTTCACCGCGTATTATTTAAGGAATTAGTAACCTTTTCATTTGGTATTAAAATATATTTGAACATTGGCAGTTGATGTGTAATTCGAAAATATCATTTATTATTAAGTAGGTCATTGTCATTTAAGAATTCTCCTACGGAATAATAACATTTTGTGAGCAACACTTCCAAAACTGATTTCATAAATAACAATAAGCTTTTATGTTTAATAAAGAGTCGAGGAAAAAGTTTCTTCGTATTTTATAAACAAATTCAAGACATTTTTTTTCAAAGTTTAATTACATGTAATTAAAATATATATGTGCTATTTTGTTCGATAACTTGTTGCCATCTTGTAGGTAGTGACATAATCCCGTTGCTGTAGAAATCTTGGGATTTTTTATCAAAAAATGCGACAAGTAGTTTTGACAGTCCTCTGTTGACGTTAACCTAACACTACCTAAAGGATTCTGAAAAGACTGAAACAGGTAAAAATCTGAGGGTGCAAGGTCAGGACTATATGGATAGGATGCATTAACACTTCCCAATCAAGCTCTGTCAATTTTTGCTGAGTGGACAAAAATGTGTGTGATCTGGCGCTAACATGATGAAAGAGCACTCCTTTTCTGTTGATCAATTCCGGCCGTTTTTTCTCAATTTCTTGCTTGACTCGTTAGTTGTTAGAAGTAGAGATCCGAATCGATGGTTTTGCCTGGTGGTAATAGCTCACAATAAACGATGCCCTTCCAATCCCACCATACACACAGCATCCAATTAGTACACGATTCATTAGGTTTCTTTCAGTGAGCTCGTGTGGTACCCAAACATCGAGCTTTCTTGCATAGCCAGACTTTTTCAAATGGGTCGAAACTGTCTTGTGGTCAATTCACAATTCCTCGGCTATGTTGTAACTACTAATATGCCGATCTTGCTCCACTTTTTCAAAAATGGCATCGACTTTATCCGTATGAGGGCGACCAGAGCGAGTTGCATTTTTGACATTAAAATTCCCGAACTGAAAACGCTGGAACCAACTTTATGCTACTCTTACTGAATCTGAATTAGGTCCATAAACGTCAAAATTTTTTTTTAATTTTTCCCTTTTTTGTAATAAAACTTCAGAATGTATCGAATTTCTTCGTTAGATTCACTAATTTTGGCAGACAAAAACAATTGTAAAATGGTGGGAAAGTGTTTTTTACTTTTTTTTCTTTTTTTTAATGTCCTATATGTATTGATATTAAAACCAGCCAGATACAAACAGTACAACCAAAGAGATTTTTTTTCAATTTTATACAAACAAAATAAGAAGAAATTTTTTTCCACGAGCTGTTATTATCAGGTAGTTTATATACATTTTTATTGACATGGCAGATGCACTCTTACGATGATGCATTACAGAGAATGCAGATGCATTGTTTAGAAACAAGTTAATAGTCAAGTCAACAGAAACAATATATAAAATATAGAATGGAAATAATTTTTTCGCTAACAGTACCTATATAGTTCATGAATTAAATAAAAATAATGCAACAGTACTACGTTACATACCACTACAGTGAAAAGTATCAATTTACTTATAAATTGCAAAATAAAGGCTATAGTAAGAATAGAGTTAATTTAAAATTAAATAAACGCAATATAAAAATAATATTAAAGTTAATCGCGAAAAAAAATTAAATGGGAATTAAAATAAATAAATAAAAGAAACCAAAAGGGCTACAAAATAATAATAAAGTGAATAGTTAAAAATAAAAACGGGTAGAGAAAATAAAATAAAATAAAAGGGAATATACACATATATTTGCACCAAATTGTATTAAATTAAATAAAATTAGATTAAAAATTAATAAAATAAAAAAAAGAAATACAAGAAATTAATTACCCATAACACAAAGGAAATTAATATAAAAAAATTAAGGTCATTAATACTATAGCCCGGGTACACTCTTTAATTTGCATCCACAATTCCCGGCCACAGAACAATGGACGAAAACCAGCATAGAGTATAGTTGCATCGGGGAGAACTACGTCAAAATATGACATGATGCGTGGGCGGTGAGGACTTGCTGCAAGCATTGTAGGGCAAAAGGCATCGCCCACGCGTCCTTCCACCACGGCGAAAATTGTATTATTAGGTGGAAACCCCAACCAGTCACGGTGAGATTGCAATTTTTGATTGTTTCCTATTTCATCCCTTTTTGGTAAGGCATCCAAAAAGGGATGAAATAGGAAACGGTAAAATAATAACCTCATACTTAGTAATGCACACGTTCATTGCGAAAATTACAGTTGCGATATGCATGAGCTTATTTTAAAACAATAGAGAGTAATATAATAAAATATTCTAATATATAATATGTAATATATAAATAACAGTATTCTAATAAAGATGGAAATAATGAATAATAGTAAAGTAAGAAATATAATAATTTAGAGAGGTTTTAATAGTAATGTTTCTTAACAGAGTTAAACACGGACATAGAAAATTGACCGACAAAAATGTTATCCTATTTTGAAAAAAGTTAGAAAGTATGTATTTAAAAGTTATGAAGATTGAAACAAATAAATGTTTGAAAGTGTGAATACGACTGATCGAGTTGCTAAGTTTCGTCAATATTGGGCTGATCACCCAAATATTGATGATGCTTAAACTCCTGGTATGGAATTCATTATGAGCGAGAATAATGCAAGTTAGTATATATGGAAGTGGAGCTTGAAAGTGTATAAAAGTAACCGATAAATTTAAATAGATAATAATAACATGTTAGCAACGAACACGGTAATGTGTAAATAAAGAAGGAAATAAGATTTATGAAGAGAATAGAAATAAAACAAAAGTGAGATATGTACTCATAATGCTACCCAAAATGCTACTCACAAGTTACACATGCAGTAACTATAGGCACACAACCACACGTACACAAAAAAAATAATTAAATACGATAAAACATTTTCGCGTATATGTATTTTATATGAATTTAAAAGATTTTTTTCATATTTACATTGATTCATATTTTACAATAACTCTACCTTAAATTTATTTTTTATGTTTATGTAAATTGTATAAATTGTAAATGTAAATGTATAAAACTTAATTTGATAGTTCAACGTGTGTCAATTCGCTATTGTTATAAGTTTTATTATATTTCTTATCTATAGACAATGAAACCAAAAATATATTATTATTTATTATATACTTAAAAAAATTCTTTTCGAATGTTAATAATATTTTATTACCATACAATATATATTTTGCTGAACAAACTTATATCTGTGTAATAGCCTATTTTTTAATAAATTTATGTTTCAAATAAGATAAACATATTCCTTAGAAGTCATGAAATCTTAAAAAGGTAATAATGCGTTTTCGACTATTAATGATAAATAAATATGTGTTATATATAATAAATACTTGATAATGTATGTATAAGTATTATAACAATGCGATGTAACGATCTTAACTACGTAAATTAAAAAGTGTTTAATGCTATAATTTTCAGATACATTTTAAGTGTATTTATAATAGAACATTTTGTTCATGTTGAAACTAGGTATGATAATACGATGTAATCACAAACGTTCCCATAAACGTACCTACTTCGGAATTTAAAACAAAGTGTCACAAATCGCCTACGCGGCTGGGATTGCAACTTGTATTATGATCTGTCTGTTGTTATGATAATGATGATTACCTTGCTTTACATAGACTTATTTGTTCTGCATATCTTATTTTTAATGAAATAATTAAATTTTCGGTTTAATTGAATGAACTCAGCAAATTATAAGGTTTATAATATTTTGGAATTATTCTTTTAGGAAAGTATTTAAGACATTTAAACAGTTTATTTATGATATGTGATTAAATTGTGAGCCTCAATTCTTAAAAAATATATATGTAAAGAATATACTTCTTCTTGTAAATGCCGTGTATAATGTTTATGACTAAGTTACGAGGACTGTATACATTGGCCATTTTCTTAATCATGTATTTACGCGAGCTGTGTACGTGAAAGAAAATACGCAATTATTTAATGAATATTATTATTAATAATATTTAATGCTATGGAGTAAAATGAAAAATAAATAATGGTTAACGAAGAATAAAGTAAATATATGAAGTTAATAAAAAAGAGAATTAAATAAAAATATCTTGAAATGTAAGAAAAAATATGAGAATGAAAAGATCATGACGTATTATAAATAATCATTTCCTTTCTATTTAGCTTTTACTAAAAGCGTAATACAACAATTAAGACTGAATAAAAATGTAACTATTTAAATTTTTTATTGTGGTAGATCCACGCTCCAGCTGTAATTTAATTATAGCATGAATGTTTTGGATCAGCTGGAGAAGGACTCTGCTTCTTCTAAATACTAGCGTGAAATATCAGCTTAGTGAGTGTAGAGAATCAGATGCCCGTTTTACAGGTGACAGGTACTCAGGGATAACAACGCATCTTTAGTTTCTTAATCGAGGATAGATGTTAATGTTTATGGGCGTCAACATCCACCATACTATCAGGTAGACTATGTACACGTTTGTCCCCTTTATTATATATTATTACATATATAATATAAATGTTTTAGAATTCACGCTTCAGAAAGAATGCATTGAATATTTACAAAATAACAACCAACAATTTCTAGCTTATAAATACATTTCTTACGCTCCATATTTATAGAAAAGTTTTTAGTACTGTCAACAGGAGTCTCGACCACTACAGTAATGTTTTGCCACACTTGGCGGGCAAGTTGGCAACCGCAGTTTTTATTTTTTATTTTGAACTAGCTGTTGATGCATTGTAGGTTAAAAATATATTAGTTAAAAAGTGCCGAGCTAGCTAAAAATATAACTGGTACACTTTTTACCCACTTTTTATCTTCAGTAGTGGTTGTAAAGGTTGTATTTAAATCGAGTATTTTTAATATCATAGCCGATGCCTTTAGGTAAAATTAATGATTTAATTTTGTACTATTTTGATTAATAAATTATTTATGAATCAGTTTAATAAATCTTCAAAGATATTTTAATGCTGCCTAACGTTTAAGTATTTAACAGGCTTCGAGAATGCATGATACAAAAATCAAAGAGTATTTTGTCAAAGTAAAAATGTGAAAGAAAAGTTACAGTTTATATACGTCTCACAAGGCCCCTTTTTATTTCTGAGGGGGTATTTTGGTAGAATCTTGTATTTTAATAAAAATGCTTAACCATAAATTTTATTCTTCACAAACTTTGAAGATCGCAACACTTTTAATAACATGCAGGAAGTCTACGGATGCAAGTAGCCCATCATTGTTTTGTGGTAATCTATTGATGAGGGATATCTTCAGAATTGGGCTTGTGATGGATACTAATGCTGATGGTGATGGCATATTTATCGAATTTGTTCATATATTAAATGCTGAATAATTATAAATATTACAGACTATTAAACGCTAAAAATTATATCCACTACCCCGTTTCGTCTCGTGGGTGTCGTAAGAGGTGACAGAAGAAAAAAGTCAGGACGTGGGCAGCAGCGTCTTCCTTATAAAAAAACACTCAATTTTTTTAAAGAAAGCCGTAATTGCCAACCCGCCTGCCAAGCGTGGTAACTATGGCAAATGTGGGGATCCCTATGAGGCATTCTATGCGGGAGTAATGGTAAAAGCAAATGTAGGTGTGTTAGCATTGTATTTAATTAAATGTCAAAGTTTTTTATAGTAATATATAGTGTTTAGTCAATACTTTGCAAGAACATATGTTGCATATTTTAGTTTCTAATATTGCCGCTGGGTCGCAGGTAAGCGAAAGGTTATTGAGTTGAATATATTGGTAGTTAAATTATAACTTAGCAGCAAAATTAGTTAAATGTAGTATTATATAATATACATAGATTTTTTTATTCATTTATTAATCACATCCTATCAAAAGTCTATTGCCGAATATTGATTGTCCTTCCCTCATAGCCTCATAGCTTCTATATTTACCATAGATATTCTCTATATTTTTCGTCGTTTCCACGCTTGGTATTGCCAGTTTATAAAACGACTTTCATTTTATATGTGGTAGAGCCACGCTGCAGCTATATTATGGTTCGTCTTGAACGGGAAAGTACTTGGCTCTCACAGCGTAAAATAGCAGCTTAATTCTGCTGTTTTTTATAATGACTGTAGAAAACTGGATATCCTATTTACTGGGGTTCTTAATAGAGGATAAATGTAGATATCTATAGATCACAGCACCCACTTACCATCAAGTGGACTGTGTGCTCGTTTGTCACCCTTATTCTACAAAAAAAGACATGCGCTGGAAGAAACGGAGCGGTGGATTGTTTTTCACCGCCACCGCTCGATAAACTCGTTACAGTTATAAAACATTTATTTATGTATGAACGGCTTTCAGAGTAACAATTATTATTCAATTTGGCGTCCTAAAATAACACATAACTAAGTTTATAGGCAAATTTTATTTTATTTTTGTGAATTTACCAATATTATCAGCAAAACTGTACTCGTATATGTATACACAGGCATATTGTAATAATATTTTAATAGGTGATATTTAAATATGACACGCAGAGGTATACCTATGTTTTATATTAAGCGAATATTTAAGTTTATTGCCTCATTTTAAGGATCAAGATTCATTCTCTCGAGATGGTTTGGCCATGTCGAGAGAATGAATGAAGAACGATTGACGAAAAAAGTGTATAAGGTGAGTGTGAATGAAAGTGTTGAAAGGGGTAGACCTAGGTGGACGTTTCTAGACCAAATCAGGGACGTCTTGAAAAAAGGCCAGGTCAAGAGTACCCTAAACCGAAGAGCATGTATGAAGGGAATAATGAAAGTGGACGAAGCGAAACAAATATGTAAGGATCGTAGCAAGTGGAAAGAAGTGGTCTCTGTCTACCCCTACGGGAAAGAGGCGTGATTATATTTATGTATGTAAATAATTTTAATAGGTTATTGGCTGCTGCATTCCACTGACGTTTACAGTAAAACTACGAAAAACGTCCAAAGATACATTGTCAGGGAGAGAAGGAGAAATTTCGGGGATGAAAGTCAGTCTTGTCTTTTTAAATGATGGCAGTATATGTATTGCGAACACTATAGCACTGCAACTTCTTAAAATAGAGAAAACCTGCCCACTTGCCAAGGGTAATGATACTTATAAAATACACATTATTCATACATTTGTTTTTAGATTGCACTCTCTATTCCGTCACTCTCATAGTCCGATGGGACGGTGATCCGACACGACCGGAAAGAGATCAGGTGCAGGACCAACGGCTTACGTGTTTTCTGATGCACGGGGGTGAAACACCGCCAACTTCCTCACTCCGGGCTACTACCAAGAATTTTTTGACAGAAAACCCAATAACTGATTTTTAGCCCGAACTGGAATTCGAACCCGGGACTTCATGATCAGCAGTCGTGCTTAAGACCAACGAGGCAGTCAAATATTTTCTTTATGAGATTCCTCATTATTAAAGTGTGTTAAAAAGGAAATTTTAAGGTACTTCAGTAATAAGGGGAAGGGAGGCATTGGCGATCGCCGTATCAGACTTCATGAAACTTTGTTGCTGCTTCCCGTCGTCGGTTATTATTGTTATATCGCCATCCATCGGAAGTCATGAGATATTTAAATGATTTCCATAGCCGCTGCTTACGAGTCCAATGGTTTCAAAAAGGATGATCGATCCAATTCCAAATTCAAACAAATTTTTTGTTGTAAGTAAGCCTTAGATATTTTCACGAAAAAAAGTTTTTATTAAAAATTAATTTCGCTAACCGAAGTCATAATTTAAATTTGGTTATATAAGTCGACATAAAATGAGACTAATAAAAGTTGCTTCGGCTTCTAAACTAATAACATGGCTTAATTTACTGACATTACAGGGCAGGGTCTCTTTATCAGGAAAGTTTTTTATAAATTGTAATAAGCTTTTAAAAGATTTTGTTTTATCGAAGTCAGAAGCGACAAAAAGCAAAGTTCAATGCTTATATACATATAAAATAAACATTTGCCGATCTGGAAGCATTTAGCACTATTTTTAAGCTACTTATTCAGTCAGTAGACTTTCCATCGAGATTCACTGAAGATGTATGTAACATCCCAAACATTTACAAATATTTTATTGTTTCCAAATACGAAATTACATAATAAAACTTTTATACTTCATAAAATGGTTTAAACTAATAGAAGTAAAAATACTTAATAATATATGGATATTGTATACTACGATATTCGAGTTTTGTTATTATCATCTCGGACCTCTGAACGAATTTAACACAAATAATCGACCACATGGGAATATGGAGTTGTTGGATAACGTGTTTCAAACAATTATAATATAATTTTGTTTATCATTAAAGACTAAAATCCCTTTAATTTACACTCGATCTCTCATTTTAATTGTTGAAATATTTTTTTGTTTTAATTTAAATTGGCTATAGCCAATTTTGTAAACTGAAGTTACAAACGAACTTACAGTTCACCTGATTTTACTTGGTGATAGAACTCCTTTACGGTCAGAATCCATCTGGGTAGGTACCAATCCCTTATTTACATCTGTCGCCAAATACTAGTGCATGCGCTTCTGTGTTCCAGTATGAAGGGTAAAGAGAGCCAGAATAATTACAGACTGTGAGGCATTCTACCTTTGTCCTCAGAGGTGATAACGCATCTGTAGCCTTCTTTTGAAGATGGACTGCAGTAGACACTTACCATCGGGTGGACTGTAAGTTTTATAAAATTGGCTACTGAAGCCGATAGACATCTGCAACCAACTTCAAATAAGGAAGGCTGCGATTGAGTGATGTACACATTTGTCAAGTTTCTTTATTTTAACGATTTACCGCGAATGATCCATAAACTTAGAATATACTTCCTAAGTTTATGGAATGATCTAACATTGTTTTGACACTTACATCAAAAGCCAATGCTAGCTCAGCAGCTATTTGAAACTGATCCGCTTTATCAAAAAGAATTACGCAGATACTCAAAGTCTTCAACTTGTTATTTTTTTTATAGGATAAGGGTGACAAACGAGCACACAGTCTACCTGATGGTAAGTATATACTGTGGCGCACAGACATCTACGCGATTAAGAATCAAAATGATCAGCATTTTGATTCTTAATTTTCATTGTCATCCCTGAGGACTAAGATAGAATGTCTTGTTTCCAGTAAAAAGGGGAGACCCTTTAGAGTTTTTTTTTAGAATTTTCTACATTCACCATAAGAAACACAGCAGCATTAAGCTGCTATTTTTCGCTGGTATTCTGTGAGAGCGTGATCCTTCTATTTGTGCTGCTACTATATAATATATAAGCATCCAGATGCTGTGGATGGTATCGGGAGTTTTGCCGCGATGTGCGATCGTGAAATTTGGCGCATGGGATTAATCCGAACAATTCCTTAGAGCACTCCTCGTGGTAGATGCGAAAGAAAATGCAAAGGGATGCGATATCACTTCGCAGCGCCGGTGAATCGAGCCGATCGGAAAGGACTCGGTCGTCGACGATTCGAGCCGCTCTGCGTTGGATGCGGTCAAGTGGAAGGAAGGGGCTGGCACTGGGGAGCCCCAGCCCAGAGATGGGAACAGTATTCCCTTTGAGGCTGAACCTGCGCCTTGTAAAGTTGCAGGCGGTGTACCGGCATGAAATACTGTCCCGCTATGCTGAGCACGCCAAGCTTTTTAGAGAGTATGGCTCTACCACATATACATTTTATGTTATTATCAACTTTCTTCTACGAGCGGCCACGAGGTATATTTGAGAAGTCGATTGAACCAATAGCGCACAGTTCATTCGTAAGTAGTGTAAGGTCCGTATACGTCATTGATATTGCATGCTGTTTGAGACTCGTTGCTACCACATCGAAACTCATGTTCAAAAATAATACGAATTTTATTATAGTCCATGGTTATATACATAGCGAAAATGTAGAAAAACACCAAAAAGTAATAATAATGTCTTAAATATACATTTTATTGGAATTTAGAATTCTAATTCAAACCAAAGCTATTACAGTTCAAAATGGCCAGTTTTAGGCTGCGTTTCCTCCAGAGATGTGCGAGGCAGCTAGGCGGTGCGAGGATGCGTAGCGAGGCTGTGCAACGGTGTGAGCGTTTTCACCAGAAATATGCTAAACCGCTGAGCGGTGCGAGTATGCGTAGCGACGCTGTAAAACGGTGCGCAGATGAGTGGCACGAGGATGTGTAGCAGGCTAAAAATATAATTATATCTATGACTCTTGTGAAAAAAAAGTAAAAAGTTTCAATGTTCAATTTTACAAAGAGATATTATTATAAACAGGAATGTTTTTAATCATTTTCAAATTGAATGTAGTTCGTTTTGTTTAACCTCGCAACACATCCCTCGCACACATCCTTCGCAACACATTCCTCGCAACACATCCCTCGCACACATCCTTCGCAACACATTCCTCGCAACACATCCTCGCAACACATTCCTCGCAACACATCCCTCGCACACTTTCTTCCCTTGTTTTGTATGTACAAAAACCTCACTCCGCTGAGCCGTTTCCACTAGAGCTGTGCTGAGCTAGGCTAGGTAAATGAAGTGATTCTATTAGCTCTTAACAAACACATCCCTCTTCGGCTACGCATCCTCGCACATCTATGGCGGAAACGCAGCCTAACACTACGACGGTTTCATAGGTAAAGACTAAAGACCTAAAGCGAAATGTGTGGTACTGCTATTGACTTCTTCCATAAAATTTCCATATTTTTAGAGTTCAGATGTCCAGCGTGAAGACTGCTTACATACTGATAAGATTTAGGAACAATAAATAGTATGTATGTCTTCTTCATCAGCATGTAGAAGTCCACTGCTGGATATGGACTTCCCCCATTGCATGGAGGATTTATCATAATCGCCACGCTTGGCAGCTATTAGTAACGATCATATTATCTGACGTCTTGCACCATAAACGTGTCTCCACATCACTGGTTTCAGTATTTTAAGACGAGATTGTAATACCGTAATTTTTCTGAAGCTATAAGATCTACTTGGCATTTTTAATAGTCACCTCTTACGACACTCACGGGACGAAACGGGGTGATGAATTATTTTGAGTATGTGTTACATAAATTTGTATTAACACCTTAATGTACTAGCTATAGGATCTCATTAAATAAATTATTTAAGCTTTTGAACAATGTTATTTTCATAAGTTTTATCAAATATAATGTAAAACATGACAACAAATTCAAACACGAACGTTTTTCGAAACTCGGTTTCGTTTTGTCGGTCGGGGACGATATGCACTTTTTTTACGGTTATAAGTTACTATTATCATATTTATTTATTTATTTATTTATTCTTTATTGCAACACACCTTCAACTAGGTGTTGGTTACAAAAGGCGGACTTAATGCTCTATAGCATTCTCTACCTTGCAAGTTTTAAAACATATTTAAATTTATACATACTTATTATAAACATTTTCTTTTATAAATAAGATAAGAGAGAAGATAAATGTTTATACTTTATCTCTTTTAATTCACTTAGATACACCTAGGCTACGTTAGTAATAGTAAGTAGTCTTTGTCTAGGCTTCGCACGAGTTTGTCGTTGTCTGTCGGTTTCTTTATTCAGATGTAGTTTAGCGTTCAGTTTACCTTATTATAAAATCTTGTAAGTTCAAATTATATCGTTTTAGGGTTTTAGAACTACGAGGTTAAAATCAGTTTATCGTGATTCTGAAATATCAATCCTTCTTTTCTAGCAGTAGAATTCCAGACAACAAAAAAAATTTAACTGCGATATATTACGTATCCATTTGTATTTTACATAAATAATAAACGTAAGGAAAAACACATTAAAGATTCAGAGATACCGAAATTATACTTTGATTAAGGCGTCAAAATTATCAACAAAATGCGTCTATTTGCGAAGGGCTAATACTGACTTTCGTATTTATAGTGTTTATAAATCTGGGGACGGAGTGTAATTGAAGGTAAGTAGGTACGTCTATGCGGGTCTTTTTTATTTTGTTCACTTACTTTTTTGTATTTTTCCTTAATTTATACACTTTTGTAAAACAAATAAATATAGTAATATTATTGCTTTTTATTACACACCGAGACATGACAATAGTTATTTAATTCTATACTTTAAGTGAGATGTATAAATGTTACGGCTAAAACCCAAAGTGCGGTTACACCTAGTTCTAGCCGGCTAAAACTAGGTGCGGCCAGCAGTAGTTGGTTAAATTTAGGTGTAGGTACTGGTAAATTCGATTCGATCGGGTTTGGCACAAAGCGCTTCTTTTGCAGCTTCCTTCTTATGGGCTTCCCGATAATATTATGCAAGTGAGTCACCAGTTTTCTCGCAGATCGAAGGATCAAAGTCGTAGTCGACGTTGCATGCTCGGACTATTGCCTATGTTATTGCCTACTCTGTTTCTTGTGCATATCAATGATATTTTGCATACTAGTAACATTCATTGTTATACAGATGACAGTGTAGGCGATACTTTAGTTACAGAGCATGCTCATATTTCTCGAGAACACGTACAAACAAACTCGGATTGGGACGATTAAGATAAACGCACATACCTGTGTCTTCTATGGGCCAACCTTAGATGAGACAGATTTGTGCGTTTACTGCATAAAAGAACCACTTTGTCGTATCCTCTCAATGTTAGGGTAATCCTTTTGTTACCTCCAGCCAGAATTGGGATCACCGGTATCGAAATATTGAGTGACGTTCCGTTCCGCGGTCACTTGGAAGAAAAAGACAAATTGGCTTCAAAAAGCTTGGGGTACTCAGTCACTTGTGACTTTATATCGCAAGTTTGGCCAGTGGCCTAGTGCCAGTTTCTTCCACTTGACCGCATCCAGCGAAGAACGGTTCAAATTGTCGACGAACTTGTTCTTTCTGATCTGCTTGACTCACTGGCTCTGCAAAGAGATGTTTCGTCTCTTTGCATATTCTATCGCATCTACCACGGAGAGGGAGATTCCTCTGAAGGAACTGTTCGGAATAATAATAGCTACAAAAATTCACCAGCGCACCTCGTAACAAAATTCGCGTTACCATCTACACCATCTGAATACTTGATGCTCTATTACTGTGCTATTTACCAGAAGTTTTCTTTTAAGGAAATGATGTGAAATCTGCTGCAACCAACCATATTTCGGGACCTTCAAGAAAAACCATACTCCTTTTTAAGAGGCCGGCAACGTACCCGAAAATTCCCCTGGTGTGGCAACTACCACAATGTGTTGAATTGCACTTCAGGTAATCACATGCTCGTTTGCCCGCACTTCTATTTAAAAAAATTGGTTTCTCCGAAATGGCTCTAATGATTTGGATGAAATTTTGTATTTAAATAATCTTTTACGTTCCAAGTTTATCTAGATAGGAATTTAACCCTGAGGTAAAAAATCCTAACGTCGAGCAAAGCTCAGTAATAAGTAGGAGAAACAAGGCGGCGTGTTGTGATTTTAAACGTGGTAGAGCCATGCTGTAGCTATATTAATTGTATAGTTGTAGCACGTATGGGTCGGCTCGACCTGGGAAGGACCGCACTCTCACAGAATACCAGCGTAAAATAGCAGCTTATTGCTGCTGTGTTTTGTATGGTGAGTGTAGAGAACCGGAGACCCTTTTTATGGGAAAAGAGGCATCCCATCTTAGTCCCCACGGCTGACAGCGTATCTGCATTTTGATTCGCAAACGAGGATAGATGTAGATGTCTATGGGCCACAGCAACCACTTACCATCAGGTGGACTGTGTGCTCGCTTGTTATTAAATTGTATTACGCCTTATCCTATAAAAAAATTCGTGAATTAAATTGTTATGAAACTAATCCTTTTGTGGCGGCGCTGTCGTCGCGCCACAAGTGAAATACATCGAAGCCTAAATCGCGCTATCAAAGTTCCGAATTAAAAACAGTATATATACAATAGCTCCGAACTACCACTCGGAGCGTTGGCCGCTCCCCGGGCAGAACACCTTGCCCGGCGGGAGATCTCCCCTTTTCCTACCACCGGCCACAGTGGTGACCCCGACGTGATATGTGAACACGCAACCCAACAGCCTTCGGAAACTACAACTTCAAATCCTCCTCATCGTTCTCAAGTACCCCATTCATTCGTTCCCGAGCAAATATTCAGTCTTCACATCCTGCAAGCCATCTAGCTTTACAAAGGTTCATCGCAGCACTATAATAATGCTTCCTGTTCCTTCAAGCTACTCTCTGCGCTACAGTGTTCGGTACGGCTCTGAGCCTTACTGCTCGCCTCTGCTTCACGGAACTCTCGCAGATTACTTGTCTTCTTCTCGACTCACCGCAGACTACAAGGCAATTCCCTGGCACTTGCATTCGTCGACATCCAGACTGCACTATCGACCCCCGGTCTGAGCAGGGGGGTGATGTGGCGGCGCTGTCGTCGCGCCACAAGCGAATACATCGAATACATAGAAGCCTAAATCGCGCTATCAAAGTTCCGAATTAAAAACAGTATATATACAATAGCTCCGAACTACCACTCGGAGCGTTTGCCGCTCCCCGGGCAGAACACCTTGCACGGCGGGAGATCTCCCCTTTTCCTACCACCGGCCACACTTTTTTTATCTTGCGGACATAGTATATAGATTTTCGTAGAACAAAACGCCATAGTATTTTAGCGAACAAATCTTTGCGATTTTTACATAACTATGTTGCGTATTAAGTTGAATCTTTAATAAAGACAAGGCGTGTCCCACAGTAGCTTCGAGTCTAACGTTGATTTACGGGTCCTTACTCCCGCGGGCGACGTAATTTTCCCTTCGTACAGCCTTCTAACACACACGGACACTACGTCCGACCAAAGTGAAAACAAATGTAGTGAGAGCCTCAGCTTTAATCATTCATAGCTGTGTGCGAAGAAGCGGGCTCCTTCATTAAGATTTATCACTTGTTTTATCAGCTTTAATGGTCGTACATAATTAATTTACAAAATGTCTTGAAATGTTTTTGGTTACATAATCCAATACTGGCTTCGATTTCTTCGAAATGAAAGTGTTTATTAAAAAAATATCAAGACATTTTTTGTGGTAGGGAAAGCGGGGGGAATGCGGTTCGTTAAAGAGAAAAACGCTCAATAAAAAAAAATATATGAAAGCATTACAAAGGTTAAACTAATCGGTAATCCACGTTCTACCACAAAAGAAATTTGTCTTTTACACATCCATCCATTACAGCCTATAAAAGCTCACCGCTTAACATCCTCCCTAATAGATTGCTTCATAGGGGGGATTTTGCAATAGTTGACACGGTTGGCAAGCGGGTTGTCAGCCGCGGCTTTTAACTATTTTGAGTTGTTATCAGGAAGATGCTGCCCATCTCCTGTTTCAGTTTCCCTCTGTCGCTTCTTACGACATCCACGGGACGATATGGTGTAGTGGATATTCTTTCTTCTACTTTGTATATAAAATCAGTAGGAAAGCTTACAAAAAAAACAGGTTGGAGCGTCATTGTCCCTGACTATGGGTATTAGTGTTATAATAATCAACAACATAATACCACTTAGGCTTAGTGGCAATGACGCTCATACCTATTTGTGTGTATATAACAAGTGAAGTACATTTTCAATAATCAAACACCTTAGATCGACTATAATCAACTAAAGTAAAGGTAATTAACCATAATTTTTCCTTATTAGAAGTAAAAACTATGACTAATCAACAGACTTTAATAATAGACACATAAATCCCAGATATATTCTTCCGGAGAATCATGAGCACATCGCATGAGATCACAGTCCGCATGTGGTACAGCGATATCACATCTCATTATTTCGTCAAAATTTTACGCAAAGATTGAATTTATTATCATATTCAAGATTTTTATTTTCTTCACCTTCGATTTCTGAGATGAGTTTGTAAGACTTTCCTTTGGTTTCTTATCGACCGGCTTATGACCAAGTCGTGAATCGCTATTTAGTTCATTCTGTAACCTATCCCTCGAAGAAGTTAATGGTATATTGTCTTCGCTGCTTGTCTTTTGGACATCCCTTTTCAATTGCAGTTTTAGCAAGTATTACGTCTTCTTAGCTAAAAGCCACCATAGCAGTGGTTCTTTGACGTTTCCTAGACATATCTGTTAAAAAAAACATCAATAAGGAGTAATGGCGTTCACTTGAGCGTCATACGAGCTCGTAGCTCCAAACTATGGTTATTTATCAGAATTGAAAATGAAAAAAATTACAGATACAATTGTTTATAAGAGTTTATGTCATCGATAAATTTAATGATTTAATACCTAGAATAATAATACCAGCAATAAATAACTACTCCAATTTTGGACTTACCGTCAAAAACATTCAGCAAAAATATAGGTCAGTCGGTTGCAAACAAACACGCATCTTAATTTTCCGTGCTGCAAGCAGGCTGGAGTTACTTGTCACTGCCTGCTTATGCGTCACACACCAAGCACTTTAGATCCCGTGAGGTTTTTCTATGCGTACTTATGAAGTTATTTGAGTGAGCGGTATTGCCCGATGGGCGCCATTCCCCCTGCTTCCCTAACATTTTCTGATTGCAGCAATTAGTGAATTTTCTATACGTATACAATAAAAATAAATTATAAATTCATAGAAATTATTATAGATTCATATAAAAGTAACAGGTCACAGGTCTCCTCTTTTTCTTTGTTTAGGTTAGCTTTAAGACCTCATGCTTTAAGTCCGCCTGTAAAATTATTAAATTTATTCCAACTAGGCAACATTATTATTGAAAAGTGGGTCCAAATTGTTGATAATGTTGAGAATGATGTCAATGCTACCTTTACTCTATCTAATTCAATATATAATTGTTTTATCGATCAATATAATCAGACAAATTTTAAGATGACATTTTTACAACGACTGAGTAGGTCAGTAGCGCGATGGCAAAACATTTGGTTCCGGCGCTGCGGAGCCGCTGTTTCGAATCCCGCAAGGAACAAGTATTTATAAGGTATGCAAGTAATTGTTCGGGTCTGGATTTTCATGTAAAATTAATTTTTGTAACACGCTTCGATACGCCACGATAGAAGAAAACCCTATTGTATAAATGCTACGTTTGATTAAAATAAAACAAAAACAAAAAAGCAAATTATGTGCCTTCGGCATTTCAGCGCCCTGAAAGCCACAATTGTACACTTAGCAATTTGTTTTTTTTTTATTGAAATCTAGTTGCGTAAAGTACATATACCGTGGGATTCTAGAAACGATGAAGATACTATAATGAACCTTTAAGGACGGTAACGGTATTGATAAATACAAGTTTTTTCTTTTTCTTTTTCTTTTCAAAAGCATAAACTCTTGATAAAATGAACACCATTTGTGAAATTTGTAGAAGATATTACAATTTATTGCCAAAAAATTCTCAATAAGAAATAAATGAAGGTGGGTTTATTAATTTTGGCTTTTTGCCCAGTCAGAAAATAGTTATTGCAATTTTGCTCCAAAACGATGTTTAGATAAAATTTTCCTATTTTCTTTAGGTCAATAAAATTTAAAATTGTTTACTTTTTCTACCAATTTTTTTCGTTTACGTAAGCTATGCTGAACATTAATTACATATTTATTCCTTTATTTTCCAACTTCGTGCAACCAAAGTTGGAGCGCTGCGTATGCTCCAAGTGGGGCTTGCAGAACCGGATTCGGTTTTTCATTTTTTAAACATAAGAGGTTCGGTACGGGGATTCTCGGTTCTCCCTAGCTCCTGGTGTATTTCTTAAAGTTGTTATTTTTACTAATTTAATCAAACGTTATTCTTGGCAAACTGTTTGCCAGTCGGTTAATGTGAACCTACAAATTGTTTTAACACTTGCGCTAAAAGTAAAAATAAAAAATTAAAAGCAATCAGGTAATTTTATAAAAAATTCTAGTCTGTCTAGGTATTGCACTAAACTTTAATTATTTTACAGCACATACCTGTTTATCGGTTGTGTATGTACTTAAGTGAAAGCACGTTAACGTAATGACGAGCCTTTCGTGGCGCGCTTTGTGATCACGTGATATTTAAAAAAATATACTTTATGTATTATTATATACTGTTTATATTTAATTGTTAAAATAAAAAGAGGATTTTCTTAAATAAAACTGAAGTCACAAAGGAACTAACAGTCCACCTGATGATAAGTGGTTACTGTAGTACATGGGCGCCTGCAACCAACTTTAAGCAAATAAGCTTAGAGATTCTTTGTCGACACTGAGAATTATGATGTAATAATGCTTTAATCTTTTAAAAAACGTTACCCCCATACTAGGATTTTCTCTTGTATCGTGGAGGCAGTTTACGAACATAAATTGCACAAGGACAAACATCCAGACCCGGAACAATTATTTGTAGGCCATACAAATACTTGTTCCGTGTGGGGTTCGAACCCGCGGCTCCCAGCGCTGTAATTCATTGCTAAGCTACTGCGCCATGGAGCTGTCATTTTATAATTATACTGGGTCTCTATACCCTTCAGATTGGAATACAGCAGCACAGGCACTGCTGCTTGGCTGCAGAAGTGGGTAAGAGGGTGGTACTTACACAGACGGACTCCTGGACAGAAAGGGAGTCCTACAACCTAATAATGAAATAATCAACACACCGATACACTACAACGAAAACACAAGAATCAGCCGTCTTTCACATAGAAGCTAATTTAACACTATGACGTCACAAGCGACTAATTAGCAGCATGCTGCAGCTATATTATGGTTGTAATGGGTCGGCTCGACCGGGAAAGGACCACGCTCTCACAGAATACCTGCATAAAATAGCAGCTCAATGTTGCCGGGTTTCGTATGGTGAATGTAGAGAACCGGTGACCCTTTTTAGGGTTCCGTACCCAAAGGGTAACCAACGTGACCCTGTCAGCGGGCCGTATCTCATGATCCGTAATAGGTAGACAGTTGAAATTTTCACAGAATGTGTATTTCTTTGTCGCTATAATAACAAATAATAAAATTAAAATAAATTAAAAATTAAAAGGGGTTCTCCTACTAGAAACGAATACGAAAAGCTTCATGCGCGAGACCGACTCGCACTTCCTAGATACGAGGCATTTCATCTTATTCCTTAAGGGTGACAACGCATTCGCATTTTGATTCTTCATCAAGGATAGATGAAGATGTCTTTGGGTCGCAGCATCCACTTACCATCAGGTGGGCTGTGAGCTCGCTTGTCATTCATATTCTATAAAAAAAGACAAAGCGATCGGGTTTTTTCAGGAACTGTCGGGCGTCATCGTTACTAAGTTTAAATATTTTTATTTAAATTGATGTCTTAACTTTATTTTTATAAAAAACTAGCGATCCGCCCCGACTTCGCACAGATGATTTGTGGATCTCGACAACAGTGCCACCTACCGGGTCCAAATTTTAATCTAAATCATCTACAGACTCATTCAAACACACACAAAAAAAATCATCATAATCAGTCGAGCCGTTTTTGAGTTTTAGCGAGACTAACGGACAGCAATTGATTTTTATATATAGAGATATGTAGTTTTGTTATTTTTTTATATTATGATCTTAAAATTATTTTTCATTCAATCATTGCAGCCTATCAAAAGACCACTGATGATCTACGGCCTATGGTCGTAGATTGCCTCTTAGGACGCGTGGCATCAATGGATCTTTCAATTTATGACAAAATAATTTTTTTAAACCCAATTCTAATGTGTACCCTACCTAATCTACTCGTAATCTATGCTTAATCGAAATACCTATCGATTTAAACATCGATTCGTCTTTTATTTATGTAGAGAAATTAATCCTTTTTCGTCAAATAAAAGCCTCTTATATGATATAACGCATAATAATATACATCATCTGTTTTGTTTCTTTTTACATCAGATGCTTTTCTTCTTATATTATATTAAAACGTTACATTAATATGTAATGCTAAATATTAAAAGTTACCTATGAACTATTGTTACCACCTGGTGGTAAGTGGCCACTGAATCCCATGAAAATTTACTAATTTCACATAAAGGACAAATTTCACACAAATGCGTTGTCACCATTAAATACTAAAAAAAATAGCTTACAAGTTAAAAAAAGAAAACATAGGTATAACAAGATGTAAGATGTTTTTTTATATCCCATAACTCTAGGGTTATATTCTATAAGTAAAAATAATACAAAAATTCCTAGAATAGGTGGTCCAAAAAAGCATAGTTTAGAAAATATCATCAATCATAATTAAATTAGGTCAAAAATTGTCACTAGTATGACGAATCTTTACTTTTGCGACGTTGCCAAACTTCGCAGTAGTGTAGTAAAATAAATAGAAAAATAAAATATGTAGGTATGTAGGCACATGAGTAAAGAAACCGTAGCGTACAGAGGCAAAGTTTCATACAACCGCGCTATTATAATAGCGTATGTGCGTGAGCACTGTCGGCTCGTCACGTACAGAGAAAAATTTTTAAACCGGCTCGGCCAGTGCTCAAACTCAGGATGATGTAAATAATAATAATACAGAAAACTTTATTTTTTAAAGGATCATTCGTGTCAAATGAAATATTAAAAGTGTAAATATGGTTTACTGTACTGTTTGTATGAACAATAATAGAACAAATAAAAATATTTATCATAGTCTGAGAGCTGCCGACGAATTTTGGGAAGGTCCTTTTGGCAAGTTGAAATTGTGAAAAAATATAATTTCGTCAATTGGCGAATCCAGTCCCGCGAGTCTGAGCGTTTGCGATTATTTCGTTATTGCGCAGCATATAACATTTGCAATAAAAATTCCAAAAAAATGTTTTTTTGGCAACTTGATTTCTTTTTTATCTTTTAATTTAGTTTTTATATAATTCAAAAACAATTATCCCAGACGTTTTTGTCGGTTATAAAGTATTACCAGACTTCTCCAAAAATTTTTTTTAATTCCCAAAGAAATACTTTTGCCAATCTCAAATTTTAATCAGGTTATATTAATTATATCATCAGTTATTTTAATACAAATTTATTGAGTAATTTTTAATAATACCTGCAAATCGCCAGACGAATTTAGCGGTTTTAAACAATTCCCAGACGTGAATAAAGTTTACAAATGAATACGACAAAAAAGTCTTATGCGTAGACATAAGTGCGAGAAAGATAGCTTATCGAAGCATGCCCACAGCGGATGGGGGCCTAAGCTCCTCGCGCTGTGATTGGTTACTAAGAAATATCTTTCTTAAAGATTTTAAGATTAAATTCTTGTTATGGGATTTAGCATCTACATTACATTAGAACAGTATTATTTTATGCGACATAAATAACGGAAGCATAAACTTTTATGACAAATATTTATTTCTCTACAAAGTCCTTTATATTCATATTTCTATTGTCGTTAATTAATTTGTGATTTTTGGAACGAAGTTCTTTATCGGACGGTACGGATTTGGCGGATAGGGGCTAGGCGATAAAAGTGTAAGATTTTTCCGTCACGACCCCTTCTGACGTAGTGTATACGGCCTTGGCGGCTATAAGGAAGCAAGATGGAATAATATCCATCTCCCTCGCACTTTTTCTAATCTTGCCATGAAAGGAATATTATTTTATTTTAAGTGACTCTTCATTTTAATAGACGCTAGTAATTCATTTATTTGTATTTGTTGATCAATAATATAATACGTTTATCAATAATAATATACCACGAAAGGAACTTCGTTCCAACCGAGTTCACGACACTCACCCCTTTTTTTTAATCACAACGGGCCATATTTCTAAATGTTGTCATAATTATTTCGTGATTTTAAAAACACCCCGCGTCTTACTTATAAATGTTATCTTAATTTTTAGGTAACTCTACCACTGTAAAGTTACTTTAACACACACTTATTTCACTAAATAAGTTGGCTGACTTTAAGATATTTGATTTTTTTTGTTTTAGTTTTTAGAAATCGATATCGATATTTTAAATAATTCTGATTTTGAAGATTTTCTTCCAAGTGATGCAGATTGTGACGATCCATCATTCTTACCCTCAAAAGAAAAGCTATTAATCGTATCAAATAGCGGTAGTGACAACTAAAGAGCCCATTGTATATAATACAAACAATCGTGGGCGTGGTTCAAGTAGAAATTGTATACTTGGAACGCCCCAGCGTGGAAGAGCAAACTTGGAAAATAGAGCACCAGTAGTTCTATCACAAAGTAGTTCTACGTCTACAACGAGGGTTGAGAAAAAAAATATTTCCAAAGAACTACGTTTATAACTAGAGTGCTTCATCAGAAAATGTTGTTAAACTGTCTTACTTTCAACAATAATATGTGGATGATTAACTAGTACATCGCATTGTTGAAAAAACTAATAAGTCTTTTGTTCTGAATGGTGGACGTAGCTTAAATATCAGTAAAGGAAAGCTTATTTATACAAGTATTAGCTTCTAAATGGGAAGCTTATTTCTTCGCTTTAAAAAGATGGCGAGACACTATGGTTGCAGATCTTATGGCATGGAACAGTTTTACTCAAATATTATAATATATGAGATTTCAGTTCAATTTGAAAGTCAATTATCCCGTTTAATTTTTTAAAACTATTTGATGATAAGAGTAATGTGATTTTGTTTAGTCTTTCTTTGTAATTGATAATAAAAGTATGTCCCTAATATCTCTCATTTAACTTATTTCATGGCTATCGGCTTAGTGTGATATTTAAAGCACAGTTTAAAAATATCTACTAATGCAAGTACCGCCCGATATCCTTTAAAAATAACATAATACAACTATATTTAGGTAGTTCAAAAGTCATCTATATCTGTACCACATCACTGTGAAAAAAGTTACGGCTGTAGAGAACGTGCAACTTGTTATTTTTTCTTCCTTCATCTCTGGGCGGTAAGCACTTTATACATATTGTCCTTTTTTAAGAACATGGGGCAGTAATTATCAAAACATATTTTTTGCCAAGCCGAAGCCTTACGAGGTTAAAATTAATAGCTATTATACAAATTATTACAGCACTGATCTAAAATAAATAAAATTCAAACTATATACACAGATATTTACATGGTCATATATGCGCATACATACATGCTAAATCCCAAAACAAGAATTTAATCTTAAAATCTTTAAAAAAGATATTTCTTAGTAACCAATCACAGCGCGAGGAGATTGGGCCCCCATCCGCTGTCGGCATGCTTCGATAAGCTATCTTTCTCGCACTTATGTCTACGCATAAGACTTTTTTGTAGTATTCATTTGTAAACTTTATTCACGTCTGGGAATTGTTTAAAACCGCTAAATTCGTCTGGCGATTTGCAGGTATTATTAAAAATTACTCAATAAATTTGTATTAAAATAACTGATAATATAATTAATATAACCTGATTAAAATTTGAGATTGGCAAAAGTATTTTTTTGGGAATTAAAAAATTTTTGGAGAAGTCTGGTAATACTTTATAACCGACAAAAACGTCTGGGATAATTGTTTTTGAATTATATAAAAACTAAATTAAAAGATAAAAAAGAAATCAAGTTGCCAAAAAAACATTTTTTTGGATTTTTTTTTGCAAATGTTATATGCTGCGCAGTAATGAAATAACCGCAAACGTTCTGCCAGACTCGCGGGACTGGATTCGCAAATTGGTGAAATAATATTTTTTCACAATTTCAACTTGTCAAAAGGACCTTCCCAAAATTCGTCGCCAGCTCTCAGACTATCATTTTTTTAACTATCCCAAAGACTCCACTAGGTAAGTGGTAACTTGACTATAATTTATTATTTTTAATGTGGTAGATAGAGGACTCACCCATATGTGACCTACCTACCTATAAGTGATTGAATAGTTATTTTTATAATGTTTATAATTGAAATAGCTTTTGCCCGCGACTTTGTCCGCGTGGAGTACGGTTATATCGCGCCCATGTGTGAATAAGAGTCTGCTGGTACAAGCCACAATTATAACTGGATGTCGCGGGCAAAACCTAGTAAACTACAGAACTTCTTTATACACCAAATTTTTTGCTAATCTATTACTGTGTGCCAAAATTGTCGACTACTGGGCGAGCTTACGCGTGAGCAAGCCACATAGAATTGCCCGTGTGAAAAACAATTTTCTCTCAAGTATATACCCGCAAATTTTAATGTCTGCCCTTGTGATTAGTTTATGGTCATTGCAAAGCAGACTTTGAGGGGAAACTGTATTCGTTTGAATTCAAAGGGAAGATCATTCGGGATCAAGGGAATTCTTGGTACAAATACAGTTTCCCCTTGCGCACATCTAGTTATAATTGTGGCTTCCACTACATTGCGATGTAACGCTTTTACTTTTAGTCTGGTTCCGTTGCATAGTTAAGGAGGTTTTAAATTTCGCAACAACATAACAAGAGTGCCCAGAATAAGCTTATGTTGTGGAAGACCCGGTGGTTTCAGTGAATTAAGAAATTCGACAGGGTAGTTAATTGCGTCATCTGTGTTGACCACAGAGTCTATTGACGTGTACACGATTTCTTCCCCCTCAAAAGACATTAACAGTATATCGTTAATTGCCGCTGCTTGGTCGTTTTTCGGGGTTAGTATGGCACGTTCACATAACCATTCCATTGGCTTATCGTGGATATGAGCAATATCTGGGTAAATTTTGGATATTAACTCCTGTAGCGTAAACACTGTGCACAAATTATCAGGGATGGTTATCATTCCGTCATTTATCGGGTAATCGCCGTTGCCGATTTCGAGTAGGAGATTCGTAAATCCACCAGCAGACTCTTTTTCTCCTAAGTGTACCCGCATATTTTTTGAGAGCTTGAGGATTTTAATTAGAGGCCATAAAGTGGATCTCTTAAGACACGCCTTAACTTCATCTACTCTAGTTCCTTTTGGCACTACTGGTAGAGTCTGTCTAAAATCTCCAGCCAGCAAAACCGTTACACCACCCATTAACTTCTTATTTCCTCTTATATCGTATAGAGTTCTGTTTAAAGCCTCTACGCCACCCTTATGAGCCATGGTTATTTCATCCCACACTATCATTTTCGTATGTTTTAATACTTCAACAAAATTACTTTGTTTCTATATATTACAAATGGGAGTATCAGCTGTTGTTAAATTGAATGGTAACTTGAAGGCAGCATGAGTATATCGTCCACCCTCAAGCAGCCAAAGCAATTCCACGAGTACTTCTAACTATTGCTAATAGCAAATTTATGAGGAATGTTTTGCCTGTTCCACCGGGAGCATCTAAAAAGGATATTCCACCCTCATTTGATTCAATTTTTGTGTAATTTGATAGTAAACTGCTTTTTGTTCGTCATTCAGTGATCCTTCATTATTTTTAACTGTGTTTTCTCATGATGCTAAGTCGTAACTCGTCTCTTAAAGAAACTCTCTATTTTCACATTGTTGTTCTTTGCTTGGCTCAGGTAACCCATACTCTTTTAGTAGCCGACGCTAATACGGCATCTTCTATTACCGAAAGGCATTTGTTAAATCCCACATCTGTTATGTGCTCTACATCCACATCTCCCTGTCTTTCTAATTCCCTTTTAAAATCTTCAGATAGGTATTCTTTGAATTTCTCCCAAAGGCTTAAAGGGTCTGATACTTGGCAGAACACTAAAATAATCGTAAAAAGATGCCGAACATTTGCGATCATTGGCAAAGTGCTGCCTCTTCCATTGCTGAGAACAAATGCTGATCATCTTCAAGCAAGCCAAGAGCTTTGCACGCTGATTGGAACGTGGAATATACATGATCATCTACAGTTTTTAACGCTTCAAACGAAATTGGGCACCGGATCTCATGAAGAAGCATGCGAAGGTGATAGCATTCTGTATTGTTCGGATGCACAGTATATACCCTGCCCAGAACGTGCTCTTTTTTGACCCCTGGCCAGCCTTGAACGTTTGCTCCTCTCTTTCTCCTTTGGAACTTTCTTTTATCCCAAACGTAGTATGCAGGTACTTCTAGGTAGAGCAATGTTTTTGCAAAGTTATCCACTTTACACAAATCGAAAAAGGATAAGAGTGTGGTTGTTGGAGGACTATTCACTCTTTCACTCAGATTTAGCTCATTAAAATAAACCCTTTGCCCATTTTCCAAATGAACAGTGAGGTGGACTACGGGAGGGAAACGCTCATGAATGGGAAATTCAAGGATTCGCCATACTGCCTCTGATGAACTTATATATCTTCCACTTGTGTAGCGTTTTACTTCATCCTTCTCATTCTCTAAAGAAAACGATGCCTGGTCTGAACCTTTATTTACGTATTTACAGACGTATTTTATTGATTTCACCGAATGACAATATTGCACATTTAAGTGAGCGTTAAATGTTTTTAATAATACTGGATTATAAGGGACTAGCCAGCGATTATCTATGGTTGTGCCTTTGATATCAACAGAGAACCCACCGTCGTCTACTAAACGTCTCTTGTACTGCGGATAACCGTCTTCACCAGTTTGAGTTTCCCTTATGAGAGCCCTGGGGTATCGTTTACTGCACATGTTATCTTTCATACATGGTGTCTTTCGATTTCAAGTTCCACATGGGCCATGTATCATATTACATTTAACGATTTCGTGAAGCTGTGGGTCACGTTTGGGATCCGGTATTTCAGCACAAATTATATTGTCGATTTGATCCGGAGTAATACGTTTGTGAAGCCATAAAAGAATATGAATATGTGGAGGACCTCTTTTTTGCCATTCCGTTGAGTACATATAGCACCGCACTTCACCAAATATTTTGCCCTTTGTCAATAAGTTCATGATCTTTTTCACCTTTAGTCGAAACACCCTCGAAATTATATGTATCGTGTCTATCATGAGATTGTTGTCCTTGAAACAATTGCTCTTTTATCTCGTCCCAGCGAGGATTGAATGTGAAAGTGATATAAAGATCAGGCCGGCCGTAATTCCTAACATAGGTCATAGCGTCCTGTGTTCTTTCGTGCATATACCTAGGTCCCCCCGTAAAAGATGATGGAAGGACAACCATTTATCCTAGTTGGTTGGCTTCTGCTTTCTTGTCGTCCAATAGCATCTTTTAAATGGATGTAACCATCAGCACGTAATTTGACTTGATTATTTTTGATATAATTTAATCTCTCTGTTTTTATTTTGGCGTATTCATCCACCAAATATTGACTAAAAGGGCACGATAGTTGACTAAATAGTTATCTTCTCCTTCTTTAATCATTATTATATACGAATAGAAACGTGCAGAAGAGACAGTTTTATTAAGCGGCAACTTAGTTGTGTGATCGCGTTGTGGTATGTTGATTGAATACTCATCATCCCTCCAGCAAAACATCAATGGATACTGTAGCGCATCATATGCTCGATGTATCTCACTAATACGCTGAAGTGAATTACTTCGGCTTTCGAGGATGATGTCCCTTCGATCAAATTGTTAATCCACTAACACTAAAGCCACTTTATTTGTAGTTGGTGCATTGTACCTACCTCTATGTTCTTCTGGTGGTTTTTTATCAGCATGTATGACAACTTTGTATGACTCTGAAGGAGGGGCTTTATCAATGGCACTTTTCAGATCTTTTATATACGGGTTCACTTGATGCAGCATATTCTGCAATTGTTTGATTAAATTTGGCTTTAAGTTAGGAAATTTAGAACATCGAATCTTTGCTTCTCGATCATCTTCACCTACAAAATATATTTGAAGGTACTGAGCGTCATGTTCGGCATCTGGTAATATACTTCCAATTAAATGGTAGACCTGGCCTTATACTTTAAAAGTCGGTGAAAAACCATCTGCTGTTACCTGTTTACCACCAAAGGAAGTCATCTGGAAACAGGCATTATATTTACGAATATTACCCATAAAATGGTCATGATCTGGGTGTAGATCATTAATAAAACTAAAGAGTGGTTCATGCAGTTGTTTCAACCGATCAAGTTGCACTTTTCCAGCGCTGCAACACATACCAGGTGTCTCATCGTTCCATTTCAGCGCATTGCACCACTGACCCTTGTATGTCATAGAACCCAAGGCTAAACTGCTGTCAGTTCTATAAGCAATATCAGGGTCATACTCCATAGCGGAATGGACCTTGTTTTTCCATAAACGCAGTGTAATGTTTTCCTCATACCGTGACTGAATCGCTCTATGCACTTGTGGATTCGCAGTTTGGTAATTTGCAAGAGCTTGCCAGTGTACTTCAGGATTTTTTTTTGATAAGCGGCACAGCTTTACGATTTGAATCTGGCTTGTTCTGCCTATATCTTTCTTGTGCACTTTTTTATTTACTTTTTCTTGTTATTATTACTGTTGTATTCCAAGTTTGAACAGTATTTGTAAGAAAGACAAAATCAAGCTACTAACCCGAAACACGAAGCAAATCTTAAACCGTAAGCAAGCAAACAAAGTCGAAGTCTAGTCAAATATCCGTTAACAGTGAATAGGTACCGTATGTGCTACAGGTTGAAGGGCTCATTCACCATCCACTTTATATTAGTTCGAAAAAATACAACGTTACCGCGTTCTAAAAAGATACCAACGCCATCTGTTGGTAGGGATTGGAACTTGAAGATCAATACAAAATAGGTAGGTACCTAAGTATTTCTTTTGGTTTTGCTATTTTATTAATTTGTAAAAAAATATTTGGTTTGGTTGTTTATTTTCATTGTTTTTTAATTTTTAAATTAGTATTTTTTTGTTCAGGTGTAATTTTGTGCAAATTTTTTGTACAAATCTTCTTGTCTATTTTGTTTTGTTTATGTGCAATAAAAGTATATTCTATTCTATTCTAATAAATTAAGTTTAAAATATTTATCAATATCACGTCGAATGAAACGTCGGGAATATAAAATAAGTTAATATACGCGATAAAATCCGTAAAACTAGTTTTATTTAAAAATTACACCCAAGTCACCCAACCCATGATGATTTTTACATACAAACATATATCCATCCATCCTTCCATCCATGTTGGTTTCAAACTATAATCGATGCCATTTTCGTAATTAACGTCCCAAAAAACCATAAAACGACACCCATATTGACATTTCAACCACATCGCACCCCCACAGGGGATGAGGGTAGGTATTTCCCGTCTGCTACGTTGGTTTTTGAAATAGTTGATGTTTTCGTAATCAGCGACCATAAACCATAAAAACGATACCCATGTTGATTTTCAGAAATTGTCACCCCTTTTCCACCTTTTAGGGGTTGAATTCTGAAAGAGCCTGAAACACTTGTTTACTCATTTATTGATAGGAGTACTCCTGTGAAGTTTCGAATAAAATAGTATAACTAATCTTGTTTCCCCATACAAACTTTCAACCCCTTTTTCACCCCCTTAGTGGTTGAATTTTCAAAAACCCTAGGACACGTAATTGCTTATTTCTAATCTTTAACCTAAAAACAAAGTTTCAGGCTTCTAGCTCTAAAATGACGGAGTTTCATACAAACTTTTAACCCCTTTTTCACCCCCTTAGGGAGCGAATTTTCAAAAATACTTTATTAACGGATGCCCATGTCATTACAACTGTCTGTATGCCAAACTTCAGCGAAATCCGTTCAGTAGTTTCGGCTGTGCGTTGGTAGATGAGTCAGTCAGGTTTGCCTTTTATATATATAGATAATTACGTTTATAAATTAAATATTACGTGGGTTCATGTTTTTTATAATTATTTTTTCAGACGGCAAGATTGGTTAATAGCTGTCGGACGAGAAGATCTCCTTTAAAACTTTTTGTATAGAAAAAAGGCAACAATATAGACTCTGTGAGGATCACTTCGAAAAATCCTGTGCTATTAAGTTTTCTTAAAAAAAGACCTGTAAAATATTTATTTGGAAATGCTTTTCCAACACTCAACTTGCTGACAAATGACGGTGCTTGTTTGAGTACCAGCTAATGTGAGAATGCATCTGAAAGTCATGTATGAATTGCTTGAACAAAAATTTTTCGAATACTTTGATCTCGAAAGAAACATTGTAAATGTTGGTAATTAAATATTTTTAATATTTTATTACCAATATTGTGTGCAAGATCGTATATTTTTTTGCCATGTGAATGTTTTCCAATACATTATTAAAAAAAACTTAACATAAGATTCATAATTTACTATTTAATTAAAAGGCATAACAAGTTGTTGAAGAACAAAAATTATAAAATAAAATATTTAGAATAAGTAGTTTATAAAAAAATATTATATCTTAAGTATATAAAAAAGCTGATAAATGTTTTGTTTATTTACTTTTATCCTCCTATGCCAATCCTACCAAAATAGGTAAAAATTTTGACAGCTCCTTAGAAGCTTTACCTCTGTACGGTTTCTTTACTCATGTGATGTAGGTATCGGGTTTACCCGCAGCAGATAGTGTAAGGAAAGCCAACTCGTCGACATCGATGAAACCTCAAGTAGTTTGAGTATCTAAATTACGAAGCAAAATTCAAATGACAATACATCTTATTTAATATGCGTTTCAACTAAGAATAGAACGACATTGACGCCATATTGTGACTACATGCACGCTTTTCTAATACTTAAATATACAATAATCATATGAAAATAACGTTAACAAGATAATAACGATAATAAATACTATTGAAAATTAATTTGACGCCAAGGTCATCCTTTTTTTATAGGATACGGGTGACAAACGAGCACACAGTCCACCTGATGCTAAATGGTTGCTGCGGCCCATAGGTATCTACATCTATCTTCGATTACGAATCAAAATGCAGATGCGTTGTCACCCGTGAGGACTAAGATGGAATGCCTCGCTTCCAGTAAAAAGGGTCTCCGGTTCTCTACACTCACCATACGAAACACAGCAGCGTTAAACTGCTGTTTTACGCTGGTATTCTGTGAGAACGTGGTCCTAACCTGGTCGAGCCAACCCATTCTTGCTACAATTATACTACTATTATAGCTGCAGCATGGCTCTACCACATAAAAAACATCCTATTCTTAGTTGAATAGAAACACATTGTACGCTAGGAGATGGGGTCATTACTGAGTTATTTAGTTTTTATAACTACTACTGCATCAGAATGATCGGGTATGCTACCTAAACTAATTACGAATAAGCATAATTAATACTGGGTGAAGGTTAGTATTAATCTGAGCCACCTTCGTACACTTTTGCTTGACTAGAAAATTAGTAATCTTCATTTAATAATTATGTCCGTAAAATCAAAGTAAGTGTTTAATAAGTTAAAAGTAAGGTGTTAAAGTTGGGGTATTATAGATATCATTAAAAAGTTACGACAGCACAACATACCCTAGCGCGCGGCGCTTTTTATTCAAAGGAATCATTCATTTTTAAAGTTAAGAAAATGCGACGTTGTCATATTTCACGTAAGAGTGATTTACATTAATAATCGTGACTTTGTCGAATTATTTTGTATGAAAAAAAAATGATGATTGAAAAGTAATTCATATACCACTTGATTCTTTGATATGATCTCAATCACACCCTATAGTTACGGGATATAAAAAAATACCTTGTATATAGTGAATTGGCTGATTAGCAAAGTTAATATCATTCAGCCATGCAACTGATTTAATAAGCAATTAATTTTATGTTATAAATAAACGTACTATAGAGACTAAGCGTTCCCAGGTACTATTTATAATTTTATACATTAGTTATCAATGACAAGAAGCTAACAAAGAAATCTTCGGTTTGACTTTAGATGATATTAATTTCTTAAACCTCCCAAACAAGCCGGTTTCTGAAAAGGCTTTAATACCATAACCCTTCGGCAAATTAAACAGAAGAGTGCAATTTGCCACTTTGTTTACCCAAGGTATGTGGACTATGAGAAAGCCTTTGATTCCGTCGAAATTTGGGCGGTGCTACAGTCCTTTCAGTGGTGTCAAGTTGACTGTCGGTATATCGAAGTGCCGAAGTGTTTGTACGGTAGGGCTACAATGGCTATCCGAGTACAGAACTAGAGTACAAAACCTATCCAATTGCAGAGAGGTGTAAGACAGGGTAACGTAATATCCCCAAAAGTCTTCACCGTTACATTGCAAGATGTTTTCAAGCTACTGGACTCTAAAGGATCCGGTATTAACGTCAATGGTGAGCACATCACTCATCTTCGATTTGCCGACGATGTAGTCCTTATGGCAGAATCACTGGAGGACCTAAGCACTATGTTCAATGACCTCAATATTGTCTCCCAATGGCCTATCCATTGGGAGACAATATTCTTATACGAGTATACTCTTAAGATGAACATGGACAAAACGAAAGACATGTGTAACGTCCATGTCACACCTATGCCGGTAGTTGTTAGGAGCACTAAGCTCGAAGTCGTTGACGAGTATGTTTACCTGGGACAAATAGTCCGACTAGGTAAGTCCAACTTCGACAGAGAGATCAATCGACTGATTCAACTCGGCTGAGCAGCATTCGGGAGATTACTACACATCTCGTCAGACATACCTCAAAACCTGAAAACAAGATTGTACAACCAGTACGCGTTGCCAGTGATTATCTATGGATCTGAGACGTGGTCCTTTATTGCTGGCCGTATGCGGAAGCTCAAGGTCGCTCAGCAAGCTATGGAGGGGGCTATGCTCGGGGGTTAGAACCAGAGTAACCGACATAGCTCAACGGATTAGTTAGCTGAAGTGGTAATGGGCAGGCATATAGCTCGAAGAACCGACTACCGATGGGGAAGAAAGTTTCTTGAGTGGCAGCCTCGTACCGGCAGGCGAAGAGTAGGGCGTCCCTCCACTAGATGGAGCGACGACATGGTAGACATGCTGGAAGTCGATGGATGCAGGGGGCATAGGACCGTGATTTTTGACATTTCTTGGGGGAGGCCTATGTTCAGCAGTTGACTTGTGAAGGGCTGTAAAAAAGAAAAAGAAGATTTTTTTAAACAAGAATACATGAGTGGAAAACTAAAACTAACAGTATTTGCCTTCCTGACGTTTATAAGTAGAAACTAGATTATACTCTGACTTATGAACAAGGTTCGAAGAGGATAAGAAGGGCGAAAAGCAAATATATCGTTGTAAAATCTTCTCAAAAATTGCCAATCCTAAAATCAACTTTTTTTTGTAGTCATTAACAGGCCAACGTTTGATCAAGATCCGCCGATGTAAAATGGTGATGTGGTTGTAGTTAGTAAGCGAATGTCTCTAAAGAAATGTCTATGCACTCTTTTCCTAAGAAGTTCGTAAATAGTAATATTAATAAAACTGAGATATCGTCATCATAATCTATGATTTTCATCTTTTGGTGATAATATTTTAATTATTTTCATGTAATATGTGAAAGACCAAACGTTAAGTAAGTTATAACTATAAATAGCCATGACGTTAACCTTGACGTTCCACCTTAAAAAAATTCTATATAAAAGGGATTAATCCGTACGAATTTACTTTGTAATAAGAGTTTAGATGTAGTGAAAGTTGCTCAAACTCCTCCTGAATTTTCTTATAATAAGAATGAGCGGTTAAGCTGTCGGGTTCAATAAATGGCTCGTTATGAAATTAACACTGTTCACAAATTTATTTCAGGAATGATAACAAATTTGCATTGTTATTCTTAGTAGATGATAGATGTAGGTGTCTATGGGCCACAGCATCAGTTGAAGTGTGCTTGTTAACACCTTACTTTAAACAAGTAGTAAAATTTAAAATTTGTACAACCGGCTTCAATAGAAATTATTAAGGATAACTAGACAGTGCGGCTTATAATAAGTAAAAAATAACCTCAAAAGCTATTGGTCAGACCTAAGATAAGAGAAACAAGAAATAGAAGAAGAAGAACAAGAATAAAATAAAATAAGATGTGATAGAATAGGACAAGATGTGATAGGATAGGACAAGATGTGATAGGATAGGATAAGATGTGATAGGATAGGAAAGTATTTGATAGGACACAGCAGGACAGGAAAGGATAGGATAGGATAAGATGGAGATAAGATGGGACAATATGAGATGAGATGAGGTGAGATGAGGTTAGATGAGATTAGATGAGGTGATATGAGGTGGGATGAGTAGGAATGAGGTGAGATGAGGTGAGGTGAGGTCAGGTGAGGTGAGGTGAGGTGAGGTGAGGTGTGGTGGGATAGGATTATTTCCATTCTTTCCCATCACACCCCGATGGGAAAGAATGGTATGGAATGGGATGGGATAGGGTGGGATGGGATATGATAGTATAGAATAGGCTAGGATATGATAATATAAGATATGATAAATATTTTATAAGATATGATAAGATAAGATGGGATAGGATAGGATAGGTTAATAATAGAAAAGTATAGGATAGGATAGGGTAGGGTGGGATAAGATAGGATAGGAGAGGATAAGATAAGAAAATATAATATAATATAAGATAAGATAAGCTAAGCTAAGCTAAGCTAAGATAAGATGGAAAGGAATGAGATGGGATGAAATGGAGTGTAATGGAATAGAATGGGATGGAAATGAATAAAAATAAAAAGACAAGGGACCGTGTTTAGCGGCATTCTATAGTGGAATAGTTAGGGGCTGTGATGGTGATATTGTGGTTAGGTGCATGACTCCGAGTTTAAGGTTAGTTTTGATAACTACCGATGACCACTTATAGCGATTAATCAAAATTCGATTTTGTAATTTTTTAATCATCCAATAATGATGAAAATGAATGAAATTCATTTAGCGACCGATATGTGGAATAAAATAAAACGTATTAAGTTATGATTTATTTGGTTTTGAATTAAATTTCTACATAAATTAAAAAATAAACGCATTGGATTGTGATTTTTTTTGGTTTTGATTTAAATTGACGGAATTTTAGTATAACAACAACGTAATTGAACAGTATTTGATGTCGTTCACTAAAAGCCTATTTTCAAATTTTGAGTACCTATCAAGAAATGCAACCAACTTCAAACGTAGAAGCATGTTTGCTAGCTCTTCAGTTAACTTAGTGGTTTAATAAATATAACACAGCGAAGTCACTGGTAATAAATAACTTAATATTTAGGTGTTTTAGATATTTAGTAAATGATAACTTGAAACTAATATTTTTTTTTTAATTATCTGTGCTGATAATCACATTATTATCCTATTGTTTCTCTAAATAATTACTGATTAATTTGTTGGTGTTTGAGTCTATATCGATTTAAACTGTTTCTAAATATCATAAAGTACACGTAATTAAAGATCGTTTAGAAAACCATAAATAATTATCTGTCTAGACGAAATTGGCTTCGTCTATTGAAAAATATGGAACTTTTATGAATTCGATTATTACCCACTTTGAGGGTGAGGTAGTAATAGCTCTAAGGCTGTCATTATTACACCAGGCTCTTAAATGCATAAAATGAATAGCAGTTTCAGATATACGTTTACTAAATTGGATTCAACTTGAGGAACAAAAATAACTATCAAATGAATATGCAATTTGCGACGGCTTTAAAGAGCCGTTATGGTGTCGGGTGACAAATTGCTTATTAAAGTTATTCATTTAAGTTTGTAACTCTTAACTTATTCATAAAAATTTGTAACTTGCAAACTTATTCATTTCAAGAAATGCAATCCATCACAGTATATACCATTTGTAACTCCTCTACAGTCTTATCTAAAGTCAGTCCAGTCTTATTCTATCTCATATTATATACATCTCCAACACTGCCTTGTTGTAATATTATCATATTGAATTAATATGTTTGACAAATATGTAAACATTGACTACATTAAATTGTAATTTTAAATGGTTCTTAAATTATTCCTTTATGTTTAAAATTAAAATCAAATATTTTATTAATGAGACCACCGAGTATAATACAAAATGGCGCTAATTAATTTAGATGAGAATGTGCCGCTGACAACACGTTATAGTACGCTTCCTTGCTCTAATTTAAATTTACCTATTGACAGTGTGTTGCTTAAGTTGTGTGGTGGCGGCGCGAGATCGTCCATCATTTTATTTTTTAAGGGTGTCGTTAGAATCGACTATGGAAACCGACATGATGATCTCACCTCCTAGATGGATTCTAGTATTGTATATTAAGCTTATTTTAAAACTTTAAAAATGTATAATACAGCGTTGAATAACAAGCAGTCTATCCTGCGTTTTTCAATTCGCCTGTTAAAGCTGAACGCACATTTGTCCGCACCGTACGCGCCGTACGCGCCGAATTTTACTGATGGCCTCGCACATTTGCACGTACACACCGTCCACACCGTACGCAAATCTTTTGTATTGCCAGCAACTTTTGCAGTTTTTTCCAACCACTGCACTGGTGTGAAATGGTACAGTGACATTGATCACTCGAAATCACTATGGAAAAAAATATAGTAATAGCCTGCTTATTGGCAGAGGAAGAAGAAAATAAAATTCGAAGAAAAAGAAGATTCTGGATTCATAATGTTAATTTAGAAAGGCAATTGTATGGAATGTATGCATTTAACATACTAGAAATTACAAGAATTGCTACATATACTAAAACCGTATCTTTCTATGGAAAACTCAAGATTTAGAAGGCCAATTGAACCAGAGAAAAGACTTGTTGTATGTTTGAGGTAAGTATTTTTATTGATAATTAAGTAATCAGGTATAATTGGGTTTTTGAATTAAAATTAACTATAATTTTTTTTTAGTTCAGTATTTAAATAATTTATCACTAAGTATTCATATTAATAATCGATGCAAAAAATTCAAATGATGTATAATTAATTACGAATTAATTAAAAGTTATAAAAATACAAAAATTATCACGTAAGTCGAAACCACCAGTTTAATTGGAAAATCCTCTAAGTTGGCAACATTAGACAACATTAAGTAACACATAATTAAAAGCACGCGCCGCGTTGTGTGACGTAATGCGTAAAGATTTTGGCAAATCCTACCTACAATAAAGCTGATGTAAAAAATGTAAGTAAAGTTAAGCCTATATATACGTTCCATGTCCTAGGCACAGGCCCCCTCTCATTTCTGAGAGGGTTCAGGGCAAGAAAATGTCCACCATAATGCTCCAATGCGTGTTGGCCGACTTCACATGTCTTCAAAAATTATTTTTAATTCTTCAGATATGCAGGTTTCAATACGTTGTCACTTATCGGAAATTATGTCTTTAATAAATAATATTAAAACATATTTGAGTGAAAGTATATATATTCCATGCATTTAGTCCGGCGGATCTTAACAATTAATTTTATTGATAGTTTGCGATGTTCCGCCGCAGGTATTATTAAGCGCATGTTTGAACGGGAAGCTTTACTGAACAAAGTTACGTGAGTGAACGATATATAAAGTTTATCTACTATAGTTCATCTACTCTTTAAAACTAGGGTGACCTAGCTTTCATATTTTTCTGATATTTACGAAGATTTTGCCATATTTCAAATAAATAAAAAAAATCGTTACCAGACCTTATTAACAGAAACAAAACGTGGGTTGTAGCAACGAAAGACTTGATCGGCCATGCGGCTATGTAACTGTGTTGTCAGGGCCATTGCACTATTATTTTCTCAGAGTTTAAGACTTATTCGTCATTCGTATTAGGTAGTAGGGATCTTTTTCTGCCTAGGACTCAATCTGGATTGTTACAACTGCAAAGTAGTTTTCACGGGAGACTAAATTAGAATAATTTAAAAAAAGTTAAAACTAAAAAAGTTAGTAATTATTTAATGGCTGTGAGTCATTCCATCTTAGTCTGCACTGGTGACAACGTATCTATAGTTTTTTGGTGTTTAAAATTCGTTGCGGATGTGTACAGTCTGTATCAGCCACATACCATAAGGTCGACTGCTAGCTCGTTTATTACTCAAATATAAATATATAAAATCTATTATATAGGGAAGCCCAGGCAAGAAGCATAGTGTGGGTAAAAAAATACCATAATGGATGACGCTCAATGAATTTCTCAGTTCGTTACACGTGTGACCGGCGACGCCATAACAGTTTTATATGCGGTAGAGCCATGCTGCAGTTATATAGTTGTAGAACGAATGGGGCGGCTCGACCGGGGAAGAACCACGCTCTCACAGAATACCAGCGTGTAATAATCGCTTAGTGCTGCTGTGTTTCGTATGGTCAGTGTAGAGAACAGGAGACCCTTTTTCCTGGAAACTCCTGCATTTTGATTCTTAATTGAGGATAGATGTAGATGTCTATGGGCCACAGCATTCACTTACCATCAGGTCGGTTGTGTGCTCGTTTGTCACCCTTATTCTATAAAAAAAAGGTTAACCAAAGCAATAACCGAATAAATTAGTTGTGGGGGAGAGAAAAAAAAGGTGTTTTGGTACGATTTTTGTGAAGATTTGTGCACAAACTTTTTTTATTACTTATGAGTTACTTATGAGTACATTTTGTTTCTTCAATTGCACGTGTATTTAGGTATTATTAGTAATTATATTTTTTATCTATTAACATTATTTAAAATATTGACTTGTTTCTAATATCGCCAATATTAGAAACAAGTCAAGACATTAGAAACAAAACGGGTAGTGTATGCATACTACTGCATACGTCCTAAACTTAAGGAGTAAGCGCCCCTCGCCCCACAACTATTACAGCTCCTACATTTAAACCTACAAATAACCGTATATATCCTACAAATAAACGTAAAAAAATGTTAGATCAATAGTTGGATTTTCTCCTGTTGAACGAGGACACACATTTAAACTCGGAATAAATTAACTGTAGGCCATAGAAACAATTGTTTCGCGCAGGATTCTAACCCGCAAACCTGAAGCACCGCGATCAAACTTTTAGCCAATGCGCTACATAGCACTCAACGTTACGCTAAAGCTAATATTACAATAAAAAATATTTATTTTTATTGAAAGTAATATCTCCGAGGTTAATTAACTGCTTTAGCTGATTTATTTATTTATCGATTAGGTATACTTTAACAGTGGTCCAGTATGAATTTCAAATGATATCCGATGTAATTGTAGCTGTTTTTCTTTTCAATAATTGCTACACAATTTTATACCTAATGTTGCGCGCCACTATTAATGTCTTGTACATGGCAACACTAGCCACTAGCGCCCTCTAGTATCGAGTAGCAGAACTAGGAGAGTCAAGATCCTTCTAGAAATTTGGGACCGATATGTACTCGAACATTCTAGATGTTTCTACAGTAGAAGGTTCTGGAAACTATCTGAGGCCCTATATAAGGCCGGTATAGACCGAGACCGAGTCAGTATTGAATTGGCGATACAAGCGAAGACTTCGAAGCGATACAACTACGAAGTAAAACGATCTGTAGTAAAATTGTGTTATGTTATTAGTGTGGTTTAAAGTTGCAATTAGTGTTGTGTAATTAAAGTGTCAATTTTGGTAATTCACTCGGCAGTTTTTAATTGTCTCGAACCCCAAGCTCGTAACACTAAAGTCATTGTTACACTACAATACTATGTACCGTTAACTTTCATACTGCTACCATTAAATAGAGGATCAATTATTTTAAAACTTCAAAAATATTTAGAAGGTTGATGCAAATGAATATCATAACCAGGGTTTCAAGAATGTAATAGTTGAAAAGGTAGGTTAGCGAAGCGTAGGGTGAAAGGAGAAATATGCTATTGCTTACAAATGATAGTTACACGTGGTAGAGCCATACTGCCATGGACATTGATATATATGTACTACGCACTAGATTTCGCATTCCGAACATTCACTATGTTCAACTGAACTGTACTGCAATCCGTACACCTTACTTTAGTGTCATTTACTGTGGCTTCAATATTCATGCAGTGTGGGGCGGCGATAATAATACGAGATTTCAAATTAAAGTTTAAACCTTACGTAAATAACAATTCAGTAGTCAAGTAAGTAAAATTTTTTGTTGTTCAAGTGAATAAATAGGTAATAATATCGTAATATTTTACTATCTACCGCGCATGCGCGAAGACATAGAGTAGCGCACATTTTTTGTTTGGAAGAGCTTCTCTAGTAATTAGTACATATAACTCAATGGCCATGGAGTATATTATGGTTATAACATAAATGAGTTGGCTCAACCGGGGAAGGACCACACTCTCACAGAATACCAGCGTTAAAAGTAGCTTAATGCTGCTGTGTTTCATATGGTGAGTGTAGGGATCCGGAGACTCTTTTTACTGGAAACATCTTAATGCTCAGGGGTGACAACGCATCTGTATTTTGATTCTTAACCGAAGATAGATGTAGATGTCTGTGGGTTACAGCATCTACTTATCATCAGTTGAACTGTGTTTTTTTTATAGGATAATGGTGACTAGCGAGCACACAGTCCACCTGATGGTAAAAGAATGCTGTGGCCCATAGACATCTACATCTATCCTCGTTTGCGAATCAAAATGATACCTTAACTTTACCTTACCTCAGGTGGAGCACCCTAGTGATCAAGTAAACGAAAGTTAGTTTAAATCCAAATAACACAGACTGCTGGTGATGAAAAGCAGCGTTACGAGTGCAAGAATAGTGGTTCTATGCTTACTGATCCGCCTAGCATTTATAGTAATAATGGACTAATCTCCCAATATGCGTGACAACACACGTATTCTTGGAATTTGATTAATATTTGAGTTTTAAAAACATAAGATAATTATATTGTTAAAAGAAATGGTGATGAAATCACCTTGGCTATACTTCATTCCTTTTTTTTATAATATTAATTTGACATCGAGTCGAGTAATTTGAGTCAAACGTCGAATCGACGAATGATAAAAGGCTATTGAGGCTAATGAGTGAACAGTGAACACCTCCGATCGACTTTAAGCAATGGAGGCTTACGTTCATATGCAATATCACCTCTGAAAACTATGATGGAATGCATGTCAGCCTGTCTCTCTATATTCTTCCCTATATTCTTCAAAACATGTAAAGATAAAGGTAAATTTTTTTTTTAGGTTAGGTACCACCCATCTACAAAGACAACCTCTTAGGCAGAAAAGGAATCCTACCCCTAGGATAGGAATTCATATTATAATATTATTTATAAACTAAAATTGTATTTTACCCATGTTCGTGACATAAAAATAAATTATTTGGTTTCGTTATTGTCATAAGCAAGAGTTTATTCATAACAATATTTTTTCACATTAAATGCCATATAATAACGGATTTATACATTAAGTTTTAGTTTATATATGTTATGTATGTTTATGTTACTATGTATGATTTTAATTTAAAATTGAAATATCAGTTTAATAATATTAATACAAATTTAAAAAATAAGCTTAAAACTAATTAGCCTCAAAAATGTATAATAATAAGCCCTAAAAATGTACACTTATTTTTTTTTTACTTACGTATCCTTTTATTCATTCAATCATTACAGCTGTAACGGGAACGGTCTCAAAGCTCATGCTGATTTCTAACAAGTAAATCGTTTATAATGCAACTCTGTTTACAAATCTGCATTTTACATTTCTTTTCAATCTTGGTAAAATTTAGTCAGCAGTTGACTGTTTACAAGCAATGTTAAATCAAAAGAACAAGTTATAGACTGCATACGTACTACAGTTGGGCGCAGATGTACCCTGATTTTGAGGCAGCACTAACGCCGTGCTTCTCCAGTGCGCGTTGACATATTATGTCCTCGAAATATTGTATTTCTCAGACGTGCAGGTCTCATCACGAAATTTTCTTATACATGTTTAATTTTGTACTTTTAACTTTACTTAAATTCTATCCCCCCTGCCACACTTTGTTGGTATTTTTGGTGCGAGTCAAAGGACTGGCAACATGAGCGCGAGTGACCGGCCACATAATCGAGCACTCGTTACGGAAGCGTCGTTCTATTGCGATGAATAGATGTCATCCACCATCTCTGTTGGCGAGGATGACGACGTATATTTCTTTTAATGACATTGATATAATTAGCTATACTAAATATGCATATAGTGCGCACGCTGCCACAGTTTCAACATCCATTGTGTTGCAAACGCAAGCAACCTAGTGCGGAGCGTTAATTGCGCGAGTAGAGCAGTGTGTGGGCAGAGGGGGCAACATCGCCGCAGCGCGAGGAGCAGATCAGTGAGCAGCGCGAGGAGCATAGTGTGGCGGAGCCATACACTTTTGTTACTCGTTAAATAAATTTTAAGACAATGTTGAATGGGAAGAATAAATGGGCATTGATTTGGGTATCCAAAGATAACATTACACGTCCAGTTGCTATCGTTCTTGTATGTAATAGTATCAGTTATTTTGATTTCACACACAAAATAAATACACTAACGATTTGTTATGAAGATATTGTGCCCTCGCTATCTACCCCAAGGCAATCGGACAATAGCGTGAGCCATTTCCAGGCATTTCCCATTTAAATTTGTTCCCTCGGTTTCCTTATCGACAGGAGGGTTGCTCGTTGATGTGAAAGACACGCGCGACGGCTGCATTACATGAGGGGACAGCTTAATGACTCATACTGGTTTAGAAAATATACAAAAATATAAAATATATGATTAAGAAAGACATCGTTTAATATTTTTTGGCCACGAGGCGGCGGCGTAAGAGAGTTTTGTACTACATATCGTCTCGTGGTTGTGGGAAAGGTCGACTAAGGAAAACACCTGACCTTGTTGTTTTCTATAGACATAAAAATGTGTAGTTTATAATGTATAATTAAATATGTGTAATTATATGTGTAGTAGGGTAAATGCGGGTAGCTTTTATCAATCGTTAATGATACATTATTTCCGAATTCAACTTCACCATCAACACTATTTTAGTAAGCCTACAGTCTGATGTCATAAGTCGTTTTTCCTACGATGGGAGAGTTTGCGGTACTCTTAAGCTAAGAAGTATATAGACTATTGCAGCATATTAAGCGCTACTTATCGTAATCTTACTGGCATCTTAAGTATTTTTTTAAAGATGTAATTCTTTATCTGTTAGACATTTGAGGGCGATGTAATATTCTCTTACGTCGTTTTTCTTTTCCGTCTGTCAAGTGAGACGATTTAGGCAAATCCTTTTTATAACGGAACAGGTCCATGTCCAGTAGTGAACATTTATGAACCGATAAAGAAGGAGAAGAAAAATATAGTAAGAAAGTCGTGCCAACTCGGACAGAACTCAAGGCAAATAAGGAGCCCTACTAGTCTCAACATTCTCTTAGTTTATCCCAGACTTAGATCGCCGTATAGTGGTGGTGTACAAGAATACCATATCATTCCGTGGGTTTCGTAAGAGTCGACAGAGGGAAATGAAACAGGAGATGGGCAACAGCATCTTCCTGATAACAATTCAAAATTTTGTAACTCCATGCGTGCGAAGCTGGTAGGCAAAAACCAGACATGATATATATGTATTTGAAGAACAAGATTTAGACAAACTATTTTTTGGATTTCATCGCTAATAATAATTGAAATTAGATAATACTTCTTATTGTCTTCACTGTGGTATTGAACTTGAGCTTCCCAAGTACTAAAATTTAAGGTATGCTCGAAGAAAACTGAATCTACTTTGATATTGACGTCTCGGCGGTGCTGTAGTTTGCTAGGTCGATTCCTTCATGGGAGAAAAAATGTATGAGCTGTAAATAATTATTTCATGTACAATTTATTTTTAAAAGCCTCTACGATAGAGGACAAGCTTCAGCGATGATAACTCACTCACTCCGCCTCCCCTAATGCCTCACTTTGAATAAAAATTATCTAATATTTAATAACAATTATTCTGTTCTATTATATCCTATACATTGCCACAAAATACGGTCTTGAGCCACATACATCCATCAACTACCAGCATGTTATCTCTGTATCAGTGTCAGGGTGTCACCCCATCTAGTTAGTAGTTAGTAGTACTCGTTAGACGTTACTCATTATTACTCGTACGGTTTCTGTACTGCAGATCCATTCCGAGCATAGACACTTTTATCGCTGAATGGAATTGAGCTTCCTCATACGGCCAGAAGTAAAGGACCGCATTTCGGTTCCACAAATCACCTGCGAAAAATATTCTTGTCGGATATTTCTCTGAACTTTAAGACGAAAGTGCACAACCAGTGCGTGCTGCCAGTGATGACTTACATCGGTAATAACGTTTAGCTTAAAATAAACAATTTTTTTATAGGATAGGGTGACAAACGAGCACACAGTTTACCTGATGGTAAGTGGTTGCTGTGACCCATAGACATCTACATCTATCTTCAATAAAGAATCAAAATGCAGATGCGTTGTCACCCGTGAGGACTAAGATGGAATACCTCCTTTTCCAGTAAAAAGGGTCTCCGGTTCTCTACACTCACCATACGAAACACAGCAGTGTTAAGCTGCTATTTTACGCTGGTATTCTGTGAGAGCGTGGTCCTTCCCCGGTCGAGCCGACCCATTCGTACTACAACTATACTACTAATATAGCTGCAGCATGGCTCTACCACGTAATAAAGTAATAAAGTAAGATATCATACATTTATAAATTATAATTCTTTATCTTCTCTCATTCAATAAAACTATGTATATAATAATTTTCTTAAATATACGAGTATATACATTAATTATTCGACACTATTCCGATGATATCCCGGACGTCAATCTGAGCGAGATTAGAATGGCTCTCCAGTATATAAAAACGGCAAGTCCCCCGGGCGAGGATGGAATTACATCGAAGCTCTTGAAAGCGGGTGGAAAACCGGTTCTTGAAGTCCTTCAGAAGCTCTTTAATTCTGTCCTCCATGGTGGCACTACACCGGAGGACTTGTTCTTCAAGAAAGGCGACAACGCTCTCTTGAAGAAGTACAGACCGATTTCCCTTCTGGGCCGCGTCTACGTGCTGTTTTCGAAAGTCATTACAAATCGTCTCGCACGCAGACTCGACGATTTTCAGCCTCCCGAACAAGCCGGTTTCCGAAAAGGCTTTAGCACCATAGACCACATACATACTTCGGCAAATTGTACAGAAGACCGAAGAGTACAATCTGCCACTTTGTCTTGCGTATGTGGACTATGAGAAAGCCTTTGATTCCGTCGAAATTCGGGCGGTGCTGCAGTCCCTTCAGCGGTGCCAAGTTGACTGTCGGTATATCGAAGTGCTGAAGTGTTTGTACAGTAGGGCTACGATGGCTATCCGAGTACAAAATCAGAGTACGAAACCTATCCAACTGCAGAGAGGTGTAAGACAGGGTGACGTAATATCCCCGAAACTCTTCACCGCTGCATTGGAAGACGTTTCAAGAAACTGGAATGGAAAGGACACGGTATTAACGTCAATGGCGAGTACATCACTCACCTTCGAATTACCGACGATATAATTCTTATCGCAGAATCGCTGGAGGACCTAAGCACTATGTTCAATGACCTCAATAGTGTCTCCCAACGGATAAGTCTTAAGATGAACATGGACAAAACAAAAATCATGTTTAACGTCCATGTCACACCTATGCCGGTTGTTGTTGGGAGCACTAAGCTCGAAGTTGTTGACGAATATCTTTACATGGGACAAATAGTCCGACTAGGTAAGTCCAACTTCGACAACAAGATCAATCGGCGGATTCAACTCGGCTGGGCAGCGTTCCGGAGATTACAACACATCTTCTCGTCAGGCATACCTCTAAACCTCAAAACTAGATTGTACAACCAGTGCGTGTTGCGAGTGATGACCTATGGATCTGAGACGTGGTCCTTCACTGCTGGCCGTATGAGGAAGCTCAATGTCGCTCAGCAAGCTATGGAGAGGGCTATGCTCAGGGTTTATCTGCGTGATAAACTTAGAAATGAGGATATCCGCAGTAGAACCAGAGTGACTGACATAGCCCAAAGGATTAGTAAGCTGAAGTTGCAATGGGCCGGCCATATAACTCGAAGAAACGACAACCGATGCGGAAGAAAGTTTCTCGAGTGGCAGCCTCGTACTGGCAGGTGAAGTGTATGGCGTCCCCCCACTAGATGGAGTGACGACTTGATAAGACATGCAGGAAGTCAATGGATGCAGGTGGCTCGGGACCGTGCTTTGTGGCATTCCTTAGGGGAGGTCTATGTTCAGCAGTGGACTTGTGAAGGGCTGTAATGATGATGATGATACATTAATGTTAAGGCTAGCTTACAAACTTAATTACTTACATAACTGCGCACTTTACTTTTATTGTTATTCAGTTTATTCGGTAAGAAAAAGTTATTAAAATGAAATTAGTAAAATGTAACGTAAAAAAATAACAATAAACAAATGTTATTAATGGGTATCTTGTGTATATAGAGGTCAGTGATGGGTATAAACGATCTCAATAATTGTCAAAACTGTCCATTACACAGTTTTAATCGACTTTTTCAAACTTTAGCATAATGTTATGGAATATATTATTATACGTAAAAGGAAAACTTTGTACCCTTTTTAGCATATTGCGCGCACAGAGGAGTGTGAGAATTGGCATAGTTAAAGTTTTTATGCAGAAGGAGTGCAGAAAGCTATAATTTATATATTATAATATGTGTTGCAAATACATTAAATTAAATTATAAAAACACGTTCATACTGCAAATTCAAATATATTCTGTGGTTAAACAGTAGCACAGAGTCGAGATTGTAACTAAAGAATTATAAAATATTGCCAACAAATATTTACTGCCTACTTAATTTTGTGTGATTTCAAATGTTCCTTTTTTAATACAAATTTAAAAAAATTATGAATTACCCCTTTCGCCTTGCGGTCGAAATTCGACGAACTGGTTACAATATGTGTACATATATATACTAGTTACAATAAAATTTTCTATTATGATATTTTATATTTTCTATTATGATAATTTATATTGATACTTAGAGTTTATTTTTTCTTTTCCTAAATAATTGAATAAAAATTTTTAACTGTCATGCGGAACGGCGATCGCTTTGCTAATTTCCTGCTGTGGCTTGACATCGAATACTCTCGTTTAGGAATATTTTAGATGAGTTTTTAGGTTTCCGATTTTTTGACATATCACGTAAAATTTCACTAAGATTTAAATTACAGCTGCGGGTTTTTTCGCTATTTAGTCATACTTTCTTCTTCTTCATCGGTGGGCTGAACAGTTCACTATTGGACATGGAAATTTCCCACAGTATGGATGGTTTGTGGTCTCGTACCTTTGAAGCCACTTCATATCGCCAGTATGGATAGTTTGTTTGGCGCAGGCGAAAGAATGATCGGTAAGTCCATCTTTTATACCAACCTTCTTTCTGACATTTGTCTCAGTCGCCTCTTACGTCCTCACCACATTTAATCATATTATTTGAGCGATATTTCGTTATATTGATAGTCTGCAATATATAGCGAAAGTGTGTAGTATATATAGTCTGTTCACTAAGATAGTGTCGGTACACCCGGATACGCACTTATAATTTTGCTTTTAATTTTTCTTTTCTAAGAATAAAATAGAACTATTTTATTCTTATGGTTATTGTAATAGAATATAACAGAACAGAATAATTTTTATTCAATATAGACTATTACATAATACTTAATGAAAGTCATTTTTTTATTTACCACTGGTTCGGAAAATACCTCTGTCTTGGGAAGAACCAGCAAGAAACCCAGCGGGACTTTTTTTTAAACTTATTTCACTTTACAATCATTTTGTTTTTTGTTTGTACAAATTTTAAATGAGTTTTAATAGATCCAGCATGGTGCGATCACCTCATACCCAGGGGTTTTTTTCACTTATGTATTCTTTGATATTATAATAACCCTTTTTGTACAATTTTTTTTAATAAAACATTTAAACTTATTTATTGACAAATTATGTATATTTTCTGGGATTTTGTTGTGAAAGCGTATACTTTGCCCCATAAATGACTTACTAATTCTGTGGAGTCTAGTAACTGGTATTACAAGCTTATGTTTGTTCCTAGTATTTAAAGTATGAACATCTTTATTCTTATCAAAGCTATTTATGTTTTTATGTACATACATGACATTTTCATAAATATATTGCGATGCCAAAGTTAATATGTTTATTTCTTTAACATTTTCTCTAAGGGACTCATTACAATTTAAGTTATAAATCGCCCATACGGCTCTCTTTTGCAAAACAAATAATATAGCTTCGATGTCAGTTGCATTACCCCATAGCAAAATTCCATAAGACATCACGCTATGAAAGTAACTAAAATAAACTAATCTAGCTGTCTCAACATTGGTGAGACTTCTAATATTTCTTACAGCATATGCTGCAGAACTAAGTCTGCCTGCTAATTTAAATATATAGCCCCCATTGAAGCTTCGCGTCAATAGTAATACCAAGAAAAACAGTGGTATCCACAAGACTCAACTCTTCCCATTTAAGAGCACATTGGTATTTAAGAGCAATAAAATACGAATATAAATAATAAACACAAGTTAGGTAGCAAAGAGAATTTAAATGAAAAATATAAGTAGGTAGCTAAACATAAACGAAAGTATTAGTCGTAGTATCGTAGTCATTGCCACCTTTATTTATAGGCATACAATGTCATCACCTTCTTAATCCATATTAAAATAGAATTTTTGTTATTGGTTCACTCAAAATTTCATCTTGAGGCACTTCACTGTCCTCCCAAGGACGAAAAAACATTTTCTGCATACGTAGCAGAGTCAACAAAAATAAACTTTCACTACAGTGTTTCGTTTTAAAATACCAAATTTTCCTGCAGGTGTACGCCACCCGTGGCGACCTTTGATGTCGCGGCGACGCCTTTGACAAGATACGGCATGTGCCTAGGTGACGCGGCGCGACACAAAGACGACCATATCTAAGCGAACAGACTATATGCACAATATAAATATATATTTATACTGTGCTATATGTGTCTTGGTTAGTATTACATTATAACCTATTTCTGCTGCCAAGCACCATTATTACCACTGCTGTAATCTGTATTTAGAATAATAAGAGAACCAATATAATGTTAGTCTGTGAGGTATTGCACCAGGGATCGACAACGCGTCTGTGACCTTCTTAGCTTGTAATTAGTGGCAGGTGTCCATGTGATGCAGTACCACTTACTGTTAGGTGGACTGTCAGCTTTTTTATTAATAATTTACGAAAACACTGTACCGAGGACTTTATAAAATTTCCCAGGAATTTAAATATTTTTGAATAGTAAACCGAAGTCTATAACGTTTGGTAAAATAAGAGAATTCACTACCCTCCCTATAGTAGAAGAGGCATGTTCAGCAGTGGGCTGTTACGAGCTAAAAAGAAGAAGAAACAAAAATTCGTAGCCCAAGCTATTAAAGGACATTTTTTTTAAAATCAAAGTCAACGTTAAATAAAGTATTACGTGGTTAAGCCACTCTGCAGCTGTACTATTTGCCGATGCATATGGCTCAGCTCGACCATAGGCCCAGTCAGGCTCTTTCAGAATACCAACGAATAATAGCATTATAAGGTTGCTGTACTTACTTACCGTGTAATGGTGTAAGAATATGCACTACCCCATATCATCTCGTGGGTGTCGTAGGAGGCGACAGATGGAAACAAACCAGGAGATGGGCAGCAGCGTCTTCCTAATGACGATTTAAAATATAAAACTGCGGTTGCCATGCCGCTTGCCAAGCGTGGCAACTATGGTAAATATGTCCCTTACATCACAGTATCCACTTAATATTAGGTGGACTGTGTATTCAGTTGTTACCTTCACTTTTATAAAAAAAGGTATTAAGTATGTATAAAGAATTTATTCGCATTTATAACATTATTAGGCGTAAATACGAATGCAATTATTTTCAAAGGACTTAAAAAAGCGTGAGTATTATATAGAGCCGTTTTCGAGAAACCTATTATATATATAAGAGTTGGTGACATCTACTTAGAATCTAGAAGTATGATGGCGTTACTAGTTTCGACTAAATAAAAAAATATATATAATAAAAGTCAATTGAAAAACTTTCTAATTAAAAAAGATAAGATAATTTATAGAATCTGGCGTTACTTTGCGGAAATTAATTATAATAAAGAGGTTAAATTAATTAGTACGCGTAAAAAATACAAATGATGTGTCTTGTCTGTGTGTGTACATCAAACAAGGTAACACACATCATTTTTATTTTTACGTTGATCTTATGTGAAGAATATTAGGAGCCTACATAAAGAAAAAAGAAGAAAGCTTATATAAAGAAGCCTTACGAAAAAATGTTTTATAAAGGCCTTTTTGAATGAAAATATTCCGACTTTGAATTATTCTATTAGATTGGGTTGTAATAACAATAATAACAAAGTAAAGGGTATAGATACAAGGGGAATGAAACACGTTTTATGCCTGTTTATCTTTCTGTTTGCGTCTTTACGTACACATCAAGTGAAAACAACGAGGGTTATAATATTCGTGTTATAAGTATAATAGCAAGCTCAGTGACACTCACGTGAGCGTCGTCAGTTTTCAGTCTACACACGAATAAATTCTGAATTAAACTGTGTGTAAAATTGTTACCTTGATATAATATACTTCTCTACGGATTCCCAGAATTTTACTATAATATATTAAATTCCGACCGTGTAGTGGCGGTGTAAGAATAACTACTACCCCATATAGTCTCGTGGCTGTCGTAAGAGGCGATAGAGGGAAAAAACTCAAAAATATTAAACTTCGGTTGCAAATGCGCCTCCAAAGCGTGGTAACTATGGCAAATATTCTATCTATAAGTTAAACTATGGAAAGGTAACGGTATAGTAATTCAATGAACGGTATAGACATTAAATTATCTATATACAAATAAATAAAATTGTAGTGTCTGTTTGTAATGTCAAAATAACACCTTTTTACTAAATGCATATGTATATACGGCATACGTATTACAAAAAAAAAACGACATCTTTCATTTTAGATATTAATACATTTTGTAGCTGCATATCTTCAATCACTTTTTCTGATGTTTACAAACAATCATGCTAAAATGAAGCTTTTCGAGAGTTTCATTAACTATTCGAACTATTTTTTAAACTGTGTTTTCCTGTAATCGTCGTAAAAAAAAAAACTAACAAAATGAGCAAAAACTCTTGGTTAACAAAAGGTGATTAAAAAATCTTGTGTAATATAAAGAAAACTATACTTCAAACACATACGGACAGGTAGTGACAAAAAGAAAAATTATAAAAATTATAAAAAAATATCACAATAAACAAAAATGTATACATAAATCGTTACAATTACAAAATAAAAAGTATATAGATAGGAACAAAAATAAATGCAAAGCAGTTTGGGAGGTTATAAATGCGAATATTGGTAAAAAATGTAAATTTCGAAATAGATACTATTCTAAATAATAACTGATATTATATATATATAAATATATTCTGAACCAAGTGACATTAGTGAAGCTTTTAATAATTTTTATATAGACATGACCAATACAAATGATTTTAATTTTAAAATAGATGACGTCAACAAAACTATGAATATCAATTATTTAAACACAATATTTTTAAAACCGACAGATGAAATTGAAATAATTAATATAATTAAAAGACTTAATAATACTAATTCAGTAGGATTAGATAATATAAAGACAAAAATAATCAAAGCCTGTGCTAAGTATATATGTGGACCTTTGAGCTACATTATAAACATGTCGCTTGAGGAAGGTACTTTCCCTGAAATTTTAAAAAAATCAATCGTTAAGCCCTTATTTAAGAAGGGAGAGGCTACCGACATGAATAATTATCGTCCAATCACTTTAATGCCAGTTTTATATAAAATATATGAAAAGGTAATGATGAAAAGACTTTACGACTATGTTACAGATCAAAATATTATTAAACATTAGCAATTTGTGTTTAGAAAGAATAGTAACGCGACACTAGCATGCTTTAATTTAATAAAATATATTACTAAGGCCATTAATGAAAGGGCACCGGTAAGTGCGGTTTTTCTAGATATGACTAAAGCTTTCGATTTCGTAGACCATAAATTATTACTATATAAGCTTGAAAAATACGGAATCATGGGAAAAGTCGTGAACAGTGCGTAGAGCTTGCTAAAATTCAAAAGGACAATAAAATTACAAGCAGATCTCGGTTACAAAATAATAAATACGGTGTCCCACAGGGAAGTGTGTTAGGTCCCTTTTTATTTCTAATATACATTAATGATCTTCCAAACGTCACTGACCACGAAACTGTTCTGTTTCCGGATGATACTTTAAATAATAATTAATAAGTGTAAGGATAGAAAATTCTATGAAAATGAAATATCTATTACACTCGACAAAATCTTTAGATGGCTCAAATGTAACAATTTAAAAATAAACTTAAATAAAACAAAAATGATACAATTTAGGGATTTTAGAACTCCACCTATTGGACTTAACATTCGTTATGATAGTACAAAAATTGAAGAAGTCAACTGTACTAAATTTTTAGGATTAATGGTTGACGGACACTGTGACTGGAAGACTCATATAGAGTACGTATGCGATAATATAATGATATAAATATGAATACGATATAAATATGATGATATTTGTTTATGCTATAAAAGAGCTACGGTAGACAGTGTCTACTGAAGCGGCACTGAGCGCTCACCACGGCTATGTCTCCTCAGTGCTTTCATACGGCCTCTTGTCGTGAGGCAACTCGGTTGAGGTTGGCAAGGCCTTTCGTGTTCAAAAGAAGTGTGTAAGGGCCATTTGTGGAGCTTGGTCTTTAGATAGTTGCAACCCTTTATTTCACAAATTTCACATACTGCCTCTAGTTTGTATGTACATACGGGAACTTTGTGTTTTTGTCAAACAGCATCCACAATATTTCACCATTAACTTAAGTCAGTAGAAGGGCCATGCCAAGAAATTAATTTTTAGCTCTATCTGCCTCAATGCATGCTTGATATATATAAAAGAAATATATTTATAAATGCTATAAGAGCTTACAATAAATTGCCTAACACTTTTAAAAACCACCCTTTCGTTATTTTTAAAAGGAAACTGGCAACAGAATGGCTGGCAACAAAATGTTTTATAGTTTAGACGAATATATGACTTATGAAGAAATGTACAACAATGGTGAAATATAGAAAAACTGTTTTTTTGACATAAGATTATTTTTGACAATTTTTATTTTTTTAGATATTTGACATTTATATATGTACAAACATTTACATAATTAATTAAGTTTTTGACATGTATTTATTGTAATTTAAAAATTTAACGCTAAAATATTTTTAAATAATTACATAATTATTTTTATTTAATAATTTACCTCATTAAATTGTAATAATAATATTTTTTTGTATATCGTAAAGATATTGCACGCCATCATCATGGTAAAATGTAAGGTCTCATTAACAAATAACAACATCATAATATTATGTACTACATTCTGGCAATAAATAAATTTGAATTTGAATTTGGATTTGAATTAGAAAAATAATTAACGTTCCGTACACAAAAAAAACTAAATCTCATAAGACCCAATCGTAATAAATTCCACGCGGACGAAGTCGCGGGAAACAGCTAGTTCTGATTAATTATAGAGCGATGCCGCAGGCATTTCATATATAAGCGGTCAACGACGCCTGTAACTGCATATTCTTTGGATTTTTTTTTATAAATAATAATATATTTAATTGAATACTCATGTTCTTTATGTTATATTATTTATTCTCAAATTGGTTACATCAAACTTTAAAATAATGTTTTCAAAGTTTATATAAACAATACATGTATATTATCCAACCTCTGCCGAAACTTTATAAACAACATTTTAATGATAAATTGTTCAATAAACGTTTAATTAAAAACATGGAATATTTCGGACCGACCGTTTAAATCCCCGAACCTAACTTGGCGGCACGTACTGATTAATCCGATCTGATATAAATTTCCTCGTTTTTTTGCACTTTTGTGGATTTACTTTCTTAACAAAAAATACTGTATTTATATTAATTCTAAAGAAAATAAGGAAAAAGTAATTTAATTTGTTAATCTTTACTTGATTGATACACTTATCTTATGCATATCTTACATGGGATAAAACTTTAATAATATTTTGCTTTTTACTTGGCGTTTAAAGACTGTCATTTCTTTGAACGTGTAGCGGTGGTGTTAAAAATATTCTCTACCCATATAGCGTCTTCCTTATAACAGCTGAAAAATAAAAAGTTACCAAGCGTGGCAACTATGGCAAATATTTTCATATGTTACGAGTATGTCATATGTTATTCTGTAATAAATGATTGAAAAAATAACTATTTTATAAAATATCGAATACGGATTGACAAACGTTACCCCCTTCGCGCTTTAACGCTGTTTTTCGACGCCGGTCAGGATATTTTACATCCGATATATAAGTTACGATTATGCCAACTTGTATTGGTATCCATTAGATCCATTCCCGCAGTTACCTTTGGCTTTTTTTTTATAAAACTGATGTGACATATGAACTTGCAGTCCACTTAATGATAAGTGGGTACTGCAGCCCATGGACACATACAGAAGTGTCAAGCTATGCGAGGAAATTGAGACTCTGCCTCGAGGTGCAAGATTGTACAAAATGCTGTCGAAAGCTAAACCTAGTCAGAACGGGCTTCTTAAGAAGCCTGATGGTATCTTCACCACCAGTGAAACCGAAATATTGAGGTTATTAGCGTCAACTAATTTCCCATGGTCACAGAAGGCCTCCGCCTTGAACTCTTTCAGAGTCCTACGAAGGCCTTGTAACGAGGACTGGTGTAGAGTTGCAAAGATAATAATGCCAAACCTAGTGCAGTGGCTGTTGACTCCTTTAAACCGTATAAAACAATCGGTGAGGTTGGAATAATTCCCGTTCAACTACAGAAGGGTATCGATATCCTTATCTGGTAAACATCTTCAGAGCAAGTTTCGCATGGGGGTATATTACTACTACTACTATAGAACGATGGACATTTCTCATATTAACATATTTGACGGCTCCGTGGTGCGATGGCTTAACAATGAGTTGCAGCGTTAAGAGCCGCGGGCTTGAATCCCGCACAGAACAAGTATTTGTTTGGCCTACAATTAATTGTTTCGGGTCTGGATGTTTGTCTTTGTGAAATTGATTTGTAAACTACCCCCACGTTACATCATAAAATCGACAAAAATCTAACGTGGAATTCTCATCTTAGCAACTTATGTCATAATGTACGTGCAGTCGTATGGTTGCGAACAATTAGGGCTTGCGTCTCAGTATGATCCCGTGGCTGAACAGCAGCAAATTAGGGCCAATTATTACCTACGGCTCCATTGTTTGGTGTAATATGGCCAACCAAAAGACGACTGCAGACCAGATAAATAGTCCACAAAGGACTGCCTATTTAATAGCAATTGGAGCGATGCAATCATCGCCTGGGGCGGCTTTAAATACACTTATATAGCTAACGCCCCTTGATCTTTTGTAGACAAAGAGACGGGGGCTAATTTGAATTGGATCAACAATACACTTTTAATAAATGTATGTAGTGGAATTACCCTCCAGATAAAACTGGCTGAGTGGACCGGTCATCTTTGAGGTCGGCAGCCTTATATGGTTTACCGATAGGTCAAAAATGGGCATCGATGTAGGCTTTGGAATTTATGGGGAGCGCCCCAAATTAAACGTTCGCATGAATTTGGGAAACTTCACCTCTATCTTTCAGACAGAAATTTTCGCCATATTTAGTTCAAAGTGTACACAATTTGAACCCGAGCCATTTTGTGAAATCACCAAAAGTCTGGACCAATTGACCCTTGAACTTTACACTAGGCTTAAAACTTTCTGAAAACTTGATCAGTGTTTATGATCATAAATATGCTTTAGGAGCCCTGGGATTGAGTAAGAATAAATTCTGCGTATTCTGGCAAAATTCTGGGACTGAGCATCTCAAAGATGTATCGATCCTGTTCCTTAACGGCAGAAACGCCTCTACGCAACCTGACTGTTGTAGACCCTTAAAGTGTAAACGTAACACTCATCTGAGAATCTACGTACTTAGCTCAGAAGAAGTGAAGTTGCTCACAGATAAGCAACTACTTCAATTCATTGCAGCGATTACAATAGATATTACAGGTCGCAGTGATACTGTTCTTTCTAGACTTGCATAGCTGCTTGCACAATTTAAATTTAATCATGCATGTTTTCTATGCCCTTCAGACCGGAACTCAGTGCTTTTACTGCTGTTGGCAGCAAAAATTGGTAAGAGGGTGGTGGTAGTAGTTTTAGTACAGTTTCTTGAATAACGATTCCCAAATGAAATATACACGATACGAAGTTTTTCTTCTATTTGCCTATCTCAACTGATTCACTAGGCAATATCAAAAGTCAAGGTAGTTATCATCACGACAAACCGCTAGGGAATGAACGGACACAAGGTAGCCGTCAAAGTCTTCAAATTCTGTTACACTAGTAAAATTTACTTACTAAGTTCTTTACAGTGTATGATATAAATAATGTAAATACAATGATAATATGAGTAACAAATAAAGGAGGGATTTATTGTCAACACAGCAGCCATAGCTGTAAAATAGCAGCTATGGCTGCTGTTTCCAACAACCATAGCTGCTATTTTACAACTATGACTGGAACATTAGGCCAGTTATATCTCTTTGCTTGTCCAGTGATGTCAACTTAAAATTTCTAATGATTTAGAGTACGAATAGGGATTAGTCAGCTTGCCAACGGAGTACGATAAATGACGTATGAACCTTTTGAATCCGTTCAATCCTCAGACTATGAGTTGCATTTTGCAACTCATAGTCTGAGATTAACACACCAAACTACAATAGAACAAAATTTTGGTTGTTGGTTTTCTGAAAATTTCCCATTTCTTATTACGAAACCTAACATTTTGATGCTCTCTTTGTAGCATGATCAATATGATTGACGAATGTTAGTTTTGATCAAAAGAATACCCAAATCTTTAACAACATTTATCTCTTTGACCTGAATGCCTTCGATATGATAAGCAGTTGGAATAATTTTAGATTTCCTAGTAAATTTGATGTGCGCACATTAATCTACGTTCAATTTTATGCCGTTTGTTGTGGACCAAACCACCAAGGAGTCGATATCCTTTGCACAAGTGTAGCATCCTTAAGTGAACTAACGGCTCTAGCCAACTTTAAGTCGTCAGCAAACATGTATGGTTTCGTAAATGTAAGACTAAGAGAAAGGTCATTAAGGAAGATTTTGAATAATACCGGTGCGATTTGAGAACCTTGGGGCACACCTGAAGGATGGGATCCAATTCTGATGCAAACCATTCACAACAAGCTCGACCAGTAATATAAGACTAAAGCCATTTTAAAGACCATAAATACAATAAATTGATAACTTTTTGAAAACGATATCATGAGGAACTCTATCAAACGCCTTGCTGAATTCCGTATAGATAACATCAATTTGTCTATTGCTATCCATTTGCTCAATTAATTCCTCAGTGAAGAGGACCAGATTAGAACAAGTTGATCTACCGTTCATAAAACCATGTACATGATACCCTATATTATAACGGTTCCATCACTAAATCATCAGGCTCAGGTCCTTCTATATTTGCAACATCCTCCTGAAACATGTTACATTTTCAATTTTCTTCTATATATTCAGTTTAAAAGAAATGATGTCTTTTAAATTCCCTTTTATCCTATCATAGTCCATTATATTATACTTACACTTTAGTTAACCATCTACTACGTAAAAAAACACATTTATTGTATAAAGTGCATAACGAAACAATTCAGTTCTTGTCCTTTCTCGGACTAATAAATTCTTTTCAAAGTGCCTGGAGCAAAGTCGAGAGTATTACCGGTTTCTAAAACTCATTTTCTTTTTATTTCCGAATCAATTGGAAAACTGACAAATAAAAAAAACATCAAGATGAATAAATTTGAAAGACATAATAAGCACAGGTATATTGACACAATGGTAAATATGTAGTATAATACATTAGGTACTCTCGCTGTAATTGTAAGCGATGAGGTCGTACCTCGGGTAAATATAAACTTTAGGTGGCAACATAAGTTTGAGGTTATAATATCGCTAATAATGATAATATCATTATAATTTATAGAACAAAATGATCGTGAACATCGCTTTGATTAATACTTCCATGTAAATCGTGATTCAGAAAGTTATTTAAATACATATTCATGAAATAAGTTTACTTACGCGTGAAATGTAATGCCTTAAATTTTTCGTTCACTGCGGCTTTTAAAGCCCATAACACTGCACGACATTATGATATGGTATAAAATCAAATAATTTTCTAACTTAAAACGTACAATTATCGACTTTTATTTGCAAATACATTATTAAACAAAATAATAAACATTAAACACTCCGTGACAGTTGCAGTGTCTGCCACTAAATTTAATGCCAAACAGCTGTTATAGGTGGTACGGGAATAAGGACAACAATATAGTAGCTATTTCTCTTTCTTACAAGTGCTAATATGATATTATATGCGTTTTGAGAATAAAACAAAACATATTTTACAGGTGGTAGAGCCATGCTGCAGCTATATTAGTAGTATAGTTGTAGCACGAATGGGTCGGCTCGACCGGGGAAGTATCACGCTCTCACAGAATACCAGCGTAAAATAGCAGTTTAACACTGCTGTGTTTCGTATGGTGAGTGTAGAGAACCGGAGACCCTTTTGACTGGAAAAGAGGCATTCCATCTTAGTCCTCACAGGTGAAAACGCATCTGCATTTTGATTCGCAAACGAGGATAGATGTAGATGTCTATGGGTCACAGCAACCACTTACCGTCAGATGGACTGTGTGCTCGTTTGTCACCCTATCCTATAAAAAATAACGCTGTCTATTGGATTCTATGTCTACGTGAAAACTATATTTTGCTTTTCTTTATGTCCTATATGTATTGATATTAAAACCAGATACAAACAGTACAAACAAAGAGATTTTTCTTTAATTTTATACAAACAAAATACGAAGAAACTTTTTCCCCGACCTATTATGTTGCAAGAAGCGCATGACCATTAGGGATACATTTAGTATCTACGGAAAATTTGCAAGAAATACCTGGCTCCGCGTGCATGGAATATAGAAGTGAAATTGCGAAAATCCGTGCATGATATGCTTTAATCTCTTAAAAAAGAGATACCGTTAATATTTATTGGCAACGTTTAGCGTCTTTGACTTTGCTGCTCGTCACCGGTGTAACTTCCCTAGCCTAATATATAATTTTATTTAATTTAATTTGGTTAGATTACAAACGATTGTTACACCAGTAAAAATCTTAATTGCTAAAACTTAGTATCTAGGACATAATGCACAATCACATATAGGTAATCATCGCTTACACAATAAAACATTTAATAATAAGGCTAAAAACTAAAAGCTACATCTCTAAAATTGTTTTTTTAAATTTGGTGGTTGTCATACAATGTACGTCAAGGACTTTTTGGTCACAGTATTTGTTGTAAATATGGCTCATTCTAGAGATTGGGGAATTCGATCCTACTCGTAGTTGCGTCCTACGGAATGGGCATACTAGAGGCTTGATAGGAGCACGAGGTATTATATATATATATGTATATATATATATATATATATATATATTAAATTTGAGAGGAGTTCTGGACAGCATACGTAGTTTCTAATAATTTTATAGAAGAACATTAGGCCAGTTATATCTCTTTGCTTGTCCAGTGATGTCAACTTAAAGTTTTCTAATGATTTAGAGTACGAATAGGGATTACTCAGCTTGCCAACGGAGTACGATAAATGACTCATAGTCTGAGGATTGAGCGCACTAGGCTGCAGTAGAGCAAAATTTTGGTTGTTGGTTTTCTGAAAAATTTCCCATTTCTTATTACGAAACCTAACATTTTTGATGCTCTCTTTGTAGCATGATCAATATGATTGACGAATGTTAGTTTTTGATCCAAAAGAATACCCAAATCTTTGACAACATTTATCTCTTTGACCTGAATGCCTTCGATATAATAAGCAGTTGGAATAATTTTAGATTTCCTAGTAAATTTGATGTGCGCACATTAATCTACGTTCAATTTCATGCCGTTTGTTGTGCACCAAACCACCAAGGAGTCGATATCCCTTTGCACAAGTGTAGCACCCTTAAGTGAACTAACGGCTCTAGCCAACTTTAAGTCGTCAGCAAACATGTATGGTTTCGTAAATATAAGACTAAGAGAAAGGTCATTAAGGAAGATTTTGAATAATACCGGTGCGATTTGAGAACCTTGGGGCATACCTGAAGGGATGGGATGCAATTCTGATGCAAAGCCATTCACTACCACATAAAAAGCTCGATCAGTAATATAAGACTAAAGCCATTTTAAAAGAGAACCATAAATACCATAAATTGATAACTTTTTGAAAACGATATCATGAGGAACTCTATCAAACGCCTTGCTGAATTCCGTATAGATAACATCAATTTGTCTATTGCTATCCATTTGCTCAATTAATTCCTCAGTGAAGAGGACCAGATTAGAACAAGTTGATCTACCGTTCATAAAACCATGTACATGATACCCTATATTATAACGGTTTATTCATCAATCAGTCATCTGGTAACGGTATTCAATCAGTCATCTGGTAACGGTATGATTCGGTATATGAAAACGGTATATATTCAATAGGTTAAGGAATTTCAAATTTTACGTGCTCCAGGTAACGTTTCAAGATTCTGACTTCTGGCCCTAATAGTGTATCGCCGATACAGGAACGCGCCAAGGAAAAAAGTTTCCTTAATATTGTACTATGTTAGTATTAAGTCATGATTTTGTTTTTAAATATTTTTAGGTTAAGTCTTTAATTTACAAAATAAAGCATTGCATTGTTTGATATGCCTACTTTATGAACAATTTTTAACCCTATTCGTAGGTAGTCGTGTTGGTAGATGGACGATGTTCTGGTGATCGTTTAAAGTTAAAAGCTACAGCATATGTACGTCCCATTGCTGGACCTAAGCCTCCTCTAATTTCTGAGAGGGTTTTAGGGCTCGAAAATATCCGCCGCGCTGCCCCAATGCGTGTTGGCGAGTTTCAAATGACTTCGAAATATTTGTGTTCACATTTCTCAGACATACAGGTTTCCTCACGATGTTTTCCTTCACCGCCGAGCACGTGGTAAATCAGCACTTAAAATTGGAATTAACAATTTCATTGGTGCTGGCGGAGATCGAACCCAGGTTCCTCGCGTACTGTGAAATTTACAGCGAACGCTTAGCCCCTGAGCTACTAGGGCTATCCTGAGTTACTACGGCTCTTGATCGTTTGATGACAGATAATCCAAACTTTAATTATGAATTCCAAATTGAGAAACAACTTAGCAGGCGTATCAGCTCTACGCTTACCCAACCACAGAGAATACCAATACTTGGAGAGTATGAGCAAATCTTTGATAAGAAGGAAATGTAACCATGTAGACCGTAAAGAGGTGGTATAAAAATATTCACTACCCTATATCGTCCCATGGGTGTCGTAAGGGGCGAAGGACGGAAACCAACCAGGAGACGGGCAACAGCGTCTTCGTAGTAACAACTGAAATATAAAAAAAAACTGCCGTTGCCAACCCGCATGCCTAGCAAAGCAACAATTATAATCGACTTTTTGTAATCGCGGTTTGTAAAAAAAGTGTGAAAACCGTTGTGAAAAAAGGCCATCACTTCGTTTTTGACTATTAAATTGGTGTCCCCGTGGTTTTACCCACGTAGATCTCAATTCTAGATATATATCAGGGTTAAAGCATCATATTCTTTAAACCAAACTATGGCTTATCTGTAAGCTAAATTTCATCCAAATTAGTTCAGCCGTTTTTGACTGCTAGAGTAACAAACATTTTATTATTAAAAAAAAATATAGAAACTTTTTTTGTTTACGGTGGGCTCAGAATACTTTATTTTCGTTTGTAGAATAGTGGGCAAACGAGTATGCGGCTCACCTGATGGTAAGTGTCGACCAACAATAACTGAAACACCAGGGGAATTGCAGATACGTTGCTGGCCTTTTATAAAGGAAAAAGCTCGTTTCTTTAGGTCCCTCAGCCGTATCCGTAGCCGGTCCGGAAATATCGCCGGTGGTAAGCAATTCCTAAATATCGCTTCTTAGTAGTCTTTCTGGCTTAGAAACATCCTCGTAGAATCAAAAGTGCCCCCTTAAATCTGTAATCTGATGCCATGTACAGTACAGTACACAGTCATAATATTGTCGTGAATATACAGTAAAGATTTTTTGTGAGATGTTAACTCTGTATAAGATATTGACTATAAATGAATTCATTATTTCAAAATGTTATGCACGATGTGTGATCATCATCGAAAGTAAGTTAAGTGTTGTGCAAATAAAAAGCACAAAATCATCTGATCAGTTTCTGCAGGTTTCCTATAATAGGAAAAGAAAAACTTATGACAACATTGTGGTAATCTATAAACATTTTGAATTTATTGACCGTTATTTGTATATATTTGGGCTGAGTTAAGTTTTCACCATGAGAATTTTGCTGATTTAAATTTACGTTCATGTTCTGTGAAAATAACTCTCTGACAACAAAATGTGTTATATATCAGTAACAAGCGTGGAAATATTATGTGCAAAAGCAATAAAAAACATCAATAATAATGTATAGTTTATAAAACAATCTGTCTTCCAAAAAATAAAATTACATAACTATACTTATTTATAGTTTTATTTTATCCCACATACTAATCTAAAGTATATTCGAGTAATTTTGGTGCAACCTCGCAAATGTATGGTAATTTACCCCATAGGTTTGTGAGGCTTGAGCCAAAATTGCCTTAAATAAAAATGCCTTAAATAAAAAGTTCAAAGTTACAGAATGCAAAGGTTTGAAATTCCCGCTAAAAAGTTTTATATGGGCGCCCACCGTAGCGCTTGTAGTGTACACTCATAAACACGTGTTTCCGTTTTTTAGTATGAAGTTGGCGTTCTTCTCTTGGTAGAGAGTAATTGTGTTCTGTAGACATAACCCAGCGGATCAGTATGCAGAAAGGCAATGGGCCGACAACCAGTGGGGAGAAAGTTTCTCGAGCTTTAGCCTCATACTGGTAGACGCAGTGTGACACGACGCCCCACTAGACGGAGTGTCGACCTGATGAAAAACGCAGGTAGTCGATGGATGCAGGTGGCTAATGACCGTGCCTTATGGCAATCTATGCGAGAGCCTATGTTCAGCAGTAGACTTGTAATGGGCTGTAGTTATAGTAATGGTTATAGGTTATTTTATATATTAAACGTTTTTTCTGTGATTATACTTATTGTACGGGGGTAATATTTATTGTACGGGGATTATTCTATTATTTTTTTGTTCGGTTAGTTGATGTTTAAGCTGTAAGGTTATGTTTTTTGTTAATTCTGTTAAGGATAAGAAATGACAGAGACAGAATAATGAAAAACCGTAGACAGAGAATCCAATAGACGGCGGGGTCGCGTAAGCGCTATTCTGCCTTTCATTCACGCATCATAGTGCTGCCATTTTGGCAATATGACCCACAAAATAGGGAGATTTTGTTTGTAAAGCGTACGTCAGTAATTCTCGGCCACTTTATTCACATGTTATTAGGATAGGATAATTAAAGCAAATGAAACAAATAGGTAATATTAATAACAAATATTAAAACATATTTATTTGTTAAGAAAATCATAATAATTACACTTATAGGTATTGGTAATTCCAATTTAATTATAATTGTCCTTGAAAGAAAACTAATTTAGTATGAATATTCCTAATTTTTTCGACGGACTCACTAATTTTTGTGGTTTCATAATGTATTCTTATTTCAAAATATCTTAAAGCGACAGCTTTAATGAGAAGTATTCTGTGATTATCAATATGAGGAAATGTTTATTGATGGGATCGATCGAGTTAAGTAGATTGCTATCCTTTTCGTTCACAAGAGCTTTGGCCTTAAACTCTTCAAGACTTTGTTCCAGATTTGCCACTTTTATTTTGAGACGCCTTGTTTTCTGACGAAGAGCGCGCATCATTCTCAACCTCTTCTTCGACGGGTTTTACTTCTTGGCGTACCCAGTGGCTGAAACAGAAAGTTAAAATGTTTTAATCCATTAAACATATTAGCGGCCTTTATTGATCGCAAACAAGAGATTTTCAATTGTGTTCATAATGTTACATGTCACCTATACCATATTCAGCAAAGCAAAATACAAAATGTAAACAAGGAAACCAATGGCTCTCAAAAACAACGACAAATAATGCTGTGCGTAATGTCAGCTAAACAGTCAGTGAGTAATTCAGCTTCTTTTACATATCGACGGTGAAGTGCCAAAGCTGCCAATACCTCCTATCTAACATTTTTCGGGAAATTCACTTTTTTATGCATTTAAATTTAAAGTTCGAATTCGCATGTCTTAGTAAAACCTCTGAACTGATTTTTTTATTGTAACAAGATTTATCACAATCTAGTAATACCTTCTAACTAAATCATCGTATCTATTTTATGGCATTACCTCCTAACTTCTAAAAGACTCGTCTACACGTGATCGTTGTTTGCGTCCGAGTGACAAATTCGGACTTCTTCTGTGGCGGCGTACATACCGCAAGGTGAGCGAATGCGACAGGGGCGGAAGAACGGTCCTACAGTTTGAAAAGTCAGTTGGCAGCAATTCCTATTGCTACAAGTTATAGTTTTAACTACGAGTGCCGGAATTATTGAATAAAATATTTTGTTAATGGTGTTAGTAACGTATTGACGAGGTCGAAAGTGTAACAGGTAAGAAAAATAAATATATTTTACGACAGGGATAAATTATTTATTCATTTAATTGTAATTATTAAACATTTTTATTTATTTTTTGTTGTAGATAGGATATATTTCTCTGACTTTTTTTATTTTGTTGATGTAATTAGGAGGTATTATTTAACTAATATTATCAGGGAGTCCGAGCTGGATAAATAATATTAAACATACTTAGAGGACTCATGTAAGTTTTAGCTGAACTATAATTTCTATGACAGGCAAATTCTAGGTTTGACTCTGGGGGATGAATTTAGGATTTTCCGTGTTCCAAAGTTTTTATTATCACTGTTTATCATCTTTTCAGATATGCCTGAGCAATTGATTGCCTAAGAACAAAAGAGAGGCGATGACACTGACGTAACTTATTGTCTCTCAGACACTGATCGAGCTTCGAGCAATTCTAGTTCGCAGTTACTTTTAGATGAACCATCTACTTCATCGGGTATCTACCACGGTAATACGAGCGAAGGAAGAAAACGCCAACTTAACGGTGATCCAAATAATTGGAAGAAAATAAAAAATAAGAAGCTTCGTAGGTTAGGACAAGAATATCTGGGATGCTCAAAGCCAAAGAATAGAAAACTCAAACATTACAAAATAAGACCTGCTAGACAATTAGGCGATAGATGCTATTCGCAATTTTGCAGAAAGAGTACGGTACGAAATTGCGAATAATTTGATCATGAAAGGTGTTATGAGATACACAATAGTGTTTTTTTTTGGAAAAATATAACCCGTTAAGAAACGACGCACAAAACAAGTGGTCAGGCATCGAGGCGAGAAGGTACGTTTGACTATTTTTTGCCAATAAATGAATACCATTTGCAGAACTACATTTTTCAATACTTTGTGTCTTGGTTCGTACACCGTGCAATCTTGGGTTAAAAAGATGCGTAATAGAGTAATTCCTTGTCAGGAAGTTCAAAATATGGCCAGGGTTAAAACGCCACGATCTGGAACTCTGCGAAACCTGCTAACCGCACGCAGCTTTTTAGATAACATTCCCAAGCCACCGTCTCACTATGCGAGAAAAGACTCGTCGAAGTTATATTTAGAAACAATTTACCGTTCTCTGAATGTACAAAAATCTATCTTTATATACATTGAAAAAGGACATGTGCGACATCTGCAGTGGACATGCAGTAGGAAACATTAATACAACCGATTAAGAACAACATATTAGACGCAAAAATAGAGCGAGGCAAGAGAAGGAAACCGATAAAAAGAAAGCTACATCTGGTGAATTCATTTTGCTGTCTATGGATTTAGAGTCCTTAAAAGTATGTCCTTATCTAACTGCTAGTGCCCTTTACTTTAATTAAAATTTATGACCTGGTTACCCATCAAGCCTCCTGTTATTGGTTTGATAAAACGTGCGCGGATCTAACTGCTAGTACTTTCACATCTTTTGTATGTGATTACCTCGAGAGATATTGTTTGCCCGAACGATTACCCATAGTTATTTACTCAGATGGATGCACCTATCAAAATATTAATAATATCATGGAAAATGCTTTGTTTAATTGAACACGAAGTACCTATCACATAGAAGTACTTAGAACCTGGTCATACTCAAATTGAGTGTGACTTAGTACATGCTGCAATTGAAAGAAAGTTGAAAAATAGGGAGATACATCTTCCCAGTGACTATATTATCGTGACAAAGAAGGTTCGAATAAACCCTGCTCCGTATGAAGCTATTATGATCAATAATGATTTTTTTAAGGATTATAGCAATAAATCGACGTGGAGGTACAGCAGCATAAGACCGGGTAGAAAAGCTAGCGACCCTTGTGTTGTTGATCTGCGAGTCATCCAGTATAGACCACAAGGCACTATTTTCTTCAAAATTAACTGTGATGATGATTGGTCAGAACTACCACTAAGATCGAGAAAACTAAATTCAATACAGTATACACTTTTGCATGCCGCACCAATTCCTATAGCTTCTTCTAAATTCAATCATCTTCAACAGTTAAAAGAAGTGTTACCAAGAGGTTGCCACTTGTTTTATGATACTTTACCTCACGAACGATCTTTTAATAACTTTATATTTCATTGTCATTTGATTGAATACATACTTTTCAATTACTACATTGTATTCCTTACATTCAAACTAATTAGATTAGATTGTTTTTGTTAGACGTCATGACAATTGTCTTTTTATTAAAAAATAAAGAATCTGATTCAAAATATTTAACGTATTTGTTAAAACTATTACCATCTAAGTATCTTAATTTATTACAAAAAATAAATAAATGTAATATCTCCTAACTAACCGAATACCTACAACACTATCGTATAATATATTAAAACATCATTAGAAACAAAGGATTAATTATTCTTATTCATAATAAATAAACATATTCATTAATTTTAAATCAGTTAAAAAATTAAACGTTTTTTAGCTTTGTTCAAAATTCTAACTTCAGCAGTTAGAAGATATTGGCACTTCGCCGTCGATATACAAATTTATAGGTAAAGATAACATACGCTACTGTTCAGTCTCTGGTTTTAGTGTTTAATCCATTAGCCTACTTGTATGACAGTTAGGTACCACCAGTTTTCGTAAGCAGCACAACACAATCTTTTAATAACTTAAAACTTACCGCATATGTGCTTGGTAGTTCCATAACTACATCATCAATCTAATGCCCATTTTTAGTAATTTTGGAAATATAAATTTGGGGAAAAATATCACATAATTTCAATATTATTTAGCAGTCAATAAAAACTGAATAAATGAAATGATAACTATAACTTTTATATTAATTCTTATCACTAGTACTAGTGTTTAGTTAGCAAGGCAATGAAAATGAAGACGCACCGTATTTGGTTGTTCCATCACTAAATCATCAGGCTCAGGTGCTTCTATATTTGCAACATCCTCCTGGAAAAATGTTACATTTTTCAATTTTCTTCTATATATTCAGTTTAAAAGAAATGATGTCTTTTAAATTCCCTTTTATCCTATCATAGTCCATTATATTACACTTACACACTTTAGTTAACCATCTATTACGTAAAAAACACAGTTAGAATATTTAAACTACGACCATATTTATGTGTACAAACCTTTATTGTATAAAGTGCATAACGAAACAATTCTGTTCTTGTCCTTTCTCTGACTAATAAATTCTTTTCAAAGTGCCTGGAGCAAAGTCGAGAGTATTACCGGTTTCTAAAACTCATTTTCTTTTTATTTCCGAATCAATTGGAAAACTGACAAATAAAAAAAACATCAAGATGAATAAATTTGAAAGACATAATAAGCACAGGTATATTGACACAATGGTAAATATGTAGTATAATACATTAGGTACTCTCGCTGTAATTGTAAGCGATGAGATCGTACCTCGGGTAATTATAAACTTTAGGTGGCAACATAAGTTTGAGGTAAATTTTTTGTTACTTACACAATTTATAAAATAAATATATACTAGGATAATGAACCTAAAACTAAAAACCTTAAAAAAATATATATATTGTAATAACTAAAATATATTATTAAAAATAGTCCCTTTAGGCAAAGTTCCGAAGATACTGGCAGCGTTCCCCCTTTGAATAGCTATACTAATTCTTTGTCCGAGGTAGCTGCCAGCTCTTCGGTCTCCTGTGACGTCGACTAACCTTTTTTCTATTTCCTTAAAAAGCCTTATAGCGCTAGGACCCCACGGACCAAGGGTCTCGACACCGAATGGGACAAAAACATATTCGGAGCCTAGACCCCTGTATTTGCATGCTTTAGCTTTTTCAGCCGCTTCACAAGCCGCACCAAATATAATAATATTGTAATATATAATAATATCGCTAATAATGATAATATCATTATAATTTATAGAACACAATGATCGTGAACATCGCTTTGATTAATAGTTCCATGTAAATCGTGATTCAGAAAGTTATTTAAATACATATTCATGAAATAAGTTTACTTACGCGTGAAATGTAATGCCTTAAATTTTTCGTTCACTGCGGCTTTTAAAGCCCATAACACTGCACGACATTATGATATGGTATAAAATCAAATAATTTTCTAACTTAAAACGTACAATTATCGAGTTTTATTTGCAAATACATTATTAAACAAAATAATAAACATTAAACACTCCGTGACAGTTGCAGTGTCTGCCACTAAATTTAATGCCAAACAGCTGTTATAGGTGGTACGGGAATAAGGACAACAATATAGTAGCTATTTCTCTTTCTTACAAGTGCTAATATGATATTATATGCGTTTTGAGAATAAAACAAAACATATTTTATAGGTGGTAGAGCCATGCTGCAGCAATATTAGTAGTATAGTTGTAGCACGAATGGGTCGGCTCGACCGGGGAAGGATCACGCTCTCACAGAATACCAGCGTAAAATAGCAGTTTAACACTGCTGTGTTTCGTATGGTGAGTGTAGAGAACCGGAGACCCTTTTGACTGGAAAAGAGGCATTCCATCTTAGTCCTCACAGGTGACAACGCATCTGCATTTTGATTCGCAAACGAGGAATGATGTAGATGTCTATGGGCCACAGCAACCAATTACCATCAGGTGGACTGTGTGCTCGTTTGTCACCCTATCCTATAAAAAATAACGCTGTCTATTGGATTCTCTGTCTACGTGAAAAACTATATTTTGCTAACTCTCTCAATAACGAGAGGAGGTCTGTGTAGACACAGACCTCCTCTCATTATCCCACAACTAGAGCTGTGCGATATAATATTTTAAGTAATTTTAATAACTTTTAATTTATTTAATTAGGCTCGTATGACATTACTGATCAATGTAAGTAATGGTGCTGCTACCGCTGCTTGTAAGTATTATAAAATCAGCAGTGAGCTTCTGTCATGAGTGCAGATTGGTTGCATTGTTGGGCTAGTGGTCGTAAGTCCAGCTGCTGATCATCTGGTTGAAATCCTTCGTCGGGTCTAAATCAGCTATTGGGTTTTTCTGTCAAGAAAATTCTAGAAGCAGCCTGGAGCTAGGAATATGGCGGTGATTTACACCCGTGCCTACGAAAACACTTAAAGTCGTTGGTCCTGCGCCCGAACTCTCTCCGGTCATGTTGGAATGCCATCCAATAAGAGTGAGGGAATAGAGAACGCACCTTTCCTTGAGTTTATACTCGTGCATCAATCACAATCCTATCCTGCGCACATGACTAGTCTTCGTTGAGACTGGCCGCCGTGCTCGAAATTTGGTTCGCTTTGGTCTGGTCTCATTATATTTTACTTGTAACGAGGCTTCCCATTTAAGTACTTAAGTTTGACAAAGCATCTGAATTTTAAAAACATAAATTTTAAAATGCGGATATACATATTCGTGGATATATATGCGCCACATCATCTTTTTTAAAATCGGGTGGACTATGCGCTCGTATATCACTTTATCAAACTATCATCTAATACACTTTTTTTTATTAGGAAAGTCAACAGCATAAATTTAACAAACATACTTAAAATATATATATATACACTTAGACAATAACAGAGTTTCACAAAATGCTGAATAACACTTACGAAGCAGAGAGGTAAAATTGTAACTTAATATAATTTAAATACATAATATTTTACATACGATTGCCCTATAAGGTTCTATATTTTGTGTTTTGTATAGATTTGTGTTTAGATTTAGATTGGCAGCTTTTTTTTAATAAAATTAATAAAATAAAATAAATAAAACGTTATATATATATAAGATATTACATGTTATTTTGTGTACCTTAAAATTCTATTATTATTATTATAACGACATGCTTTTCAAATTGATACTTGAACTTTATCAAAATATCAAAAAACAGGCAGACGATAACTTGTCTGTCTTTTACAACCTTTAAGGCAAGGTTGAATAGGTTTTTGTTGGTCTAAGTCAATGCGCTTTGCCATTTTTGGCTGCGTCACCACTTACCAACAGGTGAGATATTTATTTTATTTTATAGAATAAGGGTGACAAGCGAGCACACAGCCCACCTGATGCTATGGCCCATAGACATTTACATGTATGCTCGATTAAGAATGAAAATGCAAATGTGTTTACCCCTCTGAAAAATTAGATGGAATGCCTCCTCGTATCCAGTAAAAAGGGTCCCCGGTTCTCTACACCCATTTTACGTTGGTCTTTGTGAGAGCTTGGTCCTTCCCCCTTTGAGCCAACCCATTCGTGCTACAACCATAATATAGCTCCAACAAGACTCTACCACGTAAAAAAGATAGTAGTAAAGCACTGACTTAAAGTAGTAAAAATCAAAGGTAACTATTATAAAGGAATGAAAGTTTGTCAGATATTCATATTAATAAATTAAAAGAAAACAAACAAGAAACAGTAAAATAATGTGATGAAAGTAGGCAGCATGTTATGGGGATAGCGCAGGAGAAGGATACCCCTGATCTGATCTGTTAGTGAAAAGAAAGAAGAGGTAGCTTAGCAAGTTGTAGTTGGTTACACGTATAGCATGTGTCAACTACTAGACAAGCATTTCAATAAAACTAGTTTTACGGATTTTATTGCGTATATTAACTTATTTTATTTCCCGACATTTCGAGCACTTTACAGCACCCATGGTCACGGGGGACTGAGGTGTTTGACGTCCCAATGTCATAGTTAACCACGGCTGCCTCCAGATTAAAATTATTAATTTTTGTTCTTGTAGCGAAATAAATGATTTGATTTGATTTGATTTGATTCTGATCTACACAGTATGAACTTACAGTATCTTGAAGTCTTGCAGTTGTATGCTTTGGTTGGGATTTAATTTCATTAATTATAGGATCCCAAGCAGATGGTAGCACCCAGCCATCTTCTCTATTGAAATTAGGATGTTTTTTGATTTCAATAGCCTCGCGGATCATCCTTGGAAGGAATCGGTGTTCTTTAGCGAGGATTTGTGGACGGGGGCAATCCTGTACGTATTCACAGACTGCAGACTTCCTGGAGCGTTGATTCTTCACATCAGCTATGTGTTCTTTAATGCGGGTTTTTATTGATATTTTAGTTTGTCCTTTATAAGAGACCACATTCACAATCATGCTTGTACACTCTTGCATCTTGCAGACGGACAGAACACTTGACTGATGGGTCGTTTTTACCCTTTTTGTAAATGCTAACATCCGACAAAAGTTCTTGTATTTTAGAATTATAATCTGACGTATCCATTACTACCGTGGCATTTCCCTTATCTACGCGGAGAATCGTGAGTTCTGGTTTATTGCGTAGGTTATTCAACGCTCTAAATTCTACCCAAAGATGAATTTAGAGCGTTGAATAAATATGCAGTATTACTCAGATACTGCCTTACATCTGGCTACCTATTGTGGAAGGAAGAGTTCTATAAGCAAGTAGATGGTGTAGCGATGGGCTCACCTGTATCTCCCATTGTCGCCGATATATTCATGGAAGAATTTGAGGAGAAAGCCCTGCTTACTTCTCCCCTAAATCCAATATTCTACAATCGGTACGTAGACGATACTTTCACAATTCTACCTTTAGATATAGTAACTGTATTTTTAGACCATCTTAATTCCATAGATTCTAAAATTCAGTTCACAATGGAGTTAGAGGCAAACAATTCTTTAGTTTTTCTAGATGTGTTAGTAATTCGGAATCCTGATAACACTTTGAGCCACACTGTGTATACAAAAAAGACCCATACAGATAGATATTTAAATGGTGATTCACACCACCATCCTTCATAGCTAGCTACCGTGGGTAAATCTTTGTTTCAGAGAGCACGAGGGATATGTGACAGTAAACACCTGGCCACCGAGCTCCAACACGTCAAGCAAGTTTTGCACGACAACAAGCTTCGGGTCCCATGCCTACGTCACAGTGAATGAGTGAAGCTGGCCGCAGTCGAGCGAGTGTCTGCTGTACTGCCATATGTCAGAGGTGTCACTAACAAGATTGGCTACATCTTGAAGCGTGCTTCCATTAAAACATACTTCATGCCGCCGAGGATGATTAGTCAGTTTTTACCATCAGTCAAGTTTAATGTACCTTTGCAAGATGCAGTAGTGTACAAGCTTGATTGTGAATGTTGTCTCTCTTATAAAGGACAAACTAAAATATCATTAAAAACCCGCATTAAAGAACACATAGCTGATGTGAAGAATCAACGCTCCGGGAAGTTTGCAGTTTGTGAATACGTACAGGATTGCCCCCGTCCACAAATCCTCGCTAAAGAACACCGATTCCTTCCAAGGATGATCCGCGAGGCTATTGAAATCAAAAAACATCCTTATTTCAATAGAGAAGATGGCTGGGTGCTACCATCTGTTGGGATCCTATAATTAATAAAATTAAATCCCAACCCAAGCATAGAACTGCAAGACTTCAAGATACTGTAAGTTCATTCTGCGTAGATCGTAACAAAAATTAATAATTTTAATCTGGAGGTAGCCGTGGTTAACTATGACATTGGGACGTCAAACACCTCAGTCCCCCCCGTGACCATGGGTGCTGTAAAGTGCTCGAAACGTCGGGAATATAAAATAAGTTAATGTACGCGATATAATCCGTAAAACTAGTTTTATTTAAATGTGTACTGTACGCGTAAATATAAGACATCCTTACTAGACAAGCAGTTAGTATAGCCGCATATCAGCTAAGATATACCTGTTACCTTTTATGTGTTTCTCATAAAGATCGTCATTAAATTTAAATTAATTTTTGTGACTTGAATTCCGTTAACTTTTAATTATTGGCTAGGAATTTTAAAATAATTTACCAACAAGAAGAATATTATAAATTATTATGAGAAATTTATTCACTAGAAATGAGGCTTACAAAATCCCCTGAGAAGAGCTAATAGAGACGTATACACCCCATTTACAAGTATGTAAATAACACAAGTTTTGTTATAAATTGCTATTACGTGTCCTAAGGGAATATAAAGAAATTGTCTTAGTTTACAATATAACTTTTTGCGGATGTTTCTAGAAGTTTAAAGTTTAAAATTTTTATTTTATTTAAAAATTAAAATTGATGAAGCAATGAAATTCAGCAACGATTTTTATAAATACATAGGTGAAATGTGGATCTAACATAGTGTGGATTACTACTTAAACACATATTATTATATACATTATCAATACAGTAGTCACAGACAGATAATCATATATTAAGGTCATTAGTATATTTCTTTTATATAAATATTACTTAATATAGAGAATGTTAATATGAATGTGAAATATAGAATACTTCGTATGTACATAAATTGTAGAATTAATTTTACTGTCTACGAGACCGCTAAATTATTTATGTTGCTAATATCAGAGTTCATAGCATTTTACAGCTTAATATTATTCAATAATTTGCTACGCAAACGTAATGGTATAATTTAAAAATATAAAAATAATTTAATAAAGTTCTTAAAAATTTAGAATCGACAATTCAATAATAGACAGTAAACTTCACAATTGCAAATTAAATTGAATACGCTTTTAAACTGAAACTACTAGGAAATGAAACTTTGTTGCACGAAGTGTATTGCCATTAGTGCAACATTAGTAAATAAGGAAAATTTGCAAGTGAAATTGCTGACTTCCTTTGAGTAGAATACGTCTTGCGCAGTGCAATGAAAATAACAGTAAGTTTTCTTTGACGCAATGTATTTGGCGCAAGTAATTACCCACATCAAATATAGGCAGACATGTTGAAAACTATTATATTGATTTGGTCGTTTAAGTACGTTCATTTCTACTTAATTACTTCTTATAGAATCATCTCGGTATCAGTATGTCTGTCACACAGGTTTTCCTTTGTGAGATACATAGCACTGACGAATTGTTTTTTTTAAATGTATTTTATTGTTTAGTAACCGGATTATTAAATCTGTAAGTCTAAAGCCTGTAAAAGGTAAAATCCAAATAATTGATGAGATAGAGCCTTAAGTGCACGGCACCAAAGTATAATATCGTGCTAAATAATTCATATGCTATCTAATCATCGTTATATGATGGCATCATTGAAATGTAAATCATAGGACTGATAGACAAAATATTTTCCGACTGAGACCAGTGACTAAGCTACAATACGTCCGTCCGTATTGCAAACATTGACCTATCTGCAGTGCTCTAATCTAATGCAATGGAAAACCGGAGTAGTGCTATGCTTAGTAATTCACAATGCTTAATAATCTCATTATCCTTAAGGTTTCTTCACCTCCAAGAGAAATTATTAATTCTCTTAGTTCAATTTCTTGTAGATGGTCCGTCTCCCAACACTCTTTTTTCAATCTTTCAACATTGTTATCTCTTTTTTCCAGTCAGAAACTGTGATGGACTTTATAGCCTCCCTTGTCAGATTTTCTATTTCTCTTTTCGACTGACTTACGTTTTTATCTGCCACCCGTTGCCTTCACTAAATTCCATATATATTCTATTGGATTAAGGTTACAATGGTAGGGTGGCAGACGTAAAACTTCATGGCCGCACTCTCTGAATAGTTCGTCCACAATGTATTTTTTTGGAGGCTTATTATTTATTATTAAGCCTTCATTGCTGATACTAAACAATATAAATTATCTTTAACATAGTAGATGATTGTTTTAACTTAATAATAATCTAGAATATCGTATTTCCCAGTTTAGTGGTCAGTGTGTCCTGTGACACAAAGGCCTCTTCCAGCTTTTTCCATTTTTCTTTGTTGTTAGCTTTTCTTGACTAGATTATCCCTCCAAAAATCTTGATATCGTCTTTCTATCTTTATGCTAGTCTGCCTCTTTTTCTTTTGCGATCACGGGGTTGCCATTCCTTTATGATTTTCGTCCATTTTATCCTGCTGTCTCTTGTCATGTGTCCTGTCCATCGCCATTTTAACTGTCTAATTTTCTTTATTATGTCTACCACCTTTGTTGTAGATCTAATATCTTCTGCTCTTTTGCGGACTTTTAGCGTCACTCCCAACATACTTCTTTCAATTTCCCTTTGACATGTTCTAAGTTTAAGAAGATGTTTCTGATACACTCGTGTAAGATACACGAGGTAAATTTTTTTTCTTGGATGGCATAGGAAAGTATTTCTTTTGAATATCTCTTTAAGAGACCAGTATCTTTTCAAAGCACAAGCCACTCTTCTTTCTATTTCTATGTCTGTCTGATCTCTAAATGATAATAAGTGTCCTAAGTATGTATAGCTTTTAACATATTCAATATCTTCATTATCTACTTTTATGGCTATTTCTTCCCTGTTTGTCATTACTTTTGTTTTCATTTATTCAAAGTAAGACCAACTACTCTGCTTGCCTTCGTCAACTGTTGTAGCATATGTTGGAGTATATTAGCGTGGTCACTTATGAGGACTATTATCATCCGCGAATCTTAAATGGTTAAGTTGCCTGCCGTTGATATTGATGTGAAAATTGTCCCACTCGAGATCCCTAAATATGCTTTCCAAGATTGCAGAGAAAAGTATTGGGGATAGCGGGAGGCTTATTAATAACAACTAAATGGTATAATTCTGGTATTGTCATTTTATCGTCGAACATGATATTATTGTTCTGGAGATAGCTTTGTATTTTAATTTTTTGTATCCATTTCTTGATGATAGTCGCCAGTATTACTTTTGCATTTATATAAAAATTCGGCCCCTTGAATGAATCCATTTTCACCCCCAGCATGTACAAGTATCCATCGTTGCCCTGGGTTATTTTTTTTTAAAGTGGCGTCGCTATTGTTTTGCCAACATTTACTTACGGTATAATGTGAATGGATCCATGTATATGTATGAACGTTTTGGAATTTTTCATCGAGTTTTTATTTTTCCAGACTCCAGACGTCAGAAGAATCTAAAAATTTGCAGATGTTTTAAAAATATGACAATATGATAATTTCCTGACTACGACCTAGTCTCAGACCAAAAAAGAAAGAAGCGCATCATCTTTCTTTCAATGTTCATCTGAAGATCTAGTATTCTTCTTTTTTAAAGGATAAGGGTGACAAGCGAGCACACAGTCCACCTGATGGTAAGTGGTTGCTGTGGCACATAGACATCTACATCTATCCTCGTTTGCGAATCAAAATGCAGATGCTTTGTCAGCCGTGAGGACTAAGATGGAATGCCTCTTTTCCAGTAAAAAGGGTCTCCGGTTCTCAACACTCACCATACGAAACACAGCAGCATTAAGCAGCTATTTTACGCTGGTATTCTGTGAGAGCGTGGTCCTTCCCCGGTCGAGCCGACCCATTCGTGCTACAACTATACAATTAATATAGCTGCAGAATGGTTCTACCACGTTTAAAATGTCTTCTTACTATGATCATCGCAGCTCATGATCAATGCGTATTGTTTAAGTTTACTTAAAGTCTTATATTTGTAAAGACTGTGGAGTTATAAAAGAACTATACCATTAATTGATGGAATGTTTATAGAATTGATGGATTTGAGTCTGTTAGAAGTAATTTAATAAGAGTCTTGAATTTGAACAGAACTGGCGTAGGTACATATCATAATGTTTTATCCCAACGAAATGGCGACGATGCGAAAGTTCTGTTCGAATCCATGGCCCACGTAGTATAATAATTAACGTTTTATGAGTTAGTGATGTATGTAAGAGTATGATAGGACTGACATACGCTAAACGGTAAATTTCCCTTAAATGATTGTAGAACCAAAAAAAAGTCTTATATTACTCTTATATGGATGAACACTTGGACGTATTTTCCTGCATCGCCTAAAAAGGGGTTACTAGCTTACTGCATAGGTTGATGTAAAAAAAACAATCGGCCAGTGAAGTCCACGGGCAGGGTTGGGCTGAGTGATATATTTATGCAAAGTGCATGGGAGCAGCTAATGGCTTGAGACACGTAAATACAAGTTTTAAAGCGGCGTTTTCATGCGATTTACCTACGAGAAAGGCTTGTATAATTTTATCGTTTGTTAAAGTCACTTTTGTTTTTCACTTTCAATTCAAAAAATGTTTCTTATATATTTTAAACAACACATGAACTTTAGTTTTTAAGTATACGTCTATTAATTTTTGTTCAAAGGTTGCCGTGAATTGGCGTATATTCCGTGGTTGTTGTAAAAGGCGATAGAGGGTAATGAAACAGGAGATGGGCCGCCGCATTTTTCTGATAACAACGTCAAACAATAAAAAACTGCGGTTTACATAATGATTTCTTATATTTACGCGAACACTACACATTGAATAAAACATATAGCTGACGTGAGGCACCGACGCACTGGGAAGTCTGCAGTCTGTGAACGTGTTCAAGATTGTCAGACCACAAATTCTCGCAAAAGAACACCGATTCCTACCAAGGTTGATACGCGAGGCTGTTGAAATTAAAAAACCTAATTTCAATAGAGAAGATGGATGGGTGCTGCCATCTGCTTGGGATTCTATAATTAACAAAATTAAATCCAATCCCAAGCATACCACTGCAAGACTTCAAGATACTGTAAAATCATTTTGCGTAGATCGAACCAAAAATTAATATTCAAAAACGGAAGGTAGCCGGGCTAACTATGAGATCGGGACGTCAAACATCTCAGTCTCCCCCGTAACCATGGGTTGCTGTAAAGCACCCGAAACGTCGGGAATTCAAATAAGTAAATTAAACGCGATAAAATCCGTAAACATAGTTTATTCAAAAACTGCGGTTGCCAACTCGGCTGCTAAGTGTGGCAACTATTACTGATATACCTAATGAGGCAATCTATGCAGGGAGGCTTATGTTCAGCAGTGGACTTCTGATACTAAAACAAACCTAGATCCCCAAGGATCTTAAGATATTCTGAGAGGCCGTATTTGTTCCCCGGTCGAGTCGACCTATTTGTTCTAACCATAATAAACATACGTAAAGCAAAGTTAAGTAAGTTAATTCATAAACCGACGTACAATGCAAGGACATCATAATTTGTTTAAAATGAAACCTTCTACTCTGATAGATATCTCATTATAACACAATTAGTATATATTAATTAAATCTCTTTTATCTGGTAATACAAATATCAAGGTTTGCATAAAGTGGCACTCAACATAAACTTAATTAGTAAGTTTCTATCAATTGCCCCCAACGTGAATAACAAAGAAGCTGTAATAACAATCGATCATAAATAACTTAATGGTCTTTGGTGACTCTTTATCAAAATATACATGAATAATATTATTTTTTATTTCTTAATCTAATTAATGTCTTCACTGTTTGGAAATTTTTAAGAAGCAAAAAGATCCACTGAAATGTTTAAGGTTGCTGTTGCGTTAAAGATTTAATTAAGACGAAACTTCGTCGTATACATTCAACAGACTTCATGTTCTTAAATATTACACTAATTATAAATAAGAAGCTTCATGTTTTTTGAATCTTTTACAGGGTAGAACCATGCTGCAGCTATATTGTGGTTGTAGCATGAATGCGTCGGCTCGACCAGATCGGTAAAGAAAGTGGTCCCAGAATACCAGCGTAAAATAGCACCTTAATGCTGTAGTATTTCGTATGGTGAGTGTAGAATACTACATTAGAACCGAATACCACATTTACTGGAAACAAAGCATTCCATCATAGTCCTTAAGGGCGACAACGCATCTACATTTTGATTGTTCTATGGGCCACAGCATTCACCTACCGTCAGGTGTACTGTGTGCTCGTTCGTTACTTTTATTCTATAAAAAATCTTTGACAAAACATTCATAACAAATTTTTAGTCATTGGATTGGAATTGATTACCCATATTAATAAAAAAGAAACGTTGCCAGTGGTTTTTCCAGACTGTTATAAATATTGGACCTACTAGAAAAGAGCTTATTGCTTTCTGAAAACCAGAGATTTTTAACAAACTCAATTTGAACTCGAACTGTCATTAATAACACATACGGAAACGTTAATGAGGGCTAATAACCTTTCGCTCACCAGATGTCGCTAGTTGGGAAAGAGGTTACTGAAGTTATTTGTTACATAATGTCATTAAAATTTAGAAGTTGCGTTTTAAATGAAAGTTTATCCGTTTCTAGTGTGTCAAAGCACAAAAAAATGTCTCAGTGGATTGCTCTTTAGTTTTTTTGTACATTTTTTACAAATATTTCTACTTTTAGGAATATCCGATGTTGGTTTATTTATTTCTAATCTAATCAATATAAAATATAACTAATACTTCAGAAAAAAACGTTACCCTTACATTTTTATAATAAATTAACTTCTCCGTCATGCAGTCTTTCTAATATTTTACCTATTTCTAAGTGGCACCGCTGTGGCAGAAAAAGTCGTGGATGCGCAACTGTTATTGATATGCTTCTAGGTGGTAAGGCTACTTTTCTGTCTAGGAGATCGTCGAGTTGGTATCACCTTCTTAACAATTATTTTCCGCTGCAGCATAGCATCCAAATGTGTGTACTGGTTTGAAGGTTACGAGGGCCAGTATAGTATAATAATATCCGGCTGTGAAATTGCACCTGTCGCCTTCTTTGTTTGTTGTTGCAAATGTTCGTGGGGTGCAATAGCCTTTCACCATCAGGTAAGCTGTAACCTCGTATAGAAATCAAATATTAAAAAAATACATTTAGTGTCGTGAAATTAACAAACCCCAATTGAGTAAGGTGGCGGAAACTATTCCACTTCCTATGTACTAAAAATATTGAAATGTTTGGCATATATAAATAATATTTCTTTACCTATGAAATTGCCGTTCTGCAGTACTGGCCATTTCAAATCAAAATAATATTTGTTTGGCCAAGAATTCTAATTTCAAATTAATTTTATTTTAAAAACATGGCATTATTTTTTCAAAATTAGTCATTTTTTTAATGATTTATTTTTAGTCATCATGGATACGTTAAAAATTCGAGAAATTATGGAATATGAGTACCGTCGTGGCAGCAACGCGGCTCAAGCGGCACGCAACATCTACGACGTTTACGAAGCAAATACTACAAACGAACACACCACCTGTTATTGGTGTGCCCGAATCCGATCTGGAAATTTTGACCCGAAAAATGAACCCCGTGGTCGTCCGAAAACTTTGGTCAACAATGATGAATTAAAGTCGATTGTGGAAGCAACAGCAGCTTTCGACGTTAGCGTCAAAACAATATTGGTCCATTTGCGTCAAATAGGCAAGGTAAAAAACTTTGCCCAGACAAATGGGTGTCCCACGAACTGAATGATCGCCGGCGCGAAGTACGCGTCGAAACGTGCCTTGCACTACTCAAAAGGCACACAAAGGAAGCAATTTTGGACCGCATTGGAAAAAATTGGAAGTTGGTTGGATCCTGGTTCAGCACAAGTGGTTTAGAAAAGTGATGGTCACTGTTTGATGGTCTAGCGCCGGTTTGATTCATCACAGCTTCTTACCAAACGGGATGAGCATTACTGTAGATGTGTACTGTGAAGAACTGAACACAATGATAGAGAAGCTCGTCCGTCTCCAACCAGCTTTGATCAATCGCTCGTCCACGTTGCTCCTGCACGACAGACTTCCACTTTTCCGGAATTTGGATAACTTTTTGGCGGGAAAAAAATTCAATACCCGAGAGGCAGTACAAAATGCCTTTGAAGAATTTGTTGCCTTCCGTCCAGCTGATTTCTTCAAGGAGGGCATCAATAAACTGCTACTTCTTTGGCAAAGATGCATTGATTGCATTGGTGATTACTTTGATTAATAGAAATTAAAAATATCGAAAATAATTAATTACGTTAACTTGTTTCATAAAAAACGGCAATTTCATAGGTACAGACCTAATATAGTGTTAGTTCGTTAAATTTTTTATGACAGAGTTTGGACTCGAGAGTGTCAATAAGTTACCAAAATAAAGACGAACATAATTAACATGCTTAATAAACGATTATACAATATTGATATCTATAAATATTTTTTTATTAACACGCGCATTTTAACGTGGTAGAGTCATGCTGCAGCTATATTAGTAGTATAGTTGTAGCACGAATGGGTCGGCTCGACCGGGGAAGGACCACGCTCTCACAGAATACCAGCGTAAAATAACAGCTTAACACTGCTGTGTTTCGTATGGTGAGTGTAGAGAACCGGATACACTTTTTACTGGAAAAGAGGCATTCCATCTTAGTCCTCACGGGTGACAACGCATCTGCATTTTGATTCTTTATTGAGGATAGATGTAGATGTCTATAGGTCACACCAACTACTTACCATCAGGTGGACTGTGTGCTCGTTTGTCACCCTATCCGATAAAAAAAAACTTTATTAGAATTTATTAGCTTGGCCTGTATGTATGTTAGCAAGTATGATGAATGTAATGAAATCTTTGAATTCAGTTTTTACCCACTTCTGTACGTTTGCATAATTTGAAATTTGCTGACGTATTAAGAACCAATGACAATATTATAATTGCATGATTATGACTTAGTATTCTCAATAGGATTATCATATCTCATGATCAATGCGTGTCTTCAAAGTTTTCTACCGACTTCAAAAAGGAGGAGGTACTCAAATCGACTGTATGTTTTTTTTATGTGTGTTACCTCATAACTTTTTTCTATGTAAACCAATTTTGATGATTCTTTTTTTATTTGAAAGTACTTTTTTTATTACTTCATGTGGTCCCATATAAATTTGATCAAGGTCTGACGAATAGTTTTTGAGTTATTTTTAATAATGTACATTGAAGTCGGTTGTACAAAATTTTTAATTTATCTAATACTCCAATATTATTTTTACATTAAGCGAAAAATTATTAACCTCATTCCCTAATATAAGCACGCTACGTAAAAAATACTTTAAAAAGATACCACAACTAACTTTTGAATGCAAATTAGAACACCTACGCGACTTGTAGAGTGAATAATAATGAAGCAGCAAAAAGTAGAATTTTCTCAGTTTCTAAAAATATTTAAGATCAGGTTGCAGTGATAAAACTGTTGTAACAAGTAATAAGTTTTGTTTTAAATATATTACTTATTATTACTATTTTATTTAATATGTACGAGTATATAAGCAACAGTTTTAACCACAACTTACTAGAAATGTATATTTACTTATTTATTTAAAAATACATACTGAGATAATTTTTTTTAATATACAGTCAAGTCTGGCAACTTTACCAATGGTAGTAACCTTTGCCATCAGGGATGTACTGGTGCAAAATGACGATTAACACGGAAAACGTAACGTTTGGCGAGATATGCCAATTTTTGGATGAAAATACAATAACTAATTGGCAGCAATGCTTTCGATATGGCAACACGAAAGTTAATTTTGGCATTTTATTTAAACACGGAATTGTGCCGGCGAAATAACCTCTTTGTTCAGTGCTCCAGAATTTTAGTTCTTTTTTTGTTTCAAATACTGAATGTAGGTATCTATATCTTTGTAGTAACATAATATTAATGGATATCAAATGTAATGTATCGTTTTAACATTTTGGTCTTAATATTTATCTATAAAACTAACTTGGCAAATTTACCATACTAGTGATGCCACAATGTGACGGTTACTTTGCCAAGTTTTGCTACAACCAAGGGTTGTCACTTTCAACCTATAGTTTTAACCAATTACAACTATTTAAACAAAGTGTTCTGTACTTGACATTCTATGGTATGTATCTATGTTTGTATCGATGTTTCACCGTAGCAGCCCATTAGACCGATTTTACCAAATGAGTCGTCAATCAATTCATCTTTATCGAAAGTGAAGGAAAAGAAAAGAGAAATCTATGTTATATTTACTGCGTTGTTAGGCATTAATAATATTATTACTACTCAGTATTTTTCATAATTTCAACTTAGTGTATTGATATTAAACAAAACATTAATTGTCATTTTTAATGATTATTAATGTTTTGCTATTGTGGGAAAACAATATTTATATTGATTACAATAATTATGACCTGACATCATGTTATTACGAAACGATGATGATGACTAATAAAAAAACGAATACTTGTTAAAAATGATTGTGACAAGCTTTTTTTAATCTATACTATATTTGATTTAAGCTTGTTATTGCACCAATTTGATTTTTAATTTTAAACGAGAGTATTTTGTTTGATATATTTTAGATTTTTGCTTAAGATATAAATAAAAAAAATAAGTTAAGTACGTAATCATTGATTTTTGACAGCCCTGACACATATTTTCAAGTTTGTATGAAATATTGAAAAATGGGAGGGCAACTTTGCCACAAGAGTAAATTTTGCTATTTACACCACAATTAAATGAGCAAATCATAACTTATAACTCTGTTTTGTATTATATTATGAGGTAAACTTAACTTCAACCTTTAAGTCAAATCCTATTATTTTCTTTATAAACCCTGATGGCAAAGTTGCCACAAAGTGAGGTTAACTTTGCCATTTTATATTTTTGCGTATTTTGTCTATTTAATGTTAGTATTTGTTCAAATCACTAATAAATACCAAATCTATGAAGAATATAATGTCACATTTAATATTGACGCCCAGTCTGACAGAATATTTATTTGTTGGAAAATTGGTCCTAAACTTTTAAGTCCTTCTTAAAATGGCAAAGTTGCCAGGTTTCACGGTAACACAATAAGTATAATGGGGATTATAATACAATGAATAATTTTAAACTAGCAATACGTAGGAGAGAAGAGATATTAGCATTCTAGAGTAAGTGTATCCAGCTAGTAAAAGCTAAACTTATTGCCTAAAGTTTTTTAAGCTTTTCTATTACTAACCTCTTGAAAGGAGCCGTGTAGAAAAGATGTTAATTTATTATTATATGAACTAACTAGGCGGTATAGACATGATCTAATCATCATCATCATCATCATCATCATCATTTCAGAGCCTTAAAGGTCCACTGCCGGACGAAAGTCTCCACCAAGAAAGGCACAAAGCCCGGTCGTGAACCATCATCATCCATCGACTTCCTGCATCTAATAAGTGGTGAGGTGATGTTTTACTCGAGTTCAATTAATATATAATAATTAATAAAAGATACACGTAAAAGCAAATGGCGATACATCAATTTCAAAATGTAGAATCCAAATTACATATACTTATAATGTGGAACAACATTCTCAGCATAACTATTGTAAATACCAGTTTAAGCACGTATTCTGTTAAGTCGTTTGTTTTAAATCGTTGACGATTTTATACTAGGTGAGTTTATTTTCACGTTTTATAAAAGATGAAAACTTAAAATACAGGGAGTCGTTATCGCTTCAAGATCGTAAGGTTTTTTTTACTAAGTTTTGTATATCCCCATATCATCCCGTGGATGTCGTAAGAGGCGACAGAGGGAAACAAACCAGGAGATGGGCAGGAGCGTCTTCATAATAACGACTAAAAATAAAAAATACGGTTGCCAACTCGCTTGCCAAGCGTGGCAACTATGGCAAATATCCCATTATGAGGAAATCTATGGGAGAGGTCTATGTTCAGCAGTGGTCTTTAATAGGCTGTAACGGTAACGATAATGGTAAATAAAATAAAATATATATATATTATTGATTTTGAGATTATGTATACTTGTTTATATTTTTTTATTTAACATTCAAATATACAATATTACCATAATTAGAAAAAATAAATAAAATTAAAAATACCGTGCTAGAATAATTTTAGCTGGGAGAATATATTTATCTTTCTCTATTACACAGAAAACTGAACGCTCGCCTTTCTATTTTCCGACAAGCGTCTCACGCGCAGCTGCTATCGTGCATCCTTCCCTACCGCAAATAATAATAATATATATATTGTTATCTGTCACGCTCTACTTTAAAATAAAATTATTGAAACGTTAAATCGTGTCAATCACTAGTCTTGCCACGATTTGAAAAGTCAACCAAATACCATTGGCTTCGCAATAAAAATATCTATATTTACACATTTATTCTTTTAGGAAAAAGAATGAGGGTAAATTACTATATCAGTTTACCTGTTTACACCTGGTAGACAGGTATTGTTGGAAATGGAATTGCATGGAAAAAGGTAGTCGATCATGCTGTGGCATTTTCTATATATATATTTTTTTTCGATTGAGACCAATTTTATCAAGGAAAAGAATGACCATAACTGTTAAAAAAAAATTTTTTTTAATTAAAAATAGCCTTGCCAAAACATAGGCTGTCAATCACCCCGATTTGTATTTATTTATATATTTTATTATACAAAAAAATTATTTCATCAAGGAAAAGAATGAGGGGGTATTTTTTAAACCGGATCTAAGACTAATACTGATTTAAAATATTGAAATTGACAAGGTGCATAAATAAAAACAATTGAAACACGTGATCATGTTATTTCCGTAGATCTAAACGGATACATACTCGTATTACTTGGCCTAGATCAACAATAGCTCTACGAAATTGCAGCCTCAGGTTACAAATAACGCCGTAAAGATGGTTCGCGGCTACCGCACGATCTCCCGCGAGGCGGCGAGCCTCCTTGCTGGATTGCCGCCATGGGATCTGGAGGCGATAGTCCTCGCGCGCCTGCACGAATGGCGCGCGGAGACACTATGCCGGGGAAACCCGCTGCCGCGGCAAGTTGTCGCGCAGCGGACAGACTTCCGGCATGATCTCATGGCGACATGGAAGGCGACTGTCGCAACCCGTGCTGGGCACGCCACTATAGCGGCGATAAGACCCTCTTTGAGGAGTGGCTTGAGAGACGCCACGGTGTCCTCACCTTCCGCCTGACGCAGGTCCTCACCGGACACGGTGTGTTCGGAGGTTCCTGCACCGAATCGGGCGGGAGGAAACGCCAGGTGCTCCACTGCGAGGATCGACCGGAGGACACGGTGGAGCACACCGTGGAGGTGTGCCCTGCTTGGGCGGAGCACCGCCGTGTACTCGTAGCGGCGATAGGCGGCGGCGACCTCTCGCGTCCGGCCCTGGTCGAAGCCATGGTCCGGAGCGAGACGGAATGGGATGCCGTCACCACCTTCTGCGAAGCAGTGATGCTAGCGAAGGAGGTGGCGGAGCGGGAGAAGGAAAGAGCAACAGCTTTCCTTCCCGGCCGCCGCGGGAGACGCCCCGGGCGTCGGGGGCTACGTCGTGGCCCCTGACCACCGTAGGCGCGGACCTGTGGACGGCGAGCAATGGGTAGCTCGCCGTCCGTCCGTCTAACGACGACAGGCCGTGTCGACGGCGCGTTTTGTTCCACGCGCGCCTCAACGAGCTGTCAGCAGCGTGAAGGGGCCCGCAAGGGCCGACGCCTGCCGGGGCTGCGGGCTGTTCGAAAGAGATACCGCGGCTCCGGAACGTAAGGGCACTGAAGGAACACGGATGGTTTTTAGTCAGTAAAAGTCTGACACTCCTTCCGCTCCACCCACAGCGAAAGGCGTCATTAGATGATTTTCCATCCGCAAAAAAAAAAAAAAAAAAAGGCTACAAATAACGAACATATTATTAATAAGGTTGCCGAAGCAAGTTCAACACAGATGATGGAAATTATGCCTCGATAATTATGTTAGCTCGGGATATCAGGATAATGCTGCTATAATTCATATAGTGAGAGACGAGAGCTGGGCATCCTTAACTTTGTAACAAACTTGTTTGTTGTAACGTTAGTAACGAAATATTTCTTCTTAGTTTTCAAGGGTTATGACGTCTGTAAATATATTCTTAATCAAGAATAAACATATGTAGGTGTCTATAGGCCGCTGTATCTCCTTGCCATCAGGACTGCCTCGTTGGTCTGGCGGTCGTAAAGGCAACTGTTGATCATGAGGTCCCAGGGTTTGAATCACGGATCGGGCCAAAAATTTAGTAAATAATTTTTTCTGTCAAGAAATTGTCAGAAACAGCCCAGAGTCTGGAAGTTCCGGTGTTTTACCCCGTGGGGATACGTGCAGGATGAACGTAGGATTAGGTGGTCGGAACCTACGGCCTCGAGCTGCCCATCCTCCTGATATTATATTGAAAATTATTCTGCCAGGCGTGGCAATTACGGTAATAAAAACCTTATAATGTTCACAGGCTATGAGGCATTCTATTTCAGTCGTTAGACTTGCTAACGCATTTGTAGCCTTCTTTGTTTGAAGTTGGTTGCAGGTGTCCATGGGTCGCAGTAGCCATTTACGATCAAGTGGCCACGTTTACGAGCCATTTACGAGTAAGTTTTTATACGTGGTAGAGCCATGCTGCAGCTATATTAGTAGTATAGTTGTAGCACGAATGGGTCGGCTCGACCGGGGAAGGACCACGCTCTCACCTCAACCTTTAGTCTCGAACTGTACACCAGCGCAAAATAGCAGCATAACACTGCTGTGTTTCGTATGGTGAGTGTAGAGAACCGGAGACCCTTTTTACTGGAAAAGAGGCATTACATCTTAGTCCTCCCGGGTGACAACGCATCTGCATTTTGATTCTTTATTGAGGATAGATGTAGATGTCTATGGGTCACAGCAACCACTTACAATCAGGTGGACTGTGTGCTCGTTTGTCACCCTATCCTATAAAAAAAAAGTGGACTGTTCCTTTCTCACTTCAATTTTATATATATAAAAAAAAAACTTTTGTAAGTTACGAAAACAGGAGATCACGGGAGTGATAAAGCATCTGTAAATTTCATAAAGAAGTATGTATGGTAGGACTCCATTTCTATCTAAGAGTCCATTAGATAAAGATTTCTCTCGGAAGCGGACGATAATAAAAATTTTATATTTTGCTATCTACGCTTGAAGGTTTCATACATGTCTTTATTTTTAAAAAGAGACACAGGAGATGCAGATACAGAATTCAGAATTTTAGCTTAATTAGTTACTGGAAAAAAAATTCGGAACCTGCAAATTCATAGTATGGCATTAAACTTCGAGATCAGTTGGTATGCGGTATTCTAAGTGAAACAACACCGATTCGCAGGAAATTTAGTACTAGGGAAATAATTACAATTTGGTAGTCAACATAAAAGCAGCGGTCAAAGATCACGCAATTGCCAAATTACACTAGCAGGATGCATCGTCAGGTAGCTCGCTCAGGGATGTCAGGTGATGGTAAGCGTGTGACTGAGTGCGGTGCTGTACAGCGGCGGTGCGCCCGCAGATGTGTATAGTGGTCGCAGTTTTAGAAAGGTTTCGTTCGTCAAGTATTCGATCCGAATGTCACAGACTTTGGTATTCACATCTCCTCTCGTTTAAGATTCGACACGGAACTTTTTCAAATGTCAGTGGGAGTGCATTAAGTGCAAATATTGAAGTAATTATATGGAAATACGTCCTATAGATAATTACAATTAATTTGTGTCTTATACTTAAAAAAACTGATTTATCTACCGTATTGAATAAAACTACTTTTACGGATTCTATCGCGTTTAATTAACTTATTTTTCTTAATTCCCGACGTTTCGGGTGCTTTAAAGCACCCATGGTCACGAGGGACTAAGGTGATTGACGTCCCGATGTCAGAGTTAACCCAAAGTATATTCAGCTTCTTTAATTATTAATTTTGGTCCAATCTACGCAGAATGGACTTACTGTGTCTTGAAGTCTTGTAGTGGTATGCTTGGGTTTAGTTTAATTTTATTAATTACAGGATCCCAAGCAGTTGGTAGTACCCAGCCTCCCCTCTCTATTGAAATTAGGATGTTTTTTTTTAATTTCAATAGCCTCACGTATCATCCTTGGCAGGAATCGATGTTTTTTCGCGAGAATTTGTGGTTTATCAAATTTAATGTAATGGCGGGGGCCGTCTAGGATATGATTACAAACTGCAGACTTCCCGGAACGTTGGTGCTTCACGTCAGCTATGTTCTTTTAACGTTGCGCTGACGTAAAGCACCAAGAGATAGAATCCGTAAAAGTAGTTTTGTTCAATGTGTAGTGTTCGCGTAAATATTATAAGAAATCATTATCCGTACCGTAGCTTTAGCTCTCGTAAAGTTTCCGATGCGAACTGTCACTATTCCCGAAAACGAATATCAAATTTATCCGAATGGCGAATGTGATCAGCGTTTATTGGTTTCCGTGCGAGAAGTTATTGAATCCTAGTCTTTTTCCCTTTCCGAGACGATTGTGAATAGACCTGCTGGTCTAGAGAGCTAGTATACGTTACCCATAGTTGAACGCAATGATATTACTCGATGGGATGATGATATAATATTCAAAAAATAAATAAATAAAATAATATACATTTTATGTTTTAGTATTAAATTCGTTTTATTGAAAAAACGATATTAAAAATATTTTGTGGTCGGGCACGCAATCGATAGCCTCAGTCGTTCCTTTTTTTGTTTATCTTCTCTTTTTCTTTACGTATATTTCTTTAACGTGCTGTTTCTTTTCGGCCAGTATGGTTATATAGCAAAAGTTAAAAAAATGTTCCATGTAATTAATTCCTAGATACTAAACCAGCCTATGTGTTGCAGTCACTTATAAATTCAGACAGCCGACAGGTATTTTACCGCGGAATGTTAAATGCAGTTCGTTTGTTTGTTTGGATATGGTTTGCATTTACATACAGACTGTACTTAACGACTTCTTGTAAGGTATGTTTAAATAGGTTAAGCAGGAAAATAACTTTTTTTATTTATACAAAATCAATAGTCGGCAGTTAAATAACAGATGAAATTATGTACAAAATACTGACTAATGTCTTTTTTAATACTACGGTCCCCTGAACCTAATTATAAGTGGGCGCTGTGACACATTAGGGGGCGTCCATTAATTACGTGGGGCGATTTTGGCGATTTTTCTACCCCCCCGTCCCCCTGGTGAGATGTCGTGAGATATGGCTGGACCCCTCAGTCCACCCCCCCAAATCTCACGCGAGATTTTTTAAATGCGAATTTTAAGTGTAAATACGATAATCTGTACTTGATTGCGTTGGGTTTATTTAAAAAAAAATGCTTAGTTATTTTTATATAATTTGTGAAGTTCGCATTACCGCAATAAATATTATTTTGTAAGATTTAGACTCTCCTTCTCTCCCACGTGAGATTGAGTGAGATTCGACTCGACCCCCACCCCCTAAACGCCTCACGTAAGTAATGGACGCCCCCTTCACTTGTACATCTATCTTTGATTGAGAATCAAAGTGCAGATGCGTTGTCAACTCCGAGCACTAAGACTTAAATGGGAAAAGTAAGTAAATGCCAAAGATATTTTTATTTAATTTTCTTAAAGCTATTCTGTGCGCCAATCTGACGTCAGTGTGTTAATTAGTAGTAGTTATATATAGTGAATAGCCAGCAAGAAAACTTGGGATCTCGTTTTTCATCGATATACTGGCTAATTGAATAAAAACATCAAATAATACCAACAATAACATAACATATAATTACATGTAACAGTCCCGTACGTAACGAACTCGATATATTTCCACACATTTTCCACCCTCAAGGCATTATTCTACAAAGCCTTTTCACGTCTCATTAAATGGTTGCAGTCGGATTTCAATACTTCAAATATTTAATAAAGTCGATTATACGATTTTTAGTGTAGAGCGGCTCTCCACTAGCAAGAGTGACAATCTCGCAAGACATGTGAGAAGTCGATGGAAGCAGATGGCACAGGATCGCCATTTGTGGCATACCTTAAAGGAGGTCTATGTTCAACAGTGAACTTGTAAGTGGCTGTAATGATTATAATGTCCAACATCGTTTGTACAACGGTTGTTAAAGAGGAAAATATAGGTTTAGGCTGTGGGAGGAAAAATGGAGATCTCACGCCGGTCAAGGTTTCAGCTCGGGCAGCGGTCAATGCTTCATGTGGTAGTACAGAGCTATTATATATATAACGCAGTAATTCAGAACTTTGATAGCGCGATTTAGGCTTCGGTGCATTTCGCCTGTAGCGCGACGACACGACGGCTGTCATGTGGCTAAAAAGTAAATAATATGCCCTCTTCATAAAAAATTTAATCGTATAAAATATTTAATTTCTTCCCGATTAAATTATTTCGATAAAGTTATTAATTGTTATGAAAAAGAGCCGTTGGAGCTCAAGGGATAAGTGTTAACGCTGTAGAACCACGAGTCTATATTATAGTTGTAGTGCGAATGTGTCAGCTCAATGAGGAAGGGCTTTCAAAGAATCGCAGCTGCTGTGTTTCGTATAGTGAGTGTAGACTTTTACGTGCTAAATAAATGCAATAATTAATTGGGATGATTTTATCCTTCACCACGTGCTCCGTGAAAACATCGTGAGAAAATCTGCTCGTCTGAGAAATTATAAACATTTCGTAAAAACTATGTAAAGATCGCCAACGTGCATCGGGGCGGCGCCGCGGTCTTTTTTCTCCAAAAATCCCTCAACAGAAATGGACTGGTCCGAATAGGATATATGTAATGTTACCGTATTATTAAAAAAATAAGTAGGTACGTATTTCTTCAGCTAAATGTTAGTCATTTATAATGTTGTTGAGGTTTCATTTTAAGTAATTATATATCTAATAAATATTGAGGGAGGCTTTTCTCTTCCATCCATCCATCATCATCAACATCATCATTACAGCCCTTCACAAGTCCACTGCTGAACATAGGCCTCCCCCACGGAATGCCACAAAGCACGGTCCCGAAACTTAGAAATGAAGGATATCCGCAGTAGAACCAGAGTAACCGACACCCGATGGGGAAGAAAGGTTCTCGAGTGGCAGCCTCGTACCGGCAGTCGAAGTGTAGGGCATCCCCCCACTAGATGGAGTGACGACCTGGTAAGACATGCAGGAAGTCAATGGATCCATCCATTACAGCCTATAAAAGTCCACTGCTGAACTTAGACCTCCCCCATAGATTGCCTCATAAGAGGAATTTTGCCATAGCTAACCGCAGTTATTATGTAATTTTTAGTTGTTATCAGGAAGGTGCTGCTGTTCATCTCCTGCTTCAGTTTCCCTCTGTCGCCTTTTTCGCCGCCCACAGGATAATATGGGTTAATGGATATTCTTACACCTCCACTACGCGGTTCCGTAATAAAAAATAAATTTTAAAATTATAACATTAAACATTTTCGGAATTGATTCAACGATAATAAAACAAACCTTATTATGCAGATCACATATTTATTGATGTGGTATTATTTTGAGCTACACAAATTCCATCCATTATTTACACCGATAACTTACGAACTATAAATATTTATAACAATAAGCAACAATTTCAACCGCATTTTATAAAATATACTTCTAACCGAAATTAACTTTTTTATTATGAAAGATTTGGGTCTTTAATCTTAATGTTGTATATTTTAAATTAATACAATTACGTAGGCATTATATTTAATTAATAAAATAACATGATACTGTTAATGTTAATGTCAAGGTTTTCTTTTTTTATATCGTTCAAATATTATTATATATTAATATTATTACATTATATTTATATTTAGATTTTGAGATATTACCTAATACAAATCTTAAAAGTAGAATTGACGTGATGTGTGTTATGAGAAAACATATTAAGGTACTAAGGTCTTGTTTATATGTCATATGCATGGGCATTTTAATGAATGAACAAAGTACTTTTCAACAATAATTACCTAATTTACACGTTGTATTATTATATGGTACACGGGAAATTGTGAGGTTGTTTGCAATGTTATCAACAAAAGTTATAAATTGTGAGGAATAAAATATAAAATATAAAGTGTAAAAGGCAATGCAAACAAGATCTGATGGCTGCCGATTTATGGTGTTATAACCGTTCTTTGCCACATGTAAGACGCTGCGACGACTGCTGCTGCTGCTGCTGACGCAGTAGACCTGTGGCGGGGAGCCAAGTCAAAGGCAAGAACACAAATCTTTCCCACAACGGCAAAGGTCCATGTCCAGTAGTGACGTTTACGGGCTAGTGAAAAAGAATAGCATACAAGATGAGATTTTTGAATGAAAATAAAAAGTGGGCTTTAGGTTTTTCATAAATCGTATTTATTGTAAATCGGTTGAAGTTAAAAATCAAGGAATTTACATTGACCTATGATAATGTTTAATTTCGTAATACTGATTTCCCGCTATATTGAGTTTTCTGTTTTATTACGCTAAACATGAGCTAATATATCACAGGTAATTCAAACCTGTAATATTAGCTCATGTTTAGTGGTTTGATACAGTGATACTGTGTTTAATGTATATTTTATTTAACTTATACATCTAAGAACATACAAGAAAATTGACTCAGAAATCGCTTATCTTTTGTTATTCATTCATTCACTAAAGCCCATCAAACGCAGTTTTTTATTATTATTACCATGGAACTGTTATCAGGAAGACACTGCAGACTATCTTCTATTTCAGTTTCCCTATATCGCCTCTTATGATACCCATGAGATGATGTAGCATAATTGATTCTCATACACCGCCACTACACAGCAACAACACGGTGCAACACTTTTGTTATAAAACAATATTATTATTTAAAATAAAAGTCTTGTATGAAATTCTTCTAAAAGTGATAAAAAAGGTTTTCAATTTGCACAAGCACGGAAGAATGCAATCATGATCCCTGTAATTATCGTTTGGGGTAGCGGAGTGTTTGGCATACATTGTAAGCGGCCACCACTGAGGACACTGTTGTATAAGAGCATGTTTTTGACATGCACGCCCACCAACTGCTGCCGGCTGCACGCTCAGCACTAAATTTCTGCACTTACCCTTGGAACCAAAACAAAATTCTGAATTCACTGCTTGGCAGCAGAAATAGGTTAAAGGGTGATACGTACCCAGATGGATTTGTAAGCAGTAGAGCAGAATAAAACAATATAAAAATTAAATACGAAATAATGGTTTATCAGTCGACGAATTAATGGGAATGACATATCTTTCATTATAAGTTTTCTATAAGCGTTTACGATTGTAGAAGGTCTACTTGTAATACTCCGCAGGACGCCATCTGGTTTGCTCCCCTCTCACTTATTTCTGCCATCAAACAGCCCATGTTGAGATTGATTCTAAAGTCTGAGCAATTATAATTTAAAAAAAATTAGACATTCTGTCTTAGTCTTGAGGACTGACAGCGCGCCCGCCTTCTTTGTTTGGAGCCGGTTGCAGGTACCCATGAGCTATAGCAGTAAATTACCAACAGTCAGACTGTCAGCACATTTGCCACTCCTTTTTTGTAAAAAAATATATTTAAAAGCTATTAATAATATCATTTCAAGAAGTGACCGACCGAAGATTCGGTTTCGGTTTCGGCAAGTTTCGGCAAAAAAATCTAGTTTCGGTAATAGTTTCGGTTTCGGCAAAAAATCTGCCGAATCTTCGGCGGCGCTGAAACTCAGTGTTCGTGTATTATCGTGCGTCGTTCGGATGAGTTCGTGACTCGTGTGTGTTACTCGCTCGTAAAAATACAATCTTTGTTGAGACTGATAATTATTTTTGGTTAATGCTTAAATGAAGATTTCCTTGAATAATATATTAGTGAACAATAAAACAATATTGTGAATACAACAAAATATAATATGATATTTTATTTATAAGTGAAATGTTTGCTTAAAACTTTATTTTATTTGAAGTTTTCCACTAATGAATATGTTAAGTTGGTGATTAACGATACATAAACTCAATCCGCATTTAATCGCATCCGAATAACCTTAAAAATTAATCGGTTATTAGGTTTTCCAAATTCTCAGCTGATTAGGCTTTATGTGGATATGCTAATCTCCGATAATTTTCCTTACCTATATCACAACTTTTACCCACGTATTATTTCTATCAATAGTTTCATTTATAATTACGTATTCTGTAACTTAGCTATATATTATTTTTTTTTCACGTCTTTACAAATTTATATCATATAAGTATATAAGTAGTCTCTTATATCATTTGGGTACATCATTTGCTGTCAGAGAATGAGGCTCACAATGAATTAATTAATTGTAAACTTAGGAGTTTCAAAATCGTTATAAAGAAATTATTTTCATGTACTACATAAATAAGTTAAATATTAAAACTATTTTCCTGGAAAATAATGGATTATAAAATTAAAAGCTTATGATTTTAAAGTACAATCAATATAAAAGCGAAAAAAAATTACATTTCATATTAAGACTAACTGAACAAAGAAGAGAAGAAGCATTGTTATCATTATCATTAATATTGCAACAGCCAGATCAAAATACAAGTTGCAAATCCCAGCCGCGTAAGCGATTTGTGACACTATTGTTTTAAATTCCAAAGTACGTTTATGGGAACGTTTGCGATTTCATCATATGACATAGGCACCTAATTTCAACAAAACTTACAAATTATTTTATTATGAATATACTTAACATGTATCTGAAAATTATAGTATTAAACACTTTTTTATTAATGTAGTTAAGATTATTACATTGCATTGTTATAATACTATTACATACATTATCAAGTATTTATAATAGGTATATGTTATTTGTCATTAATAGTCGAAACGCATTATTACCTTTTTTAAGATTTCATGTCTTCTAAGTGTAGTATGTTTATCTTATTTGAAACATAAATAAAAATAGGCTATTACACAAATATAAGTTTGTATAGCAAAATATATGTTGTATTTGTTGTTATAAGTATTTTAAGTATATATAATAACATAATTTTTGGAATAAAAGAAAAAAAACTATTACACTATGAAACTTATAATAATAGCGATCCGATACTGTTTCGACGTGATTTTAATAAGCAATATATAAACCAAATTTAGTTCAAAATTTTACAAATTTTACATAAACAAATAATTTTATGTTTTCTTTGTTTACTAATAAAGAAATTTAGGGTAGAGTTATTGAAATTATGAAACAATTATGTAAATTGATATAAAATATATCTTAGCGAAAATGTATATTTATTAGATTTTTTTTTTTTTACGTGTGGTTGTTTTTAGATTTGGGCGGGGATCCCCTTATTACCTCATTTTAATTGTTGACATGCCCCTGCACGTTAATTATTTTCATACTAATACTACTCTCATTTCCTTTGATTTCGATTGTCAGGCCTTTTTTTTCATAATTGTTGTACGTACTTTTTTTTTTTTTAAATTATTTATGACCTTAGCTAGCTTTATTAATTTGATATCGGGAATCGGAGTTTTAATTCACTTTATTTATATTTAACTTCATGATATATATCACGCGGGTACTTTATACATATGGGCCCCCCATTTACTTGGGTATTATATTACATTTTCATTACATTCCTTTCATTTTATTGGTACATAAACTTTTTTTTTATACTATATCAAGGTAATAGTGTGCCTTGGGTTGTGCGCACAACCTTGAGGTCTACGTTTAAGTCATTTTAAAAGGACTCCAACAATTGTCACTGAGGAAAACTAAGTTCACACTATGATCCAATGAAGGATGTGACCTCTATGTACCATTATCAAGGGTAACAAATTTAAGACTTCTGGTCCCCAACAGTACTAATATGAGTAAACTCTTTCACATCACTTGTACTGAAGGTATTGTTCCCTAGTACCCGTTATCTCCGATTTTATCATCCAATCATGGAAACATACCCTACTCGAGGACTATATGCTATACCAGTGATGGACGTTGTTCCCGTATCTCTCAATTATTTGTTTATCAAAGTCATCTTTTCTTTTACCTTTATTCTCTTCTTAAATCTTTATTTCCTTCTTTATCTTTTAGTACATGTTGTTATCTACTTGACTGTATCGGTAACTTTTATATACTTTCATGCTCCACTTCCATATAATAACTTGCATAATCTCGCTCATAATGGATTCAATACCAGTAGTTTAAGCATCATCAAATATTTGGGTGATCAGTCCAATATTGACGAAACTTAGCAATTCAATCATTCGTATTCACACTTTTGAACATCCCTTCTCTCACTCCTCACACCTTTTAAATATATACTTTTTAATATTGTACAAATATAAGGTAATATATTTGCCAGTCAATTTTTTATGTCCTTGTTTAACTTTGTTAAGAAACATTATTATTAAGACCTATTTTAATTATTATATTCCTTATTACATAAAAATGATAGTTTTAAGTATTTTCTAACTGACACAGAAGTTACATCGCTTATAGTTATATTACTTTTACTTATATCGAAAATGTATTAGCTTTAATAATACATTTAATTTACATATAAAAAAGTAGGATTGCTAGAACTATGATATTTAAGAAATCGTATATCTACAGAAAAAACCGGTAATCACTATTTCATTACAGCTAACAAGTTTGTATAAACAAAACATTAATATATTTAAATATTGAAAAGAACAATTTAGATTTTTAAGTAGGTAATATTAATATTTTTAAGTAATTATTGTAAGTAATATTAACTATAAGATTATTTATTAAAGGTTATATAATATATATTTATATATAATAATAAAGTTACTTTAAGCTTTCCATACCTTTAGAAAAGAAGAAAAATGATTATAACTTATAATAATTACGATTTTTTTTTATAAAACCCTTTTCAAAATTGTATACATTTAAATAAAAAATACTATAAAAAAATTGGGTTAAATTTAAAAATATATTTGCTTTAACACGAACCTGTTCATCGTAAAATGTATGTTTTTTAGAAAACAATATCTACTAAAATATTATAAATTGTTAAAATCTGACAAATATTTTCTAGTTACTTGTAAATACCGTACATTTAATATTTAATGCGTTACTTTTTTATTTAATATAGTCTAAAACATAATAAAATAATTAAATATAATGTATAAAAATAACGCTGATGCAATGTTACCTCTAATATATCTTCTTTTTTCTTTTCGGTTCACTTTTCATATTTTACTGGACAAAGCTCGCTGAAATACAACCGTTTTTTTTAAAATTAATCTGTTGTTTCTTGAATTTTGTTCTTCGGTCATTATATTAAAAAAATCCACATTTTATTTTCCTCATTCTTCGTTAGTTGTCTTCATAGATATATTTTAAATTTTCAGTCAGCTTCTATAAAATTCTTATTGTGTTATTGTGGCCTCTTCTTGAATTCATATTTATTTATTTTCCGTCACGTCCGGTATTACGTCGATTCCGTTATAATATTACTTTATTGTCAATCATTTTACTCATGTTTTCATTATTTAATTTAGTAATATTTATTCCCACCTTTAATTTTAATAGGCCCGGCGGTGCGCTTGCATTGTCGCAGCGCACCGCCCAGCAGGGTCGCCATGTGGGATCGGACCAATAGATACAACTGTCTCGTTACAATATCTCTTTATTACTCCTTCCTTAACCTAGGTGTAGATGTATTTATTACACTATACTGGGAGGAGGAAGCCACATACCACTACACGACATTAACCTAGGGTAATCAGTCCGACTAGGTAAGTTCGACTTAGACCAAGAGGTCTATCGACGTAACAACTCCCCTGGGTAGCGTTCAGGAGATTACGACATATTTTCTGGTCAGCTATACGTATAACTTAAAACTTGAAAACATGAATTTACAACCAGTGCGTGTTGCCGGAGATGACATAACATGGATCTGAGAAGTGGTCTTTCACTACTGGCCGTAAGAGGAAACTTAAAGTCGCTTAGAAGAGGACTATGCTCGAAGTTTCTCTGCGTAATAGAATTCGTAATAAAGATATCTGCTGCAGAACCAGAGTAACCGAAATATCTCAACGGATCAGCAAGCTGAAGCGGCAATGGGTCGGCTCGAAAAACCGACAACTGATGGTGACGAAGGGTTCTCGAAAGGCAGCCTCGTACCAATAAGTGAAATGTAATGAATATTGTATAATACAATACTTGGGGAGTTCTATTTTCAACAGTGGCCTTGTGAAGGGCTGTAATAATGATGAATGATGAATAGTCCACTACTAGATCTAACATGGTTCGCTCCAATCGTAGTAAGGTCGTAATTGTTATACGAACGGTTTATGGCTCGCTGTACCTGTGACCTTTACTGCTTCTTCCCGTCACTGGTCTGGATATTGTACATATGTATATGTACATCTATTTTAGTCCCCCAATGTAACAACGCATCTGTTGTCTCCTTTTTAAGTACCGTTGCAATAATCCATTTGCTGTAGCAGTATACCGACCTACTATCAAATAGACTATTAGCCCCTTTTTTAAGAGATAATGATGAGATAATAAAAAGAAAAACATTAAAAAGATGCACGATTGAACGAAGAATAAATATTCGAACTTTTAATAGGCTGTTGATTGTCTAAATATATTTGATATACCAATAAAATTATCAAAAATATTCATATATGTGTATCTCATTAATTATAGCAAAAGTTAATATGATATTGCGATATTTACCAACTATAATCATGTCTGAGTGATCGGAAACGGTCGGGAAGAGAGGCCTCTCACCGGACACTTCACATCTATACCGTCCACCTGTCTCCAATACCGCCGGGTACAGTGTTATATTGGACCCGTTCGGACTCGATTGCTGCAAAAAATGTCCTATATATATATATGTCCTTATATATAAATACAAGACAAATTTAAATAATAACAAGTATAGCTATGAATTAAATAGTTAACATTTTAACGGATAGTCTTATGGAAACGGATTTGACAATATGATGATGCGGTAAAATTGTCATATTCTTTTAGGTACTAATAGGCGACATAAAAGGATTGCTCAATATTCCATTTAAAATGTATGAAGAAAATCTTATGGGAGAGACGAAATTTATCTATTATTCTGTAAATATTGAAAAATTAAATAAATTAATTTAAACGTTCATTTACCGTGTAGTGGTGGTGTAAGGATATCCACTACCCCATAACGTCCCATGGGTGTCGTAATAAGCGACAAAGGGAAATGGAAGCAGGTGATGCACAGTAGCATATTCCTAATAACAACTCAAAATAATTAAAAAAAACTGCGGTTGCCAATCCGCCTGCCAAGCGTGGCAACTATAGCAACATATTCCCTATTAGACAATCTATGGGCGAGGTCTATGTTTAGCTGTGGACTTTTATAGGATCTGTAATGGATGGCTAATGGATGAAACGTTAATTTTAGGGAATTATTATCATTAAATTTTATATTTTCAAATGTAGTTTTTATATCAGTGTATTATAACATAGTGACGAAGGAGCTTGCGGCGAGTTTTTTGGATAGTGATCACTGTAACCCATAGTACACTGTTGCCAACCATAAGCACATCATGCTATAGGATATGACACATGAACAACGATTGAATACCTCATGTTCACAATGAGGAAATTGGAAAACAGATGAAGGAGAAGAGGAGGTACATAATACAACACTACCGATTCTACTAGACTATCGATATTCTATCCGACAGGGGGTTATTGATCAACACCTCCAACTGCCATTCATTAGATTAACTAGATTATATTAAACTAATCGTCACTTTTGTCTTGGTTAGTAAGTAACACTTATAATAAAAACGATAGTCACTATAATATTCTATTGAAATTTTAACATTTTTTTTAAATGTTTTGAATTCATAATACAAATGACAGTGCTGTCGGGAAAACTTTCAAAAACAATATGGCGCTACTCTGAATAGTTTTCCACTTAAAACAACAATACGTAGAGTAATAAAGTTGCTTTATGTGTACGGGGCTTTGCGTATTTATGTTAAAACGGCAACCAATTGAAGGAAGCAGAAACAGTTTTCCACCCGAGTACGGGTGTGTCTACACGTACCTTTTCAAGTTGCAATATCCGTTCTAGTTTTCTACTAGTTTGCATTATGATCTGGGCTGTGTGAGGCCTCGGCGATTTAATTCAATCAGAAAAAATATAGATACATTTAAAATATCTTTCAGCAAATATTTGCACAAATAAAATTTTTGGATTTAGCTACGAGTCAAGCTTACCAAAAGTTGATTACCGGTAGAAACGCTTACAGCGTCAGAGTAATAAAGGACAAAGGAGGGATTCAAGTTTCCAAAAATACCGATACTTATACCGGTCAATATAAGTACCGGTACTTATATCAAAAAACCGTTGAAAAACAGTATTATGAAATATAACTGCCAGAAGGCAGTATACCCGAGCTCTGAAAGCAGAACAGTTCTGACCTATGCCCCCCGACCCCTAAACCCAGATCTCGCCTTTGACGACTCTGAAAACGCCGAATGTTTCACGGACAGTTTAGAGAGCCAATGTACTCACTCTAGCGAACCTATAGATCCGGCTCACCTTGCAGAGATCGAAGCTGAGATTGAGCGTAAGTCTGCACTACCACCTGCGAGCAACCCCATAGATCCTGTGACAGTCGACAAAGTCACAGAAGTAATAAATTACACAGGGTACAACAGGGTACTGAAATCGCTCTTTGCGCTGCTCGTATGCCTCCTAGTAGGCATTTTCAACGCTCTTCTTTGGAGCTGCTCCTTCCCGGATGCCTGGAAAGAGGCAGACGTAGGAATCCCGAAACCGGGGAAACCGCTCAACTTAGCCTCCAGTTGCAAACCAATCAGTCTCCTCAGCACACTGGGGAATGTTTACGGGCGACTAATATTGAATGGCCTTCGTAAACACGTCCTTACTAACAATCTTCTTCCAGACGAGAAGTTCGGCTTCAGACCCGAAAACTCGTGCACAAATCAGTTATATCGCCTTACAGAATACATTCTGAAAGGCTTCAACCTCCCAAAAAGAAGGCCATAGGACCACTAGCACCGGCGCCCTCTTCTTCGATGTCGCAAAAGCGTTCGACAAAGTATGGCACGATGGCTTGCTTTTTGAGCTATATAAACTCAATGTGCCTGATAGGCTCACTCACACCATCAGAGCCTTTCTTGCCAAACGGAAGTACCGTTATCGAATAGAGGGAGCCCGCTCTACAAAGCGACTACTCAAGGCTGGAGTCCCTCAGGGCTCTGTCCTCTCCCCACTCCTCTTTACACTCTTCATGAGTAACATCCCTAAAGACCCAGTAGTTAATACTGCTCTTTTTTCCGATAACACGGCACTTTTCGTAGCCTCATAAGTTCTCATTTTTTCCTCATTCATCATAACAAAACAATTCTCACCAAAGTCCTTTTTTTTATAGGAGAGGGGGCAAACGAATACGGCTCACCTAATGTTAAGTGACTACCGCCGCCCATGAACAACTGCAACACCAGGGGAATTGCAAGTGCGTTGCCGGCCTTTTAAAAAGGAGTAAGCTCTTTTCTTGAAGGTCCCTAAGTCGTATCGGTCCGGAAAAATCGCCGGTGGTAAATTATTATTCCACAGAGAGGTCGTACGCGGAAGAAAACTCCTAGTGAAACATACAGTGGTGGACGGCCAAGCATCCAGATGGTGTGGATGGTATCGGGAATTTTGCCGCGATGTGCGTTCGTGAAATTTGGCGGCTGGGATTAAGGGACCAAGGTCCTCCAAACAGCCGTCAACCGTTTAGGCGATTGGTTCCGCTTATGGAGAATCGAAGTGAATCCTTCAAAGGAACCCTTCGCTCAATAAAAATCACAATAAATCGTCAAGTACGATAACCCTATTCGGCCGCCAGATCCCCTGGCAATCAACGGCCAAATACCTAGGAGTCACATTCGAACACGGTATGATCTTCGCGAAACACATTCGCAATGTCCGCAACTGTGCCAAATTCGTCACTAGTCGCCTCCACCCGCTAGTTACCAGCAAGAACAAACTGTCCTTAAGACACAAGCTCCATCTTTACAAAGCGTGCGTAAGACCTATCGTGTCTTACGCGAGCGTAGTTTTCGCGCACGCGGCTCACAGAAATTTGTACGACGTCCAAGTCATCCAAAATAGATTCATTTGCATAGCCTCCGGAGCTCGGTGGTACCAGCGAAACTCTGACTTGCACAGAAACTGTCAACTTTCGACGATCTCTGAATACTTCAAGAAAATCGGCGCTATTTTGAGAGGGCCGAGATACATCCCAACCCTCTAGTAGTAATGGCTGCGTTTACTACCTACACTCCTACACTCCAACTCGGAACGTTACGGAAAGCCTCCGGAGGCCCCGTAACGTTCTAATCGAACCCCCTGTTCCGCTAGATTCCGACGACCGAAATGTCGCCGGCCAGTCACACACAAACACTACACAATCACCTAGTGCCATAAACACTGTTAGGACAACGGATGGGACGCAGCGAGTCCCTCCACACCCCTCCACACCACGTAAACACCGTATAACCGCGTCCCTGGGCGGTTCTCACCGCCCAGATCATCGAACGATACGATTTAGCCGTCAGAGCCAGGGTCCGCCACCCCCTATTCGGACGGCCGTTATATAACTCATCTACGTGTACTGTACACTGTCCTAGGAGTCATCGTTACGCAAGTTACGATGCAGTGTAATATAAATTCACCCTTTTTTAGGCCTTTTAGGCCGCGAGCCCTGAGACCGATGGAGCTGTAAAAGCCAAAAAGGAAATAAGGAGATGGGCAGTAACGTCTTCCTAATAACAACAAGAAAAAAAACGCAGTTTTTGCAACTCTAAGCGTGGCAACTATGTCAAAAATTCCCTTTATGAGGCAATCTATAATTAACCTTTGTTCAGCAGTGGACTTTGATAGGCTGTAGCGAATGAATGAAAAAAAATATTATACATCGGCGTCCATGCGAACTTTCCGGCATAAATGATAATGATGATGATGATGTTTTACACACACAGGCTAAACGATTATGATGATAATGATGATGCGGCGATGGATTATCTTATGCCGCTATCACACGATAGCTTTTTCATTGTATTGAGAACGCCAATATTTAATATAATATGCTGTGAAATCTGAAACTAAGACTTTCATATACTAAATTTGAAAAAAAATCCTTAAAAATTTAAGTATAAATAATCAATAATATAAGAATATAATAATAATTTTCCTTTCGGTATTCTATAGGATGCATTTCGGAGAGTGTGCGCAGGAATTTAATGCTTTAATTCTCCCTCTCCTTTCCACCATCGGACAACCAGGCGATCGGCGGGTCTTCACGCCTTTACCGATATTCCACTCATTAGAACCAAACTGTTTGCTTCGTCTTTTGTAAGGCGTACGGCAAAGGAGTAAAAATGAAAGTTTCATTTCATTTCAAACGCCAAAACTGCGAATTTGGTACAGTTGGGAATAAGCCCATACAAAATACAAATCTACATAGAACTATACGGTATACGGTAAGTTTTCTACGGATTTTGCTATCATCGATTTGTGGTTTTAATCAAAATTATTTTGAAGCTTTATTTCTCTATTCAATAATATTATTAATAGCAAAAATATAATTAAATTAATCAATCAAAGTCAAAGCCAAAATCAAATATTATAAAAAGCACTTTTTGAAAGTTAAATGCTATGCCACTGCTTTAACAAGTCCCTATTGCGGGAGAACTTGTGAGAAGCAAGAAACTCACAAGTAGACTATTTTTCTCCCAACAGTTACAATTTAACTCTATAAAATATATAAAGTAAAAAAAAAAGTCTAAGGAAGCTCATTACGTCCATACATTTAACTTTTATATAGTCATCTAATTTATAACCCTTTCTTCACAAGAATGCTTTTTACATGCGCATTCTATTAAATGCAAAGAAAAATTAGCCATATTACAGGGAATAATCTCATTTTTGGGTAGAAGTACATACAATTGTTATAAATAATTATACATCTACTCAAAATGAGCCGCTAGTTTAAATTTATTAAAAGTCCAGCATTTTTTAAATTAAATACAGTTTATATTCATTATATACTGTAATTCATTTGAATTTTAAATTTAAAAGAAATTTCTCGCGGTATGTCGTTCCTTAGCGAGGTTTATTTTAAAAGAAAAAGTTTTCATGAAACCTTACGTTATCGGCGCTCGTTAGACATAGGGTTACATGTAGATATATTTTGGTGTCACTCACCCGCCACAACACGCACGCAATTTCGGTGAGTCAACTTCATTATGTGTAATAGATTACAATCGCGACATCCATTGCGGAAAGTAAGCGACTCTATAAAGCATATCTCGTCCGGGTTCGCAGTTGAAGCTTTGTGTTATTATTTAATACAGTGCTACGCAAGTGGTTAAATTTGTTTTTACCTCGACATCCACTCCGGGTAAGAGAAATTTTCTGCGAGGTTCGACGTCGCGGGGAACGTGGCGAAAGAATTCCTTCCCGTCCTTGTACCACTTGACGGAGTAAAGCACGTCTGTGGGTCCCAACTTCCAACGACAGGAAAGGGAGGCGCGCGTGCCTAAGGGCACGTGAGCGGGCACCCGTAGCTCCAGCAACTCCAGTCCCGTCACTATATACCCTGTAACAATCAAACAATAACAAGCTTATTCAAAGCGAAAAATACGAAATTCGCGTCGCCATTAAACTCGGCCTTGATAAAGGTCTCCGCTGTTACTAGTTACATTTATTCACACTTTGAATACGTGTATTTCATTTACATGTATATAGCATGTTATGAAGGCAAAAATCCATTAAACGCCATGTCAAATAATTTCCCATGTGACGCTCGCTCGTGGCCCGTAAAAGAGGCACTATTGCCCTCGCCAAGCGGTGAAAAATATTACTTTACGACCCGTGTCCGTGGGGCGGTACGGTAAAGTAAATTGATAAATAAAGACAACGAGCATACAAACACCTTTTTAGCTGACTCCAAAAAAATAGGAGTTTCGTATTGAGTCGACTGAATGTTGTTTTCATACATATGAAAACGTAACTCGATATTTTTGCCAATTTTTAATGGATAGTTAATGATTATTTTGATATTCTTTAATTAATTGGTTTTACAGAGCTGTGGTAGATCAGAAGCTAAGCGCTCGCTGTAAATTTCATAGTACGCGAGAAACCCGGGTTCAATCCCCGCTGGCACTAATGAAATTGTTAATTGCATTGCTGATTTACCACGTACTCGGCAATGAAGGAAAACATTGTGAGGAAACCTGCATGTCTGAGAAATAAAAAAAGTATTTCGAAGACATGTGAAGTTCGCCAACATGCATTGGGGCAGCGCGGCGGACATTTCCTTGCCCTAAAAACCCTCTCAGAAATGAGAGGAGGCCTGTGCCCAGCAGTGGGACGTATATAGGCTCTAACTTTAACAGGTTTTACCTCCAGTGGCATAATCATCATCATCATTAGAGCCCATCACAAGTCTGCTGCGCGTATTGTTGCCAATGTGAGTAAGCTACACAAAATGCTAGAGAAGGGAACAATGACTTTCAATTTACAGGAGTATTTTAATAAATTAGATTAATAAATATATTCATCTATTATTTTAACTTCCATTCTATTATCCATTACAGCCTATCAGAAGACCACTTCTGATCATAGTCTTCTTCCGTAGATTACCTTGTATGGGGAAATATTTGCCATAGTTGCCACGATTGGCATGCATGAAGTGCGGTTACACCAGTTCTAGCCGGCTAGAACTAGGTGTAACCACACTTCAGCTATTAGCCGTAACATATATACACACAACTGTGTAGTATTTTTGTAGGAATCAAATAAATTATTTAATTAAACTTGTGAAGTTAGTTATTCTTTATTTAATAAAGACTGACAATATTATATCAATCTACCTTTACGAAAGTGGTTTTAAAACATAAATTTGTATTGTTTCTGACAATCATTGTGCTAGTACAAAACATAATACGATTAAATATTGAAAAAAGGCTCATACAAGAAATGTGAATTTGAAGTATTGTAACTTGAACCGGTCGCCATATGCCATATAAACAATTGTTGTGGGGGAGGCTTTGAAACGCCTGCGGGGAATAGCGGCCTGCAGCTTGGACAGAAGAACAATAACGCAATTTAATTTATATCGAACAAAAGCTTGCGGTCGTGTGCAATACATTTATTTTGGTATTTTTGATTAATAATTTTAATTGCGGCGAAGTTTAAATGGTAAACGTTACACATAATAAAATGAAATAAAATAAATATTTTGTTGCTTTAATTTCGAACGAATGGTTTAGTGGTCGGCGTGCCCTCGCGTACGTGTACCAGCTTTGGGTTTGACTCAATTCTTAGGCAAGACACTCGTTTCGTGTTCCTCGCCAAATTTAGTAAAACGGAAGACTTTGGTATCACCTCGTTGTCTTTCTGTCGGAGACGTTTCATTCAAAGAATTATTTCTTATAGATAATGTTTGTAAACTGCCTCCACGATACAGGAGAATATCCTAGTGTGGGGGTAACGTTTTTATAAAAAAAATTATAATGCTACCCAAGATAAAGACGTGCTGTTCAAACTATCAGATGGTTTGACTTAAACGATTAGTTTTGAAGGGTAAAATAAGTGAGGAGTATAAATTAAAATCTATTGGAAGCACCTTTTCTGAAAGCACAGCACCTACATTATTTTTTAACTTTATTTGAAAAAAAAAATAACGCCTACAAAATGCTTTCCTACATCGTATTTCCAAAAATCTGAACTAAGTCAGATTTTCAGTAATTTTCAGTAATTAATTTTTACTATTTTTATTTATTTATTTATTCATTCATCCATTCATTACAGCCTGTCAAAGTTCACTGCTGTACATAGAACTCCCCATAGTAATATATGGGGGATTTCCTCATGAAGGTGATATTTGCCATAGTTGTAAAGCCGGTAGGCAACCGCAGTTTTTTATTTTCTAGTTGTTATTAGGAAGACGCTGCTGCTCATCCCTGGTTTGTTTCCATCTGTCGCCTCTTAAGACACCCGCGAGAAGATATGGGGTAGTGGATATTATTACATCGCTACTACACAAATAATAATGAATTTCATGGTCTAGCCTCAATTTGAGTTTTGAGCGATATTGATTCAAATTTTTCGCCTAATTGGGTCTCAATATCGGTTTGGTTCTCATCTTCGGTTTTCGGGTTTATTTTTAAAACAGCATTTTTTGCCAGTCAACCCATGACGTAGTAAAAAATGCTTCAACAAATAAATTGTAATTAACAGAAATAGATACAAAACATATTAAAATTATATTTTAAAATTACACAAATAAATATAAAAACAAACAAATATACGATAATCCGTATATACCCCAATCACTTGTTTATCACTCAATTATTAATTGTTTATGATTTTATAAAAAATCTATTAGTTATTTGATTAGAATTTACAAGTTGGCAATTTTTTTGTTGATAAATTACATTATATTGGAACGAAGTTCCTTATCGGACGGTACGAATTTGGCGGATGGGGGCTAGGCGAGAAAAAGTGTAAAAATTTTCCGTCACGAGCCCTTCTGACGTAGTGTAGACGGCCTGGAAGCGAGATGGAATAATATCCATCTCCCTTGCACTTTTTCTTATCTTGCCATGAAAGAAATATTATTTTATTTTAAATGACGCTTCATTTTAATAGACGCTAGTAATTCATTTATTTGTATTTGTTAATCAATAATATAATACGTTTATCAATAATAATATACTACGAAAGGAACTTCGTTCCAACCGAGTATTCCACGACACTCACGCATGTTTTTTTTATATTTAAAACAAGCTTGAAATTTGGTTTTTTTAGTAGTTCTACTTTTAGTTGGATATAAGAGTATAACTTGCCAAGTTACGAATTCTTTATCAAAGAACGTAACAAATTTTCTTTGAATCAATTGAAATACGTTATACATTATTATTATATTATATTATTATTTATAACTATGGTTTAAGGAACTTCCACGGAGCTTGGCACATGTTCAGATCTCAACTCTTTTATCGGTGGAACTGTTCAGACCTCAATAACTCGAGAGCTATAGGAGTTTATTCATACAATTTGGGATTATAGGTATTCAAGGAGGCTTTTTTTCCGCAACTGGTTGACGCACTATCGTGTAAAGTGCCGTATATATATAAATCAAACCAAATTATAATTTTAAAATTATGTAAGAAATAAGAAAGAACGTAACGTTTAGTTCTGTGTTTACGCATTCTGAATTTACACTGCAGTTTTCTAAAATATACAAAGAGCCAGAGGGATTGAGCACGCACTCATATAGGCGGAAATATAACTAAGTGAACCAGCGAACTTGAGGGGCCTGAGCACCCCATAGAAGATAATGCACGTAACACCGAGGGACTGCTTGAAATCATCTGCAGGAGACAAAACAGACAAAGCAGACAATTTTTTTTTTTGTATGGAGAATGGGCCCACCACAAATTGTGGCGTAACTTAATGAAATACGTGTCGACTTATTCCTTATAACCTATAGATTACAAAAGTAATATTAGTTTTACCGTGTCTAACGGGAATACTGAGAAATTAACAACTAAAATATGATTTAGGCTTCGGTATAAATAATAAACGCCATCTTTTTAATAAAATGTGTAAAATATTGGGGAAAATAGTACTCTTAATGACTGTGAGATGGCGTTAGTATCAACGTTAAAGCAAGCTATTGAGGACTTTCATACCCCTGTTCGTTACACGCGTTTTTTTAAATTAAAGTCAAACCTGACTGACACATCTATCAACGCACAGCCGAAACTACTGAACGAATTTCGCTGAAATTTGGCAAACAGACAGTTGTAATGACATAGGCATCCGCTAAGAAAGAATTTTTGAAAATTCGCCCCCTAAGGGGATGAAAAAAGGGTTAAAATTTGTATGGAAGTCCGTCATTTTTAAACCTAGAATCCTGAAACTTTGTTTTTAGGTTAGCGATTAGAAATAAATAATTACTTCTTCTAGAGTTTTTGAAAATTAAACCCCTAAGGGGGTTAAAAAGGGGTTGAAAATTTGTATCGAGTACTCCTATCAATAAATGAGTACACAATTGTTTCGGGCTCTTTCAGAATTCAACCCCTAAAAGGTGGAAAAGGGGTGATAAATTCTGAAAATCTACATGGGGTATCGTTTTTATGGTTTATCGGGTCGCTGATTACGAAAACAAGAACTATTTCAAAATCCAACGTAGCAGACGGAAATTCCTACCATCATCCCCTGTGGGGGTGCGATGTAGTTGAAATGTCAATATGGGTGTCGTTTTACGGTTTTTTGGGACGTTACTTATGAAAATGGCATCGATTATGGTTTGAGAACAACATGGATGGAAGGATGAATGGATGTATGTTTGTATGTAAAAATCATCATGGGTTGGGTGAATTGAAGCCGAACATGACGCTCAGTACCTTCAAATATATTTTGTAGGTGAAGATTATCGAGAAGCAAAGATTCGATGTTCTAAATTTCCTAACTTAAAGCCAAATTTAATCAAAGAATTGCAGAATATGCTGCATCAAGTGAACCCTTATATAAAAGATATGAAAAGTGCCATTGATAAAGCCCCTCCTTCAGAGTCATACAAAGTTGTCATACATGCTGATAAAAAACCACCAGAAGAACATAGAGTACAATGCACCAACTACAAATGAAATGACTTTAGTGTTAGTGGATCAACAATTTGATCGAAGGGACATCATTCTCGAGAGCCGAAGTAATTCACTTCAGCGTATTAGTGAGATACATCGAGCATATGATGCGCTACAGTATCCATTGATGTTTTGCTGGGGGATGAGTATTCAATCAACATACCACAACGCGATCCCACAACTAAGTTGCCGCTTAATAAAAGTGTCTCTTCTGCAAGTTTCTATTCGTATAGGATAATGATTAAAGAAGGAGAAGATAACTATTTAGTCAACTATTGTGCCCTTTTTAGTCAATATTTGGTGGATGAATACGCGAAAATAGAAACAGAGAGATTAAATTATATCAAAACTAATCAAGCCAAATTACGTGCTTATAGTTACATCCACTTAAAAGATGCTATTGGACGACAAGACGCAGAAGCCAACCAACTAGGACAAATGGTTGTTCTTCCATCGTCTTTTACGGGGGACCTAGGTATATGCACGAAAGAACACAGGACGCTATGACCTATGTTAGGAATTACGGCCGGTCTGATCTTTTATCACTTTCACATGCAATCCTCGCTGGGACGAGATAAAAGAGCAATTGCTTCAAGGACAACAATCTATAATTTCGAGGGTGTTTCGACTGAAGGTGAAAAAGATCATGAACTTATTGACAAAGGGCAAAATATTTGGTGAAGTGCGATGCTATATGTACTCAACGGAATGGCAAAAGAGAGGTCTTCCACATATTCATATTCTTTTATGGCTTCACAAACGTATTACTCCGGATCAAATCGACAAAATAATTTGTGCTGAAATACTGGATCCCAAACGTGACCCAGAGCTTCACGAAATCGTTAAATGTAATAGATACATGGTCCATGTGGAACTTTAAATCGAAAGTCACCATGTATGAAAGATAACATGTGCAGTAAACGATACCCCAGGGCTCTCATAAGGGAAACTCAAACTGGTGAACATGGTTATCCGCAGTACAAGAGACGTTTACTAGATGACGGTGGGTTCTCTGTTGATATCAAAGGCACAACCATAGATAATCGCTGGGTTGTCCCTTATAATCCAGTATTATTAAAAACATAACGCTCACTTAAATGTGCAATAGTGTCATTCGGTGAAATCAATAAAATACGTCTGTAAATACGTAAATAAAGGTTCAGACCAGGCATCGTATGCTTTAGAGAATGAGAAGGATGAAGTTTAAACCTACACAAGTGGAAGATATATAAATTCATCAGAGGCAGTATGACGAATCCTTGAATTTCCCATTCATGAGAGTTTCCCTCCCGTAGTCCACCTCACTGTTCATTTGGAAAATGGGCAAAGGGTTTATTTTAATGAGCAAAATCTGAGTGAAAGAGTGAATAGTCCTCCAACAACCACACTCCTATCCTTTTTCGATTTGTGTAAAGTGGACCATTTTGTAAAAACATTGCTCTACCTAGAAGTACCTGCATACTACGTTTGGGATAAAAGAAAGTTCCAAAAGAGAAAGAGAGAAGCAAACGTTGAAGGCTCGCCAGGGGTCAAAAAAGAGCACATTCTGGGCAGGGTTTATACTGTGCATCCGAACAATACAGAATGCTATCACCTTCGCATGCTTCTTCATGAGATCCGTGGCCCAATTTCGTTTAAATCGTTAAAAACTGTAGATGGTCATGTATATTCCACGTTCCAATCAGCGTGCAAAGCTCTCGGCTTGCTTGAAGATGATCAGCATTTGTTCGCAGCAATGGAAGAGGCAGCACTTTGCCAATCACCGCAAATGTTCGGGATCTTTTTACGTTTATTTTAGTGTTCTACCAAGTATCAGACACTTTAAGCCTTTGGGTGAAATTCAAAGAATATCTATCTGAAGATTTTAAAAGGAAATCAGAAAGACAGGGAGATGTGTATGTAGAGCACATAACAGATGTGGGATTTAACAAATGCCTTTCGGTAATAGAAGATGCCGTATTAGCGTTGGGTGGTCGGCTACTAAAAGAGTATGGGTTACCTCAGCCAAGCAAAGAACAACAATTTGAAAATAGAGAGTTTCTTAAAGAGACAAGTTACGACTTAGCATCATTAGAAAACACAGTTAAAAATAATGAAGGATCACTGAATGACGAACAAAAAGCAGTTTACTATCAAATTTACACAAAAATTGGTTAAAATTAGGGTGGAATATTCTTTTTAGATGCTCCCGGTGGAACAGGCAAAACATTCCTCATAAATTTGCTATTAGGAAAATTTTGAAGTACTCGCGGAATTGCTTTGGCTGTGGCTTCTTCTGGGATCGCAGTTACACTGCTTGAGGGTGGACGAACTGCTCATGCTACCTTCAAGTTACCACTCAATTTAACAACAGCTGATACTCCCATTTGTAATATATCGAAACAAAGTAATTTTGCTGAAGTATTAAAACATACGAAAATGATAGTGTAGGATGAAATAACCATGGCTCATAAGGGTGGCGTAGAGGCTTTAAACAGAACTCTACAAGATATAAGAGGAAATAAGAAGTTAATGGGTGGTGTAACGGTTTTGCTGGCTGGAGATTTTAGACAGACTCTACCAGTAGTGCCAAAAGGAACTAGAGCAGATGAAGTTAAGGCGTGTCTTAAGAGATTCACTTTATGGCCTCTAATTAAAATCCTCAAGCTCTCGAAAAATATGCGGGTACACTTAGGAGAAAAAGAGTCTGCTGGTGGATTTGCGAATCTCCTACTTGAAATCGGCAACGGTGATTACCCGATAAATGACGGAATGATAACCATCCCTGATAATTTGTGCACAGTTGTATTTACGTTACAGGAGTTAATATCCAAAATTTACCCAGATATTGCTCATATCCACGATAAGCCAATGGAATGGTTGTGTGAACGTGTCATACTAACCCTGAAAAACGACCAAGCAGCGGCAATTAAGGATATACTGTTAATGTCCTTTGAGGGGGAAGAAATGGTGTATACGTCAATAGACTCTGTGGTCAACACAGATGACGTAATTTACTACCCTGTCGAATTTCTTAATTCACTGAAACCATCGGGTCTTCCACATCATAAGCTTATTTTGCGCGTGGGCACTCCTGTTATGTTGTTGCGAAATTTAAAACCTCCTCAACTGTGCAACGGAACCAGACTAAAAGTAAAAGCATTACATTGCAATGTAGTGGAAGCCACAATTATGGATGTGCACAAGGGGAAACTGTATTTGTACCAAGAATTCCCTTGATACCGAATGATCTTCCCTTTGAATTCAAAGGAATACAGTTTCCCCTCAAAGTCTGTTTTGCAATGACCATAAACAAATCACAAGGGCAGACATTAAAATTTGCGGGTATAGACTTGAGAGAAAATTGTTTTCACACGGGCAATTCTATGTGGCTTGCTCACGCGTAAGCTCGCCCAGTAGTCTGATAATTTTGGCACGCAGTAATGGATTACTAAAAAATGTGGTGTATAAAGAAGTTTTGTAGTTTACTAGTTTTTGCCCGCGACATCCAGTTATAATTGTGGCTTTTACCAGCAGACTCTTATTCACACATGGGCGCGATATAACCGAATTCCACGTGGACGAAGTCGCGGGCAAAAGCTAGTGTGTAATAAAATTAAGTTACATTAAAATTTCTAGTGGACCCAAAAACGATTGTCTCCTTTGAACTAAAGCGTTTCATTTATAGACAATTTTCCGCTGCAATGCCGTTCGGAAAATACTTGCTTAATGTTGGCTGGTGTTTTAGAATTTAATTAAAATATAAATAACTAGCATAATGGTAGCTGCGCCAATTCAGGCGAATGGAATATGAAATCCAAGTTCAGTTCATTCTGTCAATATGAGCCTGAAAATTAAATCAGTATTTAGTTCGTTATGTACATATTATATTATATTTTATATTTAATAATTACCCAATCATCTTTACAAAAAGTTACCTCGACACTAATATTTTGCCTGTATCATGGTGGTAGTTTACAAACATAAATAGCACAAGGACAAACATCCAGACCCGGAACAATTATTTGTAGGCCATACAAATACTTGTTCCTAGCGGGATTCGAACAGTTACGAAACAATTTGTCTGTCACGCTGCTGCAATGTTTGTTGGCGGACGTCACAACATGTCCTTGATATATTTTATTCCTCAAACATCTAGCTTTCCTTACGTTTCCTCCCTACCGAGTAAGCGGTAAATAATCGACATTTAATTGCAATAATTAACAATAACATTTTTGCCGGCGAAATTCAAACACGTGTTGTTCGCATTCCGTGAAATTTACGGCGAGCGCATAGTGTCCCTGTGTTATTATGGCTATTTAATAGTATTTTCTGTATTGTGATAATATAATTATATATATATATATATATATATTATAGATTTCCACCTATGTACTGACTCATCGCGATTTCTCTGGAACCATAAAGCCTAGATATTTGAAATTTGGTAGCTATATTCCTTTCGCCGAGTAGAGTTCAGCTGAGAACAGATTTTACGATATACCACCCGCAAGGGGGTTTGCGGGGGCGTTAATTTTAAAAAAATCACAAATTTCAAACTATACCTCTTATAGATATAAAACTTGGTCAGAATATTCTTTTTGGCATGTTAGAAATTACCATGAACGGATTTAATGAAATTCCACCCACAAAGGGCAGTGCGGGGGCGTTAAATATAAAAAAATAAATTAAACTTTTAATGTCGCTTCCCGCCGCCGTCTGTACACTTAGATCTTCTAAATTGCGTAACAGATTTTGATGGGGTTTTCATCAATAGACAGAATGTTAAGAGGAAGGTATAAATGTAACTGAACTCTACCTAAACGGCTGCGCCGATTTTGATGAAGTTTTGTGTGTGTGACTAAGTTGATTCGACGTTTTAAATTCACAATAGACTCGGTAGGTGGCGCTGTTGACGAGATTCAGAAACAACCCCTGTGAAGCCGGGGTGGATCGCTAGTATTGTATAAAAATGTAAATAAAAAGAAACATAATCACTACCAATAAATAAAATTCAGTAAAATTAGAAAAGCAATATTTCAATATTAAATTTATATTTAAATATTTTCTAATTCTATGTAAATATTAAACAGTTAATGTAATTATAGTTTAAGGAAATGTATATTTATTCATAGTATTCTATGCAAGATACGCGCTGAAATGAAAAGGAGATGAAAATTCAGGTGTTACCTATTATGATCATAGATTTAAATTTTCAATATAGTTTAGGAATAGATACCAAAATTGTTTAGAAAATACATTTTTTTCTCTCGTTACTTATATCAAACAATATTCTCATTTATCACACTTGCTATCAATATAATGGAACGATTATTTATTTTAGTATTATTTTATTATTGACTTTTGATAACTTGAATATGATTCTATTAAAAAGGAAATAATTCAATATTGATTATATTCTGTGATACATGATGAGTAGAGTTATACATATAACTATCAACAGATGTTTAAGTTCACAGCTGAGCTGTAGACGTTACAAATAATGTTCCATACACTACATGCATGTGAAGTTGGCATTCGACGAAAAAATGGTATATTGATTTTTTAATAAAGTAACGATGCCAGTCGAACACACAGTCCAATGATGGTAAGTAAATGCTATGTCCATAGATAATTACAAGTTGCGGCACGTAAGTCTAGCGATGAACGAAACGTGGAGGGGACGCGCACGAATTGAATTGCACGAATGCGACTGGAGAGCCAATCAGCGCGTGCGAACGATACACACGAGCCAATCAGCGCGACTTATGCGCAATAAGTCAATCAGCGCGACTTATGCGAAATAACGGTCACAGCTAGACTTTTGTGCCGCTACTTATACCGGCATCAATGAAGTATTAAGAACTAAAATATAGATGTGTTATCACCCCTGAGAACTAAGGTGGAATGCTTCATTACTAATAAAAAAAGTGGCGAGTGACTTTTATTATATGAAACCCAGCAGTATTATGCTGGTGTTTTATGGGAGCGTGTATCTTTCTTGGTTGGGATGATCCACTGTTGCTGCGCCATGACTGCATCAGCGTGGCTCTATCACGTATAACCTTTTATTATTATTCATTACAGCTCTTAACGCTATTCATTTATTAATTTCTTATAACTACCGAGAGCTGTTGCTTGGTACCAGCTTTAGAAAATTCATCGCCTTATCGCATCTAGTATGTTTCAAGTATTGAATACATAAGGTAGATAGAGTTATGTTTGAGTGACACTAACAAATCCATTCATCAATAGAAAAGGCCCACAGCATTGAGTGAACTGTTTAAGGGGCGATTAAATAAATCTCTTAAGAACAGTCTCACAGGACTGTAATTTTTTGTTAATTCTTTTGAAAAAAGATAAATGATTTTCTATATCTATTACTGTTAGTGCGTTGAAATTTCTATTCCAGCAATGTCGAAAAGTAAATAATAGCAGGAAGTGACGTAATTGGAAACGCTCACACGATAAAAGTGATACAAAGCGTTCGCTACAGGGCGCTACGTATAACGAACCGGGTGCCATCGTACATGGCATTTTTTATCGAGAATTTTTGCATCAAAATATAATAGTCTGCAACAATACAGGCCAAAAGCTATTACCATATTATGGTTCGGCACCCAAAGCCGATAATGTGAAACATTTCAGTATAAATATTGAGTAGAAATACACATCTTTATTTAACAGCTATTAGATTTTGTGGTACCTATTTCCCATAATCGCTGCTTACGACACCCGCGGGACGTAATGCTCTTTTCATAAAACAATTAACAAATGAATAACAGTCCACCTAATTTTAAGTGGCTACAGCAGTCCATGGACATCTGCAATCAACTTCAAACAAGGCAATACACACGTTAAGCTGATATTTTACGCTGGCATTCTGTGAGAGCGTGGTCCTCACCGGTCGAGCCGACCCATTTGTGCTACAACTATACCACTAATATAGCTGCAGCATGGCTCTACCATCCATCATACAACACGAAATAATGTTTACGAAGTTTTATCAAATTACATGAACCACAGTTTTGATATATTAGTACATTTGTATTTTCTTGCAAAGCTTCCGTTTTGGTAGAGAGAATGCATTTAAATGGCACGTGTGTCCAATTGCTTTATTTCAAAATTTTTAAGCATACTCTAAAAAAAAAACTTTTTTAGAGTATGCTTAAAAATTACAATGTTAGCTAGCAAAAGTGAAACAGTTGAAGAGCATGTTAGTTTACGGCATGTTTTACACACGATACAAAGTGATACAAGGTAAAACCATTATTTTTTAATTTGAGATGTAGTTATTATTTTTTAATTTAGTTAAAGATTTTAACAAGTTAGTGGTAAAGTTAAAAATTTTGTAGAACCGACTTCAATATAAATTATTAAGGATAACTCAAAACTCAAAAACTACTGGTCAGATTTATACCTTGATCAAATTTATATGAGACAACATGAGAAGCACCGGCGTTCAAATAAAAAAATCATCGAAATCGGTTCACCTAGAAAAAAGTTACGAGGTAACACAAATAAAGTAAAACATACAGTCGAATTGAGTACCTTCTCCTTTTTTGAAGTCGGTTAAAAATTAATTAGCTAAGATCCGCGTAATAAAATAAAATGATCGCTCTTCTTACTTAGAAGAGCACCTCGCGTGATTGCGTGCACTATTCCTCTCACCACTAATCCCAACACCACTACTCCCAAGACCGCTAAGTCAGCCACCGCAGAGTCTATTTCACCTTTTGATGCCTCGCTAAGAGGCGAAACACGCGTCATATTATGAACGGTACTAGTGTGTCGTTCCTAGTGTAGCAGTGTTGAGATTAGTAGTGACAGAGATAGTGCACGCAATTGTGGGAGGGCGGGAGGTGCTCTTCAAACTAGGTAAGGCACATCATTTTTATAATAACGTGGATCTCAGCCATCGATCACTAACAAAAAACTAGATACAGATTCAGTGACATAAAATGTCTTACCGAATGAGCGCCCACTCGAACATTTGGGTGCGCTTTTAATTTGTACGTAGCTTTGTGAATACAACTTTAGGCAATGCAGTTAAGGTTGAATTTACATTAATGTATATTTATTTCAACTAGAATTACGTCAAAACAATTGGCGACAGATTTTAGAGAACTTTTGCATGGGATTGTGTATCTAGTTTTTTATTAGTGATCGATGATCTCTGCTAATTAATTTTAAACATCTTAAATATAATGGATTTCCGCAAAATAACGCCTGATTCTATTAATTATTTTAATTTATATTGTCATTGCTATTATTATAATAGAAAAATCATGTACTTATGGACAGTAGCCATAAAAGTACACACATTAATAATAAAACACCGAACAAATACACTGGGATTGGGCCATCGTTACAGACATGACTATTCTTGCTAATAAGCCTTATATTGTTCTCATGGACCAGGCACAATCGAGGGTAGTTTAGGTCAACATTACCATTCCATATGATGAGAACCTGGTGAAAGCCAAAACAGATAAGCGAACAAAATATCTGGACCTCATCGACCGAAATTATTCCAGTAGTCATTTCCGCGAACAGGCTAATCCCGGTCTGCCTCTCGGGGCAAATGCAGAAGACGGTGCTCTTCGATATCGTCCGCATCATCCGGCAGTTTCTTTTCCTTTCCCTCAAACCCTCGGCCGTTTGGTTTCCCGTGCCGAGGACTTCCATCTGGTTAGATTTTTATTTATTTCTGTATTTTTTATTTATTTATTTCACTATAATGTATATTTATCATTTTCTTTTATATATTTATACAACATATATATTTATACATGACAATCCTGTATTGATGCCCCAAACACCGAACTCACATAGTATATTATATGTGTTTATTATTACTATGACAGAAATAATTTGGGGTTTCAATTGTTAAAAAAATTGGATTTCCTTCTTGCAGATCGTTTGAAAAGTGTTTGATTTAACAAAGCCATTTAACTACATCCTTTGAATTAACAAAAACAAAAAGGAAAAATTATCGGTTATTGAATTTCCTATATTAGAAAGAACAAGCGTGTTTTTCCTGGTTAAATGATAAGGGTATTTACATTTCGATTGCCTCTACGTCTTAATATTACATCGATCTATACTTTCTGACTCAAATGATGTAAGTGACTACCGCCGCTCATGAACAACTGTAACACCAGGGGAATTGCAGGTGCGTTTCCGACCTTTTAGAATGGAAGCTCTTTTCTTGAAGGTCCCTAAGTTGTATCGGTCCGGAAACATCCTTAAACACATAAACGTTATGTCAGATACCAATTTGTGTCTTATTATATTTCAATTGACGAAAATCCGCCCTATTGTATGTCTAAATCGTTACATTACCAATGTGCATTATGAACCGCTATTGTTATAGTTCTGTCTATGCAATAGTTAGAAACGTGTATATAGGTAAATAAAAATATAACAACAAAAACTCAAAACTGGGTTGCCAAGCGCGACAACTATGTATAGCTTATATCCCCACTATGGCAAAACCTATGTTCAGTAGTGTAATTTATATAGTCTGTAATCAATGAATTAATGAATGAAAAGTATATAATAAAAGGAAATAAAAGGAGATGAATAATTGTAAAAAATACTTCCCACCGTCAAACAATTCCCTCCAGGATTACGCTATCGCGCTACAGAGGACTAGAGGGACTGATACAGGAGATAGGCAAGAGCATCTTTATGATAACAGCTTAATAACAATAACAAGCCTAATAGTTTAACTAGTATTTAAAAAACTGCGTAAAAGGTTTACTGAAAATCGTTTTTATAAGTAAGTAGAAACTTTACTAGGTTGTAAGAAATTTTACGAAGCGGCAGGAGTCCGTCTGTCTCTGCCATTCCCCGTCGAGCACGTGATATTGCGTTAACAATGTCATTGGTGGTAGCGATAATCTTATTAAGTTTGCTTATGTACTATGAAATTTTATTGCAATTTATAAAAAGTTACATACTATTATGTTATTATTGGCGGTGTTTCACCCCGTGCCTCGGAAAGCACATTAAGTCGTTGGTCCTGCACCTCTTCTCTCTCAGATCGTCTCCAAATCGGACTATGAGAGCGAGGGAATAGGGAGCACACCTGAGCTTGCGCACACACTCTTGCAATATAACCCTGTCCTACCCAAATGACTAGTCTCCGATCTCCGTGGAAACTGGCCAACGTGATTGAAATGTTGGTCTGGAGAATAATTTATTTCGTTATAAACCTAAAAATAAAATAATTAAAGGTATCGTGCCAATGGTTTTCAGGTAAATTAATGTTATTTTTTATTAATGGCTAGAAAAGATTTAAATAATAAAGTATACGTTTTGTCATATTCTTTTAAACATTCTATTGAAATTTAGAATGTCACTGTTTAAGGATTTCTTATATCTCCACGAATAATTCATTTATAATACGTTTTCATTTTTAATATATCGGGTGTCCCAGAAATAATGGATAATCTTAGAGCGCCTAATAGTACAGGTGATACCTGTACTATTAGGCGCTCAAATAAAATACAAAAAAATATTCCAAGTGGTGCCAAAAATATGAAGGTTAAAAAAATATGTTTTATTGACCTTACTGTACTTTCATGTACACCACTGCCGCAAATTAATGAAATTAGTTGCGTTTTGGTGTTCTTATTCCTCATAGACTATTCTATTAGAAATGCAGTAGAGAGTATGAGTGTCTATTGTACTTTGTTGCAAAAAAAATTTTTGCATGAAATTTTATAAAAAATAATTTTGACAAAAGTTTGAGAGCCATTCGTGAAAAAAAAGTATGAAGACCTAAGTGGCCAACTATTTCAAAAATATGCGCAGTTAATACAGTTTACAAAATGGTATAATACATGATTTTATTTAACGTTAAGATGCAAAAGAATAAATTCGATTGAAGAAAGAAAAAATAACCTTGTCTTAAATTGTCAAAATAAAAGCGTTAAGTTGTACATAAATCTTATTCGTTATCGATGTTCAAATTAACAACTCATTTACATTCAATCTAAATTAATTGCGTAATACTAATCAGCTTTTATTGTCAGTTTGTCAATTTAGTCAGTCAGCGAATGCTATAATTGAATGCGAATGTTTAACTTCACTTTTGTATTTAGTTAAGTCAGTGTATATAAGACAATGTTACATTGAGATTTGTACCTGCACATATTATATTGCCCAGTAGTGACATACGAATTATCTTAACTATAACTTGAAAATAAATATAAAAATTAAAATTTTATAAGGTATTCCATGTAGCGACAAACCAAAAACCAAAATATATCTGGTGGTAGTCTTTAAGTGGAAATCTCATTCAATTTTACAATAAATATGTGTTGTTATTTTGTTTTGCCCCTGCCTGCAGTAAGCTGTAACATTCAATAATGGTACATAGTTTAATTTGTTGCATTGCATCGAGTGATGTAGTGCTCGAACAAAATCCTATGGATTATAGAGCTTGTTTTTATCTTTTCAGTTAATTATTTTTTACGCACTAGAGTTTTTGTTATATTTTATTTCAAACTTTTTAGTTTTATTAATGAACTAGTAGTTCAATTAAGTATTGGTAAGTAAATAAGCTATGGTAAGGAAATGTTAACAAGATATAAATATTAAAAAATAAGGTGTGAATGTAACTAGATTCAACCTATGAAAGTTGGATCTTGTCAAGTTTAAGCTGCTTCAATACATCAATTTATATCCTGTAAATGTTGAAGCTTCTTCAAAGAACTTTGATCGTGTTGCAGATCTAATCTTTATATGATCTATCTTTTCGGGATCAAGGATATTATTAGCCAACCTGGCTAATGTTTTTACTCGCCCAAGAGCTCCATAAGCTTGACCCTTTGCAAAGATAATTGAGCTGAGGTGCAAAGTAGCCCGATCGACTGTAGTTACCTTGTAGCTTATGAACAGTTGCAGGCTAACAAAGTGTTGAAGACAACATCCTCCGTTCAAATTTCCATGCCCCCGAAGTTAATCATAGTCGATCGTACACGGTTCAATCTGTACGCCTACGCGTTACTGATTACCTATGATTGTAGGGACATTTAATTCAACAAATACGGCTTGCGGTAACTCTCCTTTTTCCAATAGGAGTGAGCTATTGGAAAAAGGAGCAGTGAGCAAGTTACTTCGATACTTCTGATAATATTCATAGCGCATTAATGTTATGACATCACAATACTCGCGATCTACGCCCAAAACATAATGTGCTGAGAATGTTGTCCACCTTGTTTGAATCGCCAGATATGAACTTTTATTATGATATCAATGGATCGATCCAGTGAGGTGCTTTTTAGATTGTGGATTTTTATAGCCCAAAAAGACCATTTTTACTGGAAACGAGGCATTCCATCTCAGTTCTCAGGGGTGACAACGCATCTGTATTTTGATTCTTTATTAAGTATAAACGTAGATGTGTATAGGCTACAGCATCCACTTACCATCAGGTGGACGGTGTGCTCTTTTACCATCCTTATTCTAAATAAAAAAAGAATTAACGTACTGTACTTACGAACGTACTTTTTTGAAATTTGTGTCAAATTGTATCATTAAATTGATATATTCTATTATACATTTGGAATTGGCTATTTACTAGCTAGATTTGATATCCATATTGTTAAAATATTAAAATAGTCTTATTCCCCTTTTCTTTTGTCTTTTGCAGTCGCCATATTTAAATATTGTATCGTGTCACTTCTACAAATGAGATGAGTTCAATATGAATCGCACCTGTAGCCTCCTTTACTTGAAATTGGATGCAGGTGGCCATGGGTTGCAATAGCCATTTACCATCAGGCGGGCTGCAATTTCGTTTGTCACTGCTATTTTACAAATAAATGGCTCATGTCTAGCCGTGGACTATCACGGGCTGACGATGGAAAAATTACGAAGATATTATAATCGACTATTACTGTTTGTTGTTAACCTGAGACCTCTTTCTTATACAATACCCAATGAAAAATGAGAGGTTAAATCCTTTTACGCTGATTAAATCCAGGCACAGCTCTCTTAAATTTTGTAGGAATAAACCCGCGACAGTGAATGGCGTTATCGAATTCCATGCGTTTGATGTGTAACGAAATAATGTACGCTACTCTCCGAACCATTTCTTTTTAAGTAATGTCATTACACTTTTTTATTTAATTTTTAAATCTGAAATTCCGTGCGTGTTTTGTTTGGTGCCTTTGATGCTAATAGGAAAGCGAGACTTATTGGCTATACCTATAGTTGTTAAGTCAGAGTCAAAACGTCAAAAAAATAAAAATACATCTATATTATAAGTTTAATATAGGTATTTATTAATCAAATAATTGGAAAATTCATGTAGTCGACGTTTATTTCACTAATACTCGACTTTATGATACCGGGATAAAATCATTACTATCGGCAAATGCTCTGAAACTAAGTAAATTGAGATAAATTAAAACAGCAAATGAAATGCATTAAGAAGAATGAAATAAAACGGAAAAAACTCTTAATATTTTTTTAAATATCGTTCATTTTAAAATAAAAAAGAAATGGAAAAGCTTTTACTATTAACCAAACAAGGGTTATTTTATAAACAAGCAAAACGTATTTTCAAAACAAATCTTCAGTACGAATAATAAGTAATATTTGCACCACTCAAAAGGCACCATGCACCACATTCTATATTTAATGAATTAAGGCTTAAAATCGATTTCAGTGCATTCATTGTATGTTATAAATGCTTCAACATCTTAATTAAGTCACTTGAGTGCTTTTTGGGTCGTTTAAAGCCCCTTGAGATGCCGAGGGGGCTAAGGTAATATTTTAAATACTCTCTATGGAAACAGCTACTTAAACTCGTGGGTCATTATGGCTTGAAGGATTTCCCTTATTATTTTGTACCCCTGTAATTTTGAGATTTTTGTGAACGAGAATTCATTTAAAAATTTGATTCAATTCGTTTGTAAGCTTTTCTGCCTTTTTCAACGAAATATCAAGATAATTTCTTCATCGATCACAAGTCCACTGCTGAAAATAGGCGTCCTCCAAAACACAGTCCAGAGCTCCCTGCATCTATCGGCTTCCTGCATGCCTAACTAGCTTGTCACTCCATCTATGGGTGGCCGGCCGGTACTAGGTTACCACTAGAGACCTTTCTTACCCGTAGGTTGTCGGTTCTTCAAGTTATATGGCCGGCCCATTGCCGCTTCCGCTTACTGATCCGTTGCGCTATGTCTATTACTCTGGTTCTTATAAGGATATCATCGGTACGAATTCTACAGCACAGAGAAACACCTAAACTTCTTTCTTTGGCTAATTATTGCTATTTTTTATTAAATAAAATTTTAAGTCTGGTAATAATTATAAAGACGATAACAAAGACGCCATTATAATAACTGTCTTTTATATACTTGTCTATAATAAATGACTTTCTCCTGATGTAGGGATAATTTGCCTTAATCGCCATGCGTGACAATTGGATTGACGATTGCTGTACTTCTGGGTATATCACATTCCGTCATCTATCTGAGATAATGTTAAAATCATTTCCAGTAGTGGCCTTTTGTGACACCCACGGAGCTAAAAGGGTCGATAGATTATTTTACGATGAATTGCTGCTTTTTCATACAAAAAGTTATCTGCTTGTTTTATTGAATAAGGGTGACAAACAAGCACACAGTCCACCAGATGGTAAGTGGATGCTGTGGCCCATAGATATCATAGATAACATTTATCCTTGATTAAGAATCAAAATGCAGGTGCGTTGTCACCCCTGAGGACTAAGATGAAATGCCTCGTTTCCAGTAAAAAGGGTCTCCGGTTCTCTATACTCACCATACGAAACTCTTGACTCTCTGAAACTCTATACTCACAGTTGGGGCAATGTCCGAAGAATATAGTGAATGAGGAAGGGTCTCTAGCTTTAGCTTTTCTAATTTTGACAAAGTCTGAAGTTTGTTATGCAGTATGTGGCCGGGCGTTGTTATGAAGATGCAATGGCGAAGAGCAGTTCAACAATCTGGGTTGCTCGAATGCTAGCTTCTTCATCATCATTTGCAAGTTTTGACAATGACAATCAGCAGTAACTGTGGAACCGGATGGCAAGAAGCTATAGCAAAAAACACCAGTAGTAAACCACAAAACTATCACTATAATTTTTTTGTCCAATCTTTTGTTTCAGGCACCGTTTGAGACGCATTGTTACCATGTCAGAACTCGTGTTAAAAATAACACGAATATTTTTATAATCCATGGTTATAAATGTAGTGATGTTGCATAAAAAAAAAAACAAAAACAAATGAATAACTAAATTTGAAAAAAGAATTATTATTACTTAAGCTTTAAATATAAAATTTATTTGCATTTAGAATTCCAAGTTAGACCATAGCTACTACAGTTCAAAGTAACCACTTCACCAAAATAACAATTTCATAAGTAAAGACCTATTTTTTTTCCTGTCTGTCGGCTGCTAGTGGGAAGAATCGGAAACTGAAATTAGGTTCGCATGTTGTGTAAGCGCTCGTTAGTGATCAAAGCCGCTTTTAAATCTCTTCTGAGAAACCAATTAAAACTACTAGAGCATATAAATTACTGCGATCGCATAATACCGTCTGCAATTTGTTATTTTTATTACTTAAAGAAGAAATTCCTAGTACGGGGTTACATTTTAACCTTTTTTTATTTAACTGAAGTGACAAACGAGCTGACAGTCGCCCTGAGTAAGTAGTTGCAGCAAGCCACGGAAACATGCAACTAACTTCAAACAAAATATGAGGCCACACAGCCTACAGCTAGAACAGTTAAAATTCATATCGAGAGGGCTTCAGGGCAAGGAACTGTTCACCGTGCTGCCCAAATGCGTTGGCGGACTTCACATGCCTTCGATTTTTTTTTTCTCAGAAAAGCATGTTTCCTCACAATGTTTTCCTTCACCGTTAAACACGTGGTAAATCAGTACTTAAAATTGCAACTAACAATTTAATTGTTGCCGGCGGGTATCGTACTCGGGTTTCTCGCTTACTGTGAAATTTACAGCCAACGCTTAGCCCCTAAGCTATCAACGGCTCACCTGTAACTATGCCAGCTCTTTATACTCTTCAGACTAGAACCATGGTCTGCTGTATAGCGACAGAAAAAGGTTAGAGTGTGGTACTCTACTTAGACGGACACTCAGGTAGAAAAGGAGTAAAACGAATTTTACGGATTTTATCGCGTTACGTTTTGAGGTAATTGATGTCCCGATGTCAAAGTTAACCCGGAGTACCTTCAGCTTTTTAATTAGTAATTTTGGTTCGATCTACGCAGAATGATTTTTTTTTTAAACATGGGTGACAAACGAGCACACAGTCCACCTGATGGTAAATGGTTGTTGTGGCCCATAGACAGCTACATCTATCTTCGATTACGAATCAAAATGCAGATGCGTTGTCACCCGTGAGGACTAAGATGGAATGGTTCGTTTCCAGTAAAAAGGGTCTCCGGTTCTCTACACTAACCATACGAGAACACAGCGGCATAAGCTGCTATTTCACGCTGGTATTCTGTGAGAGCGTGGTCCTTCCGCGGTCGAGCCGACCCATTCGTGCTACAACCATAATATAGCTGCAGCATGGCTCTACCACGTATAAAAGTTACTCTATCTTGAAGACTTGCAGAGGTATTAATTACAGGATCCCAAGCAGGTTTTTTTATTTTTAGTTGTTATTAGGACGACGCTGCTACCCATCTCCTGATTTGTTTCCCTCTGTTGCCACTTACGATACCCACCGGGATGATATGGGATAGTGGATTCTTACACCTCCACTACACGGTTGATAATACAGTACGGTTTAGACTATACTACATTATAGCTTAAATACGGCCCACTTATGAGCATCAGTACGTATGTAGACTGTAACTGTACTTTTGTTTTACCAGAATATGTTATAAAATAAGCGTATTACACATTTCACTTTTAACAATACCACATATATAGTTTTTATCATAAATTTATTCTAAATAATTCCGTTTAGTAATTGTTCGTACCCATGTCGACCCTTGGGAATCGTTAAGGATAACTAACGGTTCCAGTTAGATATACTTTAAACTAGGCGATAAAAGGCAGAATACCTGAGCTACCTTAAACAAGGTTATTTATATATAAATTATTATACAAAGAAAAGGATAACAGCGATTCTAATAAACGATGAGAACGTTTCATTGTGATTGGAGCTTTTGGTTTAAAATATTTGTGTTTATTTCAAGATTAAGATTTCGATTGTTTTGGAAGTCCCTTTAGATTTATTTTATTGGGCATATTTTTATACTTAAACAGATTTCCTTGTTGTAGTTTTTTGAAATGAAACACTAAAATTTACAAATACGAAAATTTGTTAATAACATCAACTCGTTCCATTTACTTTTTTTGAAGTTTGATAAATTGTTCTCGACACAATGATTTCGAACACGGTAAACAGAAGCATTACTAAAACAGATGAACTCAGTAGTCGGCTCTTAACTGTTTTACACAGTACTGTTAGAACGTTTCTTACTTCAGTATTTTGGAAATTAAAGCAATATCTACTAATTTAGTAAGTAATGTACAAACTAGACGTAATTAGTTAAAATATTTTCATACACGAACTCGACAGAGGAGTCTTTCTTTCAAAGTCGAAATGCGTTAGGATTTTCTGTAAACAATGGAATTTTAATTAAAAACATTGTCATTGAAATAAGGCAAGGCAAACGTTTTCATAACAATAATTCAAAGGCTGCTCATAAAGAAAATACAAGTTTGCAAGTTTAATTTTGGAAACGCTTTCGAAAGTAAAATAGTTGACTGAATTGTACTTACCTTAAAGGAATCGCGAATATTTATGTACATCGTGATAGCTATTGTTACCCGAAGTTACATTCTATTCATAATGTGGTCAGTCCATTAGCTTAAAATTTAAAAAGTAAGTTCACATTGTCTACGTGGTAGAGCCACGCTCTAGTTATATTATGAAGATGAATGGGTTGGCTCGATCGGGGAAGCACCAAACTCTCACAGAATACCAGCGTGGAAAAGCAGCTTAACGCTGCTGTGTTTCGTATGATGTGTGTAACGTAGTCTTAGTTACATATATTGTATATATATTGCTTACTATAACTCAATAATAATATATACTGTTATTATTGTACTATATTGCTTGCTTTACAGCTAATGTATACTATGGCTTGATTATAATAAAATATATTGTAAGAAATTATTCCACTTCTGATGTTAGAAATTATTCTCAAAGTTATTTAAGTAGGAGATTGCAGTTCTACCTTCATTTGTTCGTGTGTCCTTTTATTTTTTTACCCTTATTCCCAACAATATAGTTTTTTTTAATGAAGTTTATTTTCTTGTGATGCCGAAGGGTTTCTTTTAAACACCCTCCAATACAAGTTTTGAGGACCGGATTACTCTTTTACTAATAACGAGGCATTCCATCTTTGTCCTTTTACATTTTTTGATTCTTAATCAATGATAGATGTAGATGTCTAGGGGCCACAGCATTCACTTACCATCAGGTGGACCTGTGTGCTCGTTTGTCAGTGTCACCCTTATTCTATAAAAAAAAAAAAATACAAATACATGAATCCACGTCTATATATTCTTCCTTTCTTATTCATCATCAGTTCGTGAAAGTCTACGGCTGATCCTGAACCTCGCCCGTGTTAGGGCTGGATTTGTCCTATTGACCACGCTTGGAATACGAACTGGCGATTGCAATGCCAGATGTCTCGTACCTTTAACGCTAATGCCCGTCACCAGTTTGTCATCCGTCGGAAGCCTTAAGATCTTTCTAGAATTTCCCATAGCCTTTTTTTACGACACCCGCAATACGAATTGGGGCTGGGGCGACGGAAACTCTTATGTTGCTATCATACGTCATAATAACGTATTCAGCTTAAGTTTTTGATGAGTATATATTACTTTAGCAAATACTGAAATTAATAGCGTTCAAGCCGATTACCTCCATCCCACGCCTCTAAAACATTAATAGAATATGCAAATACTATATAATATTTGATTTAATATATTGCGTCGATTCCTTCCAGCGTTTGTGTAGGAAAACCCTTCCATCTCTTCATCAGCACTTTTCCCTTTTAAGCGCAGGAATTATGATAAATCTCCTCGATGTATGGTAAATTTACTTGAAACCGTTCCAAAGTCGATTATAAATTAAAGCGTCTTGAATTTCTAATTAATCGATATGTTAACATTGCCGTATCGTGGTGACCTAAAGGAATTCATAACCCCATTTCGTTGGCAGGTTCCGTAGTTGACAACTGGAAATGTCAGATAGGTCTCACGAATTCCGATAGACGGCATTATAACTATTTCGTTTAGCCAGACATAAAGTCTAAGCAGACTGGCAATGGCGAATAGCGGCAAAGGTGCGGGAAATCTGGTATTGCGATGACATTCATCCATCGACTTCCTCCATGTCTTACCAGATCGTCACTTCACCTAGTGGGGGCTCTGTTTAAGTATAAAATATGCCCAATAAAATATTATTGGGCATATTTTTATACTTAAACAGATTTCCTGTTGTAGTTTTTGAAATGAAACACTAAAATTTACAAATACGAAAATTTGTTAATAACATCAACTCGTTCTATTTATTTTTTGAAGTTTGATAAATTGTTCTCGACACAATGATTTCGAACACGGTAAACAGAAGCATTACTAAAACAGATGAACTCAGTAGTCGGCTCTTAACTGTTTTACACAGTACTGTTAGGACGTTTCTTACTTCAGTATTTTGGAAATTAAAGCAATATCTACTAATTTAGTAGTAATGTACAAACTAGACGTAATTAGTTAAAATATTTTCATACACGAACCTCGACAGAGAGTCTTTCTTTCAAAGTCGAAATGCGTTAGGATTTTCTGTAAACAATGGAATTTTAATTAAAAACATTGTCATTGAAATAAGGCAAGGCAAACGTTTTCATAACAATAATTCAAAGGCTGCTCATAAAGAAAATACAAGTTTGCAAGTTTAATTTTGGAAACGCTTTCGAAAGTAAAATAGTTGACTGAATTGTACTTACCTTAAAGGAATCGCGAATATTTATGTACATCGTGATAGCTATTGTTACCCGAAGTTACATTCTATTCATAATGTGGTCAGTCCATTAGCTTAAAATTTAAAAAGTAAGTTCACATTGTCTACGTGGTAGAGCCACGCTCTAGTTATATTATGAAGATGAATGGGTTGGCTCGACCGGGGAAGCACCAAACTCTCACAGAATACCAGCGTGGAAAAGCAGCTTAACGCTGCTGTGTTTCGTATGATGTGTGTAACGTAGTCTTAGTTACATATATTGTATATATATTGCTTACTATAACTCAATAATAATATATACTGTTATTATTGTACTATATTGCTTGCTTTACAGCTAATGTATACTATGGCTTGATTATAATAAAATATATTGTAAGAAATTATTCCACTTCTGATGTTAGAAATTATTCTCAAAGTTATTTAAGTAGGAGATTGCAGTTCTACCTTCATTTGTTCGTGTGTCCTTTTATTTTTTTACCCTTATTCCCAACAATATAGTTTTTTTTAATGAAGTTTATTTTCTTGTGATGCCGAAGGGTTTCTTTTAAACACCCTCCAATACAAGTTTAGAGGACCGGATTACTCTTTTACTAATAACGAGGCATTTCACCTTAGTCCTTTAACATTTTTTGATTCTAAATCAATGATAGATGTAGATGTCTAGGGGCCACAGCATTCACTTACCATCAGGTGGACCTGTGTGCTCGTTTGTCAGTGTCACCCTTATTCTATAAAATAAAAAAATAAACAAATACAAATACATGAATATCTCTCTATCTAATCTAATCTATAAAGGAAGAATATATAGTCTATATATTCTTCCTTTCTTATTCATCATCAGTTCCTGAAAGTCTACGGCTGGTCCTGAACCTCGCCCGTGTTAGGGCTGGATTTGTCCTATTGACCACGCTTGGAATACGAACTGGCGATTGCAATGCCCGATGTCTCGTACCTTTAACGCTAATGCCCGTCACCAGTTTGTCATCCGTCGGGAAGCCTTAAGATCTTTCTAGAATTTCCCATAGCCTTTTTTTACGACACCCGCAGTACGAATTGGGGCTGGGGCGACGGAAACTCTTATGTTGCTACCATACGTCATAATAACGTATTCAGCTTAAGTTTTTGATGAGTATATATTACTTTAGCAAATACTGAAATTAATAGCGTTCAAGCCGATTACCTCCATTCCACGCCTCTAAAACATTAATAGAATATGCAAATACTATATAATATTTGATTTAATATATTGCCTCGATTCCTCCCAGCGTTTGTGTAGGAAAATCCTTCCATCTCTTCATCAGCACTTTTCCCTTTTAAGCGCAGGAATTATGATAAATCTCCTCGATGTATGGTAAATTTACTTGAAACCGTTTCAAAGTCGATTATAAATTAAAGCGTCTTGAATTTCTAATTAATCGATATGTTAACATTGCCGTATCGTGGTGACCTAAAGGAATTCATAACCCCATTTCGTTGGCAGGTTCCGTAATAGTGACAACTGGAAATGTCAGATAGGTCTCACGAATTCCGATAGACGGCATTATAACTATCTCGTTTAGCCAGACATAAAGTCTAAGCAGACCGGCAATGGCGAATAGCGGCAAAGGTGCGGGAAATCTGGTATTGCGATGACATTCATCCATCGACTTCCTCCATGTCTTACCAGATCGTCACTTCACCTAGTGAGGGGGCGCCCTACACTTCTACCAGTACGAGGCTGCCACTCGATAGCGTAATAAAGGGTTCCGGAGAGCTGTGACACCGTGCAGAGATACTGTCCGCTGACAGACAGACGAACGGACAGGGAGGCTTAGTAATAGGGTCCCGTTGGTTTCCCTTTGGGTACGGAACCCTAAAAAGAGCTAATCTGTACAAACAACCTTGGTAAGGGTAGGGTACTAAATATAAAAATTCATTATATTTAAACAATATGTGATATATGTAGGAAAGGTCTGTGTGAATTAGAGACGTGTTGATGCTTCTATAACTTTAATTATACTGATCCGAACTTATTCTACCTTAACACTAATATATATACTATTGTGGTGGCTACACTACACCTCCCACCGACAAAAAAAAATAAAAATAAAATTATCTATTTTTATCAAACCTAAAAACTATTCTAAACATAATTAAAGAATATCTAAATGAAAACTATAATCTAAGGTATAATGTCTACATTTATGAGGCTGGCAAACCAGTAACGTAAAATGTGTAGTCACATTAGTTATAGTAATTGACATAATCAGGCTTAATTATGTAACATAACATAATATAATATTATTATGTTTTGATTTTCGCAAACATTTATGTTATTTTTATTCGTATCCTTAATCATTAAGACAAGTCATCTAGTTCCGACATTTAATAATACATAGTATTCATTTCATTATCATATCTCTTTTCACACTTCAATACTTCTCTTTATTCCCTTTTTTACTTCATATATTTATGTACTTCATTCTTGTTTAACAATTATTTATTTTTCATTTTACTTCACAGCATTTTAGCTACATATTCATTCAATATTTGTGTCATTTCTTTCACGTACACGGCTCGCGTACATACATGATCAAGACAATGACCAATATCACTTCATCAATTCTTTACATTTATAGCGTTTCAGTTCATATAATTTATTATTTAATTGTATCATAACTTTCACGTACACGACTCGCGTACATACATGATCAAGATAATGGACAATATTCCCATACAATTCTTGATAAATTCTTATTTCACTCAATAACAATAGTTAGAACTCATTCTGGTTTTATCGAATCCTGTTCGGATTTAAAAATGTTTAAAATTAATCGGTTATTAGGTTTTCCAAACTCTCAGCTGATCAGGCCGATTGTATGTGGATATGCTAACCTCCGATAATTTTCTTTACCTTACTCTCACAACTTCACACTATTAATATTTTTGATTTATAATTCCGTATTTCGTAACTTAGCCATAAATCTACTCATCTTTTACAAATTTATATTATACAGTCTCCTATAATATTTAGGTATATCATTGTCAGTCAGGATTGAGGCTCACAATATGGGCACAACAAAATTGAAATTAATTAATTGTATACATAATATAATTGAGTTTCTAAATCGTTTTGAACGAAGTTATTATTTTCATAATCCACATAAGTAAGTTAGATATTCAAACTGTTATCTTATGATTTAAAAGTTTAATCAATATTAAACAAAAATAAATTATTGCATTTCATATTAAGATACAGAACAAAGAAGTCAAAGCAACGTAATCATTTTCAGTAACAATAACATAATCACATAACAAGAGACAGATCAAAATACAAATTGCAATCCCACTCCTAGCAGGGCAAGCGATTTGAGACACCTTTGTTTTAATTACTAAAGTATGTATATGAAACGTTTGCGATTACATAGAACTATGACCACACAGTGTGATTGACACCTAATTTTAAGATAACTTGTACAAACTGTTATAATATGAATGCAAGTAAAATAAAATGTACCTTAAAGTGATAGTTTTAAATATTTTTGAATTTATACAGAAGTTAAGATACATTACATCGTGAATAGTTTTATTAGTTTTACATACATCGAAAAATACATTAGCTTTTTTTATTTTTATAAATTACTTTTGCAAGAAATATGATGTTTATTTTTCGTATATACAACATTATTGAAAAATTACTACAACTACTACAAGTTTATATAACAAAACATTAATTTATTTTAACATTCAAAAGAACAATTTTAATTTTTATGTAGGTTAGCATATAAATTTAAGGTTCATTGCCTTTAGAGAAGAAAAAATACATTTAACAATAGCGATGTTTAAAACCCTTTTCAAAATTGAATACTACCATTTAAATAAAATTTACTACAGAAAAAAAATAACAGCGGAATATATCATTAGTATTATTTTAACCATACGAAAATTAATTGATGATAAATCATGGTAAATTTAAGTACGTAAAAATGTAATCTACTATATTATTTCATTCGGTTTTGCAGGACACAGTAATAAAAAGAATATATAACAATAAACAATAACTGTATAAAATTGAATATAAAATCGTCTTGTGCCAACATACAAGAGAGCTTAAAAGTAACTTAATTTTTAATATTGCATTATGATTTTTTTTAGCAGGTGCACTAATAAATATATTAAGGTATCAATTAAATCGTGAAGTATCTGATTAATAAACTCAACTTTATCATATTATATTAAATACAAAATTTTAAAAACATAACTTTTTTTATAATAATTAAAACTTTTTAAGAAATGTTAAAAGAAATGACGAAAAATATGCTGATTCGATGTTACCTCAAATTTTCTTCTTTTTCTTTGTGGTTCAATTTTCATATTCTTCTGGACAGAAGCTTGCAAAAGTACAACTGTTACTTCCTTTTAAAATTAATCTGCCGTTTCTTGAATTTTGAACTTTGGTCATCATATTTTTAATTTTAGTTAGTTCCTATACAATTATTATTGTGGCCTCTTCTTGTATTCATATTTATTTGTTTTCGTCACATCCGGTATTGCGTCCATTCCGTTATAATATATTTTTTCCATGATGATTTCCATTATTTTATTTTTAATTTTCTCTCTTTATGTAAGCCCGGCGGTGCGCGTACATTGTAGCAGCGCACCGCCTGGCAGAATCGCCATGTGATATATGTAGGAAAGGTCTTGTGTGAATTAGGAGACGTGTTGATGCTTCTATAACTTTAATTATACTGATCCGAACTTATTCTACCTTAACACTAATATATATACTATTGTGGTGGCTACACTACAAATATACATTATGAAAGACTCGGGGCGGCAGAAACACAAAGGCTAATTCCTAAGTTATAGTATCCATCATTTTAAGTGATAGAGAAACGCTGCAGCTATATTATTATCTCTGCAACACGAATAGGTTAGGTCAAACGAGGAAGGAACACGCTTTGACAGAATACCAACCAGCATAATATCAATGCATAATACTGTTGTGTTTCGTATGGTGAGTGTAGTGAACAGGATACCCCTTTCTACTAGTATCGAGGCATTCTATCTTAGTCCTCGGAGTTGAAAACACATCTGCATTTTGATTCGATTTTGTTTATTAATCGAGGATAGATGTAGATGCTCGTTTGCAACCCTTATTCTATATAAATGGTAGATAAAGTCTCAGGTTTAAACAAGTTTGTTAATAAATAAATCTCGTCGTAAAGTAATGAATTTGACAGCAAATACGAAATTTTGCGAAGACTGTGGTACCACGGGTAAGAGACTTTTTTCTGACAACGATTCTTCTTTAAACCGGAAACTATCAACAAACCACGTTTTGTAATAAGGCCGTAAAGGTTTAGAGTTCTAAATTCTGCGGACTGTGTCGCACTTTTCATCTAATTAATTGCTATAGCAAATTTTGTCCCGCATTGTAATAATGAATACAGTCATCATCATTACAGCCCTTCACAAATCCACTGCTGAACATAGGCCTAAATACAGTATTCAAGTAAAAGTTTTATGCGTTCCGTATGTTGTCCTTTTTTTCATGGGGAAACGCCTCGCTGGTGCAAGGACGGGTATTGTCGGACTCGCACCGACTAAAACCCCATGGCGTTCACCTCCGACGCATATTGCTAGGGACACGGGAATGCTTTCGCACGCATCCGCGGCCTCACTAGTGCTGGCCGCCCATGGCTGCCCCTCTTGAGAGAAGACTACTCCTCCCCCATCTCGTTGTCAGGTAAAGCGCACCAGAACACATGGCACGCCTTCCTACACGGCCTCCAACTAAACACCAAACCCGTAAGACGCCCCCGTGCCTAAAAAGCCTATAATAAATGTAAAAACACTCTGTGATACACATTACTTTGTCCAACTTATTAAGGAGTGTTAGAGTCGTGGAGAGATTTAAGGATACTTAATGTATTTTTATGAATAACATGGAAAACCTAAGATCGAAAGATCTCTGCACACAATACAGTCCTACTTAAATTCTAAACCGCAGCATTCCATGTTCTGGTATGTGCTGAGTGGTGTTCTTTTTAGTACATATTCCATATTTTTATAATAGCTTCAATTATTTCCTTATATTTATGTAGTTGTTTTGAAGTGAAAACTTCCTTAGAATCGTTGTGATTTGAAACTCGATGAAACGAAAAAGCGACACTAAAAAGAGACAAACAGCCTGGGCTGACGCATCAACATCTTGGGATGTAAACACCAGCGCTCTTAAAAAGAAGTATAATTCCGCCTCCAGGTCCTTCAAAAGAGTCATTGCCAAGGCAAGGTCTGAGCACATCGGCAGAAATGGCGAGAAGCTAGTTCACTTTCTTTCGGGAACCCGTGAATTCTGGTCTCTCGCCAAGGCCAAGGGAACTTCTGTCAGCCATCTCTTCCATCTCTGCACAGAGAGGACGACTCACCGGCCCATGCCGCAAAGGAGAAAGCCGAGCTGTTAGGCTCTCTCTTTGCGTCCAACTCGATTCTTGATGACGGGGGAACACACCGCCGACCATCCCGCGGTGTGAGTGCTCTATGCCGGATGTGCGGTTTACACAGCACTCGGTTCGCAAAGCACTCCTTAGCCTGGACGTCAGCAAGTCGAGTGGGCCTGACGGAGTCCCTCCCATTGTGCTGAAGACGTGTGCTCCGGAGTTAGCACCGGTTTTAACGCGTCTTTTCCGATACTCCTACTCCCAAGGCGTAGTCCCGAATTCATGTAAGACAGCTTTGGTCCACCCGATACCTAAAAAAGGCGACCGCTCAGACCCGTCTAACTACAGGCCTATCGCCATCACCACCTTGTTCTCCAAAATAATGGAATCCATTACAAACTAGGTCATGAAGTACCTTGAGGATCACCAGCTGATTAGTGACTGCCAGGTACGGTTTTCGTCGGGGTCAATCAGCTAGTGATCTTCTAGTCTACCTGACTCATAGATGGGCAGTAGAGTCCAAGGGGGAGGCATTGGCCGTTAGTTTAGACATAGCGAAGGCCTTCGATCGGGTCTGGCATAAAGCGCTTCTTTCGAAACTCCCTTCCAATGGGCTTCCCGAGAAATTGTGCAAATGGATCACCAGTTTCCTTGCTGATCGGAGCATCAAGGTCGTAGTTGACGGTGCATGCTCTGATTACAAGCCTATCAACGCTGGTGTTCCACAAGGCTGCGTGCTATCACCAACGCTGCTTCTCCTGCATATCAATGATATGTTGCAAACTGGTAACATTCATTGCTATGCAGACGACAGCACTGGTGATGCCTTATATACCGGCCGTGCCAATATTTCTCGGGAAAACGTCGCCGAGTACCGGGAAAAACTTGTGTCGGAAGTCGAGTCTTTGCTGAACAAAGTCTCGGACTGGGGGCGACTAAATTTAGTCCAGTTCGATCCCCAGAAGACACAAGTTTGCGCGTTTACCGCTAAAAAGAACCCCTTTGTGGTATCTCCTCAGTTTCAAGGCACTCCCCTTCCTGCCCCAGCTAGCATCGGAATCCTCAGCGTCGACATATCGAAAGCGTGTAGTTTCGTGGTCATTTGGAAGGGAAGGCCAAATTGGCCTCTAAAAAGCTTGGCGTGCTCAGCAGAGTGAGACAGTATTTCATGCCGGCACATCGCTTGTAACTTTACAAAGCGCAAATTCGGCCTCACATGGAACACTGTTCTCATCTCTGGGCCGGGGCACCCCAGTGCCAGCTCCTTCCACTTGACCGCATACAGCGCAGAGCGGTTCGAATCGTCAACGACCGAGTTCTTTCTGATCGGCTCGATTCACTGGCGCTGCGTAGGGATGTTGCATCCCTTTGCATTTTCTATCGAATCTACCACGGGGAGTGCTCTGAGGAACTGTTCGGATTAATTCCAGTCGCTCAATTTCACCATCGCACATCGCGACAAAACTCGCGATACCATCCATACCACCTGGATGATTGGCGGTCCACCACTGTGCGATTTAGAAGAATTTTTCTTCCTCGCACAACTTCCTTGTGGAATCGATTTCCACCAGCGATTTTTCCGGACCGATACGACTTAGGGACCTTCAAGAAAAGAGCCTAATCCTTTTTAAAAGGCCGGCAACGCATCTGCAATTCCCCTGGTGTTGCAGTTGTTCATGGGCGGCGGTAGTCACTTACCATCAGGTGAGCCGCATGCTCGTTTGCTCCCTCTTCTATAAAAAAAAACATAGATAGATGTTCTATAGGATTTAGCCTGTGAGAGAATGAGCTAGAATACAGTGTAGACCGCGAACTCAAAAAGTTGTGGATTCGAATCCGCCATTCGACTACTGTCTGTTTTGTCTATACTAAAATACTGTGTTTCCTATTATCTTGGTCTCCTCTTTGTGCCTTGCTTGAAAGATGGTTTATATAAATTTTAGCTGTTAAAATAAACAATATAAAAAATTTACAAATTCATTAAGTAAATAAAATTAACCATATTGAACAAAATTATCTTATTATATCAATCCATATTTATAACAATCCACGATTTCATAACTTCAGGCCATTTAGCGTCTATATTACGTACCATCTTGGCAGTAAATCAATTTTTGTTTGACACTCGTAAAATGACTTTACCTATAGAATGAAGAAGATGGCGCTATTACAAAGCAATTTTACTCGAAAGAAAATATTCTTTTGATTTATATAACTAAAATTTAGTTAAAAATAAGGATTGTAACATTTATTTGTTATAAAATTAAACTTTTATCTTATATTAAATAAATAATTTGCCGTGAAATAATTTTATTTTATACTTCATTTCATTTGAAGGTTTCGCTTTTACCGCGTGTGAACCGCACACATGTTTTTTTGTCGCGCAGTGTTATATTTACCTTAAATAATTACTTAGAGGATTTGCCAATATTGGCTATGTATGAAAAGCGGATTGGCTATGAGAATGAGAATATCAAACGTTTCGCATAGATTAAGCCACTCTCTTTGCTTATCTGAATATTTAACACATAGGGGTGACAACACGTCTGCATTTGATTTTTAATTGAGGTTTTTGTGCCACAGTATCCACTTACCATCATGTGGACTGTGTGCTCGTTTCTCAAATTCATTTCAGTAAAGCAATAACGACAAAATAATTAAGGTACCTCCTTCCAACATTTATCAAGAAGACATAAAAGCTTCTTAGCCCTTCCTTTCGTCGGCTTTTTAGTGTTAATCTATACATCTATACATATAAATAAAACTAAAGTGTCTGTCTGTTATATCAAAATTACTGTCTTTTTGAGCTCATGGAGTTATTTGCATGCCATTAAGACATGAACAACTATTTTAAAAATAACCTTCGGAATGGCTGAAACTACTACAATGAAACTTCATGAACGTATAGAGAGTAATGCCAGGAGTGATCTCCATTTCATTCAAAAAACCTTTGATTTTTTTTGAGAAATCGATTATAATATACTATAATACTTATAAAATAAACGCTCTTTTATGATTATTTTAAAATTAAATATCGCCACATTCATCGCACGCCTAACATTTAAGTAAACACTTTACCTAAAGAAAAAAGTCAAGTGATTGTTGACTTCTAAAAAATATTTCTCCAATTGCGTCCACTGTAACTTAGAGCAGTTTACGTTTACCGAGTAATTACTTAACTTGTTAAGTACATGCGTTCTGATTTGAAACACAAACGTTACAGTTCGAGTTGCGTTGTGAAATCGCGCTTGACAAGTGAATGTGTAAACAAAGTTCCCGTTCATTACTCGATAAGTGTCCGGGAAAAGTAAACATAGAGTATAGTGCTTTACATGCAATAATAAAAAAAAACTGCTGTCTCATCGTAAGAAGCCTTTGATGTACAACTTGTTGTAGAAATAAAATTAAGAAAAAATAATGTTACGATGAACAACAGTACATTGTTCATGAAACACATACATTATACGAAATAGACCTTTATAGTTCACTGATGAAATGGACCTTTCCAAGAATGTGTTTGCTGATAAAGGTCTATAGTAGTATAACAGGTATATCAGGGCTTATAATTTTTGGATGTATTTTCTGTCAATCAGTTCAGCTCTCTCTCTTCTGTGACAGCACTGCGTTCAGTATACATTTGCATTTGGAGATACATGTGATATATAATACTACATTTTTATATGCATGCAACAGGATATTCTAAATGCTTTTACTTAAAAAAAATCCGCTGGGTTACCTGTCGGTTCTTTTCAGACCAGAAGCTTCCGGAAAAGTATTAAGTAAGATTTTAAACAAATATTATTTGTAATCTACACTGGACAAAAGTTATTCTATTCTTTACTAATCAATTTTATCAAACACAGTTTCTTCCTATTCTTAAACGTCGACTTTAAATACATAGACGTGTAGTCATACATGCGGCATTCCTACCAAAATATATCACGTTTTTATTACTGTTATAGTAAACACAATAGTTTTTTTATAAAACAAATTATTTGCGCTCGAAACAAGGCAGAATATATACTGATTTATAATAAACAAATAATATTAAGGGCCGATTTTTCAAACGTTTGGTAAAAGTTATCCATTAAATAAATTATAACCTGAATGAAGTGAAACAATTGAATTACACGTGGTAGAGCCATGTTGCAGATATATTATAATATAGCACGAATGGGTCGGCTCGACCGGGAAAGACCACGCTCTCACAGATTACCAGCGTAAAATAGAACTTAATGCCGCTGTGTTTCGTATGGTGAATGAATGGGAGACCCCTTTTACTGGAAACAATGCATTCCATCCTAATCCTCAGGGGTGACAACGCATCTGTATTTTGATTATTGATATTTATTGAGGATAAATGTTAATGTCTATGGTCCGCAGCATCCACTTACAATCAGGTGGACTGTGTGCTCGTTTGTCACCCTTATTCTATAAAAAAAACTGTTCACACAACTGTAGTTTTTAATTTGTTTATATTGTATTTTATCCTATAAATAAATAATAATTATACTTACACTTAATATGGACTAATTAATGTCTAAAGTAAAGTTATTATTATTATTATAAATTTTAACTAAGAATTGAGAAATCAGCCCCAAACCTCATAAAGCCACAACATGATCATTGCGCACGCTACAGTGCTCTTACAGTACTCTCTTTGATAGAACCATAAAAATACATAAACATAAACACTCACGCCTGTCACCCAGAGGGGTAGGCAGAGACTATGGACTTCCATTTGGCACGATCCAATATACACAAAAACAAATATATACCTACTTTACGTAGTAAAACCACGTTGCAGTGAATTATTTTACCTTTGCTTTGTTATTTAATAATAAAGGTGATAACTTCTATGAATTGAAATAAATAAATAAATTATGGTTGTGGCACAAATGGCTTGGCTCAACCGGGGAGGACCACGTTTGCACGGAATGCCAGTGCGAAATAGCAGCATAATGCTACTGTGTTTCATATGACAAAAAGACGAGAGCCAGAGACAAAGCAGACTATCTTAGTTCTCAGGGGTGATAATTAGACATGTGTCAACCGTGAATGATTCGTTCATTTGACACGGGTCGCATCGATGTATTGATGATTGCAATTACATTTTTTGAACTTTCAGAATCTAAGACCAAAGAGTATAGTAATGTCCGACGACCGACATTATCGAGTGGATCTCACAGATCATAGAGTACTGAAACTCGAAATGATCCATTTGAATGATCGACCCTAATGACCCGGCTCGTTAGACGAATCAATACTTGAATGATCGAGTCACTAAAAATTAACGAATGACACGTGTCTAGTGATAAAGTACCTGCATTTTGATTTTTAACCGAGGATAGATGTAAGTGTCAATACGCTACAGCATCTCCTTACCATCAATAAGACTGTGGGCTCATTGTGTGTGGCACCCTTCCTTTTTTATGAAAGGAAAGTTAATTCAGTCTAGTAAGTAAAAAAATTTCCAATAGTATTAATAATACCTTCATTTTTTTAAATAGGTATCTCGTGCTAATTCTAAAAGACATTACCTCTTATTACGGACAATTTTAAATACAAGACGTAGTTTAGGCTAGTCTTCGGAATGGCTGAACCGATTGTAATGAAACTTCACGTACAGATAGACAGCAATGATCCATGATACCAGAAATGATCTAGGATATATTTTATCCCAAAATATAAAAAAATGGCCTTTGATTATCTTAAATATAAATAACACTACGTTTATAGATCCTACTCAGGCGAAGGCAGGGCGGGTTGCTAGTTCCTTCATAAAACATAATTATTTGTAACATATAGGATCTTCAAGACCCTTGAGGAAACTTTTAATTTTTAATAACGTGAATTCATAATTTTTGATAGATGTAAATAAAACAAAATCAAATCAAAAACAAACGAAGGGAAAACAGACTGTTAGACGTACGCCTAATTTATTTATGAATAAAACAAACCTATTACATTTGAAATTGGAATTACAAGACAATAATTTAAATAAGTCAGTATGAGAACAAGGCAATTTCAGCTTTCTAAATAAGAGTTCCTACTAATCAATAATAATGAACTAATGTCGTAATTTCTTCTCTTCTTCTATCTTGAATAAATGCATCAGATACGGTTTTAGTCATTTTATTCGTTATTAATGTTTTTACCGGCTTATTTGTATTTCTTTTTACGCGGCGACTTTATCCCTGAGCCCAATAATATTATTCGGGGCGCAATCATATTTTTCCATAAAATGTGTTACGTTGAGCGGCGAGAACGCCCCCACCACCCACGAACGGGCGCAATGAAAGTCGAGTGCCTACATTTGTCTCCGTTTTCGTGGGGACTAATATAACGTTAGGTAAATAGAAGTTCAGTAGTACGCTCGGTGTGACCTCAGTCGATATAAATGTACTTGTGTGAAAGCTAATATTGACATAAAATTATTCAGAGTGACTGTGTAAGAAAAATCCATATATGAGCGCAATGGATTGAAAGCAAGATGATTCAATAAGCAATTTGGTTTCATAATTCAACCAAGCGACGACTTCTCAAAATAACACAGAGCCACTATTATTCCAGAGGCCAGATCTATTCGTGTTACAGCAGTATCAGAGACATAGGGTGACATACGCGAGACCTGAAAATCTATTTTAAAGGTTTACACAAAACAACTGTGCAAACACGTGTATGCCTGAAATTTGCAGGTGGTGTACTCTCTTTTTTAACGAACGAGGTTCTGATGACAAATATGGCGGTCTATTCGTTAGAAACTAAATACCACAGATTGCTTTTTCACAATATTAGATAAACGAGCTTACAGACCACCTGGTATGTAAGTGACTATTATAGCCCTAAATATTTGTAACCTAACTCTTACCATGTTGTGGCAGTGTAAGAATATGTGTAGAGGTGGCAGAGGGAAACAAATCAGGAGATGAGCAGCAGCGCCTTCCTAATAACGACTAAAAATAATAATAAACTGTGGTTGCCAAGGGTGGCAACTATGGCAAATATCCCTATGAGGCAATCTATAGGGTAGACCTATGTTCAGCAGTGGATTTTAATAGGCTGCAACGGTAACGGTAACAGACTTACAAAGATAGCCAAGAGGCGTTGCCGCTCCTAGGGATTAGATAAAATATCTCTAAATAGTCAGAACCGCTTCACAGTGGCGGCGTAAGATATTCCACTACTCTATATTATCCCTTGGTTATCGTAAGAAGCGACAGAGGAAAATGATACAGGAGATATGCAGCAGCATCATCTTCATAAGAAATCAAAATAATTTAAAACTACGGTTGCCAATCCGTCTACCAAGCGTGGCGACCAAGACAAATGGGGACCTTTCTTTTCAATAGCGATAGGCTGTAATGAATAGTAAGAAATAGGTTATAGGTTATTACCAACCCAATAGGACACCTAGGCAGAAAAGTAACCCTACCATCTAGTAAAAGTGTCATGGAGAGTAGCAACCCGTAGTACCCAGCTTAATGGATATGAACAATTATCTAAAGCGCACTCTGTGTCTTAAATTAAACAAAAGCATATAAAACTGCTGTCTTAATCCAGCAGTAGCTTTCAAAAATCTAAATATAAAATAAGATAAAGTCTAGTTAGGGGAATTAAAACCAGGATCCACAGCCAAATAACAACTTTAGCCACTTCTTAACTTTAAATAACACAAGAGGTAAACATAATGTTTTCTTATATTTACGCGAAGACTACATATTAAATGAAACTAATTTTTACGGATTATATCGCGTTTAATTTTACTTTTTAATTCCCGACGTTTCGGGTGCTTTAACGTCGGGAATTAAAAAGTAAAATTAAACGCGATATAATCCGTAAAAATTAGTTTCATTTAACAAGAGGTAAAATTAAAAAAAAATCTACAATCGACTTCACTTTAAATAAAATGAAAACATCATCAATGTAATCGAAGTCAATTAAATACGCATTAATAAGGATAACTCAAAAACTACTGGTCAGTACTTGATCAAATTTATATGGGACCACATGAGTGGCAACAGCTTTCAAATCATAAGAATCATCAAAATCGGTTCACCTATTACATTACAAAAAAAAATACACATTCAAAATACAGTCGAATAGAGAACCTCCTCCTTTTTTGAAGTCGGTAAAAAAATAACAATTTTTTTATAGAATATGGGTGACAAACGAGCACACAGTCCACCTGTTGGTACTCGTAAGTGGATGCTGAGGCCCATAGACATCTACATTTATCCTCGATTAAGTATCAAAATGCAGATGCGTTGTCACCCCTGAGAACTAAGATGGAATGCCTCATTTCCAGTAAAAAGGGTCTCCGGTTCTCTACACTCACCGTACGAAACACAGCAGCATTAAGCTGCTATTTTACGCTGGTATTCTGTGAGAGCGTGGTCCTACCCCTGTCGAGCCGACCCATTCGTGCTACAACCATAATATAGCTGCCACGTTGTGGCTCTACCACGTTTATTTAATTAGCATACAATATTTAGAATTTAATTGATGTATCTGATGGGTAAATATAATCGGAGTGGGGACTTGTGCTAATTTGCGAATACAGCCAGGTATGTCTACTCGGACGTGGGAAAAAGACGTCAGCATACAAATTAACAGTAATGAAATACAATACTTACGGGGATATGAGAACAGTGTGATGTATGAAGTGACTTACATAATATAACATGACAATTTGTTACGTACTAAAGAATAATTTAATTGCATTAAATATGTAAGTCCAACATTCATTTTATGTTAATTTGCATACACAAATTACAGATGTCTCTTAAATGCATAAAATCTAAATTATTTTGTTGACAATTATGTAAATGACAGTCTTCAACCACTAACGAATGTTTGTTGCAATAAAAAAACTACAAATAAGCCTACTGATCTTTCCTTTACTCGACTTTAATAAAATTAACCAGGAAAAAATAAAATTCAAATCAATATGTATTAATGTTATCAGTATACTATAAACTATTGATAGTTTATACTTAGATATAAACGAATGATATAAGATAACGAAAGAATATTTTGTTCGAAGTTTAAACCAAAACCGGGCGGAAAGACTTTAACGACAGACCCAGGTGCAGTACTCAAGTCCACATTTAGTTTACCGCGTGCAGTTAAGGTTTACATTTCCTTTTTCACTAATGTTGCCGTATCCCATAAGATACATTTATGGTTCTCTTTCTTTGCAGGGATTTTTGAAATTAACCATTTCAAATTTCCAATGAAATTTATAAAGGCTGAATACTTTATTTCTAACATCATTAATTATGATTACTGTTCAAAATTGCAACTCTGACAAGTTTAGTTCAAGGGAAAGCTTTTAGTAAAGTAACATTTGTTTAACTTGGAGTAATGGATTGAATCAAAATAAAGTTTGTTTTTCTTCTATTGCCCTGCTCAAAATAAATAGGTACAACAAAAATAAAGATGTCTAAGTTCTAATATTTCCAAATTCGTATAAAAATATTTAATTTTTTACTTAATGGTTAGAATATTTAGCTGCCGATCCGAGAAGAGTATTATACAACTTTCGTAACATAGAACTTAATTAAATTTTAAGAATTCACGGAGGCGGGGACTCCCCTGGACCATAGTTGTAAGTCGCTCGGAATGTCGGGAACTAAAAAAACTTAAAATTAAACGTGATAAAATCTGTAAATTTAGTTTTATTCATATTTCGAATCTTAGTCAATACCGATATTAGTGTGGAGAATTGTTGACTTTTAGGTTTTCTTATACGATATGTAGGACAGTCAACTTTCCCCATATCTCTGTTACTGCCTTTCAGCCTACATATCGTATAAGAGATATAAACAGCGGTTGGTAAGGACAAATTATTGACTTTTGAGGCACTATGATATCACCTGCGTAGTTGATAGACTTTGGTAAGCTGTCAAAGTGGCTGAAATGCCAAGGCGAATATCATCTTAAAATATATAGATGGGGAAGAAAGGTATTTCGCGTGGCTCATACCGGTAAACGGTGTGTAGGTCCACTAGATAGAGTATTGACCTGGTAAATTATGCAGGAAGTCGATGGATGCAGGTGGCTCAGAATCGTGTTTTGTAGAATTCCTTGGGGAGGCCTATGTTCAGCAGTGGACTTGTGAAAGTCTGTAATGATGATATTGTTGCTGATATTTACATCTTTTAGAGTCGCGATAGGATGGACGTCATAATTAGATTTCATTCTACGCGATAACTAGGGTTGATACTTGTCGGCAATACTGAGATTATAAACCGCATTTAAAAAAAAGTATTAATTTACAATGTCCTCGGCGATAAAGGAAATCTGCATGTTTGTGAAACTTAATCACGACAAACAGTATCTCGAGGAAATGTGAAATACGCCAACACGCATTATCTATATTATATTAAACGCGGCGAACTTTTCTCTACTCCAAAATCCATTCAGTAACGAGAGTAGGCTTGTGCTTAGTAGTAGTAATATAATACATATAATACTTATTACGTAAGCTATTACTTTGTAGATAGCACTATGGTGCACACCTACTTGAATGCAAATTAACGGACTACAATCTCACTTAGCTACAATCACGGTCACATTTACATTGTAAAAAGATACACATCCAAAGCACGGACAATTATTTGTAGGCTATATAAACATTTTTTACGTGTGGGATTTGAAAACGCGGTTCGCACGCTTAACGCCACTACGCTGCGGAGCCATCAAATTCACGCATTCAACGCTATGAAATTAGTTTTTTCAATGTACCTATTATTATCTAATACAACGAAATATGTAGCGTTGGTAGGCGAATTGTCTAAATTAAAGGCTTCTTAAGATTCCGTTCCTCGTCACCGGTTCTGGTATTTTGTTGTATTATCATTTTATATTTTTTTCCGAGAATTTCCAAAGAATATAATAGGATAGTGGAGACGATAAAATTTCATATTATAAAGGCGATTAGAACTTTATATGGAAAATATGAAAATCTATCATCGCATTTGCACAGTGAATAGTTTTAACAGCTACAATCTTAATGTTTTTTTCTAAGTTTGGTTCATGACTATTGCAAAACGGTTTTCCTTCTTCTTTTTCATCAGCCTGTAGAAGTTCACAGCCTTAATCATGCCTTAGTCTGCCCTAATCATTGCGCTTAACAGATGGCATGGCACCTTTATGGTATTTCTTATTAGGATATTCCTTTGTTTTATGGCGTAGACCAAACTTATTTATTAATCATTATGGTTTCCGTACAAAAAAAAAAAGTTTTTTACTAATTACGTAAAGTTTGAGAATCTCAGCATACTTAGATTTTATTTACATGTGTAACGCGTGCCATAGTGATATCAATTTAGTACAATGCTTTGATAAAACTTATCATTTCCGAATAAAATTATGTTGCTGTCTTGAAAATGGTCTGTATTAACCTAATATGCGTTCCAGTTGTAGATTTCGAATGATATGGACGTTCATGACAGAAATTGTATGTCGCAGATATGAGCGAAATGACTATCCTTTGCACGCATTGATAAAGTTTTAGCGGGTTTGAATGGCAATGGCTGACATTATCGCAAAAGTTGAAACTTTGTTTTTGAATGGCTTCGGAGAACCATAAGGGTTCCCTAGAATTGCTTAAGTTTGTGACGTGCCGTGGCGTACATTTCTGGTGTGCGTACAACATATTTCATAAAAATTTCAAAACAAAACACGAACTATCCGTGTCAAGTTCTGTGTTATTGTGTATAATGAGGTCAATATTTTGAGGAGGAGACGAATGATTCGACACTGGCTCTTAAGCACGTAGATAGACGAAACAAAAAGCCTTGAGAATGGAATGCTTTTAATTTTTTTACTTATTATATTACCTGATGTTAAATCGCACTACACATAACAAAAACTTATTCACTCTTGCCTTGTGTAATTTGTAGGTTGTAATAATTTCAATAAAATTTCTTTACAAATTCGATTATTTATGTATTATAATTTAATGAATGTGAATGCAACTTAAAACTTCCTTGCAAATATACATATTACATTAATAAAAAATAAATTAAATTACTAATAATAGATTCTCAGAGATGAAAGCGTACTTCACAGTCGAACGCGTAGTGTATAGTTTAACGATTTTATTGGTAATATGATTGGGGTGCTCTAGAATATCAATTACATATTGAGATTAAAATTTCCATATAAAAATAATCGATTAATATCGATGACGATGTTTTGCGTTACTGCTGAGCATGTGGTAAATAAGCACTTAAAATTCCAATTAAGAACCACGGCTCCCTTTTTTAACGATTTTGATTAATAATTTTAATTATGTACATACAATACCATATTCATAATAAATACATACAATACCGTCGTATAGTGGCGGCGTAATGGATGCCATACACGATCCAGTTTACCGTCAAGTTAGCAGCGCGCTTGAAGCGGCGTCCGGTAAACTTGATGGTATAAGGCTATCAGTGTGCATGACAAGTCTACTTGAAACAAAAATTGAATTTCGATTCTGCCGACTTGATCAAGATTGCAGCGTCATGTCAGCTTGAACGTGTGTAGTAGCGGTCAAGTATGCATGACGTTAGTCGGAGCAATAAGCCTAGGATGGCTAACGTATCGTCGTCCATCACTGGTGACGCCATGGTTTAACTGGTGCGGCATCATGCAAATTAGATGGCGAACTTGAACGTGAGTGGTCTATATGGATGCACTGCAAACTGGATGCCGCTTCAAGCGCGCTGCATATTTATCGGTAAATTGGATCGTGTATGGCATCCATAAGACAATCTACTACCGTAAGAGGCGTGGCGTGTCATAAGAGATGACGGAGGGAAATTAAACAGAAGATGGGTAATAGCCTCTTTTTGATAACAATTCAAAATAATATAAAACTGTGGCTTATTTATGGTTTTACCTGGTCGGCTCGACCGGAGTAAGACTATACTCTCAGAAAATGCCAGCTTAAAACAGCAGAATAATGCTGCTGTGTTTTGTATGGTAAGTGTAGGGAATCGGAGACTCTTTTTACTGGTTTGGTTTTGAGGCATTCCATCTTAGTCTTCAGATGTAAATGTTTATGTGCTACAGCATCCACTTACCAACAGGTAGGCTGTGTGTTCGTTTATCAGTCTTGTTCTATAACAAAAGAATCCTCCCTAGGAGGCAATTTATGGGGGAGACATGCTTAGCAGTGGAATTTTGATGGTTTATAATCAATGAATGAATGAATAACAATACCATAATAATTATTCTTCAGTAAACATGTAACTCGTATCGAAGCCAGACATTTCGCATCAGTAACGCTACGCTCTACTAGTGGTCCGTGATTAAATTCTGATTGATCTGTAGATGTTGATTGCTCGAACCATATCAGTTCTGTTGTATACAGCGCGGTTAGATGAGGTTTGTAAATGGAGTGAATATTTATCGCAAGTCTTTTGATGTTTAACGTTAAACTTAATTGTTTATTGCATCAGTAAAATTACGTGAAATATAAGGTACGATTTACATCATTATTTTATTGGTTTAGCTATTATTATTATTTGCGCTGTTGACCAGAGTGATAAGTCCACCATGCTGCTTTAAGGCATGGTGGGGGACTTCACAAGTTATCAAAATATTATTTTATTTTTCTCAGACAAGCAAGTTTCCTCGTCGTGTTCTCCTTCACGGCAAAAAATTGGAAATACACATTTGATTTCGAACCCGGGACCTCATGATCAGCAATCACGTTTATGAACGCTAGACCAACGAGGCAGTCAAACTACAGTGAGGTTCGCCGTATTAATAATATAATACGGCGAATATAATTAGCCGTATTATATAATTTATATAATACGGCTATAATTATAACGGCCGTATATAATTAGCGGGCCGCCGGGGACTGGGGGCCGTCTCGTTGTAACTTTAATGAGCGGGTTGGCAACCGCAGTTTTTTATTGTTGTTTTGCTGTTATCAGAAAGATGCTGCTGCCCATCTTCTGCCTCAGTTTCCCTCTGTCGCCTTTACGACACCCACGGGAAGATATGGGGAAGTGGGTATTCTTATCCGCCACTACACAGGGCATTATCTAATTATCTAATTCCATTATCTAATAAAAATTATCCATTATATAATGAACAAATATACGTCACGTGCCCAAACGCGAATCGTAAGTGCCTCCCGACCCCTTCCGTTTTTACTTCCCCGTACAGCACATATCGGGAGCTCACTTTGAGGAAGTAATTAAATCATTGATTTGAGGTGATAAAAACTTTAAAAATCTTTACAATATACGGTAGCAAGATACGCGGAGTAACAAATGGAGAAAAAACTCGAATATACACAGCGCCGATATACGCCGAGAAGTTGCGACCTACAAATGTTATGCGGCAAGTCGCTGAACTAAAATATTCGTCAAAATTCATTGCAATGATGAAATGACGACCATGTCAATTTTTTGCCCAGATGGTTTACCGATAATATGAAGTCTGTTGGCTGATTATCAGGGTGGGTCAATCTTGCGTCCGTATACTGGACGCAAGAAGTCAGTCGGATGCAACATCATATGGATATATATATATATATATATATATATATATATATATATATGTGTGTGTGTGTGTGTGTGTGTGTGTGTGTGTGTGTGTGTGTGTGTGTGTGTGTGTGTGTGTATATATAAGGGGGGCAAACGAGCATACAGCTCACCTGATGGTGACTACCGCCGCCCAACTGCAACACCAGGAGAATTGCAAATGCGTTGCAAGTCTTTTAATCCGATAAGAGTAGGCTCTTTTCTTGAAGGTTCAGAAGTCATATCGGTCCGAAGAAATCGCTGGTGGCAGTCGGTTCTACAAGGATGTTGTGCAAGAAAGAAAACTTCTAGTAAATTGCATAGTGGTGGACGGCCAATCATCCAGATGGTGTGGATGGTATCGCATTTTGGTATTTTATTGACTATTAAAATGTTGTTAATATTTTTAATGATTGCAGTAGCCTCAGCCTCAGTAGAATGATTTCCTATCAAAAATATTTTATACTTAATTAGAGTGGTTAACGGGAATACATATTTTATATACAAATCTTTATAATGTCAATAATGCAAATAAGGTAAGTGATGTTAATAATTAATAATATTAATAACATTACACTAGCAATGCAACATTACTAATTATAAAAACTAGCTTTTTTATAATTAATTATAAAACATTTCTTCTACCAGGTGCGAACAGATTTAAATTGCCAAGTACTAAAGTTAAGTACGGGGCGCGAAACTGCGGTCGGACCACTTTAAAAGACTTCAAAAGGATGGAGTTGTATTTCAAAGCACTTAAGCGCCACTTTCATGACTCCTAAGGTAACTTATTGTTAGAGTAATTTTACTTCACACCCTACTTCACAATAGTTTCTTTGAATTTACTTCGTCGAGTTTGTCGAGTTCAGGTATGTAAGTCAATATCATCACCATTGTTGTGAGATAGAATTTCGTCATTGGCAATATAAGTAATTAATAAGTTAAAGTCGTCAAATTCTTTTTCTTTTTTATTATTTTTAATGAAAAACGTTACCAACACTACACAACACTAGGATTTTCTCCTGTATCGTATAGTTTACATAAAGGAGAAACATCCAGACCCGAAACAGTTATTTGCAGGCTATACAACTTGGTCCGTGCGGGATTCGAATCTGCGGCCCTTTACGCTGCAACTCATTGCAAAGCCACTGCACCACGGATCCATCATAGACAAAATTGCATAACACATTTATCTGCGCTAAAGTATGTATTCAAAGTCAAAGTCAAAATATTTTAATTCAAAACTAGCGATCCGCCCCGTCTTCGCACGGGTGATTTCTGAATCTCGACAACAGCGTCATCTACCGGATCCAATTGTAAATCTAAAGCACCAGATCCCTGGGTGATTTATTTACAATTGGAATCAAACACACACAAAAAAATTCATCAAAATCGATCCAGCCATTTTCGAGTGTTTGCAACACTTACGTCAGCAATTGATTTCTATATTTAGAGATTGGCCTTTACAAAGCACTTTTTGAAGTCAAAAAAGCTTCAAAAGCTACCTACATTTTCTCCTTACACTTATAATATAAACCTATAAAATATATTATCATAGTAATTTACGCTTAATCCTCCTGGCTAGCATAATATCAATCAATAACACTTTTCGGGAAAGATACTGTACATAAGCTATCTTATCTTTTATGCTTTTATTATATACAGGTATATATTCAAAGCTTTTATTCATTTAAAGTTTTATTTTTATGAAACTACTAAAGTGACCAACGAATTTACAGTGACATCCATGGATACCCGCAACAAACTTCAAACAGAGAACTGCATACAAATGCGTTGTCACCCCTGAGGACTAAAATGGTATGCCTCCTAGTCTGTTATTATACTGGCTTCCCTTTAGACTGGTATACAGCAGTGCAAGCACCGCTATTTTTTTTATTACGCTTATTATTTTATTTGCTGTATAATCGACCAGCATCGCCTTACGGCATCACCATTCAAACCCCGATAGTAAAATAAATATACATAATACTTTATTATTAATAATGTCCTCCAGACCAAATTTCGATCACGGCGGCCAGCCTCAATGGAGACTAGCCATTGGCGCAGGACAGGATTATAGTGCCCAAGTGTATGCGTAAGCACAGGTGCACTCTCTATTCCCTCACTGTCATAGTCCGATGGGACGGTACACCGACACGACCGGAGAGAGTTCAGGCGCAGGACCAACGGCTTTACGTGCTTGCCAAGACACGGGGGTGAGACACCGCCAACTTCCTGACTCCGGGTAGCTACTGAGAATTTCTTGATGGAAAAGCTCAATTGGTCTACTACAACCACTAGACCAACGAGGAAGTCTCATGACTTTATTATTATAAATAATACATAACATAAACACTCACGCCTGTCACCCAGAGGCGTAGGCAGAGGCTACGGACTTCCATTTAACACGATCCTGACACACCGCTCTCGCCTCCTTTCCATCCATATATATACCTACGCATACATGCTCGTTGGTTTAACGGTATTCTTTGTCTGGCCCATCTTCAATATATCGCAACGACGTCCCTTGCCGACTCTGCAGCTTTGTCGATAAACTTTCGTCTGGGACGTCCCGTAAAAATAATACTTGATTTATAATAAAGAGTGCAAATTGTAAAGAACTATTGTTCAGTACAGAAAGTAAGGCAGATCAACTTATTGTTTTTAATTAATTACAGACATTCAATACGTATTATGCAGTTTAATGCGTGTAAAGGCACGAGCTCGTAAGTAATTTAAAGGAAGTAATTCCTTAATCCCGAAAGTGAAGCCGGGATACCCGGCGTGCAGCTGTGAGGGTTCTTGGATCGGGTTACCGTCGTGCCGTTGATGTCTCGTTATTGAAAGTTGCAAGCTAAATGCAATTAGCCAGTTTACGTGGATAATCGATAAGTAAGTTTGAGTGATGAGCGAGTGAATTTCGCACATATTCTCGTATCAAAAAATTAATTAAAACTTAACTATCCCGGCAAAAAATTTACTACTAATTTTAGGTCTTTGTTCTCGTGTGATACCTTTCAATGATTGCTCCCAATGATTGCTCATCACAACAAACCTGATGCACCATAAATATCGGAAAGAGACACCAATTCCCTCCACTTATGATTCGTGAGGCTATTGAAATTTAAAAAAGCCCCATGAATGGAGAAGATGAAACATCAAGACAAGCTGAAATAACCCCTATAAAATAATCAGTTTCATTCAACGTGTATGATTCGCGTAAACATAAGAAATAATTTAAAAGCTAACTACAAATTATCGCAACAGATAAAATTAAATTAAAAAATTTTGAAAATTTTAATAACAGCCATTGTCCACAGGCCTCTTTTTATTTTTAAATCAATAATGGAAAATGTATGGCGTACTGTTAACAAACTTTAAAATTATTTTATTTAATTAAGTTGTGATCACACACTACGGCCTTGGTACTACTAACTCAGGTTATTCTATTCGAATAGTTATGAAGATCACCTGAAAATACACTTTTTAATTCGTTATGTAAATGTAAATGAAAGAAAAGAATATTCGTTATTTAGAAGTTGATTTCTTTATAAAAATAAATTATAAAAAATTGGTCATTGCAATTAAATTTCACGTATTTTACTATAAAACACTCCCTATTAGATAATTTAATGTAAGAAGTCAGCTGAAAGCATTTTAAAGGAAATTTAAAGGTTCAGTAAAATCTTTAAATGTTCGATAAATGTTTAAATGTTCCAACACAATTTTTTCTTAATCTCTCGCCGTGGTAGCTCAGATGGTTAGCGCTCGCTGTAAGTTTCACAGTACGCGAGCAAACCGGGTTCGATCCCCGCCGGCACCAATGAAATTGTTAATTGCAATTTTAAGTGCTGATTTACCACGTGCTCAGCGGTGAAGGAAAACATCGTGAGGAATGAAATGCATGTCTGAGAAATCAAAAAAAAAAATATTTCGAAGACATGTGAAGTTCGCCAACACGCATTGGGGCAGCGCGGTGGACATTTCCTTGCCCTAAAACCCTCTCAGAAATGAGAGGAGGCCTGTGCCCAGCAGTGGGACGTATATAGGCTGTAACTTTACTTTACTTTACTTTACTCTATTTCTTTAGTACATCATGATTTAACATGTCTTTTAAAGCCAACACAGGCCCTCAAAGACATGTTCATTAAATGCAATGCTTTGTGGTGCTTAGTTCTAACCCGTCATTAGTGATGTCCGTTTGTAGCAGGTACACGTCAACAGGCTCAGATGTTGTGGTAATTGATATGTTGACTTGCCGCAGGAGTTGCGGATTTAGTTTGAAGTGGCTTATATAATATGTAGTGTAACGTGATTATTGGACCGATTAACTGAAGTTATTAAAATAGTTATTTGTATGAGTAACGATAGAAGTTTCTATGTCAGATATGGAACTATGGTCATATTGATTTGACCGGTTCGGTGTCGTAAGATCGACTATGAGAAATGCTAGAAAAATATATTTCCATAGGTGGTATAAACATCTCGTTTACGCCAGAGGTGAAGTACTCTGATCGACAACAGATAGTACCGCCAAATATGCAATATGCCTGGTATCGAGCCCATCATTTCTATTTCTATTTCTACCCGCCAAACGTGACGATGAAAGCATGCCCGCTCTACAATAGAAGAAGTGTTCAATAGTGGACTATTACAGTCTGATGAAGAAGGAGAAATAAAATATAATTATTTATTTATAATTTATTGAACAATACATGATGTTTATGGGAACGCCATAAGGGGCTAAGGGCGGACTGCTATCCTATGCTGAAAGCATTATCTACCAAGTCTTCACGTCTGAAACCACATGATTGACTACTCCTTGGAACTCCGATCTTATGGCTTAAACATTACCCTGAGCATGAAAAGGTTACAGGTATTGTGTAAAAGTTTTGTACAGTTAATAACTTATTATATTCAGAAGCGATCGTTCTGTTGACATTGGCAAGTAGAACTCGATCATATCGATTATGTCGAAGTCAATGGCTGCTAATAATCTTACGCCCACCAGATGTAGCTAGTTGAGACCAAGGTGAACTTATTTGTTACGCAGTGTTATCATAATTATATAGTTGCGATAGACTGACGCATTGTTTGTGTATGTATACACAAAACAATGCGTCAGTGTTGTATTCTTTAATTTTTTACACATTTTTAACGGTTTTAATTCTTCTACTTTTAAAAATATCCGAAGTTTGGTTTTAATCTAATTTATATAAAATATAACTAATATTTAAGAAAGGTACATTAATCTTTTCACTTTTCTAACAAATTCACTTTCTTCACTATGAAATCTACACCTCATTCCTAATTTAAGCCTTTCTTATGGCAAAAAAATATTTAAATTAAACATTATATATCATCAACCGTACAGAAACCGCACATCAATATGTATATACTACACCCACACTTACACCTACACCCCTTAAGATATACCAATTTGCCTCACACTTTTGAAGTATTGTTCATCATAATCGTAAAAGCGTTTTATGTGAATATGCCGCAGTACTAAAACAATGTAATAATTTTGGCTGAAGTCTAATATTCATTTCCCTCATATTCTCGTTTAGGATCATGAATTAATTTCCCAAAAATGTCAACAAAGAGACGTGTGAGCGGGGAACCTTTTAAATGAAATTGAGAAGTGTAATTATTCAAAATGTTACAGATTAGTGGCACAATCACAACAAAGCCTCGTACTTCAGCAGCATTACAGAGAGCTCGCGTGGTATAATTAAATGTAACACTTAGAGTAGAGTCGGTTGAGGGCGCTACTCAATTATTCGCAACTTGATGCGGGATCACGGCCACTCTCGGCAGGCTTTTGCGCCCCTACCGCAGTTGGCTCTGTACATAAGGCTGAGTTTAGAAAACCGCGCGCTTCGAATTGAGATACATCGAGTACAAGTTATTTTTTCCTCAAGTAGGTTGTATAGATGTTGAAATAAGTTCTTGCGTTGCAGTTATGAATGTAGAAACCGAAACTTGCATAATTGTTGCCGATGTGAATTGTGTATGAATATCTTTGTGGAACTCTGTGAAGAGATTTTCATTTGCATCAAATGTGTTAGACAGTGTAAAATCAGGATCATATAGTGATGTTACCTGGGGTGTATCTGGATACTCATTTAAATCCGAATTCACCCCGTCATCATCACCACTTGGGTCCAGTGGTTAGTTACATCCATATTAAATATTTAAATAAAACTAGTTTTTTTACGGATTTTATCGCGTAGAAAGTTACAGTCTATATACATCCCACTGCTGGGCACAGGCCTCTTCTCACTTCTGAGAGGGTTTTAGGGAAAAGAAATGTCCGCTGCGATGCTCCAATGCGTGTTGGCGGACTTCACATGTCTTTTTTTTTCTCAGATATACAGGTTTCCTCGCGATGTTTTCCTTCACCGCGAGCACGTGGTAAATCAGCACTTAAAATATATAATAATATAAAATATATATGATAATATAAAATATTATATATAATAATATAAAAATGCACCAATGAAATTGTTATTTGCATTTTTAAGTGCTGATTTATCGCGTATATTAACTTATTTTATATTCCCGACGTTTCGAGCACGTTATAGCACCCATGGTCACAGGGAGCTGAGGTGTTCGACGTCCCAATATCACAGTTAACCACGGCGCCTTCAGATTAAATTTAGTGCTGTATTTAAAGTGCTCGAAATGTCGAGAATATAAAATAATATAATATACGCTATAAAATCAATAAAAATTAGTTATATTTAAATGAGTAGTGTTCGCTTAAACATAAGAAATCATTACGGAAACTTTTTCTAATAGCAAGCTTTATTATGTCTTTAACATCTGACTCTGCTGTACATAAATAGTTGAGAATATTAGATGATATACATGTAATATTCCAGTTCGACAATTTTACCGCTCTTAGCTGGATACGGTCAAGTGGAAGGAGCTGGCACTGGGGTGCCCTGGGCACCCAGAGATGAGAACAGTATTCCATGGGCTGAACTTGCGCCTTTTTAGTTTTCATGTGATATGCTGGTATAAAACACTGTCCCGCTCTACAGAATTTCGATCTGTCGCCTCTTAAAACAGCCACGGTATGATATGAGGTAGTGGTAGCAGAACACGCCAGCGCCACTACAGCGCATCTATATGCTGGTGTCCTACGCTGATATTTTATAAGAGTATGGTCCTCATTTGTACTGCATTTATAATAGAGCTACAGTTTCGCTTTGTTATGCTGAAAATTGTTTGAAACAATTGTTTATATTACAGTCACAGCATCCTGCACAGTTGTTGTTTAGCCGCTGACTTATATTTACGATGCAATACCGCGCGTAAATCGCGCGATCATGTGAACTGAGCTTTACAGGCAATATCAAATTCCCGCGTAATTAAATGGGATTAGAGACATCTAATGGATTATGCAAAATTGTACATCTGTCTTTATACGTAACGTTATTATTTCATATGGTTTCATTGTCATAATTGATTGTAATAGTTTTAGGTTTGTTATAAATTCCATTGGATTATCAATTTCAAATTCCGTTCGCCATACGTTTTCATTAAGATAATTTGACATGGAGCATTTGCATAGTAGTAAAGTATGAGTAGTTGATCTTGAACTACAGGCTTGAAAGTTCAGGGCTTAAAATTAAATATGATGTTTTTAGAGTCAACGACTGGTATGATGTCTAGACGTCATAACGTAACATGTACTTAACATGTTAGTCATCTTTAGAGAATAGCTATCACCGAAAATTGGGGCAATATTCCACAAGATCCTAACAAAACATTATATAAAAATAAGAAACAGGGCCTGCTCGATATTTTCATAATAAATTAAAAAATGATTTCAAGTATTTATAAGCACTTTAATATTTTTTCCTAAAATATATTTGTATACGCTTTTTACGCATATTATTAAAGATATTTTTATGCTATTTTATGCCTACAGCATGAATGGGTCGTCACGAACGGGAAAAAACCACGCTCTCAAGGAATACCACAGTAATATAGCAGCTTAACGGTGCTGTGTTTCGTATGGTGAGAGCAGAGGAGAAACGAAGACACTTTTACTAGTTGCCGGCAAAGAAGAGTCGTTGCGTCTTAGTTCTCTGGTATGACAAAACACATATACATTTTAATTCTTAAGTGAAGATAGATGTAGATATTTATGGGCCACAGCATCCACTTACCATCAGGTGGACTGTATGCTCGTTTCTCAACCTAATTTTATCAAAAAACGTGAAGTAGCGGTGTAAGAATATTCATTACCCCATTTCTTTCCGTGGGTTTCGTAAGAGACGATAGAGGAAAACAAACCAGAAAATAGGCAGGAGAGTCATCCTAATAACAACTTTAAATAAATAACCCGACTGCCGCGCGAGGCAACTATGGCACATATCTTTGATTATGTAATCTATGGGGAGGCCTATGTTCAGCAATTGACTTTGATAGGCTGTAAAATATATAAATAAATAAATAATTTATAAATGATAGCACTGCAGCATTATGCTGCTTTCACACGCTAGTACTGTGCAAGCAGTGCAACGTGGTCTTTCCCAGGTCAAGCGAACCCATTCGTGCTGCAGCATGGCGCTAGCATGTATAACCCTACATACGTATTTGTACATGTTCCTGTGGATATCGGATATCGGAGATACGACTGCCATTTTACGATTTCATAGTTTTCTCAATTGTGATCAGCCTTAAAAATTGTTCCACTAGGTAATTATTTAGGATTTCAGGCGTAACTTTTATAAAAAGTAATAGTTTTTACAAGGTAGAGCCATGCTGCAGCTACATTATGGTTGTAGCACGAATTGGTCGGCTCGACCGGGAAGGACCACACTCTCACAGAATACCAGCGTAAAATAGCAGCTTAATGCTCTTGTGTTTCGTATGGTGAGTGTAGAGAACCGGAGACCCTTTTTACTGGAAACGAGGCATTCCATCTTAGTCCTCATGGGTGGCAATGCATCTGCATTTTGATTCTTAGTCGAGGATGTCTATGGGCAACAGCATCCACTTACTATCAGGTGGACTGTGTGCTAGTTTGTCACCCTTATTCTATAAAAAAAAAGGTTATTTATGAAAATTTCAACACAGTCTTCCTTAATGATTTAAAGCGCAGTCAGTGCCAGTTTAATGTGAGAATATCCTTGGACCCATTTATAATTTCATTAATACTTTACTAAGTCGTTTGACCAACGAAGTGAAATGTCGTGTCTGCCCTTAATGACTATAAAGAAGTCTAATAGCTTACCTGGCGTTCTGAAATCGACTTAAATAAAATCGAGCTTTTGTATACATTTTTTTATCATCAACATTTAACTAATTAAGAAAATAAAAAATTTGCCGTCGGATAAGATTTTATATGATAAATTTAAAAAGTGAAAATATTTAAAAAAATATACATAGAATAACTAAAGAGCTGTGTGCTTAAAGACATAGTTGTGAAATTTTTATGTTTCTTTTATAAAAAAGAGATAATAGAGTAATATAACTTATAGTTATGACACTAAACTATCGGTTATAATTATACACGATTATTTGGTACCAATCTATAGTTGGGTTTGGTTAATTAAGATATTGTATATAACGTGAAAATATAACATTTTAAAAAGAAACGTGGTTTAGCCACGCTGCAGATGCGTTATGACTGCGCACGACATGGGTAGGCTCGAACGGGTAATAGGAGATAATATAATAGATTATTTTTTTACTCCTGGATGAACCACTCTCACACAATACCAGAGTAATTAGCTGCAAAATCTGTTACTGTGTTTTGTATGGTGTGTGACGTGAATCGGCGACCCTTTTTACTGGTAACGAGGTATTCCATCTTAGTCCGCAGGGTTAGCAACGTACGTTAATTTTGATTCATAAGAAAATGTTGAGCTTTTATTAGGTGCTTGTTGTGTGTTGTTGTACTTTAGAGGTTATTGATAAGTGGTAGGACTCCTTGACACTTCAGTTTTATAAAGAAAAGAGATCGAGTCAGACTTGCGCCTGACGGAATATTTATAAAAAACACATGTTGTGTAAAGTTTAAATATATACTAACTAGGTTGTAATTGTGGTATTAATTTGATCAACATTGGGCTTAAATAATAAAATGCTAAAAAAGTACCTACTATTTGCGCATAGATTACTATTCTTCTATATATTTAAGTTTCTTCGTATTCCAATTTATTCCTTTAAACAAAAAAGTTTTCATATTCAAAAGTACATGAAAATAAAAAACCAATTATGGAGCTCATTCTTCAAAAGAGTATCTCTTGTCTCTTGGTAAATAATCTTATACGAGAAAAAATATATCATATTTAGTTAAGTTACGGTTGATTTTGAATTATGGGAATACGAACTTAGCCCACAACACTGTGAGATAACACGAGTGTCGTTACGATGCTCGTTTAGATATGCCACATGAAGAATTGCAGATCTAGAAACGACAAGAACTCACGGTTATCGTCGTGGAATGACGTTATTTTATTTAAAATTGGCACACCTTTTATTATTTTACTCGCAACTTTATAATTTAATTTTTTATTTGTGCTGCTGATCACTATAAAATTTGTTTGATATCATTTCTTTAATTATACTAAACTATTTTAGTAATGTAAATATCCTACCAAAAACATAAAAATGAAAATTAATTAACTTTTGATTAAATGTTTAAGCTGACTTCGAATACCTAAAAGAAAAAAATCACATTCTTCTGAAGTCTTCTGAGATTGATGCTAAGTTATAGTGTATAGAATAATTAAAGCCCCGATATCAGAATGTAAAATTATTTTATTCTTTTTAGTTATTTGGAGTCGGCTTTTACATTTTATTAAAAGTTTATTTTCACCCTTTTGAGTAGACGAAGGAACATTACAATCTCAATTTCGTCTAAATAGCTACATTAAAATTTCATCCCCTATATTGCCACCCATAGGTGTGGTGTTTTATTTCCAAATTTATATGAGTATGACATATGACATATTTAATAAAATAATATGACATCTTCTCTCTAATATATAAAAATTAATTTTTGTTTGTTCGTATTTAATGGGCTGCCATTCCGTTCATCAGATTGCGGTTGTAGGATGTAGGCATAGTACAATTAACTTACAGTAGGTGGCGCGTATCGTACCGACAAATTTATTTGAAAGTTATATATCATCCAACTTCAATTAATGTATCATCATTCCTAATTAAACATAACTCTTCCAAATTTAAAACGATATTCCCAAAATTATTTCGTCTGCGTCTGCAATGCACCGGGTACCAGTTGGTATTTAATAAAATATGACATCTTCTTTCTTAATATATAAGAATTAATTTTTGTTTGTTCGTATTTAGTGGGCTGCCATACCGTTCATCAGATTGCGATAAAACTTTGTCACCTTATTGCTTGCCCTTGCACGAAGGTTATAGGCGTTATAGACATAGTACAATTAACTTACAGTAGGTGGCGCGTGTACCGTACCGACAAATTTATTTGAAAATTATATATCATTCAACTTCAATGAATGTATTATCATTCCTAATTAAACAATATAACACTTCCAAATTGAAAACAATATTTCCACAATTATTTCTTCTGTGGCTGCAACGCGCCGAGTAACAGCTAGTATTTAATAAAATAAAAATCATCAAAATTGGTTCACAATTGACGAAGATATCACGTACCATACATACAAATAAAACAAAAAAAATGTACAGTCGAATTGTAAACCTCTTCCTTCTTTTTTGGCTAAAAAGGGGGCAAATTCGGTACTAACGACCACCAGGGTTTGTTGAATGGGTGCGAAGTTTCAAAGTAGCTGCTTAAAACATAGCTATAGGAATGTGCACTGTTCTTATATTGGTTTAAAAATTGGGTAAAAATTGGTTTAGATAATAAAATTATAAGTTGGTAAGTTTTTTATCCAACTAAGTTGTAGTACAAATTAGAACAACAAACAAAAAATACAATCATTTGTTTTTTTTTAATTTAATATTTTAGAATTAACTGTCGATAAAGAAAATGAGTGTCGACACCAAATATGGGTAATTTGTTCTTTTCAGATTTTTCCTTTTCAAAATATTGTAAGTGTACCTGCAATCAGAAAGACCTCTCCTATTCGACACTTATCTGTGTCCGATATTACATAATTTGAAATTTTGTTAAAATTACTTATATTTACGCGAACACTACTCATTAAATAATTTTATCGCGATTAATTTAACTTTTTAATTCCCGACGTTTACAGCACCCATGGTCACGGGGGGATTGAGGTGGAGACGCCCCCATGTCGTAGTACGTATGATAAACAAACCGTGTGGTGGCAGCGTAATAGAATCCACCAATCCATTTTGTCCCCTGGGTGTTGTAGAAATAGAAATGTTTTATTCAACTTACATTATAAATAACATTTATTGAAAGTCATTCTAATTTTTAATTTACCAGTGGTTCGGAAAATAGCTCTGTCTTGGGAAGAAAAGTGTAAAAGCGACTATTTGAAAAAAATTATGAATGTAGGTAATTAGGAAAGTTTTATAAGACCAAATGCCAAATGGAATCTGGCACGGAGCACTAATTGTAGAGTCGTGATGCCGTGTAGTGGCCGCGTAGGATAATCCACTACCCTATCTCATCACGTGTCGTAAGAGGCGACAGTGAATCAGGAGATGGGCAATAGCATCTTCTTGATAACACCTCAAAAAAACTATGGTTGCCAATCCGACTACCAAGCGAGCCAATTATGGTAAATCTCCTCTAAAGAGATTATCTATGGGAAGACCTAAAATGTTTGTTGATGTTGACTTTTAATACTCGTAGGAGGTATTGAATGAGTATTGAATGAATGTACTTGATATTTTTTTGTAAGAATCCACTTTTAGTAAAGACAAAATATTTTTTGCTTGCAAAATACTTTTAACCTACTTTTTATACTATAAAATGAATGTTGTATTATTAATGTAGCCGTTTCCTCTCATAAGAATTCAAGGTTTCTTCTAATTCGAGTAAACAGCGTCGGTCGGTATTACAAATAAAACAATACGATAAAACTTTTCCCTTGGTCCCATTCTGACTTGAAACAGTCCTACAGGAGTTGTGTTTATACTGAAAGATAAAAGCCAACTTCTTAAAACTTGAACTGATCGATATTTAAACAAAAATAAAGCTGCGAAACATCTGCAATATTTTTAAACGCAAAATGAAAAGCATCTCAAAACTTTGTGTGACTTCAACCTCTTGTAAGATGTTTTCCTTTGACGTTATTTATTTTGCGGAATGTGTTTATTTTTATTAGGATATTTAGGAATGGAATTTCTTAATATTATTTATTGCGTTCTTATCAAAAAGGATACGAAATGTGAAATCAATATTTAAGCCTAATCCTAAGGCTCAAGGCGGGGGAATACACATGCCTGTAGTTTTCGCAATGGCATAACGGCCCCTTGTACGTGCCAGTTACTATCTATCATGCGTATGAGTCAAATGGCATGCTGTGTTTAGCAAGCAAGTAGGGGCAGGGGCAGTAGGGGCTGCAAGCAAACCGCGTGCCAAACGGCGAGTGTGAAAGCACGCGACAGCTACGGGCATGCCAATAGCAGTAATCCAATTTTGCACACATCTTACCAACGTGGTACGGTGGTAAGTGGTGTTTTAATTGAGAAAGGAACAGACAAATTTATAGTTTTTGAGCTTAGAGGTAACGTTACAGAATAATATTGTTACTCTGTTTAATTACGCTGCGAAAATTATAGTTTAGATAGATATATAAAATTGCGCAAACTGTGGTCTATGTTTTTGAAGGGACTGTGAAGAAATATGATCCGCGTCGTCTCAATCTAGGCCACATTGGAACAACGTCTTTTCCACGGCAATGGTGTAAGGAAATCATGTCTTTTCCGAGGGGATTTCGTCTTAAGGCGGCTTACATAAGTCATCATGTAGTAGGTATTCTCTACCAGTTAAGCTATGTGTGGTTTGAATTTGGCGACAGAGGGAAACAAATCAGGAGATGGCAGCAGCGTCTTCCTAATAACGACTGAAAATAAAAAAAACTGCGGTTACCAACCCGCTCGCCAAGCGTGGCAACTATGGCAAATATTCCCCCTATGAGGTAATCTATGGGGGAGGCTTATGTTCAGCAGTGGACTCTAATAGGTTGTAACGGTAACGGTTATAATAAGCATGATAATATGTAATTTCATATTGCTATACGTGGATATTCAGTTACGGACATTTTGTGCGTTTCCTTAAACGCTTGGCTAAATTACAAGTAACATAGCCGTTGTAATAAATAAAAAGCTGGGAAAGCTGCGCGTGGAGTTTACTCTTTGATCTTTATTATATAATAAAGTTAGTTCATTTCGCTCAAGTAATGAATATTAATGCTCTCACTTAAGTTATAAAATAAACTTTATCAGAGCAACGCGTCGCCGTTGTTCCACCACTTCGGGCCTAGTAATAAATTTACAAAGAATAAGTCAAACTCGGTCCGTTTTCAATTAAGGCAGAAATTGTTTTGTATGCTTAGTATCAAACTTCAATTACAACAGGAGTTATTCAGGCTTCGCCATTAATTGTATGAATTTACTGGTTACGAGGTTTGCGGAGTTTGTTTGAATGTGTTTTCTTCGCATCATCAGACAATAATAGTCCTCTGGACATGGACCATAACAGACACAATGGCGATTGCAATAGCAACCCTGCTTCCCTTTTTTTGAACTACTCCCCATCACCGTTCCTGGTATTTCTACATTTTATTTACTTATTTATTTTAACTTTGTTGTACAAAAATAGACAAAGGCAGATTTAACGCCTTAAGGCGTTCTCTACCAGTCAAACTATAAATGAACAGAGAACACTTTGGAGGTGCAATAAAATTTGTAAAACAAAGAATGTCATATTTTTTTATTAATACTATATAATATTTTATTCTGTAGTGATGGCGTAAGAATATCCACTACTCCATATCATATCGTGGGTATCGGAACAGGTGACAGAGGGAAATTAAACGGGAGATGCGCAGCAGCAACTGCCTGATAAAAATTCAAAATTGCTGCCATTAAAGATGTTAAAAATTAATGAGCTCCGCGTAATGACGACCGGCGTAATGAAGATCCGCGTAATAAAATAAAATAATTTGTCTTACCTAGTTTAAAGAGCACCTTCCGCCCTCCTTTAATTGCGTGCACTATCCCGGTAGCTAATAAATTTTTAACATCTTTGATATAATAAATATCCGCAAAGTAACCTAATTCTGTTAATTACAATTCAAAATGATAATAAACTGTGGTCGCCAACCAGCCAGCCAAGCGTGACAACTTTGGCAAATATTCTCCCTATGAGGCAACCTATGACTGATGAGGGAGACTTAAGTTTATTAGTGGACTTTTGATATGTTGTAATGATAACGACGATGATGATGATACACGAATTACTATAACTGTGTATCTGGAAGTAATGAAGTCTTTTCCACAGTCGCCTTTTACGACACCCTTTCACATATATTCACTTATGTCGATATCACAGACATAGCATTTATTAATGCTTTTAAGATATGTTGCCAAACAATACCCTTTAAATGGGTAAATTTGAAATTTATCGTCATAGTTACGCGATAAGAACAGGGCTAGATACGAATTCTTGTCAGAGAAATGAGGACAAAGCAGTGTTATCTAAACGTTAGTACTTATTTGTGTATATAAAATAAATATTGTCTAAAGCTGGTGTTTCGAAAGCAGGTATGCCGCGACGCAATGTTTTTATTTCTATAGTCCTTATTGGTTAGTCGTGTATATTTACATATCTCTACGTAATGGAATACGTTATGAAGATATATTTTACTTGTTTTGTTTTTAAACGTCACCTCCACATTAGGATTGTCTCAACATCCAGACCCGGAACAATTATTTGTAGGCCATACGAATAATTGTGCGGATTCGAACGCGCGGCCCTTAGCGCGGCAACTCATTGCTAAGCCATTACGCCACGGAGCCGTCAGCAGTGGAATTAGGATAATAATGTCAACGGAGGCTAGTCATCTGCGCTAGACAGAATTATAGTGCCCGAGTTTATGTGCAAGCACAGGTGCGTTCCCTATTCCCTTACTCTCATAGTCTGATAGGACGTCAATCCGAAACGACTGAGGATTGACGCCTTTATATGCTTCCAGAGATACGAGGTGAAATACCGAATTAAAATAAGCGTCATAGCCAAAGTAATTAGAGAACCGAAATGGCAATGGGCCAGCCAAATAGCTCCAATAATAATCAACAATCGTCGGAGAAGAAAGGTTTTGAACGGCGGTGGAGGTGACTCGGGACCATTTTTTGTGACAATTCTTGTGGCATTTATTATATTTACGCGTATATTACAAATTGAATAAAACAATTTTAGGGATTTTCCCGCGTTTAATTTTAACTTTTCACGTCTGGTTACGGGGAGAGGGACTTTAATTAAAAAATTTAGGCCTTTTCATATTGATCTTGCATATTTTCTGAGACATTGTTATATACATTGAACATTAAATGAATAATTTTGAAGTCTGAACTGACACTGTGAAGTCAAGTAACTGATATTACTTGCTTGTGTATTATAATTTTATTCAAATGTAGATGTCTACACAGGACAAAGCATACACTTAACATCAGGTGGACTGTGTGCTCGTTTGTCAGCCGTATTCTAAAAAAATATTTATAATTATTATGATATACTTCATTCGTCTTCAAGAATAACCCCTTCATCGTATTAGAGAATAGGGTAGAGGGTGCTGTTGGGTGTATATTGATAAAATTGGGTTTAGTAATGACATTGATTGTAGGTGAGACCATCTTTATATATAAAAATTACGTGTCACATTGTTTGTCCGCGATGGACTAGGAGAAATCACTCAACCGATTTTAATGAAATTTTGTAAATGTGTATTGCTTGCTTCACCTTGAGAGATAGGGTAGTTTTTATACCGATAAGTGACACTTAATATTTTTATTGCGAATTTAAAGATTTTAAAGGACAAAAGGTCATCGGAAAAGGCAGAACAAAGTCTGCCTGGACTGAATCTGGGAAGTGTTTAGCATATCAACTGTAATTCAGTTGATATGCTAACTCCAGGAACGCCTTTGAAAACGCAGTGCACATAGCACTGCGTTTTTGAATAGACACAAAGTCGTTATTTTTATCGAATTTCGAAACGCATCGTGATTTGTGATGAAAAATGGAGCCTGTTCAAATTTACGGCAGTTTTATACGTTTGTTTCTGTGGCTGGACCCAACGATTTACACGTATTCATCAAAGGGCAACCAAAGTCCACCTTGCCTTGCCTTATGATGCGGAGGATATTGAGCGTTGACTAATTGGGTTTATATGGCATAGTTGTCTGTAGTTTTTTAATATTACTATTGTGTTTTTATTACGAAGATGCTGCTGCTGATCTCCTGTTTCAGTTTCTCTCCGCCGTCTTTCGACAACCACGGGACGACATGAGAAACTGGACTCTCTTACGACGCCATTATTGAAAAAAAAACATCAAGCTATTGAAATCAGCTGAGTGATGATAGGATAATGGGAGAAACAGACAGATCCCACGTACGCAACGTATGCGATGCAACGCTACGTTGGTGTGCACACTTGATCTACGTATGCTACGTACGTTTTGTTCAAAAACACGATTGTATAATTTTGACTCGATCATAATTATTTGCGAAAACACCTCTAAAAAATCACTATAGTTGAAATTACAACGAAATTACTTAATATCATTATTTTGATTACTTAAATCAATATTTTTTTTAAATATTTTAAGATTCTAAGCGATTTCTAAGCGGTCTTACTCGTCGCGGGTGCTACGCAATTTTAGACCTTATGACGGCGTTTTTGAAGTTTTTATAGAAATTATGTTTCACTCGGGTCAGTCCGGCGATAGCCCGCTTCAACGGTTTTCGATGTGTCGCCTCAACTAGGATAGAAATACAAAAATCTACTTTTTTTTTATTTCGCGCCTTGACTTATCTCTTTCACGTTAATAACAAAAATTATACCAGTAGGCGGATAGGTACATACTAGGTGTACCATTTATCTCTTCCCATACTCTATAACGTAATTTAACATCGCGATATTCTATACATTTAATATTATAAATACATTCGTATCGTCTTACTAAATTGATGAGCTGTTTATCTTAAATTTTGACAACAAAACGCGTGCACGGTGCAAAGGTTTATTTGTTTATGACGTGCTACGCGTAAGTTCTAGGAGCACACACTGATAATATGAATCGTATTGCGAGTGAGTGAGCGAACGACTCGATTAAAAATAGTTCAAGTAGGTATCGAGATTATGTATTTTGCAGCAATAGTATCTAAATGAGTGAGGTTTCGGCATTAAGAAAAAAGATTAATAAATAACAAAAATAATTTTTAATTAACGGAATATGAAATAATCAAATCACATATTTGCGTGTGATTATATAATCATGCGCACTTTTTTATATCAACAAATGTTGCGTTTACTGGAAATAACCAATGATCTCAAATTTTATTTGCGTGCTTTCAAGAAACTTTTGGAAGGAGGCGATTTGCATTGTGAGATGAATACGCCAACGAGCGATTCCTCACCTTAAATGAGGGGCACCTCGCGAGGTAAAATGAGGTACTCTTTCATCCTCAAATAAAATAGATGAGCTACCCATGACTACACTGATCATACGCGTGGGTTTGCGTACGACCAGCCCCTCCACCTTCCCACGCCGATCTAGACATCGCAGATCGACGTTGCGTCGGACGCGTGTGATTGCGTTGCATACGATAAGTGTGTTTCTAATGCATAGTTTTTCATACAAAATCAAGAGTCCAGACGTCATAATGCATTGCATACGTTGCGTACGTGGGACCAGTCTGTCTCTACCTTAATTGTCTACTACAGTTTCTTTAAAACTGAACAAACTCTTGATATACGAGTCCATCAATATTTTAACTCAAAAATGTATATATATCCAGATGCTGTTGAACACTTGCCTTTAGAGATCTTGTGTCGTAATAGTTTACTCTTAAATAAAAAAGAAATTTTCAGTATTATTTACATTTTATAAAAAAACCTATGGCACAATTATATTTTACCATTTTTTTTAAATGAAAAGATTTATTTAAAGAAATCGGTGAAGTGAATGCTAAGGGTGGATTGAAAAGTACTCGGCCTAACCAAGAAAATAAACACATACTAAATCAGTAATATTTTTATTTTTCTACATAATCACCATCAAGTTCAATACACTTTTGCCACCTCCTTCCAAGCATTTAGACCGTTGAAAAATGATTCTTCCTTAGAGTCAAAATATGCGTCTACAGCTGCTTTGACCTCGTCGTTTGTCGAAAATCTTTGACCTCCCAAGTGCTTTTTAGGTTAGGGAACAGAAAGAAGTATGATGGTGCCAGATCAGGTGAATACGGCGGATGCGGTAACAGTTCAAAACCACAGTTGTGAATTTCAGCCATTGACTGTACTGACGTGTGAACACGGGCGTTATCTTGATGAAACAGGACTTTTCTTCTGAGCATTCCTCGACGTTTTTCTTTTATTTCCTCGTAAACGACGTAGTAAGGTGCAGTAGTAATCAGAGTTTATAGTCTGACCCTTTCAAGATAATCAATCATAATCACACCTTTCGAGTCCCAGAATACTGAAGCCATCACCTTATTTGCCGACAAAATCGACTTAGCCTTTTTAGGGTGGTGAACCAGGTCTTCCACTGTTTTGATTGTTGTTTTGTTTCGGTGTACAGTAATGAACCCATGTTTCGTCCATAGTAATAAAACGATTCAAAAATCATCTGCATCGGCTTCAAATAACTCCAAACAGTCGCGTGAAATAGTCAATCGCGTCCTTTTTGTTCAACTGAAAGCAGTCATGGAACCCACCTGCAGACACCTTGTGGAAACCCAACTGTTGACAATGATGTTTTGAGTTCGTTCATAAGAGATGCCTATAATCTCGGCTATCTCTAATTTTAATCTGCGGTCTCCCATTATTAAATCAAGTACTTTTTAATATTTTCGTCAGTAGTTGACGTCGAAGGCCTTCCAGAGCGGGGTTCATCTTCACACTCTCTCTACCACGCTTAAATTCTGCTATCCATTTTTTGACGGATGAATATGACAGAGCACAATCGCCTAATGTACTGACCATGTCATCATGGATGGCTTTTGATGATAGCCCCTTCTTATGGAGGTACTTAATGACGGCACGCTGCTCGATTTGCTCCATTCGCGGAAATTATGTCCGATTACTTTGTTAATAAATTTATAAAATCACAACTAATTATCGCACACGTTTCGAACTTCACACAATGAACTAGTCTGAACTGAACTAAATAATGTGGGTAGATTTGATTTTTAGAATTGAATGGATCTGTGTTAGGCCGAGTACTTTTCAATCCACCCTCGTATGAACAATGAAAAATGTCGCGACACATTCTTAAAATAATTTTCGGAAATATTTTAAAAATAATATAATGATTCATATACCTATCTAATATGTCAAAATCTAATGACGCTAAATTTTTAAAATCAAATTTTAATTTTTTAGGCTTCAAAAGGCCTATACTTATCAAAAAAATCGAGTTTTGCCTCACGTCTGTATTTGGGTAAGCGAATTTTATAACTATGCCAAATTTTAATCGTCTACGCTCTACGTGGAACACTCTCAGAGAGGAAGAAACCGAGGTTTTATATAAGTTTTCCTTTGTTGAATTTAGCAAGGATAACTAATTATAAGAATTTTTCAAATATAAAATTTAAAAAATCACATACACATACAGCCCACCAAAAGTCCACTTCAGAACATAGGTCTCCCTTAGGGGGTATATTCGCCATAGTTTCCACGCTTTGCAGGCGTTTTAGCAACCGCAGTTTTTTTTTAAAACAGAAGACGCTGCTGCCCATCTCCTGGTTAGTATCCCTCTATTGCCTCTTACTACACCCACGAGTCGATATAGGGTAGTTAATATTCTCACACCACCACTACACTTTAAAATGATACACCGACGTATAATTTTATTTATTTATTTTGATTTGATTCCTTAAACCACGACGTTAAAATATATTTAAGAACTCTTAAATTTAAATTTATCCCTTTAAACCCTATTGTTTTTGATATCTGGGATTGCGAAATACGTTTTTGTTTTATGTTCCTGGCAAGTAAACATCGGCTCTACGAGCGCTTGTTTCTGTTACGCTGTTCTGCTTTATGTGTATTTCCGGAAGCGAAATCGCTTGTTTATAATTAAATGCAAAGATAACCAAACAAAGGTAAAAGTTTAATGTAGATAAAAATGAATAGTTTCAAAATAGTGTAAAGGCGACGTCTAATTTTTCTTCAAATTTAAATGTAAACGATGGTGCGGAATGAGGAATATTTTCATCATCACCATACACCGAATCCTGCTGAGAAAATAAACATAATATCTAGTTTTGGAAACTTGTGATGGGAAACGATAATACGGACAAGAGTCTCGGCTTTGCGTTTACCAACCCGCTCGTTGAGTGGTGTGACGTAAGTATGGGCAAATCTGACATACATACGTAAGAGGTAGTAAATCTGCGAAAAGATTTCTGTTATATAGTAGACTTAAAAGATGTGCACACAATGCTTAGTACATGGTCTGTAAAACTGTATATTTACAATAATTCATAAATGGGTCCATAATAGAAACTTTATGACTTTTGACCTAAACCATCTTTGTGATCATGCGCATCGAAAAGACCTAATCCGTACACCCATCTTTTTTCTAAATCCAGCTTGCATATTCCAATTATTTTTGTTTCAATATAAAGCAACTTGAATAAAGATTTGAAACAATTTTGACATACTTATTAACTTCTGAAGTCGGTGGTAAGACATGATGTTATTATCATAGAGTTAGAGTGAACGTATGTCGTTTTAAGTCGGTTTTTAATTTTATATTACAATAAAAGTTTAATTTTTAATCCATTTGAGTGATCTAAGGAGTATCACAAGTTCAAGGTAACTAGAGTATCTTCTAAATAGTTACATTAAAATTTTCCTCGTTTATATTTCCAAATTTAGATAAGAAATTATTTCTTCAAATGTATATCGCTTTTCTAAAAAATCGGCAACGAACCTGCAATTCCCCTGATATTGCAGCTGTTCACGGGCGGTGGTAGTCACTTACTGGTGAGCTGTATGGTCGTTTGGCTCCTTTTATACATATATAAAAAATGTGGGACCACCACTAAATTGAACCTATATAATTAAAAAAGAATCAGTAAAGTCGGTTCATTGATTATTATTAAATGAATTGAGGACCTCCTCCTTTTTTGACGTAAGTAAAAAGGAAATTACTAAAAACGCTATTTAGTAAGCATTTCTAATCGAAAGATCTTAGTGGAGTCTATCACACAATTTAGTCTGTTCAGAAAATTTCGTTTTATCCTATCAATAACAAACAATATAACTTCAGGTCTAAAATATTAGGACCAGTAAAGTAGAGATGTTATATCGCGCCTATACAATAAAAAAATTATATTCTGCCTCAAGTTATACATTGGGCGTCATAAGAGGCGACAAAGGGAAATGAAGCAGGAGATGGGTAGCAGCATGTTCCTAATATCGATTAACATAATTAAAAATACTGCGGTTGCCAACCCGCCTACCAAGTGTAGCAACTATGTTAAAAATAATAATATAATAATATACTAGACATGTGTCAATCGTGAATGATTCGCTCATTTGACCCGGGTCGCATTATTGTATTAATGATAGCAATTACATTTTTGACGTTCCGGATCAAACGATTGATAGGATCTACGACCAAAGAATATAGTAATGACCGACGACTGAGATTATGAAACGGGTCTCACAGATGACAGAGTACTGAAACTCGAAATAATCTATTTGAATGATCAACCCGAATGACCCGGTTCGTAAGACGAATCAATACTTTATGATCGGTTCGCTCGAATGGAATGAATGACACATGTTTTAATATACCCTATGTACTGGCTTGCCTTCCTTACTTTTCTATCGCATCCTTCCTTCCAATTATAAGCAAAACAAAACTTTTGGCGCCATCTGTTGGCCTACGATAAAAGCGTCTGCAAAAGAAGTCGACGCGATCGATACCCACATGTAATCAAGACCCAAGACGAACTGCATCGGTAATGGTTGTTCTTGTCTAAACCTTCCAAAATAAAATCAATGTAATTAAGCGTTAGTGTGTGTGCCGGGTCGACCCAGCTGTGTGTATAGACAATATAATCACGTAGGAGTGTGGTTAAGGAAGACCGAAGCCTTCCACATCCGAAGATATTGTTAAGCCAACTTGAAGCTGATCGCCGCTGCCGCTAACCGTGAGTTTACCTACTTCATTTACCCTTCCTGGTGCCAGACTAATTTTCTCTCACTGTAGGTAAATTAAGTAGCAATTCTAAATAAGATTCTAATTTTTTTTTTTTTTATAGGAGAGGGCAAACGACCATGCGGCTCACCTGATGGTAAGTGACTACCGCCGCCCATGAACAACTGTAACACCAGGGGAACCAGGGGAATTGCAGATGCGTTGCCGGCCTTTTAAAAGGAGTAGGCTCTTTTCTTGAAGGTCCCTAAGTCGTATCGGTCCGGAAAAATCGCTGGTGGTAAACTATTCCACAAGGGAGTTGTGCGAGGAAAACATCTTCTAAATCGCACAGTGGTGGACCGCCAATCATCCAGATGGTGTGGATGGTATCAGGAGTTCTGCCGCGATGTGCGTTCGTGAAATGTGGCGGCTGGGATTAATCCGAACAATTCCTCAGAGCACTCCCGTGGTAAATACGAAAAAATGCAAAGAGATGCAACATCTCTTCGCAGCGCCAATGAATCGAGCCGATCGGAAAGGACTCGGTCGTCGACGATTCGAGCCGCTCTGCGCTGGATGCGGTCAAGTGGAAGGAGCTGGCACTGGGGCCCCAGCAGAGATGGGAACAGTATTCCATGTGAGGCCGAACCTGCGCCTTGTGAAGTTGCAGGCGTTGTGCCGGCATGAAATACTGTCCCGCCCTGCTGAGCACGCCAAGCTTTTAGAGGCCAATTTGGCCTTCTCTTCAAGTGACCGCGAAACTGCGTCACTCGATATGTCGACGCCGAGGATTCCGATACTGGCTGAGGCAACAAGGAGTGCCTTGAAACTGAGGAGATACGACAAAGGGTTCTTTTGCGGTAAACGCGCAAACTTGTGTCTTCTGAGGATTAAACTGGACTAGATTTAGTCGCCCCAATCCGAGACTTTGTTCAGCAAAGACTCGACTTCAGACACAAGTTTGTTCCGGTACTCGGCGACGTTTTCCCGAGAAATATTCGCACGGCCGGCGTATAGAGCATCACCAGTGCTATCATCCGCATAGCAATGAATCCTGTTGAGAAAATAAACATAATATCTAGTTTTGGAAACTTGTGATGGGAAACGATAATACGGACAAGAGTCTCGGCTTTGCGTTTACCAACCCGCTCGTTGAGTGGTGTGACGTAAGTATGGGCAAATCTGACATACATACGTAAGAGGTAGTAAATCTGCGAAAAGATCTCTGATATATAGTAGACTTAAAAGATGTGCACACAATGCTTAGTACATGGTTTGTATAACTGTATATACCATAATAACGATGGTACAATAATTCATAAATGGGTCCATAATAGAAACTTTATGGCTTTTGGCCTAAACTGTCTTTGAGATCATGCGCAAAGACCTAATCCGTACACCCATCTTTTTTCTAAATCCAGCTTGAATATTACAATTATTTTTGTTTCAATATAAAGCAACTTGAATAAAGATTTGAAACAATTTTGACATACTTATTAACTTCTGAAGTCGGTGGTAATACATGATGTAATTATCAAAGAATTAAAGTGAACGTATGTCGTTTTAAATCGGTTTTTAATTTTATATTACAATAAAAGTTTAATTTATAATCCATTTGAGTGATCTAAGGTAACAAGTTGAAGGTAACTAGAGTATCTTCTAAATACATAGTTACATTAAAATTTTCCTCGTTTATTTTTCCACATTTAGATAAGAAATTATTTCTTCAAATGTATATCGCTTTTCTAAAAAATCGGCAACGAACCTGCAATTCCCTTGATGTTGCAGCTGTTCATGGGCGGCGGTAGTCACTTACTATCAGGTGAGCTGTATGATCGTTTGGCCCCTCTTATACATGTATAAAAAATGTGGGACCACCACTAAATAGATCCTATATAATTAAAAAAGAATCAGTAAAGTCGGTTCATTGATTATTATTAAATGAATTGAGGACTTCCTCCTTTTTTGACGTCAGTAAAAAGGAAATTACTAAAAACGCTATTTAGTAAGCATTTTTAATCGAAAGATCTTAGTGGAGTCTATCACACAATTTAGTCTGTTCAGAAAATTTCGTTTCATCCTATCAATAACAAACAATATAACTTCAGTTCTAAAGTATTAGGACCGGTAAAGGAAAGATGTTATATCGCGCTTATACAATAAAAAAAATTATATTCTGCCTCAAGTTATACGTTGGGCGTCATAAGAGGCGACAAAGGGAAATGAAGCAGGAGATGGGTAGCAGCATGTTCCCAATATCGAGAAATGTTGCGATTGCCAACCCACCTACCAAGTTTGGCAACTATGATAATAATAAATAATAATATATTAGACATGTGTATATCGTGAATGATTCGCTCATTTGACCCGGGTCGCATTAAAGTATTAATGATAGCAATTACATTTTTTAACGTTCCGGATCAAACGATTGATAGGACCTACGACCAAAGCGTATAGTAATGACCGATGACCGAGATTATGAAACGGGTCTCACAGATGACAGAGTACTGAAACTAGAAATAATCTATTTGAATGATCAACCCGAATGACCCGGTTCGTAAGACGAATCAATACTTGTATGATCGGTTCGCTAGGATTGAATGAATGACACATGTTTATAATATACCCTATGTACTGGCTTGCCTTCCTTACTTTTCTATCGCATTCTTCCTTCCAATTATAAGCAAAACAAAACTTTTGGCGCCATCTGTTGGCATACGATAAAAGCGTCTGCAAAAGTCGACGCGATCGATACCCACATGTAATAAGACCCAAGACGAACTGCATCGGTAATGGTTGTTCTTGTCTAAACCTTCAAAATAAAATCAATGTAATTAAGCGTTAGTGTGTGCAGGTCGACCCAGCTGTGTATAGACAATATAATCACGTAGGAGTGTGGTTAAGGAAGACCGAAGCCTTCCACATCCGAAGATATTGTTAAGCCAACTTGAAGCTGATCGCCGCTGCCGCTAACCGTGAGTTTACCTACTTCATTTACCCTTCCTGGTGCCAGACTAATTTTCTCTCACTGTAGGTAAATTAAGTAGCAATTCTAAATAAGATTCTAATTTTTTTTTTTTTTATAGGAGGGCAAACGACCATGCGCTCACCTGATGGTAGTGACTACCGCCGCCCATGAACAACTGCAACACCAGGGGAACCAGAGGAATTGCAGATGCGTTGCCAGCCTTTTAAAAGGAGTAGGCTCTTTCTTGAAGGTCCCTAAGTCGTATCGGTCCGGAAAAATCGCTGGTGGTAAACTATTCCAAGGGGAGTTGTGCGAGGAAAACATCTTCGTCGCACAGTGGTGGACCGCCAATCATCCAGATGGTGTGGATGGTATCGGGAGTTCTGCCGCGATGTGCGTTCGTGAAATGTGGCGGCTGGGATTAATCCGAACAATTCCTCAGAGCACTCCCCGTGGTAAATACGAAAAAATGCAAAGAGATGCAACATCTCTTCGCAGCGCCAATGAATCGAGCCGATCGGAAAGGACTCGGTCGTCGACGATTCGAGCCGCTCTGCGCTGGATGCGGTCAAGTGGAAGGAGCTGGCACTGGGGCCCCAGCCCAGAGATGGGAACAGTATTCCATGTGAGGCCGAACCTGCGCCTTGTGAAGTTGCAGGCGTTGTGCCGGCATGAAATACTGTCCCGCCCTGCTGAGCACGCCAAGCTTTTTAGAGGCCAATTTGGCCTTCTCTTCAAGTGACCGCGAACTGCACGTCACTCGATATGTCGACGCCGAGGATTCCGATACTGGCTGAGGCAACAAGGAGTGCCTTGAAACTGAGAGATACGACAAAGGGTTCTTTTGCGGTAAACGCGCAAACTTGTGTCTTCTGAGGATTAAACTGGACTAGATTTAGTCGCCCCAATCCGAGACTTTGTTCAGCAAAGACTCGACTTCAGACACAAGTTTGTTCCGGTACTCGGCGACGTTTTCCCGAGAAATATTCTTTGACCGGCGTATAGAGCATCACCAGTGCTATCATCCGCATAGCAATGAATGCTACCGGTTTGCAACATATCATTGATATGCAGAAGAAACAGCGTTGGTGATAGCACGCAGCCTTGTGGAACACCAGCGTTAATAGAAAACATGGTCGGGCATGCACCGTCTACAACGACCTGATGCTCGATCTGCAAAGCTGGTGATCAATTGCACAATTTCTCAGGAAGCCCATAGGAAGGGAGCTTCGTAAGCGCTTTGTGCCAAACCGATCGAAAGCCTTCGCAATGTCCAAACTAACGGCCAATGCTCCCCTTGGACTCTACCTCCGCCCATCTATGAGTCAGGTAGACCAGAAGATCACCAGCTGATCGACCCCGACGAAAACCGTATTGGCGGTCACTAATCAGCTGGTGATCCTCAAGGTACCGCATGAGCTGGCAGTTTATAATGGATTCCATTATTTTGGAGAACAAGGGGTGATGGCGATAGGCCTGTAGTTGGACAGGTCTGAGCAGTTGCCTTTTTAGGGATCAGTTGGACAAAGCTGTCTTCCATGATTTCAGGACTACGCCTAGGGGTAGGGTACCGGAAAAGACGCGTTAGAACCGGTGCCAACTCCGGGCACGTCCTCAGCACAATTGGGGATTCCGTCAGGCCACTCGACTTGTGGATGTCCAGGGAGAGGAGTGCTTTGCGGACCGAGCGCTGTGAGACCGCACATCCGGCATGGAGCACTCACACCGCGGATGGTCGGCGGTGTGTTCCCCGTCATCAAAAGTCGAGTTGGACGCAAAAGTGAGCCTAAAGGTCGGCTTCTCTTTTGCGGCTTGGGCCAGTGAGTCGTCCTCCTGTGCAGAGATGGTAGTGATGGCTTGAAATTCCTTGGACAGCCTTGGCGAGAGACCAGAATGCACGGGTTCCCGAAGGAAGGCGAACTAGTTTCTCGCCAATTCTGCCTATGTGCTGACTTTGCCTTGCTTGCCACACCTTTGAAGGACCTGGAGGCGAAGTTCTTCTTTTAAGCATGCTGGTGTTTACATCCCGAGCCGCCGAAGCCTCAGCCCAGCCTGATAGCTCTCCTGCTTACTGCGTAATGCAGTCTTACAGGAGCGACCAAACCAGGCTGCGATCTGCCTCCGATGGGTACCACAGATGATGGAATAAATAGTTCCATTCCTGTAACACCATCAGTGACGGAGTCAGCAACAGCGCTGGGATCATCCGGCGAAAGCAAACCCGCCCCATGGGTGGGATGCGAAGACCGCATTCCGTCCCAATCCGCCGACCTGTAATGCCAAACTCGGCGGCAACCTGCAAACACGCCGCGAGGGCGGTGGCACCACTCCGGATCAGACAATGGTCCGAAGAGCCGAGAGGGCATCGACAAACCTGATATCCGTCAGATGAGAGGTCAGCAGAAGGTCCAACAGGGAAGGTGGATGATCCTTCACATCTGGAATCCGCGTAGGCGAAGTAACCATGTGTCAGACCATATGCCAAGGCAAAGTTATAAACAGATCTCCCGCATGATCGGTTAAATGTGAACCAAGCCATTCGGCGTGGTGGGCGTTAAAATCGCCAAGGATCACGATCTCTGCGGATGGGACCTGTTGCAAAGAATCTGTAGCCATTTGGACGTGGTCGATGAGTCGGTCTGTTTCGGCATTACCGCTATGGGACCTATAGAGGCACACGTAGACGCGCGGATGGTCGTCGCTATCTACGCGTAGCCAAAGGATGGACAGGTCCGACCTTCAAGACTGCCGAGGCGTCGAGAACAGATGTCCTCTCTGACGGCAAACTCCAGCCCGAGGCACAAAGGTGTTCAATTTGTACCCCGGTGAGGAGATCGAAAACATCAGCCGGAAGGACACCTGCGTCTCGGTCAGAAAGAGCAAGGCCGGCTTCGCCGTCTCGAGATAGTGATGGACGGCGTTTAGGTTCAGGTGAAGTCCCTGATGTTGCAGAAATCCACGGATAGCGTGGCGGGGCTCGCCGGTCTTGTTGCTGTTTGCCCCGAGCAGTTATTGTTTTGAGCGGAATTTTAGAATACGCGGGGCAGCCTGAGCACCACGCTCAGGAGTGGTAGCATGGTCGTGGATGCTCAGCGAGGATTCTCAGAGGTGCTGGTACCCTCCTGGGTGTAGTCTAAAATTTAATTCCGCTACCATGTTGATGGGGAGAATTGGGCCTCCGTCACCTGCACTCACCAGACGAAACGCAAAAGCAGGCTTCACTTCACGCCGGTATTCTGTGAGGTCGTGGTACTAACCCGCTCGAGCCTGCCCATACGTGCAACAGCAAAGCTGCTGCGTGGCTCTACCACAGTTAAATGTTGTTTTTATTTCAAGTAGAAGTGCCGCGATTACTAGAAAACCAGAGTTCAAACCGCGCATTTTCTATTCTAGCCTTTTTCACCCTATGAGACAATCTATGGGAGAGGCCTATGTTCAGCAGTGAACTTTGGGCGGTGAACTTGCGGCGGTTTAGGTGGTAATGATGATGTTAACATAAACTATAATCTTTACCTTTGTCAAAATTGCAAAACAAGTTTTTTTTTTATAGAATAGGGTGACAAACGAGCACACAGTCCACCTGATAATAAGTGGTTGCTGTGACCCATAGACATCTACATCTATACTCAATAAAGAATCAAAATGTATTTCGTATGGTGAGTGTAGAGAACCGGAGACCCTTTTTACTGGAAAAGAGGTATTCCATCTTAGTCCTCACGACTGACAACGCATCTGCATTTTGATTCGCAAACGAGGATAGATGTAGACGTCTATGGGCTACAGTAACCATTTACCATCAGGTGGACTGTGTGCTTGCTTGTCACCCTTGTCCTATAAAAAAAAGCTCGTAAAAGACCACGGCTGTACTTGTACATGGGTTGTAGGGAGGATTTGCCTCAATCGTCACAATAAACATGCGGATTGAAGATCACAATACTAAACCTCTCGCAACATTGGCGCTGATGCTCGTTGCCGTTCTGTATATTTTACGTCTTCGTAAATGAGATGGTAACACTGCCATCTATAGAAAGTAAGCATGTGTCATTCATTCATTTCTAGTGAACCGATCATTCACGTATTGATTCGTCTTTCGAACCGGGTCATTCGGGTCGATCATTCAAATAGATCATTTCGAGTTACAGTACTCTGTGATCTGTGAAACCCGCTCGATAAGTCGGACGTTGAAAATTACTATACTCTTTGGTCGTAGGTCTTGTCAATCGTTTGATCCGGAATGTTCAAAAATGTAATTGCAATCATTAATTCTTTGATGCGATTAAATGAACGAATCTATCACGATTGACACATGTCTAATCGGAAGTCTAAGAGATAGACTATATATTATTATGCTATAGATAAGATAGATATTTCCCATAGTCGCCTCTTACGACACCCACGAAATTGAGTAAGTACCTACCACACGGCTAAATATTGTACAATAAATACTGTCTACTATCCAATACCGTTACCGTTATAGCCTATTAAAGTCCACTGCTGAACATAGGCCTCCCCCAAAGATACCCCATAGGGGATTTGCCATTATTTCAAGCGGCAAGCCTTGCCTTCTTGTACTTCTTTTTCACTAATTCTTGTCTACTAAACTCATAGATGGGCGGAAGCAGTAGAGTGCAAGAAGTGTGCTGAAGACGTGTGCTCCGGAGTTGGCACCGGTTTTAACGCGTCTTTTCCGGTACTTATACTCCCAAGGCGTAGTTCCGAATTCATAGAAGACAGCTTTGGTCCACCCGATCCCTAAAAAAGGCGACCACTCAGACCCGTCTAACTACAGGCCTATCGCCATCACCTCCTTGTTCTCCAAAATAATGGAATCCATTATAAACTAGCTCATAAAGTACCTTGAGGATAACCAGCTGATTAGTGACCGCCAAGTACGGTTTTCGTCAGGGTCAATCAGCTGGTGATCTTTTGGTCTACCTGACTCATAGATGGGCGGAGGCAGTAGATTCCAAGGGGGAGGCATTGGCCGTTAGTTTAGACATAGCGAAAGCCTTCGATCGGGTCTGGCACAAAGCGCTTCTTTCGAAGCTTTCTTCCTATGGGCTTCCCGAGAAATTGTGCAAATGGATCACCAGTTTTCTTGCAGATCGGAGCATCAAGGTTGTAGTAGATGGTGCATGCTCCGACTACAAGCCCATTAACGCTGGTGTTCCACAAGGCTGCGTGCTATCACCAACGCTGTTTCTTCTGCATATCAATGATATCTTGCAAACCGGTAACATTCGTTGTTATGCGGACGACAGCACTGGTGATGCTTTATACACGGGCCGTACCAATATTTCTCGGGAAAACGTCGCTGAGTACCGGAACAAACTTCTGTCTGAAGTCAAAACAAAGTTTCGGACTGGGGGTGACTGAAGTTTGTGCATTTACCACTAAAAAGAAACCATTTGTATCGTTCGTAACGTATCTCCTCAGTTTTAGGGCACTCCCCTTGTTCTCTCAGCCAGTATCGGAATCCTCGGCGTCAACATATCGAGTGAGGTGCAGTTTTTGGTCACTTGGAAGAGAAGGCAAGAAGGTTGGCAAGCGGGTTGGTAAGCGCAGTTTTTTATTTTTAGTCGTTATTAGGGAGATGCTGCTGCCCATCTCCTGATTGTTTCCCTCTGTCGCATCTTACGACACCTAAGCGATGATATGAGGTAGTGGATATTCTTACACCGCCACTACACTAGCCAATAATTTCATTGATTATCGGTAGTTACCACGGCTAAGGATATAATCTTTATACTACTGCTATTAACTAGGCGGTATGACTCTTCCTTAGAAGTCCGTCTGGGTAGTTACCACATTTTCACCTATTTCCACTGCCAAATAGTGGTGCTGGCACTGCTGTATTTGAGTCTAAAGGGTATAATGTGAATTGCAGACTGTGAAGCATTCCATCTTTATCCTCGGAGATAACAACGCATCTGCAGCCTAAACTTTAGTAGTCACTTACCATTAAATGGACTGTAAGATCGTTTGTCAGTTTAGTTTTATTTTAAAAATGTTATTACCTTCACATAATATTATTACTCGTTCTCACATCTTTTCTGTTTGATAGAAAACATAGCAACACAATAAGGTGTAAGTTCAGTCAATAATTCGTGCATCGATTACTACTCGAATATTACATATTTGAACCACTGCAAATACAACGTTTAGTTAGCACCGTGTACATAAATAAAGTAAAGAACATACACTGCAGCTGGTTTTTTCGAACAGCGAATCATGCAACATTCCAGTTTAAATATAACCGAACGAACAATGTTTGTACGGAAAGCAAGAACCAACAAACTACTCGAAAGGTGGCTGCTCTCGAATGACCGATCGCCGAACGTTCGAACGCGATCTAGTTACAGAGCCGACGTTTGCCGCCATTAACATCTCATTACCATATACAAACATTAGTCACACATAGGAAGGGCTTAGCGGGCTCACTGTGCCAACAAGCCACGGCTCTCTCGGGTACTTCATGCGCAATTATTGTACTTAGCTATTGTCTACACAAACAGAATGGCTATTTGTTCTGCAAACGTAACGGAACACGCAACGAGATTAGGCCTTGTTTATACTTACTAGAGAGCCTAGAGACTTTCCGGTGAATCATACAAAGTTAGCTACAATTAATTTGTTTGTTATTACAATCACTGATTTCCGTAGACTTTTCATGGTAAAGTACTTGTTTTTGTGAAAAACATTTACAAGTGTGGGATCAAATTACTTTATAAATAAATATCCATTTTTAATTATTTATGAATGTCACTTGTATTAGCTTAGCAAACAATAAAACAGTTTAAACAAAAATTACATCTGAAAAATTGTTTGCATTTGCAAAAAAAATATTACTTGCAATCCCCATAAAAATGATACGAAGACCGAGTTCTCTACTACAAACCTATGTAGTTGTATGATTTTGAACTGGGTGTAGCTTTCAAATAAACATAGCACAGTTTGGATTCAAAATAACAAAGCAAAATATTGCCAACTTTCTTTGAATTTTTTATTTATTAACTTCCCCAAATTCTCTTTTTCTGTGCTGTAAATAAATCAAAAATTCACGCGGATGAAGACTTAGGGTCTGCAAGTTTAAAAATATAAACACTATTATATTAACCTCTAAATTTGAAAAGTAACATTTGTAAATGCTGTTGATAATATAAATTAAAATCATAAGAGCTAAAATTAAATCTGACACAACATAACCATAAATATAAAATAACTGTAGAGAGCGGTGTTGATAACAATACATTTTCAAGAATAATTCATTGCAGTTGCATTCATATGAAAGGAGCACGGAGCACGTATTCGGTAACGTACGGCCCAATTTTGGAGCACAATTTACCTGCAGATGCAACAAACACAAAGAAGCTATATTTTCGCGGAGGACCCGGAGGGCAGTGGAGATGTCAGGCGAGGGGGGGGGTACAGGTCGGATTACTGCGGCCATCTGTCGAGCGACACCGAACAATCAAGCTAACGAGTAGCGCTCGCGACGGGATTAAAGCCTAATGCTGCGAACAATACCGTCAACGCTCTTTATCAGTTACGCTTAGATAAGGCTGCCTACTTTGAAGGAAATCCACTACGGGACATGCCCGTTGATTATTTACGAGCCGAGCGTATTATTTTAATATTTAATCGCCTTAAACTTTAAGCTTCGTGCCATTTAGGAGTAATAAAGGGTGAATAACCTTTCACTCGAGGTCTGTCTTCTGAAATGGACGAATAAGTGGTGATTGAACCCTAGTCGGAGTAATACTTTGTATTAGAAAACAAATTATAAGCTCAAAGGATCTGGGTGATTGCTCGACTCCGACACTGCGACTGCCCTTCCGTAGATGTTATCGCACATATGTATGGGTAAATCGTCAGCACCGGAACAGCATTGGTTTAAAAGATTAATTAAGAAAAAATAAACTGATAGATGTTGATGGGAAGAAAATGTTCTGAATCACATTTTTTATTTTTTATTTCTCTTAAAAAATGATACCTCCACACTAGGATTTTCTCCTTTATCGTGGAGGCAGTTTGCAAATATAAATTGCACAAGGACAAACATCCAGACCCGGAACGATTATTTTGTAGGCCATGCAAATAAATAGTTGTTCCGTGCGGGATTCGAACCCGCGGGCCCCAGCGCTGCAATTCATTGCTACGCCACTGCGCCACGTAGCCAAATCAACACGTCAACGTTATCAAATCAACATAGAATATGCCTCTCAATAAATTAATATAATATCCCTTCTACTAGTAACCAGAAGTAACATCTTAGTCTTCAAGGGCGACAACGCATCTGCATTTTTATTTTTAAACGAGGATAGATGTTGATGTGTATAGGTCACAGCATCCACGGACTATCGGTGGACACTCTCACTTCTACTTCAAATAATCTATCCATCCATCCATTACAGCCTATAAAAGTCCACTGCTGAACATAGGCCTCCTCCATAGATTGTCTCATAGGGGGGATTTTGCCATAGTTGCTACGCTTGACAGGCGTGTTGGCAACCGCAGTTTTTCCTGTTTCAGTTTCCCTCTGTCGCCTCTTACGACACCCACGGGACGATATGGGGGTAGTAGATATCCTTACACCGCCACTACACGCGGTAGACTATGGTATGAAATAAATAATTTCAAATGCTTAGTGAAATAATTAAAGTAATGCGATGAATTTTACTTAAGCAAACAAAATTTTTAAAATAATTACGTGGTAGAGCCATGCTGCAGCTATATTACTGGTATAGTTGTAGCACGGATGGGTCGGCTCGACCGGGGAAGGACCACGCTCTCACAGAACACCGGCGTAAAATAGAAGCTTAACGCTGCGGTGTTTCGTAGGGTGAGTGGAGAGAACCGGAGACTCTTTTTACTGGAAACGAGGCATTCCATCTTAGTCCTCACGGGTGACAACGCATCTGCATTTTGTTCCGTCAACGAGGATAGATGTAGATGTCTATGGGCCACAATAACCACTTACCATCAGGTGGACTGTGTGCTCGTTTGTCACCCATATCCTATAAATAAAAATTAAAAGCGTTATTTTATATTTTTATGGGGTAATTTACCAATGGATTATATTTTATTTTTAAATAAATCTGTGGATAATTTTAATTTTATGACGAGATGGTTTCAAAATTTACGTTGTTTATGGTTTCTTTACGCTTAGACGCCAACAGATCGCTCCGGTGTCACTACAAGGACCCTCCTTGTTTACGAATAATCCTAAGTGGATTACTTCTGGTCCGCGGTGTCGACGGCTCGGGCATCGTCGATCGACTCTTAAATAAAACTTGTTTACATTTCAATGATTGTGGCCGACAACTTTTCATCGATGTGCTTGATTTTACTACTCATACTATTATAATAATTGCTCTTTGATAAATATTAAATATCTTCCGTCAGTTATTTCCAATGATGATGACTCGGCACTCGCTATGAATGCTACATATACACGGACACAGATATAGACGACTTGGTAGCGAAGGGGCTAAGCATTTACAGCGCACTGCGGGTTCGAATCCCGCACGGAATTTGTATGGCCTGGCAGGCCATACAAATATTTGTTCTAGGTGTTGTTTTGTGTCCATGTACAATTAATGTATACAAAGCACAAGCTATCATTACGAAAAAAGATAGTGTAGGTTTTTATTTATTTATTTATTGCGTAAAGATCTTGCTTTGATTCAGAGTTATTAAAAAGAAAAGAGTATTTGCATTACACACAATTGATCCTTCTTGCCAAAGTCCATGAGCGGCGGCAATCACTATTTGGTGGGCCGCATGTTCATTTGCCTCATCATTTATAAAAAAATCCATATTTTACGAAACACAAAATAAGATTGTGCTCAATAATTATTGTTAATAATAATGTTATATAAGTCCCTTGCAAATAATAAATTAAGTTCCTAGAGACATGTCCAACTCTCTGCTAACTTCATCGAACAAAAGTTTCGCTTGCCTTCAAGACCTCAAGGTGGTAAGAAGTTTAGAAAGTTACATACTTTGAACACAGTGGCACGGTAAATTTACGTTGCATTTACTTGTTATTATATTATTATACTGTTTATACAAATATTATGTAAGAATGTAGCTGGTAGAGCTATAGCATATTTGCAGCACGAATAGATTAGCTCGACTGGGGAAATACAGCAGACTATTACGAAGGTGAAATAGGGACTACTAGCGTTTTTTTTATAAAAAATATGGTTGACAAACGAATACACAGTTCACCTGATGGTAAGAGGATGCTTTGGCCCATACATATTTCTTCGATTAAAAATCAAAATATAGGTGCGTTGTTCCTGAAGATTAAGACAGAATGCTTTTTTTAGCAGCACAATGGTTTCTTTTTTTATGACAAGAAACGGACACGCATTCTGCTGGTAATGAGGCATTTCATCGTAGTCTACAGTAACGACAATGCTTCTGCAGTTGGACTCTAAATCAAGGATATACGAAGGTATCTATAGACAACAGCATCCACTTACCATCAAGTGGACTATGTGTTCATTTGTTACCCTAATCTACATAAAAATATTGCTTTATTTTAATAAAACTGAAATCTCTCGTATTCTATAAAAAATATTGTATTATTTCATTGTTATCTTATATGTTAGTTTTATTAAGCTACTTCCTAAATTAAGTTATTCATCACACCTATCGCTGGTAAAGACCGTGTAGTGGCGGTGTAAGTACTTATTCCACTACCTCATACCCATATCGTCCTATATGTGTCCTAAGAGGCGGCAGAAGGAAATAAACCAGAGTATGAACAGCGGCGTTTTCCTAATAGCAACTAAAAATAAAAAACCGCGGCTTTCAATCCGTCTGTCAAGCGTGACAACTAAGACAAATATCCCCGCTATGAAACATCTATGGGGACTCGTTATAGCTCATTACAATTCTACGGTGACCTTTCAAAGAGACTACTACAAAGCACGTTTTTATGTAATCGGTATTTCCCGTGAGTAATTCTGATACGTTGTAGAGCCACGATGCAGCTATATTATGGCTGCAGTACGAATGGGTCGGCTTGACCGGGGAAGGACCACGCTCTCACTGGATACAAGCGTAAAATAGCAGCTCAATTCCGCTATGTTTAGTATGGTGAGTGTAGTGAATCGTAAACGAGGCATACCATCTTAGTCCTCACGGTTGACAATGGATTTGCATTTTGATTGTTAATCTTGTTTTTAGATGTCTATAGGCCACAGCATCCACTTACCATCGCGTAGAGTGTGTGCCCGTTTGTCACCCTATGAAAAAATACTACAAAGCACGTTTTACTGTCATCTGTATTTCCAATGAATAATTTACTGCAATATATTAGAAACAAAGACAATTCAGATATAGGAAATATCTGTTGAGTAAACGACAACATATACTATGAAGCCTTTTGAAGTAGTTTCTCCCTGGTCGCTTTATATAAATGGACCAATTCACATAACATTGCAACACATCTGCGCAAAACATATTTATTGCCAGTTGAATAGAATCAAACATTACTTCGTCCACATTTATATGGACAGAGCGAAGTAATGTTCGCCTTCATATTACCTTGTTCTGTATTGAACCAGCCAATATTCTTCCATTTTTATAAAGAAAACATATAACACGGCTGTGGCAGACCACTTGTCAGCACGCCGCTGCAAGCGAGAAAACGGGGAAACTAAGCGTACCTGTCAGAAGTACGTGACCTTAATGTATATCAATCCGAACGTGATTTATAAAGGGAAGGACCTCTAAAATATGATATAAAATAAACATTGACAACCGAAACGATGAAATACGACACAGCGTTGTGATTTAAGGGCGCATTTCACGAGATTTTATGGCGCTATAAAATCAGCGCACGGCGTGTCGAGGCGGGGCTCACGTATTGCACAGATTTGACAAAACAGACGACGAGCATTTATTTGTTCACTAGGTTTTTTAAATGCTTTATGGACTAGTGCCAACTTTATAGTCTCCGGGTGGGCGCTTACGTCCGACAGAGTAAAAATTGAGACTCGCGACTCAATTTAACTGGAAATTGGTTCTCCGCTGTAAGTGGTTATTTATTGCTACAATACATTGCTTATTTTTGTTTTAATATATAAGCATATAAATATGTTACCTTCAAATTTTACAACTTCTTCTTATTTTTGAAGTGTAGTATCCTTATGTGTTATAAGGATAGATATATTTTTTCTTACACACCAAAACACAAAATAAGAAAAAAGAAATAAAAAAATAAAAATACAAATCGATAAATGGTAGTTCAGTGGGCGATTTCTGCCACACAAACTATGGAGAGGCAGGATTGTAATACGAAAGGAATCAAAGTGATATTACAAGTAAACAACAGAAATAAATATAAGTATTGCTATGACGTCTGAACTACAACGCCGTACTTACATGCGAATGCGATGGCAACTTGAGAGAACAATCCATTTTCAATCTAATATTTTTAGGGTCAAAAAGCTGACTAAGGTAAATGTGGCTTAAAACTTGCGTTTATCGGATAACTATGGAATCTCTTTAATATACCAAAACTACAGTAAAGTAGTTAGTTGGATCAGCGGCGAGACGAAGCGTGATGCCCCGCACAGCAATTTCTCTAGGATTAGAATTATCTAACTCTACCAGTCGGAAGCTTTCCGGTAATGTGGTAATAACACAAATTGAGTAAAAATCTTCTATACATTAATTTAAAAAATTAAGGTATGTTTTTATGTTTGTGAATCGTTAAACGTTGAAAATTAGAAATTCTTATTAATCCAATGGTGTGTTACTTTGGAAAAAATTATTGAAGCACCGGTTCAGTCCATGTGGTGGTTATTTGGTGGTTAAAAACAGTGGCGATAATAATCTTAATTCACGCAACTGTCGAAGGCAGTATGATACCCCATTATGTATATAATCTTCTTTTTCATCTTCTTCATTGCCCCGTATATACGGCTGGACATGGGCCTATTTTTTATATAAGAGAGGGACAAACGAGCATGCAGTTTACTTGATGTTAAGTGACTACCGCTGCCCATGAACCACCGTAGGAAGGATTTGTTTTATTCTTTAAGCTTGGCAGTCGGATTGACGATCTCAATCAGTAGCATACATAATATCGCATCTTTGAGTTCAGTCAAACGATACTCTTGTATTCGACGCATATTTTCTTATACGTACTTGTATGTTCACCAATTCTTCGGAAGCGGCTGAACCAATTTAAATTATTCGTTTTTTATTAAATATGTCATACTTCAGGAGTGAACCATATCGCTAAGGATGGCAAAATAGGGAATGAAGATTTTAATGTCACTATATAAACGTTCTAGTCGTTACCTTGAAATTGTGATATTTAGACCACTCAAAAGCTTAAATAATTTAAAAGTGGAGTCTATTTCAAAAATAAAATATGAAATAATTTCCACATAATAGCTTCTGAGGTCGATGCAGACACATAGTTTATCGGATAATGTGTAAAGCCGACTGCAGAACTAATTGTGTGGAAATTACGTTTTTTTTTTTGTAGTTTGTAATCGGATCTGCTTTTTATAAAAAGATTAAATATTCGTATTAGTGATGATTGAAATAACTAATTATACGCTGTTGCCGGGTAGTGTGGTGTAAGAATCCACTACTCGATATCATCCCGTGGGTGGTAAGAGGCGACAGAAAGAAACTGAAACAGAAGATGGAGCAGCATCTTTCTGATAACGACTTAAAATAGTGATTTCTTATATTTACACGAATGCTTGACTTAAATGATTAAATAAGACTAATTTTACGGATTTCATCGCGTTAAATCTAACGACGAAACGTCGTTAGTTAAAAATAAGTTAGTTACTTTGTAGATAATGTAATTGTTTGTTTTTCTAAATAAAATAAAATAAAAAATAAAAATAAGTTAAATTATGCTCGATACAACCCGTAAAATTAGTTTTTTTTGTGGTAAAGGATGCTGTGGTCCATACAAATCTACATTTATCCTCAATTAGAATCAAAATGCAGATTCCTTCCCACCCCTGAGGACTAACGTGGAATGCCTCGTTTCCAGTAAATAGAGATACCATACGAAACACAGCAGCATTAAACTATATTTTACGCTGGTATATTGTGAGAGCGTGACCCTACCACGGTTGAGCCGACCCTTTCGTGCTACAACCGTAATATAGCTGCAGCGTGGCTCTACCACATTTTACTTACTTACACTTTTATATACTCAAAAAAAAAAACTGCGGTTGCCAACCCGCCTGTCAAGCGTGACAACTATGACAAATATCCCCCCACAGGGCAGTCTATGGGAAAGGATCTTGATAAGCTATAATGATGACGTAGTATTAAAAATTACCATTAAAATGTTTTTTTAATTTTCAAAGTACCAAACCAAACAATATTTCAACAAAAAAGCTATGTGAACGTATTTTTTGCCGTGCAACACTCGTTTCCCCCAAACTGCCAATTTTGAGAGCTCGCAACTTTATAGTAGTAGTAGTGGCTATTGTTTTTAAATTCATTTTATAGAATAGTTTGTACACACTTCATAATATTTTGGGCAAGCTAAAATAGTTCATACAATAAAGCATGCAAGATAAAATTTTCAAATTTCAAAGAGTTTAATTAAAACTTAAAACAAATATTTTTAGACGCAATTAAAAATATTATGTAGATCACTGCGCCTTCATTCAACTGTGGACTTGTTATCTATACGTCCAAATAAAATCTGTAATAATGAAATAACTGGCTTCTATTAAGCTCATTGGGTTATTTGCATGCTAGTAAGACATAAATAACCATTATTAAATTTTGTTTGTCTGTCTATATGTCCGGGCTAATCTTCGGAATGGCTGATTTGTGAATTTGTGATGAAACTTTACAAACAGATAGGGAATGCCAGGACTAGGTTATATTTTTTCTGAAAAACTTCAAGATATTTTTTTTAAAGTTAAAAATTGACAAAATAAAAGGTCTTTGATTATCTTAAATGTAAATAAAGCCACTTTAATAGATCTGACCCAGGCGAAGCCAGAGGGGAGTTGTTATGGAATATAAAGGGTTTTCTGGTTCTCGTTTTTGACCATACGAAATACAGCAGAGCGTTCATTTTGCGCTAGTATTTTGTCATAGCAGGCTAATTCCTCGTGGCTCGACCACGTGAAAAACTCTGCGTCTGATTTAAAGCCGGTAAAGTAGTAAATTTGATAAGAAACTAAGCCGTCACAACGGCTCTTTTTTTGCTGCTTCTTAATTTTTAATTAAGTTAATTATAAATTTTTAATAAATGCTAATTAATCTTTTACAGTCCTTTTTTAAGGCTTATGAATTTTTTGTGGCAGATGACCATACTTAAAACACTGGGTCTGATTGATGCACACAACGCAGAGTTTGATACCAGTAATGCTTATGTCAAATAGCTCGCTCTCAGCATTGCGTGCAGTGAGGTTGACTTTTAGAGAAAAAGTTTGAAAATTTTCTATAACATCAACATAATTGATGGCTCAGTGGTAAAAACCTACGCGGAATAAGCACATGTTTGTATTTTTCTATTTAGTTTTTGAAAACAGTTTTTCCTTTTTTTAAGTTTATTTTCTTCTGTACAATCTACTCTCAAGGGTAGAAAAAAGCAAGAAAATAATACATATAGAAATGTCTTATAGGCACGATCTTTTATAGGGACTTCGTGATAATCTGTAAGTATCATAGCATTGGCTTTAGTCTGCAAGTTCTTTGTCTTCACGAACAGCCATACTAAAGCAAAATAAAAAAGAAAATTTTGTAGTAACCGTAAATATTATATTATATTGAAAATTGCGTATTATAAAAACAAGAGAAAAAAATTGACAGTCATTTGGGACTACAGACAGAAGTGAAAACTTAAAACTATGAAATAACAATTTTTTTTTGGATTTTTTACGGCGCAAAGCCAAAGTTCTAGCTGGCTAGAACTAGGTGCAGCCTATTGCGGTTGGTTAAACTTAGGTGTATCATATATAATTTATAAATTAGATAAATGTCTGCGGTTCTGGAGTGGCCACAGGGTCACCCCAACCGCACCTTAACCTACTGTCGCTGATATTACGTTTTTACAAAATTTACAGTACACCTAAATTTAACCAACTACTGCTGGGCGCACCTAGTTCTAGCCGGCTAGAACTAGGTGTAACCGCATTTCGGCTTTTAGCCGGATATACACAGGGTCAGTAACAGGCGCCAGTGCTGGCGCCGAGGACTGACTCGCACTGTTTACACGCAGTCAGTAGTCGTGGTATCTTCTTTAGGATGTACGCACGTTATTGAAGTCAGTAGGCAAAAATGAATTCACGATTACGGCAGAATTTACAACGATTAAAATATTTGTTGAGAAAATATTCCTATCTGCTGTTGAAAGATTTGACGGAAATGTTAGAAGAAGAGACATGTAAAAAAAAACGTCGAGTTTTGAAAATCCTGCGAAATTCAAACTGGCTTTGAAATTAATGCCGAAGAATCATGGATAACAAGCTCTATTCAACGTCAAGGTACATTCATGAGTGATGCTTTACCAGCCAAAATAAAACTCGAAATAACAGTGATATTTTTGGCTTCAGGAATGTCATTTCGGAACCTCAATCACTTTTATCGTGTATCGAAACAATCTATTTCTCATTTAATACCAAAAGTATGCTGGGCAATATATGCAGCATTGAAAATACAAATTAAGGTAAGATAGTTATTTATTAGAGATAATCAAAAATTAACAGTCACATAGAATCAAAATAGTTCTAAGAATTTTCAAGAGCATGTTATTCATTGTTGCTTTCACGCCCAACTTCATATGTACATATTCAAGGTTCTGTTACTGGCGGATATATGCAATTATTACTGGCTTAGGGTCTACATATCTAGGATTAATAGAAGTTCGCTCGAGGGGATAAAAAGACATGTAAAGAAAAAACGTCGAGTTTTGAGGATCCTGCGAAATTCAAAGAGCTGCTGCTTGAGGTAGGCATCTCAGCAGCCTCAGTCCGATAAAATCCCAAAGAGCTGCTGCTTGAGGCAGTCATGTGATTACGCTCGGAGGAGTAAAATCCCAAGGGACTACATAACGTAGTCATGGAAACGTAAACGCTTGTTTAAGTTTCCATGACTATGTAATGTATTTTGATGAATATAAATTATATAATTAATATAAATAAATGAATCATGCATACTTTCAATAACACTAATAACATTTTAGATACATTTATTTATATTAATTATATAATTTATATTCATCAAAATAATATATTATAATTTTATGTTACGACGTGATGTCACCCTACAATACTACGCCAGCGACTGACCAGTGACCAAGCACTGACCTGCCCCAAATATTGCCCTATAGAGGGTATTTGCCATAGTTGCCACGCTTGGCAGGCGGGTTGGCAACCGCAGTTTTTTTTTAATTTTTAAGTTGTCCTCCTGTTTTTTTTCCTCTAGCACCTTTTACGACACCCACGGAACGATACGGGGTAGTGAATACTCATACACCACGACTACACGGTGCACTGCTACGTAATATTAAAAATTAAAATTTCATAATTTGTAAATTAAAATCATTAGAATTAGTTTAGTTTTAACATCTATCGGCATTTCGAACAACCATTATATTCATTTTTATATACCTTATATAGTTTATTTTTTAATCAGAACATTAGGTATATTATGAAGGGCTGCGCAAGGCCAGTACAAAATATATTTAAAACTTAATTGACATAATAATTAATATACATTTATGTCATTTATATATAGTATGTGTATTTAAGAAAAAAAAAGAGAGTATTTGTATGTAGCTATTACAGCATGTTTGGTGTCAAGACAAGGCAAACTCATACGATTTTACCTATCCAAAAATCGCCCAACACGTCTAAAGAAATTTTGAATTCAAAAAATATAAATATTAATAAATAATATAGGTGAGCACTTACTACATAAAATGTACTTGCTGCTATTTTAGGCAAAATATTAATTTGTCTTATGGGTGGCACACACGCTACGAGATATATTTTTTTAAACTGTACCGTCGAACGGAGTAGTATGAAAATTTGAATAGATAGAACGGAATCGGAGAATTTGTGTCGATAATTATAACGTGTGCGCCAAGAGCTAAGTTTTCGCCATATCTCATAACAGTGCCTTGCTTTTTCATTATTGGCGTTACCATAGACAGCAAAAAAAAAGTACGTATCACTATCTCTATTCTTAAAAAAAATACGTCTTTAATTCCTTTAACAAATTCACAAGAAAATGAGCTTCTCTTTTCATTAGCCAATCTTTACACGAGGCCCTACGATTTTTCCGCTTCCTGATTTTTCTGCCTCTTGTTTTTTTTTATCAACAATAATGCAATAATAGCTAAAGCGTCGTCTGTCGATGCCATCGCGGAACGAAATGAATAAACTGCACAGTTTTACTTGAACGTGTGTGGACTGTAGGGACGTACGATTTATCTGTACAGTTCGACTGCACAGTTTAATCGCACAGATAAAACTGAAGGTGTATGGCCCCATTAAAGCCTCTACATATACGATTTCTTTCTTTATTTTATTTTTCTTTACGAAGCTGTGGTAGCTCAGGAGCTACGCGCATGCCGTAAATTTGACAGTACGCTAGCAACACGGGTTCGATTCCTATTGATACCAATGAAATTATTGATTGCAATTTTAATTGCTGACTTATCATGTGCTTGGCGGTGAAGGAAAACATCATGAAGAATTCTAAGGAATAAAATATTTTAAAGACAGGTTAAGCCTGTGGCGCAGCGGACTAATTCCTTCATAACTCTCTCAGAAATGAGAGGAGGCATATTTTTTTTTATTTATTTATTCTTAGAAATAGTGTACAATATTTACTTTTTAAATTTTGCCAAACTGTAAGCCAGTTTGTCGGAAATTATGCCCAGCTATCAATACGTCCCTATACATACGAGTACTTACACCCTATATACATTCCTATATATGCTCAAATTTAACTTTTCGGCGGTACCGATATCCTCGCACTAGTAATGCTCCTTCCATGACCAGATTTTAGATTTTTGAAAGGTGTACTGCTATTTATAGGCCGCCAGAGCTCCGTTCGATTATTAGCAGGGTGCACCGAGTCGAGCTGAGGTTGGCATTTGGAAAATAAGTTGTGACGTCTCCTTACAGTCTGTATGTACCATTAGCTTCAATACTATCATACATGCTTTGGGTAATGTTACGACCGTATTAGTTGCGAGGATACCACCGCACTATAAATTTTGTAAATTAGAATTTTTCATTTAAATTTTATTTCATTTATTAACCCCGAGTTAACGTATGGATTTATATCGGAAATATATTTCCATAGAATGAAATAGAATAGAGTATAATATTTTTTATTCAATATAGATTAGAAGTACATAATTCTTGTTCAAAGTAATTTTTTATTTTTACCACTGGTTCGGAAAAAACCTCTGTTCTGTGGAAAATCAGCAAGAAACCCAGCGTAATTTTTTTTTCAAAGTAAATTATAAAACAAGAACACAGCTTGTATAAACTACTTACAAAACTTATTTAAGAAAGGAAGGAAATAATATTAATTATTATATTCCTTTTTCGACGTGTTGTCTTTTAAACGACTTGCCATTAATGTTGAGGATACCTATATCTGCAAGTTTGTTTGTTTTCAAATTCAATTGTTAAAGTATGATGAATTGAATAATTATGCTATATCCAAATTAGTACACTAGTTTAACGTTAACCATTTGATTTTGAACGGTTCTAAAACGAAATGTATTAAATTCACAACAGTGTGCGTTGAATATAAGGAATATCTGAGTTTTGTTGAATCCACTATTTTACTCGTAATTACCTGGGGCCCCCATATTACTTAAACAAAAACTCAGTGGTGCGACATATGCTATAAAAAATATTAGAAGACTTGCATGTGTTGAAACGCCTAGATTAGTTTGTTTTAGTTAATTCCATAGCCTAAAGTCGTATAGAATCTTGATATGGGGTATCATTGAAACTATCTATGTTTTGGAGAAGAGCCGTAAGAGCACTTTAAAAACAATTTTCAAAGGAATCTCTTAAAAAAGTTAACGAAATAATTAAATCAACTTTGGCCTCTCAGTATATTTACGAAATAGTTTTAAAAATCCAAAAGTGCGACCCTCATGAGCGTTTCATTTAATTTTGATGAAAAAAATTAATTGTATTCCCGGCTTTTAAAATATATTATTTACGTACGTGTTTATAATTTAGCGCTCTATTATTTTAACAGGTAATGGTAACTACAGGGAAGAATATTAATAATGTTTACCAAAATAAATCGATTACGCAAAATATAAAATCGATATAGGCTGTATGGTACATTTGTCCTTTGTCTATCAAGGGCTAAAAAAATATATAAAAGCGCCTTTAAATTTTTAACAGCAATAAAACTTATAAAACTTGAAAATCATTTTATTAACAAACTACGTGTACAAGGCTATATATATGAAATAGGGAACCAGTAGATGTAATTCTGAAGCTAATAAAAAAAAACCCGGTCTCAATACGTCAATTTTTCGGGAGTTATCGTGACCATATACAAAATCAACATCCTCAATCAATCATCCAACATCATAAATTTTTTCTAACCGTTTTTTTCCAAGTAGCTAATATATAAAATGTAATATATAAAAAAAAAACAGAAAATATAAGATGGATTAATTAGAGTGTTTTCTTGATATACGGCTACTCATATTATAATATAAGTGCAATATGGTTATGATAGAGGCATTTTAAGAACTCAAAATTGCTTGACCTTGACGTGTTGAGAGTAATGCACTAACAAATAATGCTTTGCGTTATGAGGCGTGCAATACGTACATTCAAAATAAAATTTAAGTTTCTGCCCGTAATATAGAAATAACTGTCTTCTTTTTAGCTCAGGGGTTACCGTTATCGTTACAGCCTATTAAAGACTACTGCTGAGTAGCGGCCTCCCCATAGATTGCCTCATAGGGGGATAGTTGCCATAGTTACCACTGTTATTAGGAAGACCCTGCTACCCATCTCATGATTTGTCAGGGAGTTATTAGCATACTATTAAACATATTGTTACACAAAAGATCTTAACACTTTATCTCAAGACTAATTAGGTTAAAAGGTAAGTCGATAAGCGATTTTTACGTGAAATTAATACATCATCAATTTTTATTTTAAACATTTTCCCATATCAAAAATTGACTTTAAAGTGGTTTTACGATAGTTGAACTACTTGCCCAAAGACACTATTATCTCTATCGGTAAGTTTTTTTCATTAAGTTCTACGCGGACGAAGTCGCGGATGAAAGCTAGTTTCAAAATACCTATAGCTTATATTCTTATACGCTTTGAAGAATAATAAGAGTACGAAATAACTTAACTGATATAACTTTAATATTAACTACACAAATGCACGTGTCTAGAATAATATCTTAAAAGTATATATTGCTAAAACTCGAAACTGGCTCGAACATTTGTAATGAAATTTTTATGTGTTTGAGTGGGTGCCTGGACGAACGGCTTAGATTCACAATTAGTTCCGGTAGGTGGCGCTGTTGTCGAGATTCAGAAATCACCCGTGCATAGCCGGGGCAGATTGCTAGTTAATTAAAAAGCCTAGAGGGAGAAGCAAAAATGCAAGAATCTAAATCTGGAAGCTATATTAAAATAATATCAAATGGTTTAAATTTAAGCTCATACCAAAATAAATACAAAACAATCTTTATTTCACGAACGGCAAGGTAAATTGGACAATTAAATTGTGACGAGCCACGAAGTTGTCGCATCATGCCTACATTGTCTCAAAATTATCGTTGGATTATAAATTTACCATGATAATGGAATTATTATTTAGAGCAGCGGCCGTCTGGACACGGTTGAGATACATTTCAATTAATGCACTCATTGTGAGGACAATGACGTTTTGTGGCCTGTGTTATCATTTCCTTTGACTTGACTGAATAAAAAAAAAACTTTGTTTTCTTTACGTTTGTAAGATTTTTGGTTACTATAAAATTAAAAACAAATATTTTGAATGTGGTAACAAAATCATACATCCATATAATGTGAGAGTAGTACCACTGCAGATTAAATAATAGATATTAGTACCACCCTCTTACCCATTTCTGCCGCTGAATAGAAGTTCTATGACTGCAATGTTCCGGTTTCGATATTATAACAAACTGAAAGGTATTCCATCTTAGTCCTCAGCGGTGACAACACATCTTTGGCTGTCTTTGTTTCACGTTGCTGGTGTCTATGGGGTACGTAGTTAAGTTTGTCGTTGTTTGACATAAAACAATCAAAAGATTGTAGATAAGGAAACGAGTAGATCATTTTCTTATCTTCTTTTTTCCCTTAAAACTGAACTTTGGGCAGTTCATTGAGTCCAGGGTCAAAGCCAAATGATATTATTTTGTTACTAGCTGTTCCCCGCGACTTCACCCGCGTGGAATTTGTTACGATTGGATTTCATGGGTATAAATTTTTTGCGCGGAACCCTAATTATTTTACTAAAATAAAAGTAGCCTAAGTTACTCCATATAAAATCAGCTATCTGCCAGTAAAAATCCCGTCAAAATCAATCCAGCCGTTTCGGAGATTAGCCGGAACAAACAATCAAAAATTTTAAAAATTGTTTTTTTTTGTTATAAGTACCGTAAATACTTTCATATGCAATAAGTAAAAAGCTGTTATTTTGACATTGCAAACAGACACTTTTACTTATTTGTATAGATATATACATATAGATGTATAGATTACTGACATTTTAAAAATATTAGTTGGCATTAGACATTATATTATTTTATTATAAGTATTAATATTATATATAGACATAAATAGCCGTGAGCCGTGGTAGCTCAGGGGCTAAGCTTTCGCTGTAAACTGCACTGTATGCGAGCAATCCTGGTTCGATCCCCGCCGACTCCAATGAAATTGTTAACTGCAATTTTAAGTGCTGATTTGTGATTGACGATTAAGTGATTAACGGCTCCGTGGCGCAGTGGCTTAGCAATGAGTTCAAGCGCTAAGGGCCGCGGGTTCGAATCCCGCACGGAACAAGTATTTTTGTATGGCCTACAAATAATTGTTCTGGGTCTGGATGTTTGTCCTTGTGAAATCTATGTATGTAAACTGCCCCCGCGATACAAGAGAAAATCCTAGAGCGGAGGTAACATTTTTTAAAGAGAGAGAGGATTTACCACGTGCTCGGCGGTGAAGGAAACATCGTGAGGTAACCTGCATGTCTGAGAAATAAGAAAAAAATATTTCGAGGACATGTAGTGCTCGCCAACAACAAGCATTGGGGCAGCGCGGCAGACATTTCCTTGCCCTAAAACCATCAAAGAAATGAAAGGAAGCCTGTGCCCAGCAGTGGGACGTATATAGGCTGTAATTTTAACTTTTACTTTTAACATAAATAAAATTGTAGTGTCTGACTGTAATATCGAAATACAGCATATGAGTGGAATAATTTGCCAGCATCTGTCTTTCCATTCTATCACAATGTGGGGGTCTTCAAGGCACGAGTGAATAGGCTTTTGTAAAACTAAGTCAGTATGCTTAACCTTTTTAACTTGCCACCACTTACCATCAGATAGAATCGTAGTCGAGTAGTTAATTAATGAATGAATACAGTGGTTAGTAAATCTATAATAATAGTTAAAACATCAATGAACCTGACATACACAATATCCGACATAAAAATATTGCTTTTAACAGCTAAACAAACTAAATTTTAATAATTTATAGAGAGTAAATTTGGTAACGTTATTAAACAAATAATTTAAAATCTTAGACAAATAAATGAATAAGTTTCAATTATCCCTTAAACTCGACTAATGAATAATGTAATTCGTTCAATAAAAGGTGTCGTATAACAGGCTTCTTTTGTACGAATCGTATTTTGATTCGCAATACAATTAATGTTAAACAGAACAATATTTGTGAAGAATAATGATTTCTTATATTTACGCGAACACTACACATTGAATAAAACTACTTTTACGGATTATATTGCGTTTAATTAACTTATTTTTATTAATTCCCGACGTTTCTGGTGCTTTACAGCACCCGAACCAGTAATTTATTTATTTGTATTTGTTAATCAATAATATAATACGTTTATAAATAATAATATACTACGAAAGGAACTTCGTTTGAACAGAGTGTTCCACGACACTCACGCATGTTTTTTCCCTCATTATTTAGTTTTTAATTTATTTTATAACAATTACAGAATGTCAAAAGTTCACTGCTAAACAAGGTGTCCACCATAGATTGCCTTTATTTTATATTGATTTTTATTAATTCCCGACGTTTCGGGTGCTGTAAGCATCGTCGGGATCACGTCGGGAATTAATAAAAATAAGTTAATTAAACGCGATATAATCCGTAAAAGTAGTTTTATTCATTGTGAAGAATATTTAAAAAAATGTGTTTTTAAAATAATAGATTGACCTCCTGATTAGAAGTCGCTACTGCTAAATGGTTACTGAATCCCATTTACACCTGCAACCAACTTCAATCAAATAAAACATCTTAAAACAAGCAGTGGAGGCACTGCAGCATGTCGGTAGAATTAGGTCAAAGGGTAGTATCAACCGCGACGGTCTCCTAGCAGGAAAGCTTTATCACCTAGTGTCCGATGTGATTTATAATGTCAAGGTAGGCTAGGCTTTAATTAACATTTCATACTACACTATAGTTAAACAGTAATAGAAAATATCCAAAGGAAGCATGCATATGCGATTGCGAATTTCGGAAGTATATCAAGTCTGTCATAACATAACGTACTAAATCAGCGTTGTGATCTCATCCGGCTTCGTTACCTCCCAATGATGATTGAACCCAGCTATAAAACGTTATGAAATATTACTTGGTTGTAATAATCTAATATAATTAAAAAATGTCAATTGAATGCTGTGATCTTGCATAAGTTTCTCTTTAGTTTTTGTTAATATAAATAATACGAGGGTGGATTGAAAAGTACTCGGCCTAACCAAGAAAATAAACACATACTAAATCAGTAATATTTTTATTTTCTACATAATCACCATCAAGTTCAATACACTTTTGCCACCTCCCTTCCAAGCATTTAGACCGTTGAAAAAATGATTCTTCCTTAGAGTCAAAATATGCGTCTACAGCTGCTTTGACCTCGTCGTTTGTCGAAAATCTTTGACCTCCCAAGTGCTTTTTAGGTTAGGGAACAGAAAGAAGTCTGATGGTGCCAGATCAGGTGAATACGGCGGATGCGGTAACAGTTCAAAGCCACAGTTGTGAATTTCAGCCATTGACTGTACTGACGTGTGAACACGGGCGTTATCTTGATGAAACAGGACTTTTCTTCTGAGCATTCCTCGACGTTTTCTTTTATTTCCTCTCGTAAACGACGTAGTAAGGTGCAGTAGTAATCAGAGTTTATAGTCTGACCCCTTTCAAGATAATCAATCATAATCACACCTTCGAGTCCCAGAATACTGAAGCCATCACCTTATTTGCCGACAAAATTGACTTAGCCTTTTTAGAGGGTGGTGAAACAGGTCTTCTCCACTGTTTTGATTGTTGTTTTGTTTCCGGTGTACAGTAATGAACCCATGTTTCGTCCATAGTAACAAAACGATTCAAAAAATCATCTGCATCGGCTTCAAATAACTCCAAACAGTCGCGTGAAATAGTCAATCGCGTCCTTTTTTGTTCAACTGAAAGCAGTCGCGGAACCCACCTCGCAGACACCTTGTGGAAACCCAACTCGTTGACAATGATGTTTTGAGTTCGTTCATAAGAGATGCCTATAATCTCGGCTATCTCTCTAATTTTTAATCTGCGGTTTCCCATTTATCCATCAAGTACTTTTTTAATATTTTCGTCAGTAGTTGACGTCGAAGGCCTTCCAGAGCGGGGTTCATCTTTCACACTCTCTCTACCACGCTTAAATTCTGCTATCCATTTTTTGACGGATGAATATGACAGAGCACAATCGCCTAATGTACTGAACATGTCATCATGGATGGTTTTTGATGATAGCCCCTTCTTATGGAGGTACTTAATGACGGCACGCTGCTCGATTTGCTCCATTCGCGGAAATTATGTCCGATTACTTTGTTAATAAATTTATAAAATCACAACTAATTATCGCACACGTTTCGAACTTCACACAATGAACTAGTCTGAACTGAACTAAATAATGTGGGTAGATTTGATTTTTAGAATTGAATGGATCTGTGTTAGGCCGAGTACTTTTCAATCCACCCTCGTAATATAAATATAATTATATTAATTAAATGCTCACAATGTTTTCTTTCTTCCATTATCACTTTAGGCCATCCATTTGTATATAAGCAAAATTTAGGCGTTTTTCTCGAAAATTTTGCATTCAATTTAATGAACGATAATAACGATTCCGCCAAATTTCCGTCAATCTTTTTTTTATAGGATAAGGGTGACAAGCGAGCACACAGTCCACCTGATGGTAAAAGGTTGCTGTGGCCCATGTACATCTACTTATATCCTCGATTGCGAATCAAAATGCAGATGCGTTGTCAGCCGTTAGGACTAAGATGGAATGCCTCTTTTCCAGTAAAAAGGGTTTCCGGTTCTCTACACTCACCATACGAAACACAGCAGCATTAAGCTGCTATTTTACGCTGGTATTCTGTGAGAGTGTGGTACTACTTCCCTGGTCGAGCCGACCCATTCGTTCTACAACTATACCACTAATATAGCTGCAGCATGGCTCTACCACGTAAAAAACCTACACCTTAGGTTCGTGTTCTTTTAAATTGTTTTCGCAATGCCTTTAAAAGCACAGTACGGTAGTTGTTAGGAAGCAGGATGAATTTCTTATACCAACAGCATATGAAACAAGCAAATAAGTTATTTAAATTTTAAGCCTAATTAATAATTAACTCGATGTTCTTTTCTTGTTAATGAATTTTATATTAAAACTCAGAAATCGAAATTTATACAATTTTCGACTTGATTAATATCTTATGGGTACAATTGGGTACAATCAAATAGGTTTACGAAGTATTACGCTGTATTTATGTACCAATCACCGTATTCGTTGCTAATGAGTCATTCAGCAATAGCGGACGAGTTTTATATCCGAGGGGCTAAATAGAGAAGTTAATTTGGAGACTATTCTTCTGTAACTTAATGACTTTCACTTAATTTTAAATTTAGTTAACTTACAAAACTAAATAACTTCTGCTTAAATGTCAGTGTTTTTTATATGGATAATATTACCGTGGTAATAGGTAATAGGTAAGAAGAATATCATAGAGTAAAATATGTTTTTATTTTTTCACGTAAGTATACAGGAAAAATACACTCCATCGTTATGAATACTTAATTGCGTATTACAAATCAATAAAGGTCTTAAAATAATGCTTAGTTTTTATCGTTTTTCAACTTTAGCTTATTACTGCATATATTTATATATCAGGCCTTCCCCCCAAGAAATGCTATAAAGGCTTATGTTAAAGTCGGATGAATTAGAAATAATGTCTGATTAGTCCTTAAAGGAGTTCTTATTAGTAACTTTCTTGACACCAAAGAAGAGCGTTATTATTAGTAATATGTATGTAACTCGTGTCCAAAAATAAACAATAGTAATTTTTTCTTAGCTTATTTACAAAAGAACTCCATTTGTTTTCGTGATACACAAACAAGGCAACATTAACTAGGTAACACAAGGAGCGTAAAACTACTCTAAACGATTATTACCAACCTCGCCGGGGAAGCGAGATAACGAAGCTCTTAACCAAATAAATACAATAAATTTTAAGGTTAGTATTTCTCCCTTTTTGTAATAAAAAGGCACAAAATAGTATCGGACATTTAATTATAAGTTACAATAATTGAAATATGTAAACTAATAATAATTATTAGTCACACAAAGCATAAAACAAATTCAACTTAGCGTGCTGGCTGCATATCTCAGTTGAATTTGTTTTACATAATTTTCTGAAAGAGAAAAGAGTCAGCGCTCTTGTTATCAGCGCATTTCCTTGTAGGAATGCTAATCCAATGTAGTATCTGGTTTTGAAAAAGAAAATTTCACTATTACTACCTTGAATAAACTGTAAAATAAAATCATTTTATCACATAAAAATATATCTGAGCTAATGATTTCTTATATGTAAGCGAATACTATACATTGAATAAAACTAGTTTTACAGATCTTATCGCGTTAACTTTACTAATGTTAATTCATATCGACGCTACGGGAAGTCTTCGCCATTACATCAGATTTAATAGACCACAAATCCTCGCAAAAAAACACCGATTTCTACCAAGGATTATACGCGAGGTTATTGTAATTTAAAAAACATACTAATTTCAATAGAGAAGATGGCTGGGTGCTGCCATCTGCTTGGGACCCTATAATTACAGCCCGCGGCCCTTAGCGCTGCAATTCATTGCTAAGCCACTGCGCCACGGAGCCGTCAAATCTGTGTGAACGTTATCCTCCCCCGGTCCGACCCATTTATGTTGCAACCATGCTACGCGTAGCGTGGCTCAACCATGCATAATTTTTTCCTTCTATATTCTGAAGAAATTAGCCTTCTTTCTTAGGAGTTGGTTGCAAGTGCCCTAGTTCTGTATAAACTACTTATCTTACTGTCAGATAGCTAGAAAGATTTACCGGTATCAGTTTTGCGTCAGGCCCTCATCCGTTCATTACAGGGTGCTGCTAGTGCGGATGGTTTTTAGAAGAGTAGGTGGCTTTCCCTCACACTGAGAATACTCGCAAAAATGTATTAATTGTGCTATATTATACTAAATATATCCTATTTAGTTTAATATAGCACTATTTAGTTTAATACTGCTATAAATATACGCATTACTTTATAATAACTAACTTGTCTTTACCAACCTGGGACCGAAGTAATGCTTATGCGATGGAATTTGAAATAGGATACCTCTAAATACACAAGTACGTTGCAACATCAGAAATACGGGGCAATCACACAAAACCCAACAGTAAAGCCGATATCAATTTGGCTCCGGCCAGTATTCATCATTCGGTATTTCTTTTTTTATAATAGTAGAGTGATTTTTAACGTGGTAGAGTTGAGTTGAAGCTATATTATAATTTTAGCACGAATGGATCGGCTAGAGGGAAGGACCGCACTTTCACAGAATACTAAATATAATAAATATAAAACGCCTCACAGGCTATAATTAGATATAAAATTATAGCCTGTGAGGCGTTTCTCCTCTTGCCTCTTACCCGCCAAACTGAAACAGTTGGAAACACAGACAATGCTGTTCTGCTACTTGATGAATATCATTCATAAATAAATAAATCGCAAATAAACTAAATAACCATACCGAAAATTTTTTCGTCTTTAACGAGTGCAGCAGTTTTACGTGGTAGAGCCATGTTGCAGCTATATTAGTAGTATAGTTGTAGCACGTATGGGTCGGCTCGACCGGGGAAGGACCACGCTCTCATACCAACGTAAAATAATAGCTTAACACTGCTGTGTTTCGTATGGTCAGTGTAGAGAACCGAATACCCTTTTTACTGGAAATGAGGCATTCCATCTTGGTCCTGACGGGTGACAACGCATCTGCGTTTTGATTCGTAATCGAGGGTAGATGCAAATGTCTATAGGCCACAGTAACCACTTACTATCACGTGTACTGTGTGCTCGTTTGTCATTCTTATCCTATTAAAAAAAAACGAGTGGAATAATTAGCCGGCATCTGTCTTTTCGTCCGGTTACAATTTGGTGTCTTTAAGGCAAAGATGAATAGGGTTGTATTACATTAAGACTATGTGATTTACCTTTTAGGGGTTCATCACCGCTTACTACCAGGTGCGATTTTATTTAAGCATTGGCTTAAGACAAGTAAAAAACACTAAATTTATATTATTTTTTAGGAGATAAAATAAGCAATCTTAATATATCATGTTGAAATACATATATTGCAGTATTAAATAATCAGTCTCACGCTACTTATGTCATTCAATATGTACGAAATGTCATATTAAGGCCCGTTTGGCTGAAACGACACCTAATTTAATCCTATCCTGACTGAGCGACGAGGACATCAGTGACGAGGATCATGTTTGTGTATTAAAATTAGTACATTAGCCGACAAAATTGAGAAGTTTTGCATAATTTTGTGACATTCACATTTAACAAAGTAATGTGAAATATTAAGGATACGGTCATAAATTTTGAAACACATAAAATATCTTCGCTGCCAAACGCAATATTCTCGGCCGATTCCTTTTAAGGTTCTGGAGGAGGCTTTCATAGAATCTAATAAAATTAATAGCTCCCTTATTTTAGAAAATTATAGAGAAAATTTCAATTATGACAATGTATCTTCCTTTTTTATCAGGCCGTAAAAGTCTACAGCTAAAGGTCCATGTCTATCTTTCCTTCACAGAAAGTTTTACGAAAAACGTTTTTTTTTAAACACTGGCCAGTTATAATATATTTAAAAAAGAAAACTGTTACTTAAAAGTATAAGAACGAATGTTCCATTTTCAAATTTCCCTGCACATTTTTACGAGCTAAATTGAAATATCGTGTTTTATTTAAAAATGGATCGGCTCTGGAACATTTTTGCGTGATGATTTTCTAAGATTTCAAATGTCACCTAAAACCTGATGAATCGTTTGAAAGACTTCAAATGGCGATAAAGGATATCTTTAGGGTTCCGAACCAACGGAACCCTATTACTAAGCCTCCGCTGTCCGTCCGTCCGTCCGTCCGTCCGTCCGTCTGTATGTCAGTGGGCTGTATCTCATGATCCGTAATAGGTAGACAGTTGAAATTTTATGAATGTGTATTTCTGTTGCCGTTATAACAACAAATAATAAAAGTTAAAATAAATTAAAAATGAAAAGGGGCTCCCATACTAGAAACGTGTATTACGATGGTACGGAGCCCTTCATGCGCGAGTCCGACTCACACTTGGCCGGTTATTTATTCTCCACCGTGTATCACTGCTATAACAAATTTCAGTACAGTCAATTAACTCGGAGAGATGAAGAAATAAAGTGGTCGTCCTTTGGCCGAATGATATACTACTAAAGGTTTGCCAGAAGTGTTCAATGCTGTAAGAAACACGCGATCCAAAGCGGAGCTTCGTAGGCAACTGCTTCACCATGGCATTCAGTGGTCAATACGAGGGAATTCCTGGACATCACACCTGTTAAGCTCACCCACCTTATAAACCTTGTGCAGTTTGCATCCTCTTAAGATGCAGAAGTTGGAGCAGGCCGTAGTAGAGGTGTCTAAGTCGGACTGGAAAAAGTGTTTCGAATATTACTTCCAATGCTTGAAACTTTGTATAGATGCTAATGGAGTGTTCTTTGAAAAAATATAATAATCAAAACTTTAATCATCTTCCAACCTTGTTTTAGTTTGTAGAACTTTCTAAGAAGACAAATAAGTAATCTAGAAATTATGGTTCAATCATTTCGAACCATAACAAATTATATTTCAAAAATAGATGTTTTGTTTGTTTATATTATTACCTTGAAGTAGGCTTGTACTTTTTATTAAAAGTTTAATTAAACAGGGCTAAACGTCCTTAGTTTCATAGTTTGCAACTTGCAGTGAACCTTGTTCTTTGACGAACGAAAATTTGGTGACAAACTGGTGAAAATCCATTCAAAAACACAGAACCCAATTTATGCAGACTAGTGATTAACAGCATTTTAATACGAGGATATCGGTTCGACTCATATATAATACTCATCAACCTACCTGTCTAACGTGGTGTGTACTATATTCCTAGTAATCCATCCCTGCATAGCGCATTCTTGACAACGCATATATCTAGTATCGTTTGATCACCGCCGTAACTCTGTCGGTCTTATAACAAATCGTTGTTAGTTAATAGTCTCATGTTTAAACTATCAATTAATTCATTTTAAAATGTTTTTAAACCATAGTTTAAGCCCAAGACTATGAATAAACCACGTTTTGTAAGGAGACAGCAAAAGTTTTAAAAACTTCAAGTGCTAATTACCTTGTGTTTGTTTGTTATGAAAAAACAAATGATAATCTGCTTGATAACAAAAATATTCATACATTAAAAAATATTTCGATGACATGCAAAGTCCTTAAACACGCTTTTTTGGCTACGCGGCAGTTTTCGTTATTCCAAAAACTCCTCAAAATGAAAGGAAGTCTGTGCTCATATGTAGAATTTATGTACATAATATGGTAGGTTGCTGCTTTTTTCTTTTATATAAGAAGAATGTTTTATTTATACACTCTCACTACTAGGTGTGCAGAAAAGAAAATAATTCAATGTAACCTCTGCAGCAGTAACGACCTAAATTAGCACATTACGTCCTAGTTTCGTATGTTTCGTATATTTCTTGGCACGTTTGTAAACAAGATTCTACCCGGGGATCGCGCTCTGTCTGAAATGAAAACCCAGGTGGAACTATCGGAGCGTCTTGATGATATAATGCTTTTGATATATCTACATATGTGTACGTTATAAAGTTTTCTTTTTAAAATCTTATGGCATCTTAAATGATATTGATAATTTCATGATATGAATATTATGTTTTATGTTAACATATTATAGGTGTAAACTTAAATCGGTTTTTAGGGGAACATGGATATTATACAAATAGAACAAAATTACATAATTCAAAAAGGTCTTACCATTTATTCCTAAATTATTTATTTATAATTATGTCTCTTTTTTAGAAAATGATTGCAGTTGTTATTTTTTTATAGTATAAGGGTGACAAACGAGCACACTGTCAACCTGATAGTAGTGGATGCTTTGTCCCGTAGACATCTACATTTATCAATTCAATATAATTTCCTCGTACAACCTCTCTGTGGAATTTTTTATCACCGGCGACTTTTCTGGACCGATACGACTTAGGGACCTTCAAGAAAAGAGCTTACTCCTTTTTAATAGGCCGGCAACGCACCTGCAATTCCCCTGGTGTTGCAGTTGTTCATGGGCGGCGGTAGTCACTTATCAATATTTCAACACCATCAGGTGAGCCGCATGCTCGTTTGCCCCCTCTTCTATAAAAAAATAACTGTATTATTATGACTTATAATAATTTTATTATAATTTATATTTATTTATAGTTTTCATTATGTAATTGATTGCATGACGATGACAAAATATTTGCTTATCGATAGGTCGATTAAACATGAATGCTCATTTACAAATGTAAGAACTTTATCTATGCTACCATGTTTTGTGCCAATAAAGATTTAAATAAAATAAATAAATAAATAAGTAAAATCCCTTTGCAAATTTCAGGAGTACTTAAGCTTGATTGTGAATAGACCACATTCACTCTTACATAGGATAAACAAAAAAATCGATAAAAACCCGCGTAAATAATATATACCTTGGTAAAACCTACTAACTACTTAATTAAACATACTTACTATTTTTTGAACATGCTGCAACAACTATTAATTATTATCACAATGTACAAATTGCTTAATTTTTTACATATTTAATTTTTAACTCTTTATTTATTTATATTTTTATTAACTTGAAAAGTTTAAATATTAAACACAAAAACAAACTATACGGGCAGAGTTACTAGCTAAGTAAAACCTGGATATACAACGGCAACTTTGCAAAAAAAAAATTGGCTACGAGCGGCGCTCGTCGTATATAGTTGACTAGAAATTGATAGCACAGGGCTTGACTTCCACCAATTTATAACGTCATCCAAAGTAATGGGAAAAATATGGAATCCATGTTCAAGATATAAAGTAAAAAGATTGGAGCATAAAACATCGTTTGAGTATGAAAAAGCTTTCGTATTCAGAACTTTTTTGTGTTGATGTGTTCTATTTTCAAGTACATATTTACCAAAACTAAGGGAAGAACATAAAAATAGATTAATAGAAGGGAGATAGAACTCGAAACCTCTACTTGTTTCATACATACGTATAAACTCACGCCTGTCACTCAGAGAGGTAGGCAGAGACTACAGACTTCCATTTGACACGATCTTGACACACTTCTATCGCTTCAAATCCATATAATATCAACGCATACATGCTCATCGATTAAAGGTACTCTTAATTTGGCCCATCTTCAATATATTGCCAATTCTTTATCCTAGAGATTTTGAATCAAATTTTCGCTACGCCTTGATGAGATGAGAGAATTTTATGATAAAAGCTTTCAAGAGACAATCGTAATAGATAATAATCCAAAACTAAAACACCTAATAAATATTGTAACAGCCCGCTGACTGACAGACGGACAGAGGCTTAGTAATAGGGTCCCGTTGTTGGTTACCCTTTGGGTATGGAACCCTAAAAAGGTAAGGAGTGGTATATACCTAGATGGACTTGATGTCTTCCTAGGCAGAAAAGGAGCTGTTAATTATTTACGGACCGATAAAAAAAGAAAAATGTGGTTTACTGCGGATATTTTCTGAGTAAATGAGAAAACATTTGGGGGTTTACACGCCTGATAACGTTTTTCTGGCCGATTTCGACTATAGTAACTTCTGAGTACCGTTAAAAGCTGTCAACTAGGTAAGTCAAGATGTTGGCTAATAATTTTCTGCTCACCAGATGTCGCTAGTTGACACTGAGGTAAAGTTTTTTGTTACACAATGTAATTTAATTGAAAAGTTGGTTTTTAATAAAAGTTTATCAGTTTCTAGAGTACTATATTAATACACAAAACAATGCGTCAGTGGTTTGCTCTTTAATTTTTTGCACATTTTTAACTTTTTTTTTAATTTTTCTACTTTTATGAATATCTGTGGTTTGGTTTATTTATTTTTAATCTTATTAATATAAAATATAGCTAATAGTACAAAAAGAAACAATAACCTTTACATTTTCCGAACAAATTAACTTCCCCGCTATGAAATCTGTCAAATATTATACCTCACTTTCTATTCACTTTCTTTCATTGGCTTGTATCTGATGTTTATTGTCTAGGCGAGGCTGTATTTCTTCTTAAGAGTTCATTTGGGTACCACTATCTTACCATTTCCTCTCCTAATAAGCAGTGCACCCAGTATTTAATTCCAGCTTGTAAAGTAAGAAATAATTACTATAATGTGACCTTGTTTGCTTAAAGTTGGTTACAGGTGACCATAAACTGCTGTTCGTTACTCTAACACTCAGAACAAGGTTCGTCACTCTAACATTATAAAAAATACTTTCGGAAGTACATTATGTCCTACGTAATACGATATCCTAGCATTCAGAAATGTTCTCCCTGTAGTTGAGTACCAGGGGAACATCACGAATAGTTGCATAACATGCGCTTGAAATATATTTATAAGTATTTAGCTAATATAGCGGTGGTGTGAGTAAAATCATCGTCATTAAAAAGTGTCATAGTCTTAGATTATTGCGCTCAATTTTGCACCCAATTATGCACTTTCTGCATTATTAATTTTAATTGTTTTAAGAAGTTAATCATTGCTATGAGTAGCTCGTAGTTTGACTAAACACTATCACCGACACCCAGTAACTACTACAACATCACACACCACAATATTGAGAAATTAATGCGGGCTAGTGATTTTTTTTTCTTCTAAAAAACCGTTACCCCCACACTAGGATTTTCTCCTGTATCGTGGAGGCAGTTTACAAACATAAATTGCACAAGGACATACATCCAGACCCGGAACAATTATTTGTAGGCCATACAAATACTTGTTCCGTGCGGGATTCGAACCCGCGGCCCTCAGCGTAGCAACTCATTGCTAAGCCACTGCGCCACGGAGCCGTCAATCGGATCATTAGAACGATCAATCGGATCGGATTATTAGAACGAGTCTATAGGTAAGTAAATATAATTCTTTTAATTTAAGATGCACTTGCCCGGTTTGGTAAATGGAAATATATGAATCATATTTGCACATTCACTACGGCCTATCAGAGTCCACGGCTGAACATAGGCCTCCCCATAGACTGCTTCACAGGAGGGATATTTCCAAAGCTGCCACGCCTGCTATGCCATGCCATGTTTGGCAACCACGTTTTTCATTTTCTAGTTGTTATTTTGAAGACGCTGCTGCCCATCATCTGATTTAATTCCCTCTGTCGCCCCTTACGACATCCATGGGACGTTTTAGGGTAGTGGAATATCCACTTACTATTAAATTAAATTCTTTGTAATAAGATATTTGTCACTGTTATAAAGTTATTTCGATATTAGAATAATAATATTTAATCTAGAGTTTCAAAATATCGATAGCTTTGAAAGGTTTCAAAGTATAAATTAATTATTCTCTTTATGAAAACATAAATTTTAAACATTACGAATTTAATAAATGGTTTATTAATTTTAAGCGTGTAAATCCTCTCTAGTCTTCGAATTTCTGTGTAGCCTAAATAATGTAAAATGAAGAGGCTTTCTAAAACTATTTGGTGATTTTTAGTACAGTTTTAAATACGGTATTTAATAATTACGATATTTTCTTCAAGAAGGTTATAATTATTATATTTGAGTACATATATATATATATACGAGTCAAATTAGCCACTAGGCCGCCAAGCTGTTAATTGAGAACACAAATATACACATACACAGAAACAACAGAAATACCCCATAATAACAATAATTTCTCCTAATAATTCCTTTCGCCAAGTAGAGGTCAGCTAAGAACGGTTTTTACAAAATTCCACCCGCAAGGGGGGTTGCGGTTGCGGGGGCTTTAATTAAAAAAAATCACATTTTCAAACTATAGCTCTTATGGGTATATTTTATTTGTTTTTGAGTGGGATCCCTGGATGTTTTAGATTCTCAATCGAACCCGGTAGGTGGCGCTTTTGTCAAGATCCAAAAATCGGCGGATCGCTAGTTCAGATATATGCGCTTGAACTAGCGGCCATGGAAATTGATGACTATTCATGCTGGCTTTCTGACACCTAGCCACTGGCCCTTTTGCTATAGTAGGGGGTGATCTCGTTTGTGAATCTCGTTTTTGATGTTATAAGCGGTAAGTCTCCTATTCCATTATCGTGGATTGGGAGCCGTGGTCACGTATGTATATAAGGAAAGGGAATTGTAAGTTAACTGTAAGTAAACTGTAGTCAACTTTTAAATTAGATATACATTTGAAATTAAGCTTTATTTATTACTGAAAGCGCACATCGTCAGTTCTCCCGCTACAATAGAAATTTGCATATGCATTTAATAACGTAATTTCTAAGGCGAAAATTGTTTCCCATTAGCGTCAGACTTGGCGGAAAAATCGAATTACTATACCAAAGGTAAAAGCATGAGCAGCTTCACACCTGCAAAATTGTTTCTTTCGCGGATATTATTTGTTTTTGAACATTTTCTTGGTGCCTTTTAAATAAAATTTTTGTTATCTTTCAAAGTCAACGTCAAAACTTTTTCATTCTATTTAAGCTCTTATGATCCTCAAAAATCTACACTTTTTTTGCAAAATAACAATTCAGAGAAGAACTCTGACAAGAAACTCTGGGGGTCTATTTCTAATGCTATGTAACAATGTCCTTTATATCTTATAATAAAATGAATACAATGTCAAATATAAATTAATATTTTTTTAAATATCAATTCCATAGCCAAGGAACTTGCAATGACAGAGTAGGAGTATTTCCTCACATCATTGAAGCAACTGTCATTTAGATTTTAAATACTAGAAATAATCTATGTACCAAAATTTAAAAATTTTTTATTTTTATTCAGATTCCTTGAATCCAATAACTTTTCGGAGCTCGTAACTGAGTCATCGATATTGAGCAATATAAATCAGAATTTATTAGTCAATTAATATTTGTTTAGAGACGGTGGCAAGTAATCCGACGGTATGTCTTTGATCCCTTGGGGGAGGGGTAAAGCCCTAGTGTCGGATGTTAATAGTGTAGATTCTTTGGCAGCTGAACTAAGTAAGTGGCGCAAATATGAGTCTTTGAGAGATAACTACATATTTGTGCCATTTGCTGTAGAGACTATCGGTCCGTGGGGTCCACGTGCGGTGAAGTTCCTAAAGGAACTGTCCGCGACTGGTCGTCGCTGCTGGTGATAACAGGGCTGGTTCTCTTCTCGCTCAAAGGCTAAATATGGCCATTCAGCGAGAAAACGCAACCAGCGTTCTTGGCACGATACCACGGGGAGTAGGAATGTATAATAATTTAAGTTTTGTTTTAGATTTTTTCTATTCTAGTTTAAAATTAAATACATTATAATTTAAAATTTAATATTTCAATGTTATGTACCTAACTAAATTTATATTCGATTAATATTAGATATAGTTGTAGTCACAGGTTCGGTCAGAAAGATAATTAGATATCGGTCATTGGTTTTATAGAGATGTTATAAATAAAAACATTTTCCATGACAGATTCAACTCAAAAGTTTGTTAAGCTTCATTGATTAGAAGTCATTAAGGCAACTTAAATGTAAATTAAAAAGGGGTAAAATTTTGATGGGTATTTAAAGGTACAATTGGCAATCAACCGCCCTAGCCGGAGTATTAAAATTATTTATGGATCAATCGCCGCGTTTATTCAATGTAACAGGGGAATCGTTGTTTCGTGTTATCGAAAAGGGGATTTATGCAAGGAATTACAAAGCAAGGTTCTACAATGCTTCTCTCAATTATCGTTTTTTATCGATGTGCCAAATTATAACATAAAATGTAATGTGAAGTTTTTTAACTACAAATAACTTCAATTGCTCTTTATCAAATGATGTTTGATAAAAAAATTGCGTCCGTTCTTTTTTCTTTTTTTGATTGTCATATTGCCACGACAACCATTTTAAGGTGTATCGTAATCCTAGCTAGAAACATAATGGCCAAAGCCTAAATCTGGTATATTTTGTATCACATGAGTTAATATGATTATCTTCAGATCGGATTCATCGGTAGTTATGAAAATAATCCTCAGTGGACCCTACTTAACACCGATTACTAATTTTTATAGAATAAACAACCATAATATAGCTGCATCATGGTTGTAACTCGTACAATTTACGTAAAACTTTTTATCCATTTCGTATTATCCGTTATAGCAAACATCGTTTGAAAATCGTTATAAGCAGCAAACAATATGGCACTAATTGGTTCTATAGATCTAAAATTAAAACTCGAAAAAGTCAAATCAGGTAGAAAACTATTTGCTTATCACAATAAAGTAACAACTACATTTGTAATAGTGATAATCTTGTTATGCTGGCGAATGTCATGTCAGCCAACACATCAGCCTGTAGTTTCGCATGAAACCCAGATATCTAGTTATCGGGACGAGTGCTCCGGGCGTCGTAATAAAGGGACGCAAAATAAGAAAATGCCTATAGTTAAATTAAATAAAATTAAAATTAAAAATATTCAAAAATTTTATCCATTGTAAATTTATGCTGTAGTTGGTTTGAAGACTCAGGTAGAATTCCATTTTTTATAGCGTGTCCACCAAATAGCAGTTCTGTTAAAATAATGAAATACTAAAGTAAGAAGAAAAAATAATTTAATATATTGGACAATTTTACAATTTTTTATCTTATAGTAAATTTTAATAAATATATCTAAATAAAATACAAAAGAGTATAAAAATATAGCTTTTAGTGCTTAGTGTTTTGCTATAAGAAGATATTGTAAATAAAGATTATGGAAAATAAAGGTAAAGCTAATTAGAGAAATAAAGAGAAATATTATTGAAGTTAAAAAGGAACCAAATTTGATGCAAGGGTATACTGCATATAAAACTAAAGAAAATCATTCGATCAGCAAAAAAGTGTAAATGATACGCTGTCTTATAACCACTATTTTTTATCTTATATTTACGAAGTCACTTTTTATAAAACCGTGAAAAACTAACCCTTCTTTTCTTATGGAAATAATGACTGAGACTCCTCAAAAGCGTATTCACAGGCGAAAATTGTTTCGTAGATGCACATTAAGCTCAGGGAAAGACGTTCTGATGCGAAAAACATTGAAAGAAATTACGTCGTAAAATTTTTTGGGCTCTTCCCTTTCAGCTAGTGAAATAAATCATACGCTTCAGTGTTCAGATGTCGATTGTGAGCTTGGAAATGAACTCTTCGAATAATTTTGTATTGCTGTCTTCAACGAACCAGAATTACAAATCGATCTGATGAGCTATTTCATGAATTCATCAAATTTAATTTATGATCCGTGACTCCATAATAGCTCAAGGGCCAAGTGCTTGCCGTAAATTTCATTGTACGCGAGCAACCGGAGTTCTTAAATTTTAATTGCATTTTTAAGTTCTGAAATGTGTGGTCGGCAATGGAGGAGAACAATGTAAGGAAATTTGCCCACTTGAGAAATTAAAAAAAATTCAAGAACATGTAAAGTCGCCAATTTGCACTGAAGCATTGCAGTAGACTATTCTATCTTAGAAATGATGGGAGCCCTGTGAGCAGCAGTGAGACGTATATAGACTGTTAGTTTTTTTATGTGCAGGTTGACCTATGAGTAAAATGTTACTATGTCATTTCCATCATATCCTTTTTTCCGGTTAAAAAACAAGTTAACTACACAACAGAACTTGCAGGAAATTTTGACGTAATTTTTTTAATTTTTCTAGAGTACTGCTATAATTTCCTTTTATATTATTAAATAGAATAAAAACAATAATAGAGTTTGTATTTATTTATTTCTTTATATGTTGTAGTTTTTAATTTTATATACGTCTTTATTAATACCAGCGTAAAATAGCAGCTTAATGCTGTTGTGTTTCGTATGTCGAGTGTAGAGTACCGGAGATCCTTTTCACTGGAAACGAGGCATTCTATTTTAATACTCAGGGATGACAACGCATCTACATTTTGATCCTTAATAGAGGATAGATGTGTATGTCAATGGGCTAACAACACACACTTGGGCTGTGTGCTCGTTTGTCACCTTTATTCAATATAAAAAAAAAACATAATATAAAATATTTTCAATAACGAAATCCTAATAATTAAAGTTATCATGTAGCTTTACCTACATTTTGAGATAAATTGCCAAGAACGCTGGTGTCTATTCTTCGCTGAATGGCTATGCTTCGCCTTTTGCCGAGAAAAAAACTAGTCAACCCTCTCGTAACTAGCGGCGACCACTTGCCGATACAGTTCCTTTAGAAATTTCAACGCGGAACTCTTCAGCCACTGACATAAAGCCAAAGTTATTTGTAGATTCATTATTGGTACATAACATAATAATTTTTCATAATAAATTCATATCATTTAGATTAAAATTTCTGTTGTATAGATTTCCTACCACCATTTGAGAATACGTACTTCTATGAAGCGTTTGATTCCCAGTTTTCTTAAATTTACATTTATAGTCTGAGAGCTGGCGACGAATTTTGAGAAGATCCTTTTGGCAAGTTGAAATAGTGAAAAAAATAATTTCGTCAATTGGCGAATCCAGTCCCGCGAGTCTGGCAGAGCGTTTGCGGTTATTTCATTACTGCGCAGCATATAACATTTGCAAAAAAAATTCCCAAAAAAATGTTTTTTTTGGCAACTTGATTTCTTTTTTATCTTTTTATTTAGTTTTTATATAATTCCAAAATATAATCCCAGACGTTTTTGTCGGTTATAAGGTATTACCAGACCTCTCAAAAATATTTTTCAAATTCTAAAAATATACTTTTGGCAATCTCAAATTTAATCACGTATTTATTGAGTAATTTTAATAATACCTGCAAATTGCCAGAAGAATTTAGCGGTTTTAAACAATTCCCAGACGTGAATAAAGTTTACAAATGAATACGACAAAAAAGTCTTATGCGTAGACAGACATAAGTGCGAGAAAAATAGCTTATCGAAGCTATTTTAGAAGCGGATGGGGGCCTAAGCTCGTCACGCTGTGATTGGTTATTAAGAAATATCTTTCTTAAAGATTTTAAGATTAAATTCCTGTTTTGGGATTTAGCATATATGTATGCGCATATATGACCATGTAAATATCTGTGCATATACTTTGAATTATTTTAGATCAGTGCTGTAATAATTTGTACAATAGCAATTAATTTTAAACTCGTAAGGCTTGAGCTTGGCAAAAAATATGTTTTGATAATTACCGCCTCATGTTCTCAATAAAGTGCTTACCGCCCAGAGATGACGGCGGAAAAAATAACAAGTTGCACGTTCTCTACAGCCGTAACTTTTTTCACAGTGATGTGATACAGATATAGAAGACTTTTGAACTACCTAAATGTAGTTTTATTATGTTCTATATTTTTTGGGAATTAAAAAAAAATATTTTTTCACAATTTCAACTTGCCAAAAGGACCTTCCCAAAATTCGTCGCCAGCTCTCAGACTATTAGTATACTCGGGTTTGTCTTCTGGGATTATATTATAATTTATATACATCAAGCTAATAAAGTCTTTTTTGTATACTCGTCAACACAAGAATACCTAAATTATTGTCTTTTGCACGAGCATGTATGAGTTCACAAATAATATTTTCATAGTCAAAAGTGATAAGAGTGCCACCACATTTGTGTCTTTAAATAGTTTCCGCAGTATAACTCACCGTCCGTTGTTTTAAATAGCTTCTGCTATTTACAAAAACCATCTTTAAAATACAAAGTACCTCGGCGACAGAGTTTCACTTAGCGTTAGAAAAAAATTTACAATTATCAAGTAAAACATCTAAATATGAAATTTAATCCAAATCGTTAAAGCCGTTTTTAGAACCAATTACACAATATAATACACTATTTTTCTGTTTCTATGTTAATTAACTATTCTGTTTTTGCAGCTTAATTCACATTAAAAGCAACAGTAATTTATTTGTATGTTAACCTCCAAATAACCTTCCAAGAAATATTGAGAATAGAAACAATCATTGGATTCAATCTTATATTAGGTCACTTTGATCTGAAACATCTCCTCTTTGGTTAAGAATGCCAAATTCAAATTTATAAATTCATTTAGCTGGTACATTTGAGTTTTAAAAACAGTCACTCATTTGTTTTTTGTTCATTATTTTTTCTTTGGCGTCGCTTATTACCGCACAATGGAAAACATGAAATATCGGTATATTTACGAGTACGAGTTCTACCGTAGCACCAGTGCTGCAGAAACAGCTCGAAGGATTAATGATGTGTACGGCGCTGATGTCGCAAAAGAAAGCACGGTACGTTTTTTGTTTCAACCTATTCGTTCTGGAAATTTCGACCTTCGGAACCAACCCCGTGGATGGCCGGAGACCAAAGTGGAAAATGAAGAATTAAAGGCTATTGTGGAAGCGGATCCATCACAAAGCACTTCAGAGATAGCTGCAGGCTTCGGGGTAAGTGATAAAACTGTATTAATCCACTTGAAGCAAATCGGGAAAGTAAAAAACTTGAACGATGGGTACCTCATGAATTGAGTGAATCGAACTTGCAAACACGCGTCGACTGCTGTGTTACTTTGCTCAACCGACACAATAATGAAGGGATTTTAAATCGAATCATTACTTGTGATGAAAAGTGGATACTATACGATAATCGGAACCGCTTGTCGCAATGGCTGAACCCTGGAGACCCAGCCAAATCCTGCCTAAACGAAAATTGAGTCAGAAAAAGTTACTTGTGAGTGTTTGGTGGACTAGCGCCAGTGTCGTTCACTACAGCTTTCTAAAATCTGGCCAAACGATTACGGCAGATATCTATTGTCAGCAACTGCAAACCATGAAGGAAGAACTAGCTGCTAAACAACCGAGATTGGTCAATCGCTCTAGGCTACTGCTGCTTCACGACAACGCAAGACCACACACTGCACAACAAACAACCACTAAGTTAGATGAGCTACAATTGGAATGTCTGCGACATCCACCGTACTACCATTTTTTCCGGAATTTGGACAATTTCTTACAAGGAAAAAAATTCAACTCCGATGCAGCAGTCCAAACCGCCTTCAAAGAGTTTATTGATTCTCGCCCCCATGGTTTTTTAGTAAAGGGATCAATGAACTACCTATGAGATGGCAAAAGTGCATAGATAACAACGGTGCATACTTTGATTAATTAAATATATTTTACAAAAAAAAATGATTTTATATTCCTCCCGTACAAAACGCTAATTTCATATGTAAGGACCTAATATTTACTCTGGCTCTGATTTTGACTTTGTCTTTGAATCACTTTCCAAGAATCGTATCCGAACTCACAAACTTTGCTTCCCTCAAGTTAAATGGGCCCATATGTATGTGTGAATACCGCTAAATGAAAAGATAACCAAAAACTATAAATAAATACTTAAGCAAGTAGGTTGTTTCTCAACAGTAATCGAATGATGGATTCAAACCTACAACATAATATTAGACTACTGTTGTTTAGTATATGAAGAATATAGAACTCCTAGATTCTAAATTCTGATGACCATTCAAACCCTTCAACATAATATTACACTATTAGCATGCAAATACAGGGTCTAGGCTCCGAATATGTTTTGTCCCATTCGGTGTCGAGACCCTTGGTCCGTGGGGTCCTAGCGCTATAAGGCTTTTCAAGGAGATAGTAAAGGTTAGTGGACGTCACAGTAGACCGAAGAGCTGGCAGCTACCTCGGACAAAGAATTAGTTTAGCTATTCAAAGGGGGAACGCTGCCAGTATCTTCGGAACCTTGCCTAAAGGGACTCCTTTTTAATAATATATTTTAGTTATTACAATATATTTTTAAGGTTTTTAGTTTTAGGTTCATAGTTCTAGTATATATTTTATTTTATAAATTGTGTAATGTAAATATCATTTAATTTTAATTGTATATTTTGCTCATAGAATAAATATCAACAGTTAAAGCTTATATATCCGATGGGCTAAAAAAAAAATATTAGACTACTGTTGTTTAGTATATGAAGAATATAGAACTCCTAGATTCGAAATTCTGATGACCATTCAAAGTGCGCTCTTAAACAGCCGGATGACGTTCCAAGGAAAGAAGAAACAATAATGCCAAATAAGTTAATTAAACAAGTGGTAACATTAAAAATTTTGTACAATCGACTTCAATATAAATAAAATTAGAACATCATCAATGTAGTCGAAGTTTATTAAATACGCAAGGATAATTCAAAAACTACTGGTCAGATCTTGACCAAATTAATAAACCACATGAAAAGCACCAGTTTTCAAATAAAAAAAGAATTATCAAAATTGGTTCACAGAAAAAGTTCTGGGGTGATCTCTGATGTTCTCTGTTCTTCTGGTGATCTCTGGATCTGGTGTTCTGAGACATATAAAAAACATACAGTCGAATTGAGTACCTCCTCCTTTTTGAAGTCGGTTTAAATATAAGAAAAGTATGTCAGAGACTAATATTTTTAATTTTATTAAAATAATTGTGTTATGAAACCTAAAGTAGAGCAGCATGTTTGTAGAGGCCTAAGCTCTATACCCACTCAAAACGTGAGGAGCCCTATGCCCTTCAATGGGGCGCATAAAGGCTGCTATTGTGTCGCATTGTATACTTATTTTTAAAAGATAACAGAACAATAGTTAAGGTTAAAACAATAAATAAATTTGCACTATTAGATAAGTATTTGTCTCATCAACATTTTCAGTCGCAAAAGTCCACCTCCTGGACATGGGCCATTCCCGTTTAGGGAGGAATTCCCTAACTCGTCGTACTTGATAGGTGGGTTGGCGATCGCAGTACGAGACGTCTCGTAACTTTGACCCTGCTGGCCGTCTCCTGCCATTTTACGTCTGACGTAAACGAGGTGCCAATACTTCCGACTAATATCGGACGCCATAAGATTTTCTGGCTTTCAATTATAATGATTAGTACAAAGACCTCAGAACAAAAAATACCTTTAGTACAACATAGAAGAAGAAGAAAGAAGAACGACATTTTATTATTAAATGTAAGAAATATAATATTAAAGTTTCAATATTATTTTTCGAAAATACCAAAACGGCGACATTGGCATCCGAAAAATACTTACAGTAAAACTACTTAATAAAATATAGTTTAAAAAAATTAAAGAAACACGCTAAAGATAAAATTATTTTATTTTATCCTGGTGATCCTGATCAGGATACTAGGATAAAGTTATAAACTTATTGTATTGTCATCGGTCCTTGATACGAGTGCAAATTTTCAAGACAATCAGCCGTCTACAAGTTGGTGAAAATTACATTAAAATATTCCGTTACATAGATAGATAGATAGATAGCTAATACGTGAAGCTAATACAAGTGGTAAATTTAAAATTTTGTACAAACGACCTCAATATAAATATAATTTGTTGATTTTTTAAAAACCCCTTGACTGATTTTGATAAAATTTAAATGGGACCGGGAAGTATACACTTTGAAACAAAATAAGAATTTTCCAATCCTTTTTTTGTTTCAAATACGCCTGAATCCATCGATTCAGGCGTATCTGAGTAATCGGTTAGCATACATAAAAAAAAAGATTCCGAAGAATTGAGAACCTCCTCCTTTTTTGAAATCGTTTGAAAAGCGTTTTAAAAGACTAGCAACTAAACATGCTATTTTGACTAAGACCACAAAGTGACTCCATAAAAATAGATAATAATTTCCAGTCTTCATAAAAGTACAGTAAAGGCGGGAAATTGAAGTTATTTAATTTTAATATTTAGAATTTTAGATCTCATTTGTATAATCCATCCTTACTGTCATAGTGCGGGAAAGGACGAGGATGTTAGTCATTCACTGTTTGTAGACAATCATGATCAGGAACAGGTAGCGGTTAAACCCCGCGGAGGCGACATTGAATACCGATGACGTTGCAACTGTGCGTCGCGCTTCAATCTCTATTCTATGCATAAGTAATGTGAAAAGTATGGAGTTATCTCTCCAATGCGGAACACACGTTGCACCTGCACAGGATATTATTACGTATTTTTATGGCGACTTCAGCTGTTTGGAAGTAATCTCCTTCATAATCACATTGCACAATTTTGTCGATTCAATAATTATAACGGTTATATAAGAATTCTTTTATTGAAGATATGTTTTATTTCATCAAAGACTTTTGTCAAAAAGCACACAGTCCACACAGTCACGTGGTAGAGTCATGCTGCTGCTATATTAATAGTATAGTTGTAGCACGAATGGGTCGGCTCGACCGGGGAAGGACCACGCTCTCACAGAATACCAGCGTAAAATAGCAGCTTAATGCTGCTGTGTTTCGTATGGTAAGTGTAGAGAACCGGAGACCCTTTTTACTGGAAAAGAGGCATTCTATCTTAGTCCTCACGGCTGACAACGTATCTGCATTTAAATTCGCAAATGACGATAGATGTAGATGTCTATGGGCCACAGCAACCACTTACCATCAGGTGGACTGTGTGCTCGTTTGTCACCCTTATTCTATAAAAAAAAAATCAAATGTAAAGTGGATTTTGTGGCACATAGACACCTATATCTTCATTGAGAATCAAAATATGGATGCCCTGTGAAATATAGATGTGGCTATTCGCACTGGTTACGTGTACTGTGTACTATGATTTGCTAATTCCCATAAATAAAACTCAAATATTACATTTTAAACACACATCTATGAATACTACTTTACGGAACAAGGTGACAAAATTCAGTTTAACTACGAATATGAGAGTGCATTTGTATAATGATATCAATGCTGGAAACTATGCTGACACACTATTAAAATTGGCGATGGGCGGTTGGAAACGGATGCTGAGGGCTGCGTTAAATTGACGAGAGATTTTGTAATTTAGTACAGAGTTATTCCTAATTTATTGCGAGCGTTTATTCAGATTTAACGAACAACATGCATGAAGGCCAATGGTTATGTGAAAGGGCGATTCTTGCACCAAAAATGAGAGCGTTAAAATAAATTCAGATATATTAAGCGAAGTAGCAGGAGAAATAACAAAGTATTTGTCAGTAGACACAGTTATGGACACAAAACAGAGCACTTCATATCCCGTAGAGTTTCTAAATTCTCTAGAGTTGTCAGGTGCCCTCACATAAGCTTCAATTAAAATTAGGCGTCCCAGTCATGCTAATGCGAAATTTAGATGCTCCTCGGTTATGTAACGGGACAAGGCTGCGTGTGACACATCTTGGACGGAACATAATCGGTGCTACAATTTGACAGGCGTAGGAAAAGGTGAAAATGTTATTATACCACGGATCCCTATAATTCCCACAGATCTTCCTTTTCAATTCAAAGGTTGCAGTTCCTATTAAGCTCAGTTTTGCAATGACAATTAATAAAGCGCAAGGGCAAACGTTACAGGTAGCGGGGGTCAACTTAGAAAAACCGTGCTTCTCTCATGGTCAGCTGTATGTAGCATGTTCGCGTGTGTCAAATGCCCAGAATCTCCACATTCTTTCCCCGAATGGAAAAACATATAAAATTGTGTACAGTAGCGTCTTAAAATAGTGTTCAGTTAGTTTTTTTTCCAAAATTCCCACAATCAATTAATCAGAATTCCCATAGATCTTCCCTTTCAATTCAAAATTTCCTATTTAGCTCAGTTTCTTTTCAATTCCAAATGCTGCACCTCTGACGGACCTATTAAGCTCAGTTTCCTTTTAACTCAAAAGGCTGCATCTCTGACGGATCTTTTATTTGGCTCAGTTTCCTTTCAATTCAGAAAACTGCATCTCTGACGAATCAATTTAGCTCAGTTTCTTTTCAAAAGTCTGCATTCCTGACGGATAATTATGCTCAGTTTCCTTTAATTAAAAAAATATCCCATTTCCATTTGGAATAAACAGGCTATTTTCATGTTTTCCTATACGCTGCGTTTCAAAACATTTAAATAGGCTGACGAATCAATTTTGCTCAGTTTCCTTTTAATGGCTGCATCTCTGACAAATCTATAAAACTCAGTTTTCTTTCAATTCAAAAAGCAATGGATAGTTCATTTCCCAGTGACCATGCGGGCGAAGCCGCGGGTAACAGCTAGTCAAGGATAAATGTAGATGTCTTTGGGCTACAATATCCACATACCATCAGGTGGACTGTGTGCTCGTTTGTCACCTTTATTCTATACTATACTCTACACTTACCATACGAAACACAGCAGTATTAAGTTGCTTATTTTACGCTGGTATTCTGTGAGAGCTTGGTCCTTCCCCAATCGAGGCGACCCATTCATGCTTCAACCATAATATAGCTGCAGCGTGGCTCTACCACGTATACCCTGGGTACAAGTAATGTATTCACACTACTCAGACGACAAAAGTCTGCTTCCGTGGCTATTCGCACTGGTTACGTGTACTGTGTACTATGATTTGCTAATTCCCATAAATAAAACTCAAATATTACATTTTATGCCCCACTTATGGTTGAAAATTATCAAATTATTTAAATCATTTGCTGTGAAATGTTTTTGTTTTATATTTCATTTCATTTGAAGGTCTCCCTTCTACCGCGTGTGAACTGCACACGTTTTTGTTTTTTAGTGAAAGCCGTCTCATATTCTGTGGGTTGTCTTATTATAATACAAATCATTGAATTGGATCACAACTTTATTCACGACCATTGACATCAAACTGTGAGGGCAGCTAATCAATAAAAAAAACTTAATTATAAGGCGATTCAATTATTTTCCGCAGTAGCTCAGGGGCTAAGCGCTCGCTGTAAATTTCAGTATGCGAACAGCGGGGTTTCGATCCCCGCCGGCACCAATGAATTTGTTAGTTGAGATTTTAAGTGCATATTTACAGTTAAAGTCCGCCTACAGTTTTAAGGCAACGCGGTAGCTACATCTTGCCCTCTCAAAAATGAAAGAGGCCAGTGTCCAGGAGTGAGACCTATAAAGGTTGTAACTTTTTAAGAATTCATGAAAGACGTCATGTCGCTAATACAATGATGAATATTGTCAAGCATGTGTGTGTAAGGTAAAATATGTGCAGGTTGTTAGTTGTTATCAGTCTTAATTTTACCAATTTTACGATGGTAGTTATTAAAAATAATATATTTATCTCTGCCACGTCTGCCAGCACCAATACAAACCGTTTTGCGGTTTAATGGTACTGTATAGTAACTATACACTGTTGTTATATGTTTTATGTATCGTTAAATTTAAAAAAAAAAACATATAAGAGTAGTAATTAAAAGTCTTAAGAAAAAAGAAAAGTGATTCCAATGAAGATCGGCACCCATACTAAATATCAGCGCTAAATAGCGGCATAAGCCACAAGGCAGCTGTGATTTATATGGCAAGGGTCGTGAAACGAAGACCCTTTTTGCTCTAAACGGGGCATTCCATCTTAATCCTCCAGGGTCACAGCGCATTTGCATTTTGATTCTTAAGCTAGGATAGATTTAGGCGTCTGTTGGCCGCGGCGTTCACGTTACATAAGGTGCTAATATGGTTACAAATAATCTTACACCTTTGTAAGATTATTTGTCATATTTGTTTTCTGTAAGAAAAATTTAAGCGAGAGTTCCCGGTTTATTTCCCAGTTTAATATAGTATAAAGAAAGTCTTCGGTCTGGGGACCAGCATTTTATTATTCATAGAAACCTTATATCGTGTAATTTGAATAAGTATATTAAGCATTAATTACCTACAAAACCCAATACGAAAGGGCAAGGAACAGTGAAAATGAAACCCTTACGTTCACTCTAACCCCTATTGACGTACGTAAAGACATCGCCTGTCTATATATCTTACATTCCCTTCGAACATTGCGTGACATTCCCCACACACGGGACTTACTTTTCTAGTTTTTAAATTGATATACCGACCAACATTTACATATTTACGCAATAAAACTTATTAATTACAAAATTCCGAGAAGCGAATGGTCATTTTAACACTAAAGGCACTTTATTTATTAATTTATAAAGTGCCTCGAGTGTTAATTTTACTGATAGTTATCTATATTTTATAATACCCTTGCAATATTTGTAACTCCTGTGTTAAAACTTGTACTTGCTTTAGTATAATAATTAATAATACCTTGTATATTTAATAGTTGTACCGACTAGTTTCGCCTTTTTTTTTTTTATAGGAGAGGGGGCAAACGAGCATGCGGCTCACCTGATGGTAAGTGATTACCGCCGCCCATGAACAACTGCAACACCAGGGGAATTGCAGATGCGTTGCCGGCCTTTTAAGAAGGTGTAGGCTCTTTCCTTGAAGTTTTTACTCCCTTATGCCTCCCAGCATAAGGGAGTATCGATTGTAAGAACTTCTTGTCTTACAACAACAAACATTGTATGTTTACCCTATTGGTGTCGGTGCAGTTACAAGTTCTTTATGGTTTATAATAATAAAAAAACTAAGTCTTAAAAATAAAATTATTAAACAGTCCTATTTCTCGCGTAGTACCTACCAAGAACGCTTGCTTCGTTTCCGTGCTGAATGATCCTTTGAGCTTTTAACTAATTAAATGCTCAATTTGAAATAATATTTTAATATATAACTAATAACGCCTTTAACTCTGTCTTGCTGAATTATTATATGAATTATTTCAAAATAATTTACATAAAATTATGATCAATCTTTGTAATTTTTTCACAGCAACTACAGATTTCTCCCAATCTTACCGTAATCACGACGCTTGACATGCCGATTTGCAATCGCAGTTAAATGATTACCCAAAAGTCCCACGTTTTGATTGGGTGGGAAGTTTTTTGAATGAGACGGTTTTTTTAATTATACTAGTGATCCGCCCCGGCTTTACACAGGCGATTACCGGATCTATCCGATACCAACTATGAATCTAAACCATCCAGTGTCTCACAACTCAAACACACACAATACTTACATCAGAATCGGTCTTTTCGTGATTTAAATATATAATTTAATTTATTAATATATTAATAAATTATATTAATTTATTAATATATTTAAATCACGCATCATTTTGAGAGCCAAAAATCAAAATCTGTATTTATACTAAAAAAAAAGCTATTGGTAAATGCAATTGTGCATGCCTTAAGCGCATTAAAAAAATTACGTATAACATGATTATACCTACGTTTTTTAAAGTAGTTTAAATACACACAAGTTTTCAATAATAACCTTATTACTATACTTCCAATTTTTCGATAATTTTATGTCAAACGTCAATTAAAAAAAAGTTTGAAAAATCCAAAAGTGCACGACTCATAATGCTCATATGATAATAAAAAAAAATTCAGTCAAAGAGTTCCAGTAGCAGTCACCGAAGTACACTTTCAAGTCACTCCGTCAAGTCCGGAGGTAAGGTCTATTCATAACTAACAAAACGAGCCCAAACTCGGCACGTCTAGTTCTCCTCGTCGAGGAGTTCCAGTAGCAGTCATCGAAGTACACCTTCATATCACTCTATCAAGTCCGGAGGCAGAGGCGGATTAAATGTCGACTGCGCCCTAGGCTAGCCTAGCACCTCATCGGCGCTTCTCTAGGGGCCATATTATAGCTATTATAAATTAAATATACTCTATAATTATTATAGTATATATATTATAATTATTTTGCAAATAAACTATATTATAATTTATAATATATATAGTTTAATAATTGCAAAATAATTAGGATACGAGTACCATTAACAGGGGGGCATAAATTAAAAATGTGATGAGAGAGTAAGAGCGATTTAGGAGTAATGAAATACGATGACTTTTTTTTTCGTTTAAAAACTTCCGCGCGCGCCTTTTTAACCTTGCACTCCTAGCCTAGTCTTGCCTTAAGGATAATCCGCCACTGTTCGGAGGTAAGGTCTCATCATAACTAACAAAACGAGCCCAAACTCAGCACACCTGTTACTATTACTACTCTTCGAGGAGTTCTAGTAGCATTCACCAAAGTACACCTTCAAGTCGGGGTAAGGTCTCATCATAACTAACATAACGAGCACAATCTCGGCACACCTAGTTCTACTAGTCGAGAAGTTCCAGTAGCAGATATCGAAGTACATGTTTAGGTGTCCATAAAGTCCAAGACGTTTATGTATATTTATATATAAATCCTGCGTACTTTTAGCGAAACAAAATATTGTAATAAAAATCTGTGATTATAAAAATAATAATAATACTCGTATCTTACCTTGGTCAAGTATGTATCAAATTTGGTTTTTGGAATATTTTGTATTTCTAAAGCGATCGATATTTTTCAGCACGAACCGCTGTAAACAAACGTCCACTAACGACGGCAGCTAAGCCCGGAGTAAAAAAGTACTCTGTGGCCGGGAGTGAGGCAAAGTGTTTTTAGTAAAATAAATTAATACAAGGCTGCTCAAAACACCAAAAATTTCGCTATTTCTCAGCCGAAAAAAATTATTATAACTAAACAAAAGAAAATTAAACTGCCATTTACATTCCATGGCTTCCCACATGATAGATGAAGAGTTTAAAAATAGATTGAGTTGAACAATTGATATTTTCAAAAGTTATCGTGTTTACGCCTTCATGCAGACTTGATAAATCTACACCTTATGCCACTAAATCCGCTTTTTTTAATGTAAAAATAGCAATTGATCGATTAAAAAAAAAATAAGATCAATAATTATTTATGTTCGTTACAATGTGCTTTTTATATAATTTATATGTTCAATATGATTTTTAGATACGATTTCATGCGACAAAACTTGATTGATTTTTAGGCGATATAAGTATACGAGTATACGTAAATCATATAATTTAAAATTATATAGCAAAAAAAAACACACAATATATCGTAACACTTAGATGTGATTTGAAGTTCTACGATACTAAGAACAATAAAACTTTCTCTGTCACTTTCCAGCTCATTAACCTTGGATATAGGGGCGATGTTTAATGTACTGAAATAAAAACTAAATATATGGCAATAAAACTAGAATACACGTAACAATATAAAATAACATAATGACGAAGCTGCAGATATTAAAAGTATTTAACATCACTGACCTTACTCGATTTCTCTTAATATGTAACATTTACATATTAATTAAAATTTACGATTACATTACATAATACTTAACATTTAGTATTACTTAACACTTAAAATTAAACTTTTCGAGTACTTAACCTACGTAATGCTCGATTACTCATCATTCATTAATTCATTAATTCATCACAGCCTATCAAAAAACCACTGCTGAACATAGGCCTTCCCATAGATTGCCTTATTATTGATGTTAGATAGGGATAGATTAATATTTGCCATAGTTGCCGCGTTTGACAGACTGGTTGGCAACCAGGAACGCAACATTTTCGCCGGGACAAACGGTTTGCCATGTCTGCCCTGCCTCCGCAGAAAAGCACAGGACTACTTTAATATTTAAAATTTTAGTATATTACTCCTAATAGTAAATTACCTCTTTAAAGTTTATTTTTTGTAGGTAATTATTGTTCATCATGCACATTTTCATTTCTCTTTGTTGCATGCTACACTGTTTTTCTCACTTTAGTAAAATGAAAAGCCTTGCATTATTTCCACTAATGAAGAGCACGACTATTATCAACATCATAATCCCCTATTAGATATTCAGATCAGTCGGTTCTTGTACATAATCATTCTGATCCAAGGATAATCTCGTTTCTGTATAAGATGTGCTTTACAAAGGGAATGGAGGATATTTTTAAACAAAAAAGGCGAAATTTTACTTACATTTTGTGACTGATTAACAATCTAGAGAATTACATGTAGAATTTACGAGTCTTATGTCATTAAAGTTTACTATCCCTAAGGGGATACTGTTACGATTTTCTTTTATCTGACTGCCATATAAGGTGGATAATGTTTTTTAAAAGTTTTTATCTGTTTCATTTAATTTTTAAATTTGAAGTGTGGATTGAAAATTTCCAAAATGTCATAGTTTTACATTTAGTTTACTAATAATACCTTCAAAATCTCCTAAAAAAAGGCGTCTAATATATAGGATGTATCATGAGTACTATATATGAGTTTTAGAAAAACTCGACCTCACTTTTTTTTTCGTTAATCTTAGTTTATCATTTTTGCCCTTTGGCAACCTTAGTGCCTTCTTGATATAAATTGCATTTTTGTTTAATAATTGTAAGAACGAACGTACGAACATATCTAAAAAAACACGGTTGACCCTACAGGCCATCCCTGGAACTTTCCGCTAATTTCAAATGCAAAGCGCTCAAAATTCCACCTATTATGACGTTTTTTAACAAAACGTAATTTATTACATCAACAACGATCCGAGAAGAAATTTCAAAGCTATTTGAAAAAAAATACTTTTTTCGAAATTTTTCGTTAACGATTTCTCTTCAACGCATCAACCGATTTTGATGCGAGCATTGCGAGCGTTGCAGCATTCGACGGCGTTTTTTGAGTTTAAGAGCTGGAATTGGTCGTTACATCTGTTTAAAAGTTATTTAAAAAACATTTTTTTTGAATTTTTTTTGAGATTTTTCTAAATCTACCGGTGCGAATCGGTTCAAATGGTATAGAAAGTCTAAGTTTGGTGAAGCCCTTTCGAACGCCGCCGAGTTTGTTCAATTCGGTCAAGCCATTCAAAAGTTATGAGAGGGTTACATACATACACACACGCACGCACGCACGCACACACGCACGAACACACGCAAGCACGCACGACCGCACGCACGCACGCACGCACACACGCACGCACGAACGCACGCACGCACGCACGCACGCACGAACGCACGCACGCACGCACACACGCACACACACATACATTAAGACATAGTAACATCCACGTAGCAATAGTCATAATAGCTTCATAGGATCTCAAAACGACGAGATCTGATAAAACCTCGATTTTCGAAAACTGGGGTGAAACCAATAACTTCCCGATTTTTTAAAATCATTGATTTTCATAGTGGGAAGTTAAAAATGCAATGCGGCTTAAAATTGAATCTAGCACAACCTCGGTAATAATAAAATTAGTTCAAAAAAACCCCCTTTCATAATGTACATAAGCACACGTATTTGATCTTCCTCGTAAATCGAAAAGAATTTTAAGGGAAAAAATATCTGCTGTAATTTTGGCGCCAATAATTTTCCCTTTACCCTGGGTTTAATGCGGCAAAATTGGTAATGCTTGGCAATAATTCGATCTTTACACTTGAGTGCGTCGCAAATGTGAAACAATTTTCACTTTATGAATAAATTTTATACGCGTTTTTAGGCCGGTATGTAAATTTTCATTTCGGTGAACTGTCTTCTACTTATGGGAATACATTTTGTTTCCATGTTACAAGGAAGCTGCGTTAAATATATGGGGGGTAAGATTTACGGAATTGATGAAAAAAACGCTTAAAAATATATTATAGGCATAGCCATATAGCTCGAAGAACCGGCAACCGATGGAGGAGCAGCGTTTGATGGCCCTCACTAGATGGAGTGACAATCTGATAAAACTTGCAAGTTGTCGATGGATGCAAGTGGCTCAAGGCCGCATTTTGTGGTAATCTATGAAGAAAGGGCCATGTTTAGCAGTAGACTTGTGATGCTCCGTAGTGATAGTGTAAGATTTGTAACATGAAAACAAAGACCTCGTTACATAAAACGTTTTAAATAAAAATCATATAAATAATAATGGTCAGCGTCGTCTATTTTGCCTACCCCTTTTATGTAATTCCCTGCTGAAGTGTATATTTAGATGCAATAAATTAAATAAATTAACATAAAGTGATGGATAGACAGACTAGACAAGTGACGACCTGGTAAGACATGCAGGAAGTCCATGGATGCAGGTGGCTCAGGACCGTGCTTTGTGGCATTCGTTGGGGGAGGCCTATGTTCAGCAGTGAACTTTTGAAGGGCTGTAATGATGATGATATAAAGTAAGACTTGCACAATATACTAGCTATTTTTTAATTTTATCCCAACTAACTAACAGTGCACTCTGCTCACTGACGTACGAGGTTCTAGTGATTGAACAAAAGTGAATTATTTATTAAATTATATTCGCCTCCTTCTTCATCAATTCCTCAAGACTCAAAATCTTTCTTTTCGCTCGCTCCTTATCGCCAATTTTACCAACATCTATCGGTGCCCATGGTTGTTCCTGGCTTTAACAACGGGCATTCCTGGCGTTTCCTTTACAGTTGACTTTTATTTACAGTTGACTATCACGACACCTACGGGACTAGGTACATTCTTGGTGATAAAATCTTACCGACTAGCTAAGGAGAGCAGTATTATCTATGAAGTGATAATGGCAATGGCTTAGTAATGGGCTGCGTAGTGGCGGTGTAAGAATATCCAGTACCTTGTATCGGTCTGTGGGTGTCATAAGAGAGAAACAAATCAGGAGATGGGTAGCAGCGTCTTCTTAATAACGTCTCAAAAAAAGCGGTTGCCAACCCATGGGCAATATATGGGGCAATCTATGGGGTATACTTATGTTCAGTAGTAGACTTTAATAGGCTGTGACGGTATTGGCGTAGCAAGGGATGGGGGCCGAATTATTAAGCAAAATTTAGGGGGCAGCGTTTTAAGAATGAAAATCAATCCATAAAATCTCAAATAATCTGAAAATTTACTGTTATTGCATACTTTTAAATAAAAAGTTATGAACACTGGAAAGAACAAGCTCCAAAAATTGAGTTAATTTAAACACGCACACTTGCATAAGTATAAAAAAACATATTACCTCACAGTGGGTTAGGGGCGGCTACCGGGGGGTGTATTGCCACTGCGGCAGATATCCGTCAGATCTTTTAAGATAATATGTATTATCTAGCTCTTATTTCGAAAGAACTTTATCTGTGTTATATACTCGTATATTATATACTGTATTTTTTTTTATTATGTGTGTTACCTCAGAATTTTTTTCTAGGGTTCTTTTTTTCTTTGGATACTGGTGCTTAAATTTGATTAAGAACTGACCTGTAGTTTCTGAGTTATCCTTAATAATGCGTATTCAATTGACTTCAACTACGTTGATGATATTCTAATTTTATTTATATTGAAGTCGGTTGTACAACATTTTTAATTTTACCATTTGTACTATCGTGTCATAATATGCCTCACAACTGTGTCTACCGAACATAGACTTTTTATCCTTATATACTCATTTTTTGCAGAAATATTGTTAATTCCCATATCAGCTTTCGTCGTGATTGCTTCGCTCTTCGATTCACTGTGGAGCTATTGTGAAAATTAAGCAAACGATCAGTTCGCGTGATTACCACATATTGAAACTTAAGCAACAATCAGGCTATCTCTTTCGGGCGATAAATGTAGAGGCGTGTCGAGCATCAAAATCTTGCTAACAACTCTCTCACACATGTCACTCGATTGTTTATATGTTACTTTATCTATTCATTCTATCATTATTTATCACTATTACTCTCACTCTCACTCTATTTATATTATTATTTTTTCGAAGCTTACTAATTTAATGACTAGTCAACAAGCAAAGAAATTAAAAGTGGTTTTACATATATAAGGAAATTGTGACGGCTCATAATTATTATTAATAATAAGTAATAATTAAATTCAATAAAGAGACATTTAAAATATATATAATAATTTGAACAATTAATATGCGTTAATAAGCATAAAGTTTAAATATATTTATTTCGAATATTAAATATTATAGTATAGTAAAGGCTTAATATTGTCTTTAAAACCTTTTTTTAATAAAACTGTGCTTAAAATATTCAAAATGGAATAAATAATAGAAGTACAAGACGACTATATTGCAATAATAAAGATAAATAACATTTGTAATATAATTGAAAAATGGGTCAAACAAGTTAATGAGGGTGTTTATATAATATTAAAAATATTAAAATTACTGGAGAGTGTTCATGTAATGATTGCTTATATGAGGGCGTTGCCGGAGACACATACCCATGGGTGTACATATATATGGGGTGGTCGGCTGACCGACTGCTACTAGTACTGTTGCACAATGTATAGTCCTATATTAGGAACTTATGATAGTAAGGTCTATGATACAAAAGCATTCATATAGAAGGTATCTATGATGCATAAGCATTATGATAGCAGAGTTATGACTTGAAGACCCATATGTATAAGATATACTATAATAGTATGGTCTATGAAATAAAGCAAATATGTGGAAGGTCTCAAATATTTAAAAGCATTATATTGAAAGAAATGGGACTTGAAAAGGATTATTATAGTGGCGTGTAGATTGCTTCACAGCGTCCGAGACCGAGGTTAACTTGGACTCGCTAACCGATGTGACACTCATCCGCTGTCCTAGACATATCATCTTAGTGCCGGTGGTAAGCCGGTTTATTATAGCAATACGACTTGTCCGTGGACATCGAACACCCCTACCTTTTGTGGGCGGCGTCTTAGCGCATAGCGTTATGATACGTCGGCTATCTTTCGGATTAGGGTGAGTGTGTTTGGTAGTACTTTTAAGAGCAACAAGCATGCCATGTCTTAGTGCAATAGCGCTATGATACGTGGATTTTTAGTTAACAACAGTACCGATTTTTTTACCAAAGTCGATAGGGATCATGTGGATGTGTTGTGAGGGGGCGCCATCCGTATGATAGTTGCATTGATGCTTACTGCTACTTGCAGTATTGCGTCTTGTGATGGATCTGCGGGTGTGCTGCGCCTGATTCGACGCATCTTGGAGGTATGCGGGTAGTGATGTCTGCTGGTATTGTATGGGAGACCTTGGGATGGTGTAAGCCCGACGATATTCGTACTGATGCTTGTTGCGTTCTGAAGCATTGTGTCTCTGTGAAGGTTGATTGGCGGGTCGCTATTCTCAATGGCGCTCTCTGCCTATTGGTTTGACTCACAACCTAAGTAGCTTTGCCCAAGTCGGGTCCCTTTATTACGGGGCTGCAGACTGTCTGACCTCCATGATGTTTTATATAACAACATAATAATATATCTCTATTTTTCTACCTTTGAATGATTGGAGGTAACTTGTTGGTGGGTGAGACAAACATGATCGAAAAATGCATATACTCAACGTCAGTGACACAAACCCTTCCTGATGGCGAATTATTACTATTATCTTATAACTGCCTATTGCCTATATCTGCCATTGTATTGGTTGGTGGAGCATATGTGTCGACCTCATGCAGGTGGTAGCTGGAGGAAGAATCTGAGGAGGCTCTCAAGGCTGCGGCCGAAAGCCGCGCAACGTGGGACTCCCAGTCACGTAAATTTGATATATTTATATATATCTTATAGATATAGATCCTAAAGAAAGAAAGAAACAGAACGAGAAGTAGAGAGGGGGGGGGAGTGTTACAAAATAATATATTGCAATGAATATTTAAACGCTAAAACGCTAAATGATAATCAACATTTAAATAATGCCCCAAAATGAAAGTGCCCAAATGAAATTTGAATATCCACTTTGTAGGATATTTTTATTAACTGAAAAAGCTAGAAGGGTTAATAAATATTTAAAACGAATAAATAAATAAAGTTTGCTTCATTTATCTCCATTCCCGAGGATTATGCAAGGATAATAGATGGGAGAGAAATCTGATGATTTTTTAATTTAAATTTTATGCTAAAAGTACTGGCAATTTGAAACATACATATATTTTTCAACTTTCATTTTCATCCCCCAAACTATCACTTTAAATATTTTAAATGTCATGTATATATTTGGCCAATCGCATTTTAATACTATGTCAAATTTAAAAATATATGAAATACAGATTCAGAAAAAAGCCTATGGGCTGCCCTAGACTGACCTGCCCTACCAGACCGGCACGAGGCTGCAGCTCGAGTATTTTTCTTCCCTACCGGTTGTCCCCATCGCTGTTCCCATGCTATTTTAGCTTACTACTCCTTCGGGCTATGTTGGTTACTCTAGTTCTACTGCAGGTATACTGCTGTTCTAAGCATATCTCTCTCCATAGTTCGCTGAGCAGCCTTAAGATACCTCATACGGCCAGCACTGAAGGAGTCTATCAGGAAGGTTCCAGTTCCATATCATCACAGGCAACTGGCTTTTTTAAGGGATTCTAGACGAAAAGATGTGTCGTAATTTTCCGAGCGCTGCCCAGCCGAATTAGATTACCTTGATTGAAAGCCGATAAAAAAATTATCTATAAAAATACTAGCTGTACCCCGTGACTTCGCCCGCGTGTAATTTGGTTTTAATTTTTTTGCGCGAAACCCTAAATATTTTTCTAAAATAAAAGTAGCTTACGTTACACCTTATAACATTAGCTATCTGCCAGTGAAAGTCCCGTCAAAATCGGTCCAGCAGTTTCGGAGATTAGCCGGAACAAACAGACAGACAGACAGACAACATTTTTAAAAATTGTGTTTTTATCATACGTACCGTATATATACTTTCATATGCATTTAATAAAAAGCTGTTTTGACATTACAAACAGACACTTCAATTTTATTTATTTGTATAGATAACTATACAGCGAATCGATCAACAAATGCAGATTGCCTAGGATAGTAATTTGAGGGCCCACGGAGGTTGAATTAGTACCAGTGATGGACTTGTGATGGAGTGTAATGATAATTACAATAACGATGGTGATGAATTATAATAAAGGAAAGAGTGCCATTAAAAGGCAGGATTGCAGACATATTATTTTGTCATACAGTTTATGAAAACATTTGAATAATCTGTGGACTGCCTCGTTGGTCTAGTGGTTGTAAATACGACTGCTGATCATGAGGTACCGGGTTCGAAAACCGTCAAAAAACAGTTATTGAGTTTTTCTGTCAAGAAATTCTCAGTATCTGCCCGGAGTCAGGGAGTCGGTGGTGTCTCGCGTATAGCCGTTGGTCCTGCGCCTGATATCTCTCCGGTCGTGTCGGTTTACCGTCCCATTGGACTATGAGACAGAGGGAATATGATAGAGAGTGCACCTGTGCTTGCGTATACACTTGGTCACTATAATCCTGTACTGCGCTGATGGCTAGTCTCCGTCGAGACTTGCCGCCGTGGCAGAAATTCGGTCTGGAGGACATTTGAAAGATAAGTAATTGTATTACTGACATTCTTTTATTAATTAACGTTTATAATTATATATTCATTATAACTATTAGGTACTACAGTATGGTGGTAACGTAAGAGAATCACACACCCCATTTCGCCCCGATGATGGTGCCGTAAGAGGCGGCTATCGGAAAAGCCAGAAACACCCCATGGCTTCCGATAGATGGCGCTATAACCATTGCGTTATGTTAAATGAACATAAACATCCGTCAATCAAGCGTGCTAGTTATGACAAATTCTTACAAAACCATAAAATGATAAACGTTTATTATGTCCTTCAGGCCGAATTTCGGTCACGGCGGCTAGTTTCAACAGATACTAGCCTGCGCGGAACAGGAATATGGTGCCCGAAAATATGCAAGCAAAGGTGCACTCTCTATTCCCTCACTCTCATAGTTCGATGGAACTGAGAGAGATCAAGGGCAGGACTAACAGTTTTACATGCTTTCCGAGGCACGGGGGTGAAACACCGCCTACTTTCTGACTCCGGATTCCTACTTAAAATTTCTAGATAGAAAAACTCAATAACTAATTTGTTTGGCCTGAGCTGGAATTTGAACCCGATAACTCAAGATTCGATGTACCTCATGACCACTAGATTAATTGCCATCGATTATTTCAAGGCCAAATACGACGACGTAATCAAAATAAACTGCACTACTCTCAAGTAGCGTACTGAAGTACTGAAGGAGTAAGAAGTAATGATTTTATAATTTTTACCCAGAATTGTTTTTGACTGTTATGTGTTACACGAACGAATTACTTACGAATTACATTTTTGGGTAAGGCATGTTTTAAAAAATGAATTGAATGAATGATATTATATTTCTGTCTAATGAATTCTGATAATATAAGATATACTTGCGAAATACTTGTTTCGAAAGTATTTTTTTATTAAACTGAGTGATAAACGAACTTACAGTTAACCCAATGGTAAGTGGCTACTGCAGTCAATGGTCACCAACCAACTTCATACGAAAAAGGCTACAGATGTGTCACCTCTAAGGAATAAGAAGAATTAATAACCTGTAATTACATTGGTACTCTATCCCCTTCAGACTGGAACACAGCAATGCAAGCACTACTATATGGCGGTAGAAATAGGCAAGAGAGTTGTACCTACCCAGACGAACCCCTAGACAGAATAGGAGTCCTTCAACCTACCAGTATTGTGTGACCTGCAAATAATTGTTCTGGGCCTGGAAACATCCAGGTGCCATTTAAGTATGTGAAACGCCCCCACGATACAATCCAGCTGTAATCCGGAATGAATGTTGTTTAAACAATAAAAAAGTGCGTGTCAGCTACGACGCGTAACTGGAGTTTACTCCTGATAAACGATTGTCTTAAATATATACAACTAACTTTAAATCTTTATAACTCCACAAATTGACGATTGTTATTGTACATGTATACTGAATAATATGATTAAATTATAGAAACAGCGCCACTAACGCTGTTATCCTAGCCCCACTACGCTTTCCACATATTTAGAAATGGACAGCGAGTGACGAAAGAGGGGGGAAACATGCACTTGGCGCTAAGGAGCGGAGAGTGCTATGAGATTACTTTTTGGCTTCACTTTTTGTTAATGCTAGATTTTACTGCCCATCTATTTTTCATACCGTGCGCTATATATGAAACGATTCTTAAGGAGTAAATTCCAAAAATAAAAAAAGATAGTGTAACAGTAGTAGGTTAGGAGTGAGTGCTAGATAGAGCACTATTTCCGGCGCAGGTGGTCAAAGCAGACCAGTAAAACGCCACCTTATTGAAATTCAAATAATTTCGATTATAAATCATGTTAAGCAAGACAATAATGTTAACGACATTATTTTTATGTTAAACAAATTACGTACAAGCGACAGCGAGCAATATGAACATCGTAAACGTTTATGTCGTGAACCTACTTTCGTTGAAGACATTCCACTACTGTAATATAAGTTATGGCGTATAAATAAATGCGCAGTTGGCATGGCTGCCATTCATTTCGACATAATCACCATAACGTGAATAGCAAAAAGATCAACGAATTTTCCAAACTATTGCAATTGAATCGTTAAATAAAGTTTTTGAATATAGAACATTATTGTTTTATCAGTGTCTATAAAGGATCCCCGAAGCGGTCAAACGCGATTGTCAATATCTACGTGAATATACTTATTGATGTGAACAATGATCTTATACTTTAAGCAATTGAAGCGATTTTCAAATATTACAACGGCAATGACGGCAAATGACTAAAAAATAGGTTGAAGCAATTGAAGCGCTGTACATAGTTTATTGCATAAAATGCCAAATATGCTTTTGAAATAATCAGTTTTATGAGCAAGGGACGCGACATTCTAACACAGTTCAGTTATCGAGTGAGACATGCGCAAATTATTCCTGTAACTGGAAGTAAACATTAACAATCGCAGTTGACTGATTCGCGGACCTTTAAAAAGGAGCATGTCAACATTTGTTGTTGAACAAAAATTTAACATGCAAGCAGTGCATTATTTTTCTATAAAACTGAAGAGACGATTGAATATACATCCCACCTGATGGTAAGCGGCTTTAGCTCATGGAAAACAAACTGGAGCAACTTCAAACAAAGAAGGCTACAGATGCGTTGTCATCTCTACGGACTAAGATGGGATGCTTCACATCCTGTAATTATTCTGCCTCTATACTCTTCAGACCAGAACATAGTAGTGCACGCACTGCTATTTTGCGGCAGAAATAGGTAAATAGTGGTACGTACCAAGGACTCCTAGACAGAAAAAAGAATCCGACCATCTAGAATATCTGTCTAGAATTAATATCTGCTGATTTGACAGACGCTTTCAAAATGATAGCCAAAATCTATCCAATAACGCTGAATCAAACAAATTGGTGCTGGGGGTCGATATTACCAGTTTGTGGGTAATGGTTCTGCGCTCATCAATCCGCCTGCCTAGGGTAGTTAACAGTTTGCCTGTCAGCGAAATAGACACAATAGTTAAACAATCGAAATTTTCATATATGATTCATGGAAGGGACAGGGAAAGGGTTAAAGTAACGTCGTAAAGTAAAAGTCAATGTATGTCTCACTGCTGTAGCATAGCCACGTCCAGTAGCCTCATTCAGTAGCCAGTAATTTGATGCTGTCGCATATAGGCACATATATCTAATCCCGTTTAAAAATTGAAACGAAAGACGGAGGACTTACCGTTCTTGCTTACTAACATTCGAATCACAACATGATCCTGCTATTTTACGCAGGCATTATGTGTGAGAGAGAGTGAGAGATTCCTTCAAAGGTCGAGCCGGTCCCTTCATACAGTATGACTACCGCGTATAAGTGTTCAGCGGTTAACTAAAAGGTTTCTAATGATTTTGATGACCTATTTAAAGATAATAATAATAGTGCTATTTTTTAACATAACTAAGACAACAATTATTTAGAAAAATCTTTCTAATCTTAAATCGTAATTTAAACGAGGTAGAGCCATGCAGCTTTATTATGGTTGTAGCAAGGACGGCTTGACCGGGGGATCATAATAATAGCGTATTACAATAATTCTTTATTCTTTCTTTTTTTTTCTTTTTTAAAACATATTAACCCCACGCTAAGATTTACTCCTGTATCGTAGGGGCAGTTTATACAGTGCACAGAATACTAGTGTAAAATAGCTTGATGCTGTTGTGTTTCACATTCAAACCGATTCATTTATTCATTTAATCAGACGCATTCATTTAACTTATCATAAGCCAGTGCATGATTACTATTCCACCTCGTGGTAGTGGTTATGAAGCCCTAGATGGTAAATCGTGCTATCCTAGCTACCAAAAGCCTATTCACTATTCCCTTTTTAGGGCTCCATACCCAAAGGGTAACCAACGGGACCGTATTACTAATCCTCCGCTGTCCATCCGTCTGTATAGCGGGCTGTATCTCACGATCCGTAATAGGTAGACAGTTGAATTTTTCACAGAATGTGTATTTCTGTTGTCGCTATAACGATAAATATAAACTAACACATAATATAAATGAAAATAAATTAAAAATTAAAGGGGGCTTCTCTACTAGAAACGTGTGTGGTGGTACGGAACCCTTCATGCGCGATTCCGACTCGAACTTGGCTGGTTTTATTTACTAGAAACGAGGCATTCTCGGAGGAGTTCTCGGTGACAACGTATCTGTATTTTGTATCTTAATCAAGGATAGATTCAGATGTCTATGAACCACAGTATCCACTTACAATCAAGTGAATTGTGTGCATTTTTGTCACCCTTATTGCATAAAAAAACTTTTAATAGAAGTTATTTCACAGCTGAAATAAATTGTTGATTAGAAAATTATTCAGTAATGCTGTTTGCTGTAATTTGTTATAAATATATTTATTATGTAAAAAAAAAAAATCCATTATTTTGACAAAATTTCCCAAAGCGGCATAGAATAAAAATTTGGAAAGAGAGCATGAATATTCAGTATGGAGTGTATAAATAAACAAAGTTTGGTCCATTTACCATTTATTCCGATACACTGGGGCTTTGTTCAAGAGACTGGAAAAGTTTGGCGGGAACGGGATTTCTTAATGTAATTTTAATTTCTTGTTTCTGCGACGGGTAATTTCAATAAAAAAAACAAAGTAGGGAGGTTTTATCGCGTCGCGAAAAAGGAAATGAAGTAAATAAAATTACTACCATTCAAATACTCGCACAACCTGGGCATCTTCAAGGCAAAATTGAATAGGTTTTTGTTGCGCTAAGACAGTGCGATTTACCATCTAGGGCTTCATCACCACTTACCACCAGGTGGGATTGTGGTCAAGCATTGTAGCTTATAATAAGTTAAAAAAACACATCATCATCACACATCGCTTTCTTTAAGTGATGTTTTTTAGAAGAGGGGCAAACTAGCATACGGCTAACCTGATGGTAAATTTCAAGCTCCGCCCAAGAAACTATATAACACCAGGGGAATTGTAGGTGCGTTGCCGGCCTTTTAAAAAGGATAATTAATAGAATCAAGCGTTACTTTGCGGAAAATCTAACTTAGCTAGTTAAATTTTAAAAGATGTTAAAAATAAATTAGCTAAGTTCCGCGTACTAAAATAAAATGATGTGTCTTACCTAGTTTGAAGAGCATCTCCCGCCCTCCCTCATTGTCAATAGTCTCCCAAATGAAACTATGTGCATGTGCATAAGAATCTGATGGCATTTAAAATTATGTTATATTTTTTTAATATTTGAGAATGAATTAAGTATATGCATTTCAAGCCTTATTTTTAAGTACTGGGAGTAAGATTGCGTTATAATGTACTCGTACATTGTAAGAATATTGAAAATCAACTGATCTATTTATTTAAAAAATAATAAATTTGGACGATAAAACCAAGGGAACCGAATGTCGTTGACAATGATTGCTCACATTATTACAGTTCAGTCAATTAGCAGATCATATTGTTGAAAAAAATCAGCCGTTAAGGATACCGAAGCACGTTTTATCAGCACTTTCATATTAGAATTGCAATCAGTATTGCCATTAAAGCTACTGGGAAATTAACTGTTGTACGTCCCGTTCCAAGTTTATTATTTTACTAGCTGTTCCCCGCGACTTCGCCCGCGTATAATTTAAGGTTTAAATTTTTTTGCGCGTAACCCTATTTTTTTTTCTAAAACTAAAGTATCCTAAGTTATTCCTTATAACATCCCCGTCAAAATCGGTCCAGCCATTTCGGAGATTAGCCGGAACAAACAGACAGACAGACAGACAAAATTAAAAAAAATTGTCTGTCTGTCTGTTTTGTTATAAGTACCGTATATAATTTTATATGCGTTAAGTAAAAAGCTGTTATTTTGACATTACAAACAGACACTTCAATTTTATTAATTGTATAGATGTATAGATAAAGTTTATTTTAACAGTTCAATAAAAACAATTAAAATAAACACAAGAGGTTTTTAAATCATGAAAATTTACACTTTAAACTTTAAATCAAAACTGATTGCCAACATCTTTTTGTATACATTAGCACTTTTAATTACATGAAAACGGACTTAGCAGCACCATTAAAATCTATGTAGTATCCTTATTTAAGTTGAATCGTGAACGTACATTAATAAGATGGGATAGGATGCGGCGGACGATGTAGGTTACGTTCAGTGTTGCGGAGATTGGATTGGGATCGAGGTTCACCTGTTACGTCACTATGAATAGCTGCTGACTAGATTACGTGCATCACATATGATTAACGGATAGTGAATTGATACGCGGAACATTATCTCATAGTAAAATAGTATAAAACAAAGTCTCTATTTCTGTCTGTCAGTTTATGGGCTTAGTACTTTTGAACTAAGCAATAGATTTTGATAGGGTTTCTGCCATCGTTTATAGAATTTCTCCTTAATGGTTTGTGAATAAAATACATTCATATAAATTTATATTATAAAATATTGTAGAGAAAACTCGATGTTCTTTATATTGAAGTCATTATAAGTCGCTTTTACGGCGGAGTTTTGTTTGAATACAAGTAAATGACGTCACGTTCATTCATAATCCATTCATTACAGCCTATCAAAAGTCCACTGCTGAACATAGGCCACCCCCATAGGTTGCCTCATAGTGGTAAGTAGGGTTAGCAACTGCAGTTTTTTATTATTTTCGGTTGGTGTCAGGAAGATGCTGCTGCCCATCTCCTCTCTCAGTTTCCCTCTGTCGCCTCTTACGACACCTACGGGATGATATGGGGTAGTGGATATTCTTACACCGCCACTACACAACGAGATGCTACATTAACAGATCCCAAGCTTGCGTTCCGGATGAGCATAAAACATAACATTTACATTTACGTGGTAACGCCATGTTACAGCTGAATTATAGGTGCTGTGCGAATAGGTACGCTCAAACTAGGAAATAACCATACCCTAATAGCGGCAATGGTGCTGTGTTTCATAAGTATACAACGAGAAACGGAGAGCCTTATAATGGTAATAAGGCATTCTTTTTTAATTCTCAGGGGCGACAAAATCTTTATGATTGATTTTTAATCAAATAAGTTAAAAAGCAAAATTGCAGTCTATATAGGTCCAACTCCTGTGTGCAGGCCTCCTCATTTCTGAAAGAGTTTTAGAGCTAAGAAGTGACTTCAAATATCTTCGATTTTTTTAATTTTCCAGACATGCATGTTTCCTCGCGATGTATTCCTTCACCGCCGAGCACGTGGTAAATGTAGCACTTAAAATTGTTACAAATCAAGGATAAATGCTATCGAATTGTGATAAAAATCTTGTGAATCCGATATATCTGTGAATATCTTATAATAAACTTTGCCAAACCTGAAATATCTAGACCTGAATACCTGAAATATCTAGTGAAAATTAGAAAGATCTGTTACTGCAATAGTCAATCAGTCTAAATCGTAGCAATTGCGGCAAATGGGAGTGCTATTTGGGTGAGGCCCGTTTAGCACAAAATTTTCAACAAGCTTGTTGATGAAGTAAGTAACAAATTACATTAATTTGGCAAATTAGTTTTTTTGATTGATGAAAATTTCATAATTACAGTCCTGAGCTCCCTGCTTCAATAAAACTTTTTGCATATGTCATAATATCTGAATTATAATGTCTAATTTATAAATTTGTTTCATATGTATGGGCATGAAAATTTCAAATAAATCATCAAAATTATTTAGTTTCAACCAAAATACGTCTTGATCGTAGGTTTTTTCATTTGCTATCTATTAGTAAGAATAATATTTAAACGTATATTTGCATTTCATTAAATAAACCTGCCACCGCTACCACTTACTACTTGTTATTTCTAAACTTTCGGAAACACGAGTCGAATATTTATTATTTGTTAAATATAATTTTATTTGTATGTAAATAAGTTTTGAAGCAGATTTCAAGCCTAGTAAATCGTAAATTTTAAAGAACTGTTGTTCAAGTTTGGGTAACGGACAATCCGTGCCGTTAGAAAGGTCGGGCTTTCCGGCACCGCCCGCTGCGCAGCGTAATGTCGTTTGGTGCGGGTAATCACTGGGTACACCCGTTTTAGTAAACGAGTTAATGGTTACAAACTTAAGTATAACAGCCAATTACACTCATTATGGCTTGGATCAACATATTTATTATTATTGATGATCCGTATCTTAATTACAAGTTAAAATTAATCGAATCTGGAAATAAATTTTGCAATTCATTAATTTTTTCGAATAATTTAGTAAATAATACCCGTTTAAAGTCATTTTTCACTTTTGCCACTGGTTTGTGAGTGAAATCTCTGTTCTGGAAAGAATCAGCAGGAAAGGTAGCAGGACTTCTTTTTTAAAGTAACAATACTAACAGTTTTTTTAATCTATATTTCAATAATATTTTTTACAGTAAATTCAAACATTTGCATCGGTCCATAAAAGCCACTGGTCAAGCTAGACATAGGCCTTTTCTATTGTAAGAATTATATGTGGTAGAGCCATGCTGCAGCTATATTAGTAGTATAGTTGTAGCACCAATGGGTCGGCTCGACCGGGGAAGGACCACGCTCTCACAGAATACCAGCGTAAAATAGCAGCTTAACACTGCTGTGTTTCGCATGGTGAGTGTAGAGAACCGGAGACCCTTTTTACTGGAAAAGAGGCATTCCATCTTAGTCCTCACGGGTGGCAACGCATCTGCAGTTTGATTCGCAAACGACAATAGATGTAGATGTCTATGGGTCACAGCAACCACTTACTATCAGGTGGACTGTGTACTCGCTTGTCACCCTTATCTTATAAAAAAATAAGGATTTTGGATTCTCTTACGCTGCCACCACATGGCATTTCTTGGAATATATCTTGGAATTTCTTTTAAGTTAATATGTAGTTACATTAGTTAAGTATTTAATGCCGTATAGTGGCAGCTTTAGAATATCCTCCATAGTCCAAGCAGTGACCGTCGAAAAAGACAGTCATCCGGAATAAGTAGAAAAGTATATTTTTATTTGTTTAGTATTAGTTAAATAATAAACCGGCGGTCTGGTGGTGTGTAACTTGTCCAATTTTTCTTTAATTAATTTAGGTACTTTTTACTTTTTTTACTCACTCGCCATTTAGCCTGAAGACGAGCCTAATAACTATACTCGCGGCAATTGCCGGTGTAAGAATATCTACTACCGCATATCATCCCGTGGGTGTCATAAAAGGCGACAAAGGGAAACAAATCAGGAGATGGGCAGCAGCAAGTTAGAATAAATATTTTAAGGGTGGTCTGGCAAACAGTTGTGTCAAGAATAAGGACCAGCCAGTTTCGAATTTTCATTTTTAACTGATCAAACACTATCAAATAAAAAAAATACACTAAAGTTTTATACATCAATTTTACAAAAAAAAAGTAAAAAGTAAATTAATTTAAATTTAAATTTAAAAAAATTGAACAAGTTACAAACCACCAGACCACTGGTTTACTATTTAACTAATACCCAGCAAATAAAAAAGTATACTTTATACTTATTCCGGATGACCAACCTTTTTCGACGGTCACCGCTTGGACTACTATCGCATTCATTTCGTGGGTGTCGTAAGAGCTTCAGAAAAACTGTAAATAATAAAAACTGCGGCTGTCAACCCGCCTGCCAAGCGTGGTAACTATGGCAAATATCCCTCCTATGAGGCAATCTATGGGCAAGGCCTATGTTCAGCAGTGGACTTTTGATAGATCATAATAACAATGATGATGCGAGTATTTAGGTAGTTTTGTTTGTTAATCTTTAATAATAATAATTAAAAAGGTACAATCTTTTGTTGATATTGTAAATAAATAAAGAATTATCAACAGTATTACAAATGATAATGATTGATAATTATTGATAATGATAAATATATTAATTGATAAAAGAACAAACCTTTACAAAGCAGTATAACCGTGAGGAAAAGAACGAAGTGCCTCCGTTCCTGGGGAGACGCCATACTGGTTTACTGCCAATGCTCTTAAAAACGCAGCCACTCCAGTTCGGGTCCAGTGCGACGTGGAATCACCTCATGCCGAAATCTGGAAAAAATGCATTTGAAACGTCACTTGATAAATTATGCGCAAACTTTCCGAGAAGTTGAATTGCTTTTAAATGAAGCAATTTCCACGGTAGTGTTTCTTATTGCTTTTATCTTCGTATGTATTTATAGATCCTTGCTAGGAAAAATATTTATCGTCTTTTCCTTCTTTTTCTTCGTCATAAACCAACAAACAAATAGCAGCTTAATGTTCCTGTGTTTCGTATGGTGAGTGTAGAGAACCGGAGACCCCTTTTACTGGAAACGAGGCATTCCATTGTAGTCCTCAGGGGTGATTCTTAATCTAAGTCTATGGGCCACAGCATCCACTTACCATCAGGTGGACTGTGTGCTCGTTTATCAACCCATTCTATAATAAAGAACAGTCCGCAGCTGGGTCACGGGTCCCAATGTATCCACTATTCTGATAATCAGGGATCAGAATTCTTAGCTTGGAGATTGATGTAAGACACATCTCCCACATTTGATGCTGTAACCGTCCCCGGTATTGGTATTTAATTAAAATGGATTTGAGCACTAAGCTGCCATCTATAGGAGGCATTAAGGACTTTTATCTTTTTCTTTAGTCGACTCTTACTACAGCTACAATACGAGATTAGCGAGAGTTAAAATAAGAATGAAAATTCAATCGTTTGTTTTTAATGCAAAGTCTCACTACCTTATGATTAACCGCCATAGAGAACCAGATCGAAGACTCAAAACGACAACAATAAGGACTCGTGCCCTGAGGGTTTTCCTAAACATCGATCTACATCATGGTCGATGCTTGCCAACTGCAAATGTAAGTTTGTAATCACAAAAATGTATTTTATGCAATATAACTTTCAAAAATTAGATATAAGTTTGGAGACCTTCCTTGGCAAATTTCATGATTCTAGGTCAACGGAAAGTACTCTATGGGTGTTGATGAGTCTGTTTGCAAATATCAAAATATGGCGACTTAAATTATCTTGTGATTGCGTTGACTTAGGTACTTGAACTTTTTACACCTCCAAGGGACCGTAGACCTTAATATTTTATATTAATTTCGACTTGATACCTCTATCACTTCGTGAGATAAAGTACCTTAACAGACGGACGGACGAACAACAAAGTGATTTCTTTTAAGGTACGAAACCTTAAAAATATAAAAAAATCGCTTACACAGTTTGACCAGTGATAAACCTAACCTGACTTCTATACAACTTTTTAACATAGTGAACTCTGTTTGTAGTATCCCGTGCCAAACTAACTCAACAAAGTGAAACACTAATCGAATCACCTTGGTGTCTGTCTGTCACAAAGGTTTTTCCTCGAATGTTTTTATGTAGATCATTAACGTATAACCAAATACAGACAGTTAAGAGTAGAATTTTTCATTTTTGGGATTATTTTTTAAAGGTAAAAAGATAAGTTGAAAAGAAATATTTGAGATCTTTTATAAAGGGTATCCATTATAAGCTATTTGAAGCACTATTCATAAATAAATACTTATTAAAAACTACAAGAGATGTCACGGCGTTGGGAGACCCACGATGTTCTATAATAATATACTCTAGACTGAATTTCGGTCACAACGACCAGTCTTAACGTAGACTGCGCAGATCTTCGCAGGACAGAATTATAATGCCCGAGTGTACGCGCAAGTAGCAAAAACAGGTGTGTACCTGTATCTCTATTCTCTCACTCTCATAGTTCGATGGGACGGTAATTCGACACGACCGGAGAAAGATGAGGCGCAGGACCAACGACTTTACGTGCTATCCCAGGCACGGGAGTGAAACACCGCCAACTTCCTGACTCCTGGCTACTACTAAAATTTCTAGACAGAAAAACCCAATAAAATTTTTTCACCGACCCTGGATTCGAACGCGGGAGAGTCTCTTTAAGGTAAATAGGTCTTCTATATTACGGTAGTTACAAATGATACTTTCGCAGGATCTGTTACCAATTGGAAATTAGTAAATATACTTTTACGTCTTAATATAGTAAACCTACCATTCCATATCGTCTCAAAGACGTTCAACTTCCCTTCGCCAATTATTCGTTGATGTAAAAACTAATTATCTCAATTGCTCCCCGTAAGCGCATTTAGCAAAAAAGTATAATCGAAGTGTTTAGCTTTAAACTTTAATATTACGCCTGCAGATAAAATAAACAAAACGCGTTTGGCATGTTGCGTTCATATTAGTTTCATTCTCTTTTAATAGCGTCACGTACGTTGCTTAACGGCATACAATGCAATACAAAATATCCAGCTACATTGGTGTATTTTTTTATAGGAAAGGGTGACAAACGAGCACACAGTCCACCTGATGGTAAGTGTTTGCTGTGACCCATCTACATCTACATCCTCAATAAAGAATCAAAATGCAGATGCGTTGTCACCCGTGAGGAATAAGATGGAATGCCTCTTTTCCTTTAAAAGGGTGTCCGGTTCTCTACACTCACTATACGAAACACGGCAGTATTAAGCTACTATTTTACGCTGGTATTCTGTGAGAGCGTGGTCCTTCCCAGTCGAGCCGACCCATATAAAAACTACACTACTTTCACAACTTTCATTTCCATATAAAAAATTTTTTGACTAATCTTGATCTGAGTACTTCACTGCTCTTTGGACTCTGCCTACAATGTTGTAGAAATAAACATAATAGTTTTCAAAATTTTATTTAACGCATTTAAGGTTCTGGATATTAGAGGTTGTTCTAATTAGTTACAGGTGTTACGTAGGTGGAGTTGGAGGCCGTGGAGGAAGGCGTGCCTTGTGTTCCTGATGCGCCTTGCCTGAGAAGGAGCCTGAGAGGGAGGAGAAGTCCCCGTGGAGGGCTGCCATGGGGCGGCCAGCGCTGGTGGGGCCACGGATGTGTGTGAAAGCGTTCCCGTGGCCCTGCCAATATGTCCTGCCCCCGCGAAGCGGGTATGCGTAGGCATTTCCCCATGTAAAAAAGGGCTTCCTTGATAATGAGCATAATAAGTGAGTTCGCGGTTTGACCGCTATAAGGACTAAAAATGGACCCAAATAGGAAGATCGTAACTGAAGGACTTATTTTCAAATCAGCGGTATATCAGAGGTATTCAAAAAAAGATTAAAAAAACTTTTCGATTTTGATAATAATATATCTATCCCGCAAATGAAAAAGTAAAGCTAATAGTAGTAATGCATATAAGTCGTTTTCTTCATAAAATGTTTTTTTTTATCAGTTTACAATAAAATTACAAGTATGCAGCTAGTTTTAGGTAATTTTCTATGGAGTCGAAATTTTTACTAATTCAAGTGCATTTTATAAGTTGGTCGACTATTACTCGTTAACTTCTTAATTCTACTTAGCTGGAGGGGGGGGGGGGGGACAAATGACTCTAATGAAAAATACTACACAAAAGATGTTGTTCCACACCCCCCAATGTTTTTGAAAGACCTATCCAACGATACCCCACGTGATGGAATAGACGGGTAAAAATAAATTCATCCTCCATTCACTTGTATGGGAAGTACCCAAAATAAAAACGTTTTTAATATTTTATTTCACAGTTTTCTAGGCGTGATTAATATCTTTAACTATGCCAAATAACAGACTTGTAGCACTTAGGGTCTCTGAGTGAAACCGCGGACGGACGGACGGACATGGCGAAACTATTTTTCATGGTTACCTACCTACGGGTTCCTTTTTGTGTAACTACGGAACCCTAAAAACGAGGGTATTTTATTTTCGACGCGTTTTTTTATCTAGGTTCATCTATTTCTTAAAAAAGTCTGAACCGATTAAATAATTTTTTTATAAAATAGATTATAGGTAGGATTATAGGTAGTATAGATTAGAAGTGGTCTCATTTAAGCTTGAAGAAAAACTTGGGTGGAAAAATAGGGGATGGAGGAAAGCAAAAATGCAACTATTTAGACGATACAATACAGACCACTCAAAAGAGAAAAAAAATAAACATTAAATTAAAAATTAAAACCGGTTTCAGAAACTAACCTAACTAACCTTCACCACTTCAACATAAAAAGCTTCTGAAGTTGAGGCTTTTAATTTTTCGATACTCTATGTCTTAGCACCGACTTTAAAAACAATTAATGTGTGGAAATAATTTTACTCTTTTAATTTTGGTCTATTCTTAGTTTTTATTTAAAGTTTGATTAAAAAAAGGTTTTGCTCTTATTTAATAAATAAGTAATTGATAAACTGGGAAGGAATGGATTCTATTTACGAAACAAAATCAATTCGTTCACAATCCACGCAACATCTGTTGGCCGGCATACGGGCAAAGTTTAAATAAAATGTTCGGGAGCGCCCTTAATTGGGCTTTTTACAAACATTAATCAAGTGCTGCGTCGGGGGGAGAATTTTTATGTCGGTCGCTGGGCGATCGCCGGTGACGTATGGCGGGTAGCTACGGGTCGCAGGCCGGGCTGCATCCATCAATGTGGAATGATCATAGTTGATATACTAAAGGTTAAACGAATTGTACTGAACGACCTTAGCTGAGTTTACTACCAATATCTGGCGTACGCGACCAATTATAATTGGTTCTTTTAAGCCATAAATTTGGACCTAATTATGCAATAAGGAACCAACCCACACAATGATAGTTTTGAGAAAATAAGGTTTTAAATAAAATCGTGTAAAGAAAACGAAATATTTATCATAATAACTCTGAACTTTGCTGTGTGATGAATGAAGCCGTCTTATATGTGTTTATTTAAAAGATTTCGTTACTTCTGAAAAAAGTGTTTTTTTAATTTAAAATATACCTGGTTCCTTTCTGCAAAATGCACTTATGTGGGTCGGTTCCTTTCAGCACTTAGTGATTTTAAGGAACTTCTTCAACTTCTTCTTCAAGCTCGAAATATATATGGCCTGAAAAGCCTTCCAGGTCCTCCATTTGGTCATCTCCGACAAAATTAACATAAAATTCGTGGGCGTCTTGAGGTATGTGATGCAAAATACTTTCAAGGTCCTTTAACTTTGCGTCGGAAATGGGTTTTCCATTCGACCAAAGAGGTTCCATCACCTCCTTAGATATCTCAAAACTTGTCCTGCCTCGAACACTCTTTTTATGTTGATGTTATTAAAATCTTCAGCAAGCTGCTTCTAATGTACATGTGATTCATTTAATTTTCCATAGCATTATTTCTTTAGTTGAAAGCCATGAAACCTTTTTCCGTCGTCCAGCATTACTACCTCTTCTGTCAGTTATTTCGTTTGTAGAATGCATTTATTGAAGAGATGTATTTATTCTCTTCGTCGAAGTTTGTAGAGTCTTGACTAACATGTCCCTGCAAACGGATATATCTTCTAGTGTACTCTCTAAAATATGTTTTCTTTCTGTTAACATTTGTTTTTTATTTGTTGAATCATAATGACGTTGGCAGGTTTTTCATGAACCAATGCTGAACATTGGCCTCTCTCGTAATAGGGAGTATTTTCAATAATATGCGTTAATAATTTGGTGTACCGCAACCTATCAGAGGCTATGAGATCTTTCTGACACGTCTATACGTCTAGAGCCATGCTGCAGCTATATTAAAGTTGAAGCACGAATAGGTCGGCTCGACCGGGGGAGGACCACGCTCTCACAGAAAACCAGCGTAAAATAGTAGCTTAATGCTGCTATTTTACGTTGTTTAGTATGGTGAGTATAGAGAACCAGAGACCCTTTTTACTAGAAACGAGACATTTCATTTTAGTCCTCGTGGGTGACAACGCATTTGATTCTAAATTGAGGATAGATGTAGAAGTCTATGGGCCACAGCATCCACTTGATCAGGTGAACTATGTGCTTGTTTGTCACCTTTATTCCTTAAAAAAAATCCCATAGTCTCCTCTTGCGACGTCAGCTCAGCGGGAAGAAAGAGAGTGATGTATTCCCTTACGACGCTACGACAGTGTATAATTTGTAAGCGATAAATATTAGAACTGGTACACAGTTACTCATTCTTCGGTTTAAAGACTTAGACAAAGCGTCACATCTGTAATCCCCGAGGGGGTAGGCAGGGTGCAAACAGCAGCAAGCTACTCAGATCAGGTTTAGCCAGCCTATCGTATACGCAAATATAAACGCAATATCCCATTAGCCGCTTTTTTGCGTTCATTTTTGTTATTTGTTCTAGACTTACACGAGACCTATAAATCTCACCTATCACTTCTCTCACAACTTAGATTTCCATATAAACAATTTTTTTTGGCTAAACTTGATCTGAGTACTTCACTGCTCTTTGGACTCTGCCTACACTATTGTAGAAATAATCGTAATAGTTTTCAAAATTTCATTTAACGCATTTAAGGTTCTGGATATTTAAGGTTGTTTTAATTAGTTACAGCGTCAATACTTTTAGATGTATGGATGTTGATCAAATTAGATGAATATTTCTTAACTATATTTAAGCGATAATATATGTAGTCATTATAAGATTTTCCAAACTTCATAGATGGACAAGAAGATATCCTCCCGGTCAGGAGGATCCTCCCGGTTAGGAGGACAAATTTGCCGTAATCGCCACTCATTCTTCAGTTTCGCACCTTTTGTGTTCTCTTTTGTTTCTGTGTATTTTATGATCCAAAAAGAGTAAGGGTCTGCGCTTACCAAACCTTGATAACGAGCAATGCATGCCAGCTAACTCTGTCTCTAGTCTGTGATTGTAGTTATGCCCCGGAGTGAATTAGAAAAGCTATTATATATAAATAATCATTATTTTGTACTCTATCATTTTTATTTTTATTCTCTTTTTATCGTCGTTGTGTACAAAAACGATGTACTTGACCACGAAAGGATCAAGATTATTTTAAACCGAGTTAAAAAACTGGCCAAGTGCGTGTCGGGCCACGCACAATGTAGAGGTAGGGTTCCGTAGTTGCCCGTCACAATACGTGGGCTTCCTTAATCCCCCCCGAACGGGTTCCCGCCTTGTCGTGGCGGGGCTCAGTAGCCGTGGCTTGGTCACCCTCACTTGGACTCTGAAAGGCCGCATCGTTGATGCGGTGGTGGTGGGGCCGCGGGGGGAGAGGAGTGTCGGTATTGCGAGGCGCTGCTCTCCCTACCCTCCGCAGCCGAAACTTGGTTGGTGGCGGAGCCAAAGACCAGATCCGCAGCTGGGGTCGAGAAAGTGGGTGCTACCGAGCACTCGACTTTCCTGGCCACATGGCCTCCACGTATCGGACTTGGGGGCGTTACGTAGGTGGAGTTGGAGGCCGTGGAAGAAGGCGTGCCTTGTGTTTCTGATGCGCCTTGCCTGAGAAGGAGAATGGGGAGGAGAAGTCCTCCCCCGAGAAGGGGCTGCCATGGGGCGGCCAGCGCCGGTGGGGCCACGGATGCGTGTGAAAGCGTTCCGTGGCCTGCCAATATGCGGCGAAGGTGGAACACCAGGGGTTTTAGTCAGTGCAGGTCCGACATAACCCGTCCTGCCCCGCGAAGCCGATATGCGTAAACATTTCCCCATGTAAAGGCTTCCTTGATAATGAGCATAATGAGTGAGTTCGCGGTTTGACCGCTATAACGACTAAAAATGGGCCCAAATAGGAAGATCGTAACTGAAGGACTTATTTTCAAATCAGCGGTATAGTTTCAAATCAGAGGTATTCAAAAAAATATAAAAAAAACTTTTCGATTTTGAGAATTATATATCTATCCCGCAAATGAAAAAGTAAAACTAATAGTAGTAATGCTTATAAGTCGTTTTCTTCATAAAATGTTTATTTTTAACTGTTTACAAATAACATTACAAAGTTATCAATGCAGCTAGTTTTAGGTCATTTTCTATGGAGTCGAAATTTTTACTAATCCAAGTGCATTTTATAAGTTGGTCGACTATTACTCGTTAACTTCTTAATTCTACTTAGCTGGAGTGGGGGGGGGGAACAAATGACTCTAATGAAAAATACTACACAAAAGATGTTGTTCCACACCCCCCAATGTTTTTGAAATACCTATCCAACGATACCCCACATGATGGAATAGACGAGTAAAAAAAAATCCTCCATTTACTTGTTATTTACTTTTAATACTTTATTTCACAGTTTTCTAGGCGTGATTAATATCTTTAACTATGCCAAATAACAGATTTGTAGCACTTAGGGTCTCTGAGCAAAACCGCGGACGGACGGACGGACGGACCGACATGGCGAAACTATTTTTCATGGTTACCTACGTACGGGTTCCTTGTTGTGTAACTACGGAACCCTAAAAACGAGGGTATTTTATTTTCGACGCGTTTTTTTTTATGTATGTTCACCTATTTCTTAAAAAAGTCTGAACCGGTTAAATATTTTTTTTATAAAATAGATTATAGGTAGGATTATAGGTAGTATAGATTAGAAGTGGTCTCATTTAAGCTTGAAGAAAAACTTGGGTGGAAAAATAGGGGATGGAGGAAAGCAAAAATGCAACTATTTCGACAATACAATACAGACCACTCAAAAGAGAAAAAAAATTAAACATTAAATTATTCTTAGTTTTTATTTAAAGTTTGATTAAAAAAAAAAAGGTTTTTCTCTTATTAATAAATAAGTAATTGATAAACTGGGAAGGAATGGATTCTATTTACGAAACAAAATCAATTCGTTCACAATCCACGCAACATCTGTTGGCCGGCATACGGGCAAAGTTTAAATAAAATGTTCGGGAGCGCCCTTAATTGGGCTTTTTACAAACATTAATCAAGTGCTGCGTCGGGGGGAGAATTTTTATGTCGGTCGCTGGGCGATCGCCGGTGACGTATGGCGGGTAGCTACGGGTCGCAGGCCGGGCTGCATCCATCAATGTGGGAATGATCATAGTTGATATACTAAAGGGTTAAACGAATTGTACTGAACGACCTTTAGCTGAGTTTACTACCAATATCTGGCGTACGCGACCAATTATAATTGGTTCTTTTTAAGCCATAAATTTTATACCCACAAGTTTACAACTAAATAATGAGTTGTGCGATCCACCAATAAAATAATTTCGATGATCGCAATTTTAGGTTATTTAGGTACCATGCCCTCGACGACGAAGGTAAACATCGTACAAATAAGCATGTATGTAAAAGATTTAAATATTTTAACGAAATATATTATGAACATAGAATAGGCTGTCCACTACCCATTAATATCATCCCAAGGGTGTCGTGAAGCGACAGAGGGAAACAAATCAAGAGATAGGCAGCAGCGTCTTCTTAATAACGACTAAAAATAAAAAATAAACTGCGGTTACCAACCCGCTTGCCAAGCGTCGCAACTACGGTTAATATCCCCCCTATGAGGCAATCTGTTGGGGAGGCCTATGGTCAGCAGTAGACTTTAATAGTCTCTAACGGTAACATATGTACAAAACTTCCTGACGTCTAAATGTATAAGGTTTTTGTATTTGACTTATAAATACGTGTTCCCGAATTCGCTTCCACTATCGTATCGCACGTCACTGATATCCAACGATATTCAGTAGATGTGGTAGAAGGGTGTCCTTGGAAGGCCAGATTATCAGTGAGATTGATACAAACCTGTCCAAATTCATTGTTTCAGTTTTAAATAGTGATGCGGGATGGGGTTTCGTTAAAAGATCATCATTTTATCTTTGACTAAAGTCACAACGAAAATTGTAATAAATCAATCTAAACGCCCTCAGCTTTGTTATCCATATTCATAAAAGTCCACTTGCGAATAATATATAAACATTATTTTAATCCTAGACATGTTTACAACAAACAAAGCATGTATATAGTAAGCACGTTGAAAATCTGTTTGCTAGGCTTAACGATAAAAACGATTTCAAAGTAGAAGTAATGAACGAATTATTTTATTGTACCTTTTCTAGACTAATAAAAAATCTGGTGTTTGATTTACGGATGCACTCAATGTGATTAATATTTTGTAGCCGTTAGCTATGAAAACCATTAGCGAAATGAAAATCATTCGATTTTCGATATTTGGAAACAAAAAATAAACCAACCGATACGTCATTGTGTGCATGATAAATACTATATACTAATATATAAGATGATTAATAAAAACATGATAAATACTTATATACTTTGTACGTGGTGGAATCGTCATGGATACCTGTTTATATATTGCATAGATGGATACATATTATGACAGATTCCTACCAGTTAAAACCCACGTTCTTCGTCCTTTTCTGTCTGACGCCTAAGTGCCAATTATTGGGCTGTGGGGCGGAGGGCTTGATGTGCTCTTCTGCTCCTTCCGAAACACCGATCACGTATTAGGATATCGACCGTTTTTTCCCTGTGTCTATCACATGCTCGCAGAAGGTAACCCTGGCGCTCCACAGCCGATCTTACACAACCAGAGCCTTGATCTAGGTAGGTAGCGAGAGTTTGTCCCTCACTGCAGTCACGAAATTAGGACGCTGCTAAGCTATACAGAGCTATACAACTATGCTATACAATGTTGTCACTCGGTAGTCGGCTCTCTTCTGGATATACGGCACAGATACTTAACAAAGCACCCATGCCTTTCGAGAAAGGTCAGTGACCCGTGCCTCTTGTTAACCCAGTCTTAGAGAACCAGGCAAACAGCTTTGGCATTCCTGCGTCCTGCCGTGGGATGGACCAGACGTTTCTTCATCATTTCAAATATAGACTGCCGAGCGTGAAACCCACGCCCACCGGAGTCATAGTTCCAGGCACCAGTAGAATGTGGATGCAAGAAACTCCGCCTCAAAATTCCAAGAAGGGGTTCTTGCCATTACACACACCGCTTCATAGAATATAGTGCGCTATTCCCGTATGACCTAAACGGCAATCGTACCCTGAGGTATCTTCAAGATAGCAATGATTCCCTTCATCAGGGCATCCGCTCAAATATGGGCTCCATACAGCCAAAAAGCCAAGGGTAGGGTTGTAAGCGAAAGAATTCTGTAAATATACTATACCACCACACATATCAAGTTCTTGTAAAAGGTATGAATTTATTTTCTTATAAGTTATTTATTCATATCCATTCACCCCTTGTATCGTGATTACAAATGTGGAAGAAGAGACAATGTATAATTAAATGGGCATCATTAACTACACAAGCCGTCTCCATTCAATTGTATCCATCGTCTCTGACGATCTAATAGCTGGAAGATACTGTGGATCTCTCCCTATCAGAAAGTCTAAGAACCAAAACGTCTAACTGCGTGAAAAGTCTCATAACCAGTATGTCTAATTAGTAAAACATCTATATAGAAAAACATCCAACTAAAGGATCGGAAAGTCTGTATAGCAGAACGTCTATTCAGCAAATCGTCAACTTTTTAATGCTTAACAAATATTTTTAATAGACCTTAACCATTAAGATTTTTATTTCAAAGTTAATTTCTAGAATTCATTAAAAGTCATTTGCGAATTTCGAAATTAATTCGAAATATGAAAAAGCAACAACAAAGGAAAATACCCACTAAATAATTTACATACAATGTATGTAAAATTTGGTATGGGCATTTAAAAGAATATTGCTCCGATGAAATACTCAATTTAAGGCACCATACTCAATTTAAAAACGACAATATTGAAATTTAAAGTAAATAAAAAAAAAATCTTAAAAATTTAAACTCTCAATAAAACAACCCCGGACGATAGTTGCCTATAAATACTTGATGAATTCTTAACAGCGTTCGCCACAGTTCGAAACTACAATCTTAAATTAATGTTAAGTCCCCAACTGTGTTGAAAGCAGCTAGGTGTTTACCTACAATATAATATATTATTTTATTTCAAGATTTTTGGAACCAATTAAATTATTAATTGCAATTTTAAGTGCTTATTTACCACTGCTTGGCGGTGAAGGAAAACATTGTGAGGAAACCTGCGAAATTAATAAAATATTTCAAAGGCACGTCAAGTGCGCCAATACGCATTGGGGCAGACTGGCGAACTTTTTTCTTGTCATAAAACCCTCTCAGATATGAGAGACACCTGTGTTCAACAGTGGGTATGTAGGCTGTAACTTTACTTTAGACATTGGGACAGTCACAACACAGTCAGGCCAGAAAATCTATTTTGGGCAAATACTTGAATCAGTGCCCGTTATGTAGTTCGAGTATTTAATAATGTATATGAAGAAGTTTACCGTGTAATGGCGGTGTAAGAATATCCACTACCCCATTTTATCTCGTGGGTGTCGTAAAAGGCGTCAAACAAATCAGGAGATGTGCAGTAGCGTCTTATAACTGCGGTTGCCTACCCGCTTGCCAAGCGTGGCAACTATGGCAAATATCCCTCCTATGAGGCAAGCTATGGGGGAGGCCTATGTTCAGCAGTGGACTTTAACGGTAACGATGTAACGGTATGAAAAAATGTGTTGTCGATTATTTCTAGGTCAAAGGCGTAAAGTAACCATGAAAAATATTGACTAGACAAATTTAAAATTCTGAAGTGGAAAATTGTTTGTACTTTTACTAAAAACAAGGTCATGCGTATTTTAAAATTTAACGTAATTTCCGATTGAAGGTTCAGATTAAGCCAATATTTGGTCGAAATTACTCTTGATTGGTTATGAGGTTCTAATACATTTTTGATACTTGCATGTATATTGTACATACGTATTCAAATATCCTCCTATTTATGGGACAAAAAACTAATGTTTCTTCAATCTTATCGCAGTAGTTTCATCACTTTGGAATACAGTCAAGGGTCTCTCTGTCTTTTTGTATTTAAACTGATAGTAACGGCACTATAATATATCATATAAAATTTCCTTTTTCAAACATTTTTTTATCTTCTACAGTTTCGAAATGGGGTTACAGTAATCAGAGAAGTAGCGGCGAGAGAAAGTCTGTAGTTATTCTCTTTAGTGCATTTGTTATTACCAGTGTTCTTCCAATGACACCGTTAATTACATATAAATACATTTGAAGCATCACTGTTTACAAGTATGACGCATTTGGTAGCCATCGATCTCCTGGATTACAAGGGGAAGTAAATAAACAATTTCACCATAAGCAGATATTTAAGCAATCATGGCATACTAAAATCAACAAAACACAAATGTGTTAATGTCGGAGAAAATTTTGAAAATATATTTTATTTTAGGGAACACGCATATAATTGCGTATAAAATAAACAAATAAAAAAATATCAATCTTCCGCATTTTACTCCAAGAAACAAAAGTTTTGAAGATCTTGTAATTGGAAAATCAAAGGAAAATAAATTAAATCCGCTACCCTAGCTATATTTAAATCAATTAAAGTTTTCAGAACAAATTATATTAATGGCCTCGTTACGTGTTCCAAAAGTGTAATAGGGACAAGGATAAGTGTCGTTAACAAAATAATTTGATGATCATTTCTCTTGTTTTTGAGTTTCTTTTTGCGCGTTAAAAATATAATATCCCAAAAATGTTTTTTAATTGGCTAAGTTATTTTATTTAGAATCAACTTATTTTACACAATTTTTTTTACATCGCAAAGCCGTATTGGTTATAGATGCAGAAAATCATGCAAGTGTTTTTTCATATTTGCAGTTGCATTTTTAATATTCGAAGCTGTTGGCGGTGAATTCACTACACCATATTCCCCCATAGGTATTGTGAACGCGACGAGGGAAACTGAAATAGGAAATTGGCAGCAGCATCTTCTTGATAACAAATCAAATAATTGTTTAAATCTGTGGTTGTAAACCAGCTGCCAAGCGTGGTGACTATGGTATATATCCCTCCCTAAGAGGTATAATATATGGGGCAGGCCTATGTTCAGCAGTGGACTTTTGATGGGATGTAATGAATAAATGAATGAACATCAACCGCAATTTGTTAGATCCTCATATCTATCATATATTATGTATTATGTACATGTATCATATACATATGTATTATGGTAGATTCACGCTGTATTTTGGCTGCAGCAAGAATGAGTTCCTTGAACGGTCTCGCTCTAACAGAATACCAGCGAATAATAGAAGCATAACGCTGCTTACTTTCGTATGGTGAAAGTAGAGAACCGGATACTCTTTTATTGGTAACTAGGCATTCTATCTTATTGTTCTGCGATACATGTAAGTGTCTTTGGGCCACAGCATTCATTGTTACCCATTTTTGAGATCCACCACCATTAGTTTTTACATTGTAAAAATTAGGAAAAATTAAATTAGATCTTATCAACATCAACTCGTATACTATCCATGTAGAAGGTACTCTCCATAGTCATATTTGAGATCAGGTGACTCATTCCTTTGGTGCTGTTACTCACCGCTGGCCGTCCGTGGCCGTCCATTACAGCCCAATTAAGTCCACAGCTGAACATAGGCCTCGCCCATAAATTTAATCATAAGGGGGATATTTGCTATAGTTGCCACGCTTGGCACCGGGTTAGCGGCCGCAGTTTATTTTTATATTTAATCGTTATTAGGAAGACGCTGCTGCCCATGTCCTGATTTGTTTCCCTCTGTCGCCTCTTATGACACCCACGGGATGATATGGGGTAATGGTTATTCTTACACCGCCACTACACGGCACAGTCCGTACACAAATAATTGTACAGTTTTCTATCGCTAACAGACTACTTGTACCAGGTTGTAGGACTCCTTTTCTACCCAGGCGTGCGTCTAGGGTAGGTAACACTCATTATTATTATTTTTGGGATATTTATATAGTTTTCCCATCTGGTAGGGCCGAGAGGCTGACTTGGATTAGCCCGTTCGCAGAAAGAGTACAGGTGTTTGTGATGATGGCCCGGTCCCAGTAGAGTCTGGCGCAGTCATTTTCGAGCACGGCTTCCGGCAAATACTTGTAATAAGGCAATTTCCAGTCCACTAGACCGTATTTCGAGCGAGCTCCTGGTGTAGAATTCTGGCTACTAGGTGTGCCTGTGTTTTGTGCCTGTGCAAGTATGTACGTATGTACTCAGAGTTAGAAAGCGCCGACCAACCGGAGATGATATGCCTAAGTGACTCACCGGGATGGCGACAAGCTCGACAGAAGTCAACGGTGCCATCCCTTAGGATGTATCTCCGATTCTCCTTTCATACGGTCTTCCGGTCGGAAATGCTCTGTACTGCCGGGTCTTGCCATTGCTCGTTGGCTAAGGATATTGGGGTAAGCCCTTTAACACAAGAAATAACGTCCCTATAGAATAGATCATCCGATTTTGTCAGAAAGTAATTACGGAGGCTGCACACTTCGCGATTATGCATGGTAAGCGCGCTTAAAAAGCCACGCCCACTATGTTTCCGCAGCAAGTACAGCCTCATAATCCACAATCTCGGGTGATGCATCCTATGGGACATCATAGTAGTGCGGAATTTTCTATTCAGAGCTTTAAGTTCAGTGTGAATCCACCTAAGTATGCCAAAGGTATACATGAGGTCAGGCATGACCCAATTTGGTCAAGCGTGCATAAAACTCATCGCAAACTGACTGTATCGTACCCGCTTCATCGATACCGATGTCATGTGACATACCCAGATATCGGTATATTTCAGCCTCAGAAACGGTCCTTAAGTTGATGGGCATAGATAAGTCTATGTTCTCAGCAAACCTTCCCTTTTCAACATGGAGGAACGCACACTTATCCGTCCCCAAGTCCATTCTAATAGAATTACTAAAATCCCAAGTGATGTTTAGCAATTCCATAAGATGGGAGCGACTGGAATAATTTGAGATCATCCATATAGGTGGGTCACTTTTGTATCTCCTTTCCGAAGTGTACGTAAGTAAGTAACTGAAATCCCCTCCCGGAGTCCTCTAGTAAGGTACAGATTGGACTCAAGCTATCGCCCTGGAAGATAACTCTTCTTACCCTTATGTGGCTTTCCGCATCCGTCAGCCGCTCGCCTAGATGACAAAGCATTGTACTCCACTGCCTCATACACTGCTCGAGGAGGTCTCTAACTGTACAATCAACCTTATACAGCTCGAGGACCTTCTTTAGCCATGTATAGGGCACCGAGTCGAATGCCTTTCTGTAGTATATTAAGGCGGCGGAGAAGTTCCGACGGTTGCGTTTAACCACTTTGCCAATGACCGCGTCAATGAGGAGTGGTTCCACGACCACCACCCCGACATCTGTTTTGAACGCGCGTAAACACTTGATTTAAATCCAGGTGATGTATAATTCGCGTACCCAAAATGGATGTCAGTGTCTTATATATGGTGGGTAGACACGTAATGGGGCGGTATTTGCTCGGGTCTGTGGAATCCCGGTCTTTAGAAACCAAATGAGTGATCCCAGTAGTGAAGAGGCTCGGGAATGACTTCTGGTCGAGAGCCTCTTGAAACTGTCGGGCGAGCACAACGTGACACACCACGAACCCCTTCAGCCAGTAGTGATGCAGACCGTCGAGTCCGGGACTTTTCCAGTTCGAGGCCCTACGGACCGCCTCAGATACGTCACTCGCACACTGACTCGCCACAACTTCCGTTCAAGGGCCCTCGCTGTGGTTTACGGGCTCTGACAACAGGCCGCGCCAGAATGTGACAGTGTCGGCCTAATTCGGTGCTGGGCCCGTTCCACGTACCATTGGTCGCTCCAATGATTCATAGAGCCTCTTCTGATCACTTTGGATGAGACGATTCTGGTTAGACCGTGACGACCTTCCGGTATATCACCGAATCCACTTTCCCCAAACAGCGATTCTCTGGTTCAGGTCGTTTATGCGCTCCGTAAATTTTTGCGTTATATCCGGTTGGGACAAACTAACATTTGTCCCAGCAATGCCGATGAGTTCCCTAGTCTTTTTGATACGTTTCTCAATTATTATTCTCCAGGCTGGTATAGCTCTACTTTGTCTAGTAGCACGTCCAGCCATGGGGAGTTTGGCGCCATTAACACGACATACTGCCAGTGTGGCACCAAAATGATTTGAGTCCATCTCGCAAAGGTCCCGGCTGGCTTGCAAATAGGTCACCAGCATTGGGTTTAGAGCCCTCACGACAGCCCGATTCCGCTTGCTTAGGGCTATGCGCGGAAGTCGCGGTCGTTTTTCGCGAGGCGTACCGCACGTTTCCACAATCGCCTCCTTATTATTATTATAATTATCGATTCTTTATATTTCTTCTCTTCTTTGAGAGTTTGAAACACCGCACACACGGGTCGGAACCAAGTGTGTGAGGAGAAATTTAAATTGTAAAAGTGGATGATAAAGTAGAAGAAGTCAGAAACTTTCGGGTGATGCGACAGGTGTTGAGGATGGTGGCTTTTTGGAGCATGTGAAGTGTATGAGTAGTATTATTATTATTATATACTTTAATGCACACCACAAAAACGATAAAAAAAAAGAATAAGGCGGTCTTATCGCTAAAAAGCGATCTCTTAGACTACCTTCAGATTAGGAGAAAATTGTACTATTGGACAGTGGTAGGTAGTGTGTATTATAGTAAACTTACATACTAATACCTAAATAAACTAAACCGATACACAATAACGAAATATGTTATACACTAATATATACACTAACAAATATGATAGACATACATTTTTTACGTGGTAGAGCGACGCTGCAGCTATATTATGGTTGTAGCACGAATGGGTCGGCTCGACCGGGGTAGGACCACGCTCTCACAGAATACCAGCGTAAAATAGCAGCTTAATGCTGCTGTATTTTGTATGGTGAGTGTAGAGAACCGGAGACCCTTCTTACTGGAAACGAGGCATTCCATCTCAGTCGTCAGGGGTGACAACGCATCTGCATTTTGATTCATAATTGAGGATAAATGTAGATGTCTACGGGCCACAGTAACCACTTACCATCAGGTGGACTGTGTGCTCGTTTGTCACCCTTATTCTATAAAAAAAAAACATAAGATTAAATAGGCAAATAAAAGTTACGTAAATAAATACAGAAAGGATACAAAAATTAAACATTGCAAATGATGACCAGTGATTATTGCAGTGTTAGGTAGCGATCTTTGACGTCAGTCTTAAACCTTTCTAGAGTTATCGCACGACGAATTTGCGTAGGAAGATCATTCCATAAGCAGATGGCCTTGACTGTGAAGGAATTCTTAATGTATTTAGTTCGATAAGAATGTGGCGCGAGTATAAGGTCTCCGGCTGACCGTAGAACTCTATCCTATCTGTCATGACCAAGAAACTTAAAGTTTTCCTTCAGATAGTTAGGAGTCATTGGATTGAATAATACACAGTACAGAACTCATTTACCTATATGTGCCATCAAATAGCAGTGCTTGCACTACTGTGTTCCAGTCTGAAGGGTAAAGAGAGCCAGTGTAATTGCCGGCATTGAGGCATTCCATTTTAGTCCTCAGAGGTGCCAACGCATCTGTAGCCTTCTTTGTTTGAAGTTGGCTGCAGGTCTCGATGGACTGCTGTAACTACCTTCCATCAGGTAGACTGTAAGTTCGTTTGTAACTTCAGTGTTATAAAAATATAGAGCAATCTTCCAAATATTTCCTTTCCTCGCCTCGAGATGATGGATTCTGTGACGTCACTGTACGATACAATGTCATGCATTTATGATATATTTATTAAACAAGAACATCATCATAATATCACATTAAAGTCACCCTTTTGAAATATTTTAAGATATAACTGCGGCAAAGGAAGCCCTCATTTCGAGATCAACATAAGCACTATAACACGACCGTCAGGTGACGTGAACCATCTGTCAGATCCATCACATTATATTATTATTATCACATTAATACGTCCATTGGGGCTATTATAGCATGCATCGCGTAGACAGATGTTTACCTTATTTAACAGGCAACCCACTGTATTATTCGATAGATTTAATCGGGAATTTCCGTAGGGATTTGGCCTTTAATACAGTTAAAATCGTGGCAAAATTAAGATAGCTTAAACCTCTGGACTCGTTTCAATACAAAAATTAAGCCCACGTGAAAACTGGTTTAACGCATAAAACATCCAAAAATTGGGCAAGTTATTAAATCATTTCGAATAAAAGCAATTCATTCGATTTAAAATACATAAAAGTGTGATCTGTGTACACACACTTCGAAACAGAAGCCTATAAAATGTTAAATGCTCTATAACTTACGTTTACTGTCTAAAACCCGATCTTGAATAACGGTCCTAATTGGAGATCAAATCTTTGTTCTACTTTGTTCCAATGATTAGAATCTGATTAGATCAATTATATTTTTAAGGGCCGATTTTTCAATCCTCAGATAAAAGTTATTCATTGGATAAAAATAATATAAACAAATTAAAAATTACAGTTGTACGAATAAAAAAGTTTAATTGAGTAACTCTTATTTTTAGCCAGGTGAAAAATCGACCCTTAGTATCATATTGACTATTGACAAAAAATAAATATCTACATTAATTTGTATAATATTTCTTTGTTTGTCACGTATGCATTCCGATATCGTTCACGTGATTACGATGAAACTTTATTGGGTTAGTGAGTGGCCGCCCAAAAATGCATCTCACAAAAAGGCACAAAAACTAAATAAATTAAAATAACCTGCAAAATTATTTGCATAATATAATAAATGTTACCAAAAACACAAATAAAAACTACTTTATTTTAAAACAAAAATATTCATTCATATTTAAATTTCTCAAATTTTTTAAACGTTCTTCAAAAAGGTAAAAGTGCTTAAAAACAAAAAATGAAATGCTGCAAGGGTCTTTAAATTGGCCGTGACTATAAATAAAAACATCGAAGGGCTTTCATGTGGCCAACATGACAATGCCTTCGATGAACTTCGGGTGGTCGACGACAAAAAAATGACAGTGAAGGAGCGAGTGCGACCAAAAATAAATTATGAAAACAGTAGCGGCGCGCGCGCAGTCCCTACGTTGCGGTTTGTTAGAGTAAACATTGTATCCGTGGCGTCGACTTCCGACTATCCCGATATCATACGTTACAAAGAAATTGTATCAGCTATTTGCTCTTTGTCTATCACAGTAAAATAATATAAAGTCTAGGATACTTGGAACTATGCTACTTTTTGTTAACTATTTTTTATTACGGATAGCTAGTAACTAATAAAAAAAGTTAAAAAAAAAAACAAATAAAACAAAATAGCATGGTACACTAGCAACCCCTGTTTAATCCCCGCCAGCAGCAATTAAATTATTGATAAAGGAAAACAACGCATGTCTAAAATAAAAATATTCAACACACAACATTTTTACATCGTATTTCTCATGCATACAGCGAAGTCTTTCCATCCATATACAATCTGGGCGTCCTCAAGGCTGCTCAATGAATAAGCTTACGTTTCGCTAAGTTAGTGCAATTTACCATCTAGAGCTTCATTACCAGATGGGATTGTAATCAAGCACTGGCTTATAATAAGTAAAAATGAGGAAAGTCCAGCAAATCACACTGGTGCTGGCGAACTCATTGCTCCATAACATTCTCAGACATGAAAGGAGCCCTGTGCCCTAGGCTACGGCTAGACTACTAACATTCCATTGCAGAAAGAATTTGCCACTCTTAGCAGGTGAAGTGGCGATAGCATTAAAATATATCTAACGCTGCCCTCCGTTTATGGTTTGGGCACTATACATCTCTTTATTTTCATTTCATATGCATTGTATTATATACATATTATATACATATTGCTTTAGTTGGTCAATATAAAAATGTAAAAAGCGCCGTATAGAGACGGAGTATAAGAATCTCCACTAACCCATTTCATACAGAAGGTGTCGTAAGAGGCGACAGAGGGAAAAGAAACAGGTGATGAACTTCCTGCTAATAATTCAAAATAATAAAAATGTAAAAACGCTGCCAACCCACCTGCCGTGTGTGGAAAATATGGCAAATGTTCCCCTATCATCTATGGGGAAATGTATATATGGGGAAGCCTATGTTCAGCAGTGGCCTTTCAATAGTCAGTAGTGGCGGTGTAAGAATATCCACTACCCCATATCATCCCGTGGGTGTCGTAAAAGGCGACAGAAGGAATCAAATCAGGAGGTGGGCAGCAGCGTCTTCCTAATAACGACTAACAATAAAAAATTGCGGTTGCCAACCCGCTTTTCAAGCGTGGCAACTGTGGCAAATATCCTCCCTATGAGGAAATCTATGGGGGAGGCCTATGTTCAGCAGTGGTTTTTCAATAGGCTGTAGTGAAAGACATATTAATTAACTTAATAATTATCATACGAGTAACAAGTTCATATTATGTGGTAGAGCCATACTACAGCTATATTATATTATAGCTACAGCACTTTTAACTAATTACGCTTTTAACTTATGACGAGGCATTCCATCTTAGTCTTTATTGGTTGCTTCGCATCGCTTCTGCATTTTGCGGCTTTTATTTAGCGTGTTTTGCTTGCACATACTGAAATCCGATTTGATGATGGACCTGGCCATAGCAAAGCCTATAAAAGCTTGTTTAAAACAAATTTTATATTATTCTAGCAAAACTGAGCAGATGCTGTAGTGGTGAATTACAAAAAAGAGGATAGCATAAAAAACTTGTGTAAATGTAGAAACACAGATACATGCTAACTTTCAAGGTGATCGGTCAAACGGTGTCGAAGGCTATTTAATACCAAACAGATATTTACAGCCACGTCCATTTTACCACGTTTTTATTAAGCTACTTTCTTGTATATCTGTCTGTCTGTCGTTCCGGGTGGAATCTAACCACCGGCGTACTTGTATATATAGAGGTCAGTGAATCTAGCTCTAACTCAAATTTCGAGCACTTCCCGATCTAGACTTGAAATTTTGAAAATAGCTCAGAATCGGATGACAATGTAGGAATATAATAATAATGTAGAATAAAAACGTGGTATATTAATTTTTTTAAGTACAAAATAAAAAAAATCAATTGTTTATTAAAATAAATTTTTATTGTTTATCACTTTATATACATATGAATGCATGCGTTTCCTAAGTATGTAAAACGGAAATGTCATCCCTTTTTTAAGTTCTGCAAACTAACCAATTTGTACAAAATGACGATTAACGTACCAAACAGAATACAAGCTTAGAATATCACTCTTAAAAATTAATAAAATTTTAAAAAAATTGCATTTTGAGTAGGAACTTAGTAAGTTCTGAAAAGATTTACATTTACCATGCATATCAATAGTAAGCAGCGGCAGTAAGCATTGAAGCGGATTTAAAAAAATGGTCACGACCCCTTTTTTTTAATTGAAGTATTTGTCACTTACAGTCCACCTGAATACAGGCTATTACAATCCATAGACACCTGCAACCAACTCCAATTAAAGAAAGCTACAGATGGTCTTCCAAGGACCAAGATGAATTACCTCACATCCTAAAATCATACTGGCTCTCTCTACTTTTCAGACTAGAATACAGAACTGGCACTGCTGCTTGGCGGCAAAAATTGTCAAGAGGAATCTAGAAGATCTCCTAGATAGTAAAGGAATTTTACTATCTAGTGAGGAGTTCTACCGCCTATATTCAGGCGGGTACAATCTCCAAACGGATTGTCACATGAAATTTGGATTAAAGACTGCTGTCGAACCAAGCAACTAACTCGTCCTGTTGTCATAAAAATCGACTGTAGAAAATGCCATGAAGATCCATTCGGCCATATAGCTCGAAGGACCAACAACCGATGGCGAAGAATTGTTCTCGAGTGGCAGTTTCCATCAAGCGAAATGTAGAGTGGCCCCTCACTAGATGGAGTGAGGACGTGGTAAGAAATGCAGGATGTCCATGCAAGCAGGTGGTTCAGGACTGAGTTTTGTGGCATTGCTTAGGGTAGGCCCTATGTTCAGCAGTAGACTTGTGATCTACTGTAGTGATGATGATGTCGATAAACGAAGAACGAGAGATACATTTTCGCCAATGCACAGACAAAATCATCTTCCTTACTTTTCTGTAAACTTTGCAAGGCTGAAACAAAAACGTAAGAGAATTGGGTGCAGTAATGATTTCTTATGTTTACGCAAACACTATACATTTAAATGAAACTAAATTTTACGGACTTTAACTTAGTTTAAATTCCCGACGTTTCGAGTACTTTACAGCACCCATGGTCACGGGGGGGATTAAGGTGTTTGACGTCCCAATGTTATAGTTAACCACGGCTACCTTCAGTTCGAAATTATTAATTTTGTTCCGATCTACGCAGAATGAGCTTATAGTATTTTGAAGTCTTGTAGTTGTATGCTTGGATTGGGATTTAATTTTATTACATACATACTATTTAGATTCTGTGATGTTAATGTTGTTAGCCTATGCGGCTCTTATATCTTTATCGGACTCAAGGTCACGAGCTATAAAAAGGGAGGGGGGGAGGGATATTTTATTTTGTACTAAAATCGATAATCTAGGGGTGGGATTTATTGTGTTCAGTGATCACATCATCATCACATCAACATCAAATAATCCTTGATGCCGCAAAAAATCACAACATGACATGGGTGAGTGGTCTAACCGCTGTCCGAACAGGGGGTGGCGGATCCCGGCTCTGACAGCTAACTCGTATCGTTCGATGTTCTGGGCGGTGAGAACCGCCCAGGGACGCGGGTGTACGGTGTGTACGCGGTGTTGAGGGGTGTGCGTCGTGCCCGTCTGCAGACTCGCTGCGTCCCATCTGTTGATGTCCTAACAGTGTTTGTGTGTGAATTTTGGACGACTTGTGGGTCTTGGACTTGTAGGTTTGCGTGCCCGAAAACTACGCTTGCGTAAGACATGATAGGTAAAGATGGAGCTTGTGTCTTAAGGACAGTTTGTTCTTGCTGTTAACTAGCGAGTGGAGGCGACTAGTGACGAATTTTGTACGGTTGCGGACATTGCGAATGTGTTTCGCGAATGTCATACCGTGGTCGAATGTGACCCCTAGATATTTGGCCGTTGTTTGTCAGGGGATTTGGCGGCCGTACAGGATGATCGTACCTGTCGCTTTTTTGGGGTTTTTGTATTTACGATTGTAAGAGGGGAGCCTTTGAAAGTGTATTGCTACACTTTTCAATTCGATTTTCTAAAAGCGGAACCAATTGGAGCATCTCGGTGAGGATTCTTTTATTATGATGGGCGACGAAAAATGCCGTGTCATCGGCGAAAAGGGCAGTATTCACTATTGGGTCTTTTGAGATGTCACTCGTGAAGAGTGTAAAGAGAAGTGGGGAGAGGACGGAGCCCTGTGGGACTCCAGCTTTGAGGGGACGCTTTGTAGAGCAAGTACCCTCTATTCGATAGCGAAAGTGGCTGTTGGCAAGGAAAGCTCTGATGATGTGGGTGAGCCTATCTGGCACGTTGAGTTTGTGCAGCTTGTAAAGCAAGCCGTCGTACCAGACTTTGTCAAACGCTTTTACGACGTCGAAGAAGAGAGCACCGGTTATGGTGGTTCTGCGACTTCTTTGTTGGAGGTTGAGTCCTATTAGAATGTATTCTGTGAGGCGATGTAATTGGTCGGTGCACGAGTGTTCGGGTCTGAAACTGAACTGATCGTCTGGAAGAAGTTTGTTGGTGAAGTCGTGTTTACGAAGGCAATTCAATATGAGTAGCTCGTAAACTTTCCCCAGTGTGCTGAAGAGACTAATTGGTCTGTAACTAGAGGCTAAGTTGCGTGGTTTCCCCGGGTTCGGAATTCCTATTACGTCTGCCTCTTTCCATGCATCCGGGAAGGAGCAGCTGGAAAGAAGAGCGTTGAATATGCCTACTAGTAGGCAAACGAGCAGCGCGGAGAGAGATTTCAGTGCCCTGTTGCTAATGCCATCGGGGCCGGGTGCTGATTTCTTTTTGAGGCTTATAATTACTTCTGTGACTTCGTCGACAGTCACAAGATCTAAGGGGTCGCTCGCAGGTGGTAGTGTAGACTTACGCTCGACCTCTGCAAGGTGAGCGGGATCTGTAAGTTCGCTAGACGGAGTGCATTGGCTCTCTAGACTGTCCGCGAGGCATTCGGAGTCGTCAAAGGCGAGATCGGGGTTTCCTGGCCTAATGAGAGGCGGCATGGAATGTGAATCACTCTACCTTCAAGCCACCGACGAAAGTTAGTGAGTTTTACTAACATTCAAGTGTAATATCCTCCAGATACATCAGTACCCCCTCCCTCCCCGTACTGTACACGAAATGTCGGAAATTTAAAATAAATTAATATACGCGATAAAATTCGTAAAACTTAGTTTCATATAAATCGGGTGCAGTGTTTGAAACACAGCTGTCATTATAATGGATGTATTATCCTGGAAATTTATGTGTACCCTTGGATGTGTTAAGCCTAATATTAATGTTGTTAAACAGATTATTTGACAAAAAATGTCTAAAATATTTTTGACGTCCATACCATACATAAGAAGGATTAATGGCCACCTTTTATTCCAATCCTCTCCTACATACCAAGAGTATTCACGCTGAAGCACATTTAATTATAGAAAACGTGGTAAAGCCATGCTGTAGCTATCTTATGGTTGTAGCACGAATGGGTCGGCTTGAACGGGGAAGGACCATGCTCTCACAGAATACCAGCGTAAAATAGCAGCTTGATGTTGCTGTTTCGTATGGTGAGTGTAGAGGACCGGAGGCCCTTTTTACTGAATACGAGGCATTCCATCTTAGTTCTCAGAGGTGACAACGCATCTGTTTTTTGATTCTTAATCAAGGATAGATGTAGATGTCTATGGGCCACAGATTAAAAAAAAACTGCATGCAATGAATTTCAAACTTTAAACGTCACGAGTGTGCATGCAATGTATTGGACATTAATTAAAACATTGATAATAATAATAATCAAATAATACGTTAATGAATACAACTGCAGGCAATACGAACAATATTCAAATTAACGGTCTTATAATGAAATTGTATGTCAGTAAATTGTATCTACGTGTTCAATGTAGGCGATAATTCAATTTTGTTGAAACTTAAATTATCTGTCAACGGTGTTCATTGCGTTCCGAATTTATTTCAAAAGTGTTAGTGAGTGTTTAAAGTTACACCCTATAAACATCCCACTGCTGGGCACAGGCCTCCTATCATTTCTGAGAGGGTTTTATGGCAAGGAAATGTCCGCCGCGATGCCCCAATGCGTGTTGGCCAACTTCACGATTTTGTTTCGAAATTTTTTTTTCATATTTCTCAGACATGCAGGTTTCCTCCCGATGATTTTCTTCACCGCCAAACACGTGGTAAATCAGCACTTAAAATTGCAATTAACAATTTCATAGGTGCCGCCGGTAATCGAACCCAGGTTGCTCGCGTACTGTGAAAATTCCAACGAGCGCTTAGCCCCTTAGCTACCACGGCTCCCTGAACTACCACGGCTACGAGCTGTTGTGTGTTTATGAAATTCTAATTCAAGAAAATGCATTCAGGTACTTTGACTACCGGTAAGTGATCATCAACGGCCTGCGCCTGTCTACTGCTGGACATAGGCGCGCCACTTAGCCCGGTCTTCGGCTACACGCATCCAGTTGCTACCAGCCACCTTTCGTAGATCATCGCTCCAGCAGTCTATTGCTATTTCAGTTTAGTAGCCCAAAAGGCTTTTTCATTAATCCTGGTTATCAGATGCATTTCTATATTGCAGTAGTACGATATAAAGATTTTATACTACACAAAAAGGCAGAACTTATTGTAATGTCGTTGCTTTGCTAAGTTTATATTTTTATTTATTAGATTATGAAATTAATTAGCTATGCCCACGACTTCATCCGCATGACTACAAGGTTATACTTATATCTATGGATACGTTTGAAATATTACCCCGAAATATTTACTTTTTAAATGTTAATCTTGACTGTTAATAAAGATTTAAGGGTTTAAAATATAAAAGTGTTCCAAGAGTGTAAAAAGAAAAAAATTGTATTACACACACTATACACTATATTATACACTAAATAAACCATACTAATTACATAACTTCTATGAAAATATCAATTTTCATTTTTGCCAAGCAGTGAGACGGGTACATGCAGTTACTTTACTTATGACATAAGGGTATGGTTACTCGACACATTTACGAGAGCATTCTTCAACTGTAGAGGTGAGGTGGGCCGATAGAGCGCTAATTACCTCATCGGCCTCCTCTGGCGTGTCTATTTTGTCTGGGATTTTGTCTAAATGCTGGGAGGTCGTAGACTTGAGATTGACTTCGAGCTTACGCCAGTCCACGATGGTTTTGGTCTGAAGGACCTCACCTGCGGGCTGGCCCAGCTGCATTAGGACTGGTCTATGGTCCGGGTTGAGTTCTAAAATGGTTTCGATCGATGCTATGCGATGACAGACGAACATCTTTGAGTATTGCTACGTCAAGGATGTCCGGTTGTTGACTGGTAGCGAATGGGTAACGGGTTGGAGTCTCGGGCGCGATAACATCGAAGTTTAGTCGCTCCATGAGATCGAACAATGCGTTACCATTGGGATTGCTTGTAAGCGAGTTCCAGGAAGAATGTTTACTGTTGAGGTCTCCAGCTATTAAGACACTGGAGCCTAGATTAAATAATTCTACTATGTCTGATTCGATTATGCGTTTAAGAGGCGGTAGATACGCCGAAACTATGCTAAGTGGTGGATGGTCAGAGAGAGCTACTTTACGTATAGAGACTTTTATGTTAGTTAACGGGAGGGCGTCGATCGGTACGCAGCGCAAGGACCTTTTGTAGTAGATCAAGGTGCCACCTTCACGGCTGGTCAACCTATCATTTCTAATTAAGGTGTAGTTTGTGATCTTGGGGTCGAGATGGCTAGGTTTCAAGAAGGTCTCTTGTACTAGCATGATTTCCACGTCGTGGTTACGCAGGAAGAGCGCGATCTCGTCTTTTTGATATCTGAGGCCGTTCGCATTAAAGAACGCGATAGTCAGAGAGCGTGGATTAGTTCTGCCTAAAGTTTGTACTGCCATTTTGAGTTTTAATTAAGGCATTTAGGCGCACTGGAAGGACCAGATTGCGTCGATAAGTCCTATGTGCTCAATCGTAGCGTTGAGCTTGTTCTGAGGTGAAGTGGCTCCGCGGAGTTTACGAGCCAAGGAGGATAACTCAGCAACGTTGATGTTGCTGATGAAGCCGCAGACTAGCGAGAAGTCAGCGGCGAAGGAGAACGAGCCTTGTGGGACAGGCTTTGGTTTTGGGGCCTGGGGTTTTGGGTACTGGCCGTGAGGCGACTACACCCAAGCGTTGGGTTTTGGCGCGGAAGGCGCGGGAAGACTAGCACCTTGCTCGGCCGCCCCGGCAACTGGGGCGGGCTTGGTGGCGACTTGAGGCGAGGGTGTGGGCACCGAAGACGGTGCGGGTTTGGGGGCAGGCAGCCGAGAGCGAGACACACTTGCTTGACCCGCGCGTCCGGGACGGCTTCTACCTCCGCGCTGCTTCCTTCGCGGCGCTTTGGAACACCCGCGATAATTCGCTGGGTGTCCCTCTTCGCGGCAATTAATGCAGCTCGGGGGTTCAACCGTCTCGGGCGTGCGAGGGCAGTCAGTGGTGCCGTGGTCACCTAGGCACTTGACGCGCCTAGGCCTGGCGTAACAATTTCTGGCCGGGTGGCCTTATAATTGGCATCGGTGGCACTGGCCAAGGACGCCCCTATTTTGGGGGGCTTCAACTGCAATCCCCGTGAGGTTGCAGATGCACCGGACGTTAAAAATCTCCCTGCCTTCCGGAGACAGGTCCAGAATGACAAAGCACAGATCTGAAAATCGTTTCTTATCGATCTGGTGGTGCATTCTATGCACCTCCCGGACCGGGAGATTTTGGGTCTAAAGGTCGTCTAGAATCCAGCTCGAGCTCCTTGGGGAGGCCTCTGACGACCTCCCGCAGGTTACGTTCCTCAGGGAGGGCGTACGTATGAAAGCTGACTTGTTGGGCGCCACCTGCCGCGCCCAACAAGTCAGCTTTCATACGCCATTTGCATTTTGTCACGCTGCGAAAATCGTCAGTTGTATTTACAAAAATTCGAATGCCCTGACCGGCGTTTTGCACCTTTGGGCAGTATATTTTTTTAGAGTTCAACCAATTGGAAAGGTTATTCCATTTGGTTTTGTCTTGAACTATGACGGGTGGTGGCGGCTTTTCCCTACGTTCAGCAGGGGACCCATTCGCTGCGGGCTTGGCCGCACGCTGAGGGGGTTGAGCGCGCGCCGCGGTGGCAGGCTTTTTTTCCGGAGTGGCGGTTGGGGACGAGGGGGCCGAGTTAGGCTCGGCTGCCTTTTTAGAGGCTGCGCGTTTGCGTTTTTTGCCCTGGACGAGGGTGAAGCCTTCGTCTTTGGGCTAGAGCGGGACGCGCGTTTCGGTCTTCATGTCGGAGCCTGATTTGGCATCCGAGAAGACCGGAAACGGGCCGCGGGTGGACATCGCGGAAGGCGCGGGGGTCGCGGCGTCATAAATTGTGTCTATGGACACAGGGGTTGTAGGTCCGGTGTTCGGCGACAAGGGGTCGTCCATTCGCACGTTCGTACGGGCGATAGGGGGCCAGACACGCTGGGTGGATGGGCCGGCTAGAGGCGCGGATTCGAGCGCGGGCTCGTGCACGGGACGGGCGTTGCGCTGTGCATTAAACACAGCCCAAATGTAGGGGCAGGCTCGGCTAAAAAAGTCGGCTAGTTCATCGGTTGTAAACGACGCCATCTTGTTTACTATGCTAACACAGCACAGATATGTACCAAGCTCCCTCACCTTTTGTCGGGGGAGGTGTGTGCCTAAAACAACCACCTATATAACTAGCAGGTTGGTACGCTAGGGTGTGTACCTAGCTGTTGCCTAATGCAACAAGCAACACAAAAATTAAAAACGATGGCCGCCTCTGAAGCGGCGGGTGTGTTTCACTCTACTTACGGTTGCCGATACCAGTACCAGGAAGCCAGGAAGGAGAGTTACGCACAAAACACTCTTTGCACCACAACAAGCGTTCACTACACTTCACTGTGAGACTGCCATCACCCGGGACAGCGTGCTTCGCGCACCACAATAAGAGCACCAAAACAACAAAGTAACCAAACACAAAGCACCAAGCATTGCAGTGTATTCCGGTAAGTAATAAAACGTGGTTAAAATAAATTGTGCGCAGGGGCAATGAGAGTGGAGTGACGGGAGTGAACTCAACCGACACGTCCGGAGTCTACAAGGCCCAAGCGCGAAATCTCTCTCTGAAATGTGAATCACTCTACATAAATACTTCAAGCCGCCGAAGAAGGTTAGTCAGTTTTTACCATCATTCAAGTGTAATATCCCCTCCAGATACCTCAGTACCCCCCACCCCCTCCCCGTACCGTACAAGAAATGTCGTAAATTTAAAATAATTTAATATACGCGATAAAATTCGTAAAACTTAGTTTCATATAAATCGGGTGCAGTGTTTGAAACACAGCTGTCATTATAATGGATGTATTATCCTGGAAATTTATGTGTACCCTTGGATGTGTTAAGCCTAATATTAATGTTGTTAAACAGATTATTTGACAAAAAATGTCTAAAATATTTTTGACGTCCATACCATACATAAGAAGGATTAATGGCCACCTTTTATTCCAATCCTCTCCTACATACCAAGAGTATTCACGCTGAAGCACATTTAATTATAGAAAACGCGGTAGAACCATGCTGTAGCTTTTTTTTTTTTTTCGTGGGGAAATCCTCATGGATTCCTCTGGCTGCGGGGGCAACCTCAAGGTTATGCCGGACTCCTACCGGCTAAAACCCCACGGTGGTCTCCATCAGCGTGTATGAAGGGTCCCGGGATCTCCGTTCGGAACGCAACCGGGGCCCCTCTCTCGCTTTGCTTTATTGAAAGCACGTCCAAGGGGTAGAACTTACTACCCCCAGCACCCTCGCAGTGCTATCACGATGTCTCGACCACTTCCGAGCCATCGTCCTCCTCGGGGTTGTTACTAGGCGTTCGAGGCCCCGCTCCAAACGCCTGCAACCCCAGAGGCCCCGTTTCTGGTAGGGAACACCATCTTCAAAGGAGGGCCGTGACGAACGCCTTGATGGCGTCGTCTCCGAGTGGGATCTGTCCTCCTCCGATCCCGCTCAGCAGCCTCCTTCTGGACCATTACGGACTCACAGAAGGTGGCTACGGCCCTCCACGCCGAGTCCCCGCTCAACATCGCCGACACGACTGCTGGCAGGGAGAGGTCCCGACCGACCCGGTTTGCCAGGATCATTCGCTCCCGTTCCCAAGCTGGACATATCGCCAGCGTATGGGACGCAGAGTCCTGGTCCTGTCCACCGCAGTGGAAGCAGTTCGCCGTCGCTTCGCGTCCGATCTTACACAGATAATCACCGAAGCACCCGTGCCCGGTAATTATCTGTGTAAGTCTGTAGGTGAGTCTTCCTACACGTCGCTGCATCCAGGCTTCGAAGACCGGCAGGATTGCGCCAATAACGCGTTTGCGGGCATAGCGCTCCTCGTTGAGTCGAGTGCGCCATATCGCCAAGGCGTTTTGGCGCTCCTGCCGTTTTACAGACTCGAGCGCCTCATCTGGCTCACTGCCACCTCTCTGACGGAGGATGCGGATTCGGTTGTACACCCTCGCATCCATATCCGCCAGTATATCTAGGGGTGGAAAACGAGCCAGGACTGTTGCCGCCTCAAACGATATCGTACGGTATCCTCGCACGATCCGTATAGCCACCCTCCGCTGGACACTGTAGATTTTAGATCTACAGCGCCGGATGCTAGCCTTTTCGCCCACAGGTGCCCGTATAAGGCTACGGACCGTACTACCCCGCATAGAGGCGTATTTCCTCCCTCGGTCCCCTAGATTGGGCAGCAGTCTGTGCATAGCACCGCCACCCTCTCAATCCGGGGGACTAGGCGCTCAAAGTGCTCTTCGAAGCCCCAGCGACTGTCCAGGTGGAGCCCTAGGTACTTCATGTACCGCCCCACTCTGACTACAGACCCACCCACGTAGACGCACGAGTCGGGTGGTTCCCTGCTCGAGGTAATTTGTGAAACCATAAGGCCTCGCTCTTATGAGGCGCTATTTCTAGACCCAACTCGTGGATTTTGGCGACGACGACTTCCGTCCCAAGCTCAGCGAGCTCCTTGGTCCCCTCGAAGGTGACCCCGCTGGCGACCACCAGTGTGTCGTCGGCATAGCACGATATTTACGCCAGCAGGAAGGTCGACACGACCATGCTGTAGCTATCTTATGGTTGTAGCACGAATGGGTCGGCTTGAACGGGGAAGGACCATGCTCTCACAGAATACCAGCGTAAAATAGCAGCTTGATGTTGCTGTTTCGTATGGTGAGTGTAGAGGACCGGAGGCCCTTTTTACTGAATACGAGGCATTCCATCTTAGTTCTCAGAGGTGACAACGCATCTGTTTTTTGATTCTTAATCAAGGATAGATGTAGATGTCTATGGGCCACAGATTAAAAAAAAACTGCATGCAATGAATTTCAAACTTTAAACGTCACGAGTGTGCATGCAATGTATTGGACATTAATTAAAACATTGATAATAATAATAATCAAATAATACGTTAATGAATACAACTGCAGGCAATACGAACAATATTCAAATTAACGGTCTTATAATGAAATTGTATGTCAGTAAATTGTATCTACGTGTTCAATGTAGGCGATAATTCAATTTTGTTGAAACTTAAATTATCTGTCAACGGTGTTCATTGCGTTCCGAATTTATTTCAAAAGTGTTAGTGAGTGTTTAAAGTTACAGCCTATAAACGTCCCACTGCTGGGCTGAGGCCGCCTCTCATTTCTGAGAGGGTTTTATGGCAAGGAAATGTCCGCCGCGATGCCCCAATGCGTGTTGGCCAACTTCACGATTTTGTTTCGAAATTTATTTTTCATATTTCTCAGACGTGCAGGTTTCCTCACGATGATTCGAACCAGGTTGCTCGTGTACTGTGAAAATTTCAACGAGCGCTTAGCTCTTGAGCTACCACGGCTCCCTGAACTACCACGGCTACGAGCTGTTGTGTGTTTATGAAATTCTAATTCAAGAAAATGCATTCAGGTACTTTGACTACCGGTAAGTGATCATCAACGGCCTGCGCCTGTCTACTGCTGGACATAGGCGCGCCACTTAGCCCGGTCTTCGGCTACACGCATCCAGTTGCTACCAGCCACCTTTCGTAGATCATCGCTCCAGCAGTCTATTGCTATTTCAGTTTAGTAGCCCAAAAGGCTTTTTCATTAATCCTGGTTATCCGGTGGATTTCTATATTGCAGTAGTACGATATAAAGATTTTGTACTACACAAAAGGCAGAACTTATTGTAATGTCGTTGCTTTGCTAAGTTTATATAATTATATATTTTTATTTATTAGATTATTAAATTAATTAGCTATGCCCACTACTTCATCCGCATGACTACAAGGTTACATTTATATCTTTTATCCGTTTGAAATATTACCCGAAATATTTACTTTTTAAATGTTATATCTTGACTGCTAATAAAGATCTAAGGTTTAAAATAAAAGTGTTCCAAGAGTGTAAAAAGAAAAAATTGTAAGAAATACATACATATATACATATATATGTATATATATATATATGTACTAAATAAACCATACTAACTAGATAACTTCTATGAAAATACTAGAAGCCGAGTCCGCGTCCGTAATGTGAGGCAACTCAAACTAAGCCAGAATGGCTTAGTTCAATACTCGGCCCGTTAGTGCTCAAAGTCGTGTCGTGTTGACAACAGCTCCCGAAATTTTAATTAAAAATGACGGTTTGTGCAGTAAACGGATGTCACAGTACATCAGATAAACACAAGAAACATAGTAACATTACATTTCACGTGTAAGTAATGCTTTTGAACTTATATTTTTACGTAAAACAATCATCAAAATTAAAAATGAATTTTTAAAAACTGACACATAACATTACATGGAAATGTTGCCAAAGTGGTAGAAAAATTCTCTCACATTTTGTCGTTTAATTTAAAGTAAAACACGTCAATAGGATTTAAATACAGTGCGCAACGCAATTTGATAACTTTTTACTATCAGGGTTGCCAACATTGAAGACATACAACGCATTAATTTTATTTAAAAATTCAAACTGGATCTAACCGGTTCAGAATCATTTCGAAGACAAAAAATCTTGGACCAAGATGAAAATAAAGTGGACTGGGAATTTTCAACAAAATGAAATGACTTGCTAGGAAAAGAAGGTATAAACATTGCCAATAAACTAACTCGTAAACATCTCGAGTTTAGAAACTCTATTATGAAAGTAAAATTAGCAGTTCAACTACTTAGCAGAAATGTAGCAGTGCCACTCGATAACATACCTATTTTGACATGTTCATATGCTTTAACTTGCATCAATAATACTTAATTTTCCGAAAGATTTGATGATGAAGAAAAATAATTAACTGAACACTTATTGAAAACACTGATTCTAAATGATGTCGGATTCGAAACTACATCGGGTAGCGATGATCCTAACTGCAGAAACCACATTGTTGGCTATATAGCTGGAAATGTAGCAAGACACCTCACAACCCGAGTAAAATGTAACTATTGCATTGATAACTTGCTTGCAAAAGATAAACTTTGGTTCCATAAATTGGTATCTATGAGGGATAAAGGTAGTCTTGCTGAAACTGTTCTGAGACGTTATCTAAAATAAAATGCAGGCAATATTTCCGAAAAAGAAATCACACTTCAAATTATGAGAAGATTCATAGGAGAAACTCGTATTTTTTCTACAGAACACCTTAACTCGCACTTCCATGACACGAATTTGACGAGACTTACTGTCGAACGCTACTTAAGAATTAGACAAAAGAAAACACTCTACGATTCGTATCATCAATGCTGTTGTTCATGAAACAGTTGCATTTACAAAGCCACTGAAATAAATGATTTTAATTTTCATTTGTGTTTTTCTCATAAAGTTTTCTCAATCACTTTAAGCTGGAATGCATCTATTGTGTAAAACCTGCCAAAATTATAATGTTTCCGTGTTTTTCGTATTGTAGCTTACATTATACATATGAGGTGCAATACACCATTACTCGACAATTATTAAAAACAAATTAGTTAAAAGCAAACTGAATAATGACTCGTGTGTCGGACTTGGGGCGAGTATGTATATCGAACTTGCATTAGTCATATAATTAATTATAACATCTCTATACAGTTACAAAAAAAATATGATGCAATCACATTTCGATGGCTCATAAAAGTATCTCACTTGGCTAGACGGGCAAATACCCTATTCAAGAATATTTTGAATTTGGTGGGCTACTCTTCAATAAGAGAATTTAAACAAACTTATTTTCATATTTGTATCAGTCATACGTTGCGTCGTAACTATTAGTTCAATATAGTTTCAACTTCCCTATTTTTGGGGAAAATGTTATGTGTTGGCAACATGCTTGTTTTTACTTATGTGCGTTTCGTTTAGCGTAAACACAAGTTGCTTACGCACACATAGATTTTGTTCTTGCCTCGCTTTTGAACGTCCGCTTTGTAGGGAACTATCGTTCTAGGTGTTATTATTCTAAGTGAAAATATCAATTTTCATTTTGCCAAGCAGTGAGACGGGTACATGCAGTTACTTTACTTATGACATAAGGAGTATGGTTATACGGAACGGTTATTTAGGATGGTTATAAGAGTCATCTATCGGAGACAATAAATATAAATCTTTCTGGAATTTTCTATAGTCGCATCATACGACACCTACGGACGCTTTTAAATTACTAATTCTCCTACGCCGCCGCCAAACGGCAAAAAACCATTAAAAATTACAATTTCTTATTCCTAATCGTATGTGTCCTAATAATTTCTTATCTATTATAATTTAATTTTGAATACTTTGTTGAGTTCCACCAGGTTGAATGACTTCTTATTTGCGTCATAAAAACTGTACTTAAAAGCAAGAAGGAAATCGCACGTGCTTGTAATTTTTGCTTTGAATATAAATGTTTTGGAATTCACGCTTCAGTAAGAATGCATTGAATATTTACAAAATAACAACCAACAATTTCTAGCTTATGAATATATTTCTTACGCTCCATATTTTTAGAAAAGTTTTTAGTACTGTCGACCGGCTACTACAGTGATGTTTTGGTTTACAGGCAAGTTGGCAACCGCAGTTTTTTATTAGCTGTTCCCAGCGACTTCGTCCGCGTGGATATTATTACGATTGGATTTCATGGGTTTTAATTTTTTTACGCGGAACGCTAATTCTTTTTCTCAAATAAAAGCAGTCTATGTTACTCCTTATAACATCATTGTATGCCACCGTGTATGCTTTCATCTGCATTTAGTAAAATCTGTTATTTTGACATTACAAACACACACTTTAATTTTATTTATTTGTATAGATTGTTGTCGGGAAGACGCTGCTACCTATCTCCCGTTTCATTTCCCTCTATCGCCTCTTACGACACCCAGGGGATGATATTGGGTAGTAGAGTTACTTACGCCGCCACTCCACTGCACCGTAATAGAATAACGTTATTATCTTTTTATTTACTCATTGTTAGCTAGGTTCTGCCACACAACACACTTAATTTAGTTTTTTTGTTTTATTTTTACTCATTTGTACTTTTATTTTTTTAAATTGTAATTTAAATTTTTGGTACAACTCGATAAATTTAAACGTCCTTTCTTTGGCCCAACTAGCCATTGTCACACAAAGTCACTTTCTTGACTCGATGTTTCCAACACAAATGAATAGGCGACGATAGTATGGGTGCGCGCACAAACAACCACACGCATTCCTTTGATGTGTGCCCGTAAAACCGACAACTCTCGATTGTCGCCAACTATAGGCAAACATGAATATCCGAGCGAACCAAGCTATTCAGCGTGGTGGGCGTTAAAATCGCCAAGGATCACGATTTCTGCGGATGGGTTCTGTTGTATCACGGAGTCTGTAGCCATTTAGACGTGGTCGATGAGTCGGTCTGTGTCGGCATTACCACTGTAGGAAGCCAAAAGATGGACTGGTGTCAAGAACATATCCTCTCTGACGTATTCGCAAACTCTAGCCCAAGGTACAAAGGACTGTTTCAATTTGTTCCCGTGTAGGAAAGTTACAAACAAGGAAGCAAGTATATCAGCCGAAGAGGACACCTGCGTCTCGGTCAGAACGAGTAAAGCTGGCTTCTCTGTCACCAGATGCAAACGGTCGGCGCTAAAGTATGAATTAAGTGCCCTGATATTCCAGAAATTTTCAGCTCAGGAAGAGTAGGGTAACTTAGGCGTGGATACTCAGTGAGGGAATCTCCATTATCAATGGTGCTAGTATACTCCTGGGGTAGTAGTCCCTTACTTAATTCCGCTACCATGTTATGGGAGGGAGATGGAGGCTGGGATGGCTCCGAATACCTGCACTTACCAGACGAAACACAAAAGTTTCTAATTCAAGCTGGTATTATGTGCTGGCCTCTTTTACCACCAGAGGCACGCATTTTTTGAGTTTTTCTAAGCGAAGTGTGGAATGAACACGAATACGAAAAACATGACCATTATAGCGTCCTGCTTGGCTACATCTACACAGACTTAATTAAGCGAATGACTATCGCAGTTCACAAAATATTGATAGTGGACTTTAACAAGCTGTAGGTACGGTAAGTAACGATAGTATCGACTTTGTGAAAAAATATTGATTTCGCCTTTGTATTTTTGTTGTCTGCATGAACAATACTTAATAAAAGCTTAACCATAAATTAACCTTGGTATCTATTTTTTTACATTTCTTTGAATTAAACTAGAAATTTAATCATTGAACTTTTCCGTAAAAAAAACATACTTCATTTTTTTATTGTGAATTTAGCTAAATATCCATGTAACTAAAATTGTTAAATCTAACTACGCTTTCAATTTACAAATTGAAGAATACAAAATCCATTCGTTTGTTTTAGCCAAGTTTGCGCCTTATTGTCAAGTAAAAACATGGCGAAAAATTGGCGCCAAACTCCACTCGGAAACTAAACTCAATCTAATTCCAAGTACACCACCTGCGCGCCCTACTCCCACTAATCGCGGACAGGATTGTTTGATAAAATGCATTGGTTTATTGTAGTTTATTTTGACTTTTAAATTTAAAAATTAACAATTTTACACCCCGCCTTTGAAAGGCGCCCGGGGCACGTGCCCCACTTGCCACACCCTAGTTACACCTCTGACTGCAGATGTTTACTGCGAAGAACTGAACACAGTGATGAAGGAGCTCGCTCTTCTGCAACCAGCTTTGGTCATTCGCTCGTCCCCGCTCAGGAGCACGACAACGCGCGACAGACGCGGTTGAAAGCTCCCTGTCATCCGCCGTATTCACACTTCTGCTTTTTCCAGAATTTGGATAACTTTTTGGCGGGAAAAAAATTCAATACCCGAGAGGCAGTACAAAATGTCTTTGAAGAATTTGTTGCCTCCCGTCCAGCTGATTTCTTCAAGAAGGGCATCAATAAACAGCTACTGCGTTGGCAAAGATGCATCGATTGCATGGGTGATTAGGTACTTTGATTAGTAGAAATAAAAAATAGAGAAAAAAACATACGTGGACTTATTTGATAAAAAACGGCAATTTCATAGGTAAAGACGTATATTTAAATTATTAAGTTATGCGTGTAGTTAAATACCTAATAAATGGCGGGTGAAATACTTCATTAAAAGGGTGTGTGCATGACCTAAAAAAACGTAATTGGTATTTATAATAGATTAAAATTTTTACTTTTGGGAATGTCAACCGGTAGTAGGTGAATATGATTAAAATCTAATAATAAAACGTTTGAATGCGTTATACAATTATGTTGATTAACTTATTAAAGAAAATAAATCAACTCAAGTCAAAATATTTTTATTCAATATTGGCTTTTACAAAATATTTTTTGTTAGTCAGAAGATATGATCGCTTCAACAAGTGCCTAATGCGGCCAGAACTTGTGAGAAGAAGTGGCAAGAAACTTACAAGTAGAATATTTTTCTCGCGATAATTACAATTTCACATCTAAATCATACCTGCACATGAGTTTTATGCATATAACATGAGTTAAAAAGGTCTAAAGATGTTCATTTCGTCAATGCATTTTTATCATTTAAATAATCATCTAATTTATAATATTTTTCTTCATAAAAATGATTTTTACACGTGCCTTGAATTTATGCTAAGGTTAATCAGTAATATTCCAGGCAATAATATTAAAAATAGGTAAACGTATAACTAAAATAAGTTACTAGTTTTACGAAGCCGTACATGCTTGGGTACAGCAAGTTTAGATCACTCACCTTCGAGTTGCCGACGATATAGTCCTTATGGCAGAATCGCTGGAGGACCTAAGCACTATGCTCAATGACCTCAATAGTGTCTCCCAACGGATAGGTCTCAAGATGAACATGGACAAAACAAAAATCATGTTTAATGTCCATGTCACACCTATGCCGGTAGTTGTTGGGAGCACTAAGCTCGAAGTTGTTGACGAATATGTTTACCTGGGACAAATAGTCCGACTAGGTAAGTACAACTTCGACCGAAAGGTCAATCGACGGATTCAACTCGGCTGGGCAGCGTTCGGGAGATTACGACCCATCTTCTCGTCAGGCATACCTCAAAACCTCAAAACTAAATTGTACAACCAGTGCGTGTTGCCAGTGATGACATACGGAACTGAGACGTGGTCCTTCACTGCTGGCCGTATGAGGAAGCTCAAGGTCGCTCAGCGAGCTATGGAGAGGGCTATGCTCGGGGTTTCTCTGCGTGATAAACTTAGAAACGAGGATATCCGCAGTAGAAACAGAGTAACCGACATAGCCTAAAGGATTAGTAAGCTGAAGTGGCAATGGGCCGGCCATATAGCTCGAAGAACTGACAACCGATGGGGAAGAAAGGTTCTCGAGTGGCAGCCTCGTACCGGCAGGCGAAGTGTAGGGCGTCCCCCCACTAGATGGAGTGACGACCTGGTAAGACGTGCAAGAAGTCAATGGATGCAGGTGGCTCGGGACCGCGCTTTGTGGCATTCCGTGGGGGAGGCCTATGTTCAGCAGTGGACTTGTGAAGGGCTGTAATGATGATAATGATTATGAAAATAGTTTCTTAGATATACAGGGTTATTTTTCAAAGAGTGGCCAAATTTTAATCTATATATAAATAATGATATAGCGTTATTGCAGTTTTTGAAAATACGAGTAAATAAGGCTTCTACTTTTATTTGAAATTATTCCAAATTAAATGAATGTGATTTATGGGCAACAACGTTTTTGCCTATCGATCGACCCTAACGAATGTGTGCGTGCGCAGTAAAATCAGTTAAAATAGTGCATTACCACTCAATTTGAATTTAAAAGATAAAAAGGATAGAATTATTGAGATTTTTTTACATTTTCTTCACCATTTGCCTACATTAGTTATTCTGAACCTTCTCTGCAAATTTGGCCGGTTATTGCAAAATAACCCTGTATAATATCATTCAAAATAAAATGTGATATAACAGTTAGGATGTAAATTTTTTAAAAGGTCTCTGAGTCAGTCTCTTGGTCTAACATTGTATGATCGTGTAGCACGAATAGCCATTTTGTGTAATATATAAATGATTTTACGCAGAGAAACTCCGAGCACAGCCCTCTCCATAGCTCGCGGAGCGATCTTGAGCTTCCTCATCCGGCCAGCAGTGAAGGACCACGTCTCAGTTCCATAGGTCATCACTAGCAACACGCACTGGTTGTAAAGTCTCGTTTTCAAGTTTTGAGGTATACCTGACGAGTAAACTTAGACATGAGGATATCCGCAGTAGAACCAGAGTGACCGACATAGCCGTACGGATTAGTAAGCTGAAGTGGCAATGGGCCGGCCATATAGCTCGAAGAACCGACAACCGATGGGGAAAAAGGTTCTCGAGTGGCGGCCTCGTACCAGCGGACGAAGTGTAGGGCGTCCCCCCACTAGATGGAGTGACGACCTGGTAAGACATGCAGGAAGTCGATGGATGCAGGTGGCTTGGGACCGTGCTTTGTGGCATTCTTTGGGGGAAGCCTAATTTCAGCAGTGGACTTGTGAAGGGCTGTAATGATGATGATGATGATGATAAATGATTTCAATATCCGCAGCTGAATCTTACAACAATAATCCATAGGACATCACACTGTGGAAATAACTGATATAAACCAACCTTATTGTATCTATCTACATCAATTAATGCTGATATACGTACGCAAAAATGAAATGGTGTGTATATAATGGTGTAGCCTCTCTTGCTCTTACAATTTCGTGCATTATTCATATTATTATTCATTTCCTGAAGGAAATAGTGAACTATATAGTCAAAATTGTAGTGGCGTTGGGGGATATAGTGAATTATATTATATAATATTAATATCCTTGGGAGATATACGCCACTACAATTTTGACACTAGAGAATAAGACCACGGCAGGGATTTTATAAATTAGTAAGGAGTAATTTTTAACCTTTCTTAGCATTCTTTTTTATATTTTCTTAGTTTATATCTACCTCACTAAGCTTTTCAATACATGTACAGCACTCTTAGTGATGAAGTCATCCATACACTTGATCGGTTTTTATGATGAAATCACACCTTACAAGTATTAAAATATCTATAATATTACTTTTTAAGTAATAAAGCTTCGAACCAAATAAATTACTAACTTATTCCGCTTTAAAGCGATAGAGAAAAAAGATTATGTACGGACGATGTCGCAGGTACATCTAGTTTACCAATAATAGCATCTCACGTTAAAATCTGGCATGGTTCACATATTTAAATTTAAATTTATGAAATTTAAATATATGTCATATACACCCAACATATGCTCTTTAGTCGAGTACCTCCAGCAGGTTCCCGCGACGTTGTTAGTAACAGTGTAATAAAATAAACTCAAATGTCGGGCTTGAGGTGGCTGTTCCGAATGCGCTTGGCGAGCCGCCTACGGACGCGTGTTGGTGGATTGTGGAAGTAAGATTTTTCTCTCTCCCTACCCGTAAACACAGCCCCCTACAGCTGAGATGGAGCCGCAGTTGGAGAAGAGTGTCAGTATTATATCACGCCGCTCTTTCTATCGTCCGCGGTCGATTTGTGGTCGATGGTGGATTCCCCTTTTCGTGTACACATAGTAATCTTTGGATTCGTTGCTTGGGGCTGACAGACTGTTGCTTTCGACATACCCGTCCTTGCCCTCGTGATCAGGTATGCGTCGGCATTTCTCCATGAAAAAAAGACAGTGGAATTAAACAACTGTAGCACATGATGATGAAACGACGATGTGTGCAAGTAGTTTGACATCAACGGTATGCATGAGGCCGAAGATGGGACACAGGGGATTCATCGTCACAGGGGATTCATCTTCATTCGTTTAAGGAAATAATATCCATATCTACTATACCAATAAAGCCATCACCAATATATGACGACGAAATAGTAAGGCCAGTATTCAGAGATAATCTTGAGTGTAACCTCAAACTCCATTATATCAAGATTTGAATCTAAACCATATTATGTTTCTTAAACTTTGATATTGTGGAGTTTAAGCTTAAACTCGACATTGTCTCTAAATACTGGCCTTAATGAATCTCACTACCGATGATATATTACAACATCATTAACGACACTTTCATGGTATGGTATCTTTTTCTTACAATTTTCCTTTTATTTAAAAAAAAAAGAAATATCTCTTAGTAGAGGTATCTTACACATATATAAATTTTGCATTTGGACAAATATCCAGATCCGTAACAATTAATTGTAGGCGAAGCAAATACTACATTCGCATGGGATTAAAAATCCACGGTATCCAGCTTCAACAAAACGCTAAGCCACCGCGGTACCGAGCCATCGAGAGTTCTTTGCAGAGTATAGACGATTCAATTCCATTTCCGTACTTGATCTAATATGCACTGGAATATACATGGCACAGTTCCAAAAATATCTTCATTCGATATTTTGCCAGTCTAGATTATTCAAGTCAAAATTTAAGATTTTAAAATAACAAATATTTAAGAAAAGGTACGATGCAGATTTTAAATAACAGTATAAAAGATCACGCCTGTCACCCAGAGTTGTAAGATTACGGACTTCCATTTGGCACGATCTTGACACAACTTTCTCGCTTCTTTAACATCCATATAACTACCTACGCATACATGCTTGTCGATTAAGGGTACTCTTAACTTGGCCAATCTTCAATTATCGCTAATTTGATCGATATATACTTCCGTCTATGGTGTCTTTTGTCGACTCTGCTACTCAGTTTTGCAGAATAAATTTGCTTTGTCACTATTTTCTCATTCATTCTTTCTAACCGCCGAAGTATTCCTTTCTTACTCTTGGTCACAACATCTAGCAAACTACACTGTTCTCTGTGCATACATAAGCACGCAGAAGGCAGCCTTGTTGCCGGTTAGTTTGGACATAGCGAAGGCCTTCGATCGGGTTTGGCATAAAGCCCTTCTTTCGAATCTTCCTTTCTATGGGCTTCCCGAGAAATTGTGCTTTCCACAAGGCTGCGTGCTATCACTAACGCTGTTTCTTCTGGATATTGTGACGGCGCATTATTCGGCGGCGTATTATTTCACTGATAATAACTTCTATATCTATCCTGTATTAAAAATTCAATTTCAGTAGGATGTCACCCTTTTATACTAGGATGGAATGCCTAGTTATCAATTAAATGATATTTGCTTCTCGTTACTCGCTATATAAAACACAATAGCATTATGCTGCTTTCATTAAGTGCTCTAGCATGTTGCAGCCGTAATATTTTTTTTTAATTGATTGACTTTACAGTTTAACATCTAAATGTATAATGTTAAAGCGTTTTTAACTTTAATTTTCTTTTTAGACTAAAAATAAATTAATGTTAAGTAAATTCTATTAGTTTAGAAAGATAAACTTATAGAAAACTGAGCGCTTCGAAACAAGTGATTTTATTGAAAAGCAAACCATTTTATGCATGAAAACGTTTCAGCTAAGTGAACGAGAACTATACTTACATAAACATCTGTTTAGTTGTTCTTAGAAGTTGTTGCGAGAGTTTAAAAGAGGCGGTTTGTTGGCGAAGGGTTCGTAAGTCACCTTAAGAAGGGCAAAGGACAAAGGATAAACCAAAGAGTGTCGATGTCAAAAATTGTTATAACGACGATGTTGTACAAAATATTTAAATATATATTCATTTGTGTTGATATTACCTACTACTTTAACTTTAGAAACTTTAGCATTAAATATTCAATTAGTTAAGGAGCAATTAGGGATTAAATAAAGATATTAAAAATCACGGTTACAAAAATGAGGCGCATATCCAACAAAAGGTTAAATTACTAGTTACCGTATTATACCTCTCAATACGAAAGTTATACCTAAATAAATTTTTATCTGAATACACTTTTCGATGCAAAGGCTTTTAAGTTTTATTTAAATCACAAAGAATGTGCAGTCTGGAATCAATAGGTGTAAAATCTGTCCCATCAGTTTGCATATAAATTACGAGATTGTTCATAATCGCTCGAATAGAATTATTCATTTACCATATGTCTTTTTTTTAATGTCATGTCTTTTTTTTTGAAGAATTCTAAACAATTATTTTGATGATTTTCATCAGATTAGGGATAAGAATTTTTATTCATGGTTCCAATGTTTGAAAATGATTAATTTTGATGATCTTCCTTCTTAGGCTTACTTTTTTTATTCTGAACAATACAAATAGTGTTGAATCACACAATGTGAACCTTATAAAAAAATTATGACTAAGTGACTTCCAATATTTATGCGAATTCGCCTATTTTACGGCACATCGAATAAAACTAATTTTACGGAATTCATATTTTAATATTCGAATAATAAATTCGTATTCGAATGCTTTTCATTTTAACTTATTTTTAATTACCGAGGTCTGCAGGTCTGTAAATCAACCAACAAAGGATGATTTGTAAGGTTATTGAAATAAAAGCCATCCAAATTTCAATCGAAAAGATGGTTGGGTGTTACCATCTGCTTGGAATCCCATCACTAATAAAATCAAATCTAAGCCCAAGCATACCACCGCCAGACTTGAAAATTCTGTATGTTCGTCTTGCAAAGATCGGACCAAAAATTAATATTTAAAAGCTGAATGTAGCACTGTTTAACTACGACATCAGAGCGTCAAACACTTCAGTCCCCCGTGACCATAGGTGTTTTAAAGCACGCAGAACTATTTACTTCTCCTTCATCATTACAGACCTTCACAAGTCCACTGCTGAACATAGGCCTCCCCCAAGGAATGCCACAAAGCACGGTCCTGAGCCACCTGCATCCATCGACTTCCTGCATGTCTTACCAGGTCGTAACTCCATCTAGTGGGGGGACGCCCTACATGCCGTCCGCCGGTACGAGGCCCCCACTTGAGAACCTTTTTTCCCCATCGGTTGTCGGTTCTTCGAGCTATGTGGCCGGCCCATTGCCACTTCAGCTTACAAATCCGTTGATCTATGTCGGTCACTCTGGTTCTACTGCAGATATCCTCATTTCTAAGTTTATCACGCAGAGAAACCCCGAGCATAGCTCTCCATAGCTCGCTGAGCGAACTTGAGCTTCCTCATACGGCCAACAGTGAAGGACCACGTCTCAGTTCCATAGGTCATCACTGGCAACACGCACTGGTTGTACGCAACTGTTGTTGTCTGGCCGTCATAATGAAGTCAATCTCATTTTTTTGTCGAACCGTCGGGGCTCGACCAGGTCCACTTCCTGTGGGGCCGCTTCTGAAAGAAAGAGTTCATCATAAAGAATCCCTCTTTCTCCATGAAGTCGGCCAGCTGCTGGCCCTTTGGGTTCCTCTGCCCTATTCCAAATTTCCCTACCTTCAGATCACCGTTCTCTCTTGTGCCTAGTTTTGCGTTGAAGTCTCCCATTAACACCGTATAGTGGGTTTTGAAGGAATACATGGCTCTAGATATATCCTCATACATTTCCTCCACCTCCTCATCGGTATGTGCCGAGGTTGGTGCGTAAATCTGTATAACCTTCAGCGAATACCGTTTGGTGATTCTGAGTATAAAGTACGCAACCCTCGTCGACACACTCTCAATCTTTACAACGTTGTTAACGAGAGACTTGTGGACGATAAATCCGACACCGCCTGGGGACAGATGGTCACCCTCCCGGTGATAGAACAAGTTGCCGGATTCGAAGATTACCATGTCCTCCCCTCTCTTCGGACCTCGGATAATCCTATAATATTCCAGCGCAACTTGTCTATCTCTTCTTCCAGCTCCAGGATCTTCTCGTCGGTCCTCAAGGTGCGTGCTTTATATGTTGCCAGGTCGAGTCGTCTTAGGTGGCAACCGAACCTCCACCGGAGATTCTTAGCACCCCCTGCCCCGCCGTTACCATGGTCGCCACCGTAGCCAGGAATAGCGGGGCTGCCTGGGACTGGGGGCCGTCTCTTCATAACTTTATTCATTTGGGGGTATATTGCCATAGTTGCCACACTTGGCAAGCGGGTTGGCAACCGCAGTTTTTTTATTGTTGTTTTGCTGTTATCAGAAAGGTGCTGCTGTCCATCTTCTGCCTCAGTTTCCCTCTGTCGCCTCTTACGACACCCACAGGAAGATATGGGGTAGTGGGTATTCTTACCCGCCACTACACTACTTCTTACTAATATAAATTTCAGGAAATAAAATAATTTTAAATTAAACGTGAAAAAATCCGTAAAATTAGTTTCATTCAATTCACCAGTAAGCCCAAGTGTTTCGTATTCTTCATTTTGGCACGGGCCAAAAGTTTAGAATTACTTTAATAAATTTGATTCTTAACTCTCAACAACGAAATGAAAAGTAAAAATAAAATCTTTGTAAAAATACTGGCGGTATGTAAATGCTTATCTAAATACAAACTAACTTATGTCATTATGGGTATTTATTGAATTTTCGATATATCCTGGCTGTCAGACAACGTACAGCCGGTTGTTTGCTTTTAAATTCGTAACTCGAGGGAGCAGCCAAAAATAACATAACACTGTAATAACATTTGTCCTAATATATCACTATTGTAGCGGTCGGTAACATTAGATTTATGTACGATCGTGCGAACTGTCACCAAAATATTTATTAATATTAACGCGACTCGTCAACTTTAATAAGTTTTCTTTTCATAAAACAAACGGATGAAAGACATTTTTAACTACATTTAACTCGAAAAATAAAATTTAAAAACTTCCGTTGCTTTCACTGGTTCATTCAATTGTTGTTCTGATTGTTTATAGTTGTTTCTTTCTTTCCGTTTACTTTGTTGGTATCTTTTCACGAACAAGTTTAGCAAATTAGCATATTGCTTGCTTAAAATTTTCTATTTATTTTTACTGGTATTTTTTAAACTTATTGACATAATTTATTTAACACTACCAATGATGATGTGTTCATAAAATATGTCAACTATGACTTTTGAAATAAGATTATCTACATGTCTGTGTACTTACCCTGCTCCTATTACAAATTGTATTATTTATGTTTGTATAATCCAGAATATTTTTTATATTTGAGGAGATGGTATTTTCTACGTCTTTTACTTCGATATTTTAATCTAACGGTACGGCAACATATATGAGTTAAGTAATATTTCCTATCATATCTATGTATATAATCTCGGATGAGCCAAACACCTAGAGTGCGCGTCCCCAGCTGGCGGATAGGGTAAGACTCGGTGTCACAGTCGTGTAGGAGGAAAATAAAATACCTCCCACAGACCAACAGGCCGGAGAAGGAAACTTCGTTATCAAACCTCTGCCGCGAAACTCTTCAACATATTTGGAGTTGAGGTTGTGAGCAGTGCTGAGTACTTAGGCTGAAGCACTACAGAAGGGATGGCGGCGGAAGAGCTCATGACGAGTCAACGGTGGCGCCCTCACACTGGAAGGAGATGACAGCCTTGACGTCAGGTGGCAAACTGTAAAAATACACTGCCAAAACAAAACATTCCCCTAGTATGAAAGCACATCACAAGAGAAAGAGTATAAGGGTTAGAGATATTGGTAGAAACTATTAACTATTGTATAACGGCACATCAACGACAGGGAACGGAATGGGCATCATACAAGACGAAACATAACAACAGCGAATAATCAAAGTAGAAAAAATAAGCGACAGAATTATGTACGTAAAATTAGCTCTAGACAACCAATTAACTCTAAATATAGTCTCAGTATATGTTATATCCCCTCAAGTTGGATGTGGTAATGAAGGAAATGATCTGTTCTGGGGAAATCTAGAAGACGTTTTTCTAACGATACATTGAGAAGAGAGAAAAAATAGCAGTTGATTTGAATGACCATGTAGGTATGAAAGCACCTGAAAACTCAATTATACGTGGAAATTTTGGGTATGGCACCTCTAATAGCCAAGGCTATGATATAATAAATCTAGTCACTCAATTTCATCTCCAGATTATTAACACTTTCTTCCAAAAAAAGGATGAACACCTCATAACTGAAAAATATATTCGGGAAAATTAATAAAAAATATATAGAATATAAATTAGTGGTCGGATAATCGGGCGCTTATTTACCTAAAGTTTACATTAAAGATTAATATGGACACAGACAAAGAAATGAGTGAGAGGTGGCAAGAATACTACCAATACTACACAACGATAAATTTCAAGGAACCGCTTACATTCCTTTCATCCACGGAAAGACCAGTTAACGTAATTACGCCCCAGGAAGTCAAAGCAGCTATTCAAAATATTTAAAATAGGAAAGTAGACGGACCGGATGAGATTCCAGCCGAACTGTAAAAAATGTGGGCAATACCGGCGTAGCATGGCTGACAAAGCTATTTGACGTAATATTTCTAAGCACCAAAATACCAGATGGTCCACCTGATGGTAAATGGATGCTGTGGTCCATAAACACCTTCATCTAGTCTTGATTAAGAATCAAAATATAGATGAGATGCCATCCCTGAGGACTAAATGGAAAACCTCGTTACCAGTAAAAAGGGTCTCAGGTTCCGGGTCTCCGGTTTGTTAATAATATTACTATTACAATAACTGTGCAAAAAATATTCCTCCCCATCATCTTCCCGTAAATGGTGCATGTCTGGACTTAGGAATTTCCCAATGATGAGAGAATTTATAATATGCACCACGTGGACTTGCGATCGTAGTACCGTATATCTTACACCCTTGATGCTGTTTCCCGTCACTGCACTGGTTTGAATAATTTATTTTAGACTTAAAATACGAAATACTGCCATTTATCGAAGCTCATAACATTTTCCAGGCATTGCCTTATGTTGCCTCAAATGACATCTACATGACAATATGACAACATATTCGAACGGAATCTCTAATGTCACCAGAGAAAGATATGTCGCAAAAATCAAGGCAAATCGTGTAGGTATTTAATAACTAAAATAATTCAAAATCATCAGTACCCAAACAAAAATCACATATATTTTTGTAATATGAACATAAACACCATAATTTTAAACTGATTTTAAAATTTCAATTACATATTCGGTAATAATATAATAATTTAACGTTCAACCGAATTGTGTATGTAAAATTAATCTTTCATTTAAATTTTGATTGCGTATGGTACAAGAGCGATGTCCATGAAAATGAGCTAATTGAATAGATCCAAAGCGTGGAAGATTATTTGTTGAAGTAATTATTTTTGGGACTGGGCGAGATTCACGATGCAGTGATCTATAGGGCAGATACGGGCTAGTTGTGGGGAGCAACTTCTTGAATAATAATCTAAATCAAGGCATATGGGAATGCTTTCTACAAACGGCTCAGCCAGTAAACTTTCAGTCTGTTTGAATCATTTATTAACGTCATTGACCTGCTCGCAGTGGTAAGTTACTTTCGGAATCGAATCGAATTTCTAACGTAGTTTCTAACTGATTTTTTAAGGCGGTGGTTAGCAAACGGAATCCAAACTTATAACATATACAAAATATTTTATGTGAATTTATAATGTGTAAAATATACAAATTTAAAAAAAGAAATAAAATAAAAATATGTTTCTAGATTTTTTATTGAATAAAATAATATTTGTGTCCCAATAAAAATATGTTGCTGTCGATAATTTAAATATTGATGAATTAATTGTGTTTCTTCAACTTCTAATTCCTCTTCCTCAAACAAATTCAGATACAACTTTTGTAACGACATGAAGTCTTCGTTTCGTAGACAGAACTTGACTGGTTTTGATCTCTCACTGCTCACATCTCTGCTACACAAAGCTCACATCTCCTCTCCGCTTTGATGGAAATAACCTGCCAGCTTTGAAGCACATCTCCTCTCGTCTCCTCTTTTCTCTGCTTTGGTGGAAACCGGGCCTTATTGTGTGAAAACAACGCCAATTATTTGTTTGCATAACTTTTTTTATTATACTAGGGATGTGCATAAAGTTAGAATGAGTATGTTATAGATAACATTATTTTATATTTTGATATTCATTATTTAGCGCATCAGTAAACAACGCAACAACAACAGATTTTTTCATCATTTACGTGGTAGAGCCATGTTGCAGCTATATTACTGGTATAGTTGTAGCACGAATGGGTCGGCTCGACCGGGAAGGACCACGCTTTCACAGAATACCAGCGTAAAATAGCAGCTTAACGCTGCTGTGTTTCGTATGGTGAGTATAGAGAACCGGAGACCCTTTTACTGGAAAAGAGGCATTCCATCTTAGTCCTCTCGGGTAACAACGCATCTGCATTTTGATTCTTTATTGAAGATAGATGTAGATGTCTATGAGTCACAGCAACCACTTACCATCTCCACCTGATGACTGTGTGCTCGTTTGTCACCCTATCCTATAAAAAAATCCTCATGCGTTCTTGCAAAATGGTAATAATATCTGTCAAAGGCTTAAGTGTTATGTGTTCTAAAGTGGACTTTAAGATATCTACACTTATCGTCGATTAAGCACTCTGAGGACTAAGATGTTATGTCTCGTTTCCAGTGAAAAGGATCTGAGGTTCTATAACTATAAGAAAATACACTCACCATACGAAACGTAGCAGCATTAAGCTGCTATTTTACGCTGATATTCTATAAGTGATTGGTCCTACCCCGATCGAGCTAACCGTAATATAGCTGCAGTATGGCTCTATCAAACTTCATACCAGCGGGCAAGTAGTTTATTATTTTCCATTTTCGCAAATACGCTACAACAAACTTCAAACCTATGACCACAGTTCACAATTTACCAAAGAATATTTAATTACTACGTCCACACACTTACCATCTATTTTTTATTTTTTATGTATCTTACAGATATTCTACATTTTTAACTATTTTAAACCAGTGCTTGACTACTCTCTCGCCTAATGGTAAGGGGAATTCACTTTATACATTCCAAAGAGTTTGTAACGCATTCTCATTTTTTTAAAGCTCTTGTATTTTCCCGTGCAGGAAAGGGATAGCTCATACAGTGATAAACCTGATCAAACTACTTTCACTTAATTGGTTAAAGCATTTTGCATGGCAAAATCGTGTGTGTAAGTTAACTTTATTTTATCTGCCTGCCTTGACGGCAACAAACACATATGACATTTTTGTGCACGTCTACAGCACGGTACCTTTCAAATGATTCATTGTATAAACCTCTTCTTTTACAATAAAGTACATCAATAGTTGATGTTCATGTGTTAATATATTATGAGCCGTAGTCGCTCAGGCTCGAAATTTCGCAATACACGAGCAAATTAAATTCGATAATCGCTAGCAACCATGAAGTAGTTAATTGCAATTTTTAGTGTCTAATTTATCACTTCATCGTCGGTGAAGAAAACTCCATGGGACTATAATAATATGCATGTCTGAGACATTAAAAATCTTGTGAGATACAAGAACTTCAAGTCCGCTAACACGCATTTCGACTCATCCCTGTCCTTCTAAGAAACTAGAGGAGGCCTGTATCCAGTTGTGGGACGCATGTAGGCTGTTGCTTTACTTTCCTAGAAAATTTAATGATGGTGTTTGTTAAACATCTATAAAAGAGTATCTGTTTTGGTAGTAAATTTTTATTAACTTTTATTTTTATAAACAAAATTAAAAATATGGTCGAAATATGGCGTTAAACGGGAATGTGTCAACTTTTTGCCCAAATGCAAACCTCTCTAGTCGGTTGATGAAATTCTACAGACCGACTGATGCTGGATAATCTAAAACCAAATATCACAGAAAGAGGATGTTAACCAGGAATACCACCGCAACGTTATCGATTCCGCGTTAACAATATACAACGCCAAAACACGCAATTTTTAGCAAATTGAAAAGCTGTATTGATTCAGTGAAAATATGTACCGGTCAAACAAAGTGTTACAAAAATCTACTTTATTCTAAACTAGCGACCCCCACCGGCTACGTCTGGATAGGATCTACTATTGTGGTGTTATTTAGACTTAAGAAAATCAAAGATCATTTTTTTTAATCTTCAAAATTTTCGGATAAAATATAGCCTAGATCCTTCCTGGCTTTACTCTCTATCTGTTTCTTATGTCACAATCGATTAGGCCGTTCCGATGTTTAGCCTCGACGGACAGAAATACAATAATTTTAAAAATGTTTGTTTATGTCTTAACAGCATGCAAATAATAATTCAATATAAGGCAGTTATTTCGATATTACAAGCAGACAATTCACTTTTATTGATACATATAGATTTATATATTAATGTAATCTATAGTAATAATAAAATGTATAGTTAGTTATATAGCACACAATGACAATTATTAATCAGCTTCTTAAGATTCTTAAGAACAATACCGCCCGGTACTTGTAACCTCGTTAATCGTGCCTAGTTGGGAAGAACCGAGTCAATCTCATAGCACGATATGGCCGACGTGTGCCAAACAGCATGCAATAAAGCGTCGCTCGTGTTGCCGCCCGTTTCAATCACTTTGATCATACAGGACGTCGCAGCCGTTTGGGCGAGTTTTGCAAACGGTCCCGCCAATACATCTGCGCTTAAATTTAGATTAATTCGTCGCAATTCCGCCCGCAGTTTTGCGATCCCTTGCCATGTGCCAGGATGATTAGGCTCGGACATATGGCTGCGGTAACGTTTTGCATTTGTAAAGCATTTTAGGAGCCATATAATTAAGGGGTCATCAACATTTATACACTTTTATCTACATATTGAATAATACAGGGCTATGTGTATACTCGATTTATGATCCAATAAATATTTTTAACTTCAACTTTACCTTTACCTTAAAAATATTTAACTTTAACTTTTCCTCAATATGTATTTTTGGGTTAAAGTTAAAAATATTGCACACATCGAACGCGAAACAAAAAATCGCGATCCACTCAACTGAAATCACTTCCACTTCACTTCAGCTTTATATTGCACTTATTTAATAAAAAAAAGTACACCAATAGCAAGAGGAGATTTCAATTAATACTTCTGACGTAGTTATAAGATTATTTATTTCGATTATTATTTAAACGGTTGGTCTGTATGGATATGAACAAGATATCTTTCGAAAACTGAAGTTATCACTTTGATTTTTTTTATTAGCTTTAGATTTTAATCCTTAGGAAGCCTTTTGAGTTTCACTATTGTAAACCATCCCGTTCAAAGTGTGCACTTTTGGATTTTCCAAATTTTTTATTACTGGAATCAAAAAAAAAAACAATATTTTTTTATATAGAATAAGGGTGACAAACGAGAACACAGTCCACCTGATGGTAAATGGATGATGTGGCCCATAGACATCTATATTTATTCTTGATTAAGAATCAAAATGCAGACGCGTTGTCACCCTGAGGACTAAGATGGAATGCCTCGTTTCCAGTAAAAGGGGTCTCCGGTTTTCTACACTCACCATACGAAACACAGCAGCATTAAGCTGCTATTTTACGCTGGTATTCTGTGAGAGCGTGGTCCTACCCAGGTCGAACCGACACATGTGCTACTACCATAATATAGCTGTAGCATGACTCTACCACGTAAAAGTATAAATTAATACCAAACAATATAAATTAAATACGACAGATTGTGTAATGAAATATTGCTACGGTCCGTAAGCAGCAGGTCACACTAGTTATGGTGCTCTCCACCCACAGTCTATTGGATTTGAATTCGGCATTTATTTTAAATTTCTTTTATGTAGTAAAGTAATATCTCTTTAAGTTATTTGTTTTAGAAGCATTACTTTTAACCTCCAATATCAATCATGTTATGTTAAATCTATCTTATAGTAGGTATATATTTAAATAAGTGAGGTGAATTAAGGTGACAAATCATTTTGTAATATCTCATGCCAGGGTCCTGATATACAAGCAGCGCTTAGTTTAGAATCCGCAGTTACCTGTGCTTATATAATATCCAGAGCCTCGTCCGTCTATAAGCATATTACTACTCGTACAGGCGAGGTTTGTGCTGTGGTAGCTCAAGGGATGAGTTTTCGCCGTAAATTTTACAGTACGCTAGCAATCTGGGTTCGATTCCCACCAGCACCAATACACATTTTAATTGCAATTTGAAATGCTGGTTAACCATCACGCGTTCGGCGGTATAGAAAAATTCATTTTTCATTGATTACAGCCCGTCAAAAGTTCGCTGTTGAACATAGGCCTCGACCATAGATTGCCTCTTATGGGGATATTTGCTGTAGTTGCAACGTTCAGCAGACGGGTTGGCAACCGCAGATTTTTATTATTATGTGTTCCTATCAGGAGTTGCAGTTTCCCTCTGTTGTCTGTTTCGACACCTACGGGATTATATGGGTTTGTAGAAACTCTTACCCGCTACTACACGGCACGGTAAAGAAAAATATCGTAAGGAAATATGTATGTATGAGATATAGTAAGTAGGTGTACTAGAGCAGCACGGCGGACTAATTACTCCATTACCCTTTAAAAATGAAAGAACGCGTGAACTCAGCCGTGGGATGTATAGGCAAATTCACAAGTGAGGTTTAAAAAAAAGTTAAAGTTACAGCCTATATACGTTCCACTGCTGGGCAAAGGCCTCCCCTCATTTCTGAGAGGATTTTAGGGCAAGGAAGTGTTGAACTACATGTCTTCGAAATATTTTTCTTATTTCTCAGACATGCAGGTTTCCTCACGATGTTTTCCTTCACCGCGGAGCACGTGGTAAATCAGCACTTAAAATTGCAATTAACAATTTCATTGGTGCCGGCGGGGATCGAACCGGGGTTGCTCGCGTATTGTGCAATTTACAGCGAACGCTAACCATCTGAGCTACCACGGCAAGTGGGTTTAGGTTTAAAGAAAAACATTCGCAAATTCCCTCTAACATGGCTCAATCTAATACAAACAATATATTATTTGGTATTACAAATCTTCGATCACTATTAAAACTTTTATCAAATCAGAAAAGCGTTGGTATCACATCCAATACAAAAACGCTTGAAATATTAAAAAGCTACGTATCCTCGTATACGGGATTCTTATACAACTCGTCACGCCCTCATTCATTGAGAAATGTTGGCTCGTAGCGATAATAAAATTGATTTTATGCTCTCGTTAATATTATAGCCACTGTCTTCCTCAATAAAGATTCCAGTGTACAGATAATTCGAACGTACTATAAACAAAACTTGCAGTTGTCTCGAAATATCACAAAGAATGAAAACTAGGTCAACCAATAGTTAATAAAAGCCGTTTATCATCAACCTTGTCATATTTAAGCCAACGTAAGGAAGGAAATAGTTTTGACGCTAACTATTTGACTGGGCTCTGCGCTTAAATTAAATTTGTTTTAATACCAAAAGTATGTCATTTCTTATATTCCTATTAAACAGCGATGACCATAAATGTGAGCATAACTATATTTAAATAATTCAACGAAAGTAGCTAATGTAGTAAATAAAGTTATTACGTTATGGTCTACCCCATCCTCGTTTAAAATTTAGGAGTAAAATGTAATACTTCAGAATAATTATACTATTGGTTCCTTACACTTCATACTGGAATAAGCAGACTTCTGTTTCGAAGCAGAAATAGAAAACAATGTAAAAAGGCTCTTTACCCTTCAGTCCGAAACACAGCAGCGCACGCACTGTTGCGTGGCGGCAGATATAGGTAAGAGAATGGTACCTACCCATACCCAGGTATGGACTCCTGGTCAGAAAAGGAACCCTATTACGTAGTAAACTCTATCACACTTGTTTCTTAATTTATTTATTCTCGCATTTCGAAATGCCAAGAAAATATCTGTGCTGCAGCAAATAGATGATATTTAAAAAAAAATCTTTTCAGACCAAAACTATTCAAATCAATAAAGACCTAAGGGGTAAAGTAATAGCGAACTTTAAAAAGAATACTGATAATGAAGATGATGATGAAATTTTGAACGCTTGTTCGTCAATTCTCACGTCCATATGACGTCACCAAAACAAAAGCCAATGAAAATATTCCACCGAAGTGACTATAACAATGGCTAATAATGGTGTTAACGAACATATATTTGTGTGGACATCGAAGCTACTCTCATTTGCGACAATCGACCGCCGCAGTTGAGGGCTGATTGCTTAATTGCTTCGTTTAATCAATTGACCGCTTGAGAAACGCACGGTCTGCTTTAGACGCAGCTCGGTTATTGGTAAACTTCTCCGGGTCAATAAATCCTACGCATAAAGGACGATTATATTAGCGCTTGTTCGTATTAGATTTTATAGTGACGCATTTCATCGTTGTGACGTATCGACAGTCGTTTAGATTTGCATATTATTAACAACGATAAATGTGTGGTGGCGACGAAAGAGAATCCAATCATCCCATTTAGTCGAGTAGGTTTTATTAAAGGTGTGTTGTATTATTTTTGTATTTATTTTTATTTTTAATAGTGCAAGTAATATTAATATTTAGAGAAAAAGGTTGCATATTTTCCCTCATAAACCCCGATCCTTAAACTCTAGACATAAATGGTCTCCCAAATTTTTCGATGCTTCGTATGGTAACGGCATAAATTATCATCTCATTTTGTCTCATCATCAAAGGTCTCATGGCTTTCGATAGATCTCTTACGAGCCAGATATAAAATATCCGGACTGGCGATGGGAGCAATTTCAAATATGCAAGACATCAGTTACAGCGATAGCCAATCCACGTGCCAAGCGTGCCAATTACGGTATATCCTTCTAACAATGAAAAATTATCTTATAAACGAAGGAAAATACATACATAAAAATGCACATGCAACAGTACACACATTACCTATAACAAGTATTCGATAAACTCGTAGGTAAATCCTACTCTTTAAACAATTAAAAGATTATTTTTAATTAACTTATAGTTATTTAAAATCAAATTCATTAATTTATTCATATTTTTTCATTTTAGTTCGGGAACGGTGAATGTTATTCAATGACGCGTTAAAATTAATGGAGGATACACTACATTAGCTATTCATACGTCGTTAAGTTAAAAAGAAAACATAGAAATGGTTACAAAATTTTTGTGTTTTTTTTTTTAAATATTTAGTGACCATTTCCCATTTTGCTATTTCTCGTTGTACCGTACCCAATTTATCTATATTGTATTTGGCGCTACCCTTAAATTTTCTGCTTAAGTAGTTGTGGCATTTTCATAGGGAATGTTATGCTAATATTAAGGAAAGTTGGAGGAAAACCCTTCTAGTAGTTTTTCAACAAAATTTTGTTTAGATTTGTATTCGTAACGTTATTATCTTTTAGCATTAGGAAACAAACTACAACTTCTTTTTCTTCTTCTTTATTTGTGTTCACGGACTGCAGAAGCCACTCCACTTACCATGGTGGACTGTAATTTCGTTAGTCACTTCAATTGATATCAAATATTAGGAATAACTAATGTTACGTAAAATATCTATGAAACCGTAATATTACTAGCCAAGGGCGTCGGCAACCGATGGTCTGGGGGAGGGGGAGGGGGGGGGGACAAGTTAATATATAGAGGATGGGAAAGTGTAGATACAAGAGCACATGAAGCATTACACTTCTATTGAGAATCTTCCCTTTATACTCGCATATCTATCGTGAAATTACTAGATAATCTCTTTTAATAATGCGAAAGCAATTATCAAATCGGTACTTAAATTGATAATTACCTATCCTCTAAGTTGTGTTAGTGAGGAAGTCGTCGATTGAGCCCGCATACTCGTACTTTTTTAACAAAACAGATGTAGGTATTTCATCAACGAAACGTTAAGTTTTATTAAAGCATATAACTTAACTTCACCCAACTTACAATTATAAATTAAAATATTTACATTAAATATAACAAATTTTTAGCTTAGTTTATTGCAATTTTAGATAGCTTATTTTGACGTATTCAGTGGCGAAGTAAACTTAGTGAAGAAAATTTATATGTCTGAGAAATAAAAACATCCTTATAGATGGTAAAGTACAAATTCATAATGGACGTAATGGATGAGTATTCATTACACTGTCATCTGTTTTATCAGAACTGACGGACAGTGAGAAATTTACAGGTGCTTTACATTTTTGAATGTTGTTACTCTTGATTAGCTTTATAATTAATGCCTACAGATCATTTTAAAACTACTTGAATGTTGGAGTGTGGAGGTAAAGAGTCATCCAAATCATCCTTTTTAATTTGTGGGTGTCGTAAGAGGCGTCTATGAAAAATTCCAGCAAGATCTCATGGCTTCCAATAGACGGTGGTATACTATCTCGTTTAAGCCTGACGTTTTAACGAGGTAGAGAATTTTACGAGGTAGAGCCACGCTGCAGCTGTATTATAGTTGTAGCACGAATGGGTCTGCTCGACCGGGGAAGGACCACGCTATCACAGAATACCAGCATAAAATATCAGTTTAATGCTGCTGTGTTTCTTATGATGAGTGTAGAGGACCGGAAACACTTTTTACTCCAGTAAAAGTCTCGGTTTCCGGAATGCCGCTCGTCCACATGCGGCATTCCATCGTAGTCCTCAAGGGTGACAACGCATCTGCTTAATTCTTAGTCGAAGATAAATGTAGATGTCTATGGGCCACAGCACCCACTTGCCATCAGGTGGACTGTGTGCTCGTTTGTCACCCCATTCTATATAATTAAAAATTTGAAATTTTGTACAACCGACTTCAATATAAATTATTAAGAATAACTCAAAAACTATTGGTCAAACCTTGATCAAATTTATATGGGACTACATGAAAACCACCAGCTTTCAAATAAAAATATATATTTATGCGATATATCTTTGTCAACTGTGAACGTATTTGGAAGATTCTTTTTTTAAATAAAAAGGTTTTACTTTAGAGGTGAACCCATATAAATTTGGAAAAAATATCCCAAGAATTGATGAAGATGAAGCATGATGGATGAAGTTTCCAATGTAACTATTTAGACGACATGTAGATTTTGATATACCTTAGTCCACCCAAAAGGGTGAAAAGTTAACTTTGAATAAAAAATAAAAGTCGACTTCAAAAAACTTAAAAGAATAAAATAATTTCACATTCTAAAGTCGACACTTTAATTCTTCTACATCTAAGCACTGCAGCAATTAAATAATTTAAAATTAAAAATTTTGTACAACCGACTTCAATATATTATATTATTAAGGATAACTCAAAAACTATTGCTCAACACATGAGAAGCACCAGTTTTCAAATAAAAAAAGGAATCATCGAAATCGGTTCACATAGAACAAAGTTATGAGGTAACACACATAGAAAAAACACAGTCGAATTGAGTACCTCCTCCTTTTTGAAGTCGGTAGAAAAGTTAAATTATTTAGTTATGTTTGGTTAATTGAAGTCAACTATGACTTTTTAATTAATATTTAAATTTTCCTTAGTCATGTGCTCATACAGTTACTTAATACATTTGCATAGAAGAATTATTTTTATCATGCACAAAACTCATCAGACAATACTAACGTCACACGCTAAGTAGCGATATTTACTCGCTCACTCACCGTTAGAGAAACTGCTTTTTTTTCAAAAACCCCCGAGACCGCAGTTTGGTTTGGATTCGTAACGGAGACGGTAACGTCCGCAAACTTGGCGGGCGATGAACGCAAGATGGATTGATTGCCAGTAAAGTCCCCGGGCTGCCATGAGATCGCGCGTTCTGCAGTTTAAAACCAAAGAGCTAACGGGCGACCACGGCCTGCGCAATTCTACTTTAATACAATAATAATAATGTCCTCCAGACTGAATTTTGTTCACGGCGGCCAGCCCCTACGGAGAATAGCCAACGGCACAGGACAGGATTATAGTGCCCAAGTGTATGCGCAAGCACAGGTGCACTCTCTATACCCTCACTATCATAGTCCGATGGGACGGTAAACCGACACGACCGGAGAGAGATCAGGCGCAGGACCAACGGCTTAACGTGCTTTCCGAGGCACGGGGGTGGGACACCGCCAACTTCCTGACTCCGGGCTGCTACTGAGAATTTCTTGACGGAAAAGCTCAATAACTGATTTTTTTTGGCTCGACCCAGGATTCGAACCCAAGACCTCATGATCAGAAGTTGCACTACTACAACCACTAGACCAAGAGGGAGTCACGTTAATACAATATAATGTATAATAGTTGCTCGCCGGTGCAGCGGCGGCCACAAACAACCGCACGCGCCGCGAGCATAAATCGCGCCGTGAAATTTATTAAAGTCGTATTACATTTTTTAAATTCTACTCGTGTTGCGGTCGCGCTACCGCTAGTCGCGGGTAGATATCGTTCCAAGAGTTCCTAGCCTAACACTTCAAAGTTCTTGGAGATTTTAACGACAGCTCAACGTAGCAAAGTCTATTATTAATAATCGACACTCCATAATAATTTATTATGGAGTATCACAAGGTGTCAAAAATATATTAAGGCTTATCACATATTAAGCATTTGTATTGCTGTTTCCACTTATTCTTAACATTACTAGATATTTTATAATATTAAAAGAATCACTACCGTGTCGTGGCAGTGTAAGAATATACACAACCCCATATCGTCCCGTGGGTGTCCGAGGGAAACTGAAAAGGGCTGCAGCATCTTCCTGATAACAACTCCAAATAATTGAAAAAAACTTCGGTTGCCAACCTGCTTGCCAGGCGTGGCAACTATGGCAAAATTCCCCCTATGAGGCAATCTATGGGGAGGCCTATGTTCCACAGTGGACTTTTTATTAAAAAAAAATTTTTATTAAAAAAATTAAAAAAAAAAGGCTGTAACGGTAACAGAATCAGATGTATCTTTGCGGAAATTCATTATATTAAAGGTGTAAAAATTAATTAGCTAAGAACCGCGTTGTAAAATAAAATAATAGTAGCGGTTAGCTCACTTAGCGGTCAGCTTACTTAGCGGTCAGCCACCGCAGAGTCTATTTCACCTGAGGATGCCTCGTTTAGAGGCAAAACACGTGTCATATTGTCGAGGGTGTTTTGTCCTTCTTAGTAGTGTTGGGAGTAGTGGTGTTGGGGTTAATGGTGACGACAATAGTCCACGCAATTGATGGAGGGCGCGAGATGTTCTTCAAACTATGACATATCATTTTATTTTATTACGCGGATGTCGGTTAATAAATTTTTAACATTTTAAAGATACTTTAGACACAAAATCGCACCACTATTACAAATTAAAATCTACTTTTTTCCTCACACAATGCGATGCTTAAACGATACTTTTAAAGAAGTAAAGGCGACAAATGTACACACAGAGCATCTGGTGATAAGTGAATACTGTGGCCCATATATACCTATATTGTATATTCGATTAAATATCAAAATGCTGATGCGTTGTGTTCCTGAGGACTAAGATGGAATGTCTCATTACCACTAAGAACATAAGATAACTAAATGAAATTTCGATATCATACCGTATTATGCTGCTATTTTACGCTGGTATTCTGTGCGAGCATGATCCTTCCTCGTGTATCAAGCCGATTCATTCGTACTGTAGCTATTATGGAGCAATATGCTGCAGCAGTTTAGAAATATCAATTATTACGGTCTCAAAAATGGGACATGCGCCTCTTCCATAATGGAAATACAAGGACATAAGAAATGAGAAAAGTCTATTATCGGGCAACATAATCGTCAATGAAAGTTGTGGTAAAAGAATAAAATGTGCAGAAAATGAAAACTATAAACGGAACCCGTAGTATGTGCGAAATTATTATTATTTACGTGGTAGAGCCATGCTGCAGCTATATTAATAGTATAGTTGTAGCACGAATGGGTCGGCTCGACTGGGAAGGACTACGTTCTCACAGAATACCAGCGTAAAATAGCAGCTTAATGCTGCTGTGTTTCGTATGGTGAGTGTAGAGAACCGGATACCCTTTTACTGGAAAAGAGGCATTCTAACTTAGTCCTCACGGCTGACAACGCATCTGCATTTAAATTCGCAAACGAAGATAGATGTAGATGTCTATGGGCCACAGCAACCACTTACTATCAGGTGGACTGTGTGCTCGTTTGTCACCCTTATTCTATAAAAAAAAGCTGTTTAGAAATATCAATTATTACGGTGTCAAAATGGGACATGCGCCTCTTCCATAATGGAAATACAAGGACATAAGAAATGAGAAAAGTCTATTATCGGGCAACATAATCGTCAATGAAAGTTGTGGTAAAAGAATAAAATGTGCAGAAAATGAAAACTATAAACGGAACCCGTAGTACTCGTATGTGCGAAATTACACATGGGCCGCATGCCTTTACCATTACAGTATATCAAAAGCCCACAGCTGGACATAGGCCTTGATATTTAATTTTTTTAGTTATTATTACGAAGACCTGCTGCCCATCGCCTGGATTATTTCCCACTGACACCCACGAGTAGATATGGGGTAGTGGAAATTCTAACTCTGCCACTACACGGGCTGCATTCAACTAACAGAAAATTTGCGGGATGTTTCAGAGCCATAATATAAGATATATACTCACTAGTAACTTTAGAGGAGTACCGTTAAGTTTTCGCTTCTTAGCTTCTTAAGATAGATTTACAAACTAGAGTAGATTTTACACCTGCGTCCGGACCAAACTTGTTTGTGAACCGAATTAATTTGTTCGTGTAGAAACGGGAAAGCAAATCTTCGGCCCTAATATGGTTATATATTACGCGTTTATTTTAAATCATTCAAGTAAATAAAGAAATATTTTTAATTTTAATTAAAAAAAATGTTGTATATATATATTTTTTTGTATTATTGATTCTTGAAATGTGTATTTTCTATCAAATCGGGTTAGTCGTTCTTGGCTTTAAAGATACAATAGCTTGACGATTTTTTAAAACTTTGGAAACGTTTAATAATTATTTAATTTTAACTGAATTATACATTTTCTGATACTGATTCTTAGTAAAAAGAAATCCCATCTGTATTATAATAGATTACGTAAAACAAAGCCTGATTTTATCAACTTTTAACTAACCGTACGTGGGAGTAGTTCAATAATGGGACCAAGACTAACTTTTGTCGAATATAATTATAAAACAATAATTTCTAAAATTACGTACCAGTAGTTACACCAGTTCTAATATCTACTAGAACAAAGCCTCGAACCTCGAGCACAGCCCGTTTAAAATAAGTTTTAATTTAATTATATTAGTTGCAGCGCATTCTATAGTTTCTTACGCAAAACCTTATCTAGAGGAGTTGATATTTATTCAAAGTTTGAAATTTTAAAATTATGTATGAAGTACACTGACTCTTTACATATTATCTTTAATCTTATGAAAAAAAATAAGTTTATTATAATTAAGCTAGGTATCCGCCCAGGCTACGGGTGATTTCTGGAGCTCGACAACAGCGCCAGCTACCGGGTGCAATTATGAATCTAAACCATCCAGGGTCCCACTCATACACAAAAAATTCAAAAAAATCGGCCTAGCCGTTTAGGAGTTCAGTGTCAAACATATACATACAGAAGAATTTTATATATAGAAAGAAGATATCACATTTGATCGATACAAAGTTACATGATTCCTAGTGACCAGAGAAATATCGTTAAATATATACGGCGGCGTAAGAAAACCCCTACCCTATTTCGTGCCGTGGATGCCGAAAGAGGCGATTATAAATACCTGAAAGTTATCATGCCGATGATGGCGATATAATTATCTTGTTAAACTAGATGTAACGTATTGGTACTGAAGGAGAAGAAGAAGATAAAAAGAAAACTAGATATTAAAAACAGTTGTCTTATCAAATTTTGTCACACCTCAAACTCATTTAACCCAGCCCTGACCTCGGGACTTCAGACCTAAGAAAGAGGTGGAGAGCCAGAATGGCGTAAAGAGCTAGAAGGGCGTGGAGAGCTCCGACTCCACTCCTAAATGAAATTGAGTTTGTGATAGTGAGCAAAAACGTACCCCCCCCCCTGAACGGGTTCCCGCCTTGTCGTGGCTGAGGGGCTTAGTAGCCGTGGCTTGGTCACCCACGGTGAACAAAGAGGAACCCACCTGGCTGGCCCGAGGCCGCGGATGTGTGCGAAAGCGTTCCCGTGGCGCTGCCAATATGCGGCGAAGGTGGACCATGGGGTTTTAATCGGTGCGAGTCCGCATAACCCGACCTTGCCCCGAGAAGCGGGTATGCGTAGGCGTTTCTCCATGTAAAAAAAGCGTGTAGAAGCGTACCAGTAACATGAACGAACACCGTGGAGTTGTAGCCGGTATATTTTCAGATTCATTGTCGCCTCACGGCTGAGCGGTATCCAAAAGGATTATAAAAAAGGCGTCGCGGATTTAAGCCTAAGTCCCCTGGTGCTAATTACAGGTATTCTCAAAATTGCTGTGTATTGTGTATTAAAATATTCACTTTAATGTAAAATAAACTCTTTTTAAAGCTTATTCCTTGCTCAAATAACACCAATTTAACGGTAATTTGAATACACAAACCGAACATACGCAGCTTCATGTATTTCAAATATTCCAAGCAAAAATATTATAAATAGCAAGCGGTATAAAGAAACTTTTCACCGTAAATCTTGAGTTTTCTTCGTAATTCATTTTGCGATAGCGAAATAAAATAATAATTTGGTATCATTTTAATGAAACTACTGAAACGAATCTCAAATTAAGGAATAAAACAACTTTGAACATCGCCCTCTCCAATTGTAGGGAAGATATTTTTCTTTTAAAGTAATGTGACAAACGAACTTACAATCCACCTGGTGATAAGTGCCTACTGCAACCAATAGACATCTGCAACCAACCTCAAACAAAGATCGCTACATCTGTAGCTGTGAGGTTGCATTGAAACCTCAGCAAACTAAGAAGGAATGCCTTACAGCCTGAAATATTACTGGCTCTTTATACTCTTTAGACGGGAACGTAATAGCGCAGGTGCGGCTATGTGGTGACAGATATAGGTGAGGCTAGTCTAGTAGAAAAGGTCCTACAACCTAGATTCGCTCCAATGGTCACGCTTGACAGACGAATTGACATTTATCTCTACCCTTAACAGACGTCTCGCACCTTAGGCGCTGCCACCCATTACCAGGCTGTATATTTTATGTATAGCGTAAATGAAATGGTACACCACAATTTATCGTAAAAGTTAAAGTTAAATTTAAAGCCTATGTATATACGTCCCACTGCAGGTCACAGACCTCTAGTTTCTGAGAGTGTTTTAGAGCAAGGAAATGTCCGCCGCGCTGCCCCATTGCCTAGGCCTTCGAAATATTTGTTTTCTTATTTCACAGACATGCAGGTTTCCTCACGATGTTTTCCTTCACTCCCGAGAACGTGGTAAATCAATACTTAAAATTGCAATTAACAATTTCATTGGTGCCGGCAGGGATCGAACCGGGGTTGCTCGCGAACTGTGAAATTTACAGCGAGCGCTTAGCCCTTGAGCTACCACGTTATCAGAAGTCATTAAATTTTTCTAACAACCGATATAGAACAACCGATATAGAACAACCGTAGTTGACCAACCGTATTCAACAACCGTGGTCAATAACCAATAGTCAGAAGATTTCCGCCGAACAGTTGAGCAGTCGAACCGCTGGCCACTGCCTTGCCATTTGTATTCTATTTCGTGCATTTTGATTTAACTTCAGTCCACAGTACCCCAGCTGCACCCACAAAGACGGCAGTAGAAGTATCCTCCGAAACCTATAGGTGTAAGACGTGAGCTACTCGCGAAGTACTTTCGATAACACTTACCCCGAGTTTCGCCCGTCTGGCACATTCGCTGGTCCATCGAGCCGGATAAATTCGTTGGTGCTTCGGAACCTGATAAATTCGTTGGTCCTTCGGAATCAGATACATTGTCGCTGCCGTATAGAAGCCGCTGGATTCCCATAGTCACCTCCTACGACATCAACGAGATCAAGTGAGGTAATGGATTATCTTATGCCACCATCACACGGCGAGAATAAAACAACATGAGGAATAAATATTTTGCACTAACATTCTTATAATGCACTATCTGGAACGGAGTTAAATTACTCTTACCGGTAGATGGCTTTGTACTGTGTAAATATAAAATTCAATAATAACTTGACCACAACGCTACCAACCTATCAGGTTCAAATTTTGTGATTTTCTATTTTGGCACTAAACCAATATTATACCTTTTATATAAATTGTGAATATGAGTCACTGTAGTCCATAAATATGGAATTTGTTAATAACTTGACTATAACGTCACCTGGAACTGGTCACTCTTACTAGATCGCCACTCCTTCTAGTGGGCCGCCCTACAACTTCGCTTGCTAGAGCTACCACTAGAGAACCTTTGTTCCCATCGATTGTCGATTGTTCGAGATATATTGCTACTACAGTTTACTAATCCATTGGGCTATGTCGGTTCCTCTGATTCTACTGTAGATATCCTCATTTTTCACAAATCTTCTCATTTAATCCATAATATAGAATTTGTTAATAACTTGACAAAAAAATATTCTGTCAGTGTGATTTAAATCAGCCAAGACGCTCGGAAGTTACACGACCACTACAAAACGCAACAACTTTTATATAAATAAAGATTGCCAATTTATTCTAAACACAACGCAAATAGAAAAATAAAAAAAAATCACTAAAAATATGTTAGAGCGAAGATACGTGCGCTTGAACCTTTACAGTCAGAGTAAATGCCGTGAAATCGTTTGCTTTACAAGAAACAGTATTTAAAAACTTGGTTTGACGCGATTCCGTCTTAGATCATTGGGTTGGTTCTGACGCTCCAATTCCCATTTGGTAAATAATTGCTGCTGTAAGTTCATTTTTGTTTTTGTTTAAATAAAACTTCACAATCAATTCTAATAAATATTTCTTTTTTTTACTTTTCTAAGCCAGCGCTTAACTACAATCCCACCCGATAGTAAGTGGTGATGTATTCTAAGATGGTGAAGCGCACTGACTTAACAAAAGCCTATTCACTCTTGCCTTGTAGACATCCACATTGTAATCGGATGGAAACACAGATGCTGGCAACTATTCAACAGGTGTTTATTGTAATTCCTCAATACCAGTAAATAGGATTTCCAGCACACACTATACGCAAAATAAGAGCATTATGCTGCTGTGTTACGCTCATATTCAGTGATGGTAGTGTGATTCCCTTGTCGTGCTACTGCAATTGTGCCGCAGCTTAATACAACGTGGCTCTACGACGTAAAATTTCTTGTCTAAATTAGCATATAAAATTGCGTTGTCGTATACATAATAAAGATAACAAACGAGCACACAATCCACCTAATGTTAAGTGGATGCTGTGGCCTATAGACTCGATTAGGAATCAAAATGATAATGCGTTGTCACCCCTGAGTACTAAAATGGAACGGCAAAGGGTCTCCGGTTTTTAACACTCATCATAAGAAACACTAAGCTAAGCTTAGATGTAGCTGTTTGGAATTCATTCGGAGTGTCTCGCAGAACTACAAATGCATTGGAATCTTGGCACAAAACAATATCAAATGAAATTAAAGACAAGCATCCAAATTTAGTAAAGTTTTTGTATTGCTTGCAAAAAAACGCTCAGTTTTTTGCAAACACATCTGTTGTAACAAAGAAGTTTAGAAAACGATTGCAAATGTACATTAAAAGAGACGAATTTATACAGGATATACAATTACGTCTACTCAATAATGAAATTAGTGTTGGTCATTTCCTGGACATATTGCAGAATTTATAAATTACTTATTATTATTTAAAAACGAGGAAGTTTAATTTGGTTTAAATGCAATACTTAATATGATTTTTGTTTAAGTTTGTTTGTGTTTGTGTTAAACATTAAGCTCTTATTTCACACTTGTATTCTGTGAGGACGTGGTCCTACCCCGGTCGAGCCGACCCATTCGTGCTAGAACGATTAGGTATATAGCTACAGCATGGTTCTAACACCTAAAGTCACGACTTTAGCACTTATTATAGTGGTATCGGCACCAACAATCGAATTCAGATTTCTCGCATATTAAGAAATTAAAGCAAACTGCCATTAACCAATTTAGGGTCACTTTATCGTAATGCTAGCTCGAAACATTTGTAGCATATAAATACATGTGCCTTAACATATTTCGTTATATCAGTTACTACGCACACCAATTATCGGCAAAACAATTAGCGTCGGATGAACTTCAGCTTATTGGATTGTTATTTACTGAAATTCTGTTTAAAATTAAATTTATTACAATACTTGCGTAACTTTGAGTGTAATAAAATGAGCCTATATACGACCCACAGATAGGCACAGACAGGGTTCCTCTCATTACTGAGAGGGTTTCGGGGCAGATAAGTGTCTACTGGGTTGCTCCAAAGCGTGTCTGATTTCTCAGGCATGCAGGTTTCCTAACTGAGTTCGATCCCTGCCGGCACCGTGCTTGTTCACCTCGTGTTTGACGGTGAAGGAAACGCCGCGTGGCAACTATATGTATACATTTTTTACGTGGTAGAACTATATTATGGTTGTAGCACGAATGGGCGTTTAATCCGAGGTAGAACCACGCTCTGACAGAATATCAGCGTAAAATAGCAGTTTCGTGCTGCTGTGTTTAGTATGGTGAGTGTAGAGAACCGGGGACCCTTTTAACTGGAAACGAGGCATTGCATGTTAAACCTAAGGGGTAACAACGCATCTGCATTTTGATTCTTAATTGAGTAGATGCCTGTGGGCCACAGTTCTACTTACCACCAGGTGGTCTGTGCGCTCGTATGTCACCCTTTATTCTATAAAGAAATATGCATAATATATTGGCATATTAAAAGAAATAAGAAGTCGATTTAACAACAAAAGTTTAATATTTCTTTGCCCTAATAAAGGCAAGCTTTTAAACAAACAATTCTGGGTTAATAACACCATAACACTAATAAACATTAATGTATTATAGTGGAATGGCCGGCGATCGGTATGTTTATGATATAAATAATTCATCCGGAAGGCCTAGCGTTTTTATGTCGCATCTGTTTGAGAATTAAAGACAATCCGCTCTAGTAACATCTTTATTTATTTCTTTTTTCCTTTTTGTAGGCTTCGATTGAATATCATACCATGACATGAATATCGGGTCACTTACACTTCTGATTTTTATAAATAAAATGATAAATTTAATGAAAGTAAACTAAAATGCATGTTATACTTTTTAATTATCATAAATTGCATATTATATTTGGGGCCTCCTGGCACAAGTATACATAATACTTAAAAGGTTTGGCCCCAACCTTTGATTGTAATAAAATAACTGTTATTGCTATTGAAATAAACATTTTTTGATTTTGATTTTTGATTTGATTTTAAAAGTACCTACTTTTTGCCTCCAATATATTAAATATTTGTTCTTATTTTTTCATTAGAAATTAGACCTACTTCTAAAATTTAAATATTTTTATTAAAACCACAGAATAGATAGAATAGACAGAATAGTACAAGTATTAAAACTTAATTTAGGTGTTTCACGTAGGTATATTAAAATTACTACGAGTATCAACATAGTATTTTTTTCTTATCACTGATCTACGAGTAGTACGACTATATTAAATCACTACTGTATGATTTTTATAATGTTTTGTATTAACATTTTTTATAACAATATATTTTAAATATTTAACAATATTTCATAAAAATTTGAACATATTATTAACTTAAGCAAACAAAATACCTTAAATTTGTATAAAATTTTAATATCAAATTTTTCCATATTTTGTGTACGTTATAACTGTTATAGTTTGTTAAGAAATCATTTTTGTAAATTTTATTTTCGAATTAATTCGAAACCAAAATATTATTACGTTTGATTACTATCTCAATATTTTATATTAATTATTAAACAAAATTTTGAAAATAGCTGGTGTTTTTAAGCTATGGATGTAATGAAATCATTTATTCAATAAATAATTATAAATAAATTATTAATCATAAATTATATATCTGCATAATATTACTTTAATTATCAAACATTACACAATAATACTACTGATTATATAATGTTACTTTATTTATCTATTTGCATAATATGATAAAAACAAATAAGTTTTGCGTCTTAAAGTAACATCTCATGGATCTTTCGTTTAATAATAAATCTTCTTTATTAAGTGTGAAAATATAGGTACCTAAAAATAAAATATCACATAGATAATAAATAAATTATCAATAAAAAGGACGTAATTATCGATATTATATCATACCCATTCTCGTCGATTTAAATCATCCCTTAGCAACAAAGTGGTCCCATTGATTTAAACAACACTTTTACAAATTGTTAAATAAATTTCACACGATCACAAAACATTAACTTTGTCACCAAACACAGCATTAGTTGCATCCGAATACATTTAAAATACAGCGCACTTTATCGGGTTCGAATCACGCTCGGGAAAGTTTACAAACTGTCATGGCAGAGAACGTACGGCACGTTCGTACGGAACCGGCGTTCTAAGAGAATGAGCCACCGACGAAATGCCTCCCTCCTGTTGCCGTTTCGGGCTGCTAGCATCGCAACGCCCCGTCTAGTCATCCCTTTATGCTACGTTATTATGGCGCGTTGTTACTGATTCTAAACAAGCCTAAGGCAATTATACTTCAGCTACCCCGCTAATTGACCCATACGCCAAAGAATTCAGCTATGGTTCTCATAAGACGCTTTTATACTCTATTCTTTGAAATAAGTATTGCTATTGTATTCAAAAAAGCACTTGACTTTGTAAACGTATATTAAAAAATCCTTTTAATGTTAAAAATAAAATTAAAATAACTACGACGATATTTTAATAAAATAAGGGTAACAAACGAGTGCCCAATCCACCGGTAGTTAAGTGGATGCTGTGGCCTATATAGACATCTAGATCTATCCTCGATTAAGAATAAAAATGCAAATGCGTTGTCACCCTGGGACTAAGATGCAATGCACGGGGCATTCCAGTTAAAACGGTCTCCGGTTCTCTGCACTCACCATACGAAACACAGCAGCACTAATCTGCTATTTCCCTCTGGTATTTTGTGAGACCGTGGTCTTTCTACGATCCAGCCGACCCGTTCGTGCTGCAACCATAATATAACTGCGTAGCTCTACCACTTATAAAAAATATAAATTTCATGTGAAACTAAGAGAGAATATGTCTAATGAAAGAAAAAAAATCGCCTGACTTCCACGGGTAAAGGCCGTGGTAACTCAGGGGCTAAGCGCTCGCTGTGAATTTCGCAGTACGCGAGCAACCCAGGTTCGATCCCCTCTAGCACCAATGAAATTGTTAATTGCTATTTTAAGTGTTGATTTACCACATGCTCGGCGTAAATAAGAAAAAAAAATATTTCGAAGACATGTTAAGTTCGCCAGCGCGACGGACATTTTCTTGCCCTAAAACCCTCTCAGAAATGGGAGGAGGCCTGTGCCCAGAAGTAGAACGTATATAGGCTGTAACTTTACATTTCACAGGGTGCATTCTACTGATTATCGCACATATCTTATCGGATGAGGATTTTTTAGAGAAGAGCTAACTGAACTGGACGTCATTCGATATGTTCCAAAAACGTTGAACTCAAATTTCAGAACGAGCAGTATTATCATGGCACAGGTCATCGTTAACCAATCAGCTTGACCAGCCAAAGCCGCATTAGCACAAAGGTCTATATCCAAAAGTAGACTAAAAAAGTTCATATTATGACTTTTTTTTATAAAATTGAAGGGATAAGGGAACTAACAGTCCGCCTGATGGTAAGTGGCTACTGTAGCCCATGGACAACTGCAACCAACTTTAAACAAAGATGGTCACAGGCGCGTTGTAACCGTTGAGGACTAAGCTGGAATGCCCCTCAGCCTGTGATTATGTTGGCTCAACATAGCCTTCAGACCGGAACACTTGGCAGAAATAGGTAAGAAGGTGATAGCTACCCAGACAGAGCCGATTGCGGTTTGGTTAACTTAGGTTAATATTAAATTTGTCAAAAATACGAAAGCGCGCAATCATCATCATCATCGTAACAGTCCGAAAGCACTGTCAAGTAATTAGCGACAGTATGTTACAGCGGACATTTATCTAATTTATAAATTATGAAGGATTTTAAAGGCCGGCAACGCATCTGCAATTCCCCTGGTGTTGCAGTTGTTCATGGGCGGCGGTAGTCACTTACCATCAGGTGAGCCGCATGTTCGTTTGCCCCCTCTCCTATAAAAAAAAAACACCTAAGTTTCAGCAACGGCAATCGGCTGCAACCAGTTGTAGCTGGCTAAACCTAGTTGTATTCGCACTTCATACATAAATTATATTTCGAGAAACAGCCAGACTTGGAAAAATTATTTTTAAGCCATACAAATACTTGTCCAGTGCGGGAATCCCGCCAAATGCCACATGTCTACCGCGCCGTCAATTATTCGTCATTATAGTATAACAATTTCTACTATTAAGTCATAATCATAACAAAATTTATTTAAAAAAGTGTGTGTGTGTACTTATGCACGCACGTAGGAAGTTATACTTCTTTAGCGTATCAAAACAAAAGAACTTGAGAGACAATTTCCCACTGAAGTTGTCGCTTTGAGGTGTCAGTGTGCGCGCGCATCGTAACAACTTCATGGTGTCGTTTTAGGTGTCGGTGTGCGCGCGCATCGTAAAAATTCACTTTCATCATTTTTCCTTCTTTTACTTCAAAAAGTTTATAATTTTATTTCAGAAACAAAATTAAGCATGTTGTTTCATTATTACACTCACTATACAATTTTCACTCACTAAACAAGGAATTAGTTATTGTGTAGAATTATTTAGAAGAAACTGCCAAAATGCATATCGAGAACTAATTAAAAATCCTTTAATAACACGTCATACGTAATACGTCATTGTATCCATTCACAACATCTATCCCAAAATCAGCTCTTTAGATTCTACTTAGGTTATATAACCTCGTCGTTACTACACAATCAATATTGTACTTGTATACAGGCTAATTGAATAAAAGTATTAATTTGTTCTAAAATGAAGTTAACCTAAGTCCCAATTGCGCCGGAAATATTTACTTGACAGACGACAGAGGTTGCAGATTTCAAACGCTATCCCTTGGGAAAGTAGCGGATAATCAACTGACTACAGCAGTGCTAGCAAAACCTATTTAATACGATAACATATTTAAATAAGTTATAAACGTCATAAATTGAAAGTAAGCATAATGATTTATTATATTTGCGCGACGCGAATACTACACATGGAATAAAAATTAATTTTACGAATTTTATCTACCGACTTCAAAAAGGTGGAGGTACTCGATTGGACTGTATTTTTCTTTGTTCTTTTTTATGTGTTACCTCATAACTTTTCTCTAGGTGAACCGATTTTGGTGATTCTTTTTTTATTTGAAAGCTGGTGCTGGTGATCAAGGTTTGTCCAGTAGTTTTTGAGTTATCCTTAATAATTTATATTGAAGTCGGTTGTACAAAATTTTAATTTAACCACTTGACCCTTTAATTTTAACTTTTTAAGGGAAATCTGCAGTATGCCAACAATGTTCAGGATCGTCCCAACTATTATATCAGATTTAATAGGCCCCAAATCCTAGCAAAAGAACACCGAATCCTACTAAGGATGATTCGCGAGACCTTGGAATAAAAAAAAACATCCTAATTTCAATAGAGAAGATGTACTAACTACCATCTGCTTGGAATCCCATAATTTATAAAATTAAATCTAAACTAAAGCATTCGACTTCAAGATACTGTAAGTTGAAGGTAGCCTCCGTTAACGTTGACATCAGGACGTCAAACACCTCAGTCCCCACCCCCTCCCCGTGACCATAGGTGCTGTAAAGTGCCAGAAACGTCGAGAATTAAAAAAGTCTAAATTAAATGCGATGAAATCTGTAAAATTAGTTTTATTAAAGTAAGCAATTAAAATACTTACATTACACCTGATGGTAAATGGCTAGAGCAGCCCATGCGCATCTCCAACCAACTTCAAATCAAGCAGGCCTCAGACGCGTTATTTTTTTTATAGAATAAGGGTGACAAACGAGCACGCAGTCCACCTGATGGTAAGTGGATGCTGTGGCCCATAGATATCTACATTTATCCTCGATTAAGAATCAAAATTAAGATGCGTTGTCACCCCTGAGGACTGAGATGGAATGCCTCGTTTCCAGTAAAAAGGGTCTCCGGTTCTCTACACTCACCATACGAAACACTACTAGCATTAAGCTGCTATTTTACGCTGGTATTCTGTAAGAGCGTGAGACGTTTGTTAAGGACTACGATGCGGCTCGCGTATCATATTATCGTCTTTGTTTTTATGTTAAATGTCGTAATGAAATTTGCTGCCCTATTTACGACATTGACATACCATTAAAGTGTAAAGTAAAAGTATAAAGTGAAATGTTTTAAGCCAAAAGTTAAGTATTTTTGTTGGATTTATATTAAAAGTACCCGCGAGTACTTTCATTGTTTCTAACGTACCCAAATATGTTAATAAATATCGAATAAAATGTTTGAGGTATTCTAGATGAGTTATAATTTTGCATTCAGTGGAAATTTCACTTGCTCGAGCTTTGTTATAATTTGATAGTTCGTACGAAATATGATTTGCGTGGGCTACATTTTAAAGATCAAAACATTTAGCGATGTACCGAAAAATAAATGTTTAACTTTAACGTGCTATTAATTGAAAAAAATAAGCAGCCTTTTTTGTATACTAATGTGTTGATAAGTACAGTTTACCCCGAATATCATGTAGTCAACAAAATTGGGGTTTGATGTTGAGAGCTTCGTAAAAGGTCACTACAACAATGATCAATGAGAAAGATGTCGTGACGGCTAATTGGACATAGTCAGGTGTGGCCGAGCCCTGGTTCTCACCAGGCTTTTCACTCAATCTCTGAGGCTACGTCGCTGCAGCCTGCTGTTTCTGCTCGCTGGCACGAGTGCAGTGAGACTGCTGGCTGGCGCGAACGCAGGTGAACCGCTCACTGGAGCGCGTTTAACTGGGTGCCTTGTGACTCTTTCTCAAAAGTACAATGCGGACAAGCTAACGTCGTGCCTCTGTCGCGTCTAGCTTGAGTTATGCTAACGTCGTGCCTATGATTTAAGTAGATGTTAAGTTATGCTAACGTAGCGCCTCTGACTTAATCAGTTATTTTTAACCAACTTCAAAAAAAGGAGGAGGTTCTCACTTTGACTGTGTTTTTTTTTGCGTTACCTCAAAACTTTTTTTTAGCTGAGCTGATTTTGATGATTGTTGTTTGTAAACCAGTGCTTATGATGTGGTCTCATATTAATTTGATCAAGATCTGGCCAGTAGTTTTTGAGTTATTCTTAATGATGCGTATTTATTAATATTTGACTTTTAACTTTCCTTTTATTTAAATTGAAGTCGGTTGTACAAAAATTTTAACTTTACCACTTGTGTTAAGTTATGCGAACGTAGTGTCTATGACTTTACTCTGACGACACGTTGTGCTGACGTAGAGCCATTGCTAAGCGCGTCGCCTGTGACCTACGTGGTGCCTGCATCGCCCATGCCGTTGATGGAGACTAATATTTAAAGTTAAAGGGAGCCCGAGGACGGACTCCTGTCAGGAGAGGCCGTGTTGGGAATGAGGGTAAAAAATAAATGGAAATACAAACAAATGAAGGTAGAATGGTTATCTCCCACTTGTTTTAGCAGTATAAAGTATCGCACAGTATCGCACAGGCGACTAAGAGGATCTGTCTGTAATTCTAAGAGTCCCACTGTTGTTACTATGCCCGTTGGGATATTCTACTAGTGTAGGCAAGGAAGGTCGTGTTGCTGAGAGGCTGCCCTGTGTAACATTGAGATGGGTAGTGATGTTGTTGGTTTGCATACTTTGGTGTTATCATGTAATTGGGGTCCTGATAGTAAGCAGGGTTTGTTACCGAGTAGTGTTCTTTTATTTAAATACTTTTGAGGATAATTTCTAACATCAGAAGTGGAATAGTTTGTTACAATATATAAACACGTATCGTGTGATATGATGTAGCAGGAAAGGACTGTCTCTGCACTAGCCGCAAGATGGCAGCTCCGATTTTCAGCCAACTTAAAAGAAACATATTGGTAAACTAAAGAAAATATCATACATTCATAACAATACACATATTAAAACCGATAAATCTGCCCATTCGAGATGGGTACTACCGCAAATTCATTTCCAGCGCCCTTTAAAAGTGAATGCATCGAGCAGTTAGTGAAGTAAGTTATAAAATCCAATGTTAAAGTTGCAATCCTCGTTCAATCGACGGATAAAAGTAGTTGAGAGCTTGAGAGAGATGTTATTTCACGAAGAGCACGGTTCAGTTTGTTGTTTAGGTTTGCTTCAGTAAGCTGATGCTTTTATATATACAAGCTACTAGAGCTAAACTATACTATATTATAAACACTGTACACATGCCATGTAGCGGCGGAGTAAGAGAATCCACTGCGCTCAAATATCCCGTGAGTGTCGCAAGAGGCAGTAGAAGGAAATGCAACGGGAGATGAGCAACATCTTCCTGACAACAATTTAATAATAATAATGAATGCCTCGTGACAGTCTAGTTGTAAATGCGACTGCTGATCATGAGATCCCGGGTTCGAATCCCAGGTCGCGCCAAGAGTTGTGTTGAGGTTTTCCGTCAAGAAATTCTTAGCAGCTACCCGGAGTCAGAAAGTTGGTGGTGTCTCATCCCCGTGTCTCGTATAGCCTGTAAATCCATTGGTCCTGAGCCTGATCTCTCTCCAGTGGTGTCAGCTTACCGTCACATCGGATTATGAGAGTGAGGGAATAGAGAGTGCACCTTTGCTTGCGCATACACTTAGGCACTATAATCCTGTCCTGCGCCGTTGGCTAGTCTCCGTTGAGGCTGGCTGCCGTGACCGAAATTCAGTCGGTAAAAAACCTGCGATTACCAACCAGCCTGCCAAGCATGGCAAGGATAGATCTCCTTTGCAGTGGACTTTTGACTGGCTGTAATAAATGATTAATTATGAATAAGTACATACAAGTGTACACCAGATGGTGGGTCTGCCCAAATGACATTATATGCGTTGTCAGCCATGAGGACTCATTTACCAGTAAAATCCGTGTATTACGTTCATCAATCACCATACGAAATACATTGTTCTGCTATTAAGCTGGTATTCTGTGTGAGCTTGGCCCTCTCCCGATAAAGCCGATCTATTCTGGCTGCAGCCATAATTCAGTTTCAGCATGACTTCACAACGTATAATATCGTAAATATTATAGTGGTAATTTAAAATTGACTTATTAGTGTTAGTACTCCTCTTATACCTAGGAGGCCGACTGGGTAGGTATTACCCTCATACCTATTTCTGCCGCTTAATAGCAGTACTTGTGCCGCTGTGTTTCGGTCTGAAGGGTATAGAGAGCCAGCATAATTTTATCTTAATCCTCAGTGATGACAACGCATATGGTGTAGAGAACCGAAGACCCTTTTTACTGAAAAAAAAGCCTTCCATCTTAGTCCTCACGGCTGACAACGCATCTGCATTTTGATTTGCAAACGAAGATAGATGTGGATGTCTATGGCCACAGAACCACTTACCATCATCAACCGGTCTCCGGCTCTCTACATTCGTCATACGAAACACAGCAGCATTAAGCTGCTATTTTACGCTGTTATACTGTGAGAGCGTGGTCCTACCCCGGTCGAGCAGACCCATTCGTGCTACAACCATAATATAGCTGAAACGTGGCTCTACCACCTAAACCTTCTATACTATAAGTTCATTTGTCACTTCAGTTTATAGTATAAAAAAAACGAAATTTTTATCCGTTTTTAACTTTGTTATCATTAAACAAAATCAATGACATAAAACAAATACCTGGTAAAAGTAACGTTGACCTAAACAAATTTAAATATAAAATTAATCTAAAACTGCAAAATACCTTTTTTGCGGTAAATATACAATTGTTAACATTGCTATTAACATTGTTCGTAAAGCTTTCGGGATGTTATTTGGGTCGTTTGACAGTTTACTTTCAAGGGACGAAAGTTTATTGGTGGCTTATTTGTATGCCGAACGCTGTATGCAGGGTAAATTGGTGAACAACCTTATTATGTGCCTTTTGTGAAGTAGCTAACCACAGCGGCAAATTGAACCCTTCGTTGTTTTAGTTTCGATGCTTTAAAAAAATTGGGTTGAAAATTCAAAACTAAATCACGTCGTCACTGCTTTCGACCTTTTTAAACGACCTTTTAGTACAACATATTCTCGTTTGAAACCTAACGAACCAAATGCTTGTTAAAATTGTTTTAAACTCAAGAGTGTACCTAGCTACCGCTATATCTGCTATATTAATTAAACAAAACCCCCGTGCTAGAGGAGCTTGGGTCTTATGTCCCTATCTATATATATGTTATTTTTTTAATCTACTACCGTTTTAATGAGACTCCTCTGACTGGAGAAGAAACGGCAAACGGAACTCTGCAGGTATCCCCTTTAACCTTTTTTTGTCATTTCTATATTCATTCATTCATTAAAGCCCATTACTGAAAATAGGCCTCCCCCATAAATTGCCTCGTAGGGGGGATATTTGCGAAAGTTGCCACGCTTGGCAAGCATCCGCAGTTTTTTATTATTATGGACTGTTATTAATTATGTTTTTATTGCTGTTAAAACAGCATAATAATAAATGCTGTTTTTAACCGACTTCAAAAAGGAGGAGGTACTCAATTCGACTGTATTTTTTTTTTGTGTTACCTCATTACTTTTTTCTAGAGGAACCGATTTCGATGATCCTTTTTTTATTTGAAATCTGGTGTTTCTCGTGTGGTCCCATATAAATTTGATCAAAGTCTGACCAGTAGTTCTGGTGATATCCTTAATAATTTATATTGAAGTCAGTTGTATAATTTTTTTTTTATTTTACCATTTGTTTTTTATGTTATCTAAGGTGCAGACCTCACCCGTGCGAAGCCGAGGCAGATCGCTAGTAATAAATAATAATTTTAGTGGTGTCGACCGGAATCGAAATAGTTCTTGGTGTTTTATGAAAGTAACTGCTAGTGGCCGTTGAGCTGCTACGACCCTATTTATCATAATGATTATTACCAAAAGAGATGGTTATCCTGAAACAGTGGTGTGTCACGCCACGCTGCCGGACCCCCGTCCATACACATTATCCTAAACCAACCGACCGAAAAATCGATTTTCATTATGCCCTGTTTACATAACAATTTAACGCTAATGTCTAAATTACGTATGCATTATTCAAACCCAAAAATACATTCACTATTGCATTGATAACTTGGTACAGCTACAGTTCTTTATTATGAATGCAGCACGAATGGGTCAAGTCGACCGAGGAAGGGCCAAACTGTCACAGAATACCTGAGTAAAATAAAACCTTAAAGGTTATCGCACACTACGACGCCCCGGCACTGGACCAGCACCAGATCAGCACCGCCTCAACTCTCGCCGTCAACGAGTCGCCAGCTCGGCGTCGGTAGGGCGTCCACTTTTCGTCCGCGCAGCGTCTACGAGTGGACAGCACGCCGTCAGACAGTGGACAGCGCGTGATCAACGCGCCGACCACGCGAGCCGTTGTAGTGTGCGATGACCTTAATGCTGCTGTGTTTTATATGGTGAGTGTAGTAAACCTGAGGCTTTTTTATTGGTAATGAGGCATTCTATATCAGGCCCGTATTAATAAACGTTACTCAACGACGAACTCAAGTGCGTAATCATTTGATACGCACTCATTACGAAATCAGCATCTCAAGATCGTTGATAATTAATAAACACATAAAAACAGTATCTCAAAACGCTACTTACTAATGTACTTAGGAATACTGTTCTGTGACTTGTACTTAGTATACACACTTAAGAGTCGAGTTACGTTTATTAATCAGTGTGGCACTCAGCTGATATCGTAAACCTAAACCGCATCTTGAGATATGTTTATTAATAAGATCATAACCTCAAGATTGTACTCAAGTGCGTGTACTTGAGCTGAGTAACGTTTATTAATACGGGTCCTAGTCTTTATGGGTGACAACGCACCACATTTAGATTCTTGTTCTTAGTTCTTTGTTCTTCAGTATCGTCAGGCTACAAAATCCATTTATCAAGTCTACTGTGCTCGGTTGTCACTTTTTAACCAACATCAAGAAAAAGGCATCCCCTTCTTTACGATTCGCGATATCTTGTCAATTGTGAACTGATTTAGATAATTATCTTATATTAAAAATATGTACCTACTTCAGGGGTGGTCGGAATTTGGAGAAAAAAATTCCACCTCTAAGAGTGGCAAATTGAGGACAAGATTTCTAATGTAACTAGACGACATTGAGGTTGTGATAACTATCACCTTAAAATTTACTCAAAGATGTAAAAACTAGCTTTGAATAAAATTTAAAAACTCACTTCAAAGAACAAGAAATAATAAAATAATTTCACATTCTAAAGTTTTTCTTTCATAGGATAGGATGACAAACGAGCACACAGGCCACCTGATGGTAAGTGGTTGCTGTGCCCATAGACATCTATCCTCGATTACGAATCAAAATGCAGATGCGTTGTCACCCGTGAGGACTAAGATAGAATGCCTCTTTTCCAGTAGAAAGGGTCTCCGGTTCTCTACACTGACCATACGAAACACAGCAGTGTTAAGCTGCTATTTTACGCTGGTATTCTGTGAGAGCGTGGTCCTTCGCCGGCCGAGCCGATCCATTCGTGCTATAAAATATACCACTAATATAGCTGCAACATGGCTCTCCCACGTATAAAAGTCGGTACCTACTTTAATTCTTCTTTACTAGGTCTTAGCACCGAATTCAGAATGTGCAATGATGTTCTTAGAAGTCGTTTCTTGCTTTTTATTAAAAACTAATCATTTTCTTACAAAATTAATAGACTTTCATAGTGAATGCACCTTGCAACGTGATTAAAAAGATAATATTTCTTTAGATTCCTGTTAGAAGTAAATTAACAAGAGAATGCTCTTTCTATGTATACTCGTATCATTTGCACACTTGTTCACAGTTGCAGTCAAGGATATCAAAGTTTGAACTATAATAGCCACAGAGCTGACTTTGTAACTAGACTCGTATTGTTAAAGTTTAACTGTAGGGAAAGCTTTTCCAACACTGTGTAATGTAAGACCTGAAGAAAAGTTTCAAGATAAATAGAAAACAAAGATACCTAGCTATGTCACATATCATCGCATGCCTATTCATAATTTTGGTGTTCAATATTGATATAAAATTTAATGGCTTGCAGCATCACGTAAGTTAAAGAATCTATCACACTGTTTTATTACCGTTACATCCTATTAAAGTTCACTGCTGAACATAGGCCTCCCCCACAGATTGCCTCATAGGGGGATATTTGCCATGTATTTGTCTTAGTTAATTTATACGTGGTAGAGCCATGCTGCAGCTATATTAGTAGTATAGTTGTAGCACGAATGGATCTTCTCGACCGGGGAAGGACTACGCTCTCACAGAATACCAGCGTAAAATAGCAGCTTAACACTGCTGGGTTTCGTATGGTGAGTGTAGAGAACCGGAGACCCTTTTTACTGGAAAAGAGGCATTCCATCTTAGTCATCCCGGGTGACAACGCATCTGCATTTTAATTCTTTATTGAGGCATTTTGATACTTTGTAGATGTCTATGGGTCACAGCAACCACTTAACATTAGGTGAACTGTGTGCTCGTTTGTCACCCTATCCTATAAAACTAAAATTTCCACGCTTGGCGAGCGGGTTTATATAATTAATCGTTATTAGGAAGACGCTGCTGCCCATCTCCTTATTTGTTTCCCTCTGTCGCCTCTTACGACACCCACTGTTTTCTAACATGGTATAATAATAGTTGGGTAAATTACAGAAAAATCTCAAGGCGCCCAATAGATGGTCATATAATCATCACGTATCAGCCAGGCATACAAGACTCCAACAGGCCATGGTAACAATAGTTACTGCTGTGATCTGGTAGCGATTACGACAAATACTTCCAACAAAGAGAGGGAGACATGTCATATGAATTTATTAAGTGGTTGTTCTCTTTTTCTGTCTGGTAGTCCATCTGGGTAGGTGTCACACTCTTATATATTTCTGTTACTGGGTGCAGTACGTGTACTGCTGTGTTTCGGTCTGAAGGGTATATTGAGTCTGTATTACAAGCTGTGAGACATTCCATCTTAGTCCTCAGAGACAAGGCATTTAAAACCTTCTTTGATTGAAATTGATTGCACGTTTCTATTGGCTGCAGTGGCCACTTACCATAAGATGGACTGTAAGTTCGTATTTTCACATCGATTTCAAAAAAATTAACTGTGAACGTATACGAGCTGATGAATAAAGAATGAAAATCCAGCTGATGATAAATGAGATCACGACACGACTTGCCGTTTAGTGACGGTGTAAGAATATCCACTATCCCATATCGTCCCGTGGATGTCGTAAGAGGTGACGTAGAGAAACTAAAGCAGAAGAGGGGCAACAGCATCTACAATTCAGAATAATAAAAAACTGTGGTTGCTAACCCGCCTGACATGCGTGGCAACTATGGCAAAAGCCTCCCTATGAGGCAATCTATGGGAGAGGCCTATGTTTAGAAGTGGACTTTTATAGGCTGTAATGGATGGATAATGGAATCTCACGACAACTTCATTTCATGTGGTGATATATTATTATACTAAACGTCATAAAAGCCGAACAAAAAGCGTGACAATTATTCCAAACAAAACAATGAGTAGAAAAACGTCCGGTATGTAATCGAATCAGCCGCGCTGAAGCGAAATTCGAACACAAAAACCAAACAAAAACTCATTATCATCCGTCATGAGCATGCGTCTAACGTAATGAGAGTTTCATTTTGTAGTGGAGCGAAACGGTATTAGAAGTGCATCGAACATTGTAACAGCATGGACTGCAGAGAGCGCTTTAGTTGTAAAACAATATTTTAAAGTGTTGCGTTTTTTAGCCGACTTAAAAAAAGAAATAGGTTTTAAGTTCGACTGTATGTTCCTTTTTTGTATGTAATTTATGCGTCAATTGTGAACCAATTTTAATGATTTTTTTATTAAATAAGTTATACCTCAGGATAGTCCCATATAAATTTAAGGGTTGGAAAAATTGGTGATGTTGTTTTAATGTAACTATTTTGACGACATCCTAATTATTTATGAGCTTGTGATATTCCTTAGTCTACTTAGGAGGGTCAAAAAATTTAACTTTAATATAAGGTAAAAAGTTTAATAAAAAGTAAAGCTGTTAAAGAATGCCTTTTAAATTTAGAGAAAAAATTCCATCTCTAAGGGTAATATAAATAGATGATAAAGTTTCAGACAATATTCTAGTTTTTGATTTGAGCTTGTGATATTCCTCAGCTCACTCATAAAATTCAAAAATTTAAACTGTCAACAAAAGGTTAAAGCCGGTGGAGAATGCCCGTAGGCATTAAGTCCACCATTTTTACAGGGGAATGCAATAATGATTTAAAATGAAATACATAATAAATAAAACTTCAAGTAACTAAAAAGTATATAATAATTTCCACGTTTTAAAATGATTTCATAGCCTTATAAGTCGGAGATTGAATTCTTTTATACACTTTGTCTTAGCAACAACTTCCGAAGCTATCACGTGGAAATTATTTTATTCTTTTAGTTTTAAAGTCTGTTTTAATTTTTATTAACAGTTTATTTTTTTTTTTTTTTTTATTGTTATATACTAGCGGATATCCGGCGTGTGCTACTACGCTACAAAATAAATACATTTTGTTCATTTGTTGGAAAAAAAGGTAATTTTATTTATTTATTAACTTTTTTACATACTGCCTAATGCATAGTGGTCTAAAACCATCTTCGCATTATTCACATTTTGAAACTTTTCACATCGGTTGAAAATTTTCAAAGTCTATAACGGACATAGGTAGAAACATTTTTTGTGTTTTATATGGATAGTGTATATTCCATAGATTACCTCATAGGGTGGATTTGGCCTAATGCCAATGCTTGGCAAGCGCGTTACATTTGCTGTTTCAGCTGCCCATCTCCTCTTTCAGTTTCTCTCTGTCACCACTTACGACACCCACGGGATGATACTCTCAAAATTTTGGTTTTGAAGGTTCTGTTTAAGTGCTTACCTAACCTACTCGAAAACAACAATGTGGTTGTTTAGAGGAGATATTTATTTATATATGTGTACTACTTTGGCTTTGCGTTCTTTTACATAATTTGTGTGACTGCGTCGTTGATTTCTAGTTGAATTTGTAAGTCGCGATTGCTGCTCATATGATAGAAAGTATTACCAAGTCGGCCCAAAAAAAAACTTTACGTTATTGTGTTTTTTTCAACCGACTTCAAAAAGGAAGAGGTACTCAATTCGACTGTATGTTTTTTTATGTGTTTTACCTCATAACTCCTTTTTGGTGAACCGATTTCGATGATTATTTCTTTATTTGAAAGCTGGTGCTTCTCATGTTGTCCCATATAAATTTGATCAAGGTTTGATTAGTAGTTTTTGAGTTCTCCTTAATAATTTATATTGAAGTCGGTTGTACAAAATTTTAAATCTACCACTTGTTTTGTCAAGAAGTTCTCAGTAACAGCCCGGAGTTAAGAAGTAGATGGTGTTTCACCCCCGTAACTCGGAAAATATGTAAATAGATTGTACGCCTGATCTCTCTCCGATCGTGTCGGTTTGTCGTATGAGAGTGAGGAAATAGACAGTGCACATATGCTTGCACTCAGGTGCACTATAATCCTGTACCGCGCAAATGGCTAGTCTTCGTTAAAACTGACCACCGTGATCAAGAATTAGTCTGGAGGACATTAGATATTTGCATATTATGCAATATACATTAGACTCATACTTTAAAATATTTAAACAACACCAACTTCCGAATAAAAGTAAATTTGTAACCAGTATACGTCCTATTGCTACCCACAATGATGGGAGGCCTCCTATTATTTCCTAGAGGTCTGTGGACCAATTACTTTGCCGCGCTTCATTTTGCGCGTTGGTAGACTTCACAGGTTTTTGAAATGTTTTTATATCTAAGATATGCCGGTTTCCTCACGACGTTTACTTCACCTCCAAGCAAGTGTTAAATCAGCGCAAAAGTTTGCAATTAACCATTTCATTGGAGCAGACGGGGATCGAACCCACTTGCTCGCGAATTTGACTACCCGCTTAATACCTGTACTGCGCTTAGCCCCTGTGCTACCACGACTCGAATAAACTTTCGAATAATAAACTATGAACGATATATTATAGCACCCAATGTAAAGCTTGAAATGCGTTAAAATCGGAAGTATGGTAGGAAGTAACAGAGAAAGGTAAAGACATAGGGTAAGCTCGCAACTCAACAAGACTCAAAAGTTAACAATATGTCTTCATCTTCTTCTCTTCTTCATCAGCTCGTAAGAGCTACTGGAAATGTACCACCCTACTAGACATGTACAAATACCACTCCCTTGTCCCATAGGAGTATTTGCTATGTTATAGAAATTTACTTACGCGTCGTTATTTATTTTTGGGGTTGTTTGCTTGACGGCCTCGTCGATCTAGTGGACCTAAACGCGGCTGCTGATTATGTGGTCCTCAGTTCGAACCCCGGTTCGGGACAAGAATCATTTATTAGGTTTTTCTGTCAAGAAATTCTCAATAACAGCCCGGAATCAGGAAGTCGGCGGTGTTACACCCCCGTGCCTTGGAAGACACGTAAAGCCATTGGTCCTGCTCACGATCTCTCTTTTACTGTCCCATCGGGCTATGAAAGTGAGGGAAATAGAGAGTGTACTTGTGCTTACGCATAAACTAGAACACTATAATTCTGCCCTGTGGAGATGGCTGGTCTCTGTTAAGACTGGCCACCGTGACTGAAGTTCGGTCCGAAGGAAATTATTATTATGTTTGTGGATAACGATTACGAAACACGTACACGAATAGAGCACAAAACAACGCATTACTTATTATATCTTATAACGTAATTTGAAACGCAACTTGCAAGAAAAACTGTGCAGTGCATCATATGGTCTTCGTGGAAACAAAAAGTACAAAAACCGCACTATCGAACTTCATCCTTACTAATAATAATATAAAGAGCACGTGGGTGTGCGCACGCGCCGGCCGCGCAACCACAACGCCAGGTGAGAGCTTAAACATCTGCCGGTCAGACGCGAGATTACCCTGCCCCGTGGACTGGTAAAGTAAATTAAAAAATACATATTCATTTTATCATATGACACTCTATCATATATTATGTCAACTTAATTAAGTCAACAAGCTGAATCTATAACTACTACACATGTATTCCCCTAAAACAGTGTTACGAACCTTGAGCCGCAACGAGTAATAAATTATTTATTTATAAAAAAAATATGAATTTTATTTCCATAAATATTTATTTTAGTTTATATTACTTAATATTTTTATATTTATAACGGAATTGTGTTGAACATAGAAAAATACGTAATAGTATTAAAAAAGGTTGAGTGCAACGGGATCTGGCGCTATATTGTGTCTTTATTTTTAAAGTAGGTAGTTGAGATAAAGGCCAAGTGGATGTGGGGATGGAGCCGCAAAAAATATTCACACAATGTACGGGACATTGTGTGAATATAACTTATAATCTGTTTGCATATAGAATCCCTTTCGCAGCAGTAAATTGGATTGTAGAGTAAGTAACCAACAGAGAGCTATAGCTCTTTTAAATTAATTTGTAATACTTATCATGAAACTTTAAATTAAAATATTTCATAGTCATTAAAACAATATCTAAATATAAATTTGTTCTAATGTATTCGTATTTGTGTCACTTCAAACTCAATTTATCATTAAAGTTTGAGGCTAGCAGGTTTAGATAGGAATGACTTTAAACATGGTGCAACTTCTTTAAAAACGTCACATGCCTTATTTCTCGTACATGCAGGTTTCATCAACATGTTTTTTTCCGCTATACACGTATTAAATTACGTAATATTAATACATCTAACCATTTTAGTGGTGCTATCGCTGCTATTTGGCGGCAGGATGTCAAGGGTATAGAGAGCCAGGACAATTATTGGCTGTAAGGCATTCCATCTTAGTTCTCAGATGTAACAATGCATCTGTAGCCTTCTTTGTTCGAAGATGACTGCAGGTGTCAATGTACTGCAGTAACCACTTACAATCAGGTAGGCTGTAAGTTGGTTAGTCATTTACGTTTTATAAAAAAAAAACTCATAATGTTCTCTACCGTCATAGAGCACGTGATAAATGAACACTTAATATTGAAATTACCAATTTCCAATTTCAATGACACCAGCGATTATTGAATGAGGTTTGCTCGCGTCCTATGATAATTTAAGGCTAGTGGTTAACTCTTAGGATACTATGGCTCATGGCTAAATTTGTTTCAAAATAATGAAATGTGATAAAAATGAACCAGAGCAATGTGAAATTCCTATTCACATGGACAAAATCGATCGTGCTTGTGATAACGTATCCAGGTGACCACTAGATCACGCAGCTGTCAAGCCAAATAACTTACTGATGACCATAGCCTTAGAAGCGTATTAGTATATTAGTATTATCAAATATCAACGAAGATGAATCAATGTACGATCACCGAAATTACTATCTATTTATTAGCCTACTAGCTGTTTGCCACTAGGTGTAAATTACACGTTAGTAATAATATTCATAAAAGTTGTAGCACGAATGGGTCAGCTCGGCCGGGGAAGGACCACGCTCTCACAGAATACCAGCGTAAAATAGCAGCTTAATGCTGATGTGTTTCTTTTGGTGAGTGTAGAGAACCGGAGACCCTTTTTAATGGAAAAGAGGCATTCCATCTTAGTCCTCACGGCTGACAACGCATCTGCATTTTATTTGCAAACGAGGATAGATGTAGATGTCTATGGACCACAGCAACCACTTACAATCAGGTGGACTGTGTGCTCGCTTGTCACCCTTATCCTATAAAAAATAAGTGTCCTATGCCCTATTCCATAAAATTATCGACTTTTATGTCAAATTTCATTAGAATCCGACCAACCGTTCAAGTGTGATTGAAACACTAACATTGAAACAAAAGTAGGTTTCACATTTTATAATAAATTAAGATGATACCCAAGAGGTGACGACGAATCCAATATCAGGCTACAGACGCAATCAAATATCACGTTTATAAATTTCACAGTAATTAAAATTAAGCGACAAGAGAAATTATATTCCGAAACGAAGCGTTTGCATAATGTTGTATTACTCCAGAACTGAATTTTTCACTCACAGAACACAGATAGACAAAAGAAATTGAATTTTAACGAAGACAAATTAAAGTGAGGCGGAATCAATTACTGAAGATTTATTTTCGCCAAGAAAAAAAACTGGATAAGTACGTGGGGACCGAGAGATGTAAATTGAATTCGTATTAACTTGAACTTTCTTAAAACGACTTCGTTGAAAGAAAATTAATTCTGTTCACATTATTTGTACATTTTTTATACCTTAACGTTAACACCACCACAATTTATAAAATTAAAAAGACGCGAATGAAATGACGACGATCTTACCCATAAATACCACGATCCTCCCCATGAGACTTTATTGGCTTTTATATTCTTTCATGGTTTAAATTAGCCATTAACTAGGTTAAATAAAAGCCTATCATTTACCTCACCGAAGCATAGCCCCTTCTCATTTCTGAGGGAGTTTTGAAGCACGGAAGAGTCTGCTGCGCTGCACCAAAGCTTGTTGATGGACTACTTTACATGCGCTCAAAATGTTTTTAGTTTCTCTGACATGCAAATTTCCTCTTATCCTTAGCGCAATGCACATATTATGCTAAATTGGCATTTAAATTTCCATTAACAATTTTAGTGTTTCAGCTCCTGAGATAGCGCAGCTCTTGACTAACGGGATGGTAGCGCTTACTATCAGGTGGGATAGTAGTCAAGTGATTATTCAAAATAATAGTTAAAAAATGGTGGTCATGATAATCGTGTTTATTTAGGAATATCGACTGTATTTTTATACAATTAAGGGTTAAAAATAGTACTACACACAAGACATGTTTGCCGATAGATATCTACATCTATCCTTGAATAAAATTCAAACTGCAGGTGTTCCCCTCTTTAAGAACAAGATAGAATATATCGTTATCAGTAAAAATGGTCTCCGATTTCAGATCCGGGCACGCGCCATGCTAAGGAACAGCTTAAGACTGCTACTTTATGAGAAACCAGATTCTACGAGAGCGTGATCCTTGCCTGATCGAACCGACTCATTTCTGCTGAAGCCATAATACAACTGCAATATGCTATGTGACTTTGCCACGTTCATCAAGTAACTTAAAAAGGGTGGCCAATCAGGCGGGGTAATACCTCAAGAAGAAGTGTTGAAAAATTCACTTTTGATAAAAAGTTTCACATTCTGAAGTTGGTGCTAAGACATATTATATGGAAGAATGACTTCAGAATGTGAAATTCTATTATTTTTTAGTTCCTTAAAGTCCTTGAAGAAGTGGATTGATATCTTATTGAATGTCTAGTCTAAAATAGTTACTTTAAAAACTTCATTTTCTATTTTGTCGCCCTTAGGGGTGGAAATGCTCTGAATTTATATGGGACTACCCCTAAAGAAATCTATTTAATAAAAGATAATCATCAATACCGGTTCACAATTGATGAAGATATCGCGTAATAACATACATACAAAAAACATACATTCAATTTGTAAGCCGTCTTCTTTTTTAAAGTTAGCTAAAAATTATATTATTATTTCGTCACACCAATACCTTTGAGTCTACAGTTACAATAAGAATCAAATTCTAAAGATTTTTTTATTAATATAGTTGCGTCCATCTTAAAAGAAACAACTACAGACATCTATTGGTGAAAGTAAGTTTTACTAAGAATGCTAAGTTACGAGTACCTACGGTAATTAACACTAGATACTTATACAATTGCATTATAGTACTGCCATCTGTTGATAGCAGTTGTAAAGCTTTGTCAGCTTTTACAAGCATTTTAAAATAAATTTAATTACATAATCCATTTTATTATTTACATATTTTATTTCTACGCAGGAGGGAAACTAAGAAAAAAAAACAACGAACTAAAGAATGTTAAACAATTGATAAACATTCTATGTACTCACAGAATCGAAACTCTTAAACTGCTTATCTTATTCTTATTCATAGATATAATTAATTCGTATTAATAATTATCATAATACGCAAACGGATCCAATAACCAGAATAATTCGGCGTAATTAGTGAGGCCCAGTGAAAAATGCATTAAATAGATATAAGGTTCAATGACTCTACCCTTTAATGCTTTTATGCCGCTTATTTTTAAAGTTATTTTATGAAAAACATCATGTTGTGTGGCATATGCCTGACATGCTTTCCTTAATTGAAGTTTTAGTTCAGAATTTCATGAAAACTCCTCCCTTTCCACCGCCTCGAAATAGGTACATTATTCGGATCAAATTCTCTCATCTCTAGACTGTGCAAATTGATGACTAAATATAGCAACCGACTAGATACTCGTATTCACGCTTCCACATGTAACAAGATATGTACGTTCTGTTATAACTAACTCCCATATAAAGTCATTTTTTATTTTATTTTCAATAGCTTATTAATGTTAATCTTTATAAGAATTATATCCACATCTCATTTATTTAGATAAATGTTTGTTACATCTAGATTTTGTAATATGAATTACCTATTTATGTACTAGTGCAAACTAATGTTGGTGAATCAATAAATAAATAAATAAACTTCTTAGTTACAGTAAGCAATGTGCATAACGTTTAACATACTCGTAAAAGTCAGATTTTGCGACGTCTACAGTCCAACTAATATCGATACTAATCGACATGATTAACGAAAAGTTCATTGAGCAGAATTGATAATCATTTGTGGGAATTATTACAATAATTATTGTTTTTCTTTCCAGAGAAATCGGAAACATTTGGCCAGTTTATTTATTAACATTTGGCCAGTTTAATAAACTTTTAATTTATTCATATTTTTTTCATGAAATGCTATAGCTAACTCGCAAGGTTAATACTGTTTAAAAAAACCCGAGTGCGAAAAATTTACTAACAATACCCGTTATACGATTATATAAGAACTTTATTACAGCTTTATTATATATAAGTTTTGAAAATTTAAGCGAGAATGGTCGCTAACCAACTTTAAATCGTTATAGATCCTAAATGGTCATTCAAAATGAAAAATGACTAGAGAAACCTAAATATGATTTTTCAAAGACCTAATCAATGATATCCCACTTGACATATGTAGTTCGTCTATCTACTTTCATTTTTTTCTTTTAAGCAATATGGCGTCTGGTTGTCGCCATATTGAATTTTGATTACTGTCATGTCTTTAGTGACACTCACAAGATTAAGAAAAATCGAATGACGTAAAAATCATCAAAATCGGCCCATGCGTCTGGTCTCTAGAGCGCCACAAAGGAACCAACATACATACATAGGCTGATAAACACATTACCCTTCGCAGTCGGGTAAATATATTTTTTATTATGTATAAACAACTGTACAAGTCTCAAACAACAAGGTTCTCTGCTATGAGTATGGTCTATAATTATTGAGATCGCTAATCACTACACTTCCACTAAATTGCAGACTTAGTAATTTCCGTAATGGATGCTACGTTTGCGCATTAGAGGTTCATACACAGTTTGAATGCGCAGCCGTGTTTAATAACAAAGAAGTAACCGAATAGAATGAGGAAAAAGCCGTTATCAATACTGCTTATCACATTCACAACTTGGGTTCAATGTAACCTAAAACACATGACAATCTGTCCTAAGCCACCTGTCTTGATTGAATCATTACATTAAGTCTAGTCCGACTAGGTATGTCCAGCTTCGGCCGAGAGGTCAATCGACGGATTCAAGTGGGCTGGGCAGCGTTTGGGACATCCTGACACATCTTGTTGTCAGGTATACCTCAAAACTCAAAAACAAGATTATACAACCATTGCGTGTTGCCAATAATTACATATAGACCTGAGACGTGATCCTTCACTGCTGGCCGTATGAGGAAGCTCAAGATCGCTCAGCGATCTATTGGGAGGGCTATGCTCGAGGTTTCTCTGCGTGATAGACTGAAATGAGTATATCCGCAATAAAACTGGAGGAACCGACATAGCCCAACAGATTAGTAAATTGAAATGGCATGTGCCGGCCATATAACTCGAAGAGTCGACAACCGACGGGGAGAAAGGTTTTCGAGTAGAAACTTCGTACCGGTAGGCGAAGTGTAAGGCGGCCCCCCACTAGATGGAGTGACGACCTGGTAAGATGCAGGAAGTCGATGGTTGCAGGGGGCTCAGGACCATGCTTTGTGGTATTTCTTGGGGGAGGCCTATGTTTAACAGTGGACTTGTGAAGGACTGCAATGATGATGATGATGGTTTAGTTAAGTAACATATTAGAATAAAATATGTACTACAGAATATTTAACAATTATAATTAAAAAATATAGTTTGCCTTCAAGAGAGATAAGACACCAGTATTTTTTATTAAGAGTGGTGTTCAGATTTTTTGTATGTACCACTTACCTAACATTTAGTGATTCGTAATCTGCTCTCTCATTCTTATGACTTATGTATATGATAGAAATTCTCAAGTTTATCCGTTACCGATACATTCTGTTAAAGTCCACTGTTGAACATAGGCCTGCCCCATAGATTGTATGTAGCAATTCAAGGGGATATTTGTCACAGTAGCCACGCTTGGCAAGCGGGTTGGCAACCGCAGTTTTTTATTTTTAGTCGTTATTAAGAAGACGCTGCTGCCCATCTTCTGATTTGTTTCCCTCTGTCGCCTCTTACGACACCCACGGGATGATATGAGGTAGTGGATATTCTTACACCGCCATTACGCGGTTAAGTTTTTCAACCTACATTATTCTTTAATGTCCTTTATTAATTGAATAAAACTATTTTTTACGGATTTTATCGCGTTTAATTTAATATTTTATTATTTTAATTCCCGACGTTTCGGGTACTTTACAGCAACCCATGGTCACGGGGGGACTGAGATGTTTGACGTACCGATGTCACAGTTAGCCCGGCTACCTTCAGTTTTTTAATATTAATTTTTGGTTCGATCTACGCAGAATGAGCTTACAGTATCTTGAAGTCTTGTCTTTTAATTTTGTTAATTATAGGATCCCAAGCAGATGACAGCACCAATCCATCTTCTCTATTGAAATTAGGATGTTTTTAATTTCAATAGCCTCGCGTATCATCCTTGGTAGGAATCGGTGTTCTTTTGCGAGGATTTGTGGTCTATCAAATCTGATGTAATGGCGGAGACGATCTTGAACATGTTCACAGACTGCAGACTTCCCAGAGCGTCGGTGCTTCACGTCAGCTATATGTTCTTTCATGCGGGATTTAATGGATCTTTTTGTTTGTCCTATGTAAGGGAGACCACATTCGCAATCAAGCTTGTACACTCCTGCATCTTGTAGAGGGATATTACACTTGACGGATGGTAAAAATTGACTAATCTTCTTCGGCGGCTTGAAGTATGTTTTAATAGAAGCTCGCTTCAAAATGTAGCCAACCTTGTCTGTGACTCCTCTGACATAGGGTAGTACAGCAGGCACACGCTCAACTGTGGTCAATGTCACTCGGTCACTGTGACGTAGGCGCGGGACCCGAAACTTGTTGTCTTGCAATACTTGCTCGACTTGCTGAAGCTCGGCGGCCAGATGTTTTCTGTCACAACGCAACAATGTTAAACGCGATAAAATCCGTAAAAAATAGTTTTATTCAATGTGCAGTGTTCGCGTGAATATAAGAAATCATTATGTCTTTTATTAAGTTTTCTTTAGAATTTTAAATCCAGACGTGTTGACTGAATATTCAAACGGGTCCTAGTTACGGTGTAATATTATTCGTGACGCAAATTTGTTCCTCAACGGAATTATTACACGTAAACTAATTAAGAGCAAGACGCGAACTGATTTTTTGATTAAGCGACCTCATTGGAGTGAAAATAAGATCAAAGGATTAAAAATGCACGTCGTAATTTTATGCATAAGAAGTACTTAAACAGAAAACCGGAAACCGAAAACTTGCATTAAATTTATTACATTACTTGCACGACCTCGAACCCTGACACCATCACCGAAATTAAAATATTTCATACAATAACAAAGTCGAATAATACAATAACTTACTCGAGACCCTTGGTCCGTGGGGTCCTAGCGCTATAAGGTTTTTTAAGGAAATAGCAAAAAGGTTAGTCGACGTCACAGGAGACCGAAGAGCTGGCAGCTACCTCGGACAAAGAATTAGTCTAGCTATTCAAAGGGGGAACGCTGCCAGTATCTTCGGAACCTTGCCTAAAGGGCCTCCTTTTAATAATATATTTTAGTTATTATAATATTTTTTTAAGGTTTTTAGTTTTAGGTTCATTGTTCTAGTATATATTTTATTTTATAAATTGTGTAATACTTAAACGTTTGTAATTGTTAATAAATTTACTAATTTTTTGACAACAACAACAATAACAAATTAATGTTGTTGTGCTTGTTTGGAGCTGTGCTTGAGTGTAGAGAACCTCCATTATACGCTCTAGTATGGCTCTTACGTTTTATTTTTATTTTATGAACTAGCAGCGAAACCCGGCGTTGCCCGGGTCAAAATATATCACACACTTAATGGTTATAAAATCAATTTTTCTATCTTATATATGTACACAAATCCTTGTACCATTAAATCCACGTTGTATATAGTGTATACGAAATCGACTGATTAATTAACTTATTAAAATAATAATGAATCAAATTCAAAAGTTGTATGCTTAAATAAAAAATTATGTTTTATTGAATATATACATATATACATATTTACAGTTTTATAAACGATTAACGAAAAGCATGATTCTCTCTAATTAACGCCAAAATATTGGAATGTTTGGCCCTGTGCTTTATTGATGGTCATACTATAACTTGACCAGGAATTGTAATCGCTTAAAATTGAAAGGTAATCCAGTTGATATTAAAGGTATTCGCGGTATAAATACCGTTTGTACTTTTTCTTTACTCGTTATTATGCTGTCCTCGATGATGTTATTCTGTAGTTGTTTGATGCAGAGTTTAATAGGTACCATTACACAGTTTCGGCGAATTCAGATTTCATATGAAAATGATTGGCGAATCAACTTTCAATATAAGACAGTGTAATGGCATTCCTGGTACATTCAACTAGTTTAAAAATTCGGTAGGGAAATTGACGTTTTCATTTCTCTTCTCCCGAAATCATTTCTTGAATAGTGCTGTTGATTTCGTTGACAATCTTGAAAATTCAAATCATCTAGAAAATTTATAATCTAGAATATTCTAGACCGAGAATAATTAATTTTTAATCATTTTTAGTGTTTGGATATCTGACGGAATTCCCCAGATCATTCATGAAATTTTGAGAAGACTCCAAGACCTCTTAGATCGATTAAAATTATTTTAATCGATTTTAAATATTTAAATAAATTTTAGTACTTTTTAGATTATTTAAAAAAAAGTTCAAAATTTAGATCCATTACAATAATTTGCAAATATTTTTAACATTTAAACATATTTTATAATTTTGAATGATTTAGACATTTTGAAACCATCTAGAACGGTCTAACGTGTTTAAATAATATTGAACATTTCAATATATTTTACAGCTTTTTTGATCAATCTAGAAATATTTAGAATATTCTATAATGATTTCTTATATTTACGCGAACACTACACATTTAAATAAAACTAGTTTTACGGATTTTATCGCGTATATTAACTTATTTTATATTCCCGAAGTTTCGAGTACTTTACGGCACCCATGGTCACGGGGGGGACAGAGCTATTTGACGTCCCAATGTCATAGTTAACCACGGTTACCTCCAGATTAAAAATTATTAATTTTTGTTCCGATCTACGCAGTATGAACTTACAGTATCTTGACGTCTTGCAGTTGTATGCTTGGGTTGGGATTTAATTTTATTAATTATAGGATCCCAAGCAGATTGTAGCACCCAGCCATCTTCTCTATTGAAATTAGGATGTTTTTTGATTTCAATAGCCTCGCGAATCATCCTTGGAAGGAATCGGTGTTCTTTAGCGAGTTTGTGGTCTATCAAATTTAATGTAGTGATGGGGCGATCCTGTACATGTTCTATTAATTATAGGATCCCAAGCAGATGGTAACACCCAGCCATCTTCTCTATTGAAATTAGGATGTTTTTGATTTCAATAGCCTCGCGAATCATTCTTGGAAGGAATCGGTGTCCTTTAGCGAGTTTGTGGTCTATCGAATCTAATGTAGTGACGGGGGCGATCCTGTACATGTTCACATACTGCAGACTTCCCGGAGCGTCGATTCTTCACATCAGCTATGTGTTCTTTAACGCGGGTTTTTTTTTTATCTTTTAGTTTGTCCTATATAAGAGACCACATTCACAATCAAGCTTGTACACTCCTGCATCTTGCAGAGGGACATTACACTTGACTGATGGTAAAAACTGACTAATCTTCTTCGGCTTTGTTTGCTATAATGTTTACTATAATGTCAACTGTAAAATGGCGTCGATAAAGCAGCGCCCTTTTGATCCTTTATTATTTGATTGACTGATGAAGAGCTATCGTATCACAGAGAAATCTATACAAACAAGGCTTTAGTTTTTTAACCGACTTCAAAAAGGAGGAGGTATTCAATTCGACTCTATTTTTTTATGTGTTACCTTATAACTTTTTTCTACGTGAACCGATTTTGATGATTCTTTTTTATTTGAATCTCATGTGGTCCCATATAAATTTGATTAAGATCTGACCAGTAATTTTACCACTTGTTGAGTTATAAGAAAGTGACCATATTAACCGGATGACCACATTACCCTCATATACTATATTAATCTAATCAGGGGTTATTTTCATTCATGTTTTGTAATAACCCTTTTCATACAGTTTTTATACTTGTTTTTAAACATTGAACATTTTCTGAGATTTTCTTGTAAAAGCGTAAGAGTAAATGAAAGACTAAATCTGTGGAGTTTAGAAACTGACATTAGAAGATTATGTTTGTTACTATTATTTAAAATATGAATATCTTATATCTCTATGGTACTTACATCACATTTTCATAAGCATGTTACGAGGCTTACGTATAAATTATTTATTTCTTTAAACTTTTCTTTAAGACACTCTTTGCAATTTAAGTTACAAATTACTCTTAAGCCCTTGTTTGCATAACAAATATAGTTTTAATGTCAGTCTCGTTTTCCCAAAGGAAAATTTCATAAAACATTACGCCATGGAAATAACTGAAATAAACCAATTTAGCTATTTCAACACTGGTGAGACTTCTGATCTTTTTTATAGCATATGCTCCCTGACAATAGTAATTCCAAAAAAAGCAATAAATTAATCCACAACACCCAATTCCTCACCATTGAAGAACAGCTTGGTACTTTTCAATTGTTTCATAATCATTTATCATCATTACAGCCCTTCACAAGTCCACTGCTGAAGATAGACCTCCCCAAAGGAATGCCACAAAGTCTTACTAGGTCGTCACTCCATCTAGTGGGGGGACGCCCCGCACTTCGCCTGCCGGTACGAGGCTGCCACTCGAAAACCTTTCTTCCCCATCGGTTGTAGGTACTTCAGCTTACTAATCCTCGTTTTTAAGTCTATCACGCAGAAAAATCCCAAGCATAGCCGTTTCCATAGCTCGCTGAGCGACCTTGAGCTTCCTAATACGGCCAGCAGTGAAGAACCACGTCTCGGATCCATTGTTCATCATCACTGGCAATAGGCACTTGTTGCACAATCTTGTTTTGAAGTTTTGAGATATGCCTGAATAGAAGATATGTCGTAATCTCCCGAACGCTGACCAACCAAGTTGAATCCATCGATTGACCTCTCGGTCTAAGTTGGACTTACCTAAGGACTATTTGTCTCAGGTAAACATACTCATCAACAACTTCGAGCTTAATGCTCCTAACAACTAGTGGCATAGGCATGTCATGCGTAACGTCCATGTTGTGACATGACTTTTTTCGTCCATTATCATTTTAAGACCTATCCGTTGGGAGACAATATTAAGGTCAATGATCATAGTGCCTAGGTCCTCCAGCGATTCTGCCACAAGGGCTATATCGTCGGCAAATCGAAGGTGAGTGATGTACTCGCCATTAACGTTCATACCGTATCCTTTTCAGTCCAGTAGCTTAAAAACGTCTTCCAATTCAGCGGTGAAGAGTTTTGAGGATATTACGTCTTCCTGTCTTACACCTCTCTGCAGTTGGATAGGTTTCGTACTCTGGTTCTGTACTCGGATAGCCATCGTAGCCCAACTGTACAAACACTTCAGCACTTCGCCATACCGACATTCAACTTGGCACCGCTGAAGGGACTGTAGCACGAGCCAAATTTCGACGGAATCAAAGACCACAAACGCAAGGCAAAGTGGCAGATTGTACTCTTCGGTCTTCTGTACAATTTGTTGAAGGGTCTGTATGTGGTCTATGGTACTAAAGCCTTTTCGGAAACTAGCTTGTACGGGAGGCTGGAAGTCGTCGAGTCTGCGTGTGAGACGATTCGTAATGAATGTGAGCCATTCTAATCTCGCTCAGACTGACACCCGGGCTATCATCGGAATGGTGTCGGATAAGCTTGCTCTTGGATCTTTAGGAGACAGCCACACGCAAGTGTGAGACTTGCGTGTGTTTCCAACAATGACGTGTACTGCTACTTTAAGAACCTCTCAATCTCACTCAATATCTCAGGTGTCCCGGGAACGATGCTATCAAATTTGGTCTTCAGCTTCGATAGATGGCTCTTTCTAGCAGATCTCGATCAAGATTTCCCGTCTAACAGCCATGAGATTAAGATCGGTGAGTTTTTGGGTACTTCTGCGACAGTTCTTGCAGAACTTAGCTCCGACCAAATGGACAGTTTCCACGAGCTTGTCAGTCATAACGTCCACTGCATCGCAGTCTTCTAGGCACTGAAGATGATTTTGTAACTCAAGCCGAAAGTTTTCGGGGATTTGGAATATAGCACGAGGGGGACGGAGCGTTAACTTCATTAGACGTTACCACTCCAAACTAACGTTTTTGCTCAGAGTGCCTCTCGTCATTCGGTGATCACTGCCAGTTTTTACCCTCGCAATCACTGAGACATCACTCCACTTTCGGTGGGGCCGCTTCTGGAAGAAAGAGTTCATCATAAAGAGTCCCAACCTTCTTTCTCCAAAAAGTCGGCCAGCTGATGGCCCCTTGGGTTTTATTTCCCTATCCCGAATTTCCCTACCTTCAGCTTACCGCTCTCTCTTGTGCCTAGTTTCGCGTTAAAGTCCCCCATTAACACCGTACAGTGGGTTTTGGAGGAATGCATGGCTCTAGAGGTATCCTCATACATTTCCTTCACCTCCTCATCGGGATGTGCCGAGGTTGGCGCGTAAACCTGTATGACCTTCAACGAATACTATATGTTGATTCTAAGTTTAAAGTACGCAACCCTCGTCGACACAGTCCCAATCTTTACAACGTTGTTAACGAGAGACTTGTGGACGATAAATCCGACACCTCCTTGAGACAGATGGTCGCCCTCCCGGTGATAGAACAAGTTGCCGGATTCGAGGATAACCGTGTCTTCCCCTCTCTTCGGACCTCAGATAATCCTATAATATCCTAGCGCAACCTGTCTACCTCTTCTTCCAGCTCAGGATCTTCTCGTCAGTCCTCAGGGTGCGTGCGTTATATGTGCCAGGTTGAGTCGTCTTAGGTGGCAACCGAACCTCCACCGGAGATTCTTAGAACCTCTGTCCCACCGTTACCATTGTCGTCACCGTAGCCAGGAGTAGCGGGGCCGCAAGGAACTGGGGGCCGTTTCTGTGTAACTATCGCCATGGGATATATTTTGCCATATTTGCCACGCTTGGCGAACGGATTGGCAACAGCAGTTTCTTGTTATTTTGCTGTTATCAGAAAGATGCTGCTGCCCATCTCCTGCCTCAGATTCCCTCTGTCGCGTCTGACGACACCCAGGGGGAAAATATGGGGTAGTGGATATTCTTAACCGCCACTACACGGCCAATTGCTTAACATTATAAATATATTGTAAATTTCACATTTCAATGCATTTGTAACTATAACATACAAATTGAATATTTTATTCTGTAGTAGGTAGCTCATTTAGTTTTATCTATTTATGTTACCCGTTACCGTTACCGTAGTCTTTATGTTATATTTACGACTACTAGACCAACGACTGCACCGTTGGTCTAGTGATCGTAAACACGTTTGCTGATCAGTTATTGGGATGTTCTGTCAAGAAATTCTTAGTAGCAACCCGGGGTCAGAGTGAGGGAATAGAGAGTGCACCTGTGCTTGCATATACATGCAGTTGGTCACTATAATCATGTGCGCAGATGGCATATCTCCGTTGAGACTAGCTGCCGTGACCGAAATTCGGTCTGGAGGACATTATTACATAACAGGACTACACTACTACTACATTACTACAGGACGAGAATACAATAAATGTACAATAATAAAAAAAGGAAATTATGTATAAATGGACGTCAGGGTGATCTGCTATATCCTCTGGATCCATACTTGACCTTAATTAGACCTGGGTAATCGGGCAAGGAGAATCAAACGATGTAATTCACACAAAATGTAATCAGGGTATTATGACAAAATTGTTAGAGATACTGAATCATTAAACACTGCACCAAGAACGTAGCGCTTATTCGCGATGTGAACAGATTGCCGTCTCGATGCGAACTGCCTCGTCATCCTTCTTTCTTCCCACACTAGCCCTTGGTGTTACGTCAGAGTGAATGACAACCGATTACTTCGACAGATGGCTTTTTGCATATCCAGTTGACGGTCTCAGAGACGCTTACTCAGTTCAGCCACATCTAAAGCCGTTGTAAACGAATAGATAAGAGGTTGCCAAAATGTCACAAGTAATATATCACACGTCCTTACAAGGGACCAAAGTCATACTATCGAGTCTCCTGCCATCGATTTTAAATATTCCACAAGGCTCTAAAATCAAGGAAATATCTATAGAGGCAAAAGCTTTTCGGATAACACCGTTCACAGAACCGTGACGGGACAACCTACCAACACTTTTCTTACATGAAAGTCCATGGAGCCCAAACTCGTCGATGCCACTACCTTCCGCAGCAAAGCACAGGTCTAATGTCTTATTTAAAATTTTATATATATATATAGGGATGAGTCGCTCGCGTCCGTAGGGCTTTCACCACCTAACCCTAGGCCCACCCTACACGTATCCCCCGGGTGGTGCTAAACGAGCAACAAAGCCGAAAGGATAGACTCGGCTCCTCGCCGTATGGTAGCGGCGTAAAAGCTACCACCCCTTAGTTGGCACCATGGGCCAGCAAGTAAAAGAAATGGCCCCGAGTTCCCGGCACCCCTTTAATGGGGCAGGGGTGCGAAGAATCTCCGGGAGAAAAACCGGTGACGAGGTTGGCCACCCGTCACGTTGTCTCCCGGAGGGGCGAAAAGTGGATTGCGGAGGCCCGTCTGGCTACGCTGAATGTATGTGGAGCAATGAATGATAAGATGGATGAAGTATGCGAAATGATGAATGATAGAGGAGTAGATGTGTTATGTGTAAATGAGACGAAACGAAAGGGAAAGGATGCCACTGCACATGGCATGCACCATACCGCTTACTGGTCTGGTGTAGACGAGACCGAGCGGGCATGCCAGGGAGTCGGTGTCAACCTTTCAGAAAGAATGGGTCAATGTGTGAAAGAGTATAAATGTGTAAGCCCAAGGCTGCTATGGATACGAATGAAAGTGGGCTTACAGAAGTTGTTTGTGCTAGGGGTGTACGCCCCAGATATGTCTAAGCCCACTTATATCCGAGAGCAGTTTTGGGACATGGTAAGGATGGTGTTGATGAAATGTAAGATAAATGAAAATATTATGTTAGGAGATTTTAATGGAAGGGTTGGGGTGAAGAGGTCTGGTTATGAAAGGATATTAGGAACGTTTGGCGGTGAAAGTATAAATGAGAATGGTGAAGACCTCCTTACTGTACGTGTGGAAAAGAATATTTTTGTGACGAACACTTTCTTTCGCCATAAGAGGATTCACATGTATACATGGGAAAGAGGTGATGATAGAAGCATGATAGATTTCATAATTGTGGATGAAAGAATGAGGAGCGCACTTGTAGATACAAGGGTTTACCGGGGGTCCAACGTAGGGACGGATCATTACTTGGTCTTATGCCGAATTAATGGTCTATTCAGACGTTGGCGGCATCGGACATCTGTGTCTACCACTGCGTTACAGCGTATAAGAACAGAGAGGTTACAAGATGAAGGTGCAAAAGAGAAGTACAAATGTAGACTGAGAGAAAATATAAGTGGTATGGATGAATTGTGTATGAATGATTTAGACTTGGAGACTGTGTGGTATAATATCAAGAAAGGTTTGGTGGATGCAGCCACCGAAGTATGTGGTGTAAGTAAGAGAACGAATGAAAGGAAAAATAATACGTTGTGGTGGGATGATGAGGTACGGATAGAAGTTGAAGCAAAGAAGAGAGCATGGCTAGATTTACTAGCAACAAAAGCTGATAATTCTAACGGTTGATTGATGAGATTGAAAGAAAAAAGGCAGACTTTAGACGTATAAATAAGAGAGTAAAAGAAGTCGTTGAAAGGGAAAAGCAAGAAAAAACGGATAAGAATGATAGAAGGATATCTGATAACTTCCAGGCAAATATTAAAATGTTCTGGAAACTCGTAAGAACTGCCAGGGGAAATTCAATACAGCCTAGAATGAATGCTATACGAGACGAGAATGGCTGTATGCTGAATGATGAAGTTTCGAATTTAAAGAGATGGAAGGAATACTTTGAAAGCGTGTTTATGAGTGAAGAGTCGTCTGAATTAAGTGAAATAGAAATTCCGAAAGAAGTGGAGAGAGGTAGGGAGATAAGTGTAGATGAAATAATGAAAGGAATGAAAAGCATGAAAGCAGGTAAGGCAGCCGGATATGATAGAGCATCACTCGAAATGCTAAGGGCTGGAGAGGGAGTGGTGGCAGACCTGCTGTACACCTTGTTTAATTTATGTTGGGAACTGAAGCGGGTACCGGAAGACTAGTGCAAATCCGTTATAGTCCCAATATATAAGGGAAAAGGGTCACAGCAGGACTGTAAAAACTACCGTGGCATTAACTTGCTTAGCATTGTGGGTAAACTGTATGCTAAGGTATTAATTAAAAGAGTTATGGAAGAAACTGATGGAAAAATTTGGGATGTGCAAGCTGGATTTAGAAAGGGGATGGGGTGTACGGATCAAGTCTTTTCTATGAGAAGTTTTTGGCCAAAAACCAGAAAGTTTTTTGTGCGTTCATGGACTTGGAAAAGGCTTATGATAGAGTGGACAGGAATGTGTTATGGCAAATACTTAACTCATTTGGTTTGAGCGCTAGTTTGACACAGGCATTAAGGTCTCTTTATAGGGACTCTAATGCTTGTGTCAGAATCAATGGGGTCTACTCGGACTGGTTTGGCATTCAAAAAGGTGTCAGACAGGGCTGTGTAACTCCCCCGTGGCTGTTTAACCTATTTATGGACAGTTGTTTGCAAACTTTGAAAGTTGAAGAATGTGGGTTGAGAATGGGTGAGTTAACCGTCAAATGCCTTTTGTACGCCGATGATCAAGTCATATATGCATCGTCGGCGGCCGAGTTGCAAATGATGGTTACTTTAATGAACTGGTCATTAAAAGGAAGGGGTATGAAAGTGAACGCAAGTAAGACGAAAGTGATGGTTTTTGAAAGAGAAGTAAGTAAAACGTTATGTGAAATAAGAATAGAAGGGGAGATGATTGAACAAGTGGATGAGTTTGTATATTTGGGATGTTTATTTAGCAGGGATGGTAGATATGATAATGATATAGAACGACCAGTGAACGCAGGAAATAAAGTAAATGGGGCTCTACACGCTATTATGAAAAGTCAGAATGTGTCAAAAAAGGCACGTATGGCAATTCACAATGCTGTGTTAGTCCCTACTTTAATGTACGGTAGTGAAAGTTGGGTCTGGCAGAAGAAGCATGAGAGTAGAATAAATGCTGTAGAAATGCGGTCATTAAGGAGTATGCTAGGGCTGAATCTGAATGACAGGGTGAGAAATAGTGTGATAAGAGAAAAGTGTGATTTGCAAGATGACGTTGTGACCAGGATAAAGAAAGGAATGCTTCGGTGGGTTGGTCATGTAGAAAGAATGAACGAGGAAAGAGTGACAAAGCAAATTTATGTTGCAGAAGTGAACGGAAGAGTCGGGAAGGGATGCCCTAGACGAAAGTTTATCGACCAAATTGGCGATATATTGAAAATGGGCCAGATTAGGAATACCCTTAACCGACGATACCCTTAAGCGTGTATGCGTAGATATATGGATGTAAAGGAGACGAGAGAAGTGTGTCAGGATCGTGCCAAATGGAAGTCCGTAGTCTCTGCCTACCCCTCTGGGTGACAGGCGTGAGTGTTTATGTTATGTATATATATATATATATATATATATATATATATATATATATATATATATATATATATATATATATATATATATATATATATATATATATATATATATATATATATATATATATATATATATATATATGTGTATATATATATATATATTATAGAAATATTTTTACACCGATACCTCCAAATTTTAAATGTAAAGAAGCTTCAATCAAGGATGTTGTATTTAAAGTCAAATTAAGAATTTTTTCTATAGCCGTGTATTTTTCTATGGCCGTATTTTTCTATGGCCGTGTATTTTTTATATCAATTTTTTATATATTTTTATTTTATAATTTTAAGATAAATATCAATTTCTTTTAAAATATCCGTACATTTCCAGACTGGACTCTAGCGGAGTAAGTATATTTTGTTTTTAATACAGGTTAGGCACTTGTCCCACCGCAAATGATGAACAAGGGGCGACTAGAGCTAGAAACTAGATAAGAGTTGGCGAGGAGGGAGAAGCGAGTGTGTATTTCCGATAGTATTGTCGCTGGGCTATAAGATAGTGCACTCACATCCACACTGTAGAATAAAATGACCGCTGGTTGATCTCTCGACTTAAGTTCTGACCGCCAAGCGAGTATCGCTGCTTGGCGGTGAATGTATAGGAGCGACGATATTCATTGAAATATATTAACAGTTGTACATAAAAACAGTAATTAGTTAAATAGGATGCTTAATTCTGTTGCGTTTCTTATGGTGAGTGTAGAGAACCGGAGACCTTTTATTACCGGAAACGAGTCATTCCATCTTAGTACTCACTGGTGACAACGCATCTGCATTTTGATTCTTAACTGAGGATAAATGTAGATTTATATAAACAATGTAATATATACAATATTTAAAGTATAATATAATATATTGAATATTAAACAATACTTTTCAATTTTTGATCCAACAAGAAGACATGAAACAAAACAGCAAATAAATGTCCGACGACAAAATTTGCTATCCACATTCAATGTGATATTGAAATCTCAACACTTGCAACCACTGAAGCGTAAAATTATCTCCCTCTCAGTGTCAAGCTACTGCCTCATACAATGTCTCTACATTTATTCTTCAGAAAATAAAGTTAGCAACGATCGACTTTATTTATGGTAGTAAATATGAAACTTTTAATACACGATCTGCAATACTTCTTAAAGTCCGTAAATATTAGAAGAAATTATGAATAAATAAGATTCTTACACCGTCACTACCGGGGCTAGAATATCCACTAGCCCGTATCATTCCGTGGGTGTCGCAAGAGGCGACAGAGGGAAGCAAACTAGGAGATGAGATAAAAAAAACAGCGGTTGGCTACCCGCTTGCCAAGCGTGGCAACTATGGCAAATATTCCTCCTATGACGCAATCTATTGGGGGGGCCTATGTTCAGTAGTGGACTTCATGGAGAGGGAAGGCTTCTATATGATGGATTCCTTATTCCAGTAGTAGCCCCAATGAAATTGGACTTGGATTATCCCCGACAGTTGTACATAAAACGAGAATGACTTCATTCTGACGACTAAACGGAAACTTTTCATTGATTTCTCTGTGCTCCTGGACTAAAAATTAGTAATTCCATTCTTCACGGTGTTGCTACGCCGGAGACGTGGAGCAGAAGTGTGGTCGTTTTATTCTTTAAGAAAGGTGACAAAACCCTGTTGAAGAATTACAGACCCATATCCCTTCTGAGCCGAGTCTACGCGCTGTTTTCAAGAGTCGTTACGGATCGTCTCGCACAGAGATTCGACAACTCTCAGCCTTCTGAACAAGCTGGTTTCCGAAAAGGCTTTAATACTATTGACTACCTACATACCTGTCGACAGGTTATACAGAATTGAGAGAATAATCTGCCGTTATGTCTAGTGTATGTGGACTATTTGAAAGCTTTCCATTCGGTCGAAATTAGGGCGATGTTACAGTCCCTTCAGCGGTACCAAGTTGACAGTCAGTAGGTAGGTGATGAAATGCTTGTATAGTAACGCTACGATGTCTATCCGAATACAGAACAAAGGCACGAAAATTATCCAATTGCATAGAGGTGTAAGCAGGGTGACGTTATATCCTCGAAACTCTTCATTGCTGCATTGGAAGATGATTTTAAGCTACTGATCTTAAAATAAAAGGGTATAACCACAACCAGTTCGTGTTGATGACCTATGGATCTGAGACATGGCCCTTCACTGCTGGCCGTATGAGGACGGTGACAGGTTGTCCCTCCTGAGGACTAAGATTGAATGCTTCGTATCCAGTTAAAAGGGTCTCCGGTTCTCCACACTCACCATACGGAACACAGCAGCCTTAAGCTGATTCTTAATCGAAGATAAATGTAGATGTGTATGGGCCAATTATCCACTTACCATCAGGTGAATTGTGTGCTCGTTTGTTACCCTTATTCTATAAAAAAAATCGAAGGACAGACAACCGATGGTTAAAAAAAGTTGTCGGTACAATAAGTGAGCCCAACATCGGTTGAATCCCCGTGATTTCAGCGCTGAATTTATGATAGTCTGAAACGATGATAATGATGATCATATATCCATCCATCCATTACAGCCTATAAAGGTCCACTGCTGAACATAGGCCTCCCCCATAGATTGCCTCATAGGGGATTTCGCTAATGTTGCCTTGCTTGGCAAGAGGGTTGTCAACAGCAGTTTTTTTATTATCTTGAGTTGTTATTAGGAAGATACTGCTGATAATATTTTTTATTAGTTTATGCAACTGACAAGAGTTTATTCATAACTGGGAATATTGTAGAATGGACAATATAATATGGTAGAATTTGAAAAATGATGTCCATCTTAAACGAAATCACTAGTACTAACCACTGAGATGGAAAATCGGATGCTACAGGGTATAAAGTAACTCTGACGTGCATACAGTGCACATGACTTATTGTAAGGAACATAAAAGAAAATTGGTTTGCTTTATCCGGGAACATTCTTGAAAACAGTAGAAAATAACATTTTTATTTCACGCTTTATCAGTTAGTTTTTAAAAGGTTTATAACGAAGACGCGGTAGCTCACGGTTCCACCTTCAATTTTATAACACAATTTTATTTTTATACAACAAAAATTATTTTCTGTAATTTGGTCCTGAATTAATTTTTTTAGGTTGTCTGCTGAAATAATTGTGAGGAAGTATTTATGTCTGAAAATAAGAGCCGATTGTGGTTGATTAAATTTAAACTTGGTGTATTTGATAAATTTAAAAAGTATGTAAAAACACTTTAATTAGAAAAGCATAATTATTATACAATTGACAATTACAATGACATAAACGCATGTTCATTTGAAATTCGACAAGTTCCACACAATATCTATTTAAATGTTGACAATGATTGAAATAGTTATCTGTTAAAATTTGTTAATTTGTTAAAAGACATTTTTTCTGCTACATTCTCAGCACATCGTCTTTCCTTGTGCCTAGTTTTTCGTTGAAGTCTTCCATCGACATCGTATAATGAGTTTTCGAGAAATTTATAGCTCTTGAGATGTCTGTTTGCCAAGGTTGGTGCGCACCTGTACATATGGTAATTGTAAGTATAAAATACGCCACCCTCGCCGACATACTCCTAATCTACACAATATTGTCAACGAAAGACTTGTGGACGATAAATCCGACACCTTCTGGGGACAGATGTTCGTCCTCCCGGTGATAGAGTATGTTATCAGATTTAACGATTACTGTGTCCTCCCCCTGTCTTCGGACTTAATCCTGTAACATCCCGGTACAACTGGTCTATATCTTCCTCCAGCTCTAGAATCTTCTCGTCTGACCTCAATGTGAGCGTATTATACGTTGCCAGGTTCAATCGTCGTTGATGAAAACATAAACCGGATATTCTTTACAACCACCATAAACATTACTCAAAACCAGCAGGGCCGCTGGGGACTGAGAACTGTTTATTATTTATAGCTCTCCTTGTAGTTAGAGTCCTTGTAGCGTTTGGTAAGCGGGTTGGCAATCCCAGTTTTAATCATTAAGTTGTTATTTAAGAAATATGCTGTTAATGTTTTACAAAAGACTAAATGACGACCTGACGCGGCGAATAGGAAGACTATAACTTTTTTGAAGAAGGGCGATGTTAAGGATAGAGTGTAAATATATCTTTTTTTAGAAAACGTACAGAACTTATATACCAATACACTAGGATTTTTTCTGTATCTTAGAGGCGCTCAACATACATAAATTGCACCAGACCCAGTGTGAAATTATTTCTAGACAATTTCATGCAAGCTCTTATTTCATGTGGGACTCGAACCCATGGTTCCGAACCGTTTATAATAATTTATATTTCGCTGTTATGTTTGTTTATGTACAATGTACATAATATATCATCATCAAGACGTAAATGGTTAATTGCTGGACGTAAGCCTCTTCATTAGTAGGAAGGATTTGTCATTAACACCGCGCTTACTAAGCGGATTAGAGATCGTAGTACTAAAAGTCTCGTGTCTTTGATCCTGCTCCCCTCACCGCTCGTTATTATGTCGGTATTTCATGTCTGTTTGATGCGAGATGATAAAACCTTCAATCGAAGGCAATGCAATCTTTCAACCATTTTCAATTATTGCCTTTACAACATTCAAGTGATATAATTTGTCCATAGACATGTACGAGGCTCCAGGCAGATATTTATTCCACAATATCTCGGAGGACAGAAAATAATTTCACATGTTGAAGTCGGGGATGTAATCCTTCTATACACTATGTCTTGTACCGAGTTCTTTGAACTTGTACTTTTTATCCATTATAGCCTATAAAAGTCCACTGCTGAGCATAGGCCTCCCCCCATAAATTGCTTTATAATCTTCTTAATATTTTAATCCCCCATAGATTTTGCCATAGTTGCCACGCCTGGCATGCGGGTTAGCAACCGCAGTTTTTTATTATTAAGAGTTGTTTTGCTACTGCCTATCTTCTGTTCCAGTTTCTTTCTGTCGCCTCTTACGACACCCACGGGATGATACGGGGATGATACTGGATATTCTTACACCGCCACTACACAGCTACACTTTTTATCAAAAGTTATTTTTTTTTCTATTCCAGATATTAAAACAAACTGTAGAAATAAGTTCCGTCATTATCTTAATCCAGTTTCTGTGAACATACATATACAAGCTTATTTTGATTTATTATGTATAATAAATAAATTAATCACCACTCATATTCAATATGAAAGGAACTCTGTAACCTTACTCCATGATTTGGGCTAGCCCTACATGTTTTATATATGGTCGGATGAAAATTGTTAAGCTCTTATTTGTAAAAAAAATTGTATTTACCGTTAAAGCCTATCATGTCTACAGCTGGACAAAGACCTTCCTCATAGATTGCCTTGCCACAGTTGGGATACTTGAAAGGCGGGTTGGCAGCTGCAGATTTTTATTTTTTTAAGTTGTTATTAGGAAGGCGCTGTTGCCGATCTCCTGGATTCTATGGATATCTCTTGCTTACCTCTTACGAAATCAACGGGACGTTATGGGGTAGGGGATATTCTTACATCGCCACTACACCGTCAATTTTAGATTAAAAAATAATACAAAATCAAATAACAAATAAGTTCTTTATTATATATAAAATATCATTTACACACTAGATATTACATTCTTTGAAAAAATTTACTTTATTTTGTATCACACAATAATAGTGCAATACAAGCTTGTATTAGATTATTATGTCCACGCGTAAGTTAATAAATAAATGCATAGAGAGCATGAAGTATAAGATACTATGTCAGCAAGCATCCAAGCAGAAAATTAAAACTTAGCAGCCCAGCTTTATGATAAATAACTAAAGCATTGTGAGCTTGTAACTTTATGATTAAATTAAAAAAAATACATACTCATATAACCTATACGCTATTATCGGTGTTGATTAGAAAAAAAATTACTAAGATTAAAAAGTACCAATTCACTTATTTATAACGCAAATCTAGTTATTTTAGTGATAAGACATTATATACCATAAATTTCCAATCGCTTATTTACAGTAACAAACAGTCATAAAATTCACCTAACGCTGTCACCGTTAGGTTGCAGATGCGTTATCATCTCATATGAACTAAAACGAAATATCACGTTGCCAATATTTAGGTCTCTGATTCTTGTCCCACTTTATACGGAATACAACTGCATTATTTGCTATTTTATGCTGTTAATATTGTTGATCACTTGCTGTTTGTTCCAATCCTTAAAATTAAAACAATAATTAGCTCAGAGGCTAAGCGCTCACCGTAAATTACCATAAATTATGTCAAATTACGTACAACACAAGCAAGCTTCTATCCCCACCAGCACCAATGCAATTTTAAATGTTGATTTACACATGCTCGAAACATCATGAGGAAACCTTCATTTCTGAGAAACAAAATATTTCAAGGAATAATTGCTCCAAAAACCCTCTTAAAAATAAAACTATAATAAATTACATACGTAGTAATTTACCAGCTTTACCAGCTCTATCAAATTAGCTGTGTAAAATCTGAAGAAACCAATGAATATAGCACGGGAATATTTAGCTAATTAGTTACTAAACAGTCCATAATTAGTTACTAAAAACCAATTTTGTATCTCAAATCGGTTTAAAAAAGTGTTACCGGTACTTTTATACCAAGCTCATATAAACTAAACGAAATCAATAACTAAGTCAAATAATAGGCCAAAATTTGTAGCCCTCTTTGTTTCAAGTTGGTTGCAGGTGCCCGTGGACTCTGGTAGCCACTTACCATCATGTGGACTGTAAGTTCGTTTGTCACTTCAGTTTATAAAAAGGCGATTGGTAGCTAGCTACCAGTATCCATGTCTCTGTAGCACGCGATTTTGGTAGGCGAGATGTAGTCGTAGATTTTTTGCTGGTCAGAAATGGCATCAAGAGTGCTCAGAAAAATCCGTTGTATTTGACAACCAGTAGCAAATTGCCAGTGTCTATGCTAATTATTTTCTTACCACTTCTAACGACAAATAAGGAGTGCTTTGTTACCAGTAATAGAGTTTCCGATTCATTATCACTAACAAAGCAGTAAAATGTTGCTACTTTACACAAGAGAACGCAGTCCTTTCCCGGTCGAGCTCCGTTCATGCTGCTTACCACATTTTATATTATTTTTAATTCTTCAATGATATCAGTGCGTGGTTTTAACGCCATGCTATCCTTGCCGTTTTTGATACAAGTAACTGGCATCTTGTAAACAAACCTTTACTCATCGATAGATCGTACTAAACTACATTGAAGGTGCACTATTACCAGCATAATCCGGGGCAGTTAGTGAGAGCAATATTGGATTGGATATCGATTTTGAAATATGCGAAGTGCGAACTTCATTCGCCGATATTTGACACGCTCGCCATCAACGACCTCAATTTACGGTCCTTTGTCGGACAATTGAGAACAGTTCTAGTGCCAAATTTCTTCCTTTATATGAATCCGCGTAAATAACATGACCAATTTATTTCGACCTAAGTGTTTTATTAGGCTCTCACGATATATGATGCGCCTTGCCGAACGGACATATCCATGTAATGTCGGCGTAAAAGAATTCACTACCAGAACATTATATAAAATGGGTATCGTAGGAAATGATTATAGGAAATGCCAGAATAATCTTATGGTATCCAATAGATGGTGTTTAACTATCTCGTTTACGCCAGACATTAAATACCAAAAACGGCAACGGGCAAAAGCGTGACGATTACTCTGTAAAGTTTATGGGTAATGTGAACCTTGAGGGTCGCACCTATTTTTGTTTTTCATTTGTTTATACATGGTAGATCCACGCTGCAGCTATATTATCGTTGTAGCAAGAATTGGTCGGCTCGAACGGGGAAGGACCACGCTCTCACAGAATACCAGCGTAAAATAGCAGCCTAATGCTGCTGTATTTCATATGGTGAGTGTAGAGAACCTTTTTACTGAAAACGAGGCATTCCATCTTAGTCCGCAGGGGTGACAACGAAAATCTGCATTTTGATTCTTAAATGAGGATAAATGTAGAAGTCTATAGGCCATACCATGCCGCACACCATGGTGTTCCTTTGTCACCCTAATTCAATAAAAACAAATCAAAGTTTTCCTTTTCTGCAATGCAAGAAAATGTTAGCGCGTATATTGTTGCTTAGACAGCGGTATCAGTTTTATTTCAAAGCTCCATTAATAAACAACACCTCGTGATTACTTGTCATGCAAATAATATTGAAGCCGTTGAGATGGAAAATCGCATAAACAACACTATCGTGAATAAATATTTTCTTAAAGTTTTAAAGAGAACATACATTTTCCTTGTTTGCTGTTAGTTTCAAGTGTCTGTTTAAACAGACCATTTAAGATTTCACACACAGAATACACAACATTTAAATGCGTTTAAAAAAGAAAAACAAACAATTTCGTGTGTGCTGTTTGAATTTTGACTTTGTTTTAGAGATTTATAAAATAAACTAGCTGGCCAGGCAGACGTTGTTCTGCCCTTCAGACGACCCTTCCTTTAAAAAACCCTTAAATTTGCAATAAAAAATATTTAGGGTCACTTATCGGAATAAAAACTATCGTAACTCTGAAGTTGGACCAAACTGCACACAATGTGCAAAATTTTATTAAAATCGGTTCAGTAGTTTAGGATTCATCACGGACAAACAATGTGACATGTAATATTTATATATAAAGATATTAATATTTTCTTTTTTACTTAATTACAACCATGGTTATTCAAGACCTTTAACCGTGTAGTGGCGAACTAAGAATATCCACTACCCCATATTATCTTGCAGGTGTCGTAAATGGTGACGGAGGGAAACAAACCAGGAGATGGGCAGCAGCGTTTTTCTAATAATAAATAAAAAATAAGACTGCGGTTGCCAACCTGCCGGCTTGTGTGTGGCAACTGTGGCAAACATCTCCCTATGTGGCAATCTTTTGGGTGAGGCCTATATTCAGCAATGGACTTTTGATAAGCTGTAATGATAACGGCAACGACTCAGGGGTTAAGCTTTCGCTGTATGTACATATGCACGGTACTTGAACAACCCAGGTTAGATCCACGCCGTCACTAATGAAATCGTTAAGTTTAAGGAAGTATAACAAAGAAAAATAAATCAAGTAAAACAGATTTTTTTATCTTAACAAAAATATTAAAAAAGGGAATAACGTAACAATCCATCAATCCATCCTCTCCCTCATACCTCAGAAGCCGATTTTCCTTCACCCATTCACCGGATAAACCATGCAGATCCCTGGTTGAAACTCTTCTTAACTTTCCCTCCATAACTCCGTTTTTTATTCCTACTCCTTTTCTGTCCACGCGGTTAGGTTGTGGAACTCACTACCGCCTAATATTTAAAAACGTGTTAGAGATGATTTCTTTGCATCCTGTTAATTATTATTTATTATATTAGTATTAGTTTATATATATTATATGTAGCTATTGTATGTATTATTTTTATTTATGGTATTAGTTTATTTTTATTTATAGTATAATTTATATAATTTACGTAACATTTTGTATATTATTTATAGTAGTAGTAGTAGTATTGTACGCACCAATTTCGCCTTTTTAATATATTTTCCTTTGTGGGTCTACTGAAAGATATTTCAGCAAATTATGGAATAAGTAGAACCTTTGTACAAACTCACTATAAACTATTTCTGTATCTTGTTGTGTGTACATAAATAAATTAAAAAAAACGTAATAAGCACCAAAATGGTATCCACTCAGCTTTAAGTCACGAATTGAAGATATACATCAATTCGTAACGCTGATTTTCAGTGGAGCCAGGAGTGTGAGGCAGATGACAAACAACAGCAAGAGAAAAATAAATAAGTAAAAATAAAATAAAATGAACAAATCTGTCAAAATTCCAACAAAAGGGGTACAGAAAAATAAAATAAATTGTGTGTTGTGTGTGTGTGTGTGTGTGTGTGTGGTGTGTGAGAGTGCGTGCGTGCGTGCGTACTTGCGTGCGTGCGTTCGTGCGTGCATGCGTGTACGGTGCTAGCAGCGAGAGTGTATTAACCATACCATTTATGCGGCATTACGGAATTTATCGCGTTTAATTTCACTTATATTTAATTTCCGTCCTTTCGGAGTGAATTTGCTAGATTGTGAATGTGGTCACACTTATATAAGGCAAACAAAAATATCTATAAAAAATATTAAAACTAAACCCAAGCATACCACTGCAAGACTTCAAGATACAAGTAAGCTCATTCTGCGCAGATCGGAACAAAATTAAAAACTAAAAGCCACAGTCCCCCGGCGATTGGAAAGTACCCGAAACATTGGGAATTAAAAATAAATAAAATTAAACATGATAAAATCCGTAAAAATAGTTTACTTTAATCAATGATGTTAAAATTTAAAATAACTGATTAATTATTACTTTTTTCTTCTTATCTTAGGGAATAAGCACTCGCCTTTAAATTCCATTTGACGCGAGCAAACCCAGTGCGATACCCGCAGCAACAAAAATTATTAATTGCAATTTTAAATGCTGATTTTTCACCTTCTCCACGGTGAATGAGAACACTGCTCGTCTGAGAAAGGAGATGTGGACTTCACCAACATGTATTGGAGCAATGTGACAGGATTTTTTTCCGCAGGACCCTCTCAGAATTAAAAAAAGGCCTGTGGCAGTGAGACGTATATAAGCTATTATTTTCCAATTTATTACGTAGCAGTAATTAGCCCAAAAACGACAATAATTCATTGCATTTGCAGTAGCGCAAACAATATCATGTTTGTACTATTTTCTTATTAAAAACATTTTACGTAATAATCTATCTCAAGGTGCCTCATATGCGTGAAAATTCCCATCATTAGCAACATCATTATAGCCCATTACTAATCCACTACCGAACATAGACTACGCGTCCATAAATGCCTCATAATTTCTTTATTCCATTTTAGAAGCTTTACATAAGCCAACTCCAATATAACAGATACGCCCGATAACCACTAATTATTTATTTTCTATAATATTGACTTTGTTTGGGATTTGAATTTAAAACACGTTAGAACTCGCCAACATTTAACAGCATATTTATGATAATTTTCATAGTAGTTTCTAGAAGATATTTTTGAAAATAGCGCGTTTTGTTTCGCGTATATTGCGCACTAGTGTACAAGCAGATCTTGGAAAGAGTTAATTGTTCCGTATTTCGATTTCGTACATTACTTACAACGTGCTGCTACGTATTGTTTGCAGTATTGCAGTTGATTCTTTGAAAACAATGTTTAATATCGCGTCTGTATGTGTCCTGGAAACGTGCAATGCTTGCTGTCTCCTGGCATCATGATAGTATAATGGGCAGTAAATATGAATTCATGAGATTCATAGAGATCGATTCTACTGTTTAGACAAGAAAGTTTTTTTTCAAAGAAAAGGGTGACAAATGAGTCACCCCTGATAACATACATGATACCGTCCACCTAATAGTAATAGTAAAATATACAGGGTTATTTTTCAATAACCGCGCAAATTTGCAGAGAAGGTTCAGAATAAGTAATATAAGCAAATGGTGAAGAAGAATTAATTAAAATAAATCTCAAATATTCTGCCCTTTTTATCTTTTAAATTCAAAATGCGTGGTAATGTATTATTGTAACTGATTTTACTGCGCACGCACACATTCTTAAGGATTGATCGGTAGGGAAAAACGTTGTTGGCCATAAATTACATTCAATTTGGGATAATTTCAAATAAAAGTAAAAACCTTATTTACTCGTATTTTCAAAAACTGCAATAATGGTATATCATTTATATATTTGAACTTACGTTTAAAATTTGGCTACTCATTGAAAAATAACTCTGTAATGCTGTGGCCCATATACTCCTACATCCATCCTCTATTAAGAATCAAAAAGAATGCCTCGTTACAAGTAAAAAGGGTGTCCTGTCCTTTACTACACTTGCCATACGAAACACAGAAGCATTTTATGCTGGTGTTCTAAGAAGAGCGTGATCCTTCTGAGATTGAGCCCATTCGTGCTGCAACCTAATTATAGCAGCTTGGCTCTAACACGTACGAAAACAATGTGTGCGTGTGCGTGTACGTTTGCGTGAGTTAAAACTCACAGTGGAGGCATAATCACAAATAATAAAAATATAACAAATAGTTTCAATGAGTTCTTTTGCAATTTAGCCGGTAAACTTACAGAAAATTTAGAGATTAAGGTTGAAAATTGTAGCGAATATTTAAAATACCCAACAAAAATCGTTAATAGTTTAAAATGTAAAACATCAAGAGACATATACGATATGTCAACAAAAACTATTAGGGAACTTATCATATGCAACAAAAACATGTTTGATATAATATTGGAAGTCTTGAATGATTGCATCACAGAAGGGATTTTCCCAGATAGCTTAAAAATTGGAAAAATCGTACCACTATTCAAAAAAGGAGAAACTACTGAAATTGAGAATTATAGACCGGTGTGTATATTACCAGTTATATCAAAGATTTTAGAAACTGTCTCCTTAAAATCTAGGACATTAGACTACTTTGAAAAAAATTATCTATTTACAGACTGTCAATTTGGTGTTCGCAAAAAAAGATCAACCGAAATGTCTATTAGAAAACAGTTTACTTTATATTGGACGCTTTGGACAGATCGCAGAAGGTATCTAGCATTTTTTGCGATTTATCAAAGGCTTTCGATTGTTTGCGGCATGATATCTTAATTTATAAACTAAAATTTTACGGATTTGAAGGAAAGGAATTGAGTATAATGCAGTCTTATCTTAACAATCGAATGCAAATAGTTAATCTAAATAATACTAAGTCTGATTCACAACATAGTTACATTGGCGTACCGCAGGGCTCCATCCTGGGACCATTGCTGTTTTTAGTATACGTGAATGACCTTGCAAATAATTTGCCTGACTGGGCGATGGTTACACTATTTGCGGATGATACACAGGTTGGTGTTAAAGATAAAAACGCATTTCAAGTAGCCAAGAAGACAGATGAAATTTTAAATATACTTAGAAAATGGTTTGAAGCAAACGGAATAATTTTGAATGCAGAAAAAAGTACCATAATTAATTATGCAAGCAAAAAAACAAATAAAGTTACAAATAGTGAAGTCACATTTTTAGGGTGTACTCTCGATTCCACTTTAAATTATGAAACCCATATAGATAATGTTTGTAAAAAGTTAGCCAGTGCAAATTACGCCTTATTTAAGCTTAAGCCCATTATTGACAGGAAAACTCTAATATCCGTCTATTTTGCATATTGTCACTCAATTATTAGCTACGCAATTACGATATGGGGAAATGCTCCACAAATTGAAAGAGTACTGATTTGTCAAAAAAGGTCGATTAGAATTATACATGGATTGCAAAGATTGACATCAGCTAGAGCCTATTTCCAAAAAGCGAAAATCATGAATGTCGTGTCGTTGTATATGCACTATCAAAAAATTGAACTACCAATGAGAGAAATCGCAAAAATTAGTTGTTCCAATAACCAGATTAGTAAAAGCGTCCAAGCAAGGTTTTCCATTAAAAATCAAAATGTACAATAAATTGCCTTTAGGAATAACAAGACTTCCATTAAACGCGTTTCGACAAGTGACAAAAACATTCTTTTTGAATCACGCTTTCTAAAATATAGAAGAATATATGAAATGTTCATTTCATATTCAGATGTATTTTAATTTGTAATTTTAATAATCTAATGTAATCGTATATCATTTGAATTGTAATATTTGACGTACCAATGTTATGTAATGTAAAGAAATGGCCAATAAATAAATAAAAAATAAAAAGTTTGTGTCAAAAGCATTTCTATTCGCATCACTCCTTTCAGTCAAAATATTTTTTGAGAGGCAAATTTTCAAACATTAGCATTTATCAGATTTTTTCCGAAAAAATGGTAATATTATAATAAAAACCGGTAAAACAGAAAAGAAAAACTGTTTTAATTACGCCACTATCTGAATACTATTAACTCATATTAGACATTATTTTCTACTGATAAAACTTGAACATCATAATATAATAATAAAAATCTACGGTTGCCAACATGCTTCCCTCACTTGAGGCAATCTACGGGGAAGGTCTATGTTCAGTGGACTTATGATAGACTGTAATGGTATGGAATGGAATAGACTTGTAGCTCTTTAGTGAACCAACTCACAGTTCCGAAACATCAATGTGCTCCGAATGATTCCAAACAGTTTTGTTATGTTTCATTTGGAACTCGACCACTTCAGCTCGCAACACACTGAGTCACCAGTGAACCAAACGCGAGCTGAGCGATAAGAGCGATGAAAGCCCAAACTACAAAATCTGTCGCGTTTGTGAAAGAAATGAACGTACATACCTACGTTTTGAAGCAATGTGCACAATAATAAATTTTGCCGTGTACTGTTGGTGCAAGTATATTCACTACCCCAAAACCCCATACCGTCCCCTGGGTGTCATAAGATGCGGCAGAGGAAAACAAACAGAAAAGATGGAAAATTAAAAGCTATGGTTGCAAACCCGCTTCGCTAGCCCCCTATGAAGCAATCTATGGGCATATTTTAGGAGTTCTGAAACGTATGTTCAGAAGTGGTGCTGATGATGATAATGACGCAAAAATTACATTAGTTGTCATACCTAAGCTTGTATGAAGAGAAATCAATTTTAGTTAATTATGTATTTATGTTCTGCAGGTAATACATATAAACAAATGATCGATAGAAATAAGATGAATTATGATTTATTTTATTGTCCGAGATTGAGTCAAACTAATTAGTTACTCTGACATTGTGTTTCAAACGTTCCAAATGAAATATATATTCCAGATACAATTGTTCAAATCTCGATAAAGACGCATTTATTTGTGCATTGCCATGTCTAGAAGTCATACAATATTTTAACTCCAAATCGGCGATAAAGGGCTCCTGTTGCACAAGGTTGATAGAAATATCATCTGATTTGGGAAAGTCTCAGGGTGAACTTTATACAAATAAAAAAATAACAATAGAACTAAAATAGAACGAGGCAAACTAAATAGTTTTTATCCCAAGGGAGTCTTTTCATGCAGTAGACAATTTGCATTCAGAACAAGCACGTCTTGAAAAATTAATTAAAAGCACTTGTGTGTTTTCAGTACTTATACAGTCAACACAAATTATTATTACAGATGTTTTTTTCATTCAAGTACAGTCTTTCAAAAGTCCACTAAGTCCACATAGTTAATACACATGTGTGTAACATGCAATGTACTCGTAATAACATCTTTTCGGTAGAAAAAAATATAAAGCATGGTGATTCTGAAATTGTTCCGAAATTTTCATTTCTAAACTTCATTTTGTTATTATTTTTAATAATTTCACCCGCTATATGGAGTGACGACCTGGTAAGAGATGCAGGAAGTAGATGGCTCAGGACCGTGATTTGTGGCATTCCTTCGGAAAGGCCTGTGTTCAGCAATGGACTTATCAAGGGCTGTAACGATGATGATGATGATGATAAGTAATTTAAATAATAAATGAACACATATTTCAATTAAAATAAATATTAAGCATGCTACTAGTAAATTGAATGATTATTTAATTATCTAAATATCTTTTTTATCAAATATTTTCTGCATATTTATTTAAGGTTGTAATCTTTCCTTGCCGTGTACAACAGTCTGATAATTGATTTCTGTTGTAGCACGGCTGTAGGGTCGGCTCGACCGGGGAATTGCCAAGGCCATTAGTGCTGCTGTATTTCGTATGGTGAGTGTAAAGAACCGCAGACCCTTTTTAGAAGAAACGAGGCATTCCATCATAGTCAGGGTGACGCATCTGCATTTCGATTGTTAATTTTATCGATAATGCTTGAAATCAGATGACAATAATTTTACCTCCAATATAAAGTGGTCTCTATGAGTGAATCCAATATCCTTGTCAAGTTGTCAAAATATAAGTCTCATTTCGTTAATAGAATAAGATTCCATCTTTGCTTGATTTCTGATAAAATTGATTCACAATAACCCTTGCTTTGACCTCTTTACTACGAGGGACTGTCTTCCTAAAATTGGGATTTATTTGAATTAATAACTAGTTGGTGAGCGGTTAATCCGCAAATTTATACAAAGTTAACAACTAACTGTTGTTAACGCAACGATAAGAAGTTTTATAACAATTATTTTAAATTAATCGTCTTTCTTTTAGTCATAGGCTACTTGATCGAATTCAAATAATCAAATGTTAAAAAATACGCTAAATGCAGTGTTTGAGTTTAAATAACGTAATAAAATGTAGTGGTTGTAGTCTCTTTGTAATGTCAAAAATACTCTGTGGTTAACATATTTATTCATCTTTGTACAATGTTAATTATAGTCATTATTACAAACTTTCTATACTTTACAAACGTAGCGAACAGTTCAATCTACTCTTTGACGTTGTGACGCATTATTGTCCAAAATTACCATCTAAGTAATATTTTGAACAATTAAAATGCATTAATAAGCATAAAGTTGAAATAGATTAATTTCGAACATTAAGTAAGGGCTTAATATTGGACTTAATAATTCATTAAATTTACTAAAGCTCTGCTTAAAGTATTCAAAAGGTATTAAATAATATAAATACAAGACGATTATATTACAATAAAAAATATAAATAACATTTATATGTCTTATGTTATAATTGGGAAAAGGGTCAAAATCTTTCTAAGTTATAAAGCATGTTCATGCAATGCTTGAATCTTATTTTGTTAATTTCTCAAAAATGTATGCTCTAAATTTAAAAATTGATGTAATGATTTAACGTATAGAACCTCCATACAAAGTTTGAACCAAATCCGAGGGGGTCAATTTTTCCTATACATTTTATTACAGATCTGCCGGAGATGCATACCTACGGTCAGACATATATAGGTGAGGAGGTCGATCGCGACTGACTAATGAAGTACTGTTGTACAATATAATAGTATATTAAGGACATAATATGGTTGTGAGGTCTATGAAACAAAAGCAATAATATAGAAGGTATGTAAGATGAATAAGCATTATAATAGCAGACTTGGAACTTGAAGTTCCATATGTAAAAGACATTTGAAAGTAAGGTCTATAAAATAAAACAAATATGTGGAAGTTCTGAAATATGTAAAAGCATGATTAATGAGGGACGCGTAGACTACCTTACCGTGACCGAGACCGCGGTAAACGTGGACTTGATAACTGATATGTCCTAGGCATATCATCTTACTGCGGGTGATGGAGCAGATTTGTTGTAGCAAAATACGGCTTGCCTGAATCGTATTGATGCTTGTTGTGTTGTTTGGCGGGTTGTTATTCAATATTGCTCTCTGCGTCGTGGTCTAACTAAGTCTAAGTAGTTTTACGCAAGTCAGGTCCCTTCATGACGGGGCTGCATACTGTCTGGCTTCCCCAATGTTTTATATAGCAACATAATAAAATATCTCTGTAAATTTCCCACCTTTGAACGAATAAAGGTAACTTGTTGGTGGGTAAGACAAACATGATCGAAAAATGCATTACTCAACGTCAGAGACACAAACCCTTTCTGATGATTCTGATGGCTTAATTATTATTGAAGCGAAAACTTCTTTCGAATCGTTGTGATTTGAAACTCAATGAAACGAAAAAGCGACACTAAAAAGAGACAAACATATACATGTATAGGATTTAGCCTGCGAGAGAATGAGTTTATTCTTATTGTTAGTTGCGTGGACGCTCACTACTGCTATCTGCGCCAAAATGGCGAAAATCAAACCACCTCATTAAATCACGGTGTATAGCCAGTCCAGCGAACTTGTATATATGTATAGAGGTCGGTGAAAGACGGCCATTGCTATTTTTATAAATAGAAGTGGAGGAGCGTTACATCGTCATTAAAGTTTAAATTTATTACTGGACTAAAGCTAAGAAAACATTTTTCTACCGACTTCAAAAAGGAGGAGGTATTCAATTGGACTGTATGTTTTTTATGTGTGTTACCTCCTAACTTTTTCTTGGTGAACCGATTTCGATGATTCTTTTTATTTGAAAGCTGGGCCTTTTCATGTGGTCCCATATAACTTTGATCAAAGTCTGACACCATTATTTTTTGAGTTATCCTTAATAATTTATATTGAAGTCGGCTGTACAAAATTTTTTATTTGAATTATTCGATACTTAGGTTTTAACCCTAGAGTGGTCGCGCGGATGACATTAGTCATCCACGCTGACTAAATGGCCGGGAATTCTTGATTTTTATATGGCAATCACATCGCCGGCGCCCAGTTTAGTAATGCTCATAGTACGCTGCGTGACGTCAGTAACTGCCGTGCACTTGCGTGGTTCGGTTGAGTCAGGATAAGTGCAAATTCGTAGGTGGAGGACACATGTCATCCGCGCGACCGGTTACGTAAGTATTTTGTGACGACCATTTTATAACCTTTTTAACGATTTTGTAATTGTTATGATATATTTATAGCACTTTTTATAGTAAATAATATTTAGTTAATAAAATTAGTAATTTTTTATAGCTATTTTGCTAAAAAAATTGTTTTTAATTTTTATTTTAGAACTAAAAATGGCAAACCGAGATCAGCAAATCGAGTTATGGTTATTGGAGGAAGATGAGGACATTTTAGAGGGTACTCCATGTTCTGATGACGAAGAGTCGGATCACCTAGAAGTCCAGGGCGAAAATACGGACTCAGAAGAAGATGGTGACCATAATTTAAGTGAATTTGAGTTGAACCAAACATTTGCTAGTTCCGCAAGCCCCGCACACGTTTTCACGGATGAGGACGAGGTACCACTTTCAAATTTATTTTACCAAGGTGTTGACAATACTAGATGGCTGAAAGAACAAGTTCGTTCTCGACGTTTGATGCGCCAACACAACATCGTACGTGTACAATCAGGTTCTCGAGAAATAGCGAAAACGAAGGCTACTTCTCTAGATTGTTTGTCTCTATTTCTCGATGATGAAATTGTAGCTATGATAACGGATTCCACAAATAAACGTATACTAATTGAGCAAAATAAATATTCAAGGGATAGAGATGCGAAAATAACTGATGAGTTAGAAATAAAAGGACTATTGGGCATTTTATATCTCTGTGGGAGTGTAAAATCTGGAAGGGAAAATATCTTGCAGTTGTTTGACGGTAAGAAAGGGACCGGGATGGAAGCTGTTTATCTTACAATGAATGTACAAAGGTTCAAGTTTTTGATGAGAAACCTTCGTTTCGATGATCCTACAACGAGAGCGCAAAGGATAATGGTTGACAAGTTGGCACCTATTCGTGATTTATTTCAGAAAATTGTCAAAAATTTTCAAAAACATTATACACCAAGTTCTGAACTGACTTTAGACGAACAATTGATAGCGTTCAGAGGCAGGTGCCGATTTCGGCAATACATTCCCAACAAGCCAGCGAAATATGGGATCAAAATATTTGCCCTGGTCGATTGTGAACGTCCATACACATACAATTTGGAAATATATGGGCAGTAACGGTCCTTCGAAGTAAGCAATAATCGGTTTGACGTAGTTCTGAGAGTCACTGAACCTATTCATGGTGAAAATAGAAACGTAACAATGGACAACTGGTTTACTTCTCTCGAAGCAGCTAAGAAGCTTTTTGAAAATAAAACCACTGTCGTTGGTACAATTAGAAAGGATAAAAGAGAGGTACCGAAGGCATTCCGAACAACTACAAACAGAACTGAATTTTCGTCTTTCTTTGGTTTTCATGAAAACACTACCTTAGTTTCATATGTGCCAAAAAAGAATAAGGTTGTATTACTTTTGTCAACTGTACATAATGATGGTTGTATTGACGAGAATTCTGGTGACAAACGTAAACCAGATATTATTACATATTATAATCGAACAAAGAATGGGGTAGACTTAGTGGACAAAATGTGTTCCTTGTATGATGTGGCCAGAAACTCACGGCGATGGCCGCTGACGGTTTTTTTTAATTTGATGAATATAAGTGCCATAAATGCTTTATGCATATACAAAGCAAACAATGGACTAATAAAAGTATTGCGTCGAGAGTTTCTTTCTGATATTACGTTGGGTATGATGAAACCTTTGGCAAGTAGAAGAATGAGTACTGATTGTATACCGAAGATCCTTAAGCTTAAAATAAGCGATTTTTTGGGTATTCCATTGGACGAACAACCACAAAAAGTGGCGAGTTCTCCTCGTGGAGGCGCGCGTGGTCGCTGCTTTTTGTGTGGAAGAAAACGTAATAAAACCACGCGTATATCTTGCCAATTATGTGGGAAATTTACTTGTCCCGACCATTGCAAGTATATGTGCAATAGTTGTTATGAAAATCATACCTAAGAATATTTTTAGTCTCTCATAATTATAGCTAATATCAAAAGTTGATCTCAGAAGCAAAGAAATTATAGTTACTCGTTCGTAAGTTCCTAATTTTAATTAAAACCCTTCTTTTTAATTTTTTTTTGTTTTATTATGTAGGTGATATTATGTCTGTTACTTTCAATAAAAATATGCACCCAATATATTGGTATTATTATTATAAATTATTGTAAATGGATGACACACGTCATCCGCGCGACCTCTTATGATATATTTATATGCGCGACCGCTCTAGGGTTAACTATAAAACGACAAATAAAATGAATTATTTTATCTAATTGTGTTTAATTAGCTACTTATAGGAAGTCGACCAAAATAAATCTATAAATCTACGCCCCATAAATTATTTAACCTTAATATTTCTTTTTAATAGCAAGCTAGAGAATCTAACCTCTTCAAACTTTAAGAGCTTACGATTATATCAGATCGGCACACATATTATGAGGTCAAAACGATGGTATATTAATGAGTGTCCTATTAAACTATTATTACTTTCATATAATATTGAAAAAATATTGTATACTGTTTATTGCTGATATTAACAATCTATATTATTATGCATTAATGTTTTTACTAATTTTATTGCTTTGTGCGGTAAAGAGTTTACAATTGATGGTAGAAATCTTTTTCTGCCTAGGGTTCTAGTAATCCGTCTGTGTAGGTACCACATTCATAATACCTATTTCTGCCGGCAAGGAGCAGTGCGTACTTGTGTTCCAGTCTGTAAGGTATAGCTAACCAGTATAATTCCAGGCTATGAGGCATTCGAACTTGGTCCTCAGCGTAGACAACCTGTAACCTTCTCTGTTTGAAGTTGGCTGCAGGTGTGCGTGGCCAGCAGTAGCCACTTACCATCGTGGATGTAAGTTCGTTTATTACTTCAATTTTTATAATAAAGGGAGTAAAATAATAGTCGTATATTCGATCCTAGGGCCCACTTTTCTAACACTTGACATTTTAGGATAATATTGAAAAAAAATTTTTTAAACACGCATCACATTTTTCGGGCATATCTCAATGACACTGAAAAATAAGCAAATTGGGGCCCAAAGCCCCTAACCTGCTTTTTCCTAATGTGAAAAACGAAGATTTATTTTCTTTCCTCATTGCAGAATAACAGGGCGAGCTTTTTGCCGCGCCTTGTGCATTTTTGTCTAAGCATAACAATAAAAAGCCAACCGCTTGGCCGTATAACGCAGGAAACCAAAAGCCATTGAGAAAAAAGTTCTCTAGTGGGAGCCTTGCACGGAACTGCAATGGAAGAAATTCTGTCATATGAAGTGACAATCTTGTGATATAAGAGTTAAATTATAGAAAAAAGTTTTGACGTGACTTCAAGTTAAATCAACTCGATCTTATATGAATGCCACTGTAAATATTATACCCGAAAAAATAATTTTCAAGGTATTCAAGTCTATGAGGCATTCTTATTTTTATATTATTCTAATCCAGTGCCTACCTACAATACCACTTGATGGTAAATGGTGATGTAACCTAAAATGGTGAAGCGCACTGACTTAACAAAAGCCTATTCATTCTTGCCTTGAAGACACTTACATTGTAATTGGATGGAAACACAGATACTGGCAACTTATTCCACTCCTTCTCATTCCATCTTAGCCCTCAGAAGTGACAACGCACCTGTAGGCTCCTTTGTTTGAAATGGACTATAAGTTCGCTTGTCACTTTAGTTTTATAGAATAAAATTGTGCGTGTAATTGTGTACACACGTACGAAATGAAACTTCTTTACGACATATCATTCTTCTTATATTTTATATTTTACATAAGTAGGTTAAATAATCGTATTCTCATGCAGCCCCGGCGATGAACGTTACAAGAAAACGTGAAGATTTTATTTTTAATAACGAACTAAATTTCTCCCCTATGTCGATAAAGTAGTTTCAATTCAAAAACCCGTATGTTAAAACAAAAATCGCTACTCTTTATGCAAGTAAGGGTGAAAAACTTTCAAGCAGTCTACCCGATGGTTAGTGATGCTGTGGTGTATTAACACCTACAATCAGTCCACGATTAAGTCAACATGCAAATGCGTTTCTAACTTTGAGGACTCTAGTTGAATGCCTCGTTACCATTAAAAGTGGTCTCCGGTTCGCGTCGCTCACTATTAAAACACTTCAGCGTTATATAGCTATTTCACGCTATTATTAAGTAGAATTCTACAGATACTACAGAACAGACGCGGTCCTTCCCCGGCCGAGTAAACCTATTCATGCTACAGCCGTAAATCAGTTGCAGTGTGACTGAACTAAAACCAAACGCTTTATATACATAACTCATTTATATATGTTGTTTTAATTTAATCTCAATTTTTTTTATTCATGTAACGTTTATGTAAGTTTATTAGTATATTGTGAATTAATCGGTCTTAAAACAACTTTTGCGATAGATCGTTATATTGCATAGAAGGAAAAAAGTCACAAAACGAAGGAATAACTTAAATAAACATATTTCCTCCATAGAGTTAAAGTAATGGTAAAAACTTTTTTATATGTTAAATGATGAAATATGTCTCGCCCAAAGCCTTCCCTTTCTGCAAAAGCGGAAAGCAAATAAAGATTTATTATAATGGGACGTCTAAAGTCACACGACAATGTTTATTCAGAGATACGTGCCAATTCCTCTCATATGTGTCTACTAGGACATTATGCAGGTCACGTACAAATTGCATGTGCATCGCATTTGTGTTGTTAGTGTTTATAACTTTTTATAGCGACCACTTGGTTTAGTGACCAGTACATTTGTTTACTAGATGTGGTTGAACACAGAAGCATCACTCGACCAGTCTCAACGGAGATTAACCATCTGATTAGACATCTGACAGGATTATACTGATCTGATTATTCACTCTCGTAGTCCGATGGGACGGTAATCCGTCACGACCGCAGAAAGAGAGATCAGGCGCAGGACCAACGGCTTTAAGTGCTTTTCGAAACACAGTGATGAAACACCACCAACCTCCTTACTCCGGGCTGCTACGGGGAATTCCTTAACAGAAAAATTCAATGCCTGATTTAAGGCCAGATCCAGAATTCGAACCAGGGCCTCGTAATATGCAAACGCTTTACGATCACTACACTAATTAAGCAATCAAAATTATTGTGTTAAAATTGTTGTTATATCTGCATATAAAACTGATAAATAAGCTTGCAATCTACCTGATGCTTCCCGTAGACTCGGGATTAATTCAAAATCAAAACACTAGGGGCTTACTCCTATATGTTTAACTTTACATGAATGTACAACACAACGGAAAGCTTACTTTGTGAAGGTCGCGTCAGGGGTATTAATCCTAAGTAAACAGTAATACTGTAAACTTTGTATTCCCGTAACGGTTCAATTTAACAATATAAACGAATCGTTAGCAAGAATTAAATAAGGCTCAACAAAAACCATTCGGTTCTTATTCAATTCTTCAGTTTAAAGACTTTAAAGCACTCAGATTTTGCGTTTTCCATTTAACCTTTCAAAATTTTAACTCGTTAGAAAAGCATTTAGCATTCCACAAATATTTTCAAGTTTATTACCCGTCTAGCCCAGAACGATTGCAAGAGAATTGGGTAGTTGACACTATCATTCATAAATTACAACATTATATAGTATAAATCTGCTTTCAGAGATGGTTCAAAGTTTAGGCGGGGTTTTTCCAATTTAAGTTTTTTTTTTATTATTGTTGTTACTTAGTTAGTTTTTTGTTTTTTTTTTATTGTTGTTATTTGACGATAAGAAAGTGTGTCGCCGTTTTCTGATATATGCATGCTATCCTATTTTGATCAAATTTATTTTTTCAAATAAAAACCGTTTCATGACGACGTTCCTCTGGCCGAAGAAAAAAGGTCTTTAAAGTCATCACGAATGAATCAATAATATTATTTATATAAATGAACTGTGTGGTGGTGGTGTAAGAATATCCACTACCCCATATCATTTCGTGGGTATCGTAAGAGACGACAGAAACTGAAACAGGAGATGGGTAGCAGCATCTTTCTGATAACAACTCGAAATAAAAAAATCTGCGGTCACCAACCCGCCAAACATCTGATGAGAGATGATATATGTGCCTATGTTCAGCAGTGGACTTTTGGTAGGCTTAAATGGTGATGACAATAACGAAAATGAACATAGCCGTAAATGATTAAAGCATCTTCTAGGATAATATTACAAGAATATTTTTTAAATATTTAGAACGCCTCTACAATGCTTAAACGAGTAGAGTCCACTAAATTCAAAAAAATCAAGGGCCATTTCCACAGCTTGAAAGATTAGCCACCATTAAGACACTGTCTATGCCATTACAGTAGATGGTATTTATTGTAGGCCGTGATGTATTTTTGTTCTTTCTTATAGTGGCCACTTATGACACTCACAGGACCAAATCTGGTGATGAATTTGGTTTCAAATCTTTCAGGTTTACAATTAGAGGCGGGTAAATCTAATTATTTGTTTGAATAGTATATTGTTAAAAAAAGCTAATGCATTGTTTACGTGGTAGAGCTATGCTGCAGCAATATTACGGCTGCAGCATGGTCACGGCCGGATACCAACATGAAACAACATAATGATGCTGTGTTTCGTATGGTGAGTGTATAAGAATTCCATCTTAGTACTCAGGGTTGACAACGAATCTGCATTTTTAGTTTTAATCGAGGATAGATGAAGATGTGTGCGTACCGTCAGTGTGCTCACTTGTCACCCTCATCCTATAAAAAATTAGAAACTAACGGCATTTAAATATATGCAGAACAAGTATTAGTAACAAAATATTTAACCGGTACGCAAACAAAATAGAAAAATTAAAACCATTGCTCCAGACGTGATCTTGAAGTAGGATGTAAGTTGGATTGCTAAAGTTAAGAAATTACTTCTTTTATAATAAATACTAAAAACCATACAACATTTTTCGATTTATAATTAATTAATATGATATTGTATATTTTTATGGCATATGAGTTTTAGTAAAATTAGTTCACTAGTCCAAAGACAAAAAATGATTTTTTTTAATCAGAAAAACTTGTGCACCAAGGTTTTTAGCATGAAAGTCACATGCACGGTCCAATAATCCACCATTTGTAAAATAAGAATAATATAAAAAATAAGAATGAAGGCTACATAAAACAATAAATAGTTAGTTTTATTTTATATCATCGTCATCATCATCATTAATGTTCTTCATTTCTCAATTTATCCATCATATTTACTTGGAGAGGGAGTGGCGTAGTTTTCTCTTATAAGTAATTATTATTTTCTTAGTTTCATTTATACATATATTAATTTAGTTTTATTTAGCTGAACACTAACAATTTTCAAAGGACTCAGTTCATTTGGCTTTAAAACACTGATTATGCAAAACCTTCAATTCTTAAAGTCGGCGATAAAAGCCGGCTTTGAGTCGAAAAGCTATTTTCTTTTGCTCCTTGCTACTATTCTCTAAGCTTTTAAAGCTCTAATAAAGCTTTGTAAATCATTTAGTGTTTAGTTCCTTTGTTTGATACATTCAGTTTACTCGTCTAAGGTAAGTAATTCGGATAATCCGAATGTCAACAGGTTCATTATTTTTGTAATGTTTTCTTATATTTACGCGATACTACACATTAAATGAAACTAATTTTACGGATTATATCGCGTTTAATTTTACTTTTTAATTCCCGACGTTTCGGGTGCTTTACAGCACCCATGGTCACGGGGGGGACTGAGGTGTTTGACGTCCCGATGTCATAGTTAGCCTGGCTACATCCAGTTTTTTAATACTAATTTTTGGTTCGAACTACGCAGAATGAGCTTACAGTATCTTAAAGTCTAGCAGTGGTATACTTGGGTTTGGATTTAATTTTATTAGTTATAGGATCCCAAGCAGATGGCAGCACCCATCCATCTTCTCTATTGAAATTAGGATGTTTTTTAATTTCAATAGCCTCGCGAATCATCCTTGGTAGGAATCGGTGTTCTTTTGCGAGTATTTGTGGTCTATCAAATCTAATGTAATGGCGGGGACGATCTTGAACATGTTCACAAACTGCAGACTTCCCGATACTTTGGTGCTTCAAGTCAGCTATATGTTCTTTTACGCGGGTTTTTATAGATCTTTTCGTTTGTCCTATATAAGAGAGACCACATTCACAATCCAGCTTGTACACTCCTGCATCTTGTAGAGGGATATGACACTTGACGGATGGTAAATAAATTGACTAATCTTCTTCGGCGGATTGAAGTATGTTTTAATGGAAGCTCGCTTCAAGATGTAGCCAACCTTGTCTGTGACTCCTCTGACATAGGGTAGTACAGCAGGCACACACTCGACTGTGGATGGCTTCACTCGGTCACTGTGACGTAGGCGCGGGACCCGAAGCTTGTTGTCTTGCAGTACTTGCTCGACATGCTGAAGCTCGGCGGCCAGATGTTTTCTGTCACAGATCCCTCGTGCTCTCTGAAACAAAGATTTTCCCACGGTAGCTAACTGTGATGGATGATGGTGCGATTCGCCATTTAAATATCGGTTGGTATGAGTCTTTTTCCTATACACAGTGTGACCAATAGTGTTATCAGGATTTCGGATGACTAAAACATCTAGGAAAGCTAAAGAATTGTTTGCCTCTAACTCCATTGTGAATTGTATTTTAGAGTTTATGGAATTAAGGTGGTTTAAAAATACAATGTTTAAAAATACATGGTTTAAAATTGTGAAAGTATCGTCTACGTACCGCTTGTAGAATCTTGGATTTACAGGAGCAGTAAGAAGGGCTTTCTCCTCAAAGTCCTCCATGAATATGTCGGCGACTACGGTCGATACAGGTGAGCCCATCGCCACACCTTCTACTTGCTTGTAGAACTCTTCCTTCCACAATAGATAGCCAGATGTGAGGCAGTGTTTGTAATACTGCATATTCTGTGGGCATGTTGTTTTCTTCTAGCTTCCTAGTTACAATTGAGATGCAGTCTTCAATAGGTAAGCATATGAATAGTGACTGAACATCAAAATGACCATAGTTTCATTGTCAGTGAGATGTAGGTCTTTTATCTCACTAATAAAATGGTATGAATCCTGTGTGCTCTGGTATGAAGAATTAAATAAGGCTCAACAAAAACCATTCGGTTCTTATTCAATTCTTCAGTTTAAAGACTTTAAAGCACTCAGATTTTGCGTTTTCCATTTAACCTTTCAAAATTTTAACTCGTTAGAAAAGCATTTAGCAATCCACAAATATTTTCAAGTTTATTACCCGTCTAGCCCAGAACGATTGCAAGAGAATTGGGTAGTTGACACTATCATTCATAAATTACAACATTATATAGTATAAATCTGCTTTCAGAGATGGTTCAAAGTTTAGGCGGGGTTTTTCCAATTTAAGTTTTTTTTTTATTATTGTTGTTACTTAGTTAGTTTTTTGTTTTTTTTTTATTGTTGTTATTTGACGATAAGAAAGTGTGTCGCCGTTTTCTGATATATGCATGCTATCCTATTTTGATCAAATTTATTTTTTCAAATAAAAACCGTTTCATGACGACGTTCCTCTGGCCGAAGAAAAAAGGTCTTTAAAGTTCGCACGAATGAATCAATAATATTATTTATATAAATGAACTGTGTAGTGGCGGTGTAAGAATATCCACTACCCCATATCATTTCGTGGGTATCGTAAGAGACGACAGAGGAAACTGAAACAGGAGATGGGTAGCAGCATCTTTCTGATAACAACTCGAAATAAAAAAATCTGCGGTCACCAACCCGCCAAACATCTGATGAGAGATGATATATGTGCCTATGTTCAGCAGTGGACTTTTGGTAGGCTTAAATGGTGATGACAATAACGAAAATGAACATAGCCGTAAATGATTAAAGCATCTTCTAGGATAATATTACAAGAATATTTTTTAAATATTTAGAACGCCTCGACAATGCTTAAACGAGTAGAGTCCACTAAATTCAAAAAAATCAAGGGCCTTTTCCACAGCTTGAAAGATTAGCCACCATTAAGACACTGTCTATGCCATTATAGTAGATGGTATTTATCATAGGTCGTGGTGTATTTTTGTTCTTTCTTATAGTGGCCACTTATGACACTCACAGGACCAAATCTGGTGATGAATTTGGTTTCAAATCTTTCAGGTTTACAATTAGAGGCGGGTAAATCTAATTATTTGTTTAAATAGTAAATTGTTAAAAAAAAGCTAATGCATTCTTTACGTGGTAGAGCTATGCTGCAGCAATATTACGGCTGCAGCATGGTCACGGCCGGATACCAACATGAAACAACATAATGATGCTGTGTTTCGTATGGTGAGTGTAGAAGAATTCCATCTTAGTACTCAGGGTTGACAACGAATCTGCATTTTTAGTTTTATTCGAGGATAGATGAAGATGTGTGCGTACCGTCAGTGTGCTCACTTGTCACCCTCATCCTATAAAAAATTAGAAACTAACGGCATTTAAATATATGCAGAACAAGTATTAGTAACAAAATATTTAACCGGTACGCAAACAAAATAGAAAAATTAAAACCATTGCTCCAGACGTGATCTTGAAGTAGGATGTAAGTTGGATTGCTAAAAGTTAAGAAATTACTTCTTTTATAATAAATACTAAAAACCGTACAACATTTTTCGATTTATAATTAATTAATATGATATTGTATATTTTTATGGCATATGAGTTTTAGTAAAATTAGTTCACTAGTCCAAAGACAAAAAATGATTTTTTTTAATCAGAAAAACTTGTGCACCAAGGTTTTTAGCATGAAAGTCACATGCACGGTCCAATAATCCACCATTTGTAAAATAAGAATAATATAAAAAATAAGAATGAAGGCTACATAAAACAATAAATAGTTAGTTTTATTTTATATCATCGTCATCATCATCATTAATGTTCTTCATTTCTCAATTTATCCATCATATTTACTTGGAGAGGGAGTGGCGTAGTTTTCTCTTATAAGTAATTATTATTTTCTTAGTTTCATTTATACATATATTAATTTAGTTTTATTTAGCTGAACACTAACAATTTTCAAAGGACTCGGTTCATTTTGGCTTTAAAACACTGATTATACCAAAACCTTCAATTCTTAAAGTCGGCGATAAAAGCCGGCTTTGAGTCGAAAAGCTATTTTCTTTTGCTCCTTGCTACTATTCTCTAAGCTTTTAAAGCTCTAATAAAGCTTTGTAAATCATTTAGTGTTTAGTTCCTTTGTTTTGATACATTCAGTTTACTCGTCTAAGGTAAGTAATTCGGATAATCCGAATGTCAACAGGTTCATTATTTTTTGTAATGTTTTCTTATATTTACGCGAATACTACACATTAAATGAAACTAATTTTTACGGATTATATCGCGTTTAATTTTTACTTTTTAATTCCCGACGTTTCGGGTGCTTTACAGCACCCATGGTCACGGGGGGGACTGAGGTGTTTGACGTCCCGATGTCATAGTTAGCCTGGCTACATCCAGTTTTTTAATACTAATTTTTGGTTCGAACTACGCAGAATGAGCTTACAGTATCTTAAAGTCTAGCAGTGGTATACTTGGGTTTGGATTTAATTTTATTAGTTATAGGATCCCAAGCAGATGGCAGCACCCATCCATCTTCTCTATTGAAATTAGGATGTTTTTTAATTTCAATAGCCTCGCGAATCATCCTTGGTAGGAATCGGTGTTCTTTTGCGAGTATTTGTGGTCTATCAAATCTAATGTAATGGCGGGGACGATCTTGAACATGTTCACAAACTGCAGACTTCCCGATACTTTGGTGCTTCAAGTCAGCTATATGTTCTTTTACGCGGGTTTTTATAGATCTTTTCGTTTGTCCTATATAAGAGAGACCACATTCACAATCCAGCTTGTACACTCCTGCATCTTGTAGAGGGATATGACACTTGACGGATGGTAAATAAATTGACTAATCTTCTTCGGCGGATTGAAGTATGTTTTAATGGAAGCTCGCTTCAAGATGTAATAACCTTGTCTGTGACTCCTCTGACATAGGGTAGTACAGCAGGCACACACTCGACTGTGGATGGCTTCACTCGGTCACTGTGACGTAGGCGCGGGACCCGAAGCTTGTTGTCTTGCAGTACTGCTCGACATGCTGAAGCTCGGCGGCCAGATGTTTTCTGTCACAGATCCTCGTGCTCTCTAAACAAAGATTTTCCCGGTAGCTAACTGTGATGGATGATGGTGCGATTCGCCATTTAAATATCGGTTGGTATGAGTCTTTTTCCTATACACAGTGTGACCAATAGTGTTATCAGGATTTCGGATGACTAAAACATCTAGGAAAGCTAAAGAATTGTTTGCCTCTAACTCCATTGTGAATTGTATTTTAGAGTTTATGGAATTAAGGTGGTTTAAAAATACAATGTTTAAAAATACATGGTTTAAAATTGTGAAAGTATCGTCTACGTACCGCTTGTAGAATCTTGGATTTACAGGAGCAGTAAGAAGGGCTTTCTCCTCAAAGTCCTCCATGAATATGTCGGCGACTACGGTCGATACAGGTGAGCCCATCGCCACACCTTCTACTTGCTTGTAGAACTCTTCCTTCCACAATAGATAGCCAGATGTGAGGCAGTGTTTAAGTAATACTGCATATTCTGTGGGCATGTTGTTTTCTTCTAGCTTCCTAGTTACAATTGAGATGCAGTCTTCAATAGGTAAGCATATGAATAGTGACTGAACATCAAAACTGACCATAGTTTCATTGTCAGTGAGATGTAGGTCTTTTATCTCACTAATAAAATGGTATGAATCCCTGTGTGCTCTGGTATGTCCTCTCAGTGGTGATAGTATTTTTGCCAAGTGTTGAGCCAACTTATAAGTTGGTGAATCGATCTGGCTCACTATGGGACGTAGTGGAGCGTTTGGTTTGTGTATTTTCGGTAACCCATACAACCTCGGTGGTTTGGCACATAATGGTATTGTCGAATTCTTTAGCTTTCCTAGATTTTTTAGTCATCCGAAATCCTGATAACACTATTGGTCTCACTGTGTATAGGAAAAAGACTCATACCAACCGATATTTAAATAGTGAATCGCACCATCATCCATCACAGTTAGCTACCGTGGGAAAATCTTTGTTTCAGAGAGCACGAGGGATCTGTGACAGAAAACATCTGGCCGCCGAGCTTCAGCACGTCGAGCAAGTACTGCAAGACAACAAACTTCGGGTCCCGCGCCTGCATACAGTGACCGGTGAAGCCAGCCACAGTCGAGCGTGTGCCTGCTGTACTACCCTATGTCAGAGGAGTCACAGACAAGGTTGGCTACATCTTGAAGCGGCTTCCATTAAAACATACTAATCCGCCGAAGAAGATTAGTCAATTTATTTACCATCCGTCAAGTGTCATATCCTCTACAAGATGCAGGAGTGTACAAGCTGGATTGTGAATGTGGTCTCTTATATAGGACAAACGAAAAGATCTATAAAACCCGTAAAGACATATAGCTGACGAAGCACCGACGTATCGGGAAGTCTGCAGTTTGTGAACATGTTCAAAATCGTCCCCGCTATTACATTAGATTTGATAGACCACAAATCCTCGCAAAAGAACACCGATTCCTACCAAGGATGATTCGCGAGGCTATTGAAATTAAAAAACATCCTAATTTCAATAGAGAAGATGGATGGGTATACCACTGCTAGACTTCAAGATACTGTAAGCTCATTCTGCGTAGATCGAACCAAAAATTAATATTAAAAAACTGAAGGTATCTGGGCTAACTATGATAACGGGACGTCAAACACCTCAGTCCCCCCCGTGACCATGGGTGCTGTAAAGCACCCAAAACGTCGGGAATTAAAAAGTAAAAATTAAACGCGTTATAATCCGTAAAAATTAGTTTCATTAATTATTTTTTGCTCAATTTTATTTTGCATATTTTCAAATAAGAATAATAATTATTTATTTATTTTATTTTAAATGCACGTCTAAAAATATTTTTCAAACTAACGTTTGAAAATTGCTGCTCTTAACTTTATCATTAAAATCATCATTCACCAATTCATCATCAACTAGAGCAAGTAGAGTTCGAGCAATGAACCGTGATGATTTACCACTCGATTCTAAAGAAAAATATCGTAAAGAAACCTGCATGTCAGAAAAATGATCTGTATGATGTTTTCCATTGTAGAATTACTAAGAAAAAAAAATATTTTTCAGGTCACATTACAAAAACCGTAAGATCTATACGTGGTAGAGCGATGCTGCAGCTATATTAATTGTATAGTTGTAGCACGAATGGGAATGGTAGGACCACGCTTTCACAGAATACCAGCATAAAATTGCAGTTTAATGCTGCTGTGTTTTGTATGGTGAGTGAAGAGAACCGGAGACCCATTTTACTGAAAAATAGGCATTCCATCTTAGTCCTCACGGCTGACAACGCATCTGCATTTTGATTCGCAAACGAGAATAGATGTAGACGTCTATGGGCTACAGCAACCACTTACCATCAGGTGGACTGTGTGCTCGCTTGTCACCCTTATCCTATAACAAAAAATCCATTCAATTGCTCCTAATAATAATGTTATCTAGAACCGAATAATAATGTGCTAAAGAATCAGAATTCTGGTCACGGTGGCCAGTCCCAACGGAGACTAGCCATCTGCACAGAACAAGATTGTAGTGTCCGAGTGTATACTCACAAGCACAGGTGTACACTCCTTTCCTTCACTCTCATAGTCCGATGGGATGGCAATCCGACACGACCGAAGAGAGATCAGGCGCAGGACCAAAGGCTTTACGTGCTTAACACCACCGAAACACCGCCAAATTTCTTACTCTGGACTACTACTGAGAATAGAAAAACTCAATAACTAATTTTTTTTACACGACTTGGGATTAAAACCCGATACCTCATGGTCAGCAGTCTCATTTACGACCACTAGACTAACGAGGCAGTCAAAATCAATTTCTCGTCTAGATCTAACAGCATAGCAAAGACACTATTAAGTCAAAGACTACCAGATCAAATAGACATTAATTTGTTGCAGTATGCATAGTTTTATCCATAGATTTATTATAAACTGACGTTACAATAGATTGACAATGCAAAAGAGAATACTAACATAATAAAAATAATAAATAAAGAAAATCTTCGACTATATGCAGCAAGTACTTTGAAGAATAATATTTTTCTCATAGAGGTGCACTAAGGGAAAAACTAAAACGCATCCAACCAAAAACACTTATTAATAAAAGTACTTATTGAAGATATTTTAGTATAAGAATAAAGTATATAGCAAAATTGAAAAATATCTTTAAGGAGAGCTCGCAATATTTTTACAATAAATTAATAATCTTTGAAGAAAGATATAAATGTAACAACTTTTGTTTGAACTTTTCCTTTTATTCCCTAAAACATAATAAAGACTTCAAAATTAAACCCCAACTACATTTCAGTACATCTTAGTAATATCATATGTGTAATAATGGTAATAACGCGTGACTACGACTACATACAAACTCATTTTTTAAATTATAAATTATAGCAATAGTGTAATATAAATTATAGCTGAATATGTTTCGCGATGTTCTAAAAAAATTATATCGTAGTCTTGTTTTTTTTTAAAACACATTTCCTATCGCAGTTCGGTTTTAGTTATAAATTTTTAATTTATATACACTTCATAAGACGCATATAATTTTCTTAAGAACAGCGTTTCTTTCAGCGACTTATTAACAATTTTTGAAGTTTATGTATGAACTAAGTGGCAGAGCTGGAGCTCAATGCATTGTTGCCTGAGAATTCATCTGGGTAGGTATCACCCTCTTACCAAGTACTGGTATAAATACAGGCTGTGAGGCATTCCATCTCAGTCCTTTAAGGTGACAACGACTTAGCCATTTTTGCTTGAATTTTTTTTGTTGCTACCATCATCAGATGTACTGCAAATTCGTTGGTTACTTCAGTTTTATAAAAAAAAAACATTAACAAATAAATACTAATATAGTTAACTTTTATAACATGTATTTTTGGAATGTCCAAAACATTTCGAATTACACCTTTTGTTGGATACCAAAGACGATATTTCAATATTTATTTCATTTTTGGGAGGACTTAAATGTCCGCAATAAGCCACCATGTTAGTTTTTATGTGGCTTAAAACCCGCGAAAGGGTACAATGCTTCTATAGATATCTAATTTTTCAAAATATGAGTAAGAATGACTAGTTTAGAAGCTCTGAGGGAACAGATGAACATACATACCATCCTTTTGCCTTCGCCATAGTCGGGTAAAAATATTCACTCATATCATCTGCGTCAAATCAGAAGACACGAATATACTGCAATCTGTTATCGATAATTGAAGTTGAGGCAGGCAGTGCATGGTGCAGCACTATTTGTCTCCCACACATGTACATTTAACGCACACTGGTGTATTTTGATTTTGATATCACTCCATCGCCAAAATAATATATACGATATCTATGGTTTTATCCATAGATTTATTATAAACTGGGTTTTACCGTAATAAATAACAATGTAGAACACACTAAATTCACTACAAATATGACATACATAAATATAACAATAAAAAAGTATTTCGAGGGTATGCTATATCCACTAATGCAACAGTACAAATATAGGATTGTACTTTACTTTTAGAGAAACTTATACTAACCAAAATGTATTAACGTGGATAAAATAGTTAATATTCCATTGCAGTAAGCAAGGATTTTAAGAACAAATTTTGCTGCACAACTTAGCTTGACGTCTTTTGTCATCGTTTATATTTTAAAAAATCCCTATTTGTAATGCGGCGTTTGTAAGCGGAATGTTTTATTAAATTTCGTTTCAGAATACAACGAATGACCTAGTTTATTATATTATTATTAAATTTTTTGAATCTTGCGATTCCATCCGTACCATATTGATGATTGGCAGTCCACCACGCACAACTTATTTTGAAATCGGCTACTACCAGCGATTTTTATGTTCCGATACTACTTAGGAACCTTCAAAAATAGTGCCTACTCTTTTTTAAAAGGCCAACAGCGTACCTGCGATTCCCCTGGTGTTGCCATTGTTCATGGGCGACGGTAATAACTTAACTTTCATATAAAAAAAAATTCTGTGTACAATCAGAATTTGTATCAAAATATTATCATTATAAACCAATTAATACTTTAAGGCCTGATTTTTCATGCATAAGATAAAAAAAAATCGTAGAATAAAATATAACACAAATAAATAAAAAATTACAATTGTATGAATAAAACAGTTCCATTGTTTCACTTTTACATTCCATTAGACTGCCTCGTTGGTCTAGTGGTTGTAAACGCGATAGCTGATCATGAGGTCCCGGATTCGAATCCCGAGACAGGCCAAAATCAGTTATTGGGTTTTTCTGTCCAAAAATTCTCAGCCCGGAGTTAGGAAGTTGTCGGTGTCTCACCCCCGTGCCTCGGAAAGCACATAAAGCCGTTGGTCCTGCGCCTGATCTCTCTCCGGTTACACTCAGGTTATAATTTATTATATAATTTTAATGCATGCCAATATATTTTAACGGCTCCGTGGCGCAGTGGCTTAGCAATGAGTTACTGCGCTGAGGGCCGCGGGTTCGAATCCCGCACGGAACAAGTATTTGTATGACCTGCAAGTAATTGTTCCGGGTCTGGATGTTTGTCCTTGTGCAATTTATGTTTGTAGACAGCCTCCACGAAACAGGAGAAAATCCTAGTGTAGGGGTAACGTTTTTAAAAAAAACGTTTTAAAAAAAAAAGAAAAATTAATTTAGTAAGTGTTTAACAGTTAGGTTATAAATGGAAATAACTTTTTTTCGTCCAACTAAGTAAACACACCACCAGGATCAAAACGATATAAAATCTTATTTTGCGAAACTGTGGTGAATGGGTTCCTATATCCACTGCTGAACATAGGGCTCCTCCAAGGAATGCCACAAAACACGGTCGATACAAGATATTTACCATAGTTAGCAGGCTTAGGCAGGCCTGAATATCCTGCTATCAATCTCCAGTTTTTTTCCTTTTGTCGCTTATTACGATACCCACGAGATGGTGGTGGTGGATGACCCATTCTCTTACGCCGCCACTACACAGGCCGGCTCACGTATAATAAAAAAATATTGCTTATCTCATGTCATACTGTTATTATCATATCTATACATATAAATAAAATAGATGTGTCTGTCTGTAATATTGAAATAACTGGCTTCTATTAAGCTCGGGGGGTTATTTACATGCTATTAAGACATAAGTGACCATTTTTAAAATTTTTGTCTGTCTCTCTGTCCGTCTGTCTTTCTGTCTGTCCGGGCTAATCTTCGGAATGACTGAACCAATTGTGATGAAACTTTACAAACAGATAAAGAGCAAAACCAGAAGGGATATAGACTGTATATTATGAAAAACTAAAATGTTTTTTGAGAAAACTAAAAATTATAACCTAAATGGTTTTGACTATCTTAAATCTAAACAACAATATATTAATAGATACTATCCAGGCGAAGCCAGGGCAGATCGCTAGTAAAAAATAAACTGCATGTACTCCCAAACAGATTTAAGATAAATGTTACTAAATAACTGTGAAATCGCATTGTTACAAACTGAATGAGTCGGTAATAAACAATATTACATTGTGGATAGATTTTGGAATGCTATTTTCATTTGCTAGCTAGTATTTCGGAGCAACGGCCACAATCCATCTTCATTTGTTGTTGAGTTTCTATTAATAATTTACAATGCAAATCTCACGTAACTATGCCCCAATAGAAACACTATTTATCTTTCATCATCCGATGATGATGAAAGATAAATAGTGTTTCTATTCATTACAGCCCTTCACATGTTCACTGCTGAACATAGGTCTCCCCCAAGGAATGCCACAAAGCACGGTCCTGAGCCACCTGCAACCATCGACTTCCTGCATGTCTTACCAGGTCGTTCCTCCATCTAGTGGGAGGCCGCCCTACACTTCGCCTGCCGGTACGAGGCTGCCACTCGAGAACCTTGCTTCCCCATCGGTTGTCGGTGAACGACTTGACCGACTGAGATTAAATAATACACACAATTGTTCTGTGGAGACGACGGTTCATAACTACGATTCGATAGATGTCGCTGTAATCAAGTAACCACTTGCACAACACTTGCAGTAACCACTCGAACATTAACATAACATTTTTATATTTATTAACGAAAACTCACTCCTGGTATTGCTCTCTATCTGTTTGTGAAGATTCATTACGATCGGTTCAGCATTTTTACAGATTAATTAGCCGGAAAGACAGACAGACAGAAAAACGTTTTAAAACGGTTATATAGGCTGGGCCATCTGTTAGTCCTTTTTTCATTTGTAAATAAAACACACATTTTGAGGTGAACAGTCATTTTTTTTTATTGACAATGAAAGGTGGTTCTATGCCATTTATGTATGAAAAACAATATCTTTCATACGCCCACCACGGCTTCGTCTACAGGCCTACATCCGAACATCAAAATTTTCGATGATTTTTCCAATAAAATCGGATCAATGATCTCAATTTCAGCTCGAATGTTGTTTTTAAGTTGTTGAATTGTTTGTGGATGATTAGCATACACCATACCTTTCAAATAATCCCACAAAAATAACCAAGTGATGTTAAATTCAGGCTTCTAGTTGGCCAAGGAACTTTAGAATTTCTTGAAATTATGCGATCAGTAAATTTTCTTGACAATAAATGGAGTGTTGCACGACTTGTGTGGCATGTCCCTCCATCTTCTTGAAACCAAAGGTCGTTGACACCTAATTCATTCAATTTGGGCCACAAAAAAACAGTTAACATGTTGCGATAACGTTCTCCATTCAATGTAAGGGCATTTTCTTGTCATTCAATAACAGATGCGACTGCATCAGGAGTACGAACTGGATGAACGTGTTGATATGGTCTACAACCTTCCACTGAACCAGTTTCTTCAAAATGATCAATAATTTTGCCAATTGCACGCTCAGTAGGACGTCCATGTTGACCAAAACTCTCACGTAGTTTATGAAATGTTGTTCTCTTTTTGAACGACCAGTTTCATAACCAACTAGGACAGTCAAAATGCGCTGTTATGATGTTAGTGACTCCATGATTATAAATGGCATATTTTTTACTTTTTATATGTCAAATCATTTTTTAGAACAGATAACGTGAAGTGCTAAAAATCATCGATTGGAAAAAGGACCAACAGATGGCCCATCCTGTACATGTTATAACAGCTTGCAAACTCTTTAGGTTTTAAATCAAAGATTGCTTCTTATGGCCCTCTTCTGTAAAACAAATATAATTTTAGTGTCAGTCGCGTGTCCACATAGCAAAATACCATACGACATTATGCTATGGAAATAGCTAAAGTAAACTAGCTGTTTCAACACTGGTAAGATTTCTATTCTTTTTTACAACATATGCTGTAGAACTAAGTCTGCTTGCTAATTTTGATTAATGGGGACCCCATTGAAGCTTGGCGTCTAGTGTGATTCCAAGAAAAATGGTAGTACTAACAAGACTCAGCTCCTCCCCATTTAAAATTACATTAGTATTTATCTGTTTGACATTTGGAGTTATGAATTTCATACATATAGTGTTAGTGCCATTTAAATGCAAATTCTTAACATTAAACTAATTTACTAATTTAGATATATCATCATTTATTACGACATATTTATATAATTGTTTTAACTTTGAAAATTAATGAAGTATCATCAGGAAATAATACTATATCATGGCTATCCCCTACTATGCAAGGTAAGCCATTAATAAATACAAGAAACAGAAAGGGACCGAAAATTGAGCCCTGAGCCACACCAATTTGTACGATTGACCCGGAAGAACTCATACTATTAATGACAACTCTTTGTGTTTTGTTACTTAAATACGAAATAATTAATTAAAGAGCATGACTTCTTACACCATAGTGTTAAAGTTTCCTACTAAATATTCCATGGTGAACACAGTTTAAGGCTTTGGATAGGACACAGAATATACGCAAAGCATCTTGTGAATTCTCCCAAGCGTTGAAAATATATTTAATCAGCTAAACACCATCATCAATTGTCGAGCGACCCCTTGTGAAACCGAATTGATTTTTATGAAGTAAATTATTTCCATTATTTTTTTTAAATTTGATCAAGAATTTTTTTTTCTAAATTTTACTGTGTTCGCAGTACAAAAATAGGTCTAAAATTAGCGGGGTCCAATGTACTACCAGATTTAAATAAAGGTATTACTTTACTATATTTAATTAAATCCGGAAACATACAAGTAGGAGAAAAACAACGCCATCTGTCAGAAGTCAGGAGATATTTCTGTCCACTTTCTGACATTTCCGATAGTTGTCTTTTATGACGCCTCTAAAATGAAATCAGGCGATGCATTCACATACGCCGTCATCACTCAACAAAAATCACCTTGTTATTTATTAAACGTGTTGTACTTGTGTATTATATTTCATCGTTAATTCCAACCAGCACAGCTACTTTAAACTGTACAAACACGTAGCTATGACACGGGTGAACGAGGATAAGGATCTGGGTATTCGATTCTCCTCAGGACTTAATTTTCAAAATATTACATCATAAAGCGTATTGCAACTTAGGTTTTATACTATGTGGAGCTTGCCGTTTAACTAATATTAAAGTCACGATAGTATAACGCCTTAGTTATCTGGGCTCCACTTGAAACTAACTATATTCTCATGCTGGAGAGAATTATAAACAAATTTGTTAGATATTTACTACTTTTATTACGGTGTAGAGCCGTGCTGCAGCTATGTTCTGGTAGTAGCACAAAATAGTCGGCCCGACCGGGGAAGGAACACGCTCTCACAGAATACCAGCGTGAAACAGCTTTATGTTGCTGTGTTTCGTATGGTGAGTGTAGAGAACCGGAGACCTTTTTTACTGGAAAAGAGGCATTTTTTTTATAGGAGAGGGGGCAAACGAGCATGCGGTTCACCTGATGGTAAGTGACTACCGCCACCCATGAACAACCGCAACACCAGGGGAATAGCAGATGCGTTGCCGGCCTTTTAAAAAGGAGTAGACTCTTTTCTTGAAGGTCCCTAAGTCGTATCGGTCCGGAAAAATCGCTGGTGGTAATCGGTTCCACAAGGAAGTTGTGCGAGGAAGAAAACATCTTCTAAATCGCACAGTGGTGGACCGCCAATTATCCAGATGATATGGATGGTATCGCGAGTTTTGTCGCGATGTGCGATGGTGAAATTGAACAGCTAGAATTAGTCCGAACAATTCCTCAGAGCACTCCCCGTGGTACATGCGATAAAATACGCAAACAGATGCAACATCCAATGCCAGTGAGTCAAGCCGATCGGAAAGAACTCGGTCGTCGACGATTCGAACCGCTCTGCGCTGGATGCGGTCAAGTGGAAGGAGCTGGCACTGTGGAGCCCCTGCCCAGAGATGGGAACAGTATTCCATGTGAAGCCGAACCAAGGCATTCCATCTTAGTCCTCAGGGGTGACACCGCATCTGCATTTTGATTCTTAATTGAGGATAAATGTAGATGTCTATGGGCCATAGCATCCACTTACCATCAGGTGGACCCCTATTCTATAAAAAAAGTAACTTCGTGTTAGGCACTGTTGCCATAATATATTTTCCCAGTAATAAGGGAAAAGAGGCAATCCTTATTTCGTGGGGCGGAAGCAGCGGCAGCGGCTGCTGGTGTTGCCGTGTGCGTCCGCACCACCTTACCAACTTGCAGAGTGAGGCCTTCCACCTTTTTAGCGCGCTTTTCCAGACTAATTAACTTAACTAAATTAATCATATTATATAAATATAATAAAATTCTTATTATATAAATATAATAAGATTAATTGAACTCGAACATATTGCTCGAACATCTATTGAATGTGATTGCAATATCACCGGTAAGTGCTAGTTTCTAAGCGGTTGATTCCCTTTGGATGTTTTGGTGGACATCTTGCTCGTTTTTCACTTTTATTATTATATAAAGTGCACTTTACTGCTCATGTCTCCAGTATCCGTTATTTTAAAGTGCATCGTCTATGTGTTTTCAATTTATATATTCTCGCGATATGTCTAGGGTTATGTTTTAATGTTAAACCTTCAATAATAGTCATTTTTCAAATAACTAAATATAATAAAATAGAATTTGAAATTCGAGCACGGACTCAGAGTTGCCAGCCTCTCGGTATACTACAGGATGCATTTCGGAGAGTGTACACAGGAATCGTATATCTTAATTACTCCATCCCCTTTCCACTATCGGACATCCTGGCGGTGAACTGGTCTTTAAGTCTTTAATGTCGATATTTCACACATATGAACCAAAGAGTAAGCTTCGTCTTTAGTAATGTGTACAGCAAAGGGGTGAAATAATTTGCCAGCGTCTGTCTTTTAGCTTACAATCTGGATGGCTTTATAGGCAAGAGTGAATAGGCTTTTGTCAAGCTAAGACAAAGCGATTTACCATTCAGGGTTTCATCGCTACTTACCATCAGTTGTGCTTGTAACCCAGCACTAGCTTATAATAAATTTAAAAAAATCTCAGAGTATATTAACAAAAGCTGTATTATTTTTATTTTGTGTTACATTAGATAGCCTATTAAAATCTTTACTCTAACGCAATATGATAAGTTGTGCTAAATAAAAAAATAAAAAATTCAAGACCATGAACAATTATTTCCGGTCATACATATACTTGTTCCGTGAGTGAATTGAATCCACTACTCACATCGCTGCAGCCAAACGCTTATTCTCTACGCTACTGAACAAACCGAGGACATGTCCTTTCTATATTACATCGTTTTTAAGTACACTACAATACATACGTATTTTTGAAAATGTTTTGTTCATATTGCAATACTTGTTATCTCACATGGCTAATATCTCTTCCCGTCACTAGTCTGTGGGCCTTGCTTTTTGCATTGACTGTCGTTAGTGGTGGCGTAAGAGAATCCACTATCCAATATTATTATCCAAAGACAAAGGGATTTTTTTCCTGAAATAAAAACTCAAAATAATTAATAAACAGCTGTTGCCAACTCCTCTGTCAAACGTGGTAACTATGGCAAATATCCTCCGTGTGAAACAATCTATGTGGGAGGGCTATGTTCAGCAGCGGTGGATTAACCGTAATGAATGAATAAATAAGTCTCCCTTTCTCTTCACAACTCTACAAAATTAAGTTTTACTGTTTTAGTAAGAAAAGGTATTTATCAATATTTTTGTTTAAAATTCTAATGTATTTTTTCCCTTTATGCCAATGTTGTACTCTACAATACGTTATGTTACTCTCGTGCTAAGCTTACTAGAACTATTCCCAACAAGGGATTTAATCTGATTGGCTTAGATACGAGGTCAAAGACTCTGACTCTTATATAGAAACATTTTTTTTTCACTAAAGATTTTATCGCATATGGTGTGAAAAGTTTCAGTGTATTATATTTTAAACACATTATGTTGTTTAGTAATAATGTTTTTGTAAAAGACAAAGTTTAACGAAATATGGACTGTAACTGTCGTTAAATTCATAAAGACTGGCAGCATTATCTTTTTTATCACACCTAGCGGACCACTATTTTTTTATAGAAGGAGCTTTTACAAACGAGCACACAGTTCACCTGATGGTAAATGGATGGTGTGTCCCACAGACATCTACATCTATCCTCGATTATGTATCAAAATGCAAATGCGTTGTCACCCGTGAGGACTAAGATGGAATGCCTCCCATCCAGTAAAAAGGGTCTCCGGTTCTCTATAACGTGTAGCGTTAAGCTGCTATTTTACGTTGGTATTCTGGAGAGCGTGGTCCTTCCTCGGTCGAACCGACCCATTCGTGCTACAACTATACTACTAATATAGCTGCAGCATGGCTCTACCACGTATAAGAAGCCACTATAACACATATAAAGCGATACAACAGTTTTGTAGCTACATATGCTGGCAAGCATATGTAGCTACGAGACTGCTATCGCTTTTTTAAATAATATGATCTTTCTGACTTTAATCATAGTGGCTTCTTAAGATACCCATGACATGGAGTAATGGCTTCTTTTACGATATTCTATTTTAGTTCTCACAGACGACAACCTATATCTTTGTCTGAAGTCGATTGCAGGTTTTTGTGACTACGCCAACTGGTTAGTTGTATGCTCGTTTGTCACATTATTTTTAAAAAATACGTACACATTTTATCTGTACGACTTAAGACGTCGAAATAAATCTTTATTTGGATTACACTTTCGTATAAAGGAGAGGTCCACGTTGACACGATTTAATAATTCATGAATACGTTATGTTCAACAGCGTTATTACCGTGAAAATGAACTTAAGAGATTTATTTCTAATGTCGCGTAGCTCTGAGGTCATGTGTCTCAGACTTGGATCGTAATTTTAGGTTGTTTTTGCATTAAATTAGTGACAACGATCTTCCGCTAGCAATCACCTGATAATAAGTGGCTGCTGCAGTCCATTAACACTTAAACGAATCAACTTTAAATAGCGGCGACAGGTACTTCTTTTCTCTTTTCGGCCCTCACAACTTGAAATTATCCCAGCTCTCAAGCAGTCAAAGTATTTATTAATAACAAGGGAGGAAGCAGTACCATAGTCTTCTCGAGGAGAAGTACGTAGTTTCAGATCTAATTTCTATTCTAAGTAGCAGTAAAATCCGGCAAACCAATTAGTACATCAGAAAGTGAATTCGAGTAACAGAATTCCATGTTTCTTGAAACTAAGACGAAGAGAAGTGTCAACGTCGTACCGGTAAGCGAAGCGTTGGGAGGCCCCCTACTAGATGGAGTGACGACCTGATAAGATATGCAGAAAGTCAATAAATGCAGGTGGCTCAGGACTGTGCTATTTGGCATTCCTTATTTCCTTATTCCTCCATTGTCTAGGTACATCAGTGGACTTGTGACGCGTAGTAATGATGATGATGATGATGAAACAAAGAAGAGAAAAAAGTTGGTAAACGGTCTATCATCATTTATTGGTCTTTGAAAAGTAAGAGCTAACAATAGTTTTTTAAAGAGTTTGTTTACACATATACATATCTATAACCCACATTTTGAATAACTGTATTGCTTTAGCTCATATCTTATGGATACCGATGAAAATCAATGCCATAGTAAATTTACGCCGGCATTATTATGTTGATTCGGTGTCCTATTTGATTCTATATTTCACACAGGAAATAAATAAGTACCTAGATACAATGTCACATATTTGTATGTGATTGTCAATTATACGCAATTTGTGTATTCATTCATTCAAAACGGGCTAATGCCGTACTGGATTACTTTAATGCGCTAATATTACGCACGTAAAAATTAAAGTTTTATCATAAAGCCTAAATACTAAGTCTTTTAGGAGAAATTTACAAATATTACGTTAGTTCTTTCCGAACGAAAAATAATGCTTTTGCTCAAACTATTTCTGCTGAAGCGTGACCTAAATGGAGATTTATTGAAACGTGCCGGAAAAATCTTCGCGAGACAAGTGAGATCTTTTTTAAATGTGAGTTTTAATATACCACTTAATTATCCATAAGGAACGAATAAAATAATGAAAAGTGACGTGAAAATTGTCTCCTCCCAATTAAATCTATTGTTATTTATCAAACACTTAGGGGTTTCAACTCCATAAGAGAAAAAATCCAAGAATGACTAGCTATGCTACAACAGAGTAGAGTCTGGTTCCACCTCTGAAGAAAACTAAATTATTATTGACCCTACGATTCTCTTTACATAAGTGCTATTCTGATATTCTATTTTACGAAAATGCGGTATATAGCTAAGAACGCTGGCTGCGGTTCCTAGTAAAAAGGCTGTACTATGTCGTAAGAGGCGGTTACGGAAATGCGATGAATATCTCATGGCCTCCAATAGATAGCAGTTAAACCAATCTACTGTACAATAGACCTCATGTAAGCAGGACAACAGCGACTAAGAGCATCATCAAATGTTGGAAGTCTGGTAAAGCGAAGTGCCGACTGTCCACTTCTAAATATGTTGTTCGTAGACTGATAATCTTGATTATGCACTTCGGTACCAGAAATAGGGATTATTTTATTTTATATATATTACGTATAAAGGAATTATAACGAGCCACTTATTCACAATTAAATTCACATCATTTTTAAGTCTACTGTAGGAGGCTTTTGCGAATCCATGACCCCTAATGCTAAGGGCGACCACTGTGGGGTTTTAGTCGGTGAGAGTCCGATATAGCCTGGCATCTTCCCTTAGATCAGCTGTGTATACATGATGGTTTCCTCACGTAAAAATGCTTTTGCAAAATGCACCAGTTGCTATATACCTCTCGGAAGATTTGTCTATACTCACCACGCTAGGCATTGGCAATGCTGTTCCCTACCACAACTCTATGAAATTTGTTTTCAACGTTTTTAATAACTTTTTCGCCATCATTCGATCGCTAGTAACTTGTTCGTCAAACAAGCAAGTAACTAGGTGAGAGCACGAACATATTTTCCTTACTCTCCATTAAATTAAGACGTTTTTATTGCTAGGGTTGCAGTTAATAAATACCTACGGTTCATTCAAATCACAATTACTTTTCCCGCACCAAATTGAGAAGTAAATTTACAAAACCGGGTTTACTAAAATACCTGAGGATTATCCAAAAACATGTCGGCTCTGGATTAATGTACATCCGAGCTGCCGCCTTTTGTAATTTATGAAATAAAATTTTCTCCGCAGAACAGGTATTATGAGAAAACTCATTAAGATCGAAACAAGCGCTGCCTTTTTAAATTAAAGACTTAGCGTTCGGGGACTTAAGGTTTCGGCTTAGCTTGACGTGTCCATCATGGGCCTTTATGTTTTTTATCGATGTAATCATATTTACTATTATTTACTTTATCATTTTCATCTTAATTACCCGACTAAAGGAAGGTCATATTTTTGAAGTGTATGTATGTATGTAAGTGTATTTCTTAGGCACGCTCCCTAGCCTAAATGGCTTGATGGGCAAATGGGGTGTTGTTAGATTAGTCTTAGTTGTGTTTTTATGCAGTCGGGCTATTTAATTACTGTTTTAACCATTGGGCTTGTTCTCTAATGTAATGGATTATAATTAACTATTTTAATTAAGTTTTATTGTAAGAATAATTTGCTAGTTTAACATATTATATAAAGAGGCATTAATTCACAAAATTCCCCCGCTAAAAGGCAGTGGACTTATATAGACTAAGTTAATTTCTTTAAATATCTTGTCTCGGTCACAAAATTTTACTACGCCGTCTCTCGTATTCCTTCAGGCGTTTTTTTTTTTTTTGAGTGGATTTAATGTATATACACAAAAACGAAAGCGGTTTTATTGAAAAAAGGTGGTGTAGGTTCTGTAATTATACTAGAAACAAGCACAAACTAGTAATACCATTTGCTAGACTCCAAAGTTTCATAAGCTTTTTCATGGGACAATGTTTATGATTTTAAAAACAATCTGGAACTATCTATTAAGAACCTTAAAATGTTTTTTGGTCCTCCGTCCTGGGAAAAACCAGCAAGAAACCCAATGGGATTATTTTTAAAATGACATCTAACAATTTTAAATGTTACACAATTAACAGCACAAAACAAATTAGAAATAACTTAGTAGCGATCACCTCATTCCCAGGGGTTATCATCATCCATAAATTCCTTAATATTATAATAACCCTTTTAGACAAACTTTGTTTAATAAAGTTTTTGAACTTTGAGGAGATCAAATTTGGTATGTTTTCTGGGATAAAGCATATATATCGCCCTAAGAATGACTTTCTGACTCGGAGGAGTCTAGGAGTGGTTCTACTAGCTTAAGTCTGTTCCTAGTTTTCACAGAATAAAAATTACTTCTTTATGTAAAACTACTTTTATTTTTTGTGTACATACATTACATTTTCATAAATGTATTGAGTTTTTGTCTGAGCGACTCTTTAGGTTTTAAATCATAGATTGCTCTTATGGCCCTCTTCTGCAAAACAAATATAATTTTAGTATCGCGTGTCCCCGTATCAAAATACCATACGACATTATGCTATGAAAATAGCTAAAGTAAACTAGTCTAGCTGTTTCAACACTGGTAAAATTTCTAATCTTTTTTACAGCATATGCTGCAGAACTAAGTCTGCTTACTAGTTTTGATATAATAGTGATTCCAAGAAAAATGGTAGTATTGACAAGATTCAGGTCCTCCCCATTTAAAATTACATTATTATTTAGCTGTTTGATATTATTTGGAGTTATGCATTTCATTTATTTAGTTTTAGTGCCATTTAAATGCAAATTCTTAACATTAAACCAATTTGCTAATTAAGATTTAGCATTATTTACTTCGTCATATTCTTATAATTGTTGTTTTAATTTAAAAATTAATGAAGTATATTAGTAAATAATACTATATCATGGCTATCCCCTACTAAGTAAGGTAAGTCATTAATACATACATGAAACAGAAAGGGGCCGAAAATTGAGCTCTGAGGCACACCCATTTGTACTATTGACCCGGAAGAACTCATACTATTAAAGACAACTTTTTGTGTTTTGTTACTTAAATATAAAATAATGAATTAAAGAGAATGAATTCTTACACCGTAGTGTTAAAGTTTCCTGATTAATGTTTCATGGTGAACACAATCTAAGGCTTTGGATAGGTCACAGAATATACCCAAAGCAAATTGTGAATTCTCTCAAGCATTGAAAATATATTTAATCAGCTCAACACCATCATCAGTTGTCGAGCGACCCCTTGTGAAACCGAATTGATTTTTATGAAGTAAATTATTTCCATTTTTTTTTTTACATTTGATCAAGAATTTTTTTTTTTTAAATTTTACTAAGTGTTGGCAGTAAGAAATAGGTCTAAAAATTGGCGGGGTCCAATGTGCTACCAGATTTAAATAAAGATATTACTTTACTATATTTCGTTAATTCCGGAAACATACAAAATTCTGCACTAGTATCAAAAATATGTAATACCTAGTTGAGGTACGATTGTATATATCGACGCAATAACTTTAACGAAAATCCCCACAGATCTGCGGTTTTCTTAATATCAATAGTTTTAAAATATTTTACAATATCTTTTGATGATACATTATGAAAGTTTTCATCAAAAGTTATTATTTGTACAAGCATTTACATTTTGTTTAAATAATGATTCGGCTACTGCAGGAGAAGAATTCAGTGACTTAGTGGTTAAGATCGCAATATTAGTAAAATATTTCTCAAAAACTATTGCAACGTTCTGATCTGATATATTTAATTTGTTAAAACTAAACCGGTAGTTTGAATTGCGAAACTTGACCTTACCTGTTTCACTATTATTTATACTCCATGTCATTTTAATTTTATTAGAAGTATACGCAACTGAATAAGGATAAACCTTGTAATCGGACAAAATTAGGAAAAAAAATTTCTGACAATCTGTCAGCAGTCAGGAGATATTTCTGATCACTTTCTGATTTTTTCTATAGTTGTATTTTATGACGCCCTCAAAACAAAATAAGGCGATGCATTCACATACGCCGTCACCGCTCAACAAAAATTACCTTGTTATTTATTAAACACGTTCACAGTCCACCTGATGGTAAGTGGTTGCTGTGGCCCATAGACATCTACATCTATCTTTGTTTGCGAATTTAAATGCAGATGCATTGTCAGCCGTGAGGACTAAGATAGAATACCTCTTTTCCAGTAAAAAGGGTCTCCGGTTCTCTACACTCACCATACGAAACACAACAGCATTAAGCTACTCGTACTATTTTACGCTGGTATTCTGTGAGAGCGTGGTCCTTCCCCGGTCGAGCCGACCCATTCGTGCTACAACTATACTATTAGCTGCAACATGGCTCTACCACGTAACTCAAAACTTGTACTTGGTGTATACACGTTAATTGAAACCAGCACAGCTACTTTAAACTTAATTTGTTTGGAAATTTTTGTACTCTAGAAAGACGGAAAACTGAAACATTTTTGGCGTGTTTGTGAATTTATTGTGATAAATGTAAATTCCAAATCATAGCTCGAAGTCTACTATTACGAAGGTGGCAAAATAGTAATTAAGTGATTGTAACTGTTGATTTAGAATATTTTATCGAGTAGGTACTTATTTATTGAGGTCATAATGATCCATCTCCGTCAAACTAACACCACTAAAATACTTTCTCCATTTGTGTTATGGACGTGCGTTTGGGTAACGAGGGCTTAAAACCTTACGCTCACCAAATGTCGGTAGTTTTAACAATGGTGAATTTAGTTGTTACGCAGTGTCATCAATCATCATAATTGAGAAGTTGTGATTTAATTGTTCTTTTTTTTAGTTTTCAGTGTATGTATATGCAGAAAATAATGCCTCAGTACTTTATTCTTTAATTATTTACAAATTTTTAACAATTTTTTAATTTCTCTACTTTTAGGAATATCCGTGGCTTGATTTTTCAATTTCTAATCGAATTTATACAAATTATAACTAATATTTCAGAAAGAAACAATAATCTCTGCATTTTTCTGACAAATTAACTTCCATCCGCTATGAAATCCGTCAAATATTTCACCTAATTTCTAAGCGGTGCCGCCCTGGTGATAGAAAAGTCATGGTCTAACGTGATTGTAAGTTCAAAATGTAGATTACAAAAATTACCATCCACCATTGTCATGTTTTTGATGAAATATTTAAGGACATCTGAAGTCTACTATCACTTATTAGAGGAGAGCGGTGGACTAAACTGCTCCATAACGCTTGTAAACATTATGGGAGGCCTATACCGTATATAGGAATTATAAAATTTAATAAAATATTTTGTATAAAAACTATTTTATTCGTACGTTAATAAATGTTGGCGATAATGATCAGAATAAGCGATTTATAGCTTACTTCCAATTCCCTCACTACAGTTGCGATTTTTACACTAGGATTTTCTCCTGTATTGAGGAGGCAGTTTACAAATATAAATTGCACAAGGAGAAACATCAAGACCCGGAATAATTATTTGTACCAATACTTGTTCCGTGCGGGATTCGAACTCGCGTCCCCCAACGCTGCAACTCATTGCTAAGCCACTGCGCCACGGTAAATTTCATATGGTACAGATGATAACAAAAATGCGTAAAAATCAGAAGTCATATTTTATGAAACACGTGATACGTATGAAACGGTTTTTACAAGACAATATTGATTAGCATCCTGCTGCCTGAGGCAGAGTACTCTCTACTACAATATCGAAGTGCTTTTATAAGCGAAGAGCTGAAGTATCACCTCTGCGCCAAGCCTGGTAAAAGTCCTTTGAATTTTAAACTATGTATAGTGTATTGGCCTGCACTATCTTTTAATTGAATACACATCTTGTCACAAAGCTAAAAAAATGTATTTTAAATCAGTTAGTATTTTTATATTTTTTCTTATTTTCCTTTTGGAAAAATTGTTCTGGGAAATTTTAGGTGTTTACTAACAAATCATTGCGTTACTAAACCATCATATTATGTAACCGTCAATATAGCTTATGAGTTATATAGCCATTAAATAAATAGTAAAATAAAGCATTACATTATGTACATTGCATTACAATAGGTGGCGCAATACATTTTACTCCGAATTCACTTCGGACTTTTTAGGATGTAAATATAAAATTCATTAATAACTCAACCACAGCACGACTTTTCGGGTTCAGATTTTGTTATTCTCTCTTTTACAAGCTTTTACTTAACTTGCTTTCATATCGTCCGTGAGCTTCTGATAACTCCTAACTCCCATTTTTTCGCAAAACCTTTTTTTAACGCCATCGTTTGACAGAGATCAGAACCAACGGAATGCATTAACCTCCTAAATAGAATACTTGTTTGTTTGGTCACAATCCATGCCAAATCAGCGCAAAAAGTATCGGCTGGTTTCCAAGTATATTGCCAACAATGGTTTCAGGGCCTTCACAAAATCCCGATTCCGCTTGGTTAGGGTTATGCGCAGGAATTGCGGTCGATTTTCGTGAGGCGTACAGCGCATTTCCACAATTCCCTCCACCAATTTACTCTTCATCTGCTCTAGTTCATGGGTGATCATTCTACCATCACCTGAATCAACCAGAGCGGGAAGATCCATGGCGGCTTCCACATATGGCTGCTGGTCTGTGACCAGAGGAACCGCATCCCCAGTTATAGCCGGTTCATTCGATGAGGCAATAGCCTCACGCCGTATTTGTTCAAATTCGGCATCATCAAATATTTTTGAGCACATGACGTGCCGAACTTGGTCTGCCAGGTTTTGCTCTATGACGGGAACAGATGGCTCCAGCTCAGCAATAAAGCGATGCATTCGAGCTCGATACGCTATCCTTCCAGTTTCTTCATATTTGTGATCATATTTTTGTCCAACGCATGCAGGGTACTCCACCAGCGAAAAATGTCGCTTGCCGAGTCCGAAAGGACACTGCCGATACCAAGTCAGCTGGTGGGGATGATGGATGCAAAGGGCTGCTAGGTGGTTGTACAGCACCTCGCGCTCTGCTGGCAGCCCGCATAGTGTCGCGTCCAGCGCCAGCTCCAAACGTGCCTCGGCTTTCTTTGGTTATCCATCATCCATAATATAGGCGTCAGTTAACTGGAGACGCCCAGACCCGGCACCATTTCATGATTTGGCCGTAAGCACAAACGGGCCCAAACTTGCACCCTGAATTCTACCGAGGCACGGCGCTCACAACTCTTGGCAAAGCGCTGACTGACTGCGCCGACGTAGCAGTTTTGTCACTTAACTGTTACGTCAGCGGGCGATGGGGTCGTCACTTCCCTACGCCTTTTTATTTATTTTTAATTTTAATATTTTTTTTATTATGTATGTCAAATCTCCAACAACCAGGTTCACTGCTATGAGTATGATCTATAATTATTGTGATCGCTGTTTTGATTACAGTTCCCGCTAATCACTACACTTCCACTAAATTTCAGGTGTTGATCAGCTGTAAAGTCTTTTTCTGCCTCTGGACTTAAAAATGTCCGTAATAGCTGCTATGTTTTCGCATTAGAGGTTCATACACGACGACAAAGTAATCGAATAGAATGAGGAAAAAGCCGTTATCACTACTGCTTATCACATTCACAACTTGGGTTCAACGTAACCTAAAACACAAAGCAATTTGTCATGAGCCACCTATCTTGGTTGAATCATTACATTAAGTCTAGTCCAACCAGGTATTTCCAACTTCGACCGAGAGATCAAGTCGGCTGGGCAGCGTTCGGAAGATTACGATACATCTTGACGTCAGATATACCTCAAAACTCAAAAACAAGATTACATAATATTGGTTATACGTGTTGCCAATATAGACTTATTGATCTGGTACGTGGTCTTTCACTGCTGACCGTTTAAGGAAGCTCAAGATCGCTCAGCGAGTAATGGGGAGAACTATGCTCGGTGTTTCTCTGCGTGATAGACTTAGAAATGAGGATATCACAGTAGAACTATAGTAAACGACATAGCCCAACAGATTAGTAAGCTGAAGTGGCAATGGACCAGACAAATTGTTTGAAGAGCCGACAACCGATGGGGATGAAAGGTTTTTGAGTGGCAATTTTGTACCGGTAAACGAAGCGTTGCCCCTCACGAGATGGAGTGAGGATCATGTAAGTCGGTGCGGAAGTGTCTCAAGAGTGTGTTTTGTGGCATTCCTTCTGGGTGGCCTGGCCTATGTTCAACAGTGGACTTGATGATGAAGATGATTTAGTTAAGTAACGTTTTAGAATGAAATAGGCACTACAGTAAATTTTATTAATTAACAATTATAATTAAAAAATATAGTTTGCCCTCAAGAGAGATAAGACACCAGATTTTTTTATTAAGGGTTGTGTTCGGGTTTTTTGTATGGTAGAGATCACTTAACATTTAGTTATTCGTAATCTCCTCTTTCATTTTTCTGACTTATGTATAACATAGAAATTCTTAAGTTTTTCAACTTACAATATCTTTTATTATCCTTTACCAAGTTTTCTTTAGAATTTTAAATCCAGACGTGTCCACTGAATATTCAAACGGGTCCTAGTTACGGTGTAATATTATTCGTGACGCAAATTTGTTCCTCAACGGAATTATTACACGTAAACTAATTAAGAGCAAGACACGAACAGATTTTTTGATTAAGCGACCTCATTGGAGTGAAAATAAGATCAATGAATTAAGGAATGCACGTTGTAATTTTATGCATAAGAAGTACTTAAACCAGAAAACTGGAAACCGAACACTTGCATTAAATTCATTATATTACTTGCCCGACCTCGAACCCTGACACCATCACCGAAATTAAAATGTTTCATCTTGACGAGGAAACTCTCTCGCATTATATCGACGTACAATATCAACGTAACGTTGCTGTGCTTGTTTGGTAAGTGTAGAGTACCTCCATTATACGCTCTAGCATGGCTCTTACACGTTTAAATGTTATCACTTTAAATATTTTTTTAAACACATATTATTATTAAAAACAGAAAAAACATCCTACACTATTATAAGAGCAATATTTATATATTTGTTTGTTTGTAACTGCGTTCTCGAAAACGGCTCTAAAGATTTCGATAAAATTTACAATATGAGGGTTTTACAAGGGTGAATAACCGATATAGCTAGGTTTCATTTCTGTAAAAATTCATTTTATCCGTGTTTTCACCAACAAAGCAACGGACTTGACTTGCCCTCGCAGTATGATTGGCAATTTAGCCACAAATATCATCTTTTTAATAGCCCAATGACTAAAACAGATCTAACACGCCGGCGTGAGCGAGCTTTTTTAATTTTTATGTATTTTTCTCTAATGTTTTGGCCCACACTGCCTCCCAGCTGGGCAAAAATAAATTGTTATAGACTAATATAATGTTTTGATTGCGGATTAAGTACATTTTATGCGAGTCAGAGTTCACTAAAATTTTATACAATATGCGTACCTACTTCAAGCTTTGGACGAAGAATTTTTTGATGACATTATTCTTATTATTCTAGAAAATCATCGTTTTATCGGCATACAATCAAACGTACTTAATGCTTTTTTGAATAATTAAAAATGGCTCTAATAATTTATGTGAAATTTTATACTTAGATAGTGTTTTACTTTACAAGCTTTTCCTAGATAGATGTAACCCGTGGGAAAATTATATTTTTTTTTAACGCTGAACAAAGCTCGGTCGTTCAGATGCTTGAAATAAAAGAGAAAAACGATATTTTTTTAGTAATCGGTTTCTGAGAAACGGCTTTAACGATTTGGATGAAATTTTGTATTGAGATAATGTTGACTTTCCAAGTTTATCTAGTTAAGTGTCACCCTAAGAAAATGCACAAAGCACAATCGCGCGGGTACTATTTATTACTGTAAGCAGGGGTTATTTTCATTCATGTTTTCCTTAATATTGTAATAAACATTTTTATACAGTGTTTATAATTGTTGATAGACAAACATTGAACATTTTCTGAGATTTTGTTGTAAAAGCGTAAACATTGCCCCATAAATGAAAGACTAATTCTGTGGAGCTTTATCTGTTCCTAGTATTTAAAGTATGAATATCTTTGATCTTTATGGTACATACATTACATTTTTATAAGCATGTTGCGAGGCTTACGTATAAATTATTTATTTCTTTAAACTTTTCTTTAAGAGACTCTGCAATTTAAATTACAAATTTCCCTTAAGCCCTCTTTTGCATAACAAATATAGTTTTAATGTCATTCTCGTTTTCCCATAGGAAAATTCCATAAAACATTACGCTATGTAAGTAACTGAAAGAAAAAAATCTAGCTATTTCAACACTGGTGGGACTTCTGATCTTTTTTATAGCATATGCTGCCTATCAATAGTAATTCCAAAAAAAAAACAGTAAATGAATCCACAACACTCAATTCCTGCCCATTGAAGAGCATCTTGGTACTTTTCAATTGTTGACCATTTTAAATATATTGTAAATTTCACATCTCAATGCATTTGTAACTATATAGCACACAAATTAAATATTTTATTCTATAGTATCTTATTTAGTTTATTTATTTATGTTAGCACATAAAGCCGTAGGTCTATGAGAGTGAGGGAATAGAGAGCGCACCTGTGCTTGCGCATACCTACACTTGGACGCTATAATCCTGCCCTGCGCAGATGGCTAGCCTCCGTACTAGCCGCCGCGCCGAAATTCGGTCTGGAGGACATTATCACATATTGCATAATCCTACAGGTCGAAAATATAACAAATGTACAATAACAAAAAAAGAAAATTATATGTGTATCCTTAAATATTTATTGGAATTTTTTTCTTGAATAACGACTTTACATTTATTTACATAACATTAAATATACAATGTTAAAAAACTAAAGCTAAAAACTTAAATGAAACTAATTTTTACGGATTATATCGCGTTTAATTTTAACTTTTTAATTCCCGACGTTTCGGGTGCTTTACAGCACCCATGGTCACGGGGGGACTGAGGTGTTTGACGTCCCGATGTTATTGTTAGCCCGGCTACCTTCAGTTTTTTAATATTAATTTTTGGTTCGATCTACTAAAAAGTTAAAATTAAACGCGATATAATCCGTAAAAATTAGTTTTTTTTAATGTGTAGTCTTCGCGTAAATATAAGAAAACACTAAAAACTTAATTTATCATACAGTTCTACTCCCTGCGGTATGGTACAAAGAACACTGACTGTGTTTCCTCGCTGAATGGCTCTATACTTATCATTTGAGCGATAAAAGAAACAGTCCTCCTATTACCTATACCAACAGCAACGACAAGCGGATAACGTTCCTTTAGGAACATCACTGCACGTGAACCCCACGGACCGATAGTCTCAACAGCAAATGACACAAATATGTGGTCATTTCTCAGAGGCTCATACTTGCGCAGCTTATGAGTAAGCCGCATCTAAAGACGCCCGGTTCTAAACGAATAGATGAGAGGTTGCCAAAGCGTCTACGCACGTACAGTTTGTACGAATAAAGAATGGGATTAGAAATGGCGGCTCATCGAGCCCGTACCGTCAATATTCACAGTACCAATAGCAAAAACCTGCTAATAACGGTATATCGTTTTAACGTTATATTATTCGGTAACTGGAAATTTTCTATTAATGGGAAAATCTTTGAAAATAATTGTATACGCAAGTAGGTACGGTACACAAATTTTAAAATAATATTTATAACTATCGATCCGCTCTGGCTTCACCTCGGTGGGATCTATTAATGAGACTTTATTTAGACTTAAGATAATCATTAAAGACCATTGATTTCATCTTATCAATATTTCTATTTTAATAAAATGTCAAAAAATTTGGATTTAATTAAGTCTAGGTCACTCCTGGTATTACTCTCTATTTGTTCGTGAAGTTTTATTACAATCGGTTCAGACATTCCGAAGATTAACTCATACAGACAGATAAACAGACAAACGAAATTTTTTAAAATGAATACACGGCTCAATGGCATGTAAATATTTTATAAAAAAATATTAACAAACGAAATCAACAATAATTAAGAAGAAAACTCTCAGAACGCATATAGCTCACAAATTAACGAAATTGGACTGACTGGATTGGCATTTTTGTTGATTCCAGGGACAAGTTGGACTGAAGTTATAAGATATACGAAAAACGCATATTACAATGTATTTTTTGTAGTCTTCACCGGCAGGTGTGAGTATAGATAGAGATAGTGTGCGAGTGCGAGGTGAATAGAGGCGACGCTATTTTCAATCCCATTCTTTAACCGCATGGGTAGTAGTGTCCCACACTCTCTTACAAAGGACCAAAGTAATACCGTCGGATCTCCTGCCATTGTATTTAAATATACACTAAAATCGAGGGAATATCTATAGAGGCAAAAACTTTTTGGATATCATCGTTCAGAGAACCGTGACGGAACAAGCCACCAATACTTTCATGAATAATTATACTCTTAATTATACTCTTACATGAAGGTCCATGGAGCCCAAACCAGATAATGAGGAAAAACTGTTATCACCCTGTTTATCACATTCACAACTTGGGTTCAACGTAACCTAAAACACATGACAATCTGTCCTGAGCCACCTATCTTGGTAGAATCAATATAATAAGTCTAGTTCAACTAGGTATTCCCAACCTCGACCGAGAGATCAAGTCAGCTGGGCCGCATTCGGAAGATTACGATACATCTTGTCGTCAGATGGTATATCAAAACTCGAAAACAAGATTACATAACAAATGCGTGTTGCCAATGATGACTTGTTGATCTGGTACGTGGTTTTCACTGCTGTACGTATAAGGCTCAAGATCGCTCAGCGAGTAATGGAGAGAACTATGCTCGGTGTTTCTCTGCGTGATAGACTTAGAAATGAGGATATCGCAGTAGAACTATAGTAACCGACATAGCCAAACAGATTAGTAAGCTGAAGTGGTAATGGACCGGCCAAATAGTTTGAAGAGTCAACAACCGATAGTGAGAAAGATTTTTGAGTGGCAATTTCATACCGGTAACGAAGTGTTGCCCTCACTAGATGGAGTGAGGACCATGGAAGTCGGTGCGGAAGTGACTCAAGAGTGTGCTGTGGCATTCCTTCTGGGTGGCCTATGTTCAACAGTGGACTTGATGATGATGACGATTTAGTTGAGTAACGTTTTAGAATGAAATAGGTACTACAGTAAATTTAATTAATTAACAATTATAATTAAAAAATATAGTTTGCCCTAAAGAGATAAGACACCAGAATTTTTATTAAGGGTTGTGTTCAGGTTTTTGTATGGTAGATATCACCTAACATTTAGTTATTCGTAATCTCCTCTCTCATTCTTATGACTTATGTATAACATAGAAATTCAACTTACAATATCTTTTATTATTCCTTACTAAGTTTTCTTTAGAATTTTAAATACACGATTGCGTGTAATATTATTCGTGACACAAATTTGTTCCTCAACGGAATTATTACACGTAAACTAATTAAGAGCAAGACACAAACAGATTTTTGATTAAGCGACCTCATTGGAGTGTCAAAATAAGATCAAAGGATTAAGGAATGCACGTTGTAATTTTATGCATAAGTATTTAAACCAGAAAACCGAAACCGAACACTTTCATTAAATTCATTATATTACTTGTCCGACCTCGAACCCTGACACCATCACCGAAATTAAAATGTTTCGCCTTGACCAGGAAACTCTCGCAGAATATCGACCTGCAATATCAACGTAATGTTGCTGTGCTTGTTTGATGGCTGTAGTGTAGAGTACTTCCATTATACGCTCTAGCATGCCTCTTGCACGTTTAAATGTTATCACTTTAAATTAATTTTTAAACACATATTATTATTAAAAATAGGAAGAACATCCTACACTATTATACGAGGAATATTTTATATTTATTTGTTTGTAATTGAGTTCTCGAAAACGGCTCTAAAGATTTCGATTAAATTTACAATATGAGGGTTTTACAAGGGTGAATAACCGATATAGCTAGGTCTCATTTCTGTAAAATTCATTTTATCCGTGTTTTCACCTACAAAGCAACGGACTTGACTTACCTCGCAATGTGATTGGCAATTTAGCCACAAAGATCATCTCTACATGCCCGGCAAGTACACCACACCTGGTCCCAACTGCGATGCCTTAACAAGGAAGTTGCCGAACTTTGTAGGCAACTGCAAGACTAACAACACAGGTAAATAGGAGGCCCTGTTCCAGGAGCAGACACCACTATCGTGAGCGTTCTTCATCAAGATCGCAGTCTCGTTATAAGAAATTCCGTTATAAAAAAAATACACTTTACTTGTATCACGCCAAATATGGTGGCCGCGCACATTAATACCTGCCACCGTGTGATTTTAAGGCGGGAAACTTACAGGACGGTTATTAATGGCGACTGACGACTGTCCTAACGCTACTGGTGGCCTATTCGTCACGGAACGTACCTCAAAAACACAATTTTTGGTCGACAGAGGAAGCGACCTCTGTGTTTATCCAAGGTCCTTAATTCGTGATCGTCGTGCAGCCACCAATTACGAACTCTGTGCAGCCAACGGCAGTCCAATAAAGACTTACGGCTATGCTCACCTCAGCCTAGATGTTGGACTGCGACGTATTTTTAAGTGGCGTTTTGTGGTAGCTGATGTAATGAAAGCTATAATTGGTGTTGATTTTTGTAATTTTATAACCTGATTGTTGATTGTCGAAACCAAAGATTAATAGATAGTACAACTACTTTAATTACTAATGTATCTTTAATTTCTTGTCCAGATTCTGTTTCATCTGTGAAGGTTTCGACTGGCAGCTCGCGGTATCATAAAATTTTAGGTGAGTTTCTGAAATCACGCGACCCACTGGTACACAACACACGATATCACACAACACTGTACACCACATATGCGACACCAGGCCCACCAGTGACTTCTTCCCCAAGACGCTTACCACCCGACAAGCTCAAAATTGCTCGACAAGAGTTCGAATTCATGACAGCCAATGGTACAGCTACGCCTTCAGAAAGCTCATGGTTATCGCCTCTTCATCTCGTACCGAAAAAGACAACGGTTGGGGCCCGTGCGGAGATTATAGAATGCTCAACGCCCACACGATCCTGACAGGTATCCAATCAGACATGTATACGTTTTACCCATAGTATAGCTGGTTGTAAGGTCTTCAGCACTATCGATCTGGTTAAGGCTTATAACCAAATACCTGTCAGTGAGTGCGACATCCCGAAAACTGCAATTTCCACACCATTTGGAATTTATGAGTTTCCTTACATGTCGTTCGGCTTGTGCAACGCAGCGCAAACCTTCCAACGATTCGTGGATGAGATGACCAGGGGTTTAGAATTTTGCTACTGTTATCTTGACGTTTTTCTAGTTATTTCATGAAACGAAGAGGAACACGAAAAATATCTTCGCGAGGTATTTAACAGATTCAAGAGATATGTGATGCCTATAAACAACTCTAGGTGTATTTTTGGTGCTGACGAAGTGACTTTCCTTGGTTACCGTATTTCGGAAAATGGCACCAAGCCCTTTGTAGAAAAGGTACAGGCCATTCTGGAGTACCCACAACTCAAGGAGGTTCTTCAGTGGAGAGATTTTGGGTATCATTAATTTTATAGGCTTCTTCTAGGCTTTTCCGCCCAATGCCGCCCAAATACAAGCGCCTCTTAACAACCCCTGTCTGGCGCAGTCAAGGTCGCCAACCAATAACTTTGACAGATAAGGAAGTCAAAGCTTTCAGGATTGCAAACGTAGTCTATCTAATGCAGCTTTATTAGCCCATCCAGACTGCTAAGCCAAATTGGCATTAGTAACAGATGCCTCGGACGTAGCTATCCTGGAGCGAATGCCACTGCTCAAATTGTAGCAGAACGCTACGTCTAGCCAGGTATGAGGAAGGACTGTCGAGACTGGGATAAAACTTGTATTGCCTATCAGCGTTCCAAGGTAAGCCGACACGTATCCACACCTTAGAGCACTTTCGCCTTACCTCGCACGCGTTTTAGGCACGTCCATATAGACTTCCTAGGTCCACTTCCCTTGTCAAAGGCTACCGCTTCTGCCTCACCGCCATCGACTGTTTTACGCGATGGCCTGAGGTAGTACCAATAGCCAACATTACAGCCAAAACTGTTGCACAAGCTTTGCTATTCCACTGGATCGCCCGCTATGGTTGTCCTGAGGAAATTGTCACAGATCGAAGACGACAATTTGAATCAGGCCTGCTTCAACATCTATCAAGAACATAAGCGCACAACAGCATATCATCTTGCGTCCAATGGAATAGTCGAACGATTTCATCGACAGTTAAAAGCCGCTATTATGTGTCATGCTGACAGCAGTTGGTCTGAATCACTGTCATAGGTCCTACTTGGCATACGTAGTGCTTTTAAGGCTGATCTGCAAACGTCTTCCGCAGAACTCGTACGGCGAGCCTCTTCGATTGCCTGGCGAATTTTTCGAACCCAGCACAGATGGCCACGTGGACATCACTGAGTTCACTGCACGACTCCGTAATATCGCTAAGACCTTGCAACCGGTACCAACAACTCGTCACAACACCGAGAAAACATTTGTTTTTAGGAATCTCAATTCTTGCGACTATGTTTCTTCGCGAAGATGCTTTACTATTATCTATGGTCTATGAGGGGTGATGTAGACTATTCTCCTACATTTATAATATTATATATTTATAACATTTATTATTTAGCATCATACTATTATATTTATTTATTAATATTAAACAGTATTCATTTTATGTCTACAAAATTTATATAAAATGTTATGTATTTATACATTAATTTTATATTAAAACATACAGTGCGTTATTATGCCAGTGCGCCGTCGTGGCGTATATCGCTAATGGAAACTAACATACCGCGACCGGTTCCTTTGTTTTCGACACCTCGTTCGACTCATGCGCATCGTCCGAGTTCTACGGACCTCCCGCCAGTCGGAACCTGCTCCTGACGCAAAGTGCATGTCGTTCGACGCTATCCGCTATAAAATTGCTCGCTTACGTACTGTTGTTTTAATTGTTAATTTTTATTGTGAACTTTCTCTGCTTATTCTCTGTACTGTTTACTTTCCTGCAAACTGTCTGTGCTTGTGCTATCCTCCTTCTGTATGTATATAGTGTTGCGTTGTAATTTAGAGTAAATACCAAAAAGACTGAGAGTATTTTTTATTTCACCTACGCAACCTACAGGTGATTACTGTCGCCCATGAACAACGGCAACACCAGGGGAATCGCAGGTGCGCTGCTGACCTTTTAAAAAAGAGTGAGCACTATTCTTGAAGGTTCCTAAGTAGTATTGGTCCAGAAAAATCGCTGGTGGTAGCCGGTTCCACAAATAAGTTGTGCGTGGTGGACTGCCAATCATCCAGACGGTACAGATGTAATCGCAAGATTCAAAAATTTAAATTTAATAAACTAGGTCATTCGGTGTATTCCTGAACGAAATTTACCTAATATAAAACATTCTGCTTACAAACGCTGCATTGCAAATAGGGATTTGTTAAAATATAAACGATGACAAAAGACGTCAAGCTAAGTTGTGCAGCAAAATTTGTTCTTAAAATCCTTGCTTACTGCAATGGAATATTAACTATTTTACCCACGTTAGTACATTTTGGTTAGTATAAGTTTCTCTAAAAGTAAGTAAAATCCTACATTTGTACTGTTGCATTAGTGGATATAGCATGCCCTCGAAATATTTTTTTTCATTGTTATATTTATGTATGACATATTTGTAGTGAATTTAGTTGAATATATTATGTCTTACATTGTTATTTATTACGATAAAACCTAGTTTATAATAAATCTATGGATAAAATCATAGATATCGTATATACTAGTTTGGCGATGGAGTGATACCAAAATCAAAATACACCAGTGTGCGTGAAAGAAATGTGCATCTGTGGGAGAGCAAATAGTGCTGCACCATGCACTACCTGCCTCAACTTCAATTGTCGATAACAGATTGCAGTATATTCGTGTCTTCTGATTTGACGCAGATGATGTGAGTGAATATTTTTACCCGACTATGGCGAAGCCAAAAGGATGGTATGTATGTTCGTCTGTACCCTCAGATCTTCTAAACTACTCATTCTTACTCGCATTTTGACAAATGAGATACCTTTAGAAACATTATACCCTTTCGCGGGTTTTAAGCCACATAAAAACTAACATGGCGTCTTATTGCGGACATTTAGGTCCTCCCAAAAATGAATTAAATATTGAAATATCGTCTTTGATATCCAAAAAGGTGTAATTCGAAATGTTTTGGGCATTCCGAAAAACATGTTATAAATAGTTAACTATATTAGTATTTATTAGTTAACGTTTTTTTAATAAAACTGAAGTAACCAACGAACTTACAGTCCACCTGATGATGGTAAGTGGCTACTGCAGCCCATGGACACTTGCAACAAAAACCACTTAAAACAAATATGGCTACGTCGTTGTCACCTCTACGGCCTGAGATGAAATGCCTCACAGCCTATATTCATACCGGTACTAGGTAAGGTGATACCTACCCAGATGAACTTCCAGGCAGAAATGGAGTTCTAATACTAAGTTCATACATAAACTTCAAAAATTGTTAACGTAAAGACGCTGAAAGAAACACTGTTCTTAAAAAAATGTGTGTTAAGTATGAAGTGTATATAAATTAAAACTTAATAACTAAAACCAAAATGTGATAGGAAACGTGTTTTAAAAGAAACAAGACTACGATATAAATTTTCTAGAACATCGCGAAACATATTCAGACCTATAATTTATATTACACTATTGCTACAATTTATAATTTAAAAATGAGTTTGTACGTAGTCGTAGTCATTATTACACATATGTTATTGACCATTATTACACATATGTTATGACTATGATGTCCTGAAATGTATTTGGGGTTTAATTTTGAACTTTTTATTATGTTTTAGGAATAAAGGAAAAGTTCAAACAAAAGTTGTTAAAGGAGATGTTTAATTTTGGGCTACCACTATGTACACTACATAGATAAACAGGAAAAAATTGAGGAATTTTATAAAAATACTAACAAATTAATTTGAAGAAAGGTATAGGCGTATAAAATTAATCATTTGAAAAGTTTTTGTTATGATAACTCTATTTTAAGGGCAGCCATGACAGTTGTGTTTGACATGACGTTTGACGACTTCTGACAGTTTTAAGAAGTGACTAAGTGACGTCTTTGAGTCTTTCTTTGCTTTTAGGCTGTAACAGGTAAAAATATCTGTTCTACCTGTTCCAGTTCCAAATAAATAACAGTTCCAAAACCTGTTACAAAATAGCAGCCTGTTACTATAGTCTTGGTAGGTAGGTAATTTTCTTACTAAGGTGTTGAACCTATGCGAAAAGGACAGGGCTTGTGACAACTGTAACAGGGTGTCACAGTGTAACAGTGACATTTTTATCTTATTCTAATAAAGGTAACGGTCATATGTATGAATAAAGAAAAGCTTGTGACTGTTGTATAATGAATTTTGTTATCTCGCGGAACAGGAGTTGTTCTTTAGTTTGTTACAGTAACAGGCTGCTATTTTAAGATACTTTCAGCAGTCTGTTACTACAGTCATGGTAGGTAGGTAATTCTTCTAACTAAAGTGTTGAACATATGCGAGAAAGGAAAGAACTTGTGACGAGTCACAGGGTATCACAGTAACATTTTTATCTTATTCTAAGAAAGGTATCTATCATATGTAAGAATAAAGAAAAACTTGTGACTGTATTTTAGTGGATTTGTTATCTCGTGGAACAGCTTTATTTCATCTTGTTTGTCACAGTTACAGTCTGCTATTTTAAGATACCTATTTTTTTTATCTGTTACGATAAATACCAAGTTAATTTGAATGTACATTGAAACGAAGTGAAATTAAAGAAAACTAACAATAAAAAACGGTTACTATATTATATAGCGATATTTAAATATAGTGTACATAGTGCTAGCCTAGGCTTTATACATTTCTGGAACATCTCTTTTATATCTTTCTTCAAAGATTATTAATTTATTGTAAAAATATTGTGAACTCTTCTTAAAGATATTTTTCAATTTTGTTATATACTTTATTGTTATAATAAAACAAATTTCAATAAGTACTTTTATTAATAAGTGTTTTTGTTTGGATGCGTTTTAGTTTTTCCTTAGTGCACCTCTATGAGAAAAATATTTTTCTTCAAAGTACTTGCTGCATATAGTCGAAGATTTTCTTTATTTATTATTTTTATTATTTTAGTATTCTCTTTGCATTGTCAATCTATTGTAACGTCAGTTTATAACAAATCTATGGATAAAACTATGCATACTGCAACAAATTAATGTCTATTTGATCTGGCAGTCTTTGAACTAATAGTGTCTTTGCTATGCTGTTAGATCTAGACGAGAAATTGATTTTGACTGCCTCGTTAGTCTAGTGGTCGTAAAAGAGACTGCTGACCATGAGGAGGGTTTGAATCCCAAGTCGTGTAAAAAATTTAGTTATTGAGTTTTTCTATGCTCAGTAGTAGTCCAGAGTAAGAAATTTGGTGGTGTTTCGGTGGTGTTAAGCACGTAAAGCCTTTGGTCCTGCGCCTGATCTCTCTTGGATCGTGTCGGATTGCCATCCCATAGGACTATGAGAGGAAGGAAAGGAGAGTACACCTGTGTGTATACACTCGGACACTACAATCCTGTTCTGTGCAGATGGCTAGTCTCCGTTGGGACTGGCCGCCGTGACCGGAATTCTGATTATTTAGCACATTATTATTCGGTTATAGAGAACATTCTTATTAGGAGCAATTGAATGGATTTTTGTTATAGGATAGGGTGACAAGCGATCACACAGTCCACCTGATGGTAAGTGGTTGCTGTAGCCCATAGACGCCTACATTTATCCTCGTTTGCGAATCAAAATGCAGATGCGTTGTCAGCCGTGAGGACTAAGATGGAATGCCTATTTTTCAGTAAAAGGGTCTCCGGTTCTCTACACTCACCATACAAAACACAGCAGCATTGCTGCTATTTTATGCTGGTATTCTGTAAAAGCGTGGCCTTACCCCGATCGTGCCGACCATTCGTGCTACAACTATATAATTAATATAGCTGCAGCATGGCTCTACCACGTATAGATCTTACGGTTTTTGTGATGTGACAATGGAACAACAGCATACAGATAATTTTTCTGATATGCAGGTTTCTTTACGATATTTTTCTTTATGATCGAGTGGTAAATCATTACGGTTCATTGATCAAACTCTACTTGCTCTAGTTGATGATGAATTGATGAATGATGATTTTAATGATAAAGTTAAGAGCAGCAATTTTCAAACGTTATTTTGAAAAATATTTTTAAACGTGCATTTAAAATAAAATAAATAAATAATTATTATTCTTATTTGAAAATATACAAAATAAAATTAAGCAAAAAATAATGAACCTGTTGATTTTCGGATTATCCGAATTACTTACCTTAGACGCGTAAACTGAATTCATCAAAACAAAGGAACTAAACACTAAATGATTTACAAAGCTTTATTAGAGCTTTAAAAGCTTAGAGAATAGTAGCAAGGAGCAAAAGAAAATAGCTTTTCGACTCAAAGCCGGATTTTATCGCCGACTTTAAGAATTGAAGGCTTTGGGTAATATCAGTGTTTTAAATTAAAGCCAAAATAAACCGAGTCCTTTGAAAATTGTTAGTGTTCAGCTAAAGAAAATTAAATTAATATATAAATGAAACTAAGAAAATAATAATTACTTAAAAGAGAAAACTACGCCACTCCCACTCCAAGTAAATATGATGGATAAATTGAGAAATGTAGAACATTAATGATGATGGTGACGATGATATAAAATAAAACTAGCTATTGAATAAAACTATTTTTTACGGATTTTATCGCGTTTAATTTTACTAATTTTGATTCCCATTTGATGACAACAAGCTTCGGGTCCCGCGCCTACGCACAGTGACCGAGTGAAGCCGGCCACAGTCGAGCGTGTGCCTGCTGTACTACGCTATGTCAGAGGAGTCACAGACAAGGTTGGCTACATCTTGAAGCGAGCTTCTATTAAAACATACTTCAAGCCGCCGAAGAAGATTAGTCAATTTTACCATCCGTCAAGTGTAATATCCCTCTACAGGATGCAGGGTGTACAAGCTTGATTGTGAATGTGGTCTCTCTTACATAGGACAAACAAAAGATCCATTAAAACCTGCGTGAAAGAACATATAGCTGACGTAAGGCACCGACGCTCTGAGAAGTCTGCAGTCTGTGAAATGTTCAAGATCGTCCCCGCCATTACATCAGATTTGATAGACCACAAATCCTCGCAAAGAACACCGATTCCTAACAAGGATGATACGCGAGGCTATTGAAATTAAAAACATCTTAATTTCAATAGAGAAGATGGATGGTGCTGCCATCTGCTTGGGATCCTATACTTAAAAAATTAAATGCAAACCCAGCACACCACTGCAAGACTTCAAGATACTGTAAGCGTCATTCTGCGTAGATCGGACCAAAAATTAATATTCAAAAACTGAAGGTAGCCGGGCTAACTATGACATTGGGACGTCAAACACCTCAGTCCCCCGTAAAAGTCGGCAATCAAAAATTTGTAAAATTAAACGCGATAAAATCCGTAAAAATAGTTTTATTCAATGTAGTGTTCGCGTAAATATAAGAAATCATTATAAAACTAACTATTTATTGTTTTATGTAGCCTTAATTTTACAAATGGTGGGTTATTGGACCGTGCATGTGACTTTCATGCTAAAACCTTGGTGCACAAGTTTTCTGATTAAAAAATGATTTTTGTCTTTGGACTAGTGAACTAATTTTACTAAAACTCATATACCATAAGAATATACAATATTATATTAATTAATTATAAATCGAAAATGTTGTACGGATTTTAGTATTTATTATAAAAGAAGTAATTTCTTAACTTTAGCAATCCAACTTACATCCTACTTCAAGATCACATCTGGAGCAATGGTTTTAATTTTTCTATTTTGATTACGTAGGTACCGGTTGTAGTTACATATTGAAACCAAGAGCAGAGGAATATTTTGTTACTAATACTTCTAATACTTATTCTGCATATATTTAAATGCCGTTAGTTTCTAATTTTTATAGGATGAGAGTGACAAGTGAGCATACTGACGGCACGCACATCTTCATCTATCCTCGAATAAAACTAAAATGCAGATTCGTTGTCAACCCTGAGTACTAAGATGGAATTCTTCTACGTGACTATGGTGAGTACCATACGAAACACAGCATCACGTAAAGAATGCATTAGCTTTTTAACAATTTACTATTTAAACAAATAATTAGATTTACCCGCCTCTAATTGTAAACCTGAAAGATTTGAAACCAAATTCATCACCAGATTTGGTCCTGTGAGTGTCATAAGTGGCCACTATAAGAAAGAACAAAAATACACCACGACCTATTATAAATATTTAATAATTGAATTTAGTGGACTCTACTCGTTTAAGCATTGTCGAGGCGTTCTAAATATTTAAAAAAATATTCTTGTAATATTAACATAGAAGATGCTTTAATAATTTACGGCTATGTTCATTTTCGTTATTGTCATCACCATTAAAGCCTACCAAAAGTCCACTGCTGAACATAGGCCCATAGATCATCTCTCATCAGATGTTTGGTGGGTTGGTTACCGCAGATTTTTTATTTCAAGTTGTTATAAGGAAGATGCTGCTACCCATCTCTTGTTTCAGTTTCCTCTGTCGCCTCTTACGATACCTACGGATTGATATGGGGTAGTGGATATTCTTACACCGCCACTTCACAGTTCATTTATATAAATAATATTATTGATTCATTCGTGCGAGCTTTAAAGACCTTTTACTTCGGCCAGAGGAACGTCGTTATGAAACGGTTTTTATTAAAAAAAATAGATTTGATCAAAATAGGATAGCATGCATATACCAGTAAACGGCGACACACTTTCTTATCGTCAAATAACAACAATAAAAAAAATAATATAACTAACAACAATAATAAAAAAAAGCTTAAATATAAAAAAACCCGCCTAAACTTTGAGCCATCTCTGAAAGCAGAAAGTTTATACTATATAATGTTGTAATTTATGAATGATAGTGTCAACTACCCAATTTTCTTGCAATCGTTCTGGGCTAGACGGGTAATAAGCTTGAAAATATTTGTGGTACACTATTCTAATGAGTTGAAATTTTGAAAGGGTAAATAGAAAACGCAAAATCGGAATGCATTAAAGTCTTTAAACTGAAGAATTGAATAAGAACCGAATGATTTCTGTTGAGCCTTATTTAATTCTTGCTAACGATTCGTTTATATTGTTAAATTGAACCGTTACGGGAATACAAAGTTTACAGTATTACTGTTTACTCAGGATTAATACCCCTGACGCGACCTTCACAAAGTAAGCTTTCCATTGTTTTGTACATTCATGTAAAGTTAAACGTATACGAGTAAGCCCCTAGTGTTTTGATTTTGAATTAATCCCGAGTCTACGGGAAGCATCAGGTAGATTGCAAGCTTATTTACCAGTTTTATATGCAGAGATAACAACAATTTTAACACAATAATTTTGATTGCTTAATTAGTGTAGTGATCGTAAAGCGTTTGCATATTACGAGGCCCTGGTTCGAATTCTGGATCTGGCTATAAATCAGGCATTGAGTTTTTCTGTTAAGGAATTCCCCGTAGCAGCCCGGAGTAAGGAGGTTGGTGGTGTTTCATCACTGTGTTTCGAAAAGCACTTAAAGCCGTTGGTCCTGCGCCTGATCTCTCTTTCTGCGGTCGTGACGGATTACCGTCCCATCGGACTACGAGAGTGAATAATCAGATCAGTATAATCCTGTCAGATGTCTAATCAGATGGATAATCTCCGTTGAGACTGGTCGAGTGATGCTTCTGTGTTCAACCACATCTAGTAAACAAATGTACTGGTCACTAAGCCAAGTGGTCGCTATAAAAAGTTATAAACACTAGCAACACAAATGCGATGCACATGCAATTTGTACGTGACCTGCATAATGTCCTAGTAGACACATATGAGAGGAATTGGCACGTGTCTCTGAATAAACATTGTCGTGTGACTTTAGACGTCCCATTATAATAAATCTCTATTTGCTTTCCGCTTTTGCAGAAAGGGAAGACTTTGGGCGAGACATATTTCATCATTTAACATATAAAAAAGTTTTTACCATTACTGGAGGGAATATGTTTCTTTTCGTTATTCACTTGTTTTGTGACTTTTTTCCTTCTATGCAATATTTAATATAGCAAAAGTTTTTTTAAGACCGATTAATTCATAATATGTTAAAATAAACTTACATAAACGTTACATGAATATTTTTTTTTTGAGATTAAATTAAAACAACATATATAAATGAGTTATGTATTGAAAGCGTTTGGTTTTAGTTCAGCCACACTGCAGCTGATTTATGACTGTAGCATGAATAGGTTTACTCGGCCGGGGAAGGACCGCGTCTGTTCTGTAGTATCTGTAGAATTATATTTAATACTAGCGTGAAATAGCTATATAACGCTGAAGTGTTTTAATAGTGAGTGACGCGAACCGGAGACCACTTGGTAACGAGGTATTCAAGTTTAGCCCTCAAAGTTGGAAACGCATTTGCTTGTTTACTTAATCGAGGACTGATGTAGGTGTTAATACACCACAGCATCACTAACCATCGGGTAGACTGCTTGAATGTTTTTCACCCTCACTTGCATAAAAAGTAGCGATTTTTGTTTTAACATCTGGATTTTTGAAGTGAAACTTGTTTATCGACATAGTGGAGAAGTTCGGTATTAACAATCAAAAATGTCCCGTTTTCTTGTAACGTTAATCGTCAGGGCTGCATGAGTATACAATTATTTAACCTACTTATGTAAAATATAAAATAAAAGTTGAATGATATGTCGTAAAGAAGGCCTTGCCGGCAGTAGTGGGTATAAATGTGGTACCTACACAGAAGAATTCCGAGATTTTTAGTCGGAAAAAAAGTTCTACCACCAATTTTAAACTTTTTGCCGCACAAAGCCACCCACCTGATGGTAATTGCATTCAACTTCCAACAAATAGGGTTGCCAACGCTGAGGATGAAGATCGAATACCTCATAGTCTGTAATTATACTGGCTCACTATACCTTACACACTGGAACACAAGTGCACTCACTGCTCGGTGGCAATGTGGTACCTACACAGACGGATTCCTAAATTCCTATGCAGAAAAAGAGTTCTACCATCAATTGTAAACTCTTTACCGCACAAAGCCACCCACCTGATGGTAAGTACATCCAACTTCCAACAAAGAAGGTTGTCAACGCTGCGGATGAAGATCGAATACCTCATAGCCTGTAATTATACTGGCTCACTATACCTTACACACTGGAACACAAGTGCACGCACTGCTCGGTGGAAATGTGGTACCTACACAGACGGATTCCTAAATTCCTATGCAGAAAAATAGTTCTACCATCAATTGTAAACTCTTTACCGCACAAAGCCACCCACTTGATGGTAAGTGCATCCAACTTCCAACAAAGAAGGTTGTCACCGCTGAGGCTGAAGATCGAATACCTCATAGCCTGTAATTATACTGGCTCACTATACCTTACACACTGGAACACAAGTGCACGCACTGCTCGGTGGAAATGTGGTACCTACACAGACGGATTCCTAAATTCCTATGCAGAAAAAGAGTGCTACCACAAATTGTAAACTCTGTGCCGCACAAAGCCACCGACCTGATGGTAAGTGCATCCAACTTCCAACAAAGAAGGTTGTCAACGCCGAGGATGAAGATCGAATACCTCATAGCCTGTAATTATACTGGCTCACTATACCTTACACACTGGAACACAAGTGCACGCACTGCTCCTTGCCGGCAGAAACAGGTAGGAATGTGGTACCTACACAGATGGATTCCTAAATTCCTATGCAGAAAAAGAGTGCTACAATCAATTGTAAACTCTTTGCCACACAAAGCGACAAAATAGGTAAAAGCATTAATGCATAATAATATAGATTGTTAATAGGCAATAAACAGTATACAAAAGTTTTTTTAATATTATAACATAGTAATAATAGTTTAATAGAACACTCGTTAAGATACCATCTTTTTGACCTCATAATATGTGTGCCGATCTGATATAATCGTAAGCTCTTAAAGTTTGAAGAGGTTAGGTTCTCTAGCTTGCTGTTAAAAAGAAATGTTAAAGTAAAATAATTTGTGAGCGTGGATTTATAGACTTGTTTTAGTCAATGTGACATTATGTGGTGGTTTCATTTGCGCCATTTTGCGCAGATAGCAGTAGTGAGCGTCCACAGAAGTAGTAATAAGAATAAACTCATTCTCTTGCAGGCTAAATCCTATACATGTATATGTTTGTGTCTTTTTATTGTCGCTTTTTCGTTTCATCGAGTTTCAATTTACAACAATTCTAAAGAAGTTTTCACTTCAATAATAATTCAGCCATCAGAACAACCCACCAAACAACACAACAAGCATCAATACGATACAGGCAAGCCGTATTGCTACAACAAATTCGCTCCATCACCCGCAGTAAGATGATATGCCTAGGACATATCGGTTATCATGTCCACGTTTACCGCGGTCTTGGTCACGGTAACGTAGTCTAGTCTACGCGACACTATAATAATGATTTTCGTCATCTATCATGCTTTTATATATTTCAGACCTTCCACATATATGTTTTATTTCATAGACCTTACTTTCATAATATGTATTTTATATATGGTACTTCAAACTCTAACTCTGCTATTATAATGCTTATGCATCTTAGAGACATTCTATATTATTGCTCTTGTTTCATAGACCTTACTATCATATGTCCTTAATATGGGACTATTATATTGTACAACAGTATAGGACCTCGGTAGTCAATCGCGATCGACCTCCTCACCTACTTCTCTCTCTACTCTCCAACCGTAGGTATGCATCTCCGGCAGATCTGTAATAAAATGTTTGGGAAAAATTAACCCCCTTGGATTTGGTTCAAACTTTGTATGGAGGTTCTATACGTTAAATAATTAACAACAAATTATAATTTTTAAATTTAGAGCATTTTTTGGGATATAAACAAAATAAGATTCAAGCATTGCATGAACATGCTTTATAACTTAAAAATATTTTGACCCATTTCCCAATTATAATATAAGACTTATAAATGTTATTTATCTTTGTTATTGTAATATAATTGTCTTGTGTTTATATTATTTAATAACTTTTGAATATTTTAAGCAGATTTTTAGTAAGTTTAATGAATAATTAAGTCCAATATTAAGCCTTTACTTTACTAACAATAAGTATAATTTAATTTTTTTAATTTAAATTTTTTAATTATATAAGTAATAACTTAAGGTCCGAAATGGATGTATTTTAACTTTATGCTTACTAATGCATTATAATTGTTAAAAATATTACCTTTATGGTAATTTTAGATAATTTTATAAAGAAATCAATTATTATTTATTATAAAGGGTAATGCGCCGTCACAAAGTCGTAGACTGAACTGTTCGCTACGTTTGTAAAGTATAGAGAGTTTGCAATAATGACTATAATTAACATTGCACAAAGATGAATATGTTAAACACAGAGTATTTTATGTATTCCCGAAAATGAATTTTTGACATTGCAAAGAGAATATAACCACTACATTTTATTACATCATTTAAACACAAACACTGCATTTAGCGTATTTTTTAACATTTGATTATTTGAATTCTATCAAGTAGCCTATGAGTAAAAGAAAGACGATTGATTTAAAATAGTTGTTATAAAACTTCTTGTCGTTGCATAAGTAACTGTTGTTCACTTTTTGGTGGGCGGTTAATCCGCAAATTTATAAATTTGCGGATTAACCGCCCATCAAGTAGTTATTAATTCAAATAAATCCCAATTTTAGGAAGACAGTCCCTCGTAGTAAAGAGGTCAAAGCAAGGGTTATTGTGAATCAATTTAATCAGAAATCAAGCAAAGATGAAATCTTATTCTATTAACGAAATGAGACTTATATTTTCACAACTTGACAAGGATATTGGATTCACTCATAGAGACCACTTTATAAAGTCTGTTGGAGGTAAAATGATCGTCATCTGATTTCAAGCATTATCGATAAATTAATAAAATATTCGTTAATATCTCGTTTCGACGAGCACATAAGCATATACCTAATGGTAAGTTGTTGCTTTGCCTATAGAAAACTACGTCTATCCACGATTAACAATCAAAATGCAGATACGTTGTCACCCCTGACTATGATGGAATGCCTCGTTTCCAGTAAAAAGGGTCTCCGGTTATTTACACTCACCAAATGAAATATAGCAGCATTAATGGTTAATTTCAGTTTGGTTTTCTGTGAGACCTTGGCACTTCCCCGGTCGAGCCGACCGCCACGTAAAACTGCATTTGTTTTAAATTTCAATTATTAGACTGTTGTACACGGCAAGGAAAGATTACAACCTTAAATAAATATGCAGAAAAGATTTGATAAAAAAGATATTTGATAAATAAATAATCATTCAATTTACTAGTAGCATGCTTAATATTTATTTTAATTGAAATATGTGTTCATTTATTATTTAAATTATTTATCATCATCATTATCATCACTATATCCCTTCATAAGTCCATTGCTTAAATACACAGGCCTTCCCGAAGGAATGCCACAAAGCACGGTCCTGAGCCATCTACTTCCTGCATCTCTTACCAGGTCGTCACTCCATATAGCGGATGAAATTATGTAAAATAATAACAAAATAAAGTTTAGAATAAAAATTTTAAACAATTTTAGAATCAACATGCTTTATATTTTTCTCTACCGAAAAGATGTTATTACGAGTACATTGCATGTTACACACATGTACATATATTTACTATGTGGACTCAGTGCACTTTTGAAGGACTGTAATACTTGAATGAAAAAAAAATATCTGTAATAATAATTTGGGTTTACCGTATAAGTACTGAAAACACACAAGTGCTTTTAATTAATTTTTCAAGACGTGCTTATTCTGAATACAAATTGTCTACTGCATGAAAAGACTCCCTTGGGATAAAAACTATTTAGTTTGCCTCGTTCTATTCTAGTTCTATTGTTATTCTTTTATCTGTCAAAAGTTCATTCTGAGCCTTTCCTCAATCAGATAATATTTCTATCAACCTTGTGCAACAGGAGCCCTTTATCGCCGATTTGGAGTTAAAATATTGTATTACTTCTAGACATGGCAATGCACAAATAAATGCGTCTTTATCGAGATTTGAACAATTGTATCTGGAACTATTACTAAGTTCCGGATCAGTTATATATTTCATTTGGAACATTTGAATCACAATGTCAGAGTAACGAATTAGTTTGACTCACTCTCGGACAACAAAATAAATCATAATGCATTTTATTTTTATCGATCATTTTTCTAAATTCGAATTTCCTTTTATATAGGCTTAAGTATGACAAGTAATGTAATTATTGTGTCTTTATCATCATCAGCATGACAGCCTATTAAAATTCCACCCCTGAAGATAATATGTCTCAGAACTCCTAAAATAGTGTAGTTGTTGTAAGTGTCAAATAGTTGTTTAAGTTTTATCCGTAGAAATTTTTGTTTAATGAGTTAATAGTATTTAGATAGTGGCGTAATTAAAACCGTTTTTCTTTCTTGTTTTACCGGTTTTTTATAATGTTACCAGTTTTTCAAAATAAATGTGATAAATGTCGATATTTGAAAATTTGCCACCAAAAATACTAAAAATAATATATAAAGGTCAAGGAGTGATGCAACTAGAACTGCTTTCGACACAAACTGACGCAAACATACTCGCATACGCACACATGTTTTTTCGTACGAGGTTAAGCCACGCTGCTATAAGGATGCAGCAAGAAGGATTCAGAAAGATCACGCTCTTCTTAGAATACCATCATAAAATGTTGCTGTGTTTCGTATGATTAGTGTAGTAGAGAACCGGTGACCCCTTTTACTTGTGACGAGGCATTCTTTTTTATTCTTAATACAGGATATATGTCGGTGTATATGGGCCACAGCATTATATTATACTATACAGCATGTTCAGCAGACAGGTGGTCGGTATTACTCGTTTGTGACCCTTATTTTTTGAAAAATTCCATTTCCACAAGATTAACTTTTAGGTTATGTAAAACTGCCTTTTTTCAGAATAGTTGTTCCATTATGTGCATAAAAGTATATAATAAACTTTCTATTGAAATTCGAGAACTTCCATTAATACATTTTCAGAAAAAACTAAAACAATGGCTCATCCAAAATTGTTTTATACTCTAGATGATTTTTATTGTTATAAACCAAAATGATAAGTATTTTATAAGACATTTCGTGTAAAATTGACTAAATACATTTATATAAAATTATAATAACTATTGACATGTACACTTGATTTGATATATATATATATATATATATATGTACTATCTTTAATCATAATGTCTGTAACCACCATATTTCTTGTCTAAACAGTAGAATTGGTCTCTATGAACCTCATGAATTCACATTTTCTGTCTATTATATTATCATGATGCCAGGAGACAGCAAGCGTTGCGCGTTTCTAGGACACATACAGACGCAATATTAAACATTGTTTTCAAAGAGTCAGCCGCAATACTGCGAACAATACGTAGCAGCACATTGTAAGTAATGTACGAAATCGAAATACGGAACAATTAACTCTTTCCAAAATTTGCTTGTACACTAGCGCGCAATAAACGCGTAATTACTATGAACAATACGCGCGAATTTTCAAAAAATATCTTCTTGAAACTGCTATGAAAACTATCATATGCTGTTAAATGTTGGCGAGTTCTAACGTGTTTTAAATTCAAATCCCAAACGAAGTCAATATTATAGAAAATAAATAATTAGTGGTTATCGGGCGTGTCTGTTATATTGGTGTTAGCTTATGGAAAGCTTCTAAAATGGAATAAAGAAATTATGAAGCATTTATGGACGCGTAGTCTATGTTCGGTAGTGGATTAGTAATGAGCTATAATTATGTTGCTAATGATGGAAATTTTCACGCATTTGAGGCACCTTGAGATAGATTATTTCTTAAAATGTTTTTAATAAGAAAAATAGTACAAACATGATATTGTTTGCGCTACTGCAAATGCAATGAATTATGGTCGTTTTTGCGCTCATAACTGCTACGTAAAAAGTTGGAAAATAATAGCTTATATACGTCTCACTGCTACACACAGGCCTTGTTTTGATTCTGAGAAACGTGGCCTTACCAACATGACTCTAATACATGTTGGTAAGGCCACATCTCCTTTCTCAGACGAGCAGTATTCTCCTTCGCAACTGTGGCAAATATCTCCGGCGGGTTGGCAACCGTAGTTTTATTTTTTTATTTATTATTAGAAAAACGCTGCTGCCCATCTCCTTATTTCTTTCCCTTCGTCACCACTTACGACATCTGCAAGATAATATGGGGTAGTGGATATTCTTAGTTCGCCACTACACGGTTGAAGGTCTTGAATCACCATAGTTGTTATTAAGGCAAATTCAAAGTATAATATTAATATTTTATATATAAAAATTATGTGTCACATTGTTTGTGCGCGATGAACTCCTAAACTACTGAATGACATTTTGCACCTGTGTGCAGTTTTTTCAACTTGAGAGATAGGATAGTTTTTATCCCGATAAGTGACCCTCAATATTTTTTTATTGTGAATTTAAGGATTTTTTATAGGAAGGGTCATCGGAAAGGGCAGAATTACGTCTGTCTGGCCAGCTACCCAACTAGTTTATTGCACGCCTCACAACGCGCGAGCGTGTGGGAGTGCTCTACTCTAGACAAGCCGCTATGTGACGATTTTACAATATAAAATTGTTAGTATGTCTCAATTTAGACACTAAATCAATAAAAAAGGGATGTTTTGAAAACTAGATATATGAAATTCAGCGTATTATTTTATTCATTTGCTTAATTAATATCACAAATATAGTTAAACAATTATTAGTACTGCTGTCAGTTAGTCTGTGCAGTTGTTTGTCTTCACGCTTCAGAAAAATATAAGCAACGAAATGAAATAAATCTTTCTGAATAAATTTATATTTATCCTTAGGATGATTACAATTGCTGATTCTTATCAGACTCATAGACGTTTAAAAGATATTTATTTTTTTCATCAAAATTTCATTTAATTAAAAAACATTTAATAAAAAAATAAGAGCAGTTATGAGGCGTGTACTGTTGGATTTTCCAATTTAATTATAAATCTCTAAAGTAAAATCAAAATCCAAACACGACACACGAAATTGTTTGTTTTTATTTTTATAACGCACTTCAATGGAGTGTATGCTGTGTATGATATATTAAATGTTCTGTTTAAACAGACACTTGAAACTAACAAGAAAACTAGGAAAACTTATGTTCTCTTTAAAACTTTAAGAAAATATTTATTTGCGATAGCGTTGCTTAAAGCGATTTTCCACCTCAACGGCTGTGAGCAAAGCTTCAATATTATTTGCATGACAAGTAATCACGAGGTGTTGTTTGTTAATAGAGCTTTGAAATAAAACTGATACCGCAGTCAATAAAATGCGCTAACCATTTTCTTGTATTGTAGAAAAGGGAAACTTTGATTTTTTTTTATTCAATATAGGTTACAAACGAGCACACAGTCTACCTGATGATGACATCTACATTTATTTTTAATTAAGAATCAAAATGCAGATGCGTTGTCACCCCTCAGGACTAACATGGAATGCCTCGTTTTAAGTAAAAAGGGTCTCCGGTTCTCTACACTCACCATATGAAACACAGCAGCATTAAACTGCTATTTTACGCTGGTATTCTGTGAGAGCATGGTCCTTCCCTGGTCGAGCCGACCCATTAATGCTACAACCATAATATAGCTGCAGCGTGGCTCTACCACGATAAATGAATGAAAACAAAAATGGGTGCGACCTTCAAGGTTCACAATACCCATAAACTTCACAGTAGGAATGGACAAAAAAAGGAAATATAGACTATAAAATAGGAAAATACTTATAGAATTACAATTTTTTATCTTCGGCTCTATATCGATTTGTAAAAGTCCACGACTGGATATGATGAATGATTTGCCTCAATCGTCCCGTTTGGTAGGATTGACTATCGCAGTACCAGACATATCGCATTTTTGACGCTGTTGCCCGTCGCCGGTTTTGGTATTATATGTCAGAGCTAAGCGAGATGGGTATAACACCATCTAACGGAAACCATAAGATTATTCTGGCGTTTCCTATAATAATCTCTTACGATACTATTTTTATCTTTAGACGTTTGATATATTCTAGAAGTGAAATCTTTTACGCCGACACTATAGGGCTATGTCCGTTCGGCATGTCGGATAATATATCATGAACGCTTGCTAAAACACTTAGGTTGAAATAAATTGGTCATGTTATTGACGCGGATTCACATAAAGGAAGAAATTTGGCACTATAACTGTTATCAATTGTCTGACAAAGGACCGTAAATTGAAGTTATTGCTGGCGAGCGTGGCAAATATCGGCGAATGAAGTTTGCACTTCGCATATTTCAAAATCGATATCCAATCCAATATTGCGCTCACTAACTGCCCCGGATTGTGCTGGTAATAGTGCGCCTTCAATGTAGTTTAGTAAGATCTATTGATGAGTAAAGGCTTGTTTACAAGATGCCAGTTACAAAAACGGCAAGAATATCATGACGTTAATCGCACGCACTGATATCATTCATGAATTAAAAATAACATAAAACGTGGTAAACACCATGAAAGGAGATGGACCGGGAAGGGACTGTGCTCTCACTCACATAATACCAGTGTAAAATAGCAGCATAATACTGCTTTGATATTGATAATCGTAGAGAATCGGAAACTCTACTTATTAGTAACAAAGAACTCCGTATTTGGCGTCAGAGGTGGTAAGAAAATAAATAGCATAGACACACGTAGTTTGCTACCGGTTTCCAGACCCAGCCGATGTTTTGTTTCTATTTTGTTGTTGGCTTTCTGAACATCCTTGATGCCATTTTGACCGGAAACAAAATGCATGCATCTCGCCTACCAAAACCGCGTGCTACCTAGCAAGATCCGTCTAATTCTTAGATTTTCTTAGGTTTCCCAAAAACAAATTAGCAAAATTTTGGCCTATTATTTGACTCAGTTATTATTGATTGTACTAATCCGCCTTTCAAGTATTGAAAATATGGCTAATATCCATACAAGGCAACCTATGTGCAGCTTCAACTGTAGACTTGATAGGCTGTAACAATTTTTTTTTCAAATAAGGGCTTAACGATTTTTTCTGCATCATAATATCCTAGTCCACTATAATCCGGCTATATATAAAACATGTAAAGCTAGACCAAGTCATGGAGTAAGTTACAGAGTTCCTTTCATATTGAATATCGGTGATGTGTGGCCAACCCGAGCTTTACAAAATAGTTTGAGTATCAATTTCTGTCTCAATGCCCATGAGTATCACGTTAGCTTGCAAAACACTGCTACTACATACTATAATCTTTCCGAATACTTTTTGTAATAGTTACTCTTGTTCTTCACTAGCCCGTAATAGTGCAAGAACGAAGGTGCAGATTATGTTATAATATTAAATTATAATTATAATATTAATTAAATTATTATGTTATAATATTTTTTGAGTAAGTATTACTTCATTTAGGAAGTGTTTGATTATTTGAATAAGATTCTGAATACCACATTTAAATACGTTGAGTACATTTATAGCGTTGCGGCGGTCATGACGATATGGGAAATAAGTTTTTTTTTTTGTTTATAAATCCACCAACATTTGTATCATTTCTTACATGCTATTGAAATACAATGAACCGATAAGAACTAAAATGTACAAATAATTACAGGCGGATACCACATGCAAATAACTATCTCAGTACTGTGTAACTTTATTTCTAGGATAAAAAAATAAACAATTGATAAAGATATACAGTACTAAAAATGTATAGAAGCGGAAAGAAAAGAAAATGTTTTATAGTATATAACAAGAGATGGTCTCTTAATGTGCGACGGAGCTTGTTAGGAGGGTCGAAAAATATATCGATTGTTTCGCTAAATTTGTTAACAATTTTACACATTCTAGCAATTGGAGAATTGGAGCCAAACACTGTTCTACGATGAGGTCTAATCAATGGTGTAATCTTACGAGCAAAACGCGGATAACGAAAGGGAACGCACAAATTAAATTTACTTAAAGTTTTAGGACAGTCAATAACACCACTAATAATTTTGGAAGCAAAAATTAAATCAATAATATCCCTGCGGTTTTCTAGAGAAATCATTTTGAAATAGACCAAGTTATTTTCATATGATACATGCTTCTTATAACTTCTAACACCACGTGCGTAAGACAAATATCTTATGAATCTTTTTTGGATCCGCTCGATTCTCAGTGAATGTGTAGCATAATGAGGTCTCCAGACTACAGCACAGTATTCTAATATACTTCTGACCAAACTGTTAAACAAAAGAATTTTAATTTTAGAGCTTCGAAAGACTTTGATATTTCTTATTACAAAACCCATCATCCTAGATGCACGTTTAGTAATGTTTTCAACGTGAGGTACAAAAGTTAATTTTTTATCGAAAATAACCCCTAGGTCTCTAATTTGCTCTAACTGCTGTATATTATTATCTCCAATGTGATAGCTATAATCGATAGTGTTACTTTTTCTCGCGTATTGCACATAAAAACATTTACTAATGCTTAAGTCCATACGATTTACTTTGCACCATTCTAACAATTGATCTAAATCATTCTGTAGCTTCACTGAATCATTCTCTTTCGTTATCATCTTGCAAATTTTTAAATCATCCGCACACAAGTACGCATGAGACATTTTCATCAATTCTGTAATCTCATTAACGAACACTCCAAACAGAATCTGTTCGAGATGTGACCCTTAGGGCACACCGGAATTAATATTTTGTAAGCCTGACTGATCTATTCACTACTACAAAAAACGCTCGGTCATTTAAATATGATTTTAGCCATTTTAACAAACTAACAGTAATACCATAGGCAGTTAACTTTTGAACCAATATATCATGTGGGATCCGATCAAACGCTTTGCTAAAATCGGTATAATATATTACGACGACTTGTTTTCCCGCATCAAGCGCTTCAATTAGTGTTTCCGTAATATATACCAAGTTAGTGCTCGTGGACCTAGATTTAACGAAACCATGTTGGCTAGTGGTTAAGTAAAGATTGATACGTCTCTGTATAAAAGGGCAAATAATTGACTCAAATAATTTAGACAAGACTGATAGTATAGAGATCGGTCTGTAATTTTTTACATAATCCTCAGTACTCGCTTTATGAACCGGAACGATTTTAGCTATTTTCCATTCTGTAGGGAATACAAAGAGAAAGACTGAATATAATTAAAAGTGGATCAACAAGATATTCAGCACATCTGACTTTATAACAATTGATGGTTTTAGTTTATTTAATAGGTTATCATGATTAATTGTCAGCTGTGCTAAGTGAGGGCTATTAATTTCTATTGATTTCAAAGACTCCGAATGTTCATAAACATAATCCTGCTCAGTACATTCAGTATTCTCAGAGTACACGGATGAAAAGTGTGAAGAAAAAAGTTCGCAAGTTTCCACTCCATCAGAAGTTACTGTCGTTCCGTCAGTCATTGATAGGAGATAGGCGCCTGAACCACCACGTGTCGCCTTGACAAAGGACCGAAATAGTTTTGTTTTTTTGCTATGTCACTCTCTATTAGCTTTATATACCTATTGTAGTAATTTGTGGCCATATGTGTACACCTTTTACTCAGCAATTGCAGTTCAAGCTAATCTCTGGGATTTTTATATTTCTTGTGACGACACCTATGTAATTGTATACTTTTCTTTTAGCGTTCTAGTTAGATTCCGATCAAACCAAGGTGGGTAGTTGTCATTCTTTAACGATTTATTGGGGACAAAATTAATGATAACATTTCGAATTTTCTGGTAGAAAATTTGTAGCATATCATTTACATCTGTCAACCCATCAAGCAGCTTGACCCAATCACAACTCGCTAATTCTTTACAAATACTATCATAGTCAGCCCTGTAGAAATTTAATTGTACGTTTTCAATATTGTAAGGTAATCTAATATCATTTAATAGTTTAACATTTATGTCAAGAGGAGGATGGTGCCTATCAACTTTACTGAGGGGATAAGGTGCCTGCTCCTCTGTACAGTTAGGTAAATTTGAAATAACCAAATGTAGTGTTCTATTTACTCTTATTTTTATACGACTGTACTGTTTCAAATCATTAACGTTTAAAAAATCAATAAATGACTGACTAACAGTAGAAAGCTCACATTTTGCAGTATCCCCATCTAACAAGCTCCAATTTATGGAAAACAGATTAAAATCACCTACTATACAATGTAGACACTGTTCTTCCAGGACGCTAGTACAAGTGTCATAAAATTTATCATAAGTTACACTTTTTACAGGAAATGGTAAATAAATGGCACAGAAGGCAATTTGATCAATTGAGTGTGATGCTGGTGCATCGACTAAAACCCAAAGATGATTGGACTCCCAAGCGTTCATACGCTTTGATTTTAATTTCCTTGATACTGCTATTAAACCCCCTCCCTCCCTCTTTCTTGGTACTACTGGCAAAACATCTATCTCTTCTATATACTACATATCTAGGATCAAAAGTTCACTACTCGAAACAGAATCATTAAGCCAGGTCTCAGTGAGTATTATTATTTCATAGTTGTTACATAATATTTGATTATGGAAACCATGTGTTTTGGTCTTAAGACCACTACAATTTTGATAGTACAATTTTAGCGTATCGAATCTTACAAAAACCGTACCACATAAAAGACAATAAGATAAGAAAGGAACAACCAGAATAATTTAAATAATTTTTTCAGGGTTTCCAAACTTTTTGCCAAAATATAGTCACTCTCATCAGTCTAAAACATTATTATTATTATTCCTCATAAACACTCTACCATTACGCACCCACACATATTTGTATCCTCTCTCCTTTGCTTTGAGCCTAGCCGCCGCATGAATGGCCTTGTTCGCTGGGGACAGATGTTCAGTAACAAAAACAGGGGTAGTGTGTCCTGTTAATCCAAGATGTGTGGTATTCAGTTTGTTTTCTGAGTTCGCCTCGTTGTATTTAGAGGCCATCGCTAACATTTCATCTCAAATTCTAGGCGAAGCTAGCTGAACTATTATAGATCTTGGACGCTTGGATTCACGATTTATTTTGGTTGCGCGTGTGCAGCTTAGAATGTCATTTTCTTTCAGAGAGCTACCAATGACTTTACCCATCTTTGTTATCATCGTTATAAGATTTTCATTTCTTGACTCAGGAACGTTCTGGAGCTCTAAATTACATTGGCGGGAGTGTTGTTCGATTTGATTTACTCTTCTTCATTCTCTTTCTCTAAACTAGTTATTTTTAATTTAGATGAACGATAAAGATTCCTTAATACTCAACAATTCATCTCTTATAGGTTTTATCTCCTTAGCGAAGAATCCAGACAAGTTTTCATTAATTTTTTAAATAGATCACTCATTTTATCTTATATCACACCTTCTACAACTAGACGGATGTCTTTCATAGAAATGTTCACTTAAGTTGCATGATAGGACTACTTTTTGGGCGGGAGTTAGTCTACTCCTAATTCTCACATTTTTACATTATAAGTAGGACTAGATTAACACCTATTCTGCTCTCCTGTTCGGCGAGCAGTTTGGCGAATGGCTTTGGGGGAGAGCGCAGGTCGTGTTGATTCCCAGGGCAAGTCTGAGGTGTTCTTTCTTCACGTGGTTGCCGCCTGTTATTTGGTCTGGTTCAATAGGAAACAGACAGAACAGAAACACTCAGACGATCCTCATTTTCTTTTCTTTTTATCCCACCCCCTTTTTTTCCTATCTTAACCCAATCCAAGGTGTTAAGCATACTGTGCCGATGGATGCGTGGCTGGGGGGGAGTCTTGTCGCAAACAGTGCCTACCCGAGACCAGGGCAATTCGGGTAGTATTTAAGCCCATCCCCCGGCATGCGGAGCTCTGCCGGGGGTGACCAAATTTTTCCCTAGCTAATCATGGGACCAAATGGACGAAGATCGACATTTGGAAATAATAAACTCTCCTTTAATGGAACTGACTGTAGGTCTGGAAGAGGCTCTTTTAGCCTCACCAACACCCTGCAACCCTACGCCCCAACCTGGGACGAGCCGAGAAGTGGAGGGCACGTCTGCAGCCGAACCACAGTCGGAAACGAACCAGGGAGGGGAAAAGAAAAAGTTCACTAGGCCTTATAAGCTTAGTGGGGCAGCACGGAAGAGGTACCGAAGGCTGATAGCAGCTGAGATAGGAGCCGAAGAGGCCCTCTCTCTGCCAGAAGCCCTCGGACGAAATTCTTCTGCCCAAACCTCCCCCAGTTATGAAGGCGAACAAACGCAGTCGGTCAGAGGGGAGTCCCCCAAACACCAGCCCAGGAAATCTGTGAAGCTGGCAACGGAGGAGAAGAAGGAATTCGCAATTGAATCCTATGAGCGTGGAGGAGATGCGGCTGGTTCACCGGGCACTAACTCAGGCTATTGCTAAGACGGCCTGTGGAGCGCAGCCGGGAGTGGGACCAAAATTTTCGGGTTTCACCCACAAGCCAGGTTGGATTCTGGTAACGTGCCTGAATAATGCAAGCCAGGACTAGATTGTGGGTGAGATGGGAAACTGAAACACTGGCCGGAGGCAGAGCTCGATAATACATTACCTTTCTGCCCTGCAGCGAAGCTGACTCTCCAGAGGACGCGGCTGTGTTGTTGAGGAAGTTTCCGTAGATTTTCCTCTGCGGTAAGCATGCTGGTTGTAGTGTATAAGGTCTCGTAGCTAGAGCTACATCTCTAATATATCTATCTATAACATTTTCCAATGTCTTCAGAAGAAAGAAAGAAAGGATTACAGGTCTAAAGTACTTTGGTAAAGCGCAGTCCTTTCTACCAGCCTTAGGTATAAATAGTACTTTGAAAATTGTTCATCGTTCTGGAATATATCCCCATGCAAAACTTGCTCTGAAGATTTTCACCAGATAAGGAAGAAGGATATCGATACCCCTCTGTAGATGGATGGGCATTATTCCATCCTCCCCACTTGTCTTATATGGTTTAAAGGAGTCAACAGCCCACTGCACCAGGTTTGGCCTTATTATCATTGCAGCCCAAACCAGTCCTCATTACAAGGTCTTCGCAGGGCTCTGAAAGAGTTCGAGGCTAGAGTCTTATGTGAGCCTGGGAAATGGGTTGACGCTAGTAACTCCAGTGTTTCCGTTTCACTATTAGTGAAGTTACCATCAGGCATTTTAAGAAGCCCGATCTCATTAGGTTTAGCTTTCGATAGCATTTTGTGTAGTCTTGCACTGCACTGCACTGCATGCACTGCAGACTTAACTTCCTCGCATAGCTTCCTCCACGATACTGTCTTAGCTTTCCTAATTTCTTTATTATAATCGATTAGGCCTGCACTATAAATATCCCACTCTTTGTTTCTTTTTAGCATTATTGAATAGTTTCCTGGTCGTTTCCTAAGCTCCTTTAGCTTAGCGTTCCACCAAGGGACTTTTCGTGTTGAGGTCTTGGTTTTGATGGGACAACTGTCCTCGAAGGCTTCAAGGATACATACGGTTACCGTCTTCACCGCTAACTCCAGACCTTCAATCGTTTTATGCTTTTAGGAAACGCTTCCAAATTCCTCCTTAGGCTATCTCTATAGACATCCCAGGAGGTCACTTTTGGATCCCTAAAGCAACAGTTTCACAAGTTGGTGATGCTCATATTACTAACCTAATGTGTATGTGATCAGACATAGAGTTACACTACTAACATGCCTGTCAGCAATCCGCCTGGATATGTTATTGGTAGCAAAGGTTATATCTAAAACTTTTGCCTAGCATGCGTTAGAAAGGTTGGTGTACAGTTTTATGGACATTTGTTTGGAAAATTTGAAAGTTGAAGAATGCGGGTTAAGAATGGGTGACTTAACCGTCAAATGCCTTTGTACGCCGATGATCAAGTCATACTTGCGTCGTCGGCGGCCGAGTTGCAAATGATGGTTACATTAATGAACAGGTCATTAAAATAAAGGGGATGAAAGTGAACGCAAGTAAGACGAAAATTATGGTTTTGAAAGAGAAGAAAGTAAAACGATATGTGAAATAAGAATAGAAGGGAATTGGTCGAGCAAGTAGATGAGTTTGTGTATTTGGGATGTGTATTTAGCAGGGATGGTAGATATGATAAGGATAATATAGAACGACGAGTGAACGCAGGAAATAGAGTAAATGGGGCTCTACACTCTATTGTGGGAAGTCAGAATGTGTCCAAAAGGCACGTATGGCAATTCACAATGCTGTGTTAGTCCCTATTTTAATGTATGGTAGTGAAAGTTGATGTGGCAGAAGAAGCAAGAGAGTAGAATATCTATGAGTATGTTAGGGCTGAATCTGAATGACAGAGTGAGAAATTGTGAGATAAGAGAAGATTGTGGTTTTCAAGATGATGTTGTGACCAGGATTAAGAAAGGAATAATTTGGTGGTTTGGTCATGTAGAAAGAATGAATAAGGAAAGAGTGAGAAAGCAAATTTATGTGGCAGAGGTGAACGGCAGAGTCTGGAAGGGACGCCCTAGGCGAAAATTTATCGACCAAATTGGCGATATATTGAAAATGGGCCAAATTAAGAGTACCCTTAACCGACAAGCGTGTATGCGTAGGTATATGGATGTAGAGGAGGCGAGAGGGTGTGTCAGGATCGTGCCAAATGGAAGTCTATAGTCTCTGCCTACCCATCTGGGTGACAGGCGTGAATGTTTATGTTTGTTTCCATCCATACCTCATAATTTCTTTATTACATTTTAGAAGCTTTCCATAAGCCAACACCAATATAACAGACACGCCCGATAACCACTAATTATTTATTTTCTATAATATTGACTTCGTTTGGGATTTGAATTTAAAACACGTTAGAACTCGCCAACATTTAACAGCATATGATAGTTTTCATAGCAGTTTCAAGAAGATATTTTTGAAAAGTCGCGCGTATTGTTCATAGTAATTACGCGTTTATTGCGCGCTAGTGTACAAGCAGATTTTGGAAAGAGTTAATTGTACCGTATTTCGATTTCATACATTACTTACAACATGCTGCTACGTATTGTTCGCAGTATTGCAGTTGACTCTTTGAAAACAATGTTTAATATCGCGTCTGTATGTGTCCTAGAAACGCGCAACGCTTACTGTCTCCTGGCATCATGATATTATAATAGACAGTAAATGTGAATTTTGAGGTTCATAGAGACCAATTATACTGTTTAGACAAGAAAGTATTTTTAAATTATTATTAATAATGATAATAATACTTTATTTACAAGAAGTTTTCTTTTAATTATAGTTTTTAATATTGTATTCATAACAATTGTATAAAATAATAATAAATTAATTTGCAAGAAATATGGTGGTTACAGACATTATGAATAAAGATAGTACAAGCATATTTCGCCAGTGGCATGCAAATACATAATATTATAAAATGTACATGATTCTATTTAAAAAATATGTTTAATTATAATTTTATGATAAATTCAAGATTAAAAATTCTTAAGACACATAAAGATGGATGTCAACAATTAATTAAACAAAAAAAAGTACAAAGTTTTATCTAGTCTTAAATTAATATATATATATATATATATATATATATATATATATATATATAATAATTAATTTAATTATATATATATATATATATATATAATAATTAATTAATTATATATATATATATATATATATATATATATATATATATATATATATATATATATATATTACTACTACTATTGTTGGCGACGCGCCTATAAAAACCTATAAATAAAACATCGAACGAAAAGTCCGGAGTTCGATTCCCGGTTGTGCGAATTTGCTTTTTGTTTTTATTTTGTATTAGTTTAGAGTCATGCATTACATGGCAATCAACTGTGCAATACGAATAAGTATTATGTTAAATTAAATGTTTATTTTAAAGGAAATATATTTAGCACTTGAGATTAATTTTGTTTTGTGATAACAGATAAGAAACATTGTAACTGATATGGACATTTGTTCATCGGGAAGGTGTTACGCGTAAACTTTTGAAGGCAAGATGCGAAAGAAATTTAAAATTAGCCATCTTAACGGATTAACTACAGGTACGATAAATAACTAAGTAAAAATATAAATTCCATTTTCTATGCAACTGAACTGATGCTGTTGCAAATAGACACCTACACCTATCCTCCTAAAATTAGACAGTAGGGACAGATGAGTTGACATCCTAATTCAAACGTGGTAGAGGCACGCTGTAGCTATATGATGGTTGTAGCACGAATGGGTCGGCTCGACTGAGGTTGAACCACGCTCTCACAGAATACCAGCGTAAAATATCAGCTTAATGCTGCTGTTTTCGTATGGTACTCACCATACGAAACACAGTACATAACTGGAGACCCTTATTACTGGAAATGAGAGAGTCTTAATCTTCAGGGTGGTAGCGCATCTGCATTTTGATTCTTAATCAAAAACAAATGTAGATGCCTATGGGCCACAGCATCCACTTACCTTCAGGTGGATTGTTGTTACCTTATTCTATAAAAAACATACCTACCGAAGATTTGAAATACCTTATTATCAAAAGGTCTCACCCGTTCTCGTCACTCACCATACGCAGCACAGCAGCATTATGCTGCTATTTTACGTTATATGTTATTCTGTGAGAGCGTGGTGGAACTAGGGTTAAAATTTGATTGGATAATTCCGATCTTGACCGGATTTTAAGAGCCAAGACCAGACTCTAACCACACAGATCGGCTTTACGCTTTATGTCTTAGTTGAATCTACATTTATTTCAAATTCCAACCAATACTAGCAACAGATTTCTAAAAGTTGGTTTTCCACAATTTTACTATAAAATTCTTCATAAATAATGTATTACGGATGTCCACTACCTAAAAGCGTTCCGTGAGTCCCCATCCCCATTCTTCGGACATTTTCGACAGTACCGAAAAATCGACACCGCGGTCGATTCTCTCACCACCCTAATTAAATCTTCCTTAAGGAGAATGAAAGGTCGTCCCGGTTGCTAATACTAATAGTCTTCCCCTACATATTAGCAACCCAATGAAAGAAAGAGAGCTGCTCTCCGGAGGCAGCACTCTATCAACAGAATATAGACGTACGGCCAATCGTCTTCAACGAGAAGTCCGTTCACGTCTTTGCAATTCGAGACCTCAAAAGAGTAAGCTCATGGAGAATATCTCCCCTCTCACACAGCGTACTACCAGATGGTGAGAGCCTCCGCATAGACGCTATCACTCACTCCCCTCTCTCCCGCCCCGACGGTACTATTGCCTTCGAGGACGAGGAAAAGCTGAGTGCTTTGCAGACAGCATCGCCGCTCAATGCTCTCCTAGTTCCGAGCCCACCAACCCTCTCACATTCAGGCAGTGGAGGATGCGATCCGCTGCCGGAACTCACCCCAGCCTCTGACCCTATCACTGTGTCCATGATGAGATTTCATCCTCATCAAAGGACTAAAGCCCAAAAGCCCCGGGCGCGGATGGCATCTCAACCAAGCCTTAAACATTTTCCTGAGTAGGTGTTAACCTTTTAGCTTTTATCTTCAACGCCTGCTTCATACGCCATTTTTGGAACCAAGCTCCTAAGTCATTAACTGACTTTTGGATCTTGTTCCGTATAAAGGGTAGCGAGGTACCTTTATAATAAAGGGCAGTGTCATCTGCGAAGAGGGAGAGTTGTACACCATTCGACGGGATGGGAATGTCGTTGGTGTACAGGATATATAGAAGAGGGGCAAGCACGGAGCCCTGAGGGACACCGGCTTTGATTTGACGCGAAGAGGAGAGCGTGCCTTCGTGTCTGAAACGAAAGGTACGGTCCTTTAAGTAGGAGGCCACGAGACGAACAAGACGATCAGGGAGACCTATTTTATATAGTTTGTAGATAAGGCCTTCGTGCCAGACTCTATCAAACGCTTTCGCTATGTCGAAGAAGACCGCGATGGTCTTATGACGGCGAGGATAAAACCGCTGAGGATATATTCCACAATACGGTGAACTTGTTGGGGACAAGAGTGTTTCGCTCGGAAACCAAATTGGTGAGGGATGACAAGAGGGTCACCGTCTGTGGGAAACAGATGGCGCCTCATGCGAGTGAGGATGACTCGTTCAAAGAGTTTGCCCATGGCCTTGAGGAGGCTGATGGGACGATGACTGGAGGGGAGGTTGTGAGGCTTTCCTGGCTTGGGGATACCAATGACAGTTGCCTCTTTCCACGTGGTGGGAAAGTAACTAAGGTTGAAGCAGGCGTTGAAGATAAAAGCTAAAAGGGTTAACACCTGCTCAGGAAAATGTTTAAGGGCTTGGTTGGAGATGCCATCCGCGCCCGGGGCTTTTTTGGGCTTTAGTTCTATGATGAGGGATGAGATCTCATCATTGGACACAGTAATAGGGACAGAGGCTGTGGGGGGCGTGTTCCGGCGGTGGATCTCATCCTCCACTGCCTGAATGTGAGAGGGGTTGGTGGGCTGTGAACTAGGAGAGTATTGAGCGGCGATGCTGTCTGCAAAGCACTCAGCTTTTTCCTCGTCCTCGAAGGCAATAGTACCGTCGGGGCGGGAGAGAGGGGAGTGTGAGTGATAGCGTCTATGCGGAGGGCTCTCGCCATCTGGTAGTACGCTGTGTTAGAGGGAGAGATATTCTCCATGAGCTTACTCTTTTGAGGTCTCGAATTGCAAAGACGTGAACGGACTTCTCGTTGAAGACGATTGGCCGTACGTCTATATTCTGGGGTTGGATAGAGTGCTGCTCTCGGAGAGCAGCTCTTTGCTTTCATTGGGTTGCTAATATGTAGGGAAGACTATTAGTATTAGCAACCGACGACCTTTCATTCTCCTTAAGGAAGATTTAATTAGGGTGGTGAGAGAATCGACCGCGGTGTCGATTTTTCGGTACTGTCGAAAAAGTCCGAAGAATGGGGATGGGGACTCACGGAACGCTTTAGGGTAGTGGACATCCGTAATACATTATTTATGAAGAATTTTATAGTAAAATTTGTGGAAAAACCAACTTTAGAAATGTGTTGCTAGTATTGCTTGGAATTTGAAATAAATGTAGATTCAACTAAGACATAATGCGTAAAGCCGATCTGTGTGGTTAGAGTCTGGTCTTGGCTCTTAAAATCCGGTCAAGATCAGAATTATCCAATCAAATTTTAACCCTAGTTCCACCACGCTCTCACAGAATAACATATAACGTAAAATAGCAGCATAATGCTGCTGTGCTGCGTATGGTGAGTGACGAAAACGGGAGAGACCTTTTTGATAATAAGGTATTTCAAATCTTCGGTATGTTTTTTTTATAGAATAAGGGTAACAACAATCCACCTGAAGGTAAGTGGATGCTGTGGCCATAGGCATCTACATTTGTTTTGATTAAGAATCAAAATGCAGATGCGCTACCACCCTGAAGATTAAGACTCTCATTTCCAGTAATAAGGGTCTCCAGTTATGTACTGTGTTTCTTATGGTGAGTACCATACGAAAAACAGCATTAAGCTGATATTTTACGCTGGTATTCTGTGAGAGCGTGGTTCAACCTCAGTCGAGTCGACCTATTCGTGCTACAACCATCATATAGCTACAGCGTGCCTCTACCACGTTTGAATTAGGATGTCAACGCATCTGTACCTACTGTCTAATTTTAGGAGGATAGGTGTGGTGTATATTTGCAACAGCATCAGTTCAGTTGCATAGAAAATGGAATTATATTTTTTACTTAGTTATTTATCGTACCTGTAGTTAATCCGTTAAGATAGCTAATTTTAAATTTCTTTCGCAACTTGCCTTCAAAAAGTTTACGCGTAACACCTTCCCGATGAACAAATTTCTGTCACGGATAATATTAGACCGCTACAGCGAGGTATTTGAAGTCAGTTCACAAAATCTGTTTTAAGATAATGAAGAAACTTATTCCTACACTTTGTTGGAATATTAACTGAAGCGGGAAATAATTTAACTTTAAATAAAAAGTAAAAGCTGACTTCAAACAACTAATAAGAATAAAATAATTTCACATACTAAAGTCAGTGCTAATAGTGTAAAGAATAGTTACAGGACTTCAACATACAAAATGTAACAATTTCAGAATCAGCATTCAAACGTTTAGAAATAACTTCACTACAGTAAACTCGACCATAACAAAATTTAATTTAATTTAAATAAATTTTTACTTGCAAATTGTATGAAGTTATTACCTCTGCACTATCCGAGGAGTAAGAGTATTTTCAAAGACCCCGTTTAACCGATGTGCGTATAAGTTAGAGGTAATAAAGCCACTTACAATTTGCAAATAAAAATGTATTTAAATTTAATTTTTTTTTATGGTCTATAAGTTTGAATACTGATTCTGTTATCGCACTTTATGGGAACCACAAGGCTTTTGTTACATGTTGTAACTTCGTCCATCTCTTTCTATGCATTTATTTATTTTATTTATTTACTTACAGGCGTGGATATAATAAACCAAAACAAGCTTATATATGTCCTCTCCGACTTCAACATGTGAAATTATTTTGTGTCCTCCGAGAGATTGTGGAATAAACTATCTCGGACCACGGCCTGGAACCACGTACATATCTATAGAGCAATTATATCACTTGAATGTTGTAAAAGGCTATAATTGAAAATGGTTGAAAGATAGCATTGCCTCCGATTGATCGTGGTATCACTTCGTATAAAATAGACATGAAATACTGACATAATAACGAGCGGTGAGAAGAGCAGGATAAAAGACGCGAGACTTTTAGTACTGCGATCTCTAATCCGCTTAGTAAGCGCGGCGTTAATGACAAATCCTTCCTACTAATGGAGAGGCTTACGTCCAGCAATTAACTATTTACGGCTTGATGATGATATATTGTGTACATTGTACATGTACAAACATACTAGCGAAATATAAATTATTACAGCGCAGTAGCTAAACGTTTGGCTGCCATGATGTGAAGCCGCGGGTTCGAATCCACACGAAACAAGGGTTTGCATAGCTTAGAAATAATTGTACACCGGTTCTGAGTATTTATCCATGTGCAATATATGTATATAGAGCGCTTCTAAGATACAGAAGGAAATCATATTGTATTGGTAAGTTCTATAATATAAGCTAAATAACGTTTCATAAAAAAGAAGTTTTATACACTATCCTTAACATCGGTCTTCTTCAAAACAATTAAAGACTTCCTGTATGCTGCATCAGGTCACCATTTTGTCTTCAGCAAAACATTAACTAGTAAACTTGTGATGACTAGTGAACTAGTTGTATTTTGCGTATCATTTATGTCATGTGGTATACAGTTTGAAATTGAAGTCATTGGCATACATTGACATTGACCTATTATTCCACTCATATTGAGGAATAAAGTAAATTAAGACGCAGAAAAAAGGGACAGCAAAAAAAGGAACAAATAAATAAAGTACCAAAACGTCGTGATCTCTGGCAAGTGTGTTCGATTCACATCTACCAGCACGTAGAGTGGCCGACACGGCATAGACATACTCGTAAGTTTTTATATCTCCACAGACAGACAAAGTACAGAGTGCACGCGCAATTTTCAAAATGTTTAGTATCTTTTCGATAGAACTCGTCGATGTTGCAATTTTGCTAGAAAAAAAAGGAATGGCTGGCAATGTAAAAGAGTAACAAAGATTTAAATTCAATTAATTTTTTATTATTCATGGCGCTGGTTGCCTGTGCGTGTACCTCTGCGCGTTCATACTAACCGCGTAGACGCCCTCAGAATGCTACAGATATGTACAGACACACGCCTGCATCGTGTAGTGGCGGTGTAAGAATGTCCACTATCCCATATCATCCCGTGAGTGTCGTAAGTGGCGGCAGAGAGAAATAAATCAGGAGATAGGCAACAGCGTCTTCCTAATAACTACTAAAAATAAAAACTACGGTTGCCAACCCGCTTGTCAAGCGTGGCGACTATAGCAAATATCATAAAAGATTGCAAAGGTATATTATGTAGCCTCTACTATGCGTTCGTTAATTCGCGGAACGCGGGACACACCATTATGACTTTTATTATATTATTTTCATGTCATTATCACATTGCACATTTCATGTTTTACGAGTAGGATGTGACTTTGACTAACATTCGTCGTTAGAAAAAAATTATTTCTCTAAGATTCGGATCTAGACTAACTTTTACTTAATTAAATCAATAATTAAAATAATTTAATATTAACCAATTTTTTGTTACTTACACAATTTATAAAATAAATATATACTAGTATAATGAACCTAAAACTAAAAACCTTAAAAAAATATATTGTAATAACTAAAATATATTATTATAAATAGTCCCTTTAGGCAAGGTTCCGAAGATACTGGCAGCGTTCCCCCTTTGAATAGCTATACTAATTCTTTGTCCGAGGTAGCTGCCAGCTCTTCGGTCTCCTGTGACGTCGACTAACCTTTTTTCTATTTCCCTTAAAAGCCTTATAGCGCTAGGACCCCACGGACCAAGGGTCTCGACACCGAATGGGACAAAAACATATTCGGAGCCTAGACCCTGTATTTGCATGCTTTAGCTTTTCAGCCGCTTCACAAGCCGCACCAGCTCTGTTGTTGGTTCCATGTAGATGGGAAGGGCAAGTGTGTCTGAACAGGTTGCATCCCATACCAGCACCGGCCCATCTTCCATGGAATCAAACTCATACCGTCCGGTCTCTTGCCATCGTCTCTGCAATACCAGACGGCTCAAGTAGACTTGGCACGTTGACGGTGGCAAGAGACCGGCGTATGATATTGTTAAGTGCTGCATGTCCGAGAAGCGGCCTGCACTTTTTGGCATGACAGTCCATGATGTCCTAGCTTGTCGACGTCACTGCCACACGGACATTTATGAGGATTGCAGACCGGAACCCCAAGCCGTAGACAGGTTGTGATTCGGAGCGTGTCAGGCTCAAGAAATGTTCCTGTATTTGACGAAGGGTACGTGAAGCCAGTAGCCGGCCTCATGCGTACTCACGGCCAAAAGCCTAGCACGCGCCGAACCTGTACTACAGCTCAAAAGATTGTCATAAGTCAATTTGCAGTTTATGTCGTCCCAGCTCCTTTGTGAATTTGGAGAAACAGGAAAATTTTGACCTGGGCATGCAATTAAGAAAGCGTTTCTAGCTTCTTCCAGGCCAGCAATCTCAAAGTTTGAAGGGGATGCCCTTAAAATTTTACTTATGAGATTTGCTGAACTATGGACAGAAGATAGGAAGGCTGGTAAAGAGACACTGGAAATTTTGTGAATCCCTAAACCACCATAACGGATGGGTAGGGATGCTTGGGTCCAAGATTGCTCGTTCAGGTGCATATTAAGAATCGATTCTAAACTAATTTTGATTAAGTTGTCTACTTGTGTCAAGAGATCTGGGTGATTCCAAAAGGAGCAGCAACGGAGCACATACGTAAATTTTGGGACGAAAAGACAGAATTTTAAGATGCAAAGTGCATAATGTGGACTAATTTCAAGGAGACGGTCAGCGGAATTTTGAAATTTAGTAATTGATTTATTAATATATTCAGAAATAGATTCATTAAAAATTGGTGAACCTAAAAGGTAAAGGGAATTACTGTTAACTATTTTAATATTTGGAGCCAAAATATTAAATTTTTGTTTTACGTCATTTAAATTTAAGTTGCAGTTATTTATAAAAAGTTCGCATTTGCTAAAATTAAGCTCCAAACCAATGGCTTCAAATTTATTTTTGATTAAAAAAAGGTCCGAAAACACAGTATCCATATCACCTCCTAGAGTTCCGTCGTCCAAATACCAAACGTTGAATTTAGAATTTAAATTTTTGATTATCGGATTTATAGCCAAACTAAAAATTGCTGGCCCAAGGGGATCACCTTGTTGACAACCTACTTCCGAGGACAGTTCATTAGAACGATATAACAATTTTGTTGGGTCAGCGTAACTGAGAAAAAGATAATTGTATATTTCCGGTATATGTTGTTTTATTTCCGTCAGCAGGGTATCCCTATTTACTGAATTGAAAGCATTTTTGACATCAATTTTGAGCAACACGTCAGGATGTCCGTAAGTTAGGAAAGAGCGTAGGGCATGGACGGCTGCCTCACACCCTCCTTTTACACCGAAGCCTAACTGTACGGGTTCAAATTCCGAATTTAATTTTGGTAAAATATGTCGAACAGCAATTTTGGAGGCCAGGCGTCGTAGTGTTGATCCAACAGCAATTGGTCTCACCCCTCCGTCCTTTTTGGCGAGGGCAATGAGGTTCGCGCCGAAAAGAATGGGAACAATTTCTGGATTGACATTACCGGAATACATAAAGTTGATTAATTTAGTGATCGAATTTACAAGTTGCTCGCCTGCATCACCCACAGAGTGCGATGTTAAGTCTTTCAGATGTTGGGGTGAGATTCCATCCAAACCTGCAGCCGAACCTGGTTTAAAAGATAAAATGGCACCTGTAACATCTTTTTTATGAATTTGAAGGCATGCTTGCCCTGCTGTTGGTCGGTCGAGAAAATATGGGTTTACTGGAGCTGGAGGATGTTTTGTCCGTAAGGCCTGAAGGGTGTCAGGGGTATCTGGTGATAGCACGTCGTTGGAGAACAAAAGGCGAGCGGCACCTTTGAGATCTCCGTCACAGATTTTGTTTTCGATGAGTTTGTTGCGATTACGAGGGGCATCATATTTGATTAGAGGTGCGGGAGAAGGTGAGGAGCTTACAGCACAGTTATTTTTAATCTTTTGAGTCAAGGATAAATTCAGTTCATCAGTTTTTATTATATGTAGTGTGCTGTATGAAAATAAAAATAGGTTCTGCCAGTCTTGAGTACAATTGCTTATGTAACATTTCTGGATTAATTGTGACAAATGTGTAGCAACGGTTATTCGAGCTCCTCGAGGGATTCTTTTAACTATCGGTATACTATTTTCAAATGGCTAAGATATGTGTGGAAAGGAGTTGGATCGTTGGCTACATAAGTAGGCGCACTCGAAATAATGGGATGGATGTCTAAAGGTGAACTATTTTGGCTAATACATTTCCTGTGTGTTTTTGTAGTGTGTATGTTGAGGCCTTTCAAAGATTTGAATGACTTGTTGCACTGTATACATGTATGGGTCGCGTTCGACGTGCCATCACAAGATTGAGTCACGGACTGCATTCACAACAGTTAAATACAATCACAAAAAAGAATAACTTAAAACAAATTTAAAAACTCAATAAGGTAACTTAAAAAGTACACTGAAAATATAAAAAAGTCAAAGTCCAAATATCGTTAAGTAGGTGCGTCACAGGATGGTCTTGCAATTCGACGCTGCAGTGGAAGAGATCTAGCGACGCATTTCGTCGCTAGGACGACCGATGGCGGCTTTAGCAACCGTGTCTTGAGATTATCACACGCGGATTAGAAATTTTTAAAGACTGAACAGGCACTAAGCCTGCTTGTCACTTTTGTGTCCAGACAGCAATATAAAGTTCCGAAATCCTTTGTTGCGAATTGTTTCGTTACATTTGTCATAAGTCACCATCTTGAAATATTTTTATATCTCTTAGTTGATTTGAGATTATAATATCTAAATTCAGATTATAAACCACTGTTATATTATTTATATTTATGTCAATAATAAACGTTTTCCTTGTACACTAAAATTTTACAATTAAAATATATAGTTATTTTTATTAAAATATTTAGACAAAATAAATACAGTTGTCAACTGTCAACTACTTTTAATTTTATGTTATGGTAATAAATTTAACAGTGATGAATACTACTTTAAACTTAATATTATATACACGCTGCAGCACGAATGGGGCAGCTCGAACAAGGAAGGATAACGCTCGCAAACAATGGCAGCGTGAAGTAGCAACATAATGGTGCTGTGTTTCGTATGGAGAACCGTATACCTTTTTTAAAGGTATCGAGGCAATCCATATTAGTCCTTGGAGATGATAACGCTACTGCATTTTGATTCTTAATCGATTACAGACGTTTTTCAGACCGAGAGAGGTCAGGCGCCGGACCAGTACTTTGTTCAATAGATCGGGTGCAGGACGTGAAACACAACAAAAACACCGCCAACATCCTGACTCTGGGCTGATACTGTGAATTTTTGACAAAAAAAAAACCCAATAACAGTATTTGGCCCGACTTGGGATTCGAAGATAGTTGTAGTAGACCACATGATAGTTGACCTAATGGTTGGTCAATAATCAGTAGAAGATCATTGATGAACCATTATGATCAGGCAGTCAAAATTCATTCCTTATAATTAGCGAGTTATTATATGTACATGCTCCATATTACACAACTTGAATGTCTAGTGCTACCTCATTTCATTCCGTAGGTGTCGTAAGAAGCGACAGGGGAAAGCGAAACTCGAGATGAGTAGCAGCATATTCTTGATGACAACTGAAATAAAAATATTTAGAAATAAACTGCGGTTGCCAAATGCCAACACTCTACCAAGCTTCAAGGTCTACAGGCTTTTGGTAGGCTGTAATTAATATGACGCAATCAAGTGACTCTTCATTTCTAAATCTTCACACAACAATATCTTGTGCAAGCGAAAGAGTTAAAGCCGAAACATTATTCTTCATTCAAAAATGTTTGTGAATAATTTCTCCTCGTGTCGACGCCGGCCATTGGGGTCGAGCCATTGGGGTTTTATTTCTAGCGCATTGCCCTCGTTTCGTTCAGTTCTTTGATTTTTAAACATATTCATCTAATGTATTATAATTATGTTAGATTCGTCGCTTATTTTAAATTTCATACTACTCGAACAACCCATGTTCGATCTCCGCCTGTGCCAATAAAATTGTTAATTGCAATTTTAAGATTTACTACATGCTCGGCTCGGCAGTGAAGATAAACATCGTGAGGAAACTTGCATACTTAAAAAAAATATTTTAGGGAGACGTGAAGTGCGTCAACACGCATTAAGGCAGCGTGGCGAAGGTTTCTCCCTTGTCCCATAGACCATTTTGGAACCCCTTGAGTGAGATGTATATGGGCCGATGGTATTAACCGAGTTCAAAAACGAGCAGGTTCTATATTTTTGTTTAAATGTATGTTAACTGATTTCTCGGAAACGGCTAAAACGATTTCAATGATTATTTAATAAGGTATACTTGAGGGGTGGTCCCGTATGAATTTGAAGGTAAAATTCTATCCCTAAGGGTGGAAAATCAGGGACGAAGATTATATTGTGACTATTTAGACGAAATTCTAGTTGTAACCTTATTTTTTGGCGATATTCCTTACACTACTTTAAAGGGTAAAAAAATTAAACTTTTAATAAAAAAGTATAAAATGACTTGAAAAATTAAAAATAAGTTAATAATTTCCACATAATAGCTACTGAAGTCGGTGCTAAGACAAGTATCGAAGAATTAAAGTCCCGACTCATTAATTTCTAGAGTTTAAGCTTTAGCATAGTTTTAGGAAATTTTACATTCAGGGTTGTTTCGAGTTTTGGTGGAAACTTGAAATTTCTTGAATTTCTGTTCTCATCTTATTGTTTAAAAATATTTTTGAAAAATATATATACAGGATTATTTTCAAATTCATTAAAAAAAAACATGAGTGCAATTCACACGCGGTAGAAGCGAAACCTTCAGAAAACATGTCATTCTCTCGCAGGCTAAATCCAATAGATGTATATGTTTGTCTCTTTTTAGTGTCGCTTTTTCGTTTCATCGAGTTTCAAATTACAACGATTCTAAAGAATTTTTCTTTTCTAAAAATCTGAAACATTCTATACTTTTTATCTTTTAAATGCAAAATGCATGGTAATGCATTATTTTACTATGCACGCACACATTCGTAACGGTCGAACTTTGTGAATTGAATCGCACACAAAGGAGCGCGCGTACGTGTAGTTGTTGCCCATAAATCTCATAAAATGTAGGATAATTTAAAATAAAAGTAGAAGCTTTATTTACTCGTATTTTCAAAAACTGTAATAACGGTATATCATTATTTATATATTTGAACTTAAGCTTAAAATTTGGCTACTCTTTGAAAAATAACCCTGTATATTTTTATTTTTCAAATATTTCATATACGTACATATATAAAACTTACAAATAAGTCTTTCTGGTAAATTTAATCTAAATGTGCCCAGCAATGGGACCTACAGGTTGTGGTTTGTTGCTTGTTGCTTTTGGTAACGCCAGTTAACAATTTAATTTATAAATCTAATAAAATACTTGGTACATATCTTTAACTCCCCTTTCTCTAATCCTTCCTATATGCACGTACAGCCGTTGAAGGCGACGCAAGCGCCACGCAGCGGCAATTAGTTGCAATCTATTAATAACCGCGACCGCGCGAGGGACATTGCGTCCTTCGATCTCCTCTTTAATATTAATTATCACCGGACATTGAGTCCTAGTAATTTCGCGAATATGACGCGCCTTCCGCGATTACAATAAGTCGAGAGTTAAGGAGTATTTGACATCCTAGAACTGATCTAAGAGTGCGTGCGCCGATCCACGCACGTGGCGGACCTTCTGTATTAGCTGATACTCCGGGAGGAAGGCGAAGCAGTCCCTCACAAGGTTAGTGCGTGCATTCCACTCTCATCCACTTTCCTTGCTCTGCTTGTTGTAATACCAGAACAGTCCAACAATCTTTATCGAAGAAACCCACGTTACTGGCGCGTTCATATTGTGTGGTCGCTTGTGATTGACACTAAATAGGCCCTAATGAGTGGCATCAGTAATCATAATTATAGATCACATTTTGTTTGGCCACTTTAAGCCTATTCACATTTATTGATCTCCAGCCCTTATTAGAACACTAAAATAGTTTCTATTAAGCGACAACAATATTCACTAGAAAACTTTAATTGTACATTAATATCTATATTTCAGTCTTTCGTGTTACATGACAGTCCGTCGTCACTCGACCTCGGATTGACCTTCCGCCCCTATTAGGATAGTAAAATCGGCCCTAATAAGTGACATCAATATATACTTATTATAAAACTATAATTGTAGAATATTTGTCTATATTTTAATCCCTTTGGTTGTATGACATTACGTCATCAACTTCTTATTACAATTATAGACTATACTGTTAAATTACTTTCCTTATTTACATATCGAGTCGAGATGAAGACAAGTTGGACTGGCTTGCAGGAGCTGAAGACTGCAGAAGACGATACTTGGCAGTGAATGGTAGGAGTTCTTGAGGATAATGACGAAGGCTTGAAGTTGTGGTTTCCGAAGGTTGTTGGTTGCGTCTTCACATCACGTGGGTTGGTCACCAGTTTGGCCATGAAAGGAAAAGGGGAGATCTCCCGCCGGGCAAGGTGATCGGCCCGGGGAGCGGTCAACGCTCCGAGTAGTAGTTTTTTTTTTGCGCCCAGAAGCAAAGTAAAGGGCTACCCTCCGGGAAGCGGGGGTGGGAGGTGGTGAATGCTCTTAGCATACCACGCAGCCGGTTGCGTGGTTATGTGGGACTCACAATGTAAACCTAAGTGCCTACCCACTAAACACCACCTGGGACTGGCTTTGGTCTGGAGGACCTTTCTGCCGTATCGGGAGCCGTGCCGGATGCCGGATGCCATACCGGATACCGGATGCCGTACCGTATGAATTGGGAGAAGACTCGGCCTGAGCCGCCAGGAGGCAGTCCAGGTCGGCCGAAAGCTTGTTGGGATCCCCCCAACAAGCTTTCGGCCGAGAGAGAGTTTCTCGGCCTGCGAACTCGATAGCGAGAGGGAAGTGGGGCTGCATAGGAAGCTGCCTCACGAATGAGATGATTTGATGAGATTTTGAAGAAGTTCTCAGAAAGTGATTTTAGAAATTGTTGGATTGTGGGGAGCTCTAAGTCTCGGTGAAGGTCGGCGTTACGGACGAACCAGGGTGCGTTCGTAGCCCGACGACAAAAAGAATTTTGAACTACTTGGAGTTCGTTTAGGACTCTAGGTTTAGCATGAGCAAAAATGGGGACGGCGTATGTCATAACTGGTCGTATACAGACCTTATATAGGGTTCGCTTGTTGCGAAGAGATTTTACTGTGTCGGCCCAGCATGCTGTTGAGCCTACCCAGGTAAAAGCGCGCGGTGCAAGTTACTTTCTTAACATGGGGCTCGAAAGTGAGCCTCGTGTCAAGGGTGACACCTAAGTATTTGGCGGTCTTATGCCAGGGGACAGGGTTTCCTAATAATCGGATTAGCGGAATGGTAGTGGGGCTGCGTCGTTTATGTTCGAAGTAAACAGCGGAGCTCTTCTCCGAGTTCAAATCGATAAGCCGTTTTGGAACCAAGCTCCTAAGTCACTAACTGACTGTTGGATCTTGTTCCGAATAAGTGGTAGTGAGATGCCTTTATAGTAAAGGGCTGTGTCATCTGCGAAGAGGAAGAGTTGTACACCATTCGACGGGATGGGAATGTCGTTGGTGAACAGTATATATAGAAGAGGGGCAAGCACGGAGCCCTAAGGGACACCGGCTTTGATTTGACGCGAAGAGGAGAGCGTGCCTTCGTGTCTAAAACGAAAGGTATGGTCCTTTAAGTAGGAGGTCACGAGACGAACAAGACGATCAGGGAGACCTATTTTATATAGTTTGTAGATAAGGCCTTCGTGCCAGACTCTATCAAACGCTTTGGCTATGTTGAAGAAGACCGCGATGGTCTTATGACGGCGATGATAAAAACCGCTGAGGATATATTCCACAATACGGTGAACTTGTTGGGGACAAGAGTGTTTCGCTCGGAAACCAAATTGGTGAGGAATGACAAGAGGGTCACCGTCTGTGGGAAACAGATGGCGCCTCATGCGAGTGAGGATGACTCATTCTAAGAGTTTGCCCATGGCCTTGAGGAGGCTGATGGGACGATGACTGGAGGGGAGGTTGTGAGGCTTTCCTGGCTTGGGGATGCCAATGACATTTGCCTCTTTCCACGTGGTGGGAAAGTAACTGAGACCGAAGCAGGCGTTAAAGATTATAGCCAATAAGGTTATCACCTGCTCACGAAAATGTCCGGCGGCGGACCTCATCCTCCACTGCCTGGATGTGGTAGGGGTCGGTGGGATGTGAGCTGGGAGAGCATTGCGCAGCGATGCAGTCTGCAAAGCACTCAGCCTTTTCATCGTCCTCGAAGACAATGGTACCATCGGGACGGGAGAGAGGGCGTGTGAGTGATAGCGTCTATGCGGAGGGCTCTCGCTATCCGGTAGTACACTGTATGTGACGGGGAGATATTCTCCATGAGTTTACTCTTTTCGATATCTCTTAGTTCCGAGAGGTGTGAACGGACTTCTCGTTGAAGACGATTGGCCGTACGCCTATAGTCAGGGGTGGGATAGAGTGAAGCTCTCTGGAGAGCAGCTCTCTTGGCTTTTATGAGGTTGCTAATATCTGGGGGAAGACTATTATTAGCAACCGGGACGACCCTTTCATTCTCCTTAAGGGAGGATTTTATGAGGGTGGTGAGAGAATCGACCGCGGTTTCGATTTTTTCGGGGCTGTCGAAGGTGTCGGAAGAGAGGGTGATGGGGGAGTCCGGAGAGTCCATAACTGAGGCTAAGGACTCCGTGAAGCCCTTCCAGTTTGTGAAGGTTTTGGTGGAGGAAGTTGAAAAGCGTGGCTGATGGCCAAGGATGAGGGAGACCGGGCGGTGGTCGGATCCTAGATCGTCGAGGAGTCTCGATTGCTCTGAGGTTGCGGGAAACTCCTTTTACTAGCGCAAAGTCTAGCACGTCAGCAGCATGGTCAGCGTTGTCACGATAGTGAGTGAAAACGAGGGGACTGTAGATGGTAAAGTCGAGATACTGAGTACTATCAAGCAGTTTCTTGCCACTACGAGTAGTAGTAAGACAGGTCCATTCAGTATGCTTGGAGTTAAAATCTCTAAACATAATGACTGAATTGCCTAATGCGAGGATGGCCTCGAAATCACTCTTGAGGGGGAGGGTTCCACTAGCGATATAACTGGAGGCTATGATGATGGGCTGATATCCAGTCAAGGCTATCCTACATACCGTGGCATCCATATTGGTAGGCGGCGGAGTGGGGATGTGGGAGCAGTGAAGTGACTTCTTGTAGTAAATGGCAGTACAGCCGCCTTTGCGGTCAGGTCTGTCGTCACGTAAAAGAGAATACTTTTTGATGGAGAGGCCTTTGAGATCCTTAGATTTGAGGTTGGTCTCCTGGAGGAGGAGAAGGTCGGCTTCACGATCTCGAAGAAAGAGCTTAAGCTCAGGGAGGTTATTACGCAAACCGCGGATGTTAAAGGAGACAAGCGATAAACCTTTGGCTTGATACGACCGTGAGATATAATGGGAGCAGAGTGCTCTGACATTATATTAAATTTAAATTAATTAAATTTAAATTAAATTAAATTAATTTAAATTATAGGGAACACAAAAGGTTGCGATGCTCAGCAAGAGCAAGGAGACGGTCCTGGGGGGACTGAGCAGCGCGCAGTTTGCGTGCAAGGACGGCAATCTCCCCTATATCGACGCTCCGAATAACAGAATAAACTGTTTTCAGGTCATCAGCCAATGAGGATTATGCCTGGTGTGGGGCGGTGGAAGTCCGCGGGGGGTCAGCCTTTTTAGGGCCCCAGGGGAAAACTGGCGGTGGTAAAGGCTGAGAAAAGCCCGGAGGGGGCATTTTTGAGATGGGAGCGCCGGGAATGAATTATCATTGACCGGTGGTTTGGCAGCTTTGGTAGGACGGGGGCGAGGAGCGCGATGAAAGCTTCTGTAGTTAGCCGGGTGGCCAGACTGCTGGCATAGGACGCACGCGGGTGGGGATTCGGCGTTACGGGGCCGAGAACACTCCTTGGAGCTATGCGGGTCAAGGCACTTAACGCACCTGGGGGTGGGGGGGGGGCAGAGCAGTTGGCCACCGCATGCCCATAAAGTTAGCAGCGGTGGCACTGCGCCGAATGACCGCGCCAACTTTTACTATCGACAGGCCGCACATGGTGCTCTTTCCTTTGCCTCCGGCACGTTTGTCAGATTATAATAAAATGGCGGATGTTGTCAAAAGTAAATGCAGTCAGCACAAAATCTTAAAAATAAATTTTTGTAGCATATGTTTCAAGTTACCAAATAACATATTTCACGCAAATATATTTTACTACATCTATATAAATAAAACGTTAAAAATCTGTGCATATGAAACTAATTTCAAGAAAAATGTATTTATTTCAAACTGACAACTGTCATCTAAGAAATTTTACAAACAGCATTTTACATTATGCATCGAACGAGACGACAAATACGAATAAATACCGCCAATACTACTTTCGCACACGTAACATCGCCTACGGAGGACGACACATCCATGGAATGTAATCCTAGAGGCACAAAAAGAACCCCCGTACCATCTTTGAGGGGACGAAGAGCGCCACCGGCTGGCTTGGGACCTGAAGGAATTACTATCCTACAAGAGGACCCCGCTACTGATGGTGTGGTGCAATTAAATATAAGTGTTATGCGCGCTTACTATAAGGCTACCAAAGGAGGAACCAATCTTACATCTTACCGCCATAAAATGCTGTATGAATTCCAACAGCTACAGCCCAACCTAACAAATTTAACTGCCCAAAGACTTTCAGATCAAGTACGTGTCATTCTAAGTCGTAAGATTTTGGACGACAAATTACTTGAACAACTTTGCAATGAGTACTCAACATCTACTATCAATTCAATTCCTAATTCCCAACGAACACTTCCAGGTGAGAATGATGACTTAAATGTTAATAACAGTAACCATAATATAAATATTACTAACTTAGACAACGAAAAAGTAGAGCAAAATTGTTTTGATATAGATGTGAGTTCCCAGGACAGCGAATATATGAGAAAGACTTTCGAATGTTTCCTTCTGGAATATAAAAATATACCTATAGAAAATAGACCGAAACTACCTAAACTTCGTAACAACAAAAAAACTATATTAACAGTACTATCAATGAATATTCTATGTAAAGATTATTTTGAAAAAAGTAATTCAATTTTGGAAACTATGTCTCTTCTTTATTGTTGTGCCCATGTTGTATGTATGATAATGAAAATTCCTGTCATTTCAGTACATAATTTTAAGAAAAATAATACAGAACCTAAATGGAAACAAAGAATTCAAACACCAATTGACAATACCCGCAAAATTATAGGAAAACTAATAAGCTACCAAACAGGTAACAGACGTAAAAAAATAATAACTTTAGTAAATCAAATCGCTAATGAAAATAATATTAGCCAATTAGATCCCCATTTTCCGGATAAAATTGCTGAGTACATTGATACGCTAAAACAAAAGTTAAAAGCATGGGCTAACCGTATTAGACGATATTCAGAAAGATCTAAGCGATACTTCCAGAATTGCACATTCGAAAGTAACCAAAAGTGGATGTATCGGTCTTGGGAGAACACTACAACTAACAGTTGTACTCATGGCAGCCCAAGCTTAAATGAATGTCTAAGTTTTTGGAAAAGTATATGGTCTAGTGAAGTTTCTCATGATGAAGGCGAATGGATTCGAGCAACCGAACGTACGTATTCTAATTTGGCTAGCATGGGTTCTATCTCAATTACTGCTGAAGACATATACTCAATTACTCGTAGATTACACAATTGGAAATCCCCTGGACCAGATGGTATACACAACTTTTGTCTGAAATGGATAACAAGTAGCCACACGCGTTTGGCTGCACAGATTCAAGAAGCCATAGAGTGCTGTGAGCTCCCGAGACTACTTACAACTGATATTACCCACTTACTATAACCTAAAAATTACCGACCTATAACATGCCTTTCAGCTGTATACAAATTAATAACTGCATTTTTAAATAACAAGATCTATAAACATTTGGAAAATAATAACATTTTTTCAACTGCACAGAACGGATGTCGGAAAGGGTCACGTGGTTGTAAAGAACTTCTTCTCATTGACACAGCTATTTGCCGACAAGTCTTTCGTAATCGCAAAAATATGTCTGCCGCTTGGGTGGATTACAAAAAGGCATATGACTCTGTTCCACATTCATGGCTAAAGAGAGTTTTGGAAATATATAAAATAGATGACAAAATTTGTAAGTTTCTAAGTAAGTTAATGGGTCAGTGGAACACTGTCCTAAACCTACCAGGTGAGTGGCGAAGTAGTTCAATAGACTCTATAAATATTAAGCGGGGTATATTCCAGGGCGATAGTTTGAGCCCAACTTGGTTTTGTTTAGCCCTAAATCCTTTAAGCACTGCTATTGAGGAATCCGGATTAGGGTTTCGGTTTCGGAAAGAAAACTCACCCATCTCACATCTACTTTACATGGATAATCTCAAGCTTTTCACATCAAAAGAGAGTGATTTACTATTATTGTTGAAATTAACACATAGTTTCAACAATGATATTAGAATGGAATTTGGAATAGATAAATGTGCTGTCATTAATGTAAATAGAGGCAAAATTAAAAATTCCAATAATTTTGAAATTACAAATGATTTACATTTTAGTTATCTTTCTGAAACAGAAACCTATAAATACTTGGGCATGGCGGAAGCGCTAGGAGTTAATGACAAAAATATTAAAGAAAATTCAAAAGCAAAATTTATGTCAAGATTTAAAAAAGTTATCAAAAGTCATTTATCCGGCGGAAACAAAATTAGAGCATTTAACTCCTGGGTAATACCTAGCCTTCTTTATACTTTTGGTGTTACAAGATGGTCTCAAACGGAATTGGATGCCTTGGATAGACGAGTCCGTACATTAATGACTACGCACAGAATGCACCACCCGCGATCATTTGTCATGAGGTTGTATCTTCCAAGAAAAGATGGTGGACGGGGTTTATTAAACATTAAAAACCTACACAACCGTGAAGTATACAACCTCAGAGACTATTTTATTTAAAAAAAAGACACATCACGCATTCATAGTGACGTAGTGATTAATGACAAATCATTAACCCAGCTTAATATGTCGGCAAAGGACTGGCAGAGGCCTCATACTATGACTATAGAAGAACGCAAAAAGGTTTGGAATGACAAGCAACTGCATGGTCGATTTTTTATAACATTGACTAATCCTTATGTAGACATGGTTGCATCAGTACATTGGTTACAGTTTGGTGACCTTTTTGCAGAAACTGAAGGTTTTATCTGTGCAATACAAGACGAAGTAATTAAAACGAGCAACTATCGGAAGTACATTTTGAGGGACGGCACGGTTGACGTATGTCGCGCATGTCACCGCCCTGGAGAGTCCCTCAGACATGTTATTTCCGGTTGTTCACAACTATCGAATGGTGAGTATTTGCACAGACATAACCAAGTAGCTAGAATAATACACCAGCAGCTTGCCATTAAATTTGGTTTTACTCAACAGGACGTTCCATATTATAAGTATGAACCAAAGCCAGTCCTTGAAAATAGAAGTTTCACGTTGTACTGGGATCGGTCAATTATCACAGACAGGTTTATAGTGGGAAATAAACCTGACATTGTGGTGGTAGACCGAACTACACGCAAGGCAATAATAATAGATATCAGTGTTCCTCATGACGAGAATCTCGTGAAAGCCGAGAATGATAAAAAAATAAAATATATCGACTTAGCTCATGAGATTGTCGCTATGTGGGACGTTGATTCTACTATTATTGTACCAATAGTTGTATCAGTCAATGGGCTTATCGGTAAAAATATGGACGATTATCTGTCCAAGTTAGGTTTGGGCAAGTGGCTGAAGGATTGATTCAAAAATCAGCCTTATTAAATACAGCTCGAATAGTAAGAAGGTTCCTATCTTTGGAAGCCTAACTTCACCGATGGCTTAGAGTTCCTCGCCGCGGTGGATAATAGCCGAAATAATAATATTATTTATATAGATTGTATTTATATTTATAATATTATAATTTTGTGACAATATATGTGATAATGTAATAATAATAATAATAATAATTTATTCAGATAGAAAAGTGATACAGAGTAACAGTCAAACAATGCATCTTATATACTAAATATGTTCTTAAAAATGAACTTCCTTCCTAAGTTAGGGTAAACCCTGTGTTTTAGGTTAAGCAAAGCTCTTCCCACTTACACAAATCCTCAAATAAGATACACAAAATATAATGAAATAATACAAGAGTAACCAAAAAGAAATTGATACTTAGAATCTAAAACACATGCACAGATCAAAAAAAATTTAAGAGAGAAGTAACAAATCGACATCTATGAACACTTAGGCAAGTACAGTTAACAAATTCTCCGTTTCTTCATAAGATTTAAGTTGAAGCCATTTTCTGAGGGCTATGTTGCATTCATGCCTATTCATAGAATATATATGAACAAGTTTGTTTAGTTTATTATATAAATATGGGCCAAGAAAGCAAAAACATTTTTTTATGAATTTTGTGTTGGGTTTAAAACTAGACTTTATCACAATGTCTTTACGACGTTTAGATTTGATTTTGTCTGGGTCATAATTTATAGACTGATGCTGTTTTTTAATAACATTTAGAACAAATAGTTGGCGAACAGTTAGTACTTGGCAGTTATTGTAGAGTAATATTGTAGGATATTGAAATGGTTTAAAAGTGGAGACCTTTAAAAGAGCTCTTTGAGCCCTTTCTAAAGAAACCATGTGCGTTTTTAGAGCCCCACCCCAACAAGAAATGCAATAAGTTAACAAAGATTCACACAGAGCAAGATACACCTGTTTCAGAAGACATGGTTGCACTACATGTCTTAGATTTTTAAAAACATATATAAGTTTGCGTATACGATTTTTTAAATGGACAAGAGCAAGCGGGAACCTCTTCCCCTTGTTGCTGTGCATCTTGTGCACAGCCTCGACGGGGAAGCCTTGGTACTTAAGGTCCTCCAGGATATCCTCGTTGAAGAGTTCAAAGGGAACTCCGCGGGGGACAGCCCTGACTTTACGCTCTTTCGGAAAAGCGTACGTGTGGTAGGATACACGCTCGGCTGTGAAAAGTTTGGTGAGGCGACGAAAGTCGTCGATGGTTTGTGGGATGATTTTTATAGCTTCACCGAGGTTGGTGGCTTGGTCATATTTAATGCCTGTGTCGTAACAGGTTTTGGAGAGTCTAGTAAATTGATCTTTGTCTCTGAGAAAGACAGGGGGCGCGACCTGTTTCTTGGCGAAAGTGGGGGCGCAGCGAGATGCTGGCTTAGAAGGGGAGGGGGGATGTCTAGTGACATTAGGGGGACAGCGGCAGCGGCGGAGGCTGCGGGGGTAGAGGCAGCTGCGGGAGCTGCGGGGGTGAGTGCAGCGGTGGAGGGTGGGGGGCGCGGGCGGCGGCAGGGGCTACCGGGGCTAGGGCTTCGCTTTCGTGAAGGGGGTCGCGTCAGTCACCGTTCCATCGGAATCTGTCCAATTCGTGGAGCAGCTACTGGATGAGTTATCGGGGGTTTGGGCGGACCTCTTCTGGGAGGACGACTAAACGGACGCGGTGTCCGAACATTCCATAGCGTCGGAGTCGGGGGACGCGGGCGAGTCGGTCTGCGGGGCAGCCATAGGGGCCGCCGAGCAGGACGCGACGGGGGCCGGGGGGAGACATGCCTGAGGGGCAAGTGAGGTAAGAATTTTGACGAGAACGGTTTCGTCGATGTTAGGGATACATTGCGTGAGGACGGCTCTAATTTGGTTAATGTCCAGATGGTTTGGTTTTGGTTTGGTTGATGTCACAGCGTGAGCGGGAGAGCGAAGGCGCGAGAGCGAGAAGGAACTCACCGTACGGGGACGGGAGCGCGGGAGCACGGTCAACTAACACAACCGCTCGGGAGCAGCGGCGCTAGTGGAATGCCGAGTAGTAGTTTTTTTTGCACCCAATGCAAGGACACCCTCCGGAAGCGGGGGAGAGAGGTGGTGAATGCTCATAGCATACCACGCAGCCGGCTGCGTGGTTATGTGGGACTCACTTTGAAGAAGTGCCTTACCCACTAAACACCACCTGTGGGAACGGCTTTAGCCTGTGTGGTCTTTCCGCCGAATCGGAAACGACCTCCCTCGGGGGAGGGGGTGCAGGCGGCGAGTAGCCGCTGAGAGGTGCGCCTAACTAAGGCATATTATGCATTGGGAGAAGACTCGGCCTGAGCCACCAAGAGGCAGTCTAGGTCGGCCGAAAGCTTGTTGGGGGATCCGAGAGAGAGTTTCTCGGCCTGCGAACTCGATAGCGAGAGGGAAGTGGGGCTACATAGGAAGCTGCCTCACGAATGAGATGAATTGATGAGATTTTGAAGAAGTTCACAGAGAGTGATTTTAGAAATTTGTTTGTTTTTTGGGTGGATTGTGGGGAGCTCTAAGTCTCGGTGGAGGTCGGCGTTACGGACGTACCAGGGTGCGTTCGTAGCCTGACGACAAAAGTAGTTTTGAGCTATTTGGAGTTCGTGTAGGATTTTCGGTTTAGCGTGAGCAAAAATGGGGGCCGCGTAGGTCATAACTGGTCGTATACAGACCTTATATAGGGTTCGCTTGTTACGGAGGGCCCAGCATAATGTTGAGTCTACCCAGATAAAAGCGCGCGTTGCGAGTTACTCTCTTAACATGGGGCTCGAAAGTGAGTCAAGGGTGACACCTAAGTATTTGGCGGTCGTATGCCAGGGGACAGGGGTCTCTAGCGGATTGGCGGAATGGTAGTGGAGTGGCGTCGTTTATGTTCGAAGTAAACAGCGGAGCTCTTCTCCGAGTTCAAATCGATAAGCCATTTTGGAACCAAGCTCCTAAGTCACTAACTGACTGTTGGATCTTGTTCCGAATAAGTGGTAGTGAGATGCCTTTATAGTAAAGGGCTGTGTCATCTGCGAAGAGGAAGAGTTGTACACCATTCGACGGGATGGGAATGTCGTTGGTGAACAGTATATATAGAAGAGGGGCAAGCACGGAGCCCTAAGGGACACCGGCTTTGATTTGACGCGAAGAGGAGAGCGTGCCTTCGTGTCTAAAACGAAAGGTATGGTCCCTTAAGTAGGAGGCCACGAGACGAACAAGACGATCAGGGAGACCTATTTTATATAGTTTGTAGATAAGGCCTTCGTACCAGACTCTATCAAACGCTTTGGCTATGTTGAAGAAGACCGCGATGGTCTTATGACGGCGATGATAAAAACCGCTGAGGATATATTCCACAATACGGTGAACTTGTTGGGGACAAGAGTGTTTCGCTCGGAAACCAAATTGGTGAGGAATGACAAGAGGGTCACCGTCTGTGGGAAACAGATGGCGCCTCATGCGAGCGAGGATGATTCGTTCTAAGAGTTTGCCCATGGTCTTGAGGAGGCTGATGGGACGATGACTGGAGGGGAGGTTTTGAGGCTTTCCTGGCTTGGGGATACCAATGACAGTTGCCTCTTTCCGAGTTACACTCATACTCCGGAGAGCAGTTAGAGTGCTGCTCTCCGGAGAACAGCTCTCTTGGCTTTCATTAAGTTGCTAATATATAGGGGAAGACTATTATTATTAGCAACCGGGACGACCCTTTCATTCTCCTTAAGGGAGGATTTTATATGTGTGGTGAGAGAATCGACCGCGGTGTCGATTTTTTCGGTACTGTCGAAGAAGTCCGAAGAGAGGGGGATGGGGTAGTCTGGAGAGTCCATAGCTGTGGCTAAGGACATCCTAAAGCCCTTCAAGTTTATTAAGGTTTCGTGGAGGGAGTTGATGGAGGTGGCTGATGGCCAAGTATGAGGGAGACAGGGCGAGTAGTAGTTCGGAGCTATTCTATATATACTGCTTTTTACTTCGGAACTTCGATAGCGCAATATAGGCTTCGATGTGTTTCGCTTGTGGCGCGACGACAGCGCCGCCACACACTTACCGTCAAGCGAACCGCATTCTCGTTTACCCCTCTCATATAAAAAATAGATTTCTGTGTACAATCAGAATTTATATCAAAATATTATCACTAAAAACCAAAAAGTAATTTAACACTTTAAAGGCTGATTTTTAAGCATAAGATTAAAAATCATAGGATAAAATATAACATAAACAAATAAAAAATTACAATTGAATGAATAAAACAGTTCAATTGTTTCACTTTTACATTCCACTAGACTGCCTCGTTGGTCTAGTGGTCTTAAACGTGATTGCTGATCATGAGGTCCCGAATTGGGTTTTTCCGTCAAAAAATTCTCAATATAGTCTTCAGCCCCGTGCCTCGGAAAGCACATAAAGCCGTTGGTCCTGCGCCTGATCTCTCTCTGATCTTGTCGAATTACCGTCCCTTCGGACTATGAGAATGAGGGAATAAAGAGTGCACCTGTGCTTGCGCATGCACTTGGGTACTATGATCTTGTCCTGCGGCGATAGCTAGTCTCTGTTTAGGCTGGCCGCCGTGACCGAAATTCGGTCTAAGATAAACATATAATATACAAAAACTTTACATATAGTGACTTTACAAATATATGAACAAAATATGTATCATACATAGATATAATATAATATACGTTACATATAATAATAAAATACATATATTGAAATTGCAAATAATAAAACATCTAAATGTATCAAAATATATCATCATCATTCTTAACATCCAACATCGCTTCGTTTCAAAAGAAAGCCATGTACCAACTTTTTAAAACAGTCCTTACTTGGCGTCTTCTTATGTTTTCGGGCAAGGAGTTCCAGAGTAGTGTTGCCTGAATAGTAAAGGAATTGTTGGTGAATCCAGTGAAATGAGATGAAATACTGATCTTATGATTAGATGAGGAGCGAAGAACCTTATCATGAGTTGAAAAGAGATATTGGAATTTGTCCTTCAGATATGTTGGAGAAGTTGGATTATTCAAAATTGAGAAAAGATCAAGCAGAATTCTAGAGTTTCGTCTTTGTCGGATAGTGAACCATTACAGGCGTTCACGATAATGAGAGATGTGATCATATTTTCGGAGACCAAATATATATCTAATACATTTATTGAGAAGACGCTCTAGTTTGTTAAGAAGATTTTGGTTCAAATCTAGGTAGCACACATCTGCGTAATCAATAATGGGCATTATAAATGTTTGCGCAAGTGTTAGCTTAGTCTTGATTGGAAGAAAGTTCTTCAGACGATAGAGGATCGTAAGGTGGCAAAGACTTTGTGGCTAATTTCGGTGACATGCGTACACCAGTTCATTGTGTTATCCATATACAGGCCAAGATTTTTACAGAGGAAGAGAACGGTATCAGTATATCACTGTAATAGACAGCAGGTAGCAGACTTGCCACATCAATTTTGGACAACATTCTCGAGCTACCTGCGATTATAGCTTGACACTTCGTTGGATTAACTGATATTCCAAAACGCCTAGACCATTCTTTTACAGCTTCCAAGTTCAGATTTAACATTCTAATATCGTCATGGAGCTCTTCAATAGATGAGTGCAAGTAAATTTGGAGGTCGTCAGCATACAGATGGTACGAACAGTTCAGAATAGATGTGATCAAGTTTATAAAAACTGAGAAAATTAATGGAGAAAGTATACCGCCTTGCGGGACGCCAGCATCAAGACTAGCCCACTTGGAACTCTTCTGTCCCAAATGGACAGACTGCTGACGTCCGCGAAGATATGAAGAGAACCAATCCAAGACTGAGGGTGCAAATCTTAAATAGGACCGGATAGATAAAAGGATATCATGGTCCACTGCGTTAAAAGCATTAGAAAAGTCAACAAGCACCATTACAGTAACTTTCTTCTTTTCTATACCTTGTCTGATGTCTTCCGTAACTTTGAGTAATGCTGTAGTGGTGCTGTGACCGAGACGAAACCCAGACTGATAATCGCTGAGTAGATTATTTTTAAATACAAAATTGGAGACTTGCATTTGTACGCAGCCTTCCAAAACTTTGGATAGAAAGGGCAATATAGATACAGGACGAAGGTGATTAGGTAATGTGGGATTCGATATTTTGGGAATAGGGCGTACGAAAGCCTTTTTCCTGACATTTGGGTACTGACCTGAATCCAGCGAAAAGTTAATAATGAGAGTAAGTGCAGGTAGTACATACTCCAGTATATTGACTATCATAGTTCTACTGATTTCATCGCAACCCACAGCTTTGGATTTAATGGCTATAACAATTTTTTTAATGTCATCCTGGTGAACTGGAAAAAATTGAAAGAAGGAATTTGAGGAGATTGGATAGAAGCTAAATAGGCTATCGTTTGAGATCGTACAGTAGTGTCCATAACAGGAGCAGAAGCAAAGTGGAGATTAATGTCATCACAAGACAAGTAAGAGGCGCACTCCAGAGTAGGCTCCATCTCACCAACGCCAATTGACCTAAGAAACTTCCAGACATTAGCTGGCGAAAAATTAATTATATTATTTTGGATCTAACGGCCTTTGGCGTTACGCACCATCTGCTTGCATCTGTTCCTAGCTTTCTTAAAACATATCCAATTCTCTTCCGTACGCTCTCTTTTGAAACGCTGAAAAGCCCTGTTCCGCCTTGTCATCGCCATCCGAACTCCCTCAGTTATCCAAGGAGAAGGTTGATGTTTAAGTCTAACTTTACATACAGGAGCATGGGTGTTATATAGACTAATTATTTTATTATTAAAGATGGATAACATATCATCGACAGTCGCTGATAATTTTAATGGATCAAAATTTAAATTAGAAGCATCACTTTTTAGTTTATCCAAATTTATTTTAGAAAAGTTGCGTGAATAAATGTAGGCAACGATTTAGGAGATTTTAGCTTGTATGCAACATAAATGAGGTCGTGACGCGAGAATCCTGGAGCGGAACACTGACCATATGATCAGCAGAAGCTGTAATAATAAGGTCAATCAAAGAGTCATTGGAATCGAAATTATGATGTGTTGCCCCTGAAGGAAGAATATGGAGATTGACTGACTCAATGATTGTACGAAGTTTTTGGGAACGGTTAGAATTTATCAAGAGGTCGGTGTTAAAATCACTCATGATTATGCAGTGTACACACTCAGAGACAATTTTTTCGAGGGCCGTTTCTAAAGTGGCGAAATAGTCAATGGAAGGAGGACAATACACTACTCCAAGAATCATTACCTACGACTCTGACACTGACTTTTAAGAACAAGAACTCCGGAGAACCTGAATAAAGGGAAGGTGAAGCTAAAATAATTTCATACGAAAATGACGAGTGTAGGTAAATGGCAACACCGCCTCCCCTTTTACCAACACGGTCATTTCTAATTAGTACAAAACCCGGAAGTGGATACAAAGCCGAGTGAAGACTTGGCTTCAGCCAACCTTCGTAGATTAGAATAGCTTGTATCAAGTTCGGGTTAAAAGACGCTTCAAGCTTAGAAAAGTGACTCGGAATACTTTGAGCGTTAAGATTGAAAAGTTTCTTTTAACTGTGTATATAAGGTATTAGAAATGTTTATAGAATCGTTACACGATAAGAATGACGAATCAGAACTGTTAAATGAATTAAATGAATCGGTATCAGACATTATTATATGCAACAGATTAATAAATAATTTATATCATAAATATATATTTATTTATACATAAAATTTAAAATAAAGTTGCTATAATACTAATAGCTAAAAATTTTAAACTATTTAGGAATGTCACAAAATACCATCCAACCAGTTGACTGTTTACACAGCATGAAAAATTAAACATCTTAATGATAACTTAATGATTAATTAGTTACATACTCATACGGCTACACTGCTTCACCAATATGTTACATTATTATTAATACTACTATTGAAAACCGCCCAAATTAACACGCTGGTAATACTTTTATGGGAAACAAAAGATAATTATAAAAAGTTAACTAAGAAACAATAATAACTATTCACTAAATAAGTAAAACATAAAATGTTGCATGCAAATGACGGCGATAACAACTTATACAATTTGTTCATATTTAACTTATACATTAATAGGCAGTATGTTTTACTATGGCATATAATAATAGTAATGATGAATGATGGCAATGACAGATTAACTTCTAATTGCTACATATTTATTTATCTATGACCTACCTTGCTACATATTTATTTACCTATGTTAACTTCTTCTTACTCTAAAGTAAACAAATTATATGCATAGTTGCAAGATTACTATTAACGATGTGTATTACCTCATCTGAAATAGTATTAGAAAACGATAGCGATTATTCTAAGAGCAGGATCATAAAAAAAAAGTAAATTAAGATAGTACTCATAACATTACCAAATCACTTCATACTTATCAGGATTACACCACAAATACACTGATAAAATAACTAATATTAAAATTACAGTGCCACTCAAAGGAACTAATATAATTTAAATTAATTTAGTAAGTGTTTAACAGTTAGGTTATAAATAGAAATAACTTTTTTCGTCAAACTAAGTAAAAATATTAAAACAATATTAAAATACTTGAACTGTGTGAACACTATCAACGCCATTACAAAACAGTAGTGGTGGTGCCACGCAAATTATCACCATCATAACCCCGATTCTAGATAAACACACCACCAGCATCAAAACAATATAAAATGTTATTTTGCGAAACTGTGGTGAATGGGTTTCTATATCCACTGCTGAACATAGGGCTCCTCCAAGGAATGCCACAAAGCACGGTCGATACAAGATATTTGCCGTAGTTAGTAGGCTTAGGCAGGCCTGAAGATCCTGCTATCAATCTCCAGTTTTTTTTCCTTTGTCGCTTATTACGACACCCTCGAGATGGTGGTGGTGGATAACCCATTCTCTTACGCCGCCACTACACGGGCCGGCTCACATATAATAAAAAAAATATTGCTTGTCTCATGTCATACTGTTGTTATCATATCTATAGGTACATATGAATAAAATAGAAGTGTCTGTCTGTAATATTGAAATAACTGGCTTCCATTAAGCTCAAGGCGTAATTTACATGCTATTGAGATATAAATAACTATTTTAAAAATGTTTGTCTGTCTCTCTGTACGTCTGTCTGTCTGTCTATCCGGGCTAATCTTCGGAATGACCGAACCGAAACTAAAAATTGGTAACGTAAATAGTCTTTGGCTATTTTAAAGCTAAACAACACTACATTAATAGATACTACCCAAGCGAAGCCGGGGCAGATTGCTAGTAAAAAATTAAATGCATGTACTCCCAAACTTATGATAAATCTTACAAAATAACTGTTAAATCGCATTGTTACAAACTGAATGAGTCGGTAATAAACAATGTTACATTGTGGATAGATTTTGAAATGCTATTTTCATTTGCATGCTAGTGTTTCGGAGCGACGGCCACAATCCATTTTCATTTGTTATCGAGTTTCTATTAATGTTTTACAATGTAGATCTCACGTAACTATGTCCCAATAGAAACACTATTTATCTTTCATCATCATCATTACAGCCCTTCACAAGTCCACTGCTGAACATAGGTCTCCCCCAAGGAATGCCACAAAGCACGGTCCTGGGCCACCTGCATCCATCGACTTCCTGCATGTCTTACCAGGTCGTCACTCCATCTAGTGGGGGGCTGCCCTACAATTCGCCTACCGGTCCGAGGTTGCTACTCGAGAAACTTTCTTCCCCATCGGTTGTCGGTTCTTCGAGCTATATGGCCAGCTCATTGCCACTTCAGCTTACTAATCCGTTGGGGTATGTTGCTTACTCTGGTTCTACTGCAGATGTCCTCATTTCTAAGTTTATCACGCAGAGAAACCCCGAGTATAATCCTCTCCATAGCTCGCTGAGCGACCTTGAGCTTCCTCATACAGACAGCAGTGAAGGACCACATCTCGGATCTATAAGTCATCACTGGCAACACGCACTGGTTGTACTATCTTGTTTTCAAGTTTTGAGGTATAACTGACGAGAAGATAATTATGTCGTAATCTCCCGAACGATGCCCAGCCAAGTTGAATCCGTCGATTGACCTCGATTATTATTTACTATTTATCGTTATTCGTCGGTTCGTGTGTAATACGTGTGTATGTGTATAAGAGAATTATAAACGAATTTGTTAGATATTTACTACTGTTACTACGGTGTAGAGCCATGCTGCAGCTATGTTCTGGTTGTAGCACGAATGAGTCGGCTCGACCGGGGAAGGACCATGCTCTCACAGAATACCAGCGTAAAATAGCAGCTTAATGCTGCTGTGTTTCGTATGGTGAGTGTAGAGAACCGGAGACCCTTTTTACTGGAAAAGAGGTGTTCTATCTTAGTCCTCACGGCTGACAACGCATCTGGATTTAAATTCGCAAACGAAGATAGATGTAGATGTCTATGGGCCACAGCAACCACTTACCATCAGGTGGACTGTGTGCTCGTTTGTCACCCTTATTCTATATAAAAAAAAGGTTCTCGAGTGGCAGCCTCGTACCAGCAGGCGAAGTGTAGGGCATCCCCCCACTAGATGGAGTGACGACCTGGTAAGACATGCATGAAGTCGATGGATGCAGGTGGCTTATAACCGTGTTTTGTGGCATTCCTTGGGGGAGGCCTATGTTCAGCAGTGAACTTGTGTAGGGCTATAATATACCAGCGTGAAACAGTTTTATGCTGCCGTGTTTCGTATGGTGAGTGTAGAGAACCGGAGGCCCTTTTTACTGAAAATGAGGCACTCCATCTTAGTCCTCAGAGATGATAACGCGTCTGCATTTTGATTCTTAACGGAGGATAAGTATGGATGCCTAAATCGTGGGCAGGGCCACAGTATCCAATTACCATCAGGTGTACTGTGTGCTCGTTTGTAACATTCATTCGTTTTGGAATTATGGTATAATATAAGGAATTTCGTGAAAGGCGGGAACCCGCACTGTTGCCATATATTTTCCCAGTAATAAAAGGAAAGAGGCAATCCTTATTTCGTGGGGCGGAAGCGGCGGCAGCGGCTGGTGGTGATGTTGTGCACCCGCACCAACTTGCTGAGTGAGGTCTTCCACCTTTTTAACGCGCTTTTCCAGACTAATTAACCTAACTAAATTAATCTTATTAAATGAATATGTCAAACTACGAGCACAGGCTCAGAGTTGCCAGCCCCTTGGTATTCTACAGGATGCATTTCGGAGAGTGTACACAGGAATTACATGTCAATCTTTTCCACCATCGGACATCCTGGCGATCAACAGGTCTTTATGTCTTTAATGACGATTTTTCACGCATTCGAACCAAACAGATTCGCCTTTAGTAATGTTTACAGCAAAGGGGTGAAATAATTTGCCAGCGTCTGTCTTTCAGCTTACAATCTGGATGGCTTTATAAACAAGACTAAAGAGGCTTTTGTCAAGCTAAGACAGAGTGATTTACCAATTAGGGTTTTATCATCACTTACCATCAGGTGTGCTTGTAACCAAGCACTAGCTTATAATAAGTTAAAAAAAATCTCAGAGTATATTAAGAAAAGCTGTATTATTTTTTATTTTGTGATACACTAGATAGCCTATTAAGTATGCGTTTGCAAATCGGGCGAAATTATGCTGTTTTTCGGTACATTTTGTGACAAAACTAAACCAAATCAAACATAGCTAATTGCTACCACGTATAGAATGGTTTTTCATCTTCAAATGGTGGTGACTTTTTTGTTGAAAATAATAGTTTTTTATATTGTAAATACGATCTTCCTAGCCATTTTCACAAAATTAACGATACCGGTTCATGTTTCGGTACATTTTGTTCTATTATCAACATATATTAAGATTTCTAAAATACTATAAGTAGGCAGACATATTCAATAAAAATAGTGGTGTTTACTTTTATCAAATGTCACAAATAGTCGTAAAAAATAAAACTGATGCTTATTTTTTCACATATTTTGCTAATACGGATGAATCATAATGAATTGCAATAAGGGTTATTTTATTTTTGGTGCCTGTTTTGATTTATTGTACAAAAATTTCGATGAAACCTCAGTCCGCGCACGGTCACCGTCGTGAGTGGATTCTGTATCGCCTGCCTGATTGCAGCAACCGAAAAAGATCGCTGTATATACACAAAACATTCGAATTTGACACATAGGTACTTGACAAGGCAAAATAATATTATTATTTTTATAATCACACATTTTTGTTATAATATTTTGTTTCGCTGAAAGTAAGTGGGATTTATATATATAAATAATTATATAAATGCCTATTCGTCTTGGACTTTATGGAGTGATCTGAAAGTGTTCATCGGTGACTGCTACTGGAACTCCTAGTCGAGTAGAACTAGATGTGCCGAGTTTGGGCTCGTTTTGTTAGTTCTTAGATTATTTACTCTCTAGATAACGCGTCACGCAATGAGCGATGCAACAAAAACAGTCCAGTTTTTACAAGCGCGTGTGCGTGAGGCACGCACACACGCTTAGCGGTTGCTATGGCGACAGAATAAATAACTATGGCTTACACCAGCGTCATTTGTATCTGGGAGATACCAGCTAATAAATCTATCCCGATAAAATGGGGAAAAACTATAAAATTATGTCATGTTAATAAAATCATAAATTATAATATTTTAATATGGTGCTTTCAATTGTGTGTTTAGTTGTCTGTTGAGTTAGATGTTAATTTTTTTTGTAAAGAAAAATATAATCAAATAAAAATCAATTACGCATTTACAAAATATGTTTTATAATTTAATGTATGGTATCGACTTATAAAAATACTAGAGGTTGGCCGGCGGCTTCGCCTGAGTCATAGTTAAATAATTTATCCCGCAGGTACCCTTTACCGGAATATTTTATCCCATAGCGTTTCTACAGTTTAATAAATCCTTTTAAGAAGAATTATTCCGTCCTGCATTGTTGTGCCAGCAAGAGTTGATATATAGGTGCTCTATTGAACACAGTCACCCCAGGAACACAGTAGTCTCTTCTATTTTCAACCTATCATTATTTACCATTAAATGTTTGTAACTTCTAATTTAATGGCCCTCTCTTTGAACTTGTTTATTAAATAATTTGCGTTTTGAGGTTGCATCACTTTTTACATCATCTAATTTAGCTATATGATAACAGCGTATGGTCAAATATTTTTCGGCGACCAGTCTTATTAGGTTCACTTGATGAAGAGAACCACACGCGTGTTCAGTTTCAACTTTAAAATAAGTATTTTTATGACCAATAAATTGTTTTAATACACAAGATAAAATTTTTGTGTAAAACTTAAGTGTTAGTTATGATGAGACTTGCAAAACGAGCCCAAACTCGGCACACCTAGTTCTACTCGTCCAGGAATTCCAGCAGTAGACACCGAAGTACTCCATCAGGTCACTCTATCAAGTCCGGAGGTAAGCTCTCATCATGACTAACAAAACGAACCCAAACTCGGCACACCTAGTTCTACTCGTCCAGGAATTCCAGCAGTAGTCACCGAAGTACACCATCAGGTCACTCTATCAAGTCTACTCGTCCAGGAATTCCAGCAGTAGACACCGAAGTACACCATCAGGTCACTCTATCAAGTCCGGAGGTAAGCTCTCATCATGACTAACAAAACGAACCCAAACTCGGCACACCTAGTTCTACTCGTCCAGGAATTCCAGCAGTAGACACCGAAGTACACCATCAGGTCACTCTATTAAGTCCGGAGGTAAGCTCTCATCATGACTAACAAAACGAGCCCAAACTCGGCACACCTAGTTCTACTCGTCCAGGAATTCCAGCAGTAGACACCGAAGTACACCATCAGGTCATTCTATCAAGTCCGGAGGTAAGCTCTCATCATGACTAACAAAACGAACCCAAACTCGGCACACCTAGTTCTACTCGTCCAGGAATTCCAGCAGTAGTCACCGAAGTACACCATCAGGTCACTCTATCAAGTCTACTCGTCCAGGAATTCCAGCAGTAGACACCGAAGTACACCATCAGGTCACTCTATCAAGTCCGGAGGTAAGCTCTCATCATGACTAACAAAACGAGCCCAAACTCGGCACACCTAGTTCTACTCGTCCGGGAATTCCAGCAGTAGTCACCGAAGTACACCATCAGGTTTCTCTATCAAGTCCGGAGGTAAGCTTTCATCATGACTAACAAAACGAGCCCAAACTCGGCACACCTAGTTCTACTCGTCCAGGAATTCCAGCAGTAGTCACCGAAGTACACCATCAGGTCACTCTATCAAGTCTGGAGGTAAGCTCTCATCATGACTAACAAAACGAACCCAAACTCGGCACACCTAGTTCTACTCGTCCGGGAATTCCAGCAGTAGTCACCGAAGTACACCATCAGGTTTCTCTATCAAGTCCGGAGGTAAGCTTTCATCATGACTAACAAAACGAGCCCAAACTCGGCACACCTAGTTCTACTCGTCCAGGAATTCCAGCAGTAGTCACCGAAGTACACCATCAGGTCACTCTATCAAGTCCAGAGGTAAGCTCTCATCATGACTAACATAACGAGCCCAAACTCGGCACACCTAGTACTACTCGTCGAGGAGTTCCAGTAGCTGTCACCGAAGTATACCTTCAAATCACTTCACCAAGTCCGAAGCTAAAGTCTTATGATAACTAACAAAACCAGCCCAAAGTCCACAGCCACCATCTCACTGCTAGTAGTCTTCTAGTGCCTAGCAGTCTCTGGAGCAGCTATTCATTTCGCATGTAATATATTTTGTAGGTATAAGAAATGAGAAAAAATCAATCTTCAAATTATTAAAATGTTTTACTTGATTATGATTCCCACACCCGCAGCTAACCGTGCGTACACTTGTGTGTGTGACCCGTGTCAATGTAATAGTTCGATTCTATACCTATCAATTTTGCAAACGCGTCCTTAAAATCAATACACTAGTGCATAAGTTCAAGAGAACTTGTAATGCAAGTGATAAGTTTTGCTCATCGATCACTAATAAAAAACTAGATGCACAATCCCATACAAAAGTTCTCTGAAAACTGTCGCCAAATGTTTTGACGTAATTCTAGTTGAAATAAATATACATTAATGTAAATTCAACCTTAAATGCATTGCCTAAAGTTGTATTGACAAAGCTACGTACAAAAAGCAATAAATTTTTATGACCGATGCTCGCTCCTCAACCTACAATAATACAAATTCAACCTTACGCTCATGGTTTAAAGTCAGAATTACAAAGTGCCAATAAAAAGCAATAAAACTTTACGACCGAGGCTCGTCGCTTGTACAAGGAGCGTGGAGTCGAACTGCACAATATTTTTGTTACTGTAATTTTAATTTTACAATTTTGTTAAACTTTTTTTAAATAATTCGTCTACTTAATAAAGCATATTCTGTTCTATTCTATGGTGTACATGTGTAATGGTTATATTATTACCTGAATGTAAATATGCTTTTGGATAGGGCACCACATACACTTAAATCTAAATTTAATAGTTACTAAATATAAAAAATAAGTACAGAAAGTTCTTGCAAAATCTAAGAATATTATTGTCCATATTTTTGACGTAATGTTCATATTTACAGATGTTAAAAAAACGGAAAAGACTGAATAATTATAATGATTTCTTTAAATAAAACTAGTTTTACGGATTATCGCGTATATTAACTTATTTTATATTCCCGCCGTTTCGAGTACTTTACAGCACCCATGGTTAGGGGGACTGAGGTGTATGACGTCCCAATGTCATAGTTAACCACGACTACCTCCAGATTAAAAATGAATTATAATGATTTCTTATATTTACGCGAACACTACACATTGAATAAAATTACTTTTACGGATTATATCGCGTTTAATTAACTTATTTTTATTAATTCCCGACGTTGAGTCCCCCGTGACCATCGGTGTTGTAAAGCACCCAAAACATGTAGCACATACTTATTTAAAATTAAAATGTTACTATAGTATTTAGAGAAACAGTAAAGAAGTATCATTAAACAAAAAAAAAAAACAATCAAACTTTAATAATAAAAAAAAAATTAAAAAACAATAGCGTCTCCACAAATGGAACAGAATCAACGCATATACCTCGAACAATGACGACTTATTTTATTACGACTTAATTTAAAAATTACTTTTACGATGATTTCTTGACAAAATATCAGTATTTACAATACAGTGATAACAATTAAATAATGTTAATATTAATACTTACCGAAAATATGAAATTCCATCCTTTTTTAGCGTCTTGGATGTGTGATTTTTAGACATTTAAACGAGCGCTGAGGCATGTTTACCGTCGGAGCATTCGAATGCTACTGGATTAAAAGTGCACCCATATGTTCAAGTGGGTGCACATTCGGTTACGCCATTTTTTGTCACTGATTGTGTATCTAGTTTTTCATTAGTGATCGATGGTTTTGCTAAATAAAAAAAAAGTCAAGACCATGAACAATTATTTCTTATCATACGTATACATAAATAAATAAATAAATCATTTATTCTGGACCAAAACTTTAGTACATTTTTCACACTCACTGCGTAACAGTTTGTCGGCGGGATATATACTTGTTCCGTGAGTGAATTGAATCCACGAGTCACATCGCTGCAACCAAACGCTTGGTCTCTATGATTCTCTACGACATGCCCTTTCTATATTACATCGTTTTTTAAGTGCACTACTGTACAAACGTATTTTCGAAAATGCGTCAGTTTGCAAACATTTCTTTAAAGGTTTGTTCATATTGCGGTACTTGTTATCTCACATGGTTAATGTCTCTTCCCGTCACTTGTCTGTGGGCCTTGCTTTTTGCATTGACGGTCGTTAGTGGTGGCGTAAGAGAATCCACTATCCAATATTATTATTCAAAGACAAAGGGATTTTTTCCTGAAATAAAAACTCAAAATAATTAATAAACAGCTGTTGCCAACTCCTCTGTCAAACGTGGTAACTATGGCAAATATATGTTTTATAGGAGAGGGGGCAAACGAGCATGCGGCTCACCTGATGGTATGTGACTACCGACGCCCATGAACAACCGCAACACCAGGGGAATTGCAAATGCGTTGCCGGCCTTTTAGAAAGGAGTAGGCTCTTTTCTTGAAGGTCCCTAAGTCGTATCGGTCCGGAAAAATCGCTGGTGGTAATCGATTCCACAAGGAAGTTGTGCGAGGAAGAAAACTTCTTCTAAATCGCACAGTGGTGGACCGCCAATCATCCAGGTGGTATGGATGGTATCGCGAGTTTTGTCGCAATGTGCGATGGTGAAATTGAGCGGCTGGAATTAGTCCGAACAATTCCTCAGAGCACTCCCCGTAGTAGATGCGATAAAATACGCAAAGTGATGCAACATCTCTACGCAGTGGCAGTGAGTCAAGCCGATCGGAAAGAACTCGGTCGTCGACGATACGAACCGCTCTGCGCTGGATGCGGTCAAGTGGAAGGAGCAGGCACTGGGGAGCCCCTGCCCAGAGATGGGAACAGTATTCCATGTGGGGCCGAACCTGCGCCTTGTAAAGTTGCAAGCGGTGTACCGGCATGAAATACCGTCCCGCTATGCTGAGCACGCCAAGCTTCTTAGAGGCCAATTTGGCCTTCTCTTCCAAATGACGACGAAACTGCACATCACTCGATATGTCGACACCGAGGATTCCAATACTGGCTGAAGCAACAAGGGGAGTGCCTTGAAACTGAGGAGATACGGCAAAGGGGTTCTTTTTAGCGGTAAACGCGCAAACTTGTGTCTTCTGGGGGAAAAAAAATTTCCTCCGTATGAAACAATCTATGGGGGAGGGCTATGTTCAGCAGCGGTGGATTAACCGTAATGAATGAATAAATAAATGTCCCTTTCACTTCACAACTCTACAAAATTAAGTAAGAAAATGTATTTATCAATATTTTTGTTTAAAATTTTAATGTATTTTTCCCTTTATGCCAATGTTGTACTCTACAATACGTTATGTTACTCTCCTGCTAAGCTGACTAGAACTATTTCCAACAAGCGATTTAATCTGATTGGCTTAGATACGAGGTCAAAGACTCAGACTCTTATATAGAAACATTTTCTTTTCACTAAAGATTTTATCGCATGTAGTGTGAAGAGTTTCAGTGTATTATATTTTAAACATTATGTTGTTTAGTAATAATGTTTTTGTAAATGACAAAGTTTAACGAAATATGGACTGTAACTGTCGTTAAATTTATAAAGACTGGCAGCATTATCTTTTTTATCACACCTAGCGGACCACTATTTTTTTATAGAAGGAGGGTGACAAAACAGCACACAGTCCACCTGATAGTAAGTGGATGATGTGTCCCATAGACATCTACATTCATCCTCAGTTAGGGAATAAAATGCAGATGCGTTGTCACCTGGAATGCCTCGTTTCCAGTAAAAAGGGTCTCCGTTTCTCTACACTCACCATACGAAACGCAGCAGCATTAAGCAGCTACTTTACGCTGGTGTTCTTTTGACAGCGAGGTCCCACCCCGGTCGAGTCGACTCATTCGTGCTGCAACCAAGCAGCGTGACTCTACCACGCATGACTCTGCTGCCACTGCTGAAGTTGAACCTCTAAAAAGGGACAATGGCTACAATCGCCAAGGTTGGCAGGCGTTTCGCACCTTTGACACTGCTTTCCGGCATATGTAGCCACGAGACTGTTGTATCGCTTTTTTAACCGACTTCAAAAAAAGGAGGAGTTACTCAATTCGACTGTATTTTTTTAATGTGTTACCGCAGAACTTATTTTTAGGTGAATGATGTTTCTTTTTTTATTTCAAAGCTGGTGCTTCTCATGTGGTCTCTCTCTCTCTCTTCTCATATCGACTTCGACTACATTGATGATGTTCTCATTTTATTTATATTGAAGATGTTTATACAAAATTTTTAATTTTACCACTTGTTGTATAATATGATCTTTCTGGCTTTACTCATAGTGGCTTAAGAGACACCCACAATATGAAGTAATGGATCATTTTACGACATTCTATTTCAGTCCTCACATATGACATCCTACATCTTTGTCTCAAGTCGATTGCAGGTTTTTGTGACTATGTTAACTGGTTGGTTGTTTGCTCGTTTGTCACTTTTTTTTTTAAAACGTACACTTTTTATCTGTACAACTTAAGACGTCGAAATAAATCTTTATTTGGATGACACTTTCGTGTAAAGGACAGGCCTACGTTGACACGATTTAATAATTCATGAATACGGTATGTTCAACAGAGTTATTACCGTGAAAATGAACCTAAGAGATTTATTTCTAATGTCACGAAGCTCGGAGGTCATGTATCTTAGACTCAGATCGTAATTTTATATATAATAGTTTTTGTATTAAATTAGTGACAACGAAGTTCCACTAGAAACTACCTGATAATAAGTGATTATTTCAGTTAATTAACACCTTAAAACGAATCAACTTTAAATAGCGGCGACAGGTGCGTTTTTACCCTCACAGCTTGAAATTATCCAAGCTTTGAAGCTGTCAAAGTAGTTATTAATAACAAGGGAGGAAGCAGTACCATAGTCTTCTCAAGGAGAAGTATGTAATTTCGGGTCTAAGTAGCCACAAATGCTGGCAAACCAATTATTACATCAGAAAGTGAATTCGAGTACCAGAATTCCATCTTTCTTGAAACTAAGACGAAGAGAAGTGTCAACGTCTTACCGTTAAGCGAAACATTTGAGGCCCTCTACTAGATGGAGTGACGACCTGATAAGATATGCAGGAAGTCGATAAATGCAGGTGGCTCAGAACTGTGCTTTTTGGCATTTTTTAGGGGAGGTCTATGTTCATCATTGGACTTGTGAAGGGCAATAATGATGATGATGATGATGAAACTAAGAATAGAAAGAAGTTGGTAACGGGTCATCATGTAGTGGTAGTCGTCTTTGTAAAAGTAAGAGGTAATAATAGTTTTTTTAAAAGAGTCCGTTTACACATACATATCTATAACTCACATTTTGAATAACTATATTACTTTAGCTCATATCTTATGGACACCGATGAAAATCAATGCCATAGTTATATTGAATCGGTGCCGGAAGATATAAATAAGTAGATACAATGTCACACATTTGTATGTGATTGTCAATTATACGCAATTCTTGTATTCGTTCATTCAAAACGGGCTAATGCCGTAATGGAATACTTTAATGCACCAACAGTACGAATCATATAAAATGAAATTATTAACATAAAGCCTAAATAATAAAAGTCTTTTAGGAGAAATTTACAAAGATTACGTTAGTTCTTTCCGAACGAAGAATAATGTTTTTGCTCAAACTATTTCCGCTGAAACGTGACCTAAATGGAGATTTATTGAAACGTGCCGGAAAAATCTACGCAATTCAAGTGAGAGTTTTTTAAATGTGAGTTTTAATATACACTTAATTATCCATAAGGAGCATAAATAACATAATGAAAAAAAATCCCCTCTAAACTACCAACTAAAAATCTATTGTTATTGCTCAAACACGTAGGGGCTTCAACTCCATAACAGAAAAGAATCCAAGAATGACTAGCAATGCTAAAACAGCGTAGAGTCTGTGCCCTCTTGGGTCCACGTCTGAAGAAATGTAAATTATTATTGACCCTACGATTCTCTTTAGATAAGTGCTATTCTGATATTTTATTTTACGAAAATGTATACAATATTTATTATAATCTATACAAATAAATAAAATTGAAGTGTCTGTTTGTAATGTCAAAATGACAGCGTTTTACTAAATGCATATGAACCTATATACGGTACTTACAACAAAATAACAATTTTTAAATTTTTTGTCTGTCTTTCTCTCTGTCTGTCTGTCTGTTTGTTTGTTCCGGCTAATCTCTGATACGGCTGGATTGATTTTGACGGGACTTTCACTGGCAGATAGATGATATTATAAGGCGTAACTTAGGCTACTTTTATTTTAGAAAAATAATTGGGTTCTACGCAAAAAAAATTAAAACCCATAAAATCCAATGATAATAAATTCCACGCGAACGAAGTCGCGGGGAACAGCTAGTAAATAATAACATAACATAAAAAAATTGTCACACAGTCCTACTGCGGTATATTACTAAGAATGCTGGCTGCGTTTCCTCGTAGAAAGGCTGTACTATGTCGTAAGAGGCGGCTACTAAAATGCCATGAATATCTCATGACCTCCAATAGATAGCACTTAAAGTAATTTACTGTACATTAGACCTTAAGTATCCAGGACAACAGCGACTAAGAGCAGCATCAAATTTTGGAAGTCTGGTACAGCGAAGTGCCGACTGTCCACTTCTAAATATGTTGTTCGTAGACTGATGATCACGATTATGCACATTGGTACCAGATATTGGGTTTTATTTTATTTTATATATATTACATATAAAGGAATTATAGCGAGCCACTTTTCACAATTAAATTCACGTCATTTTTAAGTCTACTTTAGGAGGCTTTTGCGATTCCATGACCCCTCATTAATGCTAACTGCGACCACTGTTGGGTTTTAGTCGGTATACATGGAGGATTTCCCCACGTAAAAATGCTTTTGCAAAATACACCAGTTGGTATGCACCTCTTGGAAGATTTGCCTATACTCACCACGCTCTGAAATTGTCTAGTAACACCCAGGAATTAGCAATGCTGTTATACCCTACCACAACACAATGAAATTTGGTTTCAACGTTTTTAATATCTTTTTCGCCATCGTTCGATCGCTATAGACTTTAATATCAATCTCCTAGAAGCTTCCTCCACCAATATTAAATTTAGATCATTGTTTAAATCATATGGTATTTTTAATTTATTTTTAGAGCCAACGCATAACGCGTTTAAGCTTATTTGCAATGAATTTGATAATATTTTTACTTCTAAAACGTTCTCCTTGAACAGTCGGAAGGCATTCAATGAATGGGCTACAGTAGGAGTCCATAAGGGCAGACAAAGATTATATGAACTTTACCATGAAAGGTCATATAACCCTAGCGTCGAATTTAGGGAATATGTAAAAAAATATTCAAAAATATTTAAAGGACTGTGCTCCACAGCCAAGTCTTTGCATTTGAGCAACAAAATTAAGACGGCTTCTAATAAAATTAAAATGACGTGGAGTATAATTAATAGTGAAACTGCTAAGGTCAACTCTCGCAATTCAAACTACCGGTTAAGTTTTAACAACAAATTAACTGAATCAGATCAGGATGTTGCAATAGTTTTTGAGAAATATTTTACTGATATTCCGACCTTAACCACTAAGTCACTGAATTCTTCTCCTGCCGTCGCCGAATCATTACTTAAACAAAATGTAAATGCGTGTACAAAGAATTTTACATTTCATAAAATATCATCAAAAGATATTGTAAAATATTTTAAAACTCTTGATATTAAGAAAACTGCAGATCTTTAGGGGATTTTCGTTAAAGTTATTGCGTCTATAATAGATATGATCGCGCCTCAACAAGCTATTATTTTTAATACTAATATCGAATATGGTGTTTCCTGATTTAATGAAGCATAGTATAGTAATACCTTTATTTAAATCTGGTAGTATATTAGAACCCGCCAATTTTAGACCAATTTCTGTACTGCCAACACTTTGTAAAATTTTTGAAAAAATTATTCTTGGTCAAATGTTAATTTGTTTTAATGTAAATAATTTCCTTCATAAAAATCAATTCGGTTTCACAAGGGGTCACTCGACAACTGATGCTGGTGTTGAGCTGATTAAATCTATTTTCAATGTATGAGAGAATTCACAGGATGCTTTGCGTATATTCTGTGACCTATCCAAAGCCTTCGATTGTGTTCACCATGAAACATTAATCAGGAAACTACAACACTACGGCGTAAGAAGTAATACTCTTAAATTAATTGTTTCATATTTAAGTAACAGAACGTAAAAAGTTGTCATTAATAGTATGAGCTCTTCCGGGTCGATAGTACAAATGGGCGTGCCACAAGGCTCAATTCTCGGCCCCTTTCTGTTTCTTGTATATATTAATGGCTTACCTTACATAGTAGGGGATAACCATGATATACTATTATTTGCTGATGACACTTCATTAATTTTCAAATTAAAACGACTATTATTAAAATATGACGAACGCATTATTTACATGCTATATCTAAATTAGTAAATTGGTTTAATGTTAATAACTTGAATTTAAATGGCACTAAAACAAAATGTATGAAATTAATGACTCCACATGTCAAACAATTAAATACTAATGTAATTTTAAATGGGGAGGAACTGAGTCTTGTCGATACCACCATTTTTCTTAGAATAACACTAGACGCGAAGCTTCAATGGAGCCCCCATATATAAAAATTTGCAAGCAGACTTAGTACTGCACCATATGCTGTAAAAAAGATTAGAAATCTTACCAGTGTGGAAACAGCTAGACTTGTTTACTTTAGCTATTTCCATAGCATAATGTCGTATGGTATTTTGCTATGGGGACACGCGACTGACACTGAAATTATATTTGTTATACAGAAGAGGGCCATCAGAGCAATCTATGATTTAAAACCTAAAGAGTCGCTCCGACAAAATTTAAGGAAATTAATAAAGTAAGTACACAAAAATAAAAGTAGTTATACAAAAATAATTGATATTCATTCTGTAAATACTAGGAACAGACACAAGCTAGTAGTACCAGATACTCGACTCCACCGAGTCAGTAATTCATTCTTGGGGCGATTTATACGCTTTTACAACAAAATCCCAGAAAATATACAAAATTTGACCTGAAGTTCAAAAACTTTACTAAACAAAGTTTGTATAAAAAGGGTTATTATAATATTAAGGAATTTATGGATGATAATAACCCATGGGAATGAGGTGATCGCTACCAAGCTATTTCTAATTTGTTTTGTGTGGTTAATTGTGTAACATACATGATTGTAAGCTGTTATTAAAAAAAAAGTCCCGCTGGGTTTCTTGCTGGTTCTTCCCAAGACAGAGGTTTTTTATCGAACCAGTAGTAATTAAACAAAAGAGTGACCTTCAATAAGTATTATTTATAATCTATATTGAATAAAAAAGTTTCTGTTTCTGTTTCTTTTTCTGTTTATGTTTCTGCTAGTCTTGTTCGTCAAACAAGCAAGCAGCTAGGTGAGAGCACGGACATATTCCCTCTTACCCTCCATTCAATTAACACGTTTTTATTGCTAGGGTTGCAGTTAATAAATACCAATGTTTCATTCAACTCACAATTACTTTCCACGCACCAAATTGAGAAGTAAATTTACGAAACCGGGTTTACTAAAATACCTGAGGATTATCCAAAAACATGTCGGCTCTGGATTAATACATATCCGAGCTGCCGCCTTTTGTAATTTATGAAATAAAATTTTCTCCGCAGAATAGGTATTATGAGAAAACTCATTAAAATCGAAACGAGCGCTGCCTTTTTAAATTAAAGACTTAGCGTTCGGGGACTTAAGGTTTCGGCTTAGCTTGACGTGTCCGTCATGGGCTTTTTGTTTTTTATCGATATAATCATATTTACTATTATTTACTTTATCATTTATCTTAATAAACCGACTGCCACTAAAAGAGGGTAATAATTTTTAAGTGTATGTATGTACGTATGTCTATATCTTTGGCACGCTCTGTAGCCTAAATAGCTTAATGGACATATGGGGTGTTGTTGGATTAGTCTTAGTTTAAATTTTTATGCAGTCGGGTTTTTTTTAATTACTGTTTTAACCCTTGGGCTAGTTCTCTAATGTAGTGGATTATAGTTAACTATTTTTAATTAAGCTTTTTCGTAGGAATAGTTTGCTAGTTTAACTTACTTGTAGTTTTACTTCTTCGCACGGTTGATTTCTGGATCTCGACAACAACGCCATCTACCGGGTCAAATTGTGAATCTAAACCATTCTCTAATCATACAACGTCAATTGAATAACACACACAAAATTTCATCAAAATCGGTCCAGCGGTTTATGAGGAGTTCAATCGCAACACACGGACATAATAATTATAAAATATAAAATATGCATGTATTATACATATAAACTTTTTTCTTAAATCATTTTGTCTATTGATGGAAACCGTATCAAAATCCATTGCGTAGTTTAAAAGATCTAAGCGTACAGACGGCGGGAAGTGACTTTGTTTTATTACTATGTAGATAAGGGGTATTCATTCAGAAAATTCTTCAGCTAAAAGGCAGTGGACTAAGTTAATTGCTTTGAATATCTTGTCTCGGTCATGAAATTTTTTCTTATGTCGTCTCTCGTATTCCTTCAGGTATTTTTTTTGGACTTTAGTCTTGTACACCCGTCATCGCAAAGCTACCAACTTTAAAACCAATATCGTTAATAATATTACACGTTATCAATAATATATGTATCTTTATGATTTAATGTATTTATACAAAAACAATAGCAGTGTTTTTGTAAAAAAGGTGATGTACTTGTACATTCTGTAAATATTAGCAACAAGCACAAACTAGTAATACCAGTTGCTCGACCCCAAAGCTTTATAAACTTTTTCATAGGACAATGTTTATGCTTTTAAAACAAAGTCCCAGAAAACATTCTGGAACTATCTATCAAGAAGCTTAAAATGTTTATTGAACAAAAACTTTATATAAAGGGTAGTTATAATATGAACGAATACATGATTAAACATAACCCTTAGGAATGAGGTGATGCTACTATGCTGTTTATTAATGTTTATATATTCAAGAAAAAAATAATTTACGATATTTAAATAACTTGTACAATAGTAGCATTTTTAAAAGTCCCGTTGGGTTTCTTACTAGCTTTTCCCAGGACTGTGACTTTTTATCCGAACCAATGACATAAAATCTGCCGATTGTCTCTTGTCAGGACCTCGTTCATTACCTTATTATTTAGCAGAATTAAAAGTAAAAGACGCATTTTGAAAACATTTTTTACAACCCTTCTACACCTCTTCAATATTATAAAATAAAAACATTTGGCCTTTCTTTTTCTTCATGAACCCGTATTTGTTTATTATCGGACATGAGCCTCCGTACCGAACCGTTGAATAATTTGCTAAAATCGCCATTTTTGACGGGCGAAGTGGCGATCGCAGTAACAGACGTCTCCTCCCTTTGACCCTGCTCTTCTTGGCTTCTTTACTTATTTTTATTTCAGATTTTTGGTGTAAAAGACATTTCGTATCTAATAAGCTCATAGAGAACTAAATAAGGATAAACCTTGTAATCGGACAAAATTATGCAGATAAAAAAAATTACAAGTTGTTTAAAACGCCATCTATCGGCAGCCAGGAGATATTTCTGACATTTCCCATAATCGTAATATACATAGCGCACTAAACGAAATCAGGCAATGGATTCACTTACGCCGCCGCCTCACGACAACCAATTACCAATTTGCTTATTAAATACGTTTTTGTACTTTGTATTACATAGGTTAATTCAAAACAGCACAGGTAATTTAAATTAAACTATACGCTTGTTTCGAAATTTTAGTACTCTACTCATAACTTTAAAAAAAACCGCTGTTCTGCAATATACATATTTTCTACGGCACTGCTTCAATTCTATCACTCTGCCCTACGCAAAAGTGCCGTACCAATATCGCCTTTCTGCTTTTAAATTTGTGTAAACATTTCAAACGAAAGATGGAAAACCGAAACATTTTTGAAGTGTAAGTACTGGGTGTATCGTGATGAATGTAAATTTCAAATCATAGCTCTAAGTCGACTATTACAAAGGTGGCAAAATAGTAATTTAGTGACTGTAACTGTTGATTTAGAACAACTTATCTAGTAGGTACTTATTCATTAACGTCATAATGACTTTCCGGATTCCTCAAACTAACACTACTAAAATACTTTCTCCATTTGGGTTATGGGCGCGGGTTTAAGTAATGAGGGCTAAAATCTTACGCTCACCAAATGTCGCTAGTTGGGACTAAGATGAACTTATTTATTACGCAGTGTCATCATAATTGAAAAGTTGTGATTTAATTGTAAGTTTTTTGGTTTACAGTGTATGTATAATATACTATACCTACAGAAAATAATGTCTCAATGCTGTATTCTGTAATTTTTTAACACATTTTAAACTTTTTTTTAACTCCTCTACTTTTAGGAATATCCGTAGTTTGATTTATCCATTTCTAATCTAATGCATTTAAATTATAACTAATATTTCAGAAAGAAACAATAATCTCTATACTTTTATAACAAATTAACTTCCCTCCGCTATGAAATCTGTCAAATATTTCACCTCATTCTTAAGTGGCGCCGCCCTGGTGCCAGAAAAGTCGTAAATGCCTTCATTGTCTTACGCGATCGTAATTTCAAAATGTAAATTAGAAGAATTACCATCCACACTTGAGATGTTTATGATGAAATATTTCAAGGACATCTGAAGTCTACCAGCACTTATTAGAGGAGAGCGGTGGACTAAACTGCGCTCTTACACATTAGTGGAGGCCTATACCGTATATAGGAATTATAAAATTTCCTTAAGTATCATCTCATCATATATATAAAAACTATTTTAATTTGTACGTTAATAGATGTTGGCGGTAATAATCAGAATAAATGATTTATAGCTTACTTCCAACTCCCTCACTACAGTTGCGATTTTTTTAGGCGATTGGATTTTCTCCTGTATCGTGGAGGCAGTTTACAAACATAAATTGCACAAGGACAAACATCCAGACCCGGAATAATTATTTGTAGGTCATACCAATACTTTTTCCGTGCGGGTTTCGAACCCGCGGCCCCCAGCGCTGCAATTCATTGCTAAGCCACTGCGCCACAGAGCCGTCTTTCTTGGTTTTACCATTATCTCATCTCAAAAGTAAATTTCATATTGTACCGATGATAACAACATTGACAAAAAATCATTGATAAAAATCCGAACTCATATTTTATAAAACACGTGATACGTAACTATGAAACAGTTTTTACAAGACAATATTGATTAGCATCCTGCTGCCTGAGGCTGAGTACCCAATATCGAAGTGCTTTTATAAACGAAGAGCTGAAGTATCACCTCTGCGCCAAGCCTGGTAAAAGTTCTTTGAATTTTAAACTATGTTGATATTAACCTGCACTATCTTTTATTAAATAGATACTTTTCACTAACTTAAACCAAAAAAATATTTAAAATCAATTATTTGTACTTATCTTTATATATTCTTCCTTTTTTGGCGTTTGGAAAAGTTTTTAGGCGTCTTACAAACATACAAACATGCAGTCTGATCTCATCTTGACTTCCACATTGATTACACAAATTACAAGCCATTGCACACTAAGCCATCATATTATGTAGCCGTCACAATAGTTTATCAGTTATATAACCAATATATAAACAAGAAAATAAGGCATTACATTATGTACTAGGTAGCATTGCAGTACAATAGGTGGCCCAATATGTTTTACTCTGAATTTACTTCGGACTTTTTAGGATGTATATATAAAATTCATTAATGACTCGACCACAGCATGACTTTTCGGGTTCAGATTTTGTTATTTTCTCTTTTACAAGCTTTTACTTAACTTGCTTTCTTCGTATGCCTTTCCGGTTCAAAGTTTGTAATCGATTTTTGAAGCACTCGCTGACATCCGATTGAACTGAATTTTAGCATACTTATGTAACTTTTATGACTTTACAAAGATATGGAGCCTTGGAGCTGATCAGACGATAGACCCGGATTTTAAGCCAAGCAACGCCTATAAAAGCTTGTTTTAAACAGATGTTATCTTTATAACTATTACTACTAAACCAAAATCCTGGTTGATCAATAAGTTTTTATTTAAATTGTATTTATTATTCAACGTAATCGACTTTTAAGCTAATACACCTTGAATAACGTTTTGGAAATTGGTTAATTCCCTTAGAGAAAAAGGCTTGATCCTGGGACTCGAAAAAGGCCTCTTCAGCACACATCATCTCATCGTCGCCGTCGAATTTTATGCTACGCAAGTGCTTTTTCAGGTGAGTAAAAATCACTCGAAGCGACGTCCGGAGAATATGGTGGGTGCTGCATCAACTGAAATCCAGCAGTCCGGATGGCAGCTCCTGCAACATCAGATCGATGGGCAGGGGCTTTATCACGATGAAAAAGCACTGTCCAATTTTCTCGACATTTATTCTTTAGTTCTTCGCGTATTTTTTTGATTAATGATGTGTAATAATCTCCGGTTATTATCTTTCCTTTTCTTAAATAGTCGATTATTATTATACCTTCCGCATCGCAGACGACAGAGGCCATTATTTTTCCAGCAGACGCAGACACGTTGAATCTCTTGGCTGGTATTTTCCACACCTTGCTTTGGTTTTTCGTCTTCGGGTCACAATGATGTACCCACGTTTCGTCTACGGTTACGAAACGAGAGCAAAAGGAAACTGAATCTTCTTCAATTATTGCTTGATTTAGCTTTTAAATGTTAACTTTTGCTTTCTTTTGAGCATTTTTTAACATTTTAGGATCCCAGTGCGCGACCACCTTTTTGAATTTTAAGATATGAGTAAAACAAAATGAATTGTTCCAAACGAAAGCTTCAGAATCTCAGCTAAATAACGGATTGTCACAAGTCGATCTACCTTATCAATTTCTCCGATTTTTTAACGTCATTGCAGGCGGTTCTGCTGCGCTGGCCTCCAAAAAAATCGACCCACCCGTTAATGTTGAGTAACAAAGTTGTTATCTTAAGTATGCGTTGACATATTTGTATGTTTTTGCTTATGCGTTATAAATTAACATCTGAGTACCCACTTGACATTGTTTTAGAGAAATACAAGTGCTATTGTGGGTATATGTAACTGATAAAAGTTGTCGACTTGTGCATAGAGTGCAAGGTAAGTTTATTTCGGACTTTTGACGCGTAATATTGTTGGTTCTGTGCATCGTAGTGACTTGATCTTTTAATTCTTTGTTGGAGCAGACATATCGTTACTTTTAACCATAAAATATGGATACCACTGAAGCAGAAGCCGCTCAAGTGGTAGCTCTCGTTCGTGAAGGGCTAAATCAGTGAAATGTGGCAAGGAGATTAAATTTGAGTCGATCAGCAGTGCGTAGAGTTTATAAACGATACTTAGAGACGGGAGAGTACCGCCGGAGACCAGGGTCTGGAAGAGGACGTCTCACAAACCCGACGGATGACCGTTTTATTGCCTTGACTTCTTTGCGAAATCGGCATCTTTCTGCTGTTGATGTTCAGGGTAGGCTGAGGGAAACTCGTGGAGCGTCTATAAGTAAGAATACGGTGAGAAGAAGACTTTCGGAGCAAAACCTGACACCACACAAGCCAGCGACGGGACCAAAATTCACTGCATCTTATCGGCAAGCAAAGTTAGAATTTGCTAGGCAACACGTGCAATGGAATCTTGGTCAATGGGAGACAGTTCTCGGGTTGGGTTTAGAATCAAGTCGCCTGAATTTGAGGAGTCTGTCACTGTGGGGGGGGGGGTCAAGGGGGCTTATTTGAAGTGCCCCCATGCAATTTTAGCTGCCGGAGCTGCGTCGAAATATTTAATATAATTTTCTAAAAATATTCATAAATCACTAATTAATACCTGCAATGGAACTTTTGACATTGACAGTAATCAGTAACAGATATACTCGACCAAAGAGAATATAATCACTACGTTTATACTCGACTTCGCGACTCGCGTCATAAGCGTCATTCCGTTGCTTCCGAGTTTACGTCAATGTGCCTCCTTATTGTTATTATCTGCCTCCTGTTTTTCGACGACTTCGCTACCCCCCTGAAGACTGATTGCTTGCTATTTTACGACGTTTTTGGAAATGGTGGAAGTAATAAAATATGTTTACTTATTAAAGTAATTATAAAAGTTAACATTTTGGTGTTTTATTTGGTGCAAGAGCAAGCGAAGCGAGCTCGGGACTAGGGGCACCCAACTTGGACAGGTTAGGTTAGGAGGTGATGGCACCCGTTTCGTGGTTATTTTTTTATAAACCATCCAGAAATAGGAGCCCCGCCTCTATTAAAGCGATTTTTCTCAGAAAGCATTCAATAAAATTTTAATCTTCAACATTTAATATTAAAAAAATAGGCATGTCCGGCAGGGGGAAAAGGTGGAGGGCGAATCTACCACTTCTCCCACCCCTTTCCCACCGCTATTAAGGCAACTTGATCCGGTTCGGTTGAACCTGGTCCGGTTTGGTGGAGGCTCTACAATGTTTTGGGGTGGCATATCTTTAACCGGATGTACTGAGTTGGTTTTCTTACGCAATCGTGCGGTTAATGCTGAAAGTTACATTACGGACATTTTGCAACCTCATGTGATGTCATACGCTGGGTATATTGGGGACAATTTTCAACTCATGCATGATAACGCAAGACCGCACGTCGCTAGAATTGTAACTGTATCTTCAGGAGGTCGGAATTCCAGTTATGCAGTGGCCAGCTAATAGTCCGGACTTAAATCCCATCGAACATCTCTGGGATCAGATAAAAAGAAAGGTTAGAGCGCGAAATCCAATTCCTGAGACGTTGGATCAACTGGAAGCCGCCTTAACAGAAGAATGGGAACAGACACCCCAAGAAGACATATAAAAGCTATTCCGTTCCCTTAATAGGCGTATGCAGGCGGTGATAAAAGCAAGAGGAGGAAACACCCCATATTAGAGTAAGGTTTACATTTTTTTAAATGTCAAAAAATGTAAATATCGATCTTCACAGTAAAATCGTAAATTTTATAAGATGTTATGGTTTCAATGTCTCATCACATTTGTATGTAAATTTTTTTTTCGTTTTTTACAACCCTATAATTGCATTATTACATTATCAAGATAAAAAATATCTATCGATTGTGTTAAAAATCCATAGGACACTTTTTTGCGAACAAACGTAGGTGGGTCGATTTTTTTGGAGGCCAGTGTATCTATTTTCATACTGTGAACTCTCTTTGTTCGATGTAAAACATCAGATTGCGCTTACAAATGCTTCCAATTTGCTATAATATATGACAACACTTAATTTCCGGCAGCTGACTTAGCTTAAGCCAAGGCATTTTTCTTAATTTGTGAACGTGCCAACAAATTTTGTACCGTCAGATTTACTAGGGCGGACGTCTTAATTTCGACGCCGCTTGGTTAATATTTGCGATCTTCGTATTTTTTTCACTAACGTAAAAAATGTTTAGTGCAATATTATAAATAAATAGCATTAAGAACGCTGTTTTAAAATAACGATAATGTATTACAGAACAAGTAAGAGCAAGCAACATATTATCGTCAAGAAAATAATGAAACTAATAAATACGTGTCAAATTAAATTAAAGTGGCTCAGCAATGAGGTGCAGCGCTGAGGGCCGCGGGTTCGAATCCCGAACGGCACAAGTATTTGTATGGACTACAAATAATTGTTCTGGGTCTGAATGTTGGTCCTTGTGAGATTTATGTATGTAAACTGCCTCCACGATACAGACAAAATTGCTAGTGGAAGTAACGTTTCTTAAAAGAGAAAGAGAATTATAAACAAAAAAATATACTCTCAAATTAACTCATTTAGGGTTGAATTTTCAATTATAAGATAAATGTTACTCATGGGATCAAAAAATATAACACTCACAAATTAAAATTTATGGTCGTATGAATAAATAGTTTAATTGTTTCACTTGTATGTTCAGTCAGGTAATAATTTAGTTAATGGATAACTTTTTCTGATGATTGAAAAATCAGTCATTAGGAATATAAAAGCATTTTAATAAATCATTCTATTCTATACAGGTTGGCGCTAATTCAAACACATTTAATGATGCTAGCAACTCTATACAGGCAGTGTTTTATTATCTTATACAAAAAATCAATCAGATACATGCAGTAGTTTATATTCATTTAATTAATAACATACTTATTATTACACATTCTTTTTAGTAAATTTTGCACATGATGTATATATGTTAACATGACTATTCGCGAGACGAAGGTCAATATGGTTCAATAAATTATGCTTTCAAAATTAAGAAAGCTACATTGCCATTTCGTAGTTTTTTAACTTCTGACTTCCGTATGAATCCTATGGGGCGGCGGCGCGCCACATCGAAAGAGCGAACGAGCGATCGGCCGCGACGTTGCAGCTCTTTGAGGTAAAACTAAAGCGTGCTTAATTTAAGTACAGATCTTCCGCACTATCCACTGTTCAGCAGTACTCAGAAGAAGAAGCTGCAGGTCCAACAGAACATAGCGATCCGAAAAATAGTTGAGGCGGGCCGTTACGTCTGGAACGACGTGATAGCGCGCGACCTGAGAAGGAGACCATGGCCTTATGATGCGCGACCTTTTGGAACACGCTGACAATGGACCACATGCTCATCGAAACAACTTCGCACCGCTCCATGCCCACCCTCCGCATGGACCGCCCCACCCAAGGGAGCCCCTTAGAGTGCCGCTCGACGCACAAGTCGAGAACGAGCGTAACAACTCGACCGGAAAGAAGAACTACTCAAGCGAACCCAACCGGCAAGAAAAACTGAATACTTATACAGTCCGCATATACGGCCCCACGACCGGGTGGTAGTAGCCTCCCGAAAAGAAGCCCGGGTAAAGGGGTTATCCTCGAGGTCCGTTACCTGTACTGTCCTGCCGGAAAGCGGACAGTTGCAGATGTCCAGGATAGAATTCCGCGCTCTCGTTCATTCTAGTCCTTTAATTCTTGTATATACGTGTAATATATATTTGTGTATTATGTAATTGGTTTTTACAGAATAGCTGTAAGGATTTGGGTAAAATTTTGTATTTTAAATATTTTAATTTCCAATTGTATGTAATTTGGTGTCATCAGTCCCTGAAAAAAAAGTTCTTTTGATAACGTGGGAAGCTAGGTTGGCCAGATACTAAGTATTATTAATTTGTAGTGAAAAATATTTTACGTAAACAGAGTCATTATTCTCAGTTTTTGGTTTGAGTAAATTATGCCCTCCCGACCAATATGGACGTCGGCTAAAACGTCTTGATAGTGTCGTAATTAGCCTAATATCGACGTCGGCTAAAACGTCTTGATAGTGTCGTAATTAGCCTAATATCGACGTCGGCTAAAACGTCTTGATAGTGTCGTAATTAGCCTAATATCGACGTCGGCTAAAACGTCTTGATAGTGTCGTAGCTAGTAATTACGAATGTAATGTCTCCAATATGAGTACGCGCTCATATTAGTTCTTTCCCTACCAATTAAATAAATTAGGATGCAGTGCAGTGTTAGAGACCATAAAAACCACAACACAACAATAACTACGCCACGAAATATTATATTCTAGTTATGTCGTTTCAATGGACAAAAATATTGTACATTGAAAATAAAATTATACTTACTATTTTTCCCAAATTATACCACGTTTGACGTTTCATGTTTACTTTCCCATGCGCCGAGGTTTTTGCGTCACGCATCTAGCGTATCTGTACGTTTCATTTTTCGGCGTTTTTGTTTTGAATTGAAATAAAATTCAAAAATATTGCTATGAACATGATATCGTCTCTGTCAGAACGACCGGGATAGTAAAACATCACATGAAGAATTCACGCCTACCCTGTCGTTGCCTGATTTGGTGTTGCCGAACATACAGAAATTCTCGTATTGTAGGGTAAATATTAAAAAGTAAAAGGACCACCAATAATAAAAGTCGGTCGACCTGAAGATAAAATTATGGTATTTTCGCGTAATATAGTGGCATAGTACAGTATAAAAGTTAATCACCATGGTAAGAGTGAGACAACCCAACATGAGGATCTAAATTACTCTGTGGGGTTGTTTCACCACTAATTAATGAAATAGTATTATTGAGAAATATTTGTATTTTTATTTTTATTTATTATGTATTTTATTTATTACGATACTACATACTACATCCTGTGAATGATTATTATACTTCGAAATGCAGTCCTGGTTTCGTCGTCGACCAATGCAACGCGGCACTCATGTAGTTCGTGTGTGTTATGACAGATGGTGCTACTTTTGCTTGTATGAAGAAGGTATAAGTAAAATGTTTAGATGGGCGTATCCTTCGTCTTGAAATCATTGGTAGAAACTCTTTAAGTTTCTGAATTAAAGTAGTGAAATTAGAAACAGGAATTGATTTAGCTGTGTCTCGCCAGCAACGCAAAGTCAGGAATTTGCATTAAGAAAAGTTTTTAATTTTTAAACTTGGCACCTAATTACTTGGCACCTAATAAAAAGCCCCTAATTTTGGCTTTTTCTAAATGCAATTTTGATTCTATTCTCATTTTCAGAAGACCTGATCTTTGCATCTGCTTTGTTCTGAATTGTCATTGCCTATACTTGCAGCACTTAATTAGCACTTAATTCCTTGCTGTTAATATTTATCGTATATCTAGTATCGTCACTGCGTTGCTGCAAATTTCAACAGTTCATTGCGGTGAAAATTTTAGAGCACCTAATTTTAAACTTGGCACCTAATTAGCACCTAAAAAGCCCCTAATTTAGGCTTTTTCTAAATGCAAATTCCTGACTTTGCGTTGATGGCGAGACACAACCTAGATTTGGCTACATTTTTGCAAGATAATATAATGTTCTTCTTGGGATACTACTTTTCAGACATGCATAGAATGGAATAATTTATACTCGACATAGATTACAAGTAATAATTATTGAAAGTCATTTATGGTTTTACCACTGGTTCGGAAAAACCTCTACCCTGGAAAAAACCAGCAAGAAACCTAGCGGGACCTTTCTTTTATAGAAGAGGGGGCAAACGAGCATGCAGCTCACTTGATGATAAGTACCTACCGCCGCCCATGAACAACTGCAACACCAGGGGAATTGCAGATGAGTTGCCGGCCTTTTAAAAAAGAGTAGGCTCTTTTCTTGAAGGTCCCTAAGTTGTATCGGTCAGGAAAAATCTCTGGTGGTAGTCGATTCCACAAGGAAGTTGTGCGAGGAAGAAAACTTCTTCTAAATCGCACGGGTGTAGACCGCCAATCCAGATGGTTTGAATGGTATAGTGAGTTTTGTAACGATGTGCGATGGTGAAATTGAGAGCCTGGAATTAGTCCGAACAATTCCTCAGAGCACTCCCCGTGGTAGATGCGATAAAATACGCAAAGAGATGCAACATCTCTTCGCAGTGCACCGCACACCGCCTGCACCTTGTCGTTACAAGGCGCAGGCGGTGTGCCGGCATGAAATAGGACAGTATTTGCTGCTGCTGAGCACACCAAGCTTTTAGAGCCCAATTTGGCCTTCTCTTCCGAGTGACCACGATACTGCACGTCACTCGATATGTCGACGCCGACAATTCCGATACTGGCTGAGGCAACAAGGGGAGTGCCCTGAAACTAAGGAGATACGACAGACGGTCGGACCTATTTTAAATAACATGTTCTCGCCATATGTTCGAACTCAGGTCGTATGCAGTTAGTGAAATTCCAGAGAAAAACACTGAACCCTGAGCTACGTCGGCTCCATTTGTTTTCTTTTTAAAATTCTAAAATATAATAAAACACAAATCTGAAATAGCTTATATTTAAATATTCAGTCTTATCTTAATAAGTATCTTCATAATACCTAGTTTCCGGTGGAAATTCATGTTGTAAATTATAAAAAAACGTCAACTAAGATAGGTAAAGATGCGGGACCAACTTGAAACCGGATAATCCTGCGCCATATTTTAAGCGGCAGCATCTTCCTGCTAATAACTCGTAATAATTAAAAACTGCGATTGCCAATCCGTTTGCCAAGCGTAGCTACTAAAGCTATTATATAGAGATATGTTCAGCGGTGAACTTTCGATAGGCTGGAATAGATGGATGAATAAAAGTATGGATGTGATTTAATCTGCCCACACTATTAAAAGTAAACGTAGTGATTACATTCCCTTTAAGTTTAAGTTTTTTGTTATAGCAAAAACCTGCTTAAATATTAAATTCAATAAAATTTGCGAATTGATAGTTTTTGAGTCTGAGGACATTTGAAACAGAAACAGAAACAGAAACAGAAACTTTTTATTCAATATAGATTATAAATAATACTTATTGAAAGTCACTCTTTGTCTAATTACCACTGGTTCGAAAAAAACCTCTGTCCTGGGAAGAACCAGCAAGAAACCCAGCGGGACTTTTTTTAAATAACAGCTTACAATCATGTATATTACACAATTAACCACACAAAACAAATTAGAAACAGCCTGGCAGCGAACACCTCATTCCCAGGGTTATTATCATCCATAAATTCCTTAACATTATAATAACCCTTTTATACAAACTATGTTTAATAAAGTTTTTGAATTTTGAGCAGGTCGAATTTTATATATATATATATATATATATATATATATATATATATATATATACTGGAAGTCCGTAGTCTCTGCCTACCCCTCTGGGTGACAGGCGTGAGTGTTTTATTTATTATTTATATTATGATAGGGCGGGGCTAGTTCAGCAATTTTTCACTTGAGCATAGCTCCTCAATGATAAGTCTTAATGGCTTATTATGCATACTGATGGCTAAATAATTTATCCTTTTCCAAAATTTCCATAGTAATTTATTTCTAACAAATCGCATTATAGTGCTACGGCCGTTTAATTGAAGAAAGTCAATGATGCTCAACGTACCCCATAGGTGAGGTAAGTTGAGCAAGGGTATGGGGAAAATTGAGCAGTTAGAAATTCTAGCCAAACCATGGGTTCAATGTTTACTAGATATCAAATAAAAATTTTGTTTTATAATCAACTTTTTATTTATAGTATTTTAGTGACATAACAGTGAAACTAAAAGTAAATCTCAACTTATCATAAGCTTAACTTTTGGATTAGAACTCGGTCTTTCTACTTAAAATCAGACTTTAATATTTATATAATTATCAATAAAGCTTAATTAAAAAAGAAAATATTAATGAGATCTTGGAAACTTAATCATCGTTGTCGCTGTTGCAATTAATACGAACGAAAGTAAGACGAGCAGCTAGCGCGCATTTTGTATGTGCCCACTCCCTGCAAACTTCCATGTTTCCCTTGGTAAACTTTCAGAATAAGCTTCGCATCAAACCAGGCAGGAATAGTCACCATCATCATCATTGCAACACTCTTCTTTCTTTTACTATCAATGTTCTTCTTTGGTTTCTTAACTTTTTAGTGGTTTTATTTTGTTTCTCTTGCAATGCATTCTTTTCGGGAGTGTCTGTTAGAAAAGCTGCTTTCCTCTTTCTTCTGACAGTTTTTGCTGCTTTTCAAGGACCTGTCTTTGCGTATGGTCGAAAAAATTCTGGGGTAAATGCATGAAATGATGAAAAATGCAGGTTAGCAACTATTGCTCAACTAACCCCAACTTAAAAATTTGAACATAAAGTGATATTATAAAAAAACTGTTAGAATTATATCTAAACCCTTTATACATACCAAAAATATACTAAATTTATGGAAGTTTGACACTTACCAGATTGAAAACGGATAATATTTGACTCGTACAGAAGAAATATTCCCTCTCACCATTTTTTAACTTTTTTGTCGCTAAATAAACAATGCGTTCGTATACTTCAATCGATCGACAAGTCGTCACTGCGGTCGCGCGATAAGTTCTGCAACTGGATAAGTTCTGCATCTGCAACTGGTTCTTTCCGCAATTTGCGTTAATGATGCGTTAACGTACGGTGTATAGTTTCTGAGATATTTCGCTTGCCCAACTTACCCCTATGCTTAACTAGCCCCGCCCTACCCTACAATTATTTTTAAACAATAAGATGAGAACAGCAATCCGCTTGCGGTCAAGTTTCCACCAAAACTCGAACCAACTCTGAGTATGAAAATTCCTGAAGCTATTATAAGCTTGAAAAAATGAAACTAGAAATTAATGAGTCGGGACTTTCTTCGATACATAACGTCTTGGCACCGACTTCCGAAGTCATTATGTGGACATTATTAACTTATTTTTAATTTTAAAGTCGTTTTGTACTTTTTATTAAAAGTTTAATTTTTTTACTCCTTAAAAGAGTGTAAGGAATATCGCCAAGAATTAAGGTTAAAACTAGAATTTTGTCTAAATAGTCACAATATAATCTTCATCCCTGATTTTCCACCCTTATGGACTTTTAACTTCAAATTCATATGGGACCACCCCTCAAGTATACCCTATTAAATAATAATTGAAATCGTATTAGCCGATTCCAAGAAATCAGTTAACATACATTTAAACAAAAACATAGAACCTGCTCGTTTTTGAACTCGGTTAAAAAGGATAACGAAGCAAATAAAGTTACAGCCCATATACATCTCACTCAAGGGGTTCCAAAAGGGTCTTTGGAACAAGGGAGAAACCTTCGCCACGCTGCCTTAATGCGTGTTGACGCACTTCACGTCTCCCCAAAATATTTCTTTATTAATTTCTTAAGTATGCAGGTTTCCTCACAATTTTATCTTCACTGCCGAGCCGAGTATGTAGTAAATCTTAAAATTGCAATTAATAATTTTATTGGTACAGGCTTAGATCGAACATGTGTTGTTCGTGTAGTATGAAATTTAAAGTAAGCGACGAATCTAACATTATTATAATACATAAGATGATATGTTCAAAAACCAAAGAACTGAACGAAACGAGAACAGTGCGCTAAAAATAAAGACACCAATGGCATACGCCGGCGTTGACACGAGGAGAGATTATTCGCAAACACTTTTGAATAAAGAATAATGTTTCGGCTTTAACTCTTTCGCTTTCACAAGATATTGTTGTGTGAAGATTTGGAAATGAAGAGTCACTTGATTGCGTCATATTAATTACAGCCACCCCCATAGATTGTTTCATAGCGGGAATGCTGTCATAGTCGCCACGCTTGGTAGACGGATTGGCAACCGCAGTTTATTATTTACAAAAAAACACAAAAACATATGCAGAAATAAAGAATGCTGTAAAATAAATAACAGCAGATGAACTAAGAATATAAATATAAAAAAACCTAACCTAACCTTTTTTTTTAGTGGGGAAATCCTCATGGATACCTTCTGCTGCGGGGGCAACGAAAAGGTTACGCCGGACTCCTACAGGCTAAAACTCCATACGAGGGGTCCCGGGGTCTCCATTCGAAACGCAACCGGGGCCTTTCTCTCGCTTCTATTCATTAAAGCACGTCCCGGGGGCACCTAACCTAAAAAAATTAGACCATACAAATTTATGAAATTATAAAAAAGGAATCATGCATAGAATTTTTTTAAATACATATAGAAAAAATTGTAAGGACCCTTAAACAATTTAATAATGAGTAAGAATTTAAGACAAACTAAAACAGTTAAGATCAATTACAAAAACACACCAATACATTGAGAATACGAGTATCAACGTCTAACAAAATTATTTTCATTTACTCAGTTCTGCCTAGGCCAAACTAGTTAAGCCTAAAGTATTAAGGCCAAACTAGATTTTCCTGGACTCAACTAGTATATCCTGACACGCGTAGGATAAACCGATTTGGCCTAGGATAAACTAGTTTGGCCTGAAATCGGGTTTGGCCGGTAACATATATAATACTAAGTTTAAAGTAGTATTCATCACTGTTAAATTTAGTATCATAACATAAAATTAAAATTATTTTAATTATTGATTTAATTAAGTAGTCTAGATCCGAATCACAGAGAAAGATTTTTTTTTCTAACGACAAATGTTAGTCAAAGTCACATCCAATCCAATTTTCTAGACGTTTTAAAGCCATGCTGCAACTATATTAATTGTATAGTTGTAGCACGAATGGGTCGGCTCTACCGGGGAAGGACCACGCTCTAACAGAATACCAGCGTAAAATAGCAGCTTAACGCTGTTGTGTTTCGTATGGTAAGTGTAGAGAACCGGAGACCCTTTTTACTGAAAAATAGGCATTCCATCTTAGTCCTCACGGATGACAACGCATCTGCATTTTGATTCGCAAACGAGGATAGATGAAGACGTTTATGGGTCACCGCAACCACTTACCATCAGGTGGACTGTGTGCTCGTTTGTCACCCTATACTATAAAAAAAACATCCAAAAACATGAAATGTGCAGTGTAATAATGACATGACAAGTCGTGAAATTAAAAATTTTGTACAACCGAATTCGATATAAATAAAAATGAGAACATCATCAATGTAGTCGAATTGCATTAAATATGCATTATTAACGATAACTACGTGAGCTTTCAGAGTGACAGCTTTCAAATAAAAAAAGTACCATCAAAATCGATTCACCTAGAAAAAAGTTATCAGGTAACACACATAAAAAATACAGTCGAATTGAGAACCCTTGAAAATAATAAAAGTCACAATGTTGCGTCCCGCGTTCCACGATCTAACGAACGCATAGTAGGGCTACATAATATATATACATTTGCAATATTTTATTACTGTAAATATTGTCTGTACATTATTAAAATATTTTTTATTACAACAAAGAATCCAGATAATAAAATTTTGTTTATTCCAGTTAATACAAATCCTAAGTGCCAAGTGAACAAAGTCCTTACGACTTGCACAGACAAGCTTGTGGTCATTATGTTGGAGTTCGTAACTAACTTTGAGTGATGTAATACTCTGCATAAAGTTGCGAGTATTTTGTAAAACCATTAAATATTATCTTCGCGATGTTGCTGAATGTCTTTTGTCTTCTCATTTTATAATAAATCCCTTTTTCAACGAAGCGCTTGCGAAAGGAATATTTTAAACAAAGATATTTTGTTTTATTAGAGCCAATTTGAGCAAAATAACAAGCAAGCTCAACTCGCAATAATTGCAGTTCCATTATTACATTACAGCTCATAAAAGTTCACTTCTGGACAAAGGCCTCCCCTGCCTCATAATTAAAATAGTTTCCCATAATTGCCATGTTTGACGAGCGGGTTGGCAACCGCGGTTTTTTTTTAAATTATTTTGAGTTGTTATCAGGAAGATACGGCTGACCATCTCCTGTTTCAGTTTCCCTCTGTCGCCTCTTACGTCACCTACGGGATAATATGAGGTAGTGGATTCTTTTACGCAGATACTACACTTTTTATTTCATTTATTAAAAATAGATTTCTTATCTTTTCTTATAAATTGTATATTGTTGCAATATAAATAGACAAAAATGAAAATATTATATAAAATGACAGTTTTATGAAACCGGTTTATTAAAATATGGCGCAGGATTATCCGGTTTCAAGATGGTCGCGCATCTTTACCTATCTTAGTTGAGGTTTCATAAACCTATGGGCTGATATGGGGAAGCGGATTCTCTTACGCCACCATTGTACGGCGAGATATTGTACGAATATCGTAATAATTTTAAAAAATCAAACCACTATCTGTCCAGTTTAATAGACCACGATGAACGGTGTATTTTCAGTAGTCTTACCTAATAGTCTTACTAGTAATACTACTAGGAATTTTCTTTTTCATAAGTCTTACTGGAAGGAAGGATAAAGTTGCCATTTTAATAAGGTTAAACGTTAGCCTATCAAAAGTCTACTCCAGAACATGGGGCCTCCCCCATAGATTGTCTCATAGGGGATATTTACAATAGTTGCTATGTTGGCAAACGGGTTGGAAACCACAGTTTTTTTATAGAAGAGGGGCAAACGACCATGCGGCTCACCTGATGTAAGTGACTACCGCCGCCCATGAACAACCGCAACACCAGGGGAATTGCAGGTGCGTTGCCGGCCTTTTAGAAAGGAGTAAGCTCTATTCTTGAAAGTCGCTAAGTCGTATCGGTCCGGAAAAATCGCCGGTGGTAAACAATTCCACAGAGAAGTTGTACGAGGGAGAAAACTCCTAGTAAAACGCACAGTGGTGGACTGCCAAGCATCCAGATGGTGAGGATGGTATTGCGAATTTTGACGCGATGTGCGTTCGTGAAATTTGGCGGCTAGAATTAATCCGAACAATTCCTCAGAGCACTCCCCGTGGTAGATACGATAGAAAATGCAAAGGGATGCAACATACCTACGCAGCGCCAGTGAATCGAACCGATGAGAAAGAACTCGGTCGTCGACGATTCGGACCACTCTGCGCTGGATGCGGTCAAGTGGAAGGAGCTGGCACTGGGGTGCCCCGGCCGAAAGATGATAACACTATTACACGTGAAGCCGAACTTGGACTTTGTAAAGTTGCAAGCGATGAAATACTGTCTCACTCTGCTGAGCACGCCAAGCTTTTTAGAAGCCAATTTGGCCTTCCCTTCCAAGTTACCACGAAACTGCACACTATTCGATATGTCGAGGATTCCGATGCTAGCTGAGGCAGCAAGGGCCTTGAAACTGAGGAGATACGACAAAGGGGTTCTTTTTAGCGGTAAACGCGCAAACTCGTGTCTTCTGGGGATTGAACTGGACTAGATTTAGTCGCCCCCAATCCGAGACTTTGTTCAGCAAAGATTTGACTTCAGACACAAGTTTGTCCCGGTAGTCGGCGACGTTTTCCCGAGTAATATTGGCACGGCCGGTGTATTAGACACCACCAGTGCTGTCGTCTGCATAGCAATGAATGTTACCAGTTTGCAACATATCATTGATATTGTGACGGCTCATTATTATTATTATTAATAAATAATAATTAAATTCAATAAAGAGACATTTAAAATATCATATATATAATAACTTGAACAATTAATATGCGTTAATAAGCATAAAGTTTAAATATATTCATTTCGAATATTAAGTATTATAGTATAGTAAAGGCTTGTCTTTAAAAACCTTTTAATTTATTAAATCTGTGCTTAAAATATTCAAAATGGAATCTATATCTTCTATAGATACATATAATAAATCTGTAGAAAAGTCGTGTCTGTAATTCTAATATACTCTTGGAAAAACAAGTCCAGGGAACTAAATAAATAGTACTGAAGCCAAATTAGTGTTTTTTAGAATTTTTGTCTGTCTGTCTGTCTGTGTATTACCGATTTACGCAAAAACTACTGGACCGATTTCCATTAAATTTTATATGTATGTAGTTAGTAACCGGGGACAACTTATAGCCTACTTTTTATCCGATTACGGAACTTAAAATAGGAGGTTAAGTATTTTTCTTCCTTTAGATGTTAATTTTCTATTATATATGATTATGTTAGTTAATAAGCGGGATGACGGATGTTTTTTTCAATTAAATATCATATTTGTAGAAAAAGTTTAAAATTAGTTTTAACCTTTGCATAACAATTTGAAACTCCGCTGACGATATACGTTTTAATTATCAAAACAGCGCCATCTATCATCAAATGAAAAAAGCCTATATTTTGCCATTTAGGATGCCATTTTAGAAACTAATAAATTAAATAATATAAATAACTTACATTTATATGTTTAAATAATTACATTTATAAAATTATTTAAAAATCCTAACGTTTAACTTAATCGTTATTTCATTTTAAAAGTGTAATAATTAAAATTTAAAAAATAATAGATAATATTATAGTGACATCTATCAAACGTATGAAAATTCATATTTTTTTGAACTAAAAAACATAAATTTTCATACGTTTGATACTATATCTGTATGTAAACTGATTAAAACTGGTCTGCCTGCAATTATTGCGAAATTCTCATTAAATCATTATTTCGTGAAATGGTGTCCTTTCATGATATTTATCACTGTTTGTTGACCATGTCATGATATAGCTTAGCCAAATCAATGAATAGAGATCGTTTAACGATATTAATAACTAAACACAACATTGCTATTTCATGATAATATGGTCATATCGTCAAATAGTTTTTCACCGCTAGCGGCACTAATAGCGTGTTTTTTAACAGAAACAGATTTTTAACAGAATCAACATCAATTTATGCCTTTTTTATATAATAAATAAATGTTACCGGCTTTGGGGTGGCTCCTGAGCCAGTCGCACCCCAACCTTTTATAGCTGATATTACTAGATAGTATAGTTTTGACTTTAATAGTATTAATGTAATATGGCGCCCCCTACTTTCTGCTAAATAAACTAATGATAAGTAACTGATAAAATTAAATTTTAGAATGCTACTGAATACTTATTCGTGCAGCATCAAAAATTGTCACACTTAAAAATATCTACACCGGTGGCCATTATCGGGATGATTTAGATAGATAGATAACATTTTATTGTACGCCAAAAAATTACATAAATATTAACAAAAAAGGAGAAATAGATTTACCACAATTTGTTTTACACAGTATCCAGTACTGTGTACACAACACTGAGTTTAGGAGAGAAGCTCTTTAATTTAATATATTGCGTGTCTGCCGGCATAGGTTTCATTTTACCAACTTCATATGTTATCAAATATGAAATAATTGGAAATTAAGTGCACTGTGTGATTTTATCTCTATTTGATGGAATAGTTCGTGGCATCGTTGGGTTTCTAATTACTAGGTAGATATGGTCAACAATCGTACAAATGCTTTGTTTCAGTTTTTATGAATTTTATTTAAGTAAACGAATACGAGAGCCGTGTAGCTCGCCGTGAGATTGACCAGAAGATGACCAGCTGATCGACCCCGACGAGAACCGTATTGGCGGTCACTAATCAGCTGGTGATCCTCAAGGTACCTCATGGGCTGCCAGTTTATAATGAACTCCATTATTTTGAAGAACAAGGAGGTGATGGCGATAGGCCTGTAGTTGGACGGGTCTGAGTGGTCGCCTTTTTTAGGGATCGGGTGGACCAAAGCTGTCTTCCACGAATTCGGGACTACGCCTTGGGAGTAGGAGTACTTGAAAAGACGCGTTAAAACCGGTGCCAACTCTGGAGCACACGACTTCAGCACAATATGAGGGACTCCATCAGGCGCACTCGACTTGCTGACGTCCAGGAAGAACTCACATCGCGGGATGGTTGGCGGTGTGTTACCCCCGTCATCCAGAGTCGAGTTGGATGCAAAGAGAGAGCCTAACAGATCGGATTCTCCTTTGCGGCATGGGCCAGTGAGTCGTCTTCTCTGTGCAGAGATGGAAGATATGGCTAATAGAAGTTCCCTTGGACAGCCTTGGCAAGAGACCGGAATGCACGGGTTCCCGAAGGAAGGCGAACTAGCTTCTCGCCAATTCTGCCGATGTGCTCAGACCTTGCCTTGGCAATGACTCTTTTGAAGGAGACTGGCTAAAAAACAGGATAATTTCTGGAGGCGGAATTATACTTATTTTTTAGGCCGCTAGTGTTTACATCCCGAGACGTTGATGCGTCTGCCCAGGCGCGGTAGCACTCCTGCTTATAGCGTGATGCTATTTTACAGAAGCGACCAAACCATGGCTGGGATCTGCCTCCGATGGGCACCACAGAGGATGGAATAAAAAGTTCCATACTCTGAAGTACCACATCAGTGACAGAATCAGCAAGAACGCTGGGATCGTCCGGCGAGAAGCAAGCCCGCCCCCAAGGGTAGGATGCAAAAAAAGACCGCATCCCAATCGGCCGACCTATAGAACCAAACACGGCGGCAGCCTGCAGAATTCAACCGCGACGTTAGTGTGAGTGGCACCACACTCCGGACAAGACAATGGTCTGAAGAGCCTAGAGGGCCGGCGACGGAAACCTGATATCCGTCCGGATGAGACGTCAGCAGAAGGTCCGACAGGGAAGGTGCGTGATCCTCCACATATGAAATCCGCGTAGGCGAAGTAACCAGCTGTGTACGACCATGTACACGCATGATCGCTTAAACGTGAACCGAGTCATTCGGCGTGGTGGGCGTTAAAATCGCAAAGAATCACGATCTCTGCGGATGGGATCTGCTTTACCAAGGAATCTGTAGCCATTTGGACGTGGTCGATGAGTCGGTATGTTTCGGCATTACCGCTATGGGACCTATAAAGGCACCCGTAGACGCGGGGATGGTCGTCGCTGTCTACGCGCAGCCTTAGTATGGACAGGACTGTACCTTCAAGACTCCCGAGGCGTCGAAAACAGATGAGACCTCTCTGACGTATACGCAAACTCCAGCCCGGGGCACAAAGGAGTGTTCTAATTTGTACTACTGCAGGGACTATCAAACGTCCGACGGTTTGGAAGAAAGAGAAAGAAACCGGTGTCCGAAGCGAGCACCGATTTCTGCTTTTGCAAATAAAAAAAAATCATTTTTATTATAATATAGAAAACTTCTATAATATACGAATTCGTTTTTCTTTGTTTAAGTTACTGTAGTAGTAGTTAAGTAAAGAGGTGAAAAGTGGTTATGTTAGTGGAGGTCATACTAAAACTTTAGTTTTCATATCGCTCGCAGTGCAAAGTTCAAAACTTTAACAGGAGAATGCTAGTGCAAATTTAAAAATAAAGAATAATGTACTTGTGCTCGAACCATTACACGTGGACCACAGATCATAAAACTTGGACACACGAGACACTGTCGTTTTATCATATTATAAAGCAAAAATAAATGTTTTATATAGAAAATAAATGAAGAATAAAGAATCGACAACCGATGGGGAAGAAAGGTTCTCGAGTGGCAGCCTCGTACCGGCAGGCGAAGTGTAGGGCTTCCCCCACTAGATGGAGTGACGACCTGGTAAGACATGCATGAAGTCGATGGATGCAGGTGGCTCACAACCGTGTTTTGTGGCATTCCTTGGGGGAGGCCTATGTTCAGCAGTGAACTTGTGTAGGGCTGTAATGATGATGATGATAGAAAATATAGTAAAGAATTTATGGACCGCGGTAACTCAGGAGCTAAGCGTTCGACGTAAATTTCACAATACGCTAGTATTAGCAAAAATAAAGTTTCATTAAATACAACCTTATTTCCTACAACACTATAATCTAAATAACCATTTATTTATATTTCATACAGAGCCCAGGGAATAAGCGCTCGCCTATAAATTTCATAGTTCACGACCAAATAGAGTAGGCAGCAGAGCGGTACTTATAAAATTGTTAATTTCAATTTAATTTTTTGATTTAACACGTGTTGGCGTTACAAAAAGTCATCGTAAGGAAACCAGCATGTCAAAGGACATTAATTTGTAGTTCGCTAATACGCATTGAGTCAGCGAGACAGATTCCACGCTGCCTTAAAACCCTCCTTGAAATGAAAGGAGCCCAGTGTCATGGGGCGTATAAATGAAACTGTAGAGAATTTTAATATTTATTTAAATTTATGTTTTGCTGAAGATTTTTATCATTTCAATGGGTATGTGAAGGGGAGATACGTTGCTAAAAAGAAATTTATAGTACAAAAAATAGTCGAAAGCATGAAATCGAATAATGCAAAATTTTCAATACCTCGTTATATTCCTACAGTTTAGCTTTCTGGCAAAATGTGCACTAAAATAACTAAGTTTCAATAGTAAGTTAGTAAAAGTTAAGGTGAGACCGGTCGCTAGGTCGAGAGTATTAGCGTAAAATAATTTGTTGATACAAACTTTGTGCGCGCTGCGAGGCCACCTGTTTCCCATTTAAGTCTAATATAGGAACACCTAGAAAATAGTTTGCTTGCTCTACAAAAGTTTTAGTTTCCAAATAATTGAAGTATTTATGTTTAAAGCATACACCAAGCGAAACATACATAATATATGTTTCGCTTGGTAAGTGCAGCTGGCCGGAGACCCAATTCCCCCCCCCCCTCTAACATGGTAGCGGAATCAAATAAAAAACTACCCCAGAAGGGTACCAGCACCCCTGGTGACGGTGAATCCCTCGCTGAGCATCCACGACCAAGCTATCCTCCCCCCGTAATCCCGCGTATTCTGGGGGGGGGGGGATTCCACTCGCGACTAAAACTGCTCGGGGCAAGCGGAGCAATAAGACCAAGGCGACCCCTGTCACGCTATCCGTGAATTTTTGCAACATCAGGGGACTTCATTCCAACATTAACGCTGTCCACTACCTAGGTGTCCTCTGAATGTCCTCTGAATCTGAATACGCTGGATTACGGGGAGAGGATAGCTTGGTCGTGGATGCTCAGCGAGGGATTCACCGTCACCAGGGGTGCTGGTACCCTTCTGGGGTAGTTTTTTATTTGATTCCGCTACCATGTTAAAGGGGGGGGGAATTGGGTCTCCGGCCACCTGCACTTACCAAGCCAAACGCAGAGGTAAACCTCTACTTCACGCTGGTATTATGTGAGGTCGTGGTACCACCTCGGTTCGAGCCGGCCCATCCGCGCGACAGCAAATGCTGCGACGTGGCTCTACCACTGTTAAAAAGTGTTGTAGTTGTTATTAAAAAGATTCTGCTGCCCATCTCCTGGTTGTTTCCCTCTCTCGCCTCTTACGACGGGAGGATAATATCGGATAGTGGCTATTCTTACACCGCCACTACACGGACTATTTTATTTTAAATGGAGTTGGCCACGTGGTGCAAGTATCGTGATTAAAACATTTTTTGCACAACTATAACATTCTAAAAAAATGATGACACATGTTTTTACACTCAATATTTGTGAAAAACCGATAACTAAAAGAACTCCCGGATAAGAATGCAGCAAATGTGAAAAGATGCACTTTACCAAGCTTTCAGCTAAACAGATCGCAGCATTACGTAACGCAGTCTGGAATGGAACTGCAAGGATTGACAGTAGATCGTATATTATCCCAGATGATTGATAATATTATTCCAAATAAACGTACATAACATATGCTATATATGCTATATATAAAGTATTTTTTCCAATGGACTTTTAATACAAAAAAGTAATATCCGAGCCACTAAGCAAACACAACCCGTGTTCGCTTAATTACAAAGGCTATCGAACAACGGGTAAACAAATCTGTTAGTTCGCCCTACACTAAGAAATTTACTGTGGAAGCGTGCACTAGAGATTTTAATTTAAGAATTTGTTATATTAAATATTACAACTATTAGAAAAAGAGTTTCTATTTTTTTTTAAACATTACCTCCACACTAGGATTTTCTCCTGTATCGTGGAGGCAGTTTACATACATAAATTTCACAAGGACAAACATCCAGACCCGGAACAATTATTTGCAGGCCATACAAATACTTGTTCCGTGCGGGATTCGAACCCGCGGCCCTTAGCGCAGCAACTCATTGCTAAGCAACTGCGCCACGGAGCCGTCAAATCTGTTTATCTTTCTGTTTAGAAAGTGTTCACGACATACTTTATCGATTACTTTGTCATTACCATCCACATTATAGCTCAATACAAAGCAACTACTGAACATAGCCTAACATACAATGTCTCACTACATATTTCAACACACTTTATCTATGGGGAGTGGTCATTACCGTTATCGTTACAGCCTATTAAAGTCCACTGCTGAACATAGATCTCCTCCTTAAATTGCCTGCCTGTTATTAGGAAGACGCTGCTGCCCATCTCCTGATTTATTTCCCTCTGTCGCCTCTTACAACACCCACGGGCACGGGGTGATATGGGATAGTGGTAGGGTAGTGGTCATTAGTACAAGCCTATATTCGTATATCTATTCCATCTCGTAGGTTAGCAGTTCTTTGAATTAAATATCCAGACTATTGCCAATTCAAGTTAGATATCCGTTAGACTATGTTGTCTTTTTATTTGTTGCGGATACACTCGTAACGGTTTTTGTCACTTAGAGACAGTGCACAGCCATCTCCCATAACTCACTGAATGACCTTGAGCTTCCTCTTATAGACAGCGGTAATTGAACACGTCTCGGTTTCAAAAGACATCACGGACTGTATACTTTTAAAATTCAAAAGTGTACTAGACGACCTATGTCGCAATTTACCGAATGCTTCCCAGCTAGATTAGCAGTTAGATAAGTGGTTGACTTTTAGGTCTAAGTTGTATTTAGCTAAGGTTACAGCGATTATCCAGTCGACAAATTTAAGATAAGTGATGTACTTTATTTTCATAGAATAAGGGTGACAAACGAGCACATAGCCCACCTGACAGTAAGTGTATGCTATGGCCATCTACATTTATCCTCGATTAAGAATCAAAACGCAGATGCGTTGTTACCCCTTTTTTTATAGAATAAGGGTGACAAACGAGCACACAGTCCACCTGATGGTAAGTGGATGCCGAGGCCCATAGACATCTACATTTATCCTCGATTAAGAATCAAAATGCAGATGCGTTTTCACCCCTGGGGACTAAGATGGAGTGCCTCGTCTCCAGTAAAATGGGTCTCCGGTTCTCTACACTCACCATACGAAACACAACAGCATTAAGGCTATTTTACGCTGGTATTCTGTGAGAGCATGGTCCTACCCCGGTCGAGCCGACCCATTCGTGCTACAACCATAAAATAGCTGCAGCATGGCTCTACCATGTAAAAAACACCCCTGCTGACACAACTTCTTTACCAGTAAAAAGGGTCTCCGCTTCTCTACACCCACCATACGAAACACAACAGCATTATTCTGCTATTTCACACTACAATGAGCATTATAGCTCTTACTTTCCATGAAACTTCTCACTTTCACTCAAATCTTAAGTAAGTACTTCGGAAATGACAATGCCATAGTTGATTTAAAAAATTTATCAGTTGATATTTTACAGCAAACAAATGTTTCTCAAAGACTTTGGAGCCTTGTTTCCACGCAGTCGCTTCTGCAATACGTCTTGCAATAAATTTAAAGATTTAAAAAAGTCTAGCTAAGAAATAGTGTATCGAAAAATTAAAGCACTGACTTCACAAGCTATTATGTGGAAATAGTTTTATTCTTTTTCGTTTTTGAGTTCGGTTTTTACATTTTATTAAACACTAGCGATCCGCCCCGGCTTCGCACGGTTGATTTTGGATCTCGACAACAATACCACCTACCGGGTTCAAGTGTGAATCTAAACCATTCTCTAATCAACTTAATCACACACACAAAATTTCGTCAAAATCGGTCCAGCGTTTACGAGGAGTACAGTAACACGGACAGAAGAATTAGATAATATATAATATGCATGTGTTATAAATATAAACCGTTCTCTTAAATAATTTTGTCTATTGATGAAAATTGCATCAAAATCATTCAGTAGTTTAAAAGACCTAAGCGTACAGACGGCGGGAAGTGACTTTGTTTTATACTATGTAGAGATCTAATATTTTTACCCTTTCGAATGGACTAAGCGATATTACAAGCTCAAGGTAACATCTAGAATATCGTCTAAATAGTTATAATAAAAACTTCATTACTTATTTTTCCACACTTGAAAAATTTAATTTTTCTAGGTGAACCGATTTTGATGATTCCTTTTTTATTTGAAAGCTGGTGCCTCTCATGAGAAGCACCTGTAAATTTGTTCAAGGTCTGATCAGTAGTTTTTGAGTTATCCTTAACAAATTACATTGATGTCGGTTGTACAAAATTTTAAATTTTACCACTTGTATACCTAATATTTAAAGGCATATGTATGCTTTAAACATAAATACTTCAATTATTTGAAAACTAAAACTTTTGTAGAGCAAGCAAACTATTTTCTAGGTGTTCCTATATTAGACTTAAATGGGAAACAGGTGGCCTCGCAGCGCGCACAAAGTTTGTATCAACAAATTACTTTACGCTAATACTCTCGACCTAGCGACCGGTCTCACCTTAACTTTTACTAACTTACTATTGAAACTTAGTTATTTTAGTGCACATTTTGCCAGAAAGCTAAACTGTAGGAATATAACGAGGTATTGAAAATTTTGCATTATTCGGTTTGATGCTTTCGACTATTTTTTGTACTATAAATTTCATTTCAGCAACGTATCTCCCCTTCACATACCCATTGAAATGATAAAAATCTTCAGCAAAACAGATATTAAAATATTAAAATTCTGTATAGTTTCATTTATACGCCCCATGACACTGGGCTCCTTTCATTTCAAGGAGGGTTTTAAGGCAGCGTGGAATCTGTCGCGCTGACTCAATGCGTATTAGCGAACTACAAATTAATGTCCTTAGACATGCTGGTTTCCTTACGATGATTTTTTGTAACGCCAACACGTGTTAAATTAAAAATTTAAATTGAAATAACAATTTTATAAGTACCGCTGTGCTGCCTACTCTATTTGGTCGTGAATTATGAAATTTATAGGCGAGCGCTTATTCCCTGGGCTCTGTATTAAATATAAATAAATGGTTATTTAGATTATAGTGTTGTAGGAAATAAGGTTGTATTGAATGAAAATGTATTTTTGCTAATACTAGCGTATTGTGAAATTTACGTCGAACGCTTAGCTCCTGAGTTACCGCGGTCCATAAATTCTTTACTATATTTTCTATCATCATCATCATCATCATTATAGCCCTACACAAGTTCACTGCTGAACATAGGCCTCCCCCAAGGAATGCCACAAAACACGGTTATAAGCCACCTGCATCCATCGACTTCATGCATGTCTTACCAGGTCATCACTCCATCTAGTGGGGGGACGCCCTACACTTCGCCTGCCGGTACGAGGCTGCCACTCGAGAACCTTTCTTCCCCATCGGTTGTCGATTCTTTATTCTTTATTTATTTTCTATATATAACATTTATTTTTGCTTTATAATATGATAAAACGACAGTGTCTCGTGTGTCCAAGTTTTATGATCTGTGGTCCACGTGTAATGGTTCGAGCACAAGTACATTATTCTTCATTTTTAAATTTGCACTAGCATTCTCCTGTTAAAGTTTTGAACTTTGCACTGCGAGCGATATGAAAACTAAAGTTTTAGTATGACCTCCACTAACATAACCACTTTTCACCTCTTTACTTAACTACTACTACAGTAACTTAAACAAAGAAAAACGAATTCGTATATTATAGAAGTTTACTATATTATAATAAAAATGATTTTTTTTTAATTGTAAGAGCAGAAATCGGTGCTCGCTTCGGACGCCGGTTTCTTTCTCTTTCTTCCAAACCGTCGGCCGTTTGATAGTCACTGTCGAGGACTTTCGTCTGGTGGGTTTTTTTTATTTATTTAACTTATTTATATTAAATAATACATAAACTTCTAAAATCAATAAATTCAAGAGTACGACGAATAGATTAAGATAATGTCTCTCTTCGATACATTGTTATGATGAGTAGACAGAAAAGTAAACAACCTTAATTTAAAAATTTCATCAGTTAAACGCCATACGAAGAAAACGCTTAAATAAACTCGGTTTGCTCAAGTAGAAATCGTCTTATTTAAACCTCTACAAGACTCCCTTGTAATTTTGGTAGATTTTATCACTTTTATCTTGTCAAACAAAGTAAAAATGCTAAAATCTACTAAGAACAATGAAAGGGCACGCAGATTAAAATTTTGAGATACTTAATACGGTAAATGATAAAAAATCTACCAAAAATACAAGAGAGGCGCGTGCAGTTTTAAATTAGGCGATCTCTACATAACTCAAAATACAAACCATTTTAAAATAATAATTATAACTTTTAACAAAAAGTAAAAACCGACTTCAAATTGTAAAAAAAGAAGTTATTTATTTGCTACCCTTATGGGTGGATTTTTTCTCCAAATTTATATGGGACCACCCTTGAAGTATAACCTATTTAATAAAAAAAGAATCATTAAAATCAGTTCACAATCTGCGAAGATATCGCGTAATATACGAGTACATACAAAAAGAACATTCACTCGAATTGAGAACCTCCTCCTTTTTGAAGTCGGTTAAAAAGTAGTTTATTATTAGCCTCTAGCTTAAACTAGTCGTTTCAATAAAGAATTCCCGAGGAAAATATGCGAAGTTTCATAACGCAAAACTCAAACCGTCTTATTACAAAAAGTAATATCTATGCAATTATTAAAAAAAAAATTACGATGGGATGACCTGATAATATTTAAAATATTCAGTTAGCAAAACAAAATAAAACACAAAGAACATTTGTTGTTATATAATTAATCATTTAGCACTCCTTATTTAAAATGTACTTACCATGTGCGTCAATAACGACCTTACGGCCTTAAGTGCGGGTGTAATGCCTCAATTCTTGGATATTTAAGTAAAAAAATCACAATAACTGTTCATTTATTCCGCAAAGAAAAATACAGGGTGGCAGAAGATGATTTAATAAATGTTTTTATTGAACAAAATTGTATTTTTGTCAACCCCTTATTAAAAAAAAAATCCCCAAATAGTACCTATCTTTGTCATATTTTGCAAAATTTCTCCAAAACGGCACAAGCTCTTTAAATAGTTTTTACACTAAAAAAAAGGTGTTAATATTTTTAATTGAGAGTTTTATTTTTATTACCCGTTTTACTCGAGAAAATATCATTTTTCTCCGAAATTGAATATATTTGCGCGAGTGTGCCTGCTCCGTCGCCCTGTAATCACCCGCGAGCTCTGTCGCAGTCCGTTTTCAGATTCGGACATCGTCGAGGGTGGACCGCGCGTCGGTGTTGGAGCGCGTCGGTGTTGGCGCGAAAACTCTTAAAAAACGTCGGTGTTGGAGCGAGTTTTTTAAGAGTTTATACTCAATTATAAATATTTTTATGAATAAAAATACTTAATTTAGTTAATATCTGTACATTGGTAACTGTAAATATTGTTTTCTAAATTAATTAATTTTTAAAGTGTCCAAAGAAGAAGTTTTCGCGGCGACGTTGATTACTGAAATTGAAAAATGCATTTTTATATAATTTAGATGTGGAACGACCAACATGCTCTCGTTACTTAGATTTCGATAGTTTTTAATACCTATGTAATTTTACTGTTGCATAATTTTATTAAGTAGGTGATACTGAATTTTATAATTATGTATTACAATAAAACGCTGTTTTTATGAGTATGACTTCTATTAAGAACATTATTGGGGAGGGAAATCTAGATCCCGATACTTATATTTAGGTACACTATTATAAAATTAAATCAAACAATTTAAATAAAATAAAAGTGGTGCTTCCCTAAGTGCATAAAGAAAAATAAAGAAATTCTTGTGTTTATGTTTTCTTTAAATGTTAGACAAACCATCATCTGAAAAATATAAAACTTATAAATTGGAGAGAAGTAAAATTAGCATCATCATAAAAATACCTGAAAAAGCACCCCACGCGGTTATCTACAAACGTGTGTTTTTCTTAGTTATTTTTAAACTATTATTTTCTGTACAGAACCCGGCAAAGTGTTGCTCAAGGCACTATGAATAAAGCAGCTGATAAAAATGTTAGACCCATAACTGTTAACAAAAATTGTTATTGTAAATGGTCTTATAGAAGAAACTATCCCGCCGTGTCAGGCGCAGGAGCTATTATTAGAAGGAGAAGAGGTAAAATTTTGTTTTAGAGATTGTTTTGTCTGCAATTATGCATAAAATAAAAAATAACTTCAGCCAAAGAGCACAACTGGTATTGAAAAAGAATTAATTTTACCAGGTTTCAAAAATCAATCAAAATTCAAAAAATCAAAAATAATAAAATCAAAAAATGTAGATCTGTATGTCTATACATACATACGAGTATATTGCTTTTTAGCCGCTTAGTAACTGACGGTTACTCAGTACCTATATATAATCATATAACATCCTGCAGTCACGCCAAAAATAAGAGGAGAGTATCACTGTACAAAACGTAATAATTCATTGCAAAAATTTTGTGATAAAATAAAAAATTAAATTACAAACTTATCCAAGATACCCAATACGTTACAGAAAAAAATATAACAATTAATAAACTAATGAGTTTGTGTCAGTTTTTAAAAAGGTTACAAGATATAACAAAAAGTCACAAAAATGAATGTCAAAAAAGTTCAGGATCTGATTGACGATATAGAGCTGACAATTAATCATGCTTTTGGAAACCACGCCAGTTGTAAACAAAACTTATGTGAAAAGTGGCGTAGACAAGAGAATAAAGAACAGACAAAATATTTGTTTTCAAATTTATGCCTAGTTTTAAGTAGAAGGCCATAGAATTATTAAGTATAGAATACTAGTACGCGCACCGAAAGTGAAGCAAGTAAAACTAACGCGAAACCGCGTAAGTTCACTCAGCGATGCGTCAGCGCGCAACGTCACGTCTTACGGAGAAGAGCTCGCGAAAAATTGTAAAAATGTCCGTTTGTATTGTAAAATATTGACACAACAGTGATGATAAACATAAAAAAAGTGATGGTATTACATTTCACAGGTAAGTTCATGTATTTAATTCATTATTAGTACGTAAATCTAAAAAAATACATACCTAAGCTAACATAATACAAATGTTGCTAGTTGTGGGGAAAAAAATCACAATTTTCTTTTAAAAATATTTATTTTCTATTTGTGTTTAAAACGTTTAATCGCAACGCTCTGTGTAAAACTCAAATGTTTATATGTAGATACCTACTTCTCTAAGTATTAACATAATATTAACAATGGGTGCCTATTTAAAACTAATACGGAGTGATCAGCTGATCGCGATCCGTCGACGCCATTTTAACGCAACTATTATAGCAACTAAATTTATTTTTATTGCTTTGTTCATTGACTAAGTCGACGTTTTAGAGTATAGAATAAAAACTTTTTTTATTTACTACATCAAGAGATTATTAATAAGAACGCCTTTACTAAGCAGATGTCACTTTACACCCAAACATAGTCTATTTTTAACCGACTCCCAAAAAGGAGAGGTTATCAATTATGTATGTACGCTGATTTCTAAGACGATTCTAGATCAATTCGTATATACATGCTGTAATTTTAGTGGTTGTTTTCCCGTATTCCTGACTCAATGCAAATTATAATTATAAAATGTTTGGTATATAATGACAATATTGATAATTATTTAAAATTAAAAAATAATCTTAACAATTATTAAAAAAATCTTTTAAATCATAAAATCATTCAATTTTAATCAATTATACAAATATTTTTATATAATCTTTCGCTTAATAATTTAAATTCTTTAGGTATTTTATTAAATATTTTTACACATACTCGTATTAAGACAATTTTGTTATATTTAACGAGCCTAGGAATGACATCTAGGACAAGTTGGTCAGGGTCATGTCGATTTCGAGGATGTATATCACTTGCTTTAACAAATAATGACTTATTTTTAATAAATATTCAGAGCTAAATAAATTCTTACGCGTAGTAATACGGCATAAGCTAGCCTGCGTCCAACCTACTCGCGAGATATTGCTATTCGTTTGAGGTCGCATTCGAGTTTTGTTTTCTCTATTGTAAATCTGCCATTTTGCATCCTAATAATTTTATATTAATAAATCTATTGTACTACCAAGACAAAATCATTTGACTTCGGGAAAACAACCATTAAAATTTCAGCGTGTATATGGGATCAATCTGTGTGTATCCTTTCAAATAAAAAAAATCTAAATCGGTTTAGAAATAACAGAATTCTGAGGTAAAAGCATTAAAGAAATACACCGAATTGAGAACCTTCTCCTTTTTTGAAGTCGGTTAAAATTAAACATTACACGATGTGCTTATTGTATTCGAGCAAATTAATTGTGTTTAATAATATTCTTAAATTTTATTACGTCTGCATTTTTGTACCATTAAAATATGTATAATAAAGTTATATTAGTACCATCATTATCATGTTTATTTTATTCCATTTATTATTCTCATAAAATACGTCTTCTTACGCAATACGTAATCCTTATTATATCGATTATTTAAAATTAATCAATAAAATAGTGATTTTCACAATTTGATTGCAAACGCCAGAAACTGGTATCACTGAATGGCGTGTATGTGTGCATGTGACGAGCGTAGGCACATTCGACTCGCGCCCACTAACATAATGACCTTGCTTCACTTTAACGCTCGTGTTTTGTACTAGACTGCGCTTCTATACGTAATAATTCTATGTAGAAGGCCAAATACACCATGTGCCAATTTAATTAAATATATTTTATATAAAGTGATCTTGACTACGTTTCATCAATTCACCATTGATAAAAATGAGAACAGCAATTTTACAAGTGTTTACAACAAACACTATCAGTTGAACCTTGCAGCTTGTTCATTATTTTTATTATAATTACCCATAAATGTATATATTATTAATAAATCATTCCCATAATATTTTGTATTATTTTTTATTTTGCTCTATCTGAAACGTTCTAAACTCTATAGAAAATGTGGCGTATGAAATGACTGACAACCACTAGAACATTTTATCTAGGTACAAAGATGTTTTACGTTTTCGTGGCCTCCACATGATATTTTTGTCAGCATTAGGTAAACTTCTGTATCTGAAACGAATATGAATATTGCATATGTATACGATACAAAAGTAAAGTAACAGGCTATGTAAGTTCCTCTGCTGGGCACAGGCCTGCTCTTACTTCTGAGAGGGTTTTCAGGGCAAGGAAAAGTCCGCCGCGCTGCCCCAATGCGTGTTGACGAACTTCACATGTCTTCAAATTTTTTTTTTCTTATTCCTCAGACATATGCAGGTTTTTTCGCGATGTTTTCCTTCACCGCCGAGCACGTGCTAAATCAGCACTTAAAATTGCAATTAAAAATTTCATTGGTGCTGCCGGGGATCAAACCCGGGTGAAATTCACAGCTAGCGCTTAGACCCAGAGCTACTGATACGACACAAAATAAATACGATTCAACGAATATAATAAAAACACTTACGTACTTAAAACTTAAACACTTGATAGCTCGTGATGCCTACCGGACCACATCTAGCTACAGCACCACATCGTGCAATGTAATTGAAGATGCTTAACCGCGACATAAGTCTCAGTGACGCGCAAGCGAATAGGTAGTATATCACTTATATACTTGTCACCTCTGCAGTCTATTAATCTTTGCACTTTTCTAAGTAATACAGAACGTAGTCGCTAGACGGTGTTGACGCCGGCTAAAATCTCTGCGATTGCCGTTTCGTAAAGGTCATTCAGGCTTCTTAAAGCCTTAAGGGCAGAGATTGGGTAATATCGGACACTATCTGGATGATGGAAATTAAAGAACAACTATTATTAAAGGGTAAATTTAATATTTTGTTAATCGTAAGTATACCTTTTTTTCGCATAGAAAAGTAGACAATTCCCAAGAGCTCGCAAAATATAATAGGCTGATTTTCTAAGTGATAGGTGAAGTAATGTATCACCGCCAATTATTTACAACTGACTGTGAAGAAACTGGAGCAAATTGCAGCAAAGCCTTGTCATGTTTCATGTTGTTGTGTTTTATACGTGGTAGAGCCATGCTGTAGCTATATTACTAGTAGATATAGTTGTAGCACGAATGGGTCGGCTCGACCGGGGAAGGACCACGCTCTCACAGAATACCAGCGTAAAATAGCAGCTTAACACTGCTGTGTTTCGTATGGTGAGTGTAGAGAACCGGAGACCCATTTTACTGGAAAAGAGGCATTCCATCTTAGTCCTCACCGGCGACAACGCATCTGCATTTTGATTCTTTATTGAGGATAGATGTAGATGTCTATGGGTCACGGCAACCACTTACCATCAGGTGGACTGTGTGCTCGTTTGTCTCCCTATCCTATAAAAAAAATGTAATTCACAGTTTTTTTTTCAGTGTTCGGGACGCAGCTGGTCGGCGTAGACTTCGGTGATGATAGTTTTTTTTCGGGAAGTTGCTCCCAGAAGAGCATGCTTGCTAGTCCCTCCGGCTTCGACTGAATTAAAGATTCCTCACCACGCGGAATCCGAAGGGCGTGCCGCATTCCCATTCATAACGCGTGCAGTCCACGACATTTTTTTCATTTGTTATGTTTAAAAAGTTACACTTTTGGATAAGGATTTTCATACATAAATTGCCCAGGAACAAATATTTGGATATATATGCCATGCAAATATTTGTTCCGGGATTCGAACCTGCGGTCCTCGGCACCACAACTCAACGTTAAGCACTGAGCCATGGAGCCGTCAACATGTTAAGGTTCCATGATCATCTCCTAATCCCCTAAGCGTAGATTTCTTTGCAAACTTTATATTTCACTTAACAGATATTATAGAATGAGTTATATATTCTACAAGATATAGTTTTTAATTTCTATTTTGCGATTTTGTAATTATTATTCAATAACTACAAAAATTTTATATTATTCATTTCAACGAATAGATTTTGTTTAATTCAATGGTTTTTCATACTGTAAATAGCATTTGGCATCGTAGTTGAGGTTTAAAAAGGATTAAAAATTATTACTTAGGTAGTTTTAAAATAATTTGAATAAAAATAACAAAAGAAAAAACTGCTCAAACTAGATATTATATTTAGATGGAATCTATGGCATATTTATTAAATTGGTACATAATTAACACAGATTAAATATTCCATACAATAAAACGATGAATAATAATCAGACTCAAGACTACTAATTTGAGTTAGAGTCACGCGTGCTGCTAACTAATCTAATTAAAAAAGTCTGCTCGCGTCTCCTTTTTAATCAGTTCCAGTGCGATATCTCCTTTGGGAGGAAATTGTCTGATGGGTGAGAATTGAAGAAGATGCCGGAAGCTTGTTTTATTAAAAATATAATAGGAAATTATACATATAAGTATGTTTCAATGCTTTTTCTATATAAAACTAAAAAGCTTATTGGCCTTGTGTCTCCTGCGACCTATATATAGTTTCGACTAAAAATAACGGAAAGATTACCCAAAAATTAGTTTCTCAAAGAATATTCGTTCTGCTAAGAGCCGCTGGTAGCTCAGAAAATAAACACTCGACTCATTTTTTATGTGACGTACACGAAACGACGTGACGAAAGTGAGGTATAATATTTGAGATTTCATAGCGGGGAAGTTAATTTGTTCGGAAAATGTAAAAGTTATTGTTTCTTTCTGTACTATTAGCTATATTTTATATTAATAACATTAAAAATAAATAAACCAAACTACAGATATTCATAAAAGTAGAATTTTTTTTAAAAAAGTTAAAAATGTGCAAAAAATTAAAGAGCAAACCACTGACGCATTGTTTTGTGTATTAATTTAATACTCTAGAAACTGATAAACTTTTATTAAAAAACAACTTCTCAATTAAATTACATTGTGTAACAAAAAACTTTACCTCCGTGTCAACTAGCGACATCTGGTGAGCAGAAAATTATTAGCCCTCATTGACAAGGTTGGAGGACGCACGTTCTCCAACCTTGATGTACTTTCGGGTAAGTTGAAGTCGGGTGAGCTTAATACTTTGTTTTATTTGTTGAATTTTGATTCTAATATACTTTTTCTTCTAGAAATATGAGTTCATCGCGAAGAAAATGCAAATATAATGCCGATGTATTTTGTTATATTTGTGGTGTTTATATGATAACCAACAAGATACGAAGTATCACAGACCTCGTTAAGGAATTTTGTACTGAATATTTCGGATCACATATTGAATAATTTAAAATTAAAAATTTTGTACAACCGACTTCAATATAAATTATTAAGAATAACTCAAAAACTATTGGTCAGACCTTGATCAAGTTTATATCGGACCACATGTGAAGCACCAGCTTACAAATAAAAAAAGAATCATCGAAATCGGTTCACTCAGAAAGAAGTTATGAGGTAACACACATAAAAAAAACATACAGTCGAACTGAGTAACTCCTCCTGTTTGAAGTCGGTAGAAAACTAGATAAGCCATGGGTTCCTCGTAAGGACCGTAAATCTTGTGTCGAGTCTGCGTTTGTGGAAGAAAGGAGAACGTAACGGGTTAAACTTTGGTATCCATATGATCTGAATGGAGCCCAAGAATCATTTTGATGATTGCTACTTTTGCGTAGTAGACATTAAAAGTTTCAATCGAAATAAAACGTGGCAATATCCATATTTACAGTCTACAAGATGTCCTGCCTTGCACAGTGAAGATCTTCCTCGATCTATTTATGCTTCAAATGTAGTTCGTATATCCTCGGAAATTATGATGTTGCCTAATTCACAACATTCAGTGGAAACAGTCTAAGTGGAAGTAAATATGAAGGTGGAACCTTGCACCACAGTTGTTTTCTCAAAATGAGCTTAACGATTTAATACGAGATCTGAAATTATCAAAACAAGCATCAGAACTGTTGGCTTCAAGACTGAAAGAAATGAACTTATTGAGGCCAAATATCACTATAACAGCATATAGAACACGAGAAAGTGAGATATTGTAAACCATATTTTAGTGAAAATAAAGAACTTGTTTACTGTAATAATATCTCAAAGTTACTTCTAGACATGGGTTTAAAGGAATACAAATTTACTCATTGGCGGCTCTTCATTGATAGCTGCAAAAAAAGTTTGAATGTGTTTTACTGCACAATGGAAATAGATTTGCATCAATACCAATTTCCCATTTAATGAAACTCAAAGAAGAATATCAGAATATTAAATTGGTTCTACAAAATATTAATTACAATGAACATAATGGCCGGTTTGTGTTTATGATATATGTTTATTTAAAAATGGTTATCTTTTTACTTGGTCAGCAAAGTGGATACATTTGTATGAGTAGATTTTTATGTGGGATAGTAGAGCGATGCAAGTTCACTGGGTACAGATGTGTGGCCCTCTAGAGAATCCTTAATTGTTGGTAAAGCCAATATAATAAATGAGCCATTGTTAAGTAGAGAAAAGATCATACTTCCGCCACTACATAACAAATTAGGTATAATGAAGCAATACGTCAAAGCATTGCACAAGGAAGGAGAATCCTTTAAATACATTTGTAAGACATTTCCTAAGCTGAGTATGGAAAAGTTGAAAACTGAAATATTTGATGGCCCTCAAATCCGGAAATTTATGAAAGATTCAAACTTTATAAAATTTATGACTAATTCTGAAAGTGAAGCTTGGAGAAGTTTTGTGTTGGTGGTAGAAAATTTTCTAGAAAACTATAAAGCACAAAATTATAGGGAAATTGTGCAAAAGATGTTGGAAAGCTTTAAAATTTTAGGAGCAAATATGAGCATAAAGTTACACTTTCTCCACAGTCATCTGTATATATTTCCTGAGAATCTGGGAAATTATAGTAAGGAACAAGGAGTGCTTCCACCAGGATCTAAAAGTGATGGCAGAAAGGTAAGGTAGATGGGATCGTCACATAATGACAGATTACTGCTGGTCTTTAAAAAAGATTGTCCCCTAAAAATAAAACAAAAAAGCTACTAAAAGGCGTTTTTCTAAAGTTTAAATAAGTTTTATGATTTTCTTCTTCTTTTAAACTTTTATTTATATTTATTAACAAAACCATTAATAATAGTTTTCAATAAAAAAAAATATTTATGTATTTCTCATTTTTACAGATTTTCAAAAAAATATGAAAATGAAGGTTAAAAAAACCAGAGCCAATCTTCCAAAACCATCCATAGTTTCGCGAATTGTTGGTATAGAGGTACTCGAAACCACTCTTACATCAAGGGCAACAAAACCACTGTTGACCAGTGTTATTTTTAAGTTTGTTAAGTTTTCGAAGTTAAGTTCGAAGGTGGTTAAAGAATCTACCACTTTTGGCCGAGAATGAAAAAGGGAAGATCTCCCGCCGGGCAAGGTTCTGCCCGGGGAGCGGCCAACGCTCCGAGTGGTGGTTCGGAGCTATTCTTTATATACTGTTTTTAATTCGGAACTTTGATAGCGCGATTTAGGCTTCGATGTATTTCGCTTGTGGCGCGACGACAGCGCCGCCACAACTTAATTTTATCGCCAGCAGGGCTAGCATGGCATGAGACATTTTGTCCCTGGGGAAAGGACAAAATGTTAATCCTTCACCTAGTTTTATCCACCCTTCGAGCATGGGCACACCGGTGGATATAATATCCACTGTAGATAAAATGGGAGATAGACTTATCCCCGCAATAATTGCCATTATAAGAAAATTCAAAATACTTTAAAATTGACATCATCCAAGTCACAAATTCATTATTTTTTATCGGTGCTCGTGATTTCGACACTCACATAAAAGTTTTCGTCACAAACTAATAACAATATTTTTATCTTTCATTTGGACCCATGCTACGCACGGGGCTATATGTCTACTCGGTATGTCAAACGGTGATATACTTCTCCTTTCCGCCGCTGCCGTGCTTTGGCATAAGGACAAGATAATTTTATCTCTTGTCAGTGGATATAATCGGGGATAAACTTTTTGCCCCAATCCATGCTAGCCGTGCTGGGTGTTGTAAAAGGTATCTATGGGAAATGCCAAAATAAATCAAAATCACCTCTAATATAAAGAAGGTAAGACTCATTTATTGCCTAGCAGTCTGTCTGGATAATTACCACCATCTTACCTATTGTAGTGCCTGCACTGCTGTGTTCCGGTTTGAAGGGTATATAAAGCCAATATAATTATAGACTGTGAGGCATTACATCTTAGTCCTCAGAGTAGACAACACGTATGCATCCTTCTTTCTTAAAAATTTGTTGCAGGTTTCTATGGATTACAGTAGTCAATTATCATCAGGTGGACTGCAAGTTTATTTGTCACTCAACTCTATATATAAAATACATTGCACTTGCAGTTCGGTAGTCTCGCAATACCTTGTAAATGGCTGGACCGAATTTGAGGAAATTTTTTGTGTGTGTTTGAATGGGTCTCTGGATGTTTTAGATTCACAATTGGACCCGGTAGGTGGCACTGTTGTTGAGATCCAGAAATCACCTGTATGAAGCCAGGGCGGATCGCTAGTGTTTTATAAAAAAAAACAATATCACCATCACTATGAACAAGATGTAATACACAGAACCGCGACGGAGATCACCGTTAAAGGTGCCAGACATTTGATACTGCTATCAACAATAAGCCTGCCATTCGTGTCTATTGAGGCCTAGGTCCAGCAGTGAATAGTTATGAGCTGAGAAAGGGAAGTTTTTCAATTTTAATGCCAAAGAAATTACTTTGAATTGGTTTTAAACCTATTTATGGTGGTAGAGCTACGCAGAGCTGCAAATAGCAGGTTAATGTTGCTGTGTTTTGTATGGTGAGTGTAGAGAGCCGGAGATCCTTTTCACTGGAAACGAAGCATTCGAGGCATCTAAGTCCTCAGGTGTGACAACGCATCCACATTTTGATTCTTAATTGAGGATAGATGTTGATATCCATAGAATACTATGTACTTGTATGTCACCTTTATTATATATTCCTTTATTATATTATTATATACACCTTATTTATATATACCTTTATTATACTTTATTAGATACCTTTATTATATTTAATAAATAAATAAATGTAAAAAATAACTTGACGTATCATGTAGTCATGATACAGTAAAACACACTTTTTATAAAATACAAAAATAATTAAAATTTTATTTCGTTTGTTTTGTGTGCATCTTGTATGACTTGTTGTCTGATGTGATATAATAATATAATTTATTTAGTTCCAAATACCTAAATTAACATAATACACAAAATAATTTAGGAACTAAAATGGCGTCTACTCAGCACAAATGTTATAAAAACCACATAACGGTAACTACTATAACGCTGATTTTTAGCATTTTTCTTGCTATCTAAATTCTTTCTTTTTATTCTATGTTTTTAAATGTTTATTAGATAAGTGAGACTTTTGAGAATAGTAAAACAATTATTGCAAATACAAAAATAATTAAATTATGATTGTTTTTATATTTGTGTAAACTGTGTTTTAAATAAAATTTAGTAAAAAAATAATAAAGGTTTGACTATTTTTATACCTGCAAACACTATTCATACTGATTTAATACTTCAATAATATAAATTAGATACATAGGTAAATTGTAAAATAATATACAATGAGAGCATTAAACGCACATAAACACGAAAGAACAAAAAGCAAAATTTCTATAGTCAAGAGAGTGTTACACGAAAGAAAAATTTTCATTTCTCAAGTGCTCAACCACTTATACTTAATGGCTTTCCTATCATGATCCGTAAAGCGAAGCGGATGTCAGCACTGTAAGACGTTCGTGACTTAATTAAAGGGAACAAAAATAAAGCTACATTTAAAATAAAGCCGATCGTGTATAATATGTTTATTTGTATATAATTTATATAGAAGTAAGAGTGACAAACGAAGACACAGTCGACGCAATAGTAAACTGGTACTGCGGCACATTGACGTCTAAATCTTTCCTCGATTAAGAATCAAAATGTAGATGCGTTGTCACCCCTGAGGAATAATATAGAATGCCCCGTTAACAGTGAATGTGTTCTCCGGTTCGTGACACTAGCACTATTTCACGCTAATATTCTGTGATAGCGGCCGACCCATTCGTGCTATAACCATAATATTATATCTGTCTGCAGTGTTGCTCTACCATGATAACTGTAATTAACAATTTCATTAGTGCCGGCGGGGATCGCGTATTGTGAATTTTAGCCCTAAGGTACCACATTTTGATGAATACTTTTAAAAAATTACATATCAACATTAAGTTTAAATATATTTCCTACATTTTAAATGAATACATATTTTACTTGTAACCTGTTTGATTTCTAAATAAAATTAAAAAATCGAGTTAATGTATTTATTATCTAAAGACATCAATATAGTAGAAAGAAAAAGAAAAATACTTCCTTATAGTTGCTTATACAAACAGCACAAATGTAAGATGAAACCTTAAACAGATACATAATGCTAAGGTGCATAAGCTACACAGATAAGAAATTAAAATAACTAAAATAAAATTGAAACCATAAAGAACTAAATACTTAGTTTGTTTGTCTAATATTAACCCCATTTTGGCCATTTCTTTGTCATTTTCTTTTCTGACTCTGACTAAAAGTCTTTCGATAGAAACTACTGGTATCATTATAGTGTTTAACCGATGTCTAAGGGTGTTGCCACTTACCACACCAATCGATCGATCGTCGAATCGATGGTGGAATGGACCAGTCGACGTCGATCGATAGTCTCTACTACACCGATTGCTCGATGTTATCGATTGATGCTAGAATGGATTAGTCGACGTCAATCGAGCTGCTTGATTATTCGAAAACCAGCCCCGCTTCACCGATCATTCACTATTGTCCACTTCCGAATACATTCTGAAAGATACTGATGATGAGCCCACAACTACATCGATTAATTATCGATCGACGTCGATCGATGATTGGACAGTGTTTAATCGGCCAGTATCCGTCGATCAGCTAAAGTTACCACACCAATCGATCGACGTCTATCAATGGTATCGATCAACGATCGATCGATTGGTGTCGTAACACCCTAAGTGTATTTTCATATTTCTCCAGTTTAGTTGTTGACTTTTATATACGTGCAGCTAGAGAAATTAATAACTTGACACTTGTCAAATGAATGTTTTGTAACGCATCTATATTATGTTGAAAGGTTTCTATAAAAACTCTACTCACTTGTACTGTCAAAATGTCGAGTCTGCGGCTCGAAGGACCAATGCTTTCATCCAGCATCGGAAAAGTCACTTAGGGACACGGCATGATGCTTAATCTTAATTTGTTTTAGAAATATCAATAATTTAAATATAAATAATATAGGAATGTAAAAATTTATACACACTTAACCTACATGACAATTAAACCTTTCCCCTTTGGTATCGCGAAACGCATAGCGTACGAAATAAAATCGAATTTTTAAAATATTCATTATACATTTAATATCTCTTAAATGCTTAGGTAAACACCTAGCCTAAAGTAAGGGTTCTGAAGCTAAATTAGTGGTTTTTAGAATTTTTGTGTCTGTCTGTCTGTCTGTCTGTGTATTCCGGATTCACGCAAAAACTACTAGACCGTGGATGTTCAGTGAGGAATTCTCTATTACCAGGCGTGCTGGTGCCGTCCTGGGGTAGTCTTTTCTTTTTGAATTCCGCTTCCATATTATGGGGGGGGGGGGGGGTTGGGCCTCCGGCTACCTGCATTAACCAAGCGAAACGCAGAAGCTAAGCTTCTACTTTACGTTGGTATTCTGTGAGGTCGTGGTACTGCCCCGGTTCGAGCCAGCATTTGAACTTTAAAAAAAAGGTTAAGTATTTTCCTTCCTTTAAATGTTAATTTTCTATTATATCTTAGTCATATGCATCCTGCTTATGACTAAGATATAATAGAAACGGGTGTTTTTCAAATAAATATTATATTTATAAATAAAGTTTAAAATATAGTTGTAACCTTGGTAAAATAATTTGAAACTACGCCGATTTAGTTATCAAAACAGCGCCATCTATCATCAAATGGAAAAAGTGGTATATTTTGCTTTCAGCTACTAATAAATTAAATAATATAAATAATCTACACTTATATGTTTAAATAATTAGATTATTTAAATTATTTAAAAATGCTAACGTTTACTTTTTAGTATTTTTGTTGTTTTATTATAAAAGTGTAATAATTTCAATGGATAATAGTGACGTCTATCAAAAATATATATGTAAAGTGATTAAAACTGGTCTATCTGATTTTTATATATGTCGTGGCCAGATCGTAGAATTGATTATATTGTTAAGTATATTATTAAGTAGTCTATCATTTCGTGAAATCGTATGGTCATTTCATAGTATTTAACCCTGTTGGTCACCATGTCATGATATAGCTTTACCAAATCAATGAATAGAAATCGTTTAAAGATATTAATAACTAAACACAACGTTGCTATTTCGTGATATGGTCATATGGCGATATCATTAAATCGTTTTTCCCCGCTAGCGGCGCTGATAGTGTATTTTTTAACAGAAACAGAACTTTTAACAGAATTGGCATCACTTTCTGCCTTATTGATATAATAAATAAATGTTCGCTTCTATCGCTGATATTATTAGATAGTATAGTTTGGCTTTCATTATTTCATCTAATAATAGCGCCATCTACTTACTTCTAAATAAACTAAAATGGTAAGTCACTGATAAAATTAAATGATAGAATGCTGTCGATTTACTTTCGTCGATTTTAATAATGAAGTGTCGATTACCACGTTCTCGGCGGTGAAGGAAAACCTGCATATCTGATAAGTTTCCTAGTTGAGGTCATCCCGCGTTGGAATCAGCGCAGCGAACACTTTTTTGGCCAAAAAGTCTCTGCGGCCTGTGCCCAGTAGTAACATGTATGTAAGCTGCTACTTTTTTACTTTTCATGGGGTAATTTTTTATGCAGTTTTTATTTCATTCATATTTTCGGGTATGTTACTTTTTGTTTTCACTCTACCGTATATTTTAAGGGTTGCAAAGATGAGTAGAACTCATTATCGTCAGCCTATCTAAAGTCCACTGAAATGAACATAGGCCTCCCCCATAAATTGTCAAGTAGCTGGATATTTTCTATAGTTGCCACGCTTGGTAGGCGGGTTGGCCATCGCAGCTATTATTATTTTGATCTGTTGTCAGAGAGATGATGCTGCCCATCTCCTGTTTGTTTTCCTCTGTCGCTTCTTACGACGGGACGATATGAGGTGGCGGATTCTCTTTCACCGCCACAACAAGGCAAACATTTTTCTACTCCCGTTCATGAGTGTAGTGCTTCCCACGTTCACTGTGAATAAAATTTATAAGGAATAAAACTAATTTTAAGGATTTTATCGCGTTTAATTTTAACTTTTTTAATTCCCGATGTTTTAGGCACTTAACAGCACCCATGGTCACTGGGGGACTGAGGTGTTTGACGACCTGATGTCATAGTTAGAATAGAATATAATAAGAATAGAATAGAATAAATGCAGTAGTATGCTTGGGTTTGAATTTAATTTTATTAATTATGGAGTCCTTAGCAGACGGTAACACTCAGCCATTTTCCTTATTAAAATTAGGATGGTTTTTAATTTCAATAGCCTTGCGAATCATCATTGGTAGGAATCGGTGTTCTATTGCAAGGATTTGTTGTCTATCAGATCCGATATAATGGTTGGGACGATAGTTAACATGTTGACATACTTTAGACTTCGCGGAGCGTCGGTGCTTCATATCAACGATATGTTCTTTTACGTGGGTTTTTACGGAACTTTCATCCAAAGATGCGTAAAAGAACCCCAAGTTAAAAAACTTTTTTTAAATAAATTTTTAAATCCGTAACATTAGTTTTATTCCATGTGTAGTATACATCATTATAGAACTGCTTTTATGAAATTTTGAAGTCTAGTCGAACATAAAAAAATCTACATTTATTTAATGGTGCCAATCAATATTAAATAGGACCAATGATATGAATAAAATATCTCAAATAAACTTTATACCGTAAATTGATAGAAGACTATGAAATTCATCATTATTTTGTTAAAACTAAATTAACTTTAAATACAATGAATGTAAAGAGTAAAATGTAAATAATAATAATAAATTTTCATTCCAAGACAATTTTTCTTTCTTATGGATTCATCGGAATACACGCCCGATATAAAAAATAGTAGATGTTTCTAGACATATATATTCACGTGTTCCTGTAGCATATTATATCTATGTCTGAATTATATCTTTACCAATCATCTACGTCTAATAGTCTTTTAGAATTCAAAAAAAATCTTTGACAGACATAGAGACACAGACACTGAGGTGACTCTAAAAGTGACCGAATTTTGCTAAATTTGGCACGGAACAGAATTTAATGATGTTCTTAAATTGATGCTCTCGCGAGCGAAGCCGCAGGTAAAAAGCTAGTATATTATATATTTGGAATGTACTCACTAATACCCTTCGTGTCAATACCATATTATGCACGATGTAAGCAACGTTACATACGTTATAATATAACGTTACGTTGTATGTATACGTTGTAATACTCGTATAACGTTAAGAAGTAACCAAGTTTAGGTAAAGAGGGTCCGGTTACATTCGCTAATATTTTAACAATAATATTTAATTACAACTTTTCTTCTTCATCACATGACATGGTACTTTCACGTTGTAGGAATTTGCCATAATCGTCACGCTTTGAAGACTGGTCAAATGGGTCAACGATTTTAAAGGTCGGCAACGAACCTGCAATTCCACTAGTGTTTCATTTGTTCATTGGTGGCGGTAGTCACCATTAGGTGAGCCGCATGCTCGTTTCAACGCTCTTATAAAAAAAAAAACAGATTTAACGCACACTTTTACAACTTAGGTACAAATCTGTTAATGTAATGTCGATCACATCTGGGTCTGAGGTGTAAATACGATTCTTACTTAATCTAAACGCTTGTTTTACATGTTTATTTCACGCTTCGCATTTTTATTTGAAACTGTTCAGATTTCATTGCTTGATTACGGTTAATAATACAAATTTTTGTACTAACTTACTTGTAAAGGATATTGTTGGTTCGAAGTTCGAATTCGTCATTCTACTATTGTTGTGATTCACAACCGTTTTGAGTTTATCTGGAGCGGTTAAAGGAATATAATTATTACTAGTATTAACATTGCTACTAGTAAATACAATGTATTTTTTTTTCATTTTGCAATTCTATGAATTTCCCCGAAAAATCTATTCGTATGACCAACTTTCTTTCATACACATGCATAACTAAAAGGCCTTCACGTAGGTTCAGAAATAGGACGACGTTTTTGCCCGTTTTAATTAAGTCACGAAGCTTGCGGCGGATTTCCACACCTCGTATAATCTTGATCAGGACGGCATTAATTTAAAAGTGTCCGTACACTTGAGCAATACTGGCAGGAGCTCTCTTAAGCACGTCTGACTTATTAACAATGGAGTTTCTAATCAACAGACGGAAGAGCGTTCCTTTGGTTTTTATAACTAAAGGTACTGAAAGTTATATGGCATCAAAAGACACGTCAAACCTTTGAAGTTCTAGATCATGCTCGTTTTAATGCTACTTTTAAGTATATAATAATTTATCGACTTTATCTTTCAATTGTAATATAAAATAATTTAATGTTATTTAAAGTATTGTGTTACTTTTAATCCATTGTTATTGCTTTTTTTAATTATTTTGATTTATGAGCCGCGGTAGCTCAGGGGCTTAGCGCTTGCTGTAAATTTCACAGTACGCGAGTAACCCGGGTTCAATCCCCGCTGGCACCAATGAAATTGTTAATTGCAATTTTAAGTGCTGATTTACCATGTGCTCGGCGTTGAAGGAAAAGATCGAGAGGAAACCTGCATGTCTGAGAAATAAAAAAAATTTTCGAAGACATATGAAATCCGTCATTTTGGCATTCCCGCATTGGGGCCGCGGCGGACATTTCCTTGCCTTAAAACCGTCTCAGAAGTGGGAGGAGGCCTGTGCCCAGCAGTGGGACGTATATAAGCAATAACTTAACTTTTTCTGTGTTTTCTTTATATGTAATATGTTAGTACAGTTTTGTCTTACCGGTTTGTACTTAGTCATAAGTAAAATCTGTTAATACATAGATATTAAATAGAATGATATGGTACTTATCTTGTTGGTGGTTTAAAATAAATAAATAAATAAATAATTGGAAAGCAAAATTGTTGCAATAACGAATACAAATTAATATACAAATGTACTAAAAGGATCATACTTTAATCGATATTTAGAATGTTTATTTAATTAAAATGGCGATTGTTCATGTCTTTGTGCGTGATAGATGCTGCATATTATGTACTATGGCTGCAGTACGAATGGGAAGAATCGACTCTAGTGGGGAAGAACCACGCTCCCACGGAATACCAGCGTAAAATAGAAGTACAATGCTGCTGTGTATAGTAAGGTAAAGGTAAAGAATCGCAGCCCTTTTATCAATAACGAGGCATTCTATCTCAATCCTTAGATGTGAAAACGCATCGGCATTTTTATTCTTAATCGAGGATAAATGTAGGTGTATATGGACCACGGAGCAAATACAAAGAGGAGGTATTGTAATTAGATTTCTCTATGTAAGAACGCGTGACAATTTGCGGGGTGAGGGGGTGTTAAGCCCCGCCCACTTTACTATTTTCCATCTAACGATAAATAGTAAAACTACTCACATCGTTCTATATCGATGTTGAAATGTAGCTTAGCTACCTTGACGATAGATGGCGGCCTGTTCACAAAATTATTATAAAAACTATAAAAATAATATTTTGGCGATTAAAAATTCTTTAGGACTGAATGCAAAACAAATTTCAACACCTTCGTATGATTATTTTACCAATACTGAGCTCTACGTACCTTTATATTTTTTGTTCCCATGACACAAAGTGCCGCCATCTAGTGTCGAATATATTTAATTACATTTGAAAGCCGACGCAGAGATTTTCCTAGAATCTTTTTAATAAATTAGGTTTACAATTACTTACAAATGAAATGTGATGCCATCCATAGCATCAGAGCGTCTATCTGAGCAGTTTTTACACGATAAAACACAACACTTCATCCTTTTCTTCTTAATACTACGAAAATACACCGATTTGCGATTTTCGACACATAAGCGCACAGGACGAACGCTGACAGTATACTATGTAAAGCCACGCCCACTGTGATGACGTCAGGACCTAGTTAGAATCACAGTGCACAGTTGCTTATGACATCTCCTCTTTGTATTTGCTCCGTGATATGGAATGTGTGCTCCTTTTTCGCCCTGGTTCTATAAAAAAAAACTAGCCTAACTCCAATGTTTACAATACAATACAATACTTTTTGCATTGTATTGTATTGTACTTCAGTTTTATAAAAAATCTTCTAGCACGGGTAGGATAGAACGCGATTGTGCTTCTTGCTAGCGCGAAGATAGATACATGTGTGTAACTACAAAGAGTACGGGCATTCAAGTCCAACAGATGTTATTCAAATATTTTTGTAAAAGCGTCTAAGACAATAACAATTCACTCAATAATTTGTTTTAGTTGAGATTTTTATAATAATGTCCTCCTAACCGAATTTCGGTCACGGCGGCCAATTTCAACGTAGACTAGCCATTACCTAGGTCAAGTACATAGTGCACGTATGTGTGCGTAACACAGGTGCACTCTATATTCCCTCACTGTCATAGTCCGGTGGGATGGCAATACGACGCGACCGGAGAAGATTACGTGCATTCTTGGGCACGGGGATAAAACTCCGCCAACATCGTGACTCCGGGCTGTTACTGAAAATTACTTGAGTATAAGGAATAATTGATTTTTACGCTGACTTTATACGAACTCAGGAGCACATGATCAGCACGCTTATTACCACTAAACCAAAGTGGCAATTAATGTCGTAATTTTTGTTTACAGTATTCAACATAACAGTCAGCAATACACTACTACAGTTCGTCAATTTATTTTTTAATAATAACTCCATGTCCGTATGTATTTTCGTTTAATTTTTGCACAGCCTACACAAATCACTTAAAATCGGTGTGAAGGACAAACCAAAATATCAGTTTGAAACTGTATTTTGTGCACGCTACAAAATACTATTAGGTCTTTACCTATCCCTAAATTGCCGTTCTGCAGTACCTACTGGCCATTTGAAATCAAAATAATTTTTGTTTGGCTAAGAATTCTAATTTCAAATTAATATTATTTTAAAAACATGGAATATAAATATCTTTTTTCAAAATTAGACATTTGTTTATTGATTAGCGTTATATTTGAATCTTTTTCGTCATCATGGATACGTTAAAAATTCGAGTAGATAATTATGGCTCAAGCGGCACGCAATATCAACGACGTTTACGGAGCAAATACTACAAACGAACGCACCACCTGTTCTTGGTTTGACCGCGTCCGTTCTGGAAATTTCTACCTGAAAAATGAACCCCGTGATCGTCCGAAAACTTTGGTCGACAATGACGAATTAAAGGCGATTGTGAGAGCTGACGATACTCAATCTACGGCTGAATTGGCAGCAGCTTTCGGCGTTAGCATCAAAACAATATTGGTCCATTTGCGTCAAATTGGCAAGGTAAAACAGCTTGACGAATGGGTACCCCCACGAACTCGATGATCGCCATCGCGAAATACCTAATCGTCGAGATGTGCCTTGCACTGCACACAGGCACACAAACGAAGGAATTTTGAACCGCATTGTTACCTGCGACGAAAAATGCATTCTGTTTGACAATCGCAAGCGCTCAGCAAGTTAGTTGGATCCTGGTTCAGCACCTAAATAATGTTCTAAACGAAAACTTACCTACCCCTAGAAAAGTGGTCACTGTTTGGTGGTCTAGCGCCGGTGTGATTCATCACCATTTCTAACCAAATGGGATGAACACAATGATGGAGAAGCTCACACGTCTTCAACCACCTTTGGTCAATCGCTCGTTCCCGCTGCTCCTGCACGACCACGCGCGACCTCATACTGCACAACAGACGGTCTCTAAGTTACAAGAGCTGGGGTTGGAAGCTCTCCGTCATCCGCCGTACTTACCAGACCTTGCGCTTACAGACTTCTATTTTTTCCAGAATTTGGATGACTTTTATCGGGGAAAATTCAATAATCGAGAGGCGGTACAAAGTGCCTTTGAAGAATTTTTTGCCTCCCGTCCAACTGTATTCTTCAAAAAGGGCATCAATAAACTACCACTGCGTTGCCAAAAATGTCAATTGCATGGGTTATTACTTTGATTAATAGAAATAAAATTACGTTAACTTATTTCATAAAAAACGGCAATTTCATAGGTAAAGACCTAATATTATCTAGCAAATGTCATCCTTGAGAGCCCTGATAGCTCAAAATCGGGTCGTTTGCCTCGTAATCCCCACACTAGGGATTTCTCCTATAACAGGGAGGAGTTTTACGTCATAAATTGAGCTACATGGACAAACATCCACACCGAGAATTATTTGTAGGGTTTTGTAGATTCACTGCTGGCCGTATTGGAAAGCTTGAAATCGCTCAACGAGCTATAGAGAAGACTATGCTAGGTTATAATTGCTGCAACTAAATACAAGTACTAAGATATAATACGTAATGAAGGTATCTGCAGTAGAACTAGACTAACTGACCTAGCACAACGAATCAGTAAGCAGAAGGGGCAATGAGAAGGCCTATGTGGCTCGAAGAATCAACAACTCATGCGGATAAAGATTCTCGCGTGACGGCCTCGTAGGTAAGCGTATAGGGCGACCCCCACTAGATGGAGTAACGACGTATACAAGACGTTGAAACAAGTGGCTCAGGACCGTGTTATAAGGTAACTTTTTGGCTAGGAGTGGACTCTAGGTTGGTGACTTGTGCCTTATGATGATAATACAAAAACATACTTGTTCCGTGTTAGATTCAAATCTGTGGCTCAAAGTGCCACTGATAAACGCTTGGCCAGTATATTTCCCAGCTGTCAGTTTAAAACTTGGATCGGGGATGGGATCTCAGATTGGGAATGAATAAATCTAGTCTAGTTTAACCCTCAGAAGACACAGATTAGTGCGTTTACCGCAAAAGAACCCCTTTGTCGTATCTCCTCAATTTCAGGGCACTCCTCTTCCTGCCTGAGTCAACATCGAAATCCTCTGCGTCGACATATCGAATGACGTACAGTTCCGCGGTCACTTGGAAGGGAAGGCTAAATTGGCCTCTAAAAAGCTTGGCGTGCTTAGCAGAGCGGCACAGTATTTCATGCCGGCACACAGCTTGCAGCTTTACAACGCGCAGGTTCAGCCTCACATGGAATACTGTTCTCATCTTTGGGCCGGGGCACTTCAGTGCCAGCTCCTTCCACGAATTTCAGCTCCATTCACTGGCGCTGCGAACGATGTTGCATTCCTTCGTTTATCGTATTTACCACGGGGAATTATTCGGATTAATTCCAGCCGCCAAATTCCATCAACGCACGTCGCGATAAAACTCACGATACTATCCACATCATCTGGATGCTTGGCGGTCCAGCACTATGCCGTTTACTAGGAGTTTTGTTCCCCGTACGACCTCTTTGTGGAATCATTTTCCATCGGCAATTTCTCCGGTACGACTTAGGGACCTTCAAGAAACTATCTTACTCATTTTTAAAAGGCCGGCAACGCACCTGCAATTCCCCTTGTGTAGCAGTTGTTCATGGGCGGCAGTCGTCATTTAGCATCCGGTGAGCCGAATGCTCACCGAATGGTAATGCTATTTACGTGGTAGAGCCATGCTGCAGCTATATAAATAGTATAGTTGTAGCACGAATGGGTCGGCTCGACTGGGGAAGGGCCACGCTCTCACAAATACCAGCATAAAATAGCAGCTTAACGCTGCTGTATTTCGTGTGGTGAGTGGAGAGAATCTGAGACCCTTTTTACTGGAAACGAGGCATTCCATCTAAGTCCTTACGGGTGACAACGTATCTGCATTTTGATTCGTAATCGAGGATAGATGTAGACGTCTATGGTCCACAGCAACCACTTACCGATGGACTGTGTGCTCGTTTGTCACCATTATCCTATAAAAAGCTCGTTTGCCCCTTCTTCTGTAGAACAGTACCTCGTACAATTTATTCTGACACAGCTTTATGTGATAGTTTTATTTGCTTTCAATTATACCTAGGTATATCTACAACCAATTATAGCTTAGTTTACTTGCTAGCATTAGTATATAATTTAGCATTAGTAGTCATTTTGTAATAAAGTTACTAGGGGTAAGACCAACAACGTAACTTGGAGCGACGTACGCGGTCTGTAGGGAGGGGCAGCACTAAACGATTGTGTGCAATGTTGAGAGTTATAACATATTATATCCGATTCACTGGGAAAATTAATTAAACAATCTTCCCCTAGATCCGAACTTACCCCAAACTTAAACGTTACGCCTACAGTAGAATTTTCTCCTGTATCTTGAAGGCGGTTTACATACAGAAACTACTCAAGACCACACATCCAGAGCTGGAACATCATCATCATCATTACAGCCGTTCACAAGTCCACTGCTGAACATAGACCTCCCCCAAAGAATGCCACAAAGCACGGTCCTGAGCCACCTGCATCCATCGACTTCCTGAGAGAAGAGAAGAGCCGGATCACTTATCTGTAATACATTAAAACGATTTTTCTGTACGTGATTCTAACCCATAGCCCTGCTGCGTTGCGACCTTCTTATAAAACAACCATAAACTGTTTTTGGGTAAAGATAGAGATTATTTATACAAATGTATATTAGTTACAATTTTAATCGTTCCTTTACGTTTGTTTTAAAATGAATTACCAAATAGGCAATCTAGTAATTTGTTTTTTTTTTTTTAATTTAAAACTTTTAACTACAGGTTGACGACCAATATATCATTTTCATCACAATACGATTCGTTCTTACCAATAAAGCCAGCATATAGATACGCAAAATTGTGTCTTAAAATGACAACCTTAACGTGAAGTTTTGAAAAACTAACATAATTACATACATATACATAAACACTCACGCCTGTCACCCAGAGGGGTAGGCAGAGACTACGGACTTCCATTTGGCACGATCCTGGCACACCTCTCTCGCCTCCTTTACATCCATATATCTACGCATACACGCACGCCAGTTAAGGGTACTCCTAATCTGGCCCATTTTTAATATAAAACTAAATAGTTAATAAAATAATAGTTAATAATAGTTAATAAAAATAGAATATAAAACTAAATAGGTAGTTAATAAAATAATATAAAACTAATATTAAATTATAATAATTTTAATATAAAACTAAATAGTTAATAAAATAATAGTTAATAAAAATAGAAAAACTAAATAGTTAATAAAAGATAGACAATAAGAAGCACAGAACACCTATATCAAATTAGAGCTAGAACTGACGTGACAAGTGGTAAAATTAAAAATTTTGTACAACCGACTTCAATATAATAAATAAAATGAGAACATCATCAATGTAGTCGAAGTCAATTAAATACGCATTACTAAGGATAACTCAAAAACTACTGGTCAGATATTTATCAAATTTATATAGGACCACATGAGAAGCACCAGCTTTCAAATAAAAAAGAATCATCAAAATCGGTTCACCTAGAAAAAAGTTCTGAGGTAACAAATAAAATACTGTCGAATTTTGAACCTCCTCCTTTTTTTGAAATCGATTGAAAATATCCAGGAGTATGGCAATTTGACTAAGCTCTTTTACACCAGACGTTAAATACTCAGACCGGCGACGGACAGCAGCGACAAAGATGCAAGACGTCTGGTACTGTGATCGTATAACGTTCGTTTCTTATAACGTTAGAGGCCCATGTCTAGCAGTGCCATAAGAGCAATCTATGATTTAAAACCTAAAGAGTCGCTCCGACAATAATTTAAGGAAATTAATATGTTAACTTTGGCCTCTCAATACATTTATGAAAATGTAATATACGTACACAAAAATAAAAGTAATTTTACAAAAATAAGTGATATTCATGATGTAAATATTAGGAACAAACACAAGTTAGTAGTACCAGTTACTCGTTTCCACCGAGTCAGTAATTCATTCTTGGGGCGATGCTTTTACAACAAAATCCCAGAAAACATAAAAAATTTAACCTGCTGAGTTCTGAAGTTCAAAAACTTGTATATGAATCTTGAACTTGCATCTTAATTCCACATTTCCTACTCATAACGCACCAAACGCACCAGTCTGTGTAAATAACTGTTTGCAAGGCGGTGTTGTGCTATTGACATAAAGTTCTGGAGTAAGCTATGTGAAGAAAAGAATAAGGAGGAAAATGATAGAGTGAAAATATAAAAGTATGACTTGATAATAACATCCTCCAGAAAAATTTCGGTCACGGTGGCAGGTCTCAACTGAAACTAACCATCTGCCCAGCACAAGATTATAGTGCACAAGTGTATGCGCTTACAAAGGTGCACTCTATCCCTCTCTCATAAAGATATAAAAGTAAAAGATTACTTTCAATAAGAATAACTTATAATCTATATTGAATAAAAAACATTTTATTCTAGTCTGGCTGTTCATTCAACAGTAGGATTGTTGGACTTTCTAAACCATCTTTTTGCATTTAAGATAAGAATTAATTAGTTTCCGTCTTTATCCTACTGCTGGGCACAGGCCCCCTCTCTCTGAGAGAATTTAAGGGCTAGAAAGAGCAAGCAGGTTTCCTTACGATGTTTTCCTTCAACATCGAGCGCGTGGTAAAACAGCACTTAAAATTGCAAACATACGTGGTAGAGCTACGCTGCAGTTATATTATTAGTTGTATCACGAATGTGTCGGCTCGACCAGGGTAGGACTACGCTCTCACAGAATACCAGTGTTAAATAGCAGATTAATGCTGCTCTTTCGTATGGTGAGTGTAGAGAATCGGAGATCCTTTTTACTGGAAATGGGCCTATGGGCCCACTTACCATCAGGTAGACTGTGTGTTCGTTTGTCACCCTTATTCTATATAAAAAAATTAATGTCGGCGGAGATCGCACCCAGGTTGCTTGCGTACTGTAAAGTTAACGGCGAGCGTTTAACCCTTAAGCTACTACGCCTCTGACCCTCTGAGCTACTCCGGATTAGAATATAGTTGGCATTATTATTCACGGTAACAAGGTATGAAATAAAAATAAAACAATTTCTTCGTTGTTTTTAATGATTCAGTTTTTAGAGCATGAAGATTTAAAACATAGTATATTTGAAGGTAATTTTCAGCGTAAACCGCCGCAATTGCTTGGCAAACGCTGCACTATACCATTATATGCCAACCATAATAAACTCTTTGCAATGCGAAATAAGCACAGATCTGCTTACTGCCATTAACTTTTATATAGAAGCTTTTCCAGTGTCGTGAACACCAGCAACCGTTAAATTTATAAAATAGACGTCGCCAAAATAACTCTAGCGGAGTTAGACAAAGTAACTGTCTACTATCTTTTACGCAAATAGAAAACCAAAAAAATTAATGGAAATGAAATATTTTTTTCACTTTAATTTTTTTTTCATTTTAACTTGGCTAACTGCACTCACTTAAAGTGTATGAAATTTTTTATTTATATGTAAATGTTTACACCGGTACTGGTAATTTCAAATTACCAAAATATTACTGGCAACGTTATTGAAAAGTGATCATTAGTAAACTTAATGCACATTTTTAATTATTTAAATTATAAAACGTAGTTTGTATGTTATTTTTATTCATTTAAAATTCAAAACATTTAAACCTTTTTAACCAGCGTGATTTCGACGACGCCCATTTAACCCATAACATTGACAAAACTACCCGATTATAATGGTACAGAAAGCGCTTACATTTACCCACATACAGTCCGAATAAAATATTAACCAATGACGAGCTGTATAAAATCACACAAAGTTAACAGGAAAAAATTTATCAAATCATTAGTATTGTATCAGACAATATTTGAAATATTGTCTAATACAATATATAAAAATATAAAAACCAAAAAAAGACTTAATTCCAGGAGGTATATAATCTTGTATTTTAAAAATAATCTACAATAAGTGTCCAATAAATGTTAATAAAATAATATACATATAAGAAGAAACTTTAAATTTAAAAAGTAATTTTGGTCCGGTCCGTAAACAGTTAACTGTGGCAACATTATCATATTTTTCTATCAGTTTAAAAATGGGCGTACACAGCACAGCGATGAAATTTTCATTTATTGCAAGGAAAATAAGTAAAGCAACAGCCTTTATAAAATTATACAAAAAGATAATAAATTGTGACACAGTCCTCGTGATGGTAAGTTGAAGCCTGGGCCTTAATACACCTTCATCTAATTACGATTAAAAATCAAAATGCAAATGCATTGTTTACCTCTGAGGACAAAAATGCAATGCCTTATTACCCGTAAAAAGGTACCCGGTAAAATAATTCGATTACCATAGAAAACACAGCAGCGTTATACTGCTATTTTACGCAGGTGTGAAATTTAAATTAAAGTAATTGTAATAATAATAGTAAAACTGTATATTTTTACTTCATCAACAGTTAAAAGTACAATAGATCATAGAGCAACACGGGCCACCGGCCAAACGGAGGAGAGCAGTCTTTTCCCCGATACTGAACTGTCATTTTTTTGCTGCGGAGGAGCGGGGGGGGGGTCTGCATAAACAAAACAATGGTTAATGTTCAAAATGGTCAAAGGTCAATGTTTCTTTCCGTATTGTTAATTATATTTTATATAGAAATAAATAAACCAAATTATAAATTTATAAATATAACAAAATGTAGAAAAATCAAAAAAATAGTTATAAAGTACAAAAAATTAAGATCAAATCACTGACGCATTGTGTTGAAAACATTAAACTAATAATTTCACAAACATATAGATACCTTATAATAGTATCGCTTGGTTACAGCGACAACTCGGATACAGACTCGGATCAGTTGCTCGACCGATCTGCATATGAGGGCGAGCGGCCTGTGTGTTGGTAAATAAATCGAAACACGACCGTTATTATCGTAATTTTCAAGTTAAAAAGAAGTAAATAGCAATAATGTAAATTAAAATTACTTATATATGAAAGGTAGCGCTATCTTTTTGTAAATTTGATCCCTTTTTGCAGCAAAAAAGTGAACAATTCGGCATTTTTGTAGGACGTCAATTCAGCCGCGCAACTAGCGCAACCGCGTGGACTTATACTTTGACAGAGAGGAACGCCCGCGTATGGCTACTCCCCTCCGATCCGCCAGTGAACCGTGTTGTTCTATGGCAATAGGTAATTTGGCATAGGAACATAATTAATAAGCTAAATTTGTGAGATAAGAAGTGAAGCTTGTTGTAACTTGTAACAGTTTAAAATAGTGCTAGCTGTCACAGTTTCAAAATATATCAATGGTATTCAATACAATGTATGATTCGATAAAGTTGTTCGCGAAAAGTAAATATGCCACAGTTTACAGTGCGGACAGGCCTTTAACATGAACGATTAAACAAAAACAACTTTATGTATTAACAACTCTAAATAAATAACATACTGGAATTATAATTTTTTTTCTCTAAATACGAATAATTGTTATCGTTGTATTATACAAAAAGAGTGACACAATGTTGCAATTTATAAATATGTTCCAAGTTTAAATTTGAAAAATGCAAACTGGCAATGTGTTTTGTTACAATTTCATTACCTCCAAAGTAGAGACATATCAAACATATATAAAATAAAGAACATTTTAAAGAGGTATTTGTTTATTTATTAAATAAAATTAATCATACTATTTGACCAAGACAATTAGATATATGCGTGAATTGCATGTTCCATGTCAGCATCCACTGTCTATCACTCACAAATGCACATGTACAATGCGATTCAAATAAGAATAGAAACGTCAATGACTTCGAATGACCGCAATCTGTCAACTGTCACATGAAAAGTACGGCTTGCAGAGACAATTAATTTGCTTATTAATAACGTTTTTTTTTTAGTATTAACAAATCTATTGAAGTCATAATTATTTTTACAAATTAATTTAAAATATTGATACTATTCGGTGGAATATTTTAAATACCTACATAAATCCATGTTCTCTTTTTTAGATAAGGGAAAGCAGCAGTGATGATAATGGTGACAATGATTACTACTAAGGCTGCGTTTCCACCAAAGATGCGCGAGGTAGCTGGGCGGTGCGAGGATGCGTAGCGAGACTGTGGAACGGTGAGAGCGTTTCCACCAGAGATGTGCTAGGCCACTGAACGGTGCGAGGGATGCGTAGCGACGCTGTGAAACGGTGCGCAGATGAGTGGTGCGAAGATGTGTAGCGGGCTCGTTTCAGATGCGAGCGGGGTGAAGTGTGGTGGGAGCGGAGCCCTCGCAACCTCGCACACATCCCTTGCACACATCCCTCGCAACACATGTCTCGCAACACATCCCTCGCACACACCCTTCCCTTGTTTTGTACGTACAAAAACCTCGCTCCGCTGAGCCGTCTCCACTAGAGCTGTGCTGAGCGAGGCTAGGTAAATGAAGTATTTCTATTGGTTCTTAACAAACACATCCCTCGCTACGCATCCTCGCACATCTCTGGTGAAAACGCAGCCTAAGACAGAGATGAGCGAAATTTAAATGCTAGAACCAGATTAATCTTTTTTCGTGCATGGTTCTTTTGTAAATAAATATTATTTCAAAAATATTTGTTTTGCTCGCCCTACCTAACTGGTTTGAATTGACAGATATGACGTCACAATATGGTGCCAGTCAGTTCTATTCTTATTTGAATCGCATAGTATGCAAAAAATTGCATATTAAATGTAGCCAATCCACACGTTTACTAATGATATTGTGCATTGTTACTGCATATTAGTAAACGTACGAGTTGTGCTTACATGCTTGAAAAACCTATGCTTATAGATTAGGTGCATTTGTCAGAAGCTCACTACTCTTTAATACTTGGGTAAGGTTGCCTATATAACATATTAGTTAAGTAATTATTTCTTATATTTCCGCGAACACTACACATTGAATAAAACTATGTTTACGGATTTTATCGCGTTTAATTTACTTAATTCCCGACGTTTCGAGTGCTTTACAGCAACCCTTGGTCACGGGAGGGAATTAAAATAAGTAAATTAAACGCAATAAAATCCGTAAACATAGTTTTATTCAATATTAGTTATGATTAAAGCCGCCACTGTGTGGGAGACTATACGAATTAACAAGGCTTACAAATGTTATCAAAGGTGTGCAGTTATATGCAAAAACTTTACTTGTAAATTTGCATATTTGTGTTTATATGAGTAACCGGCAACAGTACAGTGCACACAATTATTGTTACTTCAGTTTGGTTGTGAATGACGTCGAGTTTGACAGTCATCCTTGGTGTTGTTCTAATTAACTTGGTCGATTATTCATTATGATTTTACCAGAATTAAGTTATATATTGCAACACTGTAACCCGACAAACTGTCAAATAGGACTTTGACAGTTGGATAATATGTAAAAATGCTCTCTAATTACATGACTACAGACTGAATACATTTCGGTGCCTCCCGTCAGATCGTAAGCCATCAAAGCATTCAGACACAATACATTCAATTGTATATTTGTAATATATCGAAGTTATTAAAAAATTTAAAATCTATGTCCTAGCGAGAATTCACCATATAAAACGTTGACAATACAGTATATAGGGCAGGAATTGAATATGTGTACGAGAGAGTTCGACATATTATATTTGAAAGTACAAAGTCTTAAGAAATATAATTAATATAGAAGTACATTCGTAATATAACATACAGAAAAAAAAACAGTAGAAATCCTAGGAGATTATAAGTTTATTATTTTATTATTACAATTTTATAATGCCTAATTCTTTAAAAATTGATATGGCAACAAATTCATGTAGAGATTGATTATAAAGTCAGCTACGTATCAAATTCATTGAAGCTACGCTACAAGACTTTAGTGCGCCAAATACTTAGGTATAAAAAAATCGTAACTAAACGTAATGTGATCGATAAGAGTTTGTTGTAAAACTTATTAAACGTTACATTTAAACATGTTGTACTCGAAGAAATGATTTGACTTTATTATTTAAAGAATAAAATTTATATTGCGTATTATTGAAATTAGTTTTTAAAATGAAATTCTATTTCGTATTCAAACTTCCCCAAGAAATTTTATAATCGAACGTGAAAAAATATAACACAAGAATTATCATTATATTATCAAGATTTTTAATGCTAAAAAAACTATTAGGGCTACATTAACCCAATTTAATATTATATTTTCCTGTGACCAGTGAAAATGTTAGTGATGTAGTTATACTAATATTAAGCACTCGCTGCTTAATATTAGTATAACTGCATCCGCTTTCCGCTCTCTGTCACACTTATGGCCCTTGCAGCAGTCCGTAAGTGCTACCGAGAGCGCAAAGCGCTACAGGTGGCATCCTGTTTCCCCATTTTATTGCACCACGGGCAGCGAATATTTAACATTAGTATAGTAGTGATGCCGCCATCATGCATGTTACATATTTATAAGTCCTTACCTATGATATTACCGTTTTCTAATACTGGCTACTTTAATTAATCTTGCATTCGACTTGGAATTCCAAATTCAAATTATTGGTCATATTATAGCTATAAAGAAAAATATCAATCGAGTTTTGCCGGCACCGGCGGTAAAATTCCTGCTAAACTCGATTGCTACTGCTATAATAATGTTTAAATAACGGTTTGATATGGATTTTGATACGTAAAAGTGGTGCGATTTTTTGCATTAAATGTCTGTACATATGAATTATGAGTGGAAACGATAAAACAAGTGATCCGATGGTGATTTACACCTCAAGTTATTTTGACTACTAAGGCGAATTGAGATACAATCCTTAGCAATTGTCTTAAGCTGCTGTCGAAATCTCCAAAAAACTTCGCACTGACTGGAATTTATTGTAGTGTATTACATATTTAATAATGTGTTACAGTGTTAGATATTCTTTTTGGCTGAAGACTTTGTATCCAATACCACAATAAAATAAAATAAAACATTCCCTTTAAAATCAGTTTCTCCTTTGTTTCCCAAATTTGTTGTTTTCAGTTTCTTTCCCTTCTTTCGAAATTTAGTAACTTTTACAAAAAAATAATTTCAACTCCAATGAGGCAGTGAAAATTGTCCTTAACCCTTATGCTGCCGTGTCAGTCACTTTGCACGGAGTACTGCATTTAAAGGATGACTGACGGCAGTGTATGTGTTAAAGTTACATCCAATATTATTATCGCGTCACACTGGGCGTTTTAACATGGTATAACTGAAATCTGTTTTACTGGCCGTACGTCACACAAAGTTGGCCTTACTGTAAATCCGCACTGTAGGCTATACTTAGCTTACACTGAGTGGGGACCAATTTCCAACACCGCAGTAAAACACGTATAGTATTGAAGATAATAAAAGATATAAGTACAAATAAGTTATTTATGTTTAATATTACACCATATGGACGTATTGTGTTCTCTGTCGGAATAAAGATTTGCTTATTGCTTAATTTATCGAATGCAGGATGTCTGAAGTAGGAACATTAATTGAAGGATTCATTGAAATGGCAAAGGTGCATGCTAGTTTATTGTAGAATAATTACCGATATATCGATTGATTAAATATACAGGGTTATTTTTCATAGAGTAGCCAAATTTTATACTTAAGTTAAAATATATAAATAATGATACACCGTTACTGAAGTTTTTGAAAATACTAGTAAATAAGGCTTCTACTTTTCTTTAACTATCCCAAATTGAATATGATTTATGGGCAACAACTACGCATACGCGCGAACGTTTTTGCCGACCCATCGACCCTTACGAAATTGTGCGTGCATAGTAAAATAGTAGGCTTTAGATATTTATAAATGACAATCAGTTAAAATAATACATTACCACGCATTCTTAATTTAAAATATAAAAAGGGCAGAATGTTTGAGATCTTTTTATTAATTTTTCTTCATCATTCGCCTACATCTCTGCAAATTTGGCCGTATATCGCAAAATAACCATGTATATTTTTTATAAAATTTAAGTGTTTGATTTTCTGTATCACATGGCAATTTCATAGGTAAGGGCCTAATATAAAAGCAAATAAAAAAGATTTGAAGAAAAAATAAAGAAAAATATACACATTTTACACGAAGTATATCATAAAACCTTTCAATGTCAGATATTAATAATTAGAAAATGTTATACCAGTATAGTCTTACATTTCTACAGCAGCGTAAAAACAAATTTAATAATGACTCATTATCACCACAAATATTGCCCATACTTACTTACTGCACTATAGTAACTACGTAATATACTATTGTTAAAAAACCTTACAAATTATTCGAGGTTAAACACTACCTAGTTAAAGCAAATATGTATATTGTTCTACATTCTGGGAATGTATGGGTCACGTAAAACACTAACTACTACTTATTTACAACAAATAAATTACAAAAATACAATATGATCGATAACAAATTATGCACTATAAAAATAATGTTAAAATTATTATCGCAAGAGATTCGTTCTTTGGAAGAGACACGCTACAAGCATGTGACTTACATTCTGTTACACACTTAATGGTGCCAGATGAGGCCACTGTCTTTATATCGTTATATCATTCTACGCATAAAAAAATTATGATGCGATAAATAATAAGGGTGAAGTCAAACTCCGCTAAAAAATTGTTTGCGTATAAAGGTCAATTATATAAGCTAAATTCCGTAAATTGGTGTAAGTATAGTCAAAGATCAAATAGTTACTTCCACTGGATCAAATTGATAAATCATGTCAACTCTTATCAATAATGTTGAGCACGACGATAATTACGACCCTTACTCAAATTGAAACAGATACGTATTTTTAACAGGCGAGACAGATATGTAATAAATATATTATAGTCTCTCACTGCGTGCACTTATGATTATGAAAATTCTTGAATTAATTATAAATTTTTATATAAAATTGAATTTAATCATAAACACATAACTGGAATGTTGAAAATAAATGCAGAACGAAATTCGTCTAGAAGCACAAATTATTCGAGCTGTTAACGTAATCCGCTTCCGCCTTAAATAGATAATATAATACACATTTTTGGTAACAAAAATATCCCATTATTCAAGTCACATTAAAATGTATAAATAAATAAATCATCTAATGTCTAAATCAGTTCAGTGGAGCAAGGTACATCTCCATAAAATTACTAACAGCAATGAATATATTGTTAAAATAAAATTAAAGTAACAAAATGTGCATGTTAAAATGGGATATAACAAACCTAAAAAAAATATTAGTAAAACTTAACTAATTATTATGGTATGTTTTGATCGCATTAAATATAATAAGGTAAAAGGAATTATTCAGAGGTAGACATAGGGTTTTTGTAATTTCTGCTTCATGTAATTTCTACCGTAAAATTAAAAAGCTTTTAATTATTATGTTAGTTTGATTGCCCTTTGAATAAATGATGCGACTTGTAACACACCTCTTGTGGATACACCATAAGAACAAGTTCAATATCGGCTACTTTTATATAATATTAAACATTGCGATCTTGAGATTATTAGATTAGTAAACAGCTCAGCTTTTTGGAGTTTATTGGAGTTTACTCCTTAAAATCGGGCGATAACAAAAAGTGAAGCCGTTATGGTTTTTCTCTGCACAACATACTCGCGCATCTCCAAGCCAATCCGCCAAGTACACATTTACTCTCTCTCTCTCTCTTTCTAAATATGTGGAAAGCGTGACGGGGCTAGCGTAACAGCGTAACCACTGTTTCTATAATTTGACCATAGTATTAAATATACTTATTACTAGTGATCGGCGTAGGTAGTGCCATTTTGAGTCAATGAATTTGAATGATAACGTTAATATGGACATACCCCGGGATTCCCGGGAATATTTTTCAATTGTCAATGTACTATATGAAGTTAAACTGTTTATAATATCATGTGTACGCACGACGACATACCAAACTACTCCCACCATAAGCTGGTCCCACGCGGTGCTGTTTGCCATATTATTGGTCAATAGGCGGGATCTTATTATAATGGAAATGAGTAGCTTGATACGTCGTCATGTGTACAACTTCAATGACTTTTCAATGCTCGTTCATGTGAAACAAACTCGTATGTTACAAATCGTAAGAAATCAGCAAAGTTGAGAAACTGAATCTTCTTATTATATCTCAAAAAGCACAATTTTATTTTTCAATTTTGTCCTATTTGTGACATATATAGACTTCTAGATTTGCAGTAAAAAAAATCGTAAAGTCGGCCTCGCAATTTAGCGCCGCTCGCGTAATTTTAAGCCTACTTTTTTATTTTATTATGCAAACTTGTCCACGGTGAAGCAGCTGTTATTTTACACAGATGGAAAGTTAAACTAATATAGAATTTCGAGCAAGCCATAAACATTCCTTATATTAGATTATATTGAATGGGTAAAATGAAACCGAGTCCCCACCTCACCCGCAATGAGCTACAAAAGCGGAAAGGAAAGAGATGACTTTAGTAACCAATACAATATGTGCATAAAGCTGAATAGGTATGTAAAATACGAATTCGCAAAATAGTCCTCAATAAATAAATCGGTATAACAAAATAAATAAATAATATATTTCCGGGATTCAGAAGGCTTATCCATGTTAAGATAACGGTCACTGAATCTCGGAAATAGCACTACCTATGCCGATCACTACTTATTACATATACAATATCAAACGTCAATATGTGAAGTTCTAAAGATTTAAAGTCTGATTTTTATTATATCTGTTGATATTTAAATTTACATATATAGTTTAAGACAATAATTTTTTCAGGAGTAAACTCCAGTCACGCTTCGGAGCTGACACGCTCAATTTTTTCTCTTCTAATCGATTATCACTTTTAATTTATTTTTTTCAGTTTTCTACAACACATTCTATGAAATTTTAATACTTAATAGTTAAATACTTATTAGGCTTCAGTTTTAATTAAAATAACCTAACATGATTGTCTGATATAAGTTAGTTATTAATATTGAATTAGTCGTTTAGCATAGTTGACATAGTTGTTTTGTAAAATATCTCAAGAAGGCATGCTCTCGTGTGCGTTACACTATGTATTTTTAGTAATAAAACTAAACATATTATAATTTCCACATTATGAGACGTTAATCGAACGTAATACGTTACGAATATAAAAACGGTGTATAAATAGAGGATACGTCCGTATCACCTGGTGTGGTTTCTTGTTATAGCGGATTGGCGACCTCTTCGCCGGGCAAAGAGTGAACACGCGCTGAAAGGAGGTTGTGTAGGATGAAAACGGCTGGCTTTGGACTGCCCTCCATGTCCAATTCCTAGAAAAATAAAATAGTGATACAAGGGAAGTGTTAATAAAGTTAAGACAGACAAAGGCAGACAATTTATATTTCACATATTATTTATTATATATTATTTATTATTTATTAATTATATTTTATTATAATATTTTCAGGATCTTTTTCCTTCATTGTTCACATATTATGTTGTACCAGTTGTATTGGTGGTTAAGTGATCAGAGTCAGGTACTTTGAGTTAAAGTCCTTACCGAAAAATTTGTTGTACAAAAGGTAGGTACACATATTTATTTTGAATTTTATCTTCTTCTATTTAAAACTACAAATCTATCATTTCAAAATCTCAAGACCACATACTAACGCCATGTCACCGTTACTTGAACATTTGATTAAGCGTTATTCTGGTCGCGCGATGTCTCAAGTGTACGGTGTGTAATCTTCCCAAGCGGGATCTCTTAAGTATATAGTGTTCAACTTCCTGAGTGAGATGTCTCAAGTGTATAGTGTGTAACTTACCGGATGAGATGTCACAAGTGTACGGTGTGTTTACTACATGCGGGATGGGATGTCCGAAGCTCTCAAGTATACTGTGTACAAACTCGTACACAGTACATTGGGCAGGATGTCTCAGTGTGCGGTGTATAAATTCTAGACGGGATGCCTCAAATATAGAATGTGTAAACTTCCTGGGTGGGATGACTCAAGTGTACAATGTAAATTTTCCAAGTGGTATTTGTGAAATAAGAATAGAAGGGAATTGGTCGAGCAAGTAGACGAGTTTGTGTATTTGGGATGTGTATTCAGCAGGGATGGTAGATATGATAAGGATATAGAACGACAGTGAACGCAGGAAATAAAGTAAATGGGCTCTACACTCTGTTGTGGAAAGTCAGAATGTGTCCAAAAGGCACGTATGGCAATTCACAATGCTGTGTTAGTCCCTACTTTAATGTATGGTAGTGAAAGTTGGGTGTGGCAGAAGAAGCACGAGAGTAGAATAAATGCTGTAGAAATGCGGTCATTAAGGAGTATGTTAGGGCTGAATTTGAATGACAGAGTGAGAAATGTGTGATAAGAGAAGAGTGTGGTTTGCAAGATGATGTTGTGACCAGGATTAACGAAGGAATGCTTCGGTGGTTTGGTCATGTAGAAAGAATGAATGAGGAAAGAGTGACAAAGCAAATTTATGTCGCAGAGGTGAACAGCAGAGTCGGGAAGGACGCCCTAGGCGAAATTTATCGACCAAATTGGCGGTATATTGAAAATGAGCCAAATTAAGAGTACCCTTAACCGACGAGCGTGTATGCGTAGGTATGTGCCAAATGGAAGTCCATAGTTCTGCCTACCCTCTGGGTGACAGGCGTGAGTGTTTATTTTATATTTTATTATGTTTTATGTATTTTAAATTAGGTACATTATAATGCAAAATGAAAATAAATAGGCTATAACAGTAATTGTCACGTTTACTTGTTTTACAGGTACTGGCAAAATCTTTCAGAAAACATAACCTGCAATCATAACACTAAATCATTTGCGTGTAAACAATTAAAATACTAGATCTCGTGCATTTCACAGATCGTTTTACTCAAAACCCATCAAACATCATCAAGATGCGTTAATATTAAAGTGCTGTTCAGTGAAGAAAACAGTCAGAAAGCGGCCCGTAAAAAACACTAGAAAAAGTAGAGATTTTGCGATTAAATACACAATTTACGCAAAGTCACTTAAGAAGGCAATTCCAGTTTGCCAGAAAGTATTTTTAAATACACTAAAGATAACGAAGTATCGTGTTCAGTTCGTCATGCAAAACTTCTTTAAATCTGGTCAGTTCCTACAGAAAAAGAGGCGGTGACCACAAGAAACAGAAGTATGCAGCACAAAGACAATCAGTTCATAGCTTTTTAAAGTCTTTAAAATGCGTTGAAGCACATTATTGCAGAGGATCATCGCAGCAACGTAAATACCTACCTAATGAACTCAATGTTAAAAAATTATTTAAACTTTTAAACAAGTGCACCCAAACAGCCCAGTCAAACCATCTTACTTTAGATCTATCTTTAATGAGGACTTTAATCTTGGTTTTGGGAGTCCAAGGACGGATGTATGCTCGAAATGCATTGAACTGCAAGAAACTGAAAACGAAAATGATCCATCGAAGAAAAGCCAACTGATGATAGAGAAAAGGATACACAAACTAAGAGCACAAGCATTTTTAAATTACTCAAGATAAAAAGAGCAAATGATTACGTTCTCATTCGATTGCCAAAAGAATTTGTGCTTCCAAAAGTACCCGACCAGAGTTGTTACTACAGCAGACAGCTGTATCTGTATAATTTACAGTAGTCCAGGGTTCATCGAGATCCTTGAATGAAAACACCACATTTGCATACATCTGGACAGAAAATGAATACGCTAAAGGTTCAAACCAAATAGCTTCCGCTGTATACGATAGGCTCAACAAAACTGACCTGACTCATGTAACCCACGTCCGTTTAGTGGCAGATGGATGCGCAGGCCAAACAAAAATTTAATTATGATTTGCATGCGTTGGATTTGGAAAATCGACAAATAAAGCAAATGGAACTAGTGTTTCTGTGACAGGCCATTCTTTCATGCCGCCTGATCGAGTTTTCGGCAATATTGAAAAAGTATCCGAAAATGGAGGTCATCACAGAAGAGTACGTCGATGTAATCAGTCAACACTCTACAGTTACGAAACTACGAGATATACCCGTGCTTGACTGGAAACTTCTATTCACAGTATCGTAAAACACTGGCTCAAATCCACTTCAAAATTTCTCAGTGTAAAGATTTATTATTCGAAGATCCAAAACTCAAGGAAGTGTGTTGTACGTGGTGAATTGTATTACAATTCTGACACGGGACACTCCAAAGTTTGTAAAGCAGGCAAAAAGCTGAAGCTATACGACCAACAATAATTCCTTCTGGCATAGAAGTGAATCCACGAAAGTTTGAGATGTCAGAAACCTCCTCCAAAACACTATGGTGACTCTTGGAAAGATCTTGCACATTTAAGATATTTCCACGCCATGTTGAATACTCTAGACGAAGATGAGCTTCGGCTATTAGAAGAAAGAGGAGTTGAAGAAGAAACGGTACTGTACGAGATTTTGTGAGGTTCAAGAAGAAGATAATTTGAGAGTATAACAGTTTAAATAATTAAGATTTAATTATAAAATAATACTTTTCATAAATATTATTTTATTTACATGGGTCTTCAAAACACTTCAAAATGCACGTATTTTAGTTATGTTATACATTTGAATTTACATACTTTAAACACATATCTTTTAACGTTGACTATAGCTACGATATGACAAAATTTTTAGAAAAGTTAAAATATACATCACTAGTCTTGTGACGTCATCACCAAAAATTGCAAACAAAACAGCTATATCCAATACAATCAGAATCAAAACAGTTAAATCCTTTGGTTGGTATCAAATGCAGCTAAGTGATTTTAAAATTACCAAAAAGTAATTTTATCATTGGATTGACTGATGTGTGTGTTCAGTGGTACCACCATTCCAAATACTTTTCGTTTTTTTTCATCGTATTGCCACAGTAAAATCAAATAAAACGTTTTTCTGTTTAACGAAAAAAATACCGAGGTGGATATAGCTGCCTTTGATTCTATACGCCTCATATACAATATCAAACGTCAATATGTGAAGTTCTAAAGATTTAAAGTTTGATTTTTATTTATATCTGTTGATATTTAAATTTACATATATATTTTAAGACAATAATTTTTTCAGGAGTAAACTCCAGTCACGCTTCCGAGCTGACACGCTCAATTTTTTCTCTTCTAATCGATTATCACTTTTAATTTATTTTTTTCAGTTTTCTACAACACATTCTATGAAATTTTAATACTTAATAGTTAAATACTTATTAGGCTTCAGTTTTAATTAAAATAACCTAACATGATTGTCTGATATAAGTTAGTTATTAATATTGAATTCGTCGTTTAGCATAGTTGACATAGTTGTTTTGTAAAATATCTCAAGAAGGCATGCTCTCGTGTGCGTTACACTATGTATTTTTAGTAATAAAACTAAACATATTATAATTTCCACATTATGAGACGTTAATCGAACGTAATACGTTACGAATATAAAAACGGTGTATAAATAGAGGATACGTCCGTATCACCTGGTGTGGTTTCTTGTTATAGCGGATTGGCGACCTCTTCGCCGGGCAAAGAGTGAACACGCGCTGAAAGGAGGTTGTGTAGGATGAAAACGGCTGGCTTTGGACTGCCCTCCATGTCCAATTCCTAGAAAAATAAAATAGTGATACAAGGGAAGTGTTAATAAAGTTAAGACAGACAAAGGCAGACAATTTATATTTCATATATTATTTATTATTTATTTATTATATTTTATTATAATATTTTCAGGGATCTTTTTCCTTGATTGTTCACATATTATGTCGTACCAGTTGTATTGGTAGTTAAGTGATCAGAGTCAGGTACTTTGATTTAAAGTCCTAACCGAAAAATTTGTTGTACAAAAGGAAGGTACACATATTTATTTTGAATTTTACCTTCTTCTATTTAAAACTACAAATCTATCATTTCAAAATCTCAAGACCACATACTAAACGCCATATCACCGTTACTTGAGCATTTGATTAAGCGTTATTCTGGTCGCGCGATGTCTCAAGTGTACGGTGTGTAATCTTCCCAAGCGGGATCTCTTAAGTATATAGTGTTCAACTTCCTGAGTGAGATGTCTCAAGTGTATAGTGTGTAGCTTACCGGATGAGATGTCACAAGTGTACGGTGTGTTTACATGCGGGCTGGGATGTCTGAAGCTCTCAAGTATACTGTGTACAAACTCGTACACAGTACATTGGGCGGGATGTCTCGAGTGTGCGGTGTATAAATTCTAGACGGGATGCCTCAAATGTAGTATGTGTACACTTCCTGGGTGGGATGACTCAAGTGTACAATGTAAATTTTCCAAGTGGTATTTGTGAAATAAAAATAGAAGGGGAATTGGTCGAGCAAGTAGATGAGTTTGTGTATTTGGGATGTGTATTTAGCAGGGATGGTAGATATGATAACGATATAGAACGACGAGTGAACGCAGGAAATAGAGTGAATGGGGCTCTACACGCTATTATGAAGAGTCAAAAAAGGCACGTTTGGCAATTCATAATGCTGTGTTAGTCCCTACTTTAATGTATGGTAGTGAAAGTTGGGTGTGGCAGAAGAAGCACGAGAGTAGAATAAATGCTGTAGAAATGCGGTCATTAAGGAGTATGTTAGGGCTGAATCTGAATGACAGAGTGAAAAATTGTGTGATAAGAGAAGAGTGTGGTTTGCAAGATGATGTCGTGACCAGGATTAAGAAAGTTATGCTTCGGTGGTTTGGTCATGTAGAAAGAGTGAATGAGGAAAGAGTGACAAAGCAAATTTATGTGGCAGAGGTGAACGGCAGAGTCGGGAAGGGACGCCCTAGACGAAAATTTATCGACCAAATTGGCGATATATTGAAAATGGGCCCAATTAAGGGTACTCTTAACCGACGAGCATGTATGCATAGGTATGTGGATGTGGAGGAGGCGAGAGAGGTGTGTCAGGATCGTGTCAAATGAAAGTCCATAGTCTTGCCTACCCCTCTGGGTGACAGGCGTGAGTGTTTATGTTATGTTTTATGGTATTTCTCAAGTATAGGATGTGTAGACTTCACATGCGGGATCTCTCAATAGTTCGGTGTGTAAACTTTTCGGGCAGGATCTCTTAAGTGTACGGTGCGTAAACTTCCGGAGCGAGATGTCTCAAGTGCGCTGTGTATAAACCCTAGACGGGATGTCTCAAGTCTACAGTGTGTAACTTACCGTTCGGAATGTCTCAAGTTTACAGTGTCATAAACAAAACATACGGTATGTCTCTAGTACACGATGTATACTCGTAAATCCCAGGCGGGATGTCTTTTGTGTATTATGTGTAAACTTCCTGAGTGGGATATCTCAAGTGCAATTGTGGCAATCCCAGGAGGGATTTCTCAACTATAGGCTGTGTAGGGTTCACGGGCGGGATCTCTCAAGTATTTGGTGGGTAAATTTCGCGGGAGGGATCCGGTTAAGTATATGGTGTGTAAGCCCCAGGCGCCAGCGCACCCCAGGAGACCCATGCCTTCAGACGCCTCATTGGAGTCACTTGGTGGGGTTGTACGCACATAGGTGGGAGGTACGTGTAAACACAAAGTCTACCATATACTGTCAACAGCAATATTAACATCGTTACACAAACCTAATCATAATAAAAAAGATTTGGAATAGGGGCGAGTGTTCCCGCACGCCCCGTAACCACCCAGATTGTCCTCCGCGTGTTTGGAAAAGACCACTAATGGAATTGCTAGAGTAAAAAGGCGCGGAAAATGTCGACAGGAAGTTGAGTGCATATAATGCGAGTCCAAGGCCATCTGCTGCAGGATTTCAGGCGCCCGTATCCTCAAACCTACCAACGTCATCAAGGCTCTACAGCTTCTTCGAGCTATGTGAGGACGACGGCAGCGCCTCCGTTTCAAAAATCAATGGGTCAAAGGCCGTCGCCTAAGTGCGGCCAGAGCGCGGCGCGGTCGTCATTGGCGTTGCGTGCAGCGGGCGGTACGTACGAGCGTGTCTTTGTCGGCGGAGGGTGCAGCTGCGGCACGTACGAGCGTGTTGTCGTCGGCGGAGGGTGCAGCTGCGGTACGTACGAGCGTGTTGTCGTCGGCGGAGGGTGCAGCTGCGGTACGTACGAGCGTGTTGTCGTCGGCGGAGGGTGCAGCTGCGGTACGTACGAGCGTGTTGTCGTCGGCGGAGGGTGCAGCTGCGGTACGTACGAGCGTGTTGTCGTCGGCGGAGTGTGCAGCTGCGGTACGTAAGAAGGTGGGGTCCCACGGCCCGCCAGGCGACAGGCCGCGCCAGGCGTTGCCCCGCCTGAATGGGCCTGTCGCGGCCCGTACTGAGCATTCCCACGGCGTGTGCCGGCCTGGTGCGGCCTGTCGACCTTTTCATTGACTCTTTGATTTTAGCTTTCACCTTTCTGTAGGTAGACATTAAATTTTCTTTTTTAACTCCGTGATAGGGATAGTTCCATCTTTTAAAATAGTTTTTATGCGTAACCACGCATCATGGGCATCGTTCTTGTTTTTATGTTGAGGCGACAAACTATTCCAAAGCGCTGGTTCATTTTCATAAAGGGTTAAAAACTCGAATATGAGCTCCTTCGATCACTCGATCATGAGCGTGTACGCGCAGGCGCCGCCGCAGTTGAAATGAACGATTGCAACCGACACAGACGCGCCCGTACAGGCCGCGACAGGCACCGTCGCGCCGCGCCTTTAAACTTACCGACTCCCGATGGATCGGACGGGCGACAACAGGGTGGCCTGTTGTCGCCCGTCCGCCCGGCCTCATCGGATGCGATGGTTCCCACGGCCTGTTGGTCTGGCCTGGCGCGGTCTGACCTGTGAGAAAGCAGGCCGTGGGACCCTAACTTGAGCGTGTCGTCGTCGGCGGAAGGTGCAGCTGCGGTACGTACGAGCGTGTCGTCGTCGGCGAAGTGCAGCCAGAGCGCGGCGCGGTCGTCGTCGGCGGAGGCGCGCAGCGCGTGCAGCGGGCGGCGGTAGAGCGCGCGCGCGCCGCCGCGGCCCAGCGAGCCTGCCGCCTCCCACACGCACACGCCGCCCGCGCCCAGCGCCAGCCGCGCGCACACCCCGCGGAACCGGCACCCTGCGCACACAACTACATCGTCAACACATCCAACAAACGGTAGTGGATTCTCTTGCGCCGCCACCACACGGCGCTCGCTCTGTGGTATGTCTTAACTAATATAAGGTAAGAGACATTGGAAAAGTAATAAGAACAGACATAACTTGTGTTCAGTTTTATCTAAATAATAAAATAATGTCCTCCAGGCGGAATTTCGGTCACTTCGGCCAATTTCGTAGAGTCTCTGTGCTTTAAAGGATTATACACGACACGCATACTGACATGACCAGAGAAAGATTTGGCGCAAAACCAACAGTTTTAATTGCTTCTACTGACACCGGGTTGTTACTGAGAATTTTTGGACTGTACATTTTAGGATTGCAATAGTACCTTAATTCAATAGATTAAATTAAAATAGCTATGTTAAAGTTTAATATGTTCAATAATTATGGTTGTAGCATGAATGGGGTAGGACCACGCTGTCACAGAATGCTGCTGTGTTTCGTATGGTGTGTAAAGATCTTAATCCTCAGGGGGTGACAACACATTTGCATTTTAATTTGTAATCGATTAGATGTAGATGATGTCTATGGGCCACAGAATACAAAAAAAACAACAACAACAAAAGGTACTGACGGAAAGTGAACTCGGGTTGGGCGCGCACCGCGTGATGCGCGCCGTCAACGAGCGCGCCGGCGACGGCGGCCAGGTCGTGCGGCGTGTCGGCCCGCAGCGCGCGCACGCACAGCCCACCCGCCGTGCCGGCGCGCACGCCCAGCGCCGCCGCGCCGCCCGCCCCGCCCGCCCCGCCGCCCTCCGCCTCCGAGCCCGAGCCCGGCCCCGAGCCGCCGCGCCGCCACCACGCGAGCCGCGTCGCCGCCAGGTTAAAGTTCTCCGTGGGGGCGCACCACGCCTCCGCCGACCACGGCGCCGCCTCGTAAAGTCTGTGCGTCACGATTGCGCATGGGCGTCGGTTCAGATTCAACACAGAATACTTAATAGGTACAAATACAAATCAATCACAACGCATTCAGCTCGCACAGCGCTGAGTAGCCAATATTATATTCACCCACAAGGTGGTATTCTTTATCTTATCTGACGCGGCACGTGTAACGTTAGGATTATCTTCTTGTGAAGAGTAATTCTACGATGCAAACAAGAAACAGAGAATAAGCAGAGGGCGTACGTGCATTCCCGACGACGCGCGGCAACCTATAGAATGCGACAACCTTTGCATAGCCCATCCTTAGATTATGGTTTTTTTCTTTAACAGTTCGTGTCCCTTTCCTGTATGCCCATTCGCTAACTTTGTTGATATCAAAATAATAATCACTTTGTAGTACCTTTAGTCGCATGTTTTATGAGCCGTGGTAGCTCCTATAAGAAAGCTAATACAGCATACGACGCAACATATTACAAAGTGACTATCATTTTGATGATCACGAAGTTAGCAGCAAACAGGCTTGCTGATATTAAAACTTAAAAGATGCTTAATGTAATCTCGCAAACGCAAAATTGGACGACCCTTAAGTGGATTGATGACCTAATGCAAGAGACGAAGTATACTGGTGGCTCAAGACCTAGCTTTGTGGCAACCTATAGGAAAATATGATATATATATGTTCAGCAGTAAACTTGTGATAGGCTGTAGTAATAATTTCAATGATGACATTGATTCATTATCTAAGATTACGACAAGAAATGCTACTATTTACCATGTTTACTTTCGTACGCTCTACTTTTTCCAACCTAACATAAATAAACTATCATATTATAAATAAATTTTACGAAAAATTGGCTTTTCTAATTTATTAATAACCCTTACGTTGTTAACACGTCAACTAACCTTAACTCACGATCAGTGATGGCGACGAAGGTTGGCACCCAGCCTTCCATATCATCGGAACTGTCTGAACCGCCAGAAGCTCCCATCTGGTGGGGTAAAACGATAATCCATACAAAATGTTTTGAGGACACAAATCTAACTAGCATAATATTAACATAACAGAAGTACACAACATTATTAGGAGTATTGGGTTCGATTTTCCCACCTGAGCTCAGACATATTTAATGCGAGAAAATTGTCATTAAAATTACCATTACTTTTTTTTTCACTATTCTCGAAGCAGTTTTGTAATGAATGAATGACACACATTGATAATATTGCCTTTATTTTGATATAAACTATTAACAATAAAAAGAAGTAACTGCTCGACTTAATGCTCATAAGATAAATAATTGCTACGTATAAGTTGATGATCGTTAACGTCCGTCCATCTCCGTATCTCGTCGCCGCGGTTCGCTCCTCCTTGTTGCTTTCGCTCCTTCCACTCTCGCACACAGACGTTGTTGTGTTACATTTGGGCGAAGACAGTATACTTACAAGATCCTGAGGCGGCCGCCGAGCCAGCCAGCCGGCGTACCGCACTTCACCCACCAAAGCCCGCAGGCGGGGCCGTGCACGAGCCATCGCGGCCCTGGCGGCTCGGCGCACGGCCGCGTGCAGTGCGCGATGCCAGCCCGCCGCCGAACCGGCCGTGCCAGCACGCAAAGCCAACGCATGAACGCCATCCGGCGAGTATATTTCAATTATGCGCTCCTCTGTAAAAATTGCGAGTCGCAGCGTAAATTTATTGTTATCTACTACTGTTAACATAAATAATATAATGACAAAGGCGCGGCACAAAGTAGATAGTAATGCATGTCGTTGATACTGGTTTCAAATGCATTCGGAGCATGGAAGTATTATGTGCTACGTAATAGAACAGACACCGCGAACAAAATCTGTGCGGAAGTGCGGAGCGAGTGGAAGGAAGAACAGAGCACCATTTTATAGCAGACTAAGTAAGACGCGTGTTGCAAGCAACCAAGTCTCGGCGCCTCTTCTAGTACGTAGATACTACAGTAGAATCCGTTTATTATGACTCCGCCTATATTAACCAACCGCTTATTATGAAGTTATTACACAACGAAGTTTGGTTTTCGTATAAAATTCTTTATAACAAAGTCGGATATAATGACTTCGCTTGAGTGTAGAGAACATGTCGCTTATTGTGACCCATTTTTAATAAATTGTGTCCGGTTATAGTAACCGACATGATTCCTAACACCTTCGGCAGTGTTCGGGAGAGTCACGTGATACCCGACGACGTTCGGCGCGTGGCTTTTTTTTATTTTGAGTCTCAGTGGGTAATTGATAGTTGAAGGTCACGCATTGTTTGTTAGTGATTTGTGAAAAAATGACATCTGAACGTCGTCGTAAAGCATTTACGATTGAGGAGAAAGGTGCAATAATATGCAAATTAGAAAATGGAGAATCCAACTCATCTCTCGCAAGGGGATTTGGGGTTACTTTATCTCTATTAACCATTACCTACCGCAGAAGAGGCATTAAAGGCTGCAGAATTGTTATCACGATTTGTTTATAGCAATATTGAAAATGGTAATTTAACGAAGGCGATGTCTTCTTTACACAATAGTATTAGAGACTGTTATTACAATATAAGGAAAAAACAAAAGCAAACAAGCATTACTGATTTCTTATGTAAAAAATGTAAAAATACGTTACATATTACGTACTTATTACGTACAATTTTTATTTTTATTTATCTCTATTTTGTTTCTCTCAAAACAGGAGATTCTTTACTTTCGACAAAATGCTTTTATGACGTCCGCTTAGTATGACGTGTTTGTTATTTCCCTTCGATGTCATTATAAACGGATTCTACTGTATTTCAATGAGTCTGAGTGAAATTGTTGCAAAAACACAAGTTATTTGTTTCCGGGTCTGATGAGTTATGAAGGGAATCCGGTCTTTGGGACTGCATACCTTATGCTGTGTACAGACTTTCGCAACGTAACATGCAATGTAACATGAAAGGAGCATTTCATCAGTGTGGACGGAGCACGCGCACGAGCCTAACATGTACCTACTCGCATCTGTTCCCAGCGTGCACTCGAACATAACGTCAATCTGCTGAGAATTTCAGCACGTGTTCAGTTCGTGTTCGCGCGCGTCTCAACACAATCCGTCCACACTGGCGCTCCGAGCACACTGCGCGCCCCTTTGTGTTCGTTCGAAAAACCGACAAATCACGGATCGCACCGAGCGCGACTTGTAATGCTCGTAGAGTGCTCATGAAATGCACGGTACGCGCGCGCAAGGCGTCCACACTATAAAAATTTGTTACAGAGTGTGTTACATTACATGATACATTACGCTAATAGTGGTGAGTAAAGTGGACGGCAAATTCTTTCATTTCATGTTATACATTAAATGTTACGTTACATAAGTCTGCATAAACGTTAGGTACGTAGAGCACGGGCAAGCTAGGAAGAGTGAATATCTACTTGTCCGTACATTTGCAACAGTATAATGTCATATCATCTTGTGCGCATGATTTCTTTAGATTATTCTGAAGTTATTGTCATGATCACTTTTTTATTTCGTGTAGTAATTTAAATCCAAAGAGATATAGGTATACTATATAGCGGACATAATGAACATTTGCATACAAAAATTTTGAGCTCTCACAAGTGTGACGCTCTCTAGCTAAACATAGCAAAACTACGCTGAATATTTATTAGGAAAACATTTCAGCTATTCCCCAGTAGGTGACGCTAATAAATGTAACGTAAAAACCCGTTTTAGACATGTTACCGTTTCGACATCAAAGTATCGATAATGTTGTTGAAGGTTACTTGATTTGTAATGTTTTACGATATAATAATAGGGAATATGCATGCCTTTTTATTGTATAAATCTATTTATTATGACTCCCATCACACCAAAAAAGTCATATAAACTTTTTAAGTCATGAACAACGTCATGAATGAAATGAAACGTCATGAAATAAAATATTTAATTTCCAATAACTAAGAATCAATTCAAACAGCAGTCACATTGGTGGCATCTTGGATGACGTCACTAGGTCCATTAAACGCTATAATAATAGCATATGATTGGTCGGTCGACGTTGAAGGCACATCGCGAAACGTCAAATCTAATAAGAGAGCGCCACCATGTGTTTCAAATTCGTTTCCTTTACAAAAATACACTTTAAATCTAACATATTGTAGGAAAGCACTGAACTTAAAAGTCGTTACACGATAAATTATTTCACAAATTCACAAGCTTGCGCGTTTACCGCTAAAAAGAACACCTTTGTCGTATCTCCTGAATTTCAGCGCACGTCTTTTGTTGCCGCAGCCAAAAGCGGAATCTTCGGCGTCGACATATCGAATGATCTGCAGTAGCATGGTCACTTGGAAGAGAAAGCTAAATTGGCTTCTAAAAAGCTTGGTGTTCTCAGTAGAGCGGGACAGTATTTCATTCTTGCACACTGTTTGCAACTTTACAAGCGCAGGTTCGGCCTCACATGGAATATTGTTCTCATCTCTGGACCGGGGCTCCCCAGGGCGAGCTCCTTCCACTTGACCGCATAAAGAGCAGAGCGGCTTGACGTCGACGACCGAGTTGTCTTTGATTGGCTCGATTCACTGGCACTGCGTAGAGATGTTGCGGGGAGTGCTCTGAGGAATTATTCGGATCAATTCCAGCCACAAAATTTCACCAATACACATCACGACAAAACTTACGTTACCATCCACATCATTTGGATGCTTGGCGGTCCACTACCGTGCGATTTAATAGGAGTTTTCTTAGGAATCGTTTACCATCGGCGATTTTTATGGACCGATACGACTTAGGGACCTTCAAAAAACGAACTTACTCCTTTTCAAAAGGCCGGCAACGCATCTGCAATTCTCCGAGTGTTTTAGAATTATATTAACATTTTAAAAAGAAGGAAATCTTGTTGACTGGTTGTACTGGTTGTACTGGCTGACATAGACGTTTCACGTTAAAACCAACGGCCGTGTGCCTCGACATAGGCCACAGTTTGTTAGAGTATTTTTTTTGATGCCGTTTTTTTTTCTAGCTATAATTATATAAGAGTGAATAAATTTAGGCTCCCAAATATTCAAAATATTTATAAATATTAATAGTGGATGTCATCGGGCTGTTAAGCAATAAAAAAGTTGTTTTTATTTTATCACATAAATTGTTTTTCATCACTTTGGCTACAGTTTCGGAATTAAATTAACATTTTTTTACTTAAAAACCTTAACACTTATATTAAAATTATTTTATCACTTTTTTCACACTAAAAAAAATGAAAATAAATCTTAAAATTTCTTCAAGGGCGTAAATCAACAAAAATAACTTCTTCATTCAAACTAAGGTAAATAATGAAAAATTTAAAAAATGAGAGATCAAAACTTAATAATCAGTGATAAAAAACTTAGTTAAAATCACATTCTTACCCTTAAACTTTGACATTATATGATCTACAAGAGATCCAAGATTTTTTATAGTGGCATGGTTGGCATCTAGATTGTTTGTCAGAAAATACAGGCATGTCATCGGCACCTTGCGTACGTCGTTTTTTGGAAGGAAGAAGAGCCTGTGCAACTCAAGAAAGGAAAATCCACTCCTCTCTTGAGTTGCACAGGCTCATTTCGTTCAAAGTTCGAATAATAAATTTCAATAGCCTCCGGCCTTGAATGCCCGCAATTGAGGGATCTTTTTCATAGGAATGTTTAGTTTCTTAGACTGATGCTTCAAACACCACAAGCTCTTCCTATTCTGTAATTACGGTGGTAGCCGTAGTTACAGAAAGAATGAAAGCGCTTGTGGTGGTCGGCTTCCACGGTGTACTGATCTGACTTGTACATCTTCGTCTGAATACGTTTCGCTTGAGCTTGACATCCTATTTTCTTAATATGTGTATCTTCGTTCAAAGGTGAAAAATCTTCCAAATCCGAATTATTTAGCAATTCTTCTTTCTCCACTCTGCAATCATATAAAAGATAAGTAGTCATTAGAGCTAATTGTTCTTTCATGAGAACAAATTATTACAGGCAACTAATGGAACATCAGCCAGATGTTCTGACACATGAACATAATAAACGACTGGCGAAAAAAACCTTTTACGAAATAAATATTAACTAAAATAACAGAATACAACTACTCTTTGGTGTTTTGTCTTTAACTTTTACACATTTTAAAACTAAGAAATCACATGATTAAACAAATAAATAGCGATATGACTTACTTCCACTGCGAGTGCGCTCCATGTTTTATGTTTTGGCTACAAAATGGCAGATTGTCTCTGATTGTCACGGACAATGAAGTTAAAAACATGTCACTTATATATTCTCTAATCAGAGAACACAAAGCAAATTTGCATGTTGGCGCGAATTTTCGAAATATCTTAGAACAATTGAAGGGCTAAGTGGACAAGGGTGTTATCTGACAAAATTAAAAAATCCGACTATTTTGCATGAACAAAGGTTTTAGCCGCCAGTTCTAATTTGTTACATAGTTACAGACGCTAGCAAAGGTATTAACTGCCAATCAAATGTATATTTCAGATTTGCAAATGTATTATTAGCAGAAATATTTTCAGAGAACCATTATCATTGCTACTTTTGGAATAATATAAGGTGATTATCAATCAATAAATCTTCTGCATCTTCGCAAGGATAACATGATTTAATATTACAAAAATGAACAAAGGTGTTATAAGCTATAGTTTACGTTTGCTAATGTAAAATAGAATCATTTTTTTTCAAATGCTCTTTTACAACGGTTGTTTTATCTTTAATCACCAGTGTTATAATGAGTTTTGAATTGAAGTATTGGTTTTGTATTTTAAATTATAGCATTTTAAACACGTTAACAATTTTTGACTACGAAACTTAGTTTAGTTCAAATGGAATAATCTGTTTTTATAGTAGGTTTCACACATAAAATGTTTGCATCTATTGAACACAGATTTCCAGAAGTAGGTCACACATTTTTAGACTGTGACAGAGATTGGCCGCATAGAAAAACTTTTAAGAAGAAATGAAAAAATATTTACTCCTAATAATTACAGAAATATAATTAGAATGTTAAAATTCCGTCGAAATTTGGCCGGTGCTGCAGTCCCTTCAGAGGTACCAAGTTGACTGTCGGTATATCGAAGTGCTTAAGTGTTTGTACAGTAGGGCTACGATGGCTATCCGAGTACAGAACCAGAGTACGAAACCTATCCAACTGCAGCGAGGTGTAAGACTGGGTGACGTAATATCCCCGAAACTCTTCACCGCTGCATTGGAATACGTTTTCAAGCTACTGGACTGGAAAGGATACGGTATAAACGTCAATGGCGAGTACATCACTTACGACTAGGTAAGTCCAACTTCGACCGAGAGGTCAATCGACGGATTCAACTCGGCTGTGCAGCGTTCGGGAAATTACGACTAATCTTCTCGTCAAAACTTGAAAACGAGACTGTACAAACAGTGTGTTGCCAGTGATGACTTATGGAGCTGAGACGTGGTTATTCACTGCTGGCCGTATGAGGAAGCTCAAGGTCACTCGGCGAGCTTATGGAGAGGGCTATGCTCGGGGTTTCTCTGCGTGATAAACTTAGAAATGAGAATATCCGCAGTAGAACCAGAGTATGTCGGTATAGCCCAAAGGAATAGTAAACTGAAGTGGCAATTGGCCGGCCATATAGCTCGAAGAACCGACAACCGATGGGGAAGAAAGGTTCTCGAGTGGCAGCCTCGTACCTGCAGGTGAAGTGTAGGACGTCCCCCTATTAGATGGGGTGACGACCTGGTAAGACATGCAGGAAGTCAATGGATGCAGGTGCAATTTCAAAAGAAAAACTTCGTGATATAAGAACACAACTTGAGTATACGCCAATTGAGGCTGGGCCGTAACCAGTTCTTTGTAAAGTCCTTGTATGAGAACATTGGGCCTTAGGAGGATATAATTTACAGGAGAGGAGATATTTTACGTGGTAGAGCCACGCTGCAACTATATTATAGTTGTAGCACGAATGGGTCGGCTCGACCGGGGTAGGACCACGCTCTCACAGAATACCAGCGTAAAATAGCAGCTCAATGCTGCTGTGTTTCGTATGGTGAGTGTAGAGAACCGGAGACCCTTCTTACTGGAAAAGAGGCATTCCATCTTAGTCCTCAGGGGTGACAACGCATGTGCATTTTGATTCTTAATTGAGGATAAATGTAGATGTCTATGGGCCACAGTACCCACTTACCATCAGGTGGACTGTGTGCTCGTTTGTCACCCTATGCTATAAAAAAATATATTCGTTTAGTTAAAAACATGTGTTATGTTCTTGTGATAAGAGATAAGTTACATAATGGCTAGATAAGGATAGCATATGTTAAAAATAAATAGTATTATATACTAAACAGAGATAGCTATAATTTCTGAAAGAGATGGCACTAGCCTCCTATGAGGAGCCGAGGGTCGTGCTCAGATTAGTTGTTCATTTTGTAATGGTTTATAACAGCGTACATATATAGTACTAAAATATAAAAAATATTACTTGTATAAAGTAATAATTGTTTCATAAGTTTCAGTAATATTTCAGGAATGTTGTATATAATAATAAGATAAGAAATATGTTAAAAATATCTAATTTAAAATTTATTATAAAATTGTATAATAAACTTTTAATTTACGAATTAAACGAATTTATTGTTTAAAATATTCGTGTTTATTAATAAAAATCACTGTTTCGTATGTGTGTAATGGATATTTAAGATTTATAACTCTGAAAACAGCTTGTAAAACTGTTGTATTTTGATAATTATTTTATTGTTCTTTTAGTGATATTAATGTTTTAATTATTATTGTAATGTGTCTTTTTGGTACTTTTTGTGAAATGTAATTATGTAATGACGTTGTTTTTGGTAATAAAGTTATGGGTTTAAATATGGAAATGTGATAGTGAAAATTAGTGATTAGAATGGCGTTTGGCGCGCGGTTCTCTTTAGAGTATAGCTTTCATAGTACAATAGGAAGCTGATATATTGGCACTTCGTTCGGGACCAGCGACAGTTTCCAGTTTTAAATCAAGAAAGAAAAACAATTAGGGAAAGTGATAGGGAAACTTAGAAAGTAGTGACATTTTCAATATTGCATTTCTAAAGGGGGTTTTTTCACCATTCAATTAATGTTTCATTTCAAGTTCCCCAGCGTCTACCCTAAATAGTTAGGATTCAAGAAGAAATACAATCCACTAATGACTGACGTCAAGACTGGGACCATTCCTTAGGGACCCGTAATCTTAGTCGTCAATCCTTTCTTTTGAGAAAGGACGGACAAGTTCCGAATCGAACGTCTACTCAGAGGTCACGCCCACCTCGTTCTTCCCGAACCCAACGTGGTGTGGTATTGGTCTGTGAATAGAAGGTCAATAATTGGTTGATCTCTGCTGCAGGGCGGGCGATGAAGACTTTCCTTTCCTTTTCAGGTAGACTGTTGAAATTTTCACAGAATGTGTATTTCTGGTGCCGCTATAACAACAAATAATAAAAATTAAAATAAACTAAAAATTAAAGGGGGCTCGCCTACTAGAAACGTGTTTTACGATGGTACGGAACCCTTTATGCGCGAGTCTAACTCCCACTTGGCCGGCTTTATTGTGCATGATATAACGCTTATTTAATAAGACCGCAAAACACAATGTGGCCGTGAAAGGAAAAGGGGAGATCTCACGCCGGGCAAGGTGTTCTGCCCGGGGAGTGGCCAACGCTCCGAGAGCTAGTTCGGAGCTATTCTATATATACTGTTTCTACTTCGGAACTTTGATAGCGCGATTTAGGCTTCGATGCTTCACTAGCGGCGCGACGACAGCGTCGCCACAAGCCCCCGCTCAGACCGGAGGTCGATAGTGCAGTCTAGATGTCGACGAATGTGCAAGTACCAGGGAATTGCCTTGTAGTCTGCGGTGACTCGAGAAGAAGGCAAGTAATCTGCGAGAGTGCCGTGAAGCAGAGGCGAGCAGTAAGGCTCAGATAGGCTTCGATGTGTTTCGCTTGTGGCGCGACGACAGCGTCGCCACAACACGATACAGTTAGTCTCAACAACTACGAGAGTAGGTCAAAAGTTCGCAGAAAGACAGAGAATGTTGAAATAAAATTTATACGTGGTAGAGCCATGCTGCAACTATATTAGTAGTATAGTAGTTGTATTGTTATAGTTGTTGTATTATTATAGTTGTTTTTGTTGTTGTAGCATGAATGGATCGGCTCGACGGCAAGGACCACGCTCTCACAGAATACCAGCGTAAAATAGCAGCTTAACGCTGCTGTGTTTCGTATGGTGAGAGTAGAGAACCGGAGATTTTTTGGAAAGGAGGCATTCCATCTTAGTCCTCACGGGTGACAACGCATTTGCATTTTGATTCGTAATCGAGGATAGATGTAGATGTCTATGGGCCACAGCAACCACTTACCATCAGGGGACTGTGTGCTCGTTTGTCACCCTTATCCTATTAAAAAAAATGTTCTATGTCAATATATTTTCCATTAACCTTAACACATTTTTCAGATGTTGATACATGTTATATTAATAGTCCGTATCGACGAAAAAAATATTTGACTTTGCTTTTTTCAAAATAGGCCTAAATTGCCAGCTTGATTTCATCTTCATCTACTTTTTTCTAATCGTCATCTTTGGAAATAAATAATAATAACTGAAGGCCAAGTCTGCACTAGAAGATTGACACAGTTGATCAAAACCTTGAAAGCTTCCTCCGATTCTCGCAAGGACGCATAGTAATCTACCGTTATGGTAACGCCATATTAATCATAATCAATTAATCGGATACTCTGTATACCAAAAGATTTTTTTATAGAATATGGGTGACATACGAGCACACAGACACAGCACACCTGATGGTAACTGGATGCTGTGACCCATAGACATCTACATTTATCCTCAATTAAGAATAAAAAGGCAGATGCGTTGTCATCCCTGAGGACTGAGATGGAATGCCTCGTTTCCAGTAAAATGTGTGTTCGGTTCTCTACAACTGAACATACGAAACACTGCAATAATAAGCTCCCATTTTACGCTGGTATTCTGTGAGAGCGTAGTCCTACCCCCGTCGAGCCGACACATTCGTGCAACAACCATGGTATCCACTATCCATGATCTGTCCAGCCGATTTTGACACTTCATATTTTTTGGGGTGTGTGCCTTTTTTATGATTCAGGTTCATAATGTTTTTTATAGCTTTCTTCAATTGTTTTATTACGGAAGTAATAATATATAATAATAAATAACAATACAGTAATATCTCGTTATGGTAATGCCACAATCCTTATAATAAATCAAAAGAATACCTTCTGTATCCCAAAAGATGATTATATACCATGGTTTTCCCACGGACTGAAACCCATAAGTAGCTAAAATCTTTTAAAAATCGTCTTAGGTGTCTTTCCTAGTTTAGTGAGAAATTTAATCACTGCGCCTATTTTCTCACACAATTTTCTTCCTACTGGCCGGTTTTTTTCCGAATTGTTTGCTCGTTGATAATTACGAATTTAATGACTCGATTAAATTCAAACTTGGTGTACTTACTTTATTTATATAAACGAGTCACTCAATTAGTAACCACGTAGATGAGCATCCCCACCCACACCAAATCTTCCATGTCGCGAACTTTTTCACATAGTTTGTGCATACATACATTCTATACGAAGTGAACCATTGCAGCTAATTGCTCGTTAATTTTAATGATGTTTATGTAAAAGATAACAAACTTTTTAGAATGGTTACTGTCCTGATAGTTGTTCTAAAAGAAGTAATTTATCGAAACTGTTGTAGCAAACAACCGCAGATTGCGTTTCATTAACATTCTTCGGTTTGAGAAACCGTAATCAATATGAGCATTTCGTAATCAATGAAATCACGTGTCTAAAGATACAAATATCATATTAGTGTGTCCCATTTAAACAAGGTATTAAGTTGTTGAGCATTACGTTTCGCGGAATATTTTACTAAATAAATTCTTTCCCCTAACTACTTAATATAATATTTTTTATTTAACTTTAGTTATAAGCATTGTTATTATTACTATTTCAATAAAAATATGAACCCCAGTTCATACGATAGTTAATTATTTTTAATTTTATATGAGCTACAAATAGTTAAGATGTACGTAAAAAGTCTAATAAAAGGCTGTGAGCCGAAATCAATTTATTGCCACATACATTAATGGTTGTATTGTTTTTTTTTTAAAGAAATAAGACTTAGTTGTGAAGCAAGTTCGCAAACCTTGTCATTAGAAGTTATTAATAATCACCTGGATCGTGATGACGAAGGTTCTTGGCGACGCATGCCATAAGAAGGGGTACGTAGCGAGTGTCCGCTCGTCGTCGTCTAGGTGACGGCGGCGAAGGTGGCGCATCTGCCATGTAGCCACGCTGCAACTCCCAGCCAACTTCGCTGATGATTGAGGCCTTCCGGAAGTATGGGGTAACTTCGCGCAAATATTTCACTAAAAACAGAACGCAATAGATCTGATGATATAGTACACAATATAACCAATTACAATCGTTGTAGATAAAGAGACAAAATAATAGAGTACGCAAACAGTCAGTGTTTGATCGTCAGTGCTGGCATTACCGAAATTAAATAGAAAAGTAATTAAATAAAATAATGGCGATCCTTCCCGGCTTCGCCTGGTTTTAATATCTTAAATCTAAAAATTCTATTGTTTAGATTTAAGATAATTAAAAACCATTTGTTTTAGCGATTTTTCGTTTTTATTTTTTTTAGGTCTAAGTTTTTCATAAAATATAGCCTAGATAACTGCTGGCATTGTTCTCTATCTGTTCGTAAAGTTTTATCACAATCGATTCAGCCATTCCGAAGACTAGCCCGAAAAGACATTCATATTTTAATAGGATGCAAATAACCAATTGAGCTTAACCAGCTATTTCGATACTACAGACAGACACTTCAATTTCATTTAAATGTATAAATATAACACAGTGGCATAGTGAGCAATAGGTCGGGTAGGCATTTTACTTATTTTATTATTTTTACTACACTCGCGAAAATAAGATAGTGGAAGGAAGCAATTTTCGCCTCGAGTCTAAGCGGCAGAAGCCTGTCATGTGCCGCTGGAATGCTGCATCCAACACCCACCGTCCGATCTAATCAAGATATAATCATGTTTGCGCACCTTTTCGACACTATATTTGTAACTGTGACAAAATTTATTAAGATACTATAATCAACGTCATATCCAGCTGATTTTAAGGTAAACAAAGTAGTTTTTAGTGCTATCTTTAAGGCAGAAAAGAAACCATCACTGTAAATGAGATTAGGGAAATGCCGAGAAGCTTCGAATTTATATTAAGGTAACATTGAAAGTTTGTAGAATAAAATGTATTATTAAATTTACTGATCATTAAATTAATTTATCGTTTTATTATTTAACTTTTTTATTCCCGACATTTCGGGCGCTTTACAGCAACTGGTCATGGAGTGAAGACTGAGGTGTTTAATGTCCTGAGGTCATAGTTAATGAAGGCTACCTCCACCTTTTAAATATTACATTTTGGTCCAATCTACGCAGTATGACCCTACCGTCTCTTGAAGTCGTGAAGCACACCATGATAAATTTAACACGAAAAAAATTTTTCTCCTTCATTTATTACGATTTTCGTTGTGTCCTTAGTCAACGATAAAATTATGATCTTTTAATGAAGCCCGCTCAACTATTTACTATTGATACAATAAGTTTAGGCAGGTTTGTGTCGATCTCACTGATAATCTGCATTAAGGACGCCCTTCAACCACAACTACTGAATTTCGTTAAATATCAGTGATGTGTGACGTGTGATAGTAGAAGCGAATCTGAGATTAACCTAGAAACTAATTCGGGAAAGCGTAGGCATTAATAGGTCAAATATAAAAATCTTACACATTTAGGCGTCAGGAAGTTTTGTACATTGATACTTTGTAATTTGCCTTAAGATCTAAAATTTGAAAAGTATGACACAGACGAATAGAGATATGAAGAAAACATGAATATGTTTACGAATCTTAAATTCTTCTGATTGGGGATTTACCAAAAAACAAATCAAAGAAAATACGAAGTTAAAGGTAAACGAAGGATGCCTCATTCTTTGAAGGGGCTGCTGGAAAAATAATTACCCTCAGAGCAGGACTCTCCTTCACCATTAAAACACTTCAGTTTACTCCAACACACAGTCAAATATTTCACAGGTATATATTTGTGCGTAGTGAAATGCGTATCAGATTTGGCATAGTTAAAGTTTATATGGAGGTGTGTAGAAAACTAAAATTTATACATAATATGTGCTACAATTTTTTTATAGAATAAGGGTGACTAATATGCACATAGTCCACCTGATGGTAAGGGGATGCTGTGGCCTATAGACATCTACGTCTATCCTAGATTAAAAATCAAAATACAGATGCATTGTCACCCCTAAGTACTAAGATGGAATGTCTCATTTCCGGTAAAAAGGGTCTTTGGTTCTCTACATTCACCATACGAAACAGCAAAATTGAGCTGCTATTGTACGCTGGTATTCTGTAAGAGTGTAATCCTTCCCCGGTCGAGCCGACCTATTTGTGCTACAACAATAATATAGCTGCAGCATGCAGCTATATTATAGCAGCATGGCACGTCCTCCATTTAAACAAATACAATTAATTAAATTAAATAAAAAAAATTGTTTACATTCATACTGTCAATGTCAAATGCCGTTTGTTGATATTTATAACAAATAGTATTTTCATCATTATGTGGTTCATACTGCCAATATCTCAGTATATGTACTATTTACTTATTTATTTAAACTTTACTGCACAAAAATGTACAACGGTGGACTTAATACCTTAAGGCATTCTCTACCAATCAACCATGTGTGGTACTTACTATGCCAAGTAGTTCTTAGTTTTAGTTTGGTGAAACCTTGGATGAATTAGTATAATCATTTGTCCAAGGGTCAAACAGTCCCACAGACTTATTGAAAGGATTACTGACACATTGACTGAATGAGCTATGAACTTTCAAATGTTTTTTTCAATTGTGTGTGGGGTGAAAGATACGGCAAAAAGCATTTGTACTAGCTATTATTTTATACTAGCTGATACCCGCGACTTCGACCGCGTTGCTTGATATATTTACAAAGTTTTCTATATATACATACATATATATATACAGTGGCGGTCACATAATTAAAGACACTCTTCTGTGTGACCACATACAACAGTATCACAGACGTGTAGAGTACCCAAAGTAGGTATTAATTATATTTCATAGTTATTAATCTTTACACGGAGATCGTATTATCAAAATGGAAATATCAAAAACGTGTATTTAGCAATAGTTGAGATTTTATTCCTTTTTTAAACAAAACAAAAACTTTTTCGACAAGTTAACCACTGGCCAGCTAATTCAATTTGACAATGATTTTTCGTGTTCTAAATGTTAAAACAGTTATGTTATTTTTCATTTGGCCGCGAATTTTCACGGTACATAGAATAAAAAATAAATAAACGTCAAAACAAAAACTAGCTTTGTACTTAATAGAAATTATTAAATTTTATTAGTGTTATTATGGGAAAAAATAAAAGCTGCGATCCGTCTACAAAGAAGACGATCCTCAAGTTTTATGGCAAAGGTTGGTCATATAGGAAGATTGCAGATCAGTTAGGATGCTCTAAAGATATGGTTATGAATGCTATCCGGCATCTTAAGAACTTTAATACTACTGAAAATGTGCCCAGGAAGACTAGACCTAGAAAAACAACCCCACGAGAAGGCACAAGAATAGTGTTGTTGGCAAAAAAGGAACCGTTTAAAGGATCAGAACTGATTCGCTCAGATATATTTGTTGAGGAAAGATTGAGAGGAGTATCTGCAAGAACTATAAGAAGGCGATTGTGTGAAGCAAACTTATTCGGAAGAATATCTCGTAAGGTGCCACTATTAAAGAAGGAAAACATCCGAGTTAGATTAGAGTTTGCCAAAAAACATGAACACTGGACAGAACGTGAGTAGAAAAATGTACTTTTTTCTGATGAAACGAAAAATAATATGATTACTTCTGATGGAAAAATGTATGTGAGACGTCCTCCTAAAAAAGGAATGGATCCAAAGTACACGAAGAAAACAGTAAAACATGGAGGTGGAAACATTAAAGTTTGGGGGTTTTTCTGGTCATGGTATAGGACCTATCAAGAAAATAGAAGGGAACATGGATAAATGAATTGATAAGGGAAAGGGAAATTTCTAGTACAAGAATATTTTAGAGGAAGTCATGATACCCCATGCTGAGGAAAGTTTACCGGTGGTTTGGACTTTCCAACACGACAATGATCCGAAACACACAGCAAAAGTTGTCAAAGAATTCCTAAGGAGCCAGTCAGTAACTGTGTTAGATTGGCCACCGTACAGCCCTGACATCAACCCCATTGGAAACTTGTGGTACCGCGTCAAAAAATATTGGCATCAAAACGTACCAATAACGTACACCAACTTTATGCGGCATTTAAAGAAGCATGGGAACAAATGTCAATTGAAACTTGCAATAAATTGATCGCTTCAAAGCCAAGGGGATTCGGGCTGTTATTGCTGCTAAAGGACACGCGACATAATATTAATAACATGATTTTTTGTTTTTATAATATGTCTTAAATTTATCATAATAAAGTTGATTTCAATATTTACAATATTTTTTTTATAATTACTTAGTTTGTGCGTCTTTAATTAGTTGGCCAAGTCTTTGCTTAGGTCATGGTGGTCTAAATGTAGTTAAACTGAATAAATATTCGGGACACATGAGGTTTATTTTCAATAATATAAATAAAGAGTAGGTAAGCTTAGTTGTTTTAATATCCCTTTAGTGTCTTTAATTATGTGACCACCACTGTGTATATATATATGTAGGCGAAAGATGATCATCCCAGATGCACTCATGATTGATGGCGCAAATATGCGTGCGTTACAACATTAAGTACAAGAAAGTATAATAAACAGATCGTTAGCAATTCGTCGCAAATATATGGTACGCTTTTCCGATGATGTTATTTTCCAAAAATCCTATATAACAACAACGGTTGCCACGAAACCACCGAAACCTTACTCTCGATTCAGCCAGTATTTTATAGTCGTGCCTACACGGCCAATTCTGACATACGACCGTCCTCGGGCGTGTATCTTTATGAGTTCCTGTAACAAACACTATTAATCACCACTACTTCCGCTCGTCTATCCTGACATGAATAGGTTTACAGTCTATATTTTGACATTCACGCACATATACGCAAGGCAGTTACGTTTGACCACATGCAAACTAACACTAGCTAAGGCGTCCTTTTGACCAGCCATCATCTCATATGACAACATGGACCGGACAACTTGCTCTTTCCACTAAGCACACACAGACACACAGCTCTTTATACAGCTTGCACGGCACTATTAGCATAGATAGAACATATACACTTTAACAACACATACCCTCTTGTAAATATACTAACATCCTCAATCATACAATGATCGAAAGCGTGCGTCCCTTCGACCATCATGCATGGACCGGATGGCACCTTTCTCTCAAGCCACCCACCACATACAGCTGTAAACTAGTATGTCCCTACGACCAACCGCTCGGGTCTGGCCCGGACGATACTGTTATCTTTACTCTGTTCAACCGACCTAACTGGACCGGACGGGTGCGTCCTTTCCACCAGTGTAACTCCACAATTCACAAGCCTGGACCGGACGAATGTTTCCTTTCAACCAGCCGCGCGCGGCATGGCCCGGTACGACATTGTCCTTTCGATCAGCTTCATACAAAGCCAACCCTCAACATCAAACACCAATTCTGTCGACCACACAATATTCAGAGCAAAACTGCTACACTCATCAACACATTAGAACACAAAAAGGCCACTCATTCTGTCAATTCATAGTATGTTAAAGTTAAACATTTCCCCGGTACATCGCTAAACATTTCGAACTTTAAAATGTACCCCATTCAAATCATATTTCGCATGAACATAATTAAAACTGAGATAACAAATCTAGTAATAACTTTATCAGGCATGATTGTTTTAGGAATTTACTCGAAGAGGGATCATAAGCGAAGACCAGTTTCAGACGCTGTTTCTTTAATTGTGGTTTCTTTACTAAGGGGCATGCCATTTTAGTAAACTTAAGCTCGGTAAGACCGTTAGCTGCATGATCTTTTAAAGCTATTGTTAATGGTATTAATAAATCAAATCATTTTCTATCTAAGCGTTTATTTTGTGGAATAATTTTTACTACATTACACCATCCCTCTATATCCGAGTTTGGATGGTCTGGATTAAAATGCAAAATTGCGTTGAATATTTTACTCACGGTTGACATATGCGGCATTACCAATACTCGTGATAAAACGCCTCCTGTACGTCCACATATGTACCTACGCATATATGCTCGTCAATTAAGGGTACTTAACGAAACATACTTTGTATAATAATCATTATGGAGTAATACAACGTTTGGTCACTCCTCCCGCCAAGTTTTCCCGAAAAAATCATGATGTATAGTGTGCTAAGACACAGAGAAATCAATTAAGTTATCTATTTGATTACACACAGTGATCACAATGCCGCAATGACTAGCAACAAACTGTTACCCTATATATATACATTACACAAGTGCAGTTTCAATATTACATTACGGACAAACATTTAAATCAGTTTTAAGGTATGAACAATAATGGTCAACTAATTAGAAACAACAACAAAAAAAGTATAAAAAACAATATTTTTTTAAGTATTAGTAATTAGTATTGTTATTTACGAAATAGCTACTATCCACAGCCTACCAATAGTTAATTAATATTTAGTGGCTTATCCATTATTTTCAATAACAGCACTGCAACAACGTGGCATTGATTCAATCAATTTCATACATTTTTCTAGGGGGATTGAATTCCATGCTTCAACAAATGCTTCATATAGTTTGTTTTGACTGGTGTTACGTTTGTTTGAGACTTTATTTTTAACAATATACCAGAGATTTTCTATCGGGTTTAAATTCGGACTATATTCATATATTTCATATTCATATAATCTGCCGATCGTTCTTGAATGGAAGTATGCTGTCGGCGTGGAATGCCTCGGGCGGTTTATTTAACGCTGCTGCCGGCCGACATTTGATGCGTGAGGGAAGTAAATTTGTCTAAAATATTGTTTTGAAAAAAATATGTTGTAGTAACAAGTGGTTAACTTTTTAATTGGTTGAGAGAAATGCCTGAAAGGCAAGCTTATTTCAATTGACTAACTTGAGCCTATTTGGGTGATTAATAACCCTGTTAAATTGTAGAGTTGCTTACTTCATTTTATTTTGTGTTTTGACTATGTCAACAGCCATACCGCAGCCGTAGCTCAAGGAGTGGTTGCGATGCGCGTGTGGTGTTGGTGGAGGTCTAGTTTAGTCTTCGTTGAGATGTAATGGGGATGACTGAACGTAGAGATGAGTGCTCGTAAAAATAAAATGAAATGTAGTATACATTTGTTGCGTAATGAACGATTAAAAAGGTTATGGCTCTTGGACATTTTATTTAGTAATAATAAGTAAAGTTTCCTTTGAATTGATCTAGTTGAAGTAGAATGAAGTATTGAAGAAGTTGCCGCTTTGTCACTTGTTATTATTATTTGGCCGCATTGCACGAATTGGTGCGTAGTTGTAACTGCGATTTACTTGTAAGTCATTCAGGAGCGATGAACATCTGATGGTGTGGTGGAAGGCCTTTGTCTCTTAGAGACTACTGTTGGTCGACTTGGAACGACCTGATAATCGTTGTCTCTACAGTAGATCGTATCACAAGAAGTGATGAAGATAGGGTAACAGTTTGTTGCTAGTCATTGCGGCATTGTGATCACTGTGTGTAATCAAATAGATAACTTAATTGATTTCTCTGTGTCTTAGCACACTATACATCACGATTTTTTCGGGAAAACTTGGCGGGAGGAGTGACCAAACGTTGTATTACTCCATAATGATTATTATACAAAGTATGTTTTGTTAAGTACCCTTAATTGACGAGCATATATGCGTAGGTACATATGTGGACGTACAGGAGGCGTTTTATCACGAGTATTGGTAATGCCGCATATGTCAACCGTGAGTAAAATATTCAACGCAATTTTGCATTTTAATCCAGACCATCCAAACTCGGATATAGAGGGATGGTGTAATGTAGTAAAAATTATTCCACAAAATAAACGCTTTGATTTATTAATACCATTAACAATAGCTTTAAAAGATCATGCAGCTAACGGTCTTACCGAGCTTAAGTTTACTAAAATGGCATGCCCCTTAGTAAAGAAACCACAATTAAAGAAACAGCGTCTGAAACTGGTCTTCGCTTATGATCCCTCTTCGAGTAAATTCCTAAAACAATCATGCCTGATAAAGTTGTTACTAGTTATTTTTTTGTTGTTGTTTCTAATTAGTTGACCATTATTGTTCATACCTTAAAACTGATTTAAATGTTTGTCCGTAATGTAATATTGAAACTGCACTTGTGTAATGGGATTTATATTCTTTTTCTAATAAATGATAAATCGTTGAACATATTGTTGTCCCATTTATTGTTTAATTTCAAAATAAAAACAATTGCGGTGAAGTATCTTACATAATGTCAAGGACCGTTGGTAGTGTTTCTAATTATACGACCACCACTGTATATATATAATATAGATAATATATATATATATATATATAATAAATATAATAAATATATAAATATGACCATAAGAAAACGAATTATATGCGAAAAATTACTGAGAAAACTATAGGAAACTACAGGGGGCAATTGATCAAGGTACAACTGAAGAGCATCAGGTCACTCGTGCAAATAATGCGCAGCTGGCCCCAACTTTATCATGAGGCAGAGGTAGAAGAGACTTCCCATCTCCTATGCATGCGCGCTATACCGCTTGCCCCACTTCTCTGCGGCGAACACACATCACTGAACATGTAGTGCTTATAAAAATCGTTGTTTCTTAAAATTTTAATAACTTGATATTAAATGAAGATATTGCAATAATTTTTTTAGATAGGGGCCAAGTGTCTAAGAAATAAAAGTTAGAAAACCTAATTGAAATCTATCCAGTAGTTTTTACGTGATGCACATACAACTGCAAACCTCTATTATTTTATTTATATAGATGTCATTTACAAGATATCTGTGTTTTATATATTAATGTGCAGTTTAAAGAAATAACAGCTTGCTTACACAAGCCTAAAAATTGATTGACTTACGGTCAAATTTCGTCTACTAGTCTTCCTAATAACAATTACAAAATAAGAAACTGCAGGTGCCAACCTGCCTGCCAAGTGTGGCAACTATGGCAAATATTCCCCCTATGAGGCAATCTATGGGTAGGTCTATGTTCAGCAGTGAACTTTGATAAGCTGTAATGAAAGAATGAAATAAAAAATAATCTAACCTACTGTTTTCTTTAATTTTTTATAACCATAAATGTCAATGAAAGAAAAGAAATTTATTCCCGCCTATGCACATAGTTCATTGTTGAACTTAAATATATCATGCACTGAACTAACATAATATATAAAATATTTGTTATAGTGCATATGATTAACATCATAAGGTCTGTAACCAATAGCTAGCACTGTGGTAGTGTTATTCATAAATTTCATATTTAAACCGTAAAAAGTCTGGAGTGATTTTGGAGTGAAACTCATTGCATCACTTACTAAAAAGCCTGGCCAGCTAGTTAACTATATCAGGATAGGTATATATGCATTCATAGACTTCATTGCTTAAATTAACATGACCTCATAATTAGGTTCAAAGTAATTAGTGTTGCTGTGTGAGTAGGCATAGAAGGAATAATTATTCATTATATTTAACACTGATCCAAAAATATAATAGTAGATATTAATAACTAGGCAATAGCATCACCTATTGGATCCTAGCAGTGTCTCAAGAAAACTTATTATGTAAATATGACCTCAATCAGTCAAGTCATTAATAAGTTATAAGATCATGAACAGATGTACCAATGATGTAAGATAATGGCTAAACATATTTTCATAATTACCTTCCAACTGAACCATTTTCCCTGCCCTTTTTAATGCCTTTACTGCTTCCTCGTGTGTTGCATCTTTTAAATCCTCACCATTGACAGAAAGAATTGCATCACCAACATACAATTGCTCTGTGAGATCAGCAGCCATGCCTTTAAATATTTTCGATATCAATATGGGCATATTGTTTTCTATTCCTCCTTTTATAGATATACCTAAACCATTATTGTCTGATTTTACGACTTGCACTAGGCGTTTCTGATTGGCAATAGCTTCAGGCACTTCTGTGAAGTCGCTGTTTGGTGTTTCAACATTATTGTTATTCAATGTGCCATTAAGAGTGGTGGTTGCGTCGTAACCGTCATCCAAAGATACGCTCAAATAATCATCTTCCAAGGAACAATGTACACGGTACCATACACCTCGTACTAACGTCTCTAACAATCCTGAACGAGCACAAGTCGCATTTGGACTCTCACTTCCACCGCTGGAACCACCGTTCTCCACCATAATTGCGATTTAATACTATTAATTGACTTAATTAATGTATATCAAATTATATTCCCACTTTGTAAATACGTTGATAAAAAATTAAACATCAAAGAACGTACATTCATTTAAATTCAACACATAGTACTCGTTTTTATTCCTCCAAGGTTTCGATAAGTGTGACAATTTAATAATATTAGCAAATAAACACAGATTCATTGCACAATCGATAATATTACGACATAAATTTGACGTTCCGCCCAGTAATATTCATGTAAGCTTATAAAAAATATCGATGTATCGATGTATCGATATATCCATATTTTTGTTCGATATATCGATTTTTTTGGCGATATCTTTTATTTCGATATATAAATATAAAATATGAAGTATCTAAAACGTATCAAATACGATATATTTCCAATAGCAACACCGTTGTTGCCTCGGATTTGTACCACTAGAATTCACATAATACATTAAAATTTTGGACTAGCAGCCGCCATTTCACCAGAGTCCTATCAGAAAAATCGCTAAAGTATTTGGTACTTACTGCATCCTCAGTTTTATCAGAGAGAGTGGCATCAGTAATTAATCTTAGCGTACCCAATAACAGAAGCCGGCTTTCAACAGATCACATCTTACTTAGAGTTTTTCTTTCGTTTTTTCGTATAAGTATTGGTTTGTATAGGTGCATGTAAATGTATATTTTATTTGGTTCGATTAAAGAGCGTTATATTTTTATGAATGTCTTATTAATTTATGATTTTTATTACTGTCACTTTATTATTATAAATGTATGTTTCTAATTGGTATATAATATGAATAGTAATAGTGACAGATTTATGGAACTAGACTAGTAAAAACAAAAACAAAAAATTTATGAAGTATAAATATTTTTTAGAAAATTTTACCATTATATCGACTTTTTTTGATACATTGAAATCAATATTAATATTTATAATCATAAATAATATTTATTTTTTAAATGTTGATACGACATTTATCGATACTTTTTTGCATTTCCTGCATCCCTATTGTGAGTAAAGATACGCGATACATATCGATATTATCGAATATCGGTTCATTATTTTGCGATATATCGATATTTTATATACAAGGTTATTTTTCAAAGAGCAGCCAAATTTTATACATAGGTTCAAATATCATCACTCATCACTACAGCCCTTCACAAGTCCACTGCTGAACATAGGCCTCCCCCAAAGAATACCACAAAGCACGGTCCCGAGCCACCTGCATCCATTGACTTCCTGCATGTCTTACCAGGTCGTCAGATCAGTCCATCTAGTGGGGGGATGCCCTACACTTCGCCTGCCGGTACGAGGCTGCCACACGAGAACCTTTCTTCCCTATCGATTGTCGGTTCTTCGAGCTATATGGCCGGCCCATTGCCACTTCAGCTTACTAATTCTTTAGGCTATGTCGGTTACTCTGGTTGTACTGCGGATATCCTCGTTTTTAAGTATATTACGCAGAGAAACGCCGAGCATAGCCCTCTCCATAGCTCGCTGAGCGAGTTTGAGATTCCTCATACGGCCAGCAGTGAAGGACCACTTCTGAGATATATTGGGGGATGAAGCTGCTCGCGTCCGTAGGAATTACTTGAATCCTGATTCCCTACACGTATCCCCTGGGTAGTGCTAAACGAGCAACACTACATACTGGTGGTAGGTTGGTCCTCTACTAGTGAGAGGCCCGGCCGAGGGTTAGTTACCACCCGCCTGGCAAAGACATACCGCCAAAAAAAAGTTTCACCTAATATCATACAAGAACACGATTTGCATCAAATCGTGTTCTGGTATGATATTAGGTGAAACCCATTTCTTAGGGAGAATAGGTCTGGACAGTTGCGTTGCGCATAAGAACCGGTTGCGACGCGGCCGTTTCTTAGTGTCAGGTGCCTAGTTATAGAGGTTAGCGGGATTCGAAGCACGGTTGCACCGCTGGCCGACCGTAGATATTTAGTTGGGGGCCCAATTAATGAGCCAGTCACTCATGAAAGGCTACCTCGCCATCTTACGAAAAATTCTGGCATGGCTCCACTATACTGGCTGGCGACCGGAGGAGAGGGCCTGGTGGCGATTTCGGGGGTCCGGGCGTCCCCGCGCTCTCCATGCTAGGTACCATCGATGCTATGACTCTGTTTGCGTCCCTAGGTTATATGTGCGCCGCCTCGTCCAACTGCCATTCTCTCAACCTATTCACTCCCCCATTTATGAAAAAAAGGAAAAAAAAAGAAAAGTAAGTTTGTACAGCGGTTGCACTCCCTCTCCATCAAAGTGCACCTCACAAACATCTGAGGCCTGCACTGTAATCTCAATGCAGTGAAATACAAGCCGCACTTACTCATCTTGACTGAGACGCAGATCAGATGTCCTCTAAATGCGGCGTACCTTGGCTACCCTGGGTACACATTGGAGCATAACTTCCATCAGCGCGCCGGAGTCTGTGTTTACGTCCACAACGACATCAGCTGTAAGCGTCTCCGTCACCTTAAAGACCCCACTTTCTCTACGATCCTAGCCTCTCTCCCAGCGTGGTCGGTCTTCTGGCATGGAAACAGCCAGTCCTGATGACAGGCACTAAAGTCCCCCAGAAAAACTACAGACAACTGTGCATTAGGGTACCGACTTAGAGCCACATCAGAGGCTTCACTGAGGTGTTCAAATAGCCCAGTTGTCTCCTGGTCACCGCTGTGCGATCGGTAGACACAAGAATAAATAATTTTATCCATTCCTATGTCGACCTTCTGCTGACGACCGATCCAGACAGGTACGATGTTCAGGTTACCTCACCCTTGGGAACTTCTGACCACTGTCTGGTACAATCTGTGTCATTATATTCCCCAGCTAAATACGATTTCCACGGTGTGTAGCGAGTGTGGCGATACAAGTCAGCAGATTGGGATGAGATGCGGCATTTCTTTGCATCTTATCCTTGGCGGCAGGTCTGCTTCTCGTCTGAAGATCCGTCGAGCTGCGCGGATGCCATAACCGATGTGATACGTCAAGCGATGGAGTATTTCATCCCCATTGGTGGTAAAGCTCACCCATGGTTCAACGCCGAGTACGCTCGTGCTGAAAAGCACAAGCATATGGCGTACTTATCCTGGGTCGATGCTCGAGACCGCAAAGCTCCGGATGTTAGCCTTAAGAAGAGAGCCTTTAACCAAGCCGCCAAGTCCTGCAAAAAGGCATTACGGCAAACCAGTTACGACCGCATTAAACGCATCGGTACAAAGCTCTCTGTCAAACCATCTGGCAGTAGAGCTTTTTGGTCTCTCGCCAAAGCGATCGAGACAAACTTCTGTTGGTCTACACTGCCTCCGCTGGTAAAACCAGATGGCTCACTGGCGCATGCGCCTGAGGAGTAAGCGGACTTATTTGCTTATCATTTTGCTTGCAATTCGCGTCTGGACAGTAGTAACAGCGTACCATCTCAATTACCCCATTGTGGTACCTCTATGTCAGAGGTCCGTATCACCAACAAGGAGGTTCTTAAAACCTTGCGAAGTCTAGACGTGAAGAAAGCTAGTGGACCTAATGGTATACCAGCTATAGTTCTAAAGGTCTGTGCACCTGAGTTGTCTCCTGTGTTGACGCGCTTGTTCTGCCTCTCATTCAGGACTGGAATAGTGCCCAAATCTTGGAAGCTGGCCAATGTGCAGCCTGTGCCTAAAAAAGGTAGCCGTACCGACCCTGCCAACTATCGGCCAATTCCAATTACCTCCATACTCTGCAAGATTATGGAGCTTATATTGAACGCCCGCTTAATGGCATACCTAGAACAGAATGACCTCCTTAGTGACCGGCAATACGGGTTTCGCCGAAATCGGTCAGCTGGGGACCTTCTAGCGTATGCCACACACGTATGGGGCGAGGCACTCGAGAACAGTGGGGAAACACTTACTGTTTCCCTTGATGTTTCGAAGGCTTTTGACAGGGTTTGGCACGCTAGTTTATTGGGCAAGCTTTCAGCGTACGGCTTATCACCTGGCCTGATTGACTGGGTGAAGGACTTTCTAAGTGAACGATTTCTCCGCGTTGTCATCGATGGCTGCTCGTCCTGTCCTATCGCGACAAACGCCGGAGTTCCTCAGGGATCCGTTCTATCCACAACTCTCTTCCTGCTGCATGTAAATTATCTGCTCATTCCCGAACGAGAGGCTATGGTTGAGCGTGTGAATCTCACACTACAGGCAGTCTCCGAATGGGGCGATGCCAATCTCGTGAGATTCAACGCCTCCAAAATAGAAGCATGTCTTTTCACCGCTAAAAGGAGCCCGCTCTCCCTGGCTCCTACTTTCCGAAATGTATTCTTGGAGTACACTGACCGCCTTCAGTTGTTAGGGGTTGAATTTTCTCCGAACTTCAACTATGGGTGGTTCATTGAGTCCAGAGCCAAAGCAGCCGCAAGGAAACTTGGTGGCCTTGCAAGGGTGCGGCGGTACTTCACGCCGGGGTAGCTTCTTACCTTATATAAAGCCCAAGTCCGGTCGTGCATGGAGTACTGCTGTCACATATGGGCTGGTGCTGCAAAATGCCACCTGGCAGCGTTGGACTCAGTGGAGAGACGTGCAAAGAGGCTCATTGGTGACCTTGATTTGGTTGAAACCAATCTTGTCAGCCTCGAGCACAGACGCAGAGTAGCCAGTCTCTCGGTATTCTATAGGATGCATTTCGGTGAGTGTGTGCAGGAATTACATGCTTTAATTCCTCCCTCTCCTTTCCACCATCGAACGACCAGGCGGTCGGCGGGTCTTCACCCGTTTGTTGTCGATATTCCACGCATTAAAACCAAACAGTTTGCTTCGACTTTTGTAATGCGTACAGCAAAGGAGTGGAATAATTCTATCTTTCCGTCCGAATACAATCTGGACGTCTTCAAGGCAAGAGTGAATAGGCTTTTGTTACCCTAAGACAGTACGATTTATCATCTAGGGCTGCATCACCACTTACCACCAGGTGGGATTGTGGTCAAGCATTGGCTTATAATAAGTAAAAAAAAAGATCCATAGGTCATCACTGGCAACACGCACTGGTTGTACAATCTAGTTTTGTGGTATGCCTGACGACAAGATGTGTCGTAATCTCCCGAACGCTGCCCAGCCGAGTTGAATCCATCGATTGATATTTGTCCCAGGTAAACATATTCGTCAACAACTTCGAGCTTAGTGTTTCCAACAACTACCAGCATAGGTGTGACATGAACGTTAATCATGACTTTTGTTTAGTCCATGTTCATCTTAAGACCTATCCGTTGGGTGACACTATTGAGGTCATTGAGCATAGTGCTTAGGTCCTCCAGCGATTCTGCCATAAGGACTATAATGCGCGCGAAACTAGTTGGCCGCGCCTTAGGTGGCGACAGGGGTGAGGGGGCGGGTTGCCTACTGCTCGCAACGCACATGAGATTAGACAGTGATGACCTATCTCGGGATATCGTGAACAATAATTGTTCAATTATTGAAAAGAATAAATAAAAAGCAATTGAACTTTTAGAAGTTTATATTGTACCAATCTAATTATATTGTAATTAATAGTAAAATAAACCAAAAATAAATTAAGTACATGAAATTATTCTGACATATCCTCTGAATCACTTAATTCTGAACTTTCTGAACTTAATTCAGAATCACCTTGGATGTTTATAATGATTTCGTCCATCATAGTATCAAATCTCATATCATGATTCCAGTATTCTTGTTCGTTTTTTTGTACGTGGTCATCGCATTTTTGCCATTGTTCGGCAGAGAATTCGGAAAATAGCCTTGTTAGTATTGTAATTTTCTCGTCCAATGTAGCATTAATGTGATCTCTGGCCAGGCAGTTTTTAATATTTGCCCACACAAGCTCGATCGGGTTGAGGTCTGGATGATATGGAGGTAGTCTTAGTACAGTATGACCTGCAGCTTTCAGAAGTTCATCAACAGTGTATATTTTTTCTGATTGGGTCGTATTAATCAACCTCAAAAGTTCGGCTTTGATCATCGTGGGAGAAAATGGCACGTTATGATTTTGCAACCAGTTCTGCATATTAATTTTCAAACTGGACATAGTCGGTTTCTTCTCAACTTGCACACAATGATAGGCAGCATTATCCATAACTATGACTGAGTTAGGTGGAAGTTTAGGTATTAATTTTCGATCAACCCAGTTGTAAAAATTTGTAGAGTTCATGTCTCCATGATAATCCCCCGTTTTTGAATCTGATTTAAAAATTAGCAAAGCATCGTCAACTAACCCGTTCCGGCTACCAGCGTGAACTATTACTAAACGCCTTCCTTTGCCTATAGATGTATAAATTCCAGGCTCCGACGAAGATTGCCAACATTTTTGGACATTGTGAGTTTGGTTAACGTAAGTTTCGTCCAAAAAGAATATATTTCGTTTGTCTTCTCTGAATTTTCTTATGGCCCTCAAATATTTCACTCGCCATTCAACTATGTTTGGTCTCTCTATTAAAAGGGATCTCCTCGATTTACATTTTTTAAATGAATATCCCAGTTTGTGCAAAAGTTCTCTTAAAAAAGTTAATCCGCAATCTAAAATATTATCCTCTTTTAACACAGCACTTAGTTTTCGTAGACTTAGAATTTTTTTCTCTACCGTATAAAACTGATTTATTTTTCTTCTTATTACTCCTAAATCAAAATCATCAACTTGTATTTTCTTTTTTAATTCTTTTGGTCTCCGCGGAGAACTAAATTTTGCTTCCCCTGTATTTTGCAAGGAAGTTTTACTTTCAGCAATCACTCTCCTCACACTTCGTTCTGATATCCCTGTTGCTTCTGATACTAATTTATGTATATTCGCATCAGTTTTATATTCTAAACTATTAACATCGGCTTTCCATTTTTTTTAAAACGTATGCACTTTAAATATTATTTCCTTAGATTGTCTTTTTATCGGCGGACTCATCTCGCTATTGCAATCTCATGTGCGTTTTGTCTAAACTAGCCGGAACGTTCAACGCGTGTTGCCGTCGCGACACAGAACACAATTACTCTCTACGTCGCGAAGTACGGCGCCGCACTGAGCACTGAGAGACTTATGACAGCAAGCGCCCCCGCCTCTCCGTCCCACCGCTCACATACCTAAGGCGCGGCTAACTAGTTCCGCGCGCACTATATATCGTATCGTACTCGCCATTGACGTTAATACCGTATCCTTTCCAGTCCAATAGCTTCAAAATGTCTTCCTATTCAGCGGTGAAGTTTCGGGAATATTACGTCACCCTGTCTTACACCTCTCTGCAGTTGGATAGGTTTCGTACTCTGGTTCTGTACTCGGATAACTATCGTAGCCCTACTGTACAAACACTTCAGCACTTCGATATACCGACAGTCCACTTGGCACCGCTGAAGGGACTGTAGCACCGCCCAAATTTCGACGAAATCAAAGGCTTTCTCATAGTCCACATACGCAAGACAAAGTGGCAGATTGTACTTTTCGGTCTTCTGTACAATTTGCCGAAGGTTATGTATGTGGTCTATGGTGCTAAAGCCATTTCGGAAACCGGCTTGTCCGGGAGGCTGGAAGTGTAATTAAGTGTATTAAGTGGATTTGCAATAACTCTCGAAAACAGCACGTAGACGCGACTCAGAAGGGAAATCGGTCGGTAGTTCTTCAAGTTCCACCATGGAGGACGGAATTAAAGAGCTTCTGAAGGACTTTAAGTAACGTTCCACCCGCTTTCAGAAGCTCCGCTGTAATTCCATCCTCGCCTTGCTCTTGGATCATTACGCACACTTGCGTGTGGCTCCAACGTTGACGTGTACAGCTGCCCATAGAACCTCTCAATCTCACTCAAAATCTCAGGTGTCCCGGAAACGATGCTGCCACATTCGGTCTTCAGCTTCGACAGTCGGCTCTTTCTGGCAGACTTTGGAGCCCTGGTTCCACTCGATCGCTTCTTCAATACGGGCTGCATTGAAGTTGCGCATGTATTTGGAGATCTGTCTGTTCAGTTGCCTGTATGCTGTCAAATCTGCTGAAGACTGCAGCTTCATCTCCCGTCTAACAGCCATGAGATTAAGAGTGTGATTGGTGAGTTTTTGTGTTCTTCTGCGACGTGTATCACAGAACATTGCTCCGACCGCATGGACACTTTCCACAAGGTTATCATTCATATCGTCCAGTTCATTGCAATCTTCTAGGCACTGAAAACGATTTTGCAACTCGAACTGAAAGGTTTCGGTACTTTGGATTAGAGCACGAGGGGGACGGAGCATTGACTTCATTAGACGTGACCTCTCCAACTTAACGTTTAGGTTCAGTGTGCCTCTCACCATTCGGTCATCGCTGCCAGTTTTTACCCTCGCGATCACTGAGACATCACTGAACAGTTGTCGTCTGGTCGTCATAATGAAGTCAATCTCAATTTTTTGTGCTTTATTTAATGTAGGGCACTTTAATTGGTTTTAATGTTATTAACAAATAAAAACTTCGATCCGCTTTCTGAACGACCAATAGCCCAGTCATCAGGAAAAGTTTCTGAAATTGTTGACGGTATCCTTGCATAATTAAAAACAACCAGAGTAGGTGCGAGCTCTCCTGCTGCATTTCCAGTAAACATAACTGTTAAATTATCTTTATCATCTCCTGAAGAACCATATACATTTTATCGCCCTTTTAGCAAGGACACGTCCTAATTTTGGATTTAAAAAAACGCGCTTTCGTCGGTATTGAAAATCCTTTGAGGATTTTTCAGTATTCCAATTAGTCCTCTTTCTTTCAAATCAGTTTCAACTTCTGAAAACCATTTCTCAATGTCCTCTTGAGTAACATTATCCCTTGCCGTGCATACATTTTGAGCAGTACGTTCAGCAATTGTAGGGTGTAGTTTCATAAAAGAGGAATACCATTTTTTGCCTGGTCTATTATTAGTGAAAGGAGTCTCCTGCTTTTTGTCGACTATTATACGTTGAACACTATCTAATAATTCCTCTTTGGTTATTGGAATATGTTTATTTGACATATCTATTATCCAATCTTCTAGAATGTTTTCTTCTTCCTTCGACAAAATGGTACTGGGTCCCATTGGACACTCTATGGGACTTTTTCCTGTGATTTTATTATGCAATGTTATACTAGGCACGTTAAATTTTTTGGCTGCGTCAGATATTTTTGCGCCCTTTCTAACAGCTTCGATAGCCCAGCCCATTTGTTGAGGTGTATAATTTTTTTTAGGCGCTATTTCTAAAATAAAAGGAAAATTTCTGTATTACTTAATTTACTTCAATTTCCATAATTGGATTTCTATGCAATACCCAATAATGGACACAGGCGTCTATTACTGGTAGGCATCAATATTTTTATAATTCTCAACTAGCTTTTAATAAAGAATTTAAAAAGGAGTAAAATTAATTCAAAATCTCAATAAACAATAAAAAAAACAAGTTTTGTCATTTGTCCATTATTGCAACTATTCAACTTCAGTGCACCAGTAATAAACATTGACAAAATAACGTGAAACATAATCTCTCAAGAGTAAAAGCACAGTACGTCTTTATCTTGATTTCATAGTCAATCCAACCAAAAAAATAGATTTTGTTTCAAATAAAGCAATAATAAATTAACAAGTAAACTTTCTACCTACCCCACTAACTATTTCCGTAACAAAAGCCACTAATATATATTTTCAATAACACGAGCACCAATTTACCTCACGCCATTTTGTGTTATAAAACGGAAGTGAATGAAACGTCAAAATTTGGCAGCTCGACGACTTATGTATATGGTAAAATGTTGATAGTATAATAAAATTAATTCCCGCCCTTATTCTAGCAGGTTTGTTTTTTTTTTCGTCCATTATTGGTTCCTTGTCCATCCCCGGTGCGTTTACCTTATATACACTATCAACCGATACACGGCATTAATATTCCTGTTCGTATTCTTCTGAAAAATATCACATGGCTACGAAGTAAGTACCATATTAAGCTTAATTTACACTTTTAAAGTAGATTATAGGTCCCGTCACGTAAAAAGAACGCTGGCCTTGTACCTGCGCACTGAGCGATTTATCGACCAAATTGGTGGTATGAAGGGGTCGCGACGGGGGAATGCTCGCCAGTATTACTATGCGCGTACGCTATTGATTCGTCAGTTGACCCATGCTTCCCGCGCTTCGTTCGCTCCCAAAATACAGTCGCACACACAACTTTCTTTGCACGACGCGCAACGACTTTTTTAAAAAGGAAGGAAAAAAAATTATTTATATTTATTGTTTTATGACTGAACTAGTGAACGAAAAGGTAAATATGATGGGAGAAGGTGGATGGGGAACATTGTGCAGTAAAGTTAAAAGTATTGAGGAAGAATACCGAAAAAATTACTATGTGGTCGACCTGATGACGGAAACATTTATCATTCGCGTTGATGATAATGATTCTGATGATGGAAGCTCAAGCGAAGATGAAACTAATGATGAAGTAACATCCAGTAACACCAACACACCATCAACATCTGGCTTCCATGCGACCCAAGACGATATAACGGACGGCGTGTCATCCTTAACTTAAGTTTTCTTGTTACAATCTACTTTATATTTTACGACAGAAATAAAAAACAATGCTCAAGTAAACGTTATCTATTTTTAATTCCAACCTCTTGCAAAGTTCTAAGTAGCAGGTAAAGTACCTGTGGGTATCAAATACGAGTACTATGGAATTTATTAAAGTTGGTAAAAATTACCTTGCGTACATCCGCTAGATAAAATAAAATTATGTGTCTTACCTAGTTTGAAGAGACTCTTATAACTTTAATATAATGGATTTCCGCAAAGTAACGACTGATTATATTAATTATATGGAATTTATACTAGCGCGTCTCATGCGCGGGCGTCTAATGGCGCTTCGGGCATTATTAATATCTAACCTAACTACGCTAAAAGTTTTATCATTGTGACTTGGGAATATAATCTGAAGCTCCGCTCAGCCTTAGGGAAAATAGCGTGATGCTATGAATATTGTACTAGTGTGACCGTGAGGCTGTGCGGTTGGTTAAGTAGGTTATACATTAATTTTGGTTGATAAATAGTTACTTAGTTGGGTTCATAATGGCTTTAGGAGGATAATCTCAAGATTTTTTATCTTTAATGTACTAAAGTTTTATAATGTATAAAAATCGGTGTCTATTTTTATCTAAAGTTTTGAAAGTAAAATTTTTGAAGTCTTATTATAACAATATTATACTTACTGGTACAATTAATGTAGAAATGACTCCTTTTAATAAAATTGTTTTTATTCTACTTTTTCTTTTATACTTCTCAAGAAAATGTTTGCTGCAAATTGTTGAGTTCTTCTTTGCATTCCAACCAACCCAATCAAAATGAACCAATGAGTCCAATGAACCTTAACCACTTTCTAATTATAGAATCCGGAGGAATCTGTTTGAAAACGGCAAAATAAAATTACATTTTAGAACGCAAACCGAGGATTTATTTTCTTGTTGTGTAGGCAAGTCTATCGATTCATTATAAACATTCAAGATAAATATCGACATTAATTTTGATATAGTTGAGTCAATCCCTAGCGTACATGTAAAATATTTTGTATAAAAATGTATTTATCAAATTCATGCAAATTATCAACAACGTGACTTTTTTCTTTGCAAAATATCAAAATTAAGAAAATAATTGAATATATCCTATATTTAAAACAGTATGTAACATAAATTTAAACCAAAAATAAACGAGTCATAACATTGACGATGTCTTGAGAATTTACCTGTGATATGTGAAATTATCAGGATTATTTCTATTATTAACAGCACACTCACTCACGGAACAATTAACCATTTTGGAAAAAAGTTACTTACTAAACATAACCACTATTATACTTTAAAAAATTACAAAATATCTCGGAGCTATTTCTTGCGTGCCGAATTTGTGCCGACCTGTCATTCAAAATCGGTTAAAGAGAGTCATGAGATTTGGTATCCTTTTCTATCTTGCATTTTTGCCATAAGGAATTTTCTTCTCCCTTGCACACTATGTTGGTCTATACGCTAGTATATCCTAAGTCTATGGTTTTAACTAAGGTTTGAGAAAAGTCCTCAGAGTAAGTACAAGTGTATGTAAGGAAGTCTTTTTCACGAAAGAAGTCCCTCAACCGCGGCGCCACTTTCTTCGCGAAATTTTACGTTTGCTGTCAATTTACATACTTCACATTTTATTTTAGTTAGCACATTCCGCGGGAAACAGATTCTAGGTTAAACCTGAAAATAAAAATTATATATAAAACTACTTTTTGTAATACTACAACTAAACAGAGTCCATGTTGAATATTTAACTAATAAAAAAAGGTGAAGATGCTACTAATTAATAGTCAATGTTTTTATGGGTGTTTTCCAAATATGTATGTAATAAAATAAATTACAACATTTTGAACATTTTATTTTATAAATAAATTATGATAGAAATACAGATTATATCTAAGTAAAAAAAGTAAATGTATCACATACAAAAAAGTCTTTGGCAAGTACAAAATGTAGTATAAATTTTTAAATTTACAAAAGTATATAAAGGCAAAGGTACTAAAAACTTTAACGAAATATGTTTTTTTATAAATAAAATTGATTAGGAAAGTCTTAAACGCTTAACTAATTACACAATTATACAGTATAAAAGGGGCAAAACGGCATTTTTTAGGAATATTATTAGTTTGAGAAATATGCCTTTTAGAATGACACAATAAACATGAGACTGTGTAAATTTATACATTTCGATATCATCAGCATATCCATTCATTTCATAAATTAAAGTTGCAATATTTTTTTCAGAATACACATTGCCAATTTCATTTAGACTCATCAATTATTACGAACTTATAGACAAAACTAAGAGTTTCATACATAGAAAAGGGCTTCAATTGTTCTGGACTTGGCAATGTCATTTGTAAGGCATAAATGTTTGCAGAAAATAGCGTAAACGTTATCGCCCGAAATAATATTTCAAAATGGAAATGTAGCCAATTGTCTCCAAGACTTGCAACTGTCTATCGCACAATACGGCGATACGGTGCGAGCTGTATAAAACAGATAGCATTTTTGAAAATACCTACTCGCGCCGCGTATCGGCAATTCACAATGCTTATAAAACACAAATAATGAGATGGTTTTTTTCATTGGCCCCTGCAGTCTATTTAAGAAATTGTGATTTTTTTTTGAGTATTGTTGCTAATGGTCTACGAATATGTTCTCCAATAATTGATCACTATTTTTGACATTTCAAACTAGCAATTGTAATAACAATATTAATTACTATCCTACTCATAATATAGTAATTAATAATTACAAGATAAATAATTGTGGATAATAAATTAAAACTTGCCAAATACCGATAATTACAAACTATTTTTTCTTCTAATAAGGGCAAACATCTTTGTAGGTACTTTTAAAGGCATGATTTTTCACAAACTTGTAAAAGTGTGAATGGTTTGGAAGTAATACTTTTACTGTAGAGAGCCAGATCAATTTCATCTCCATTAATACTTATTTACAAAATCTACTGTGCTACTGAGCTCTACTATTCTCAAATTATGTATAGAAAAAAATCAAATTAATTTGTAGGCACCTTTGTAGTTGACAACTGGTTAAGCTATAATATGATCTATTTGTTGTCTTTTTATGTTTTATATCTAACTTAACACTAATGCAAGTTTATAATTAATTATTTTTAACAATTGTCATAGACGTCGAACATACCAAAAATTAAAGCAAGATATTTTCTTACTTAGATTAGATTAGAATAGACATATGTAACAGCCACTTTTGATACAAAGCGCCTATAACCAAATGCTGAGAATATAAACCGGGAAGAGGACGGAAAATGAAATTTGCCCAAATTTTGTCCAAATTACTTCACGATATGATTTTACATTTTGGGCGGTGAAAAAACAACACCCAAAGCCTTTAATATGTAGAAAAAGAAAAATTGTTACTGAAGAAGTTATAACTTTTTATAACGACTAAAGCCACAAAAGGTAAGTATTTGTTGTACATTTCCGTGTACATTTAATATTTATCCGTACTTTTTAAATAGTAAAATACAATTAAATGGATGGGTGGACTGTTTCAAACACTAAAAAATGTTTTGACATTCATGAGCTTACCACTAATATGTAGACGTAGAAATGAAATAACAGAATTATTCAATACTACTGTCGCAAAATCAACAGTACAATAATTTTATTACACTTGATTTTTCGTGCATTTCATGGTGGAAGTGTTACGATTTAAAGTGTTGAGTGAAATGTGCAATCAAGTGTGAGTAAAAAGTTAATGTGTGCACGCGACGGTGCGCTTGGCTAGGTCGAGCGACTTTTCCAGAACGTGAAAATCCATTGAAGTTTATAAAATTTATGGAAAATTGAATTTACTCTTGTTTATAAAAAAAACGCAACAAACATCTTTACGTAATCGAAAAAATTCTTAGTGGTTTTCGAATCTTGAAAGGAAGGCGGTTAAGTGGTAACTGTGCAATACAAAAGAAATATAGAAACCTATTTTCAAATGTATTTTTTGTTTTAGTTTTTAAAACCATAATATAGGTTGATAAAATTGCCATTAACCGCAACAGAACCCAACAGCTGCGGATAAACCGTTATAGAATTTGTATCTATTTTATTTTGTATAATTGTCCTCTTTCTTGTGTTTTAAACAATAAATAACATAAATAGGTTGCCGCTACTACGATACGCTCTGGCGACTAGCCGCTAAGGCGCACTAGCTTTAATTTTATTCTTTAAAGATAAGTGCTGTCATAGATATCGGAAATTAACAAAAATAAAAACATTTAACACATAGGGCACAAAAATAAATATTATTTTCGCAAGATAACACAATCTGTTAGCACGGCTCAACACAACTAATTGATCGTTACGTTTTAACCTAATACTACGTGGAAGAAAAAAAAAATCACTGCATTACACATAGGCAAGTAAATAGTAATATAATAATACTTTTGATTGTAAATTAAATTATCAGTACAAAAAAATACACCTTCAATTCTGCTTAAATACCTCTGTAAAAACAAGCTAAATACATTTTAAACTTAGAGTAATTACAGTAGTACAGAGCGCGCGCAACGAACACAACGTTCCCACCGTGACTGCTTGTAGTCGTGGTTGAGTGCTAGCACTGTGTGCGTTCCTCCAGAGATTTTTTTCGTATTTACGTATCAAAATGGTCAAATGTGCATTTCGATCTTGCAAAAACGATGCTAGGAAACACACAAAACTGAAATCCAGTATCACATTTCATCGGTAAGTCGATTTTTATATTTATTTTTATAAAAACAAATCACATCGCGGGGGTGAAGGAGACGTGTGAGGCGGGCACGCACAGTCCCGCCCACGCGAGACTAGTGATATGACGCGACCAACGCTGTAGTCGATATTTAAAATATTTTTTTAAATGTTTGCTAGGAGAACTACATATTACGAGAAATAATAGGATGTTATTACAAAAATAAATAACATTGATTGAAAACGTTGAAATTCAATATAGTTCATGTAAATAACATAATATTATCATTTGATTTACTAATAAAAAATAAACACTAAACCCGATCTTTTATTTTATTGTATACCTTAATATTTAACAAGTCCACACGATTTTCTGACATTTCTATTACACATAATTGATTCGTGATTACAAACAAACATATAAATAACTAAACAAACATTTCTTTTTCAATAGTATAGGAAATAACATATTAAACAAAAAAGTACCTAACAAAGATATTTATTTACATAACTCATCAATAGCTCGTTGCCGATCGGCACGACATTGATACATCCTTATCTGTCATACACTCATCAATATCTATAGCTCATTTGTCTATGATGCGTACTAAGCAATTTGTGCAATATGCGCGCTCTATACTACTGTAATTACATACTCTAAGATTTTAAATTATACAATAATATTTTTAAATGAATGATTTTGATATAACATAAAAAATACTGATGGCATTTTAACGTATGCATAATTTTTTTCCCGCATCTTTTTTTTTAAAACAAGGGCAAACGAGCAAGCTGATGGTAAGTGACTTATCTTATTGTGTCAATATGTATATTAATTGCTGAATTTCACAGGAAGTATGGAATTTTTTTGTCACTATGGTAAGTGTTAGTTTATTATAATACCATTATTCAATCTATTGTGTGTAAACAGTACACTTAATATTTAAATAAATAAATAAATAATTTATTCTACAATATCGAGTTATCGATATCACATACAATATTTAAATATCATTACCAAAGTGGGTATTGGGTATCCTAATGACGGTATCTCTTGTACCTACTTTATCTGTATCTATGAGGGAACCGGAGCTATGTTTTTTGGATTTTGGCGCAAGTGGAGGGACTTCACTGCAAGTCGAACAATTATCATCGGGAACCTTCGAGCTTGATCCAGCGGCGCTGAATTTCTTTAAGCTGCCCGTTGCTAGAGAGCCATTGGAGGAGGAACAATGAGGAGGCAAGAGAGGAGCTCTCTCCTGTAAGTCTTTAGTCGAGGTTGTGGGTCTATGGCTACAGGTACTGCTTCCCGACTCCGAAGGTACTGGTTCGGGGCAACCGCCTGCCTGTATCCATTCTTGTATTCTGTAAAGAATCATCAATTCGAATTAATGAATCGTACGACTTTTGTCAAAGTTATATGTTACTCTGCAACTCTGCATGAACTCTCCGTATGGTTTATTTATTTATACATCAGTAATTTCCTTAAAAACGACAAAATAAAGAAAGTACATTCATGCGACATAATACATAAAATAAAAAACAGTTCAAAATTGTAAGTGAAAGTAATAAAAAATGTGCTTTCACTCTGTACCCGATAATTATTTAAAGCAGCCAACTTTTCTGCACTCCACGGAGATAAAATCTAAATAGGTTCTAATCTTAGTTGATTATTTAGTGAACAAAGCAAAGTTTCGAATTAACAAGTTGTTCAGCTTGGTGTAAATACAATAAATTGTTTGTTTGAGCCGAGGGTATCAGTCAACCAAGTGTGCCTAGCCTAGTCGTCAAAATTTAATAACAAATTTTGGCTAACATTCGCTATGTTAAAAATATATTGGAAAGGGTTTCATGCCCCAATTTAATATCATACAAAGTTTTGTCGGTGTTTTCTCTAAAAATTTATTTTGACATTTTATCCATGTTGATTTGATAAGATTGATATCGCCAAAACGTAAAAGCGGATACCGCTAAGTAAAATTATACAATTCCATTACATTACAGGCTATAAAAGTCCACTGTTGAACATAGGCCTTTCCCATAGATTGCTTCATAGGGAGGATTTTGCTATAATTGCCACGCTTGGCAGGTGGATTGGCAACCGCAGTTTTTTATTATTTGAGTTGTTATCAGAAGGCGCTGCTGCCCATCTCCTGTTTTAGTTTCCCTGTGTCGCCTCATACGACACCCACGGGAAGATATGGGGTAGTGGATATTCTTTTACCACCACTACACAACTGAACAATACCCGGTTGTAATACAATTAGAGATTTAGGAGAATATTGGTTACAACCTACAATCGTCTTTTCAAAGAGTCGTCGCTGTCGTAAGAAGTACATACGGTCCGTAATACGATAAAAGCGAAAAACAATCACATTTTTAACAACTATGGTATCATATACTTTAATTGTAAACTTTTCGGCCGCATAGTATCAGTGCCTGCTTGCGGTTGCCGCGGTTAGAATCTGCTGGAACACCACATCGATCACAGCTTTTACGTCATTGTCATCATTAAAACTTGTCAGAATTAGAAATTCTGGCTTAATCTTTATACATTAGGTGTTTATTAATTTTTACCTGTTGACTATATCCTCAAAGTTCGGTCTCCTTTGCGGCGTATGTTTCCAACATTCCCTCATGAGGGTGTACATTAATGGCGGGCAGTTCGCAGGCGCAGCCAAGAGTTCCCCCCCACGAACCATCGATATTACTTCTTGATTGCTATATCTAATATCGAAAATAATGAGTAATCAGTATTTATGACACACTTAATTTTTGCGAAATTTAAATAAAGATTATCAAACATACAATAACAATAATAAATGGCTGAGTATTATTACGAGGATATTATAGACTTCATGTTTAATTTAAGTAACAGTTTATAGGATTGTTATTCAACTATTTTCTTTTTGTAACTCTGCACGTAGTTAAATTAAGCGTGTTATGCACAACCAACACAATATAGAGTCAAAATGAAATGAAATATATTTATTACTTCGACGTAAGAAAATAAAACTTCGTTTGTCAAATGTAATTTTTACTAAAAAGAGTGACAAAGCAAATGTATGTAGCAGAAGTGAACGGCAGAGTTGGGAAAGGACGCTCCAGACGAAAGTTTATCGACCAAATTGGCGATATATTGAAGATGGGCAGATAAAGAGTAGTATCCTTAACCCTGAGCCGATGTTTAACGACGTAGGTATATGAATGTAAACGAGGCGAGAGGTGTGTCAGGATCATGCCAAATGAAAGTTCATAGTCTCAGTCTACCCCTCTGGGTGACAGGCGTGAGTGTTTATGATTATGAATTTTTACTAAATCTACGATCCTGCTTTTGATAAAAAGCGGATCTGTCTGGCGCGTTCTATATGAAATAGTTGTACTATATGAAACAGTAGGGTAGAGTCACGCTGCGGCAATTATGGCTGCAGCACGAATGGGTCGGCACGATTGGGGAGACACAGGCTCGCACAGAATATCAGCGTAAAATAGCTGTATAATCTCCTGCTGTGTTTTGTATAGCGAGTAGCGAGAACCAAAGACCCTATTTTCTGCAAACGCCACGTTATCAGAAAATTATTATAATATTATTATTGTAGTTTCAAAGATGACAGCATACATTGCATTTTGATTTTTAATTGTGAAAAGAAGTTCAAAGCACCCACCAGGTGGACTGTATGTTCATTGGTCAGCCTTACTTTTATAAAAAAAAGTATGGAAGACGTTACACCACCCGCTTCTCACAAGTCTGTCTTGAGCCACCTGCATCCATTTACTTTCTGCATATCTTTCTAAGTCGTCTCTAGTGGGGGATAAGTTGAAAAAGGATAATGCAAGAAAAATCTGGTAGCTTGAAACCATTGGAACAATAAAAACATTGAATGAAATAACAAAAATGCGTGAGACTGTCGTGCGTTAGAAATGAGACTTGTAAATAACTAATAAATATTAAAATATGTTCAATTAATTTACAGTAAGATATGCATGTGTATACTGGTTTCCTCTGCTTTAACACAGAACACGCGATGCATTGGCGTATACTTTCTATAGAGAGTAGAAACGATTCTCCCACTCTTTCCTTTCAACTGCCGGTTGTCATAGAGTTTACGACGGGTTATTTGAAACAACTCCATGTCTAAGCGCGTATTTTGCACAACCGCAAAGAAAGAAATTACCGGCTAAGTGCGAGTCGGACTCGCGCAATGAAGGGTTCCGTACCATCGTAATACACGTTTCTAGTAGGGGAGCCCCATTTAATGTTTAATTTATTTTTATTTTTATTATTTGTTGTTATAGCGGCAACAGAAAAATACACATTCTGTGAACATTCACAATTCTGTGGGCAATCACCTATCTCATCATCATCATTACAGCCCTTCACAAGTCTACTGCTGAACATGGGCCTCCCCAAGGAATGCCACAAAGCACGGTCCTGAGCCACCTGCATCCATCGACTTCCTGCATGTCTTATCAGGTCGTCACTCCATCTAGTGGGAGGTCGCCCTACACTTCGCCTACCGGTACGAGGCTGCCACTAGAGAACCTTTTTTCCCCATCGGTTGTCGGTTCTTCGAGCTATATGGCCGGCCCATTGCCACTTCAGCTTACTAATCCGTTGGGCTATGTCGGTTACTCTGGTTCTACTGCAAATATCCTCATTTCTAAGTTTATCACGCAGAGAAACCCCGAGCATAGCCCTCTCCATAGCTCGCTGAGCGACCTTGAGCGTCCTCATACGGCCAGCAGTTAAGGACCCCGTCTCAGATCCATAAGTCATCACTGGCAGCACGCATTGGTTGTACCATCTCGTTTTCAGGTTTTGAGGTATACCTGACGAGAAGATGTGTCGTAGTTTCCCGAACACTACCCAGCCAAGTTGAATCTGTCAATTGACCTCTTGGTCGAAGTTGAACTTACCTAGTCGGACTATTTGTCCCAAGTAAACATACTCATCAACAACTTCGAGCTTAGTGCTCCCAACAACTACCGGCATAGGTGTGACATGGACACTAAACATGATCTTTGTTTTGTCCATGTTCATCTTAAGACCTATCCGTTGACCTATTATATATAGACCTCAAATATATATTAATGTGTGTTTCCTTATTCAACTGTATATTAAATAAGAATATGTATACATTATATATGGACCGTGTAGTGGCGGTCTAAGAATATCCACTACGCCATATCTTCCCGTGGGAGTCGTAAGAGGCAACAGAGGGAACAAAATCAGGAGATGGGCAGCAGCGTCTTCCTAATAACAACTAAAAATAAAAAAAACTGTAGTTGCCAGCTCGCTTGCTAAGCTTGGAAACTATAGCAAAATATATGAGTCAATCTATGGGGAGGGCTAAGTTCAGCAGTGGACTTTAATAGGCTGTAACATTAACGGTAACTCTATATTAAATAAAGTTTAGTTGAAGACATTTAAAGTTTTGTCACTAAAAAACCTTACCCCTCCACTAGGATTTTCTCTTGTATCGTGGAGGCAGTTTACAAACATAAATTGCACAAGAACAATCATCCAGATCCGGAACAATTATTTGTAAGCCATACAAATACTTGTTCCGTGCGGGTTTCGAACCCGTGGCCCCCAGCGCTATAACCCATTGCTATGCCACTGCGCAATGGAGCTGTAAAATGTTTTAGTGTGCATTTTCCCCATTCAACTGCATATTAAAAAGAGTTTAGTTGAAGATGTTTAATGTTTTGTTTATAAAGATATTACATTATAAACTTAAAAATATTACAGCACACCTTTTATTCATAAAAGAGATATTATAAATCTTACCCATAATATGGTTGGAGTCCATAACTGTAAATTTCCCATAGCACTACTCCGTAGGACCAAATATCACTTTCCGTAGTAAATTTACCATAAAGAATCGATTCTGGTGGCATCCATCTCACTGGCAAGAGACTTTTAGATTGCACCTAAAAAGTTGGTTATGTTACTAATTTGTAGTAAGTATGAAATTAGTATTTTCGCCATGTACTGGCGGCGTACAGAATCCACTAGCCCATTACAATGCATGGGTACATACCCATGCAGAGGTGACAGAGGAAGACTTAAACAGGAGATGGGCTGCAGCATCTTTCTGATAACAAGTCAAAATAATGAAAAACTGTGTTTGCCCCATATGTGGCAATATGCAGAGCTATGTTCAGCAGTGTACTTTTCAAAAGCTGTAGAGAAGAAGAAGAAAGATGAAATATGAATTAGAGTTATATAAAATTTCAAAACAAAGAAAATATAACAAAAATATATGAGTTTTTTTTATATATTTGATACTTACTCTATAATAATCTGAACTATAGATGTCTCTTGAAAGACCAAAATCTGATATTTTTACAATAAAATCATCTGAAACTAAACAGTTTCTTGCGGCTAAGTCTCTATGAACGTAATGATGAGAGGCAAGATACTGCATGCCGGATGCAATATTGTAAGCAATATTTAATAATCTCATAGGTGGCAACCCCTTGCCAGAAGGAGGTGCTCTACCCATGAGAAATTCGTGAAGGTCCCCTCTAGCCATAAACTCAAATAACATGCAGAGCGGTTCTTCCCTGAGAGCTACACCAACTATGCAAACAATATTCTCATGACTGAGTTCGGAAATCAAATCAATTTCTCTTCTAAAATCGGCCTGTGTTTTTGCAGAAGCATTCTCTTTCAATGCCTTTACAGCTACATATTGGGTCTCTCCATTTTTCTTTAATGCTCCTTTATAAACTTTACCAAAGGCTCCCTCGCCGAGTTCTTCCAAGAACTTTATTTGTGAAAGGGAATACTGTGGTACACGAAGCACACCATTGCCACGGACATTCCTTGTCAAATGTGGTTGATTTATTGTATTTTGATTTGTTAACAATTCATTCATTTCTATAGGGGAGTTCAATCTAGAGTTGCCATAAATATTTTTATCAGCATTTGGTAAATTAATGTCCCTTATTGTTGCAGCACTACCCTTATTCTTTTGCCTATAATAAAGACAAACAATAAAACCTACAATAACTAATGACACAAGCAAAAATATAACTACAATGTATATCCATATTTTATGTGCACATTTTGGAATGTCACATATCTGTTTGTCAGTTTTTCCACCTATATCAACTATGCACCATGGTTGTGATTTGAGGCCACCAGGGTTTCTGCAATAACTGTGCCTACCAGCTAGTTCAGGGTAATCAGAAGGCTTGACATGTAGCTGCTTTGACCATTCAATGCAAGGCAAACCATTCTGGGCAACACTTACTCTCCCCAGATATCCACTCCCATCTTCCCAATAGCATTCATCATCTGAGACCATTACTGAACCTATACCAATCTTCAAACAGTCAGGATCATTTTCTGGCAAGTCCTGACATTCCTCCAGTGTTAGCTGCTGACCAATGTGAGGATGTCTTTTAGCTATTGCATATTCAGTTTGGCACAATTCATTCTCCAATATTTCACAGTCTTGTTTACAAACACGTATAAGCACCGTAGAGTTGTAACGGTAATTAAAAATATTAGAGGATGAGTTTTTACTAGACTTCGCATTTGGTACAAAACCCTTAGGTAAATTCTCAAAAATAATTTCTGGTAGATCATTATTAGTTTGATCTTTTGGCTCATTATGCAGTTTCCTTATTTCTTCGAAGAAGTACTTATTGGTTGTTAATGGATCCCGACAAATAGGGAATGTTGAGAAACAAAGACTTGGTACTGCATATCCTTCACAATGCAAGCTTATGTCTTTTGAAAACTTAGTGACTTGTATAGCTTTTGATAATTTATCCTCAAGAGCAGCCTGTGTGGTATCATAGGGGATATATACAAACTGAGCCTTTAAATGCGCACTGCACACTTTGCCAACATATTCTTGGCATAAAGGTTCCAGCTTGCGAGATGTAGAGGTGTTCTGAGGTGTTTTCAAGCCATTTTTATTTTCTGCAGTCATATCTTCAAATATTAAGTCGGGAGTGGTTTTAATACTTATTTCAAATTCATCACTAACACCAAGATTAGAGAAAAGCGGTGTATAAGTTGGGAGCTCATAATTTTCTACGTCTACATTCTTTATAACTTCCAATTTTGTTGTCAATTTTTTCTCATAGTTCTGCTTGATAACACAGGAATAATTGCCTTGATCAACAAAATCTATGTTTTTCAATCTGACGCTTGTACCTATAGTTCCATTTGTCTTGTCTATTTTCGAAGTTATTTTCACTCGTTCATTTTCTGAAAGTATTTTGTTATCTTTTAACCAATAAGCTTTCAAGTTTCTTATAAGCCTTTGCTGTATATGATCTGGAGGAGCTTCCTTTGAAGATGTTTCTATAATCTCCTTGTACTTTGTGAATGTTTCAACTTTAGTAAAATTCATGATAGCTTCGCATCTGAAACGAACGTCGGCTCCTGGTGGTTTTCTTACGACTAGAGGCAGTGTTTTTGTGAAAAAAATATCAAGTTTTATCTTCCATTCTATCTGTTCCGGTGTTGAATTAGCCTTCTTTAATATAGGAACTGGGTCCGTTTTATCTTGATTCAATGTATAACTTTCACATAAGAAGCACAAAACAATAATCACACAAAAGATATACATGACTGATGTTTTCCATTACACATTACAAATCTTCAACTTTATATATGAACCACATGATAATTACATTGTTCATAGAGTGTATTATACGTAAGTGTGTAGGAAAATAATAAGTTAAAGATATTTTCTCCGATTTGGCACAGTTTTAATTAAATTAATGAACAATTAGCATACCACCATCAGGCGTGGACAGTTGCCTTGGATCACAAAATTCATTTGATGGTAGCGCCATCCATTGTTGTTTCCGAAAACATTATGTTTATAATTGATCTTATAGCTTCACAGATGTCGCTACGATGAAAAAATAAAATGAAATTAAGTTATAAAACAAAATAAATACACAAAATTTATTGCAGATTTTATTACTTACAAATAATTATCTTAACATAAAAATTTAATAATCATCAAATCAATCAATAAATATGATAATTATGACACTGTCAACACTAAACTTCTAGACGTCAAATATCGAGTATAATAAGTATATACAGGAATATACTTTTGTGAGCGCATGTCTGTAGATTTCTCCATTTTATTTAATTCTATTTCGGTTGTGAAAACTCAGAAAGTGCGTAGAGTCGAGCTTTGATCTCCTTGCTTGCTGTGGTGACTTCGCCCCGATTTTGGATTGTGTTGGACAATATCGCGAAAGGACGCTGTTTTTGTGCTGTGTTGTTTTACACGTACATATTTTTGTTCAAAATGCCTAAGTTATGCTCGTTTGGGTGTACCCCAGTGGTAAGTGCATTTCAATATTTCAATATTGTCGTTAATAATATGTAAAATTTTCAGTCGGCAAGGTGGGATGACTGCCCAGAGTGCACTGCAGTACTGGACGTACAAAGCTATTATTTTGGTCATACTGCCATCTTCATTTTCCTTTCTATCTAATTATAAAATTCAAGCAATCAGGGAATTGGAATAACAGCTTCAGATAATTTTAGGCATGGTGATCTTAATTTATGAGGGTCACTGCCACTTTTCCAACAGATAAAATTAGTTATTGATTGTAATTAAAAGTTATTCATCATCATCATCATCATTACAGGCCTTCACAAGTCCACTGCTGAACGTAAGCCTCCTACAAGGAATGCCACAAAGCACAGTCCTGACCCACCTGCATCCATTGACTTCTTGCATGTATTACTCGGTCGTCACTCAATTTAGTGGGGGGATGCACACACTGGTATGAGTTTGCCACTCGAGAACCTTTCTTCCCTATCGTTTGTCAGTTCTTAGAGTTATAATATGGCTGGCCATTGCCACTTCAGTTTACTAATCTGTTGAGCTATGTTGGTAAAAGTTGTAAAAGTAATTATTCGTGAATAATAATGAAAAAAGTAATTTATACACCTTTTTATTTAATTTCAGGTACCCCAATGCATCGTTTTCCAAATGCTCATAAGTTCCTAAGCGTTTTAGGCTTGGTCACTCTTGTTGGTGGAAAACTAGAATCAGCTTGATTACAAGTATTACCAGAAGAAGTTGATTTGTGACATATTCACGCCTGAAGACCGAGTTCGAATAACCGGTTAAATGCAAATGCAATTCCATCACTTTTTGCATGGTATGTATAGGTACATGTTGTACATTCTTTATTGAAGTAATTATTGATTGCTATGATTGTTGGTAAACTTTAGGCCCAGCCTTGGGATGTACAAGGCTGGGACAAATATTAATATGTTGTGAATTAATGTTAGAAACATCCAATAACAGCCTAGTACATGAAATAGTGTCATATAAATATTCTTGCCCTATAAATTACTAGTGTACAAATTGGAACACAATTGCAAATTAAATTAAATGAGGCCCTAAGTTTGTTTGGGTGTTTCTTCTCATAACATTGTTTAGCTAAAAATGCTGGACTCATCAAGTCTAAAATAAGTAAAACAATTGATTGACTATGTGAAAGTCATTTTGATAACTTGAGTGTTATATGGTCCTATTTGACCGAGACACAATGGACTGGTCGAATTGAAAGTCTGAGTGATTTACTTTTATCTACTTTACTGCCTCAACTATTTAAATAAGCCTTTCATAATATTTTTTATTTATTTACTCTTTATTGTACACCAAAATACAGTATGACGAGTAGTTAAACCTAAAGTTTAAAATGTACAACAGGCGGTCTCATCACTCTGAAAGTTATCTCTTCTAGACAACATAGAGACTGGCAGATAATAGTTAAAATAGAGGGGGGCGTACAAAAAAAAATTATGAAAATACAAAATACATATAAATAAAGATAAGTGAAAATGATATATAATATGACAATATAATAGATTAAATGAAAAGAGTACGAAAAAGGAAACATAATTTAAATTTGATTAAATAATATCACATCTAATACTCTTTTACAGTTATTGAGAAGTGTGCCAATAACAAGCAAATTAAATTGAAATTTAACAATAAATGAATGAATGATTGAGTATTAGGAACCCCAAACTAAGCCGAAAATTTTCTATGTTTATGTTTAATTCCACACTTTAGTTACTTTACATATCAATTTACTTCATATTTAGACAACTGCTGCTGCTAACTATGTTGATGTTTACTTTTCTTATTAATAATTTCAGAAAAACCTGCCAGAGTATCTGATATTGATTGCTGCCAACCTTCAACTTCACATGCATCAAATACAGGTATGTAAATATCTATCACAGATTATCAAACATAACAATTACCAATGTTTTCACTTCTGCAGTCTAGTGGCAAACTGAAAACTGAAAAATTATCTTTGTTTTATACCCACTAGAGGTATTAAACATATAAACATTAAATATTATTCCCTAGTTGATCTGATCTTTGAGTTGTCTAATTTATAATTAAGTTCTAAACAAGTTAAATAATATATATTATTTATATAATAAGTTTAAAATCTAGATTAGGTTTATGTTGAATGTATAGTAATGTAATAGGTCAGGGAAAAATTTCTTTGTATTTTGTTTGTATATAATTGAAGAAAAATCTTGTTGGTTGTACTGTTTGTATCTGGCTGGTTTTAATATCATTCAATACATATAGGACATTAAGAAAAATAAAAGTAAAAACACTTTCCGCCACTTTATTCATCATTCATCGGATTAACACGCAGTAAGGTGATGCTGTGTGTATGGGATGGAGGGCATTATCGTCTTGGCATCATCTTGTTTATTATGAGCTCTTACCGCCGAGTAAAACCATCGATTCGGATATCTACTGCCAACAACTTATGAGACTCAAGCATGAAATTGAGAAAAAACGGCTGGAATTGATCAACAGAAAAGTGGTCTTTCAAAATGTTTGTCTGTCTGTCTGTTTGTTCCGATTAATCTCCGAAACGGCTGGACTGATTTTGATGGGACTTTCACTGACAGATAGATGATGTTATAAGGAGTAACTTAGACTACCTTTTCTTTCAGAAAAAGTATTAGGGTTCCGCCCAAAAAACCTCAAAAAACCCTAAATACGTGTACACGCGGGCGATGTCGCGTTCCCGCGACTTCGCCCGCGCTAGTATATATTATAATTAAATGTAATTAAACTTTGAAACAAAATGTCTTGAATTTGTATATAAAATGTGAAGAAACTTTCCCCAACCTATTATATTATCAAATTTCTGTTTTGGAGGTTAATATGAACTTTATCTTAATTTCAGGACCATTTGCCAGTTTCATGTTGGAGCAAGAATCACTTTAATTGTAGCCAACAGTGCATTGGGTCATACTCTACCTTACCTCCTGCAAATACAGGTAAATTAAAGAAATCTGTTTAAGAATAATTATCAGAAATAATTTTAATTTGCAATTTTGTCATCTCTGTATCCTAGTTTCATAATTTTCGACATAATTCCTTTGTTGGACTAAATAAATTTGAGTTGTACATATAAAAATATAAAGTTTTAAACTTGTTACATGGATTGTATACATGTAACATGGGTAATAATATATCATAAGAATAATTGAATAAGTTGGGGTTAATTTAAAGCTACTTTTTATTTCAGGACAATCTACTGCTTTAATGTTGGGACAAGAACCAACTTTAATAGCAATAATGGTGAATTGAATTGTACTTCTACTTTTCCTACCAGTACAGGTAAAATATCTATAATTAAATTATTACTATAATATATTTGCTTATAAAACCAGGAATTTATTACAAATAAATTTTAAGTGGATTACATCACATCTATAATTTATGTTTAAAATTATTTGATAGGCCACCTACTACCTGTAGTTTTCCTGTAATCTATGGCTTAAGTCTACTAACCCAATGAAAATCAAAATTTTAGCTCTAGCAATTATATATACATATAATATATGTATATATAATTATTATAATAAGTTTAAAGTGTTTTATGATGTTATCATTTTGTTGTATACAAAATAATAGAATAAACAACACTTAAGATTTGCTTTATCTATTTATATTTATAATTTTATTTCACTTTTGAAAATACCCAGGGATGTTCTATTATTTTAGTAATACAAATTCTGCATGTATTTGTTTCAGGCACAGTTCATAGTATTGCGCCTGCTAATAATGGAACATAATTATAGTGTGGCTAGCAGATCTACAAGAAAAACATTTGAAACAGGTATACAACATTATTATTTCTTAGTCACTAAAACATACAAGGTATTATAGACATATAAAAATATTCAAAAGTTTGAAAATATAGGTGATACTCAATGAAAAACATAATTTACATTCCACATAATTTTTAATTACAAAATGGTAATAAAATCATCTTAATTGTTTTGATTCTTTATTACCAATCGTTAATATCTGTTATAATTAATGAAATATCTAATAAAATTTAAAATTTTCAGGTTCTATGAGACATTGACATACAATTATGTCCAAATGAAACCGTTTTCGACAAAAATCAGACACCTGCGGTCGGAAATAAGCCGTTTAAAGAAGAGAGGGCGATCCTTTAAGGCAAGACTAGCAAATGCTACAAAATTGTCAAAGGAAACAGTATTCCAGGAAGTTATTAAAAACATGAGGAAACCCGCCCAGTTGTTTGTTCATATGCAGATGCAATCACTAAAGAAACCCAAAGGTAGACGGTTTACAATGGATGAAAAAATCCTTGCATTGTCAATGTATAAAAAAAGTCCAAAAGCCTATTCATTATTGTATAAATATTTTACATTGCCCTCATCAAAGGCAATGAAACGGTTGCTCAGTCAAATTAAATTGTGCCCTGGTATTAATCCCATTTTATTTGAAAAGATTAAAAAGACTGTACTCGAAAAGGACACTTCTGATCGACTTTGCAGTCTTATATTTGATGAGATGTCTTTGACACCCCAAGTATTTTATAATAAACAAAAAGATGCATTTGAAGGGTTTGCCACCTCTCAAGTCACAAAATTTGCCGACCATGCTCTTGTTTTTATGGTAAAAGGCTTAAAACAAAATTTTAAACAGCCAGTCGCCTATTATTTTACAAATAGATTGCAAAAAAATGAGCTCAAAACGTTGATAAAATGTGTTATATCTGAAGTCCAAAAATCTGGCCTAATAATAATTAATACTGTTTGTGATCAAAGCTCTGTAAATGTTGGTGCTATAACCGATTTAGTAAATGACACAAGAGCGAGGTTTTGCGACTTGAGAAAGAGTGGCGCCATGATTTGTTTATTATTAATGGTCAAGATATTATTCCATTGTATGATGTTCCTCATTTAATGAAAGGAATTAGAAATAATTTATTGAGTAAAGATATGACTTATAAATCAAATAATGAAAATAAAATTGTTAAATGGGAATATTACCAGCAGGTATATACAGCTGATAAATCATATGGGAGCTCCGATTATTAAATAAAATAACGGAAGAACATATTGTCCCCGAGAAAATAAATAAGATGAGGTCAAATCTGCAACACAGGTTTTCAGCCACAGTGTGGCTGTGGTTACTGACCATTTGACAGCAAGAGGTGATTTGCCAGTAGAATGTAAGCAATTAATTGAAATAACATTGCTACTGACAATTTATTTGACAGCCTTAATGGTAGTACATTTACCATACCCAATGGTAAAATTTATAAAGGGCCAATAAGAAGGCACTCACCTCATCACCAACTGTGGCAAAAAGCTAAAGAAATTTTAAAAACTGTTAGATTCATTCAAAAAAAGGTTACTGGAAATAAAGTACGTTTAATGGAAACGACTGTACCATCTGTCGCGAATTTTATTAAAACTATCAATGGTATGGAAGCAATTTGTAAAGTGTTGTTTGGTAAATACGGTTATGATGCAATATTAACACGTAATTTTAATCAGGACCCAATAGAAAACTTTTTTGGGAACATCCGAAGTTATGGAGCCAGAAATATTGCCCCTAACACTATTTCATTTGAAGGGGCATTTAAAGCGTTGTTATTAAACAATTATAATCATCCTCAATCCAAAAATTCTAACTGCGAAGAGGATATGAATGAGTGTCTTCAGGGCCTTCATTTTTTTCTTCATGAAAAACAAAAAAATACTGTCGATTCTGATGTTCCCACTGAAGACAAAATTATTTTAAATGATAATTTGTTAGCTAATTATACACTACAAGCTGATGCTGGGCAAAGAAATTATGTGTGTGGTTGGGTCTTGACGAAGTGTTTAAAAAAAGTTGTAAAGTCGTGTAAATATTGTAGACAGAACCTAACAGACTCAAACAACCAAAACGCGAGTAATAGTTTTATAAAAGTTAAAGAATATAATAAAAAAAATTGGTTATGTTATCCAAATGAAGCGTTACAAAATTGTTTCCATGACCTACAAAATATTACAGAATCATTTTTAAAAAAAGACGTTCCTAAACGTAACATTAAAAAACAGATAACATCAATTGCAGATTTACTGGTTGAATATCCATTTGATTGCAGTCAACATAAGGAAACATTGAAAAACTATTTCACAGATTTAACAATTAATATTATGTTGCATAGTTGGTGTAGATCCATTAATCGTATTTTATCCGGTAAATTGACATATGTTGATGGTGAAGATGAAATAAAAATTGCAGCACAAGCCTATTATAATAAACATAAGAATTATAGAAATAAAAAATGAAATAATTATCTTTCTTGTTTCATTGCAAATATCCTATAAATACCAGTGTACTTATTGAAACTGTTTTACCTACTTTTAATAAAATCAACAGCAGTATACAAAAAAGTAGGCAATAAAACTGTTTCAATAAGTATCTGAAATAAAAACAATATTTTAAAGTACATTCTACTACTATAATATAGTAGGTATATGTAGAGCTATATATAGCGAATTAGTTCAGATTCAATTTGTAGGAGGCGCTAGTAGTTCAATTTTGTCTGCAATAAAATGACTTCAGAGGGCTCTTTTCCCGTATATACTTATTATACTCTTTGCCACCCATGTAACAAAATCCGACTAAATTCTAGCTTGCTACATATAAACATATACAGTAATCTATGATATAAACGTAGTGATTATATTCTCTTTGGCTACATATTTATTTATCATGCTAAATTCCATATCCATAGACCAGAGTTGTTGTTGTTACAATTCGCCAATTAAAACAGGCAAAAGTCTGTTACCATACAGCCTAGTCTGATTTGCATTTTGTTCACAAAAAAAACTTTACAATGTGCTGAAGCGTCATATTGCGAAGTTCGGGATTTTAAGAAAATTTTGACCCAGTGGATAAAAAAAACATGAGATTTATGTCGCCATTGCTTCCATTAATAGTTCACATGCGCAGACATTTTATACACAAAAACGCACCACTTTTACGAATGAAAATCATCTTTAAACCATTATTTAATCGACAAAAAGACAGACAAATAACTCTAAAAATGATAGAAATATATTTAATTACTTTTGTCACAAAAACTTACACGTGTAATTTGAATTTAAGAAGCTACTAGATAGAGTGACGACGTGGTAAAACGTGCAGGAAGTCGATGTATGCAGGTGGCTCAGGAGCGGTCCTTTAGGAGCGGCTTTGTGGCATCCCTTGGGGTAGGCCTATGTTCAGCAGTGGACTTGTGAAGGCTGTAATGATGATGATGTAGGTATAGAAGAAGAAGAAACATAGATCATAATGCTTTACCCGGACCATTGGCAACTTTGGTGTGTACAATATTAGAAAATACAGTCTAAATATAAAATATATGTACCTTACATTTATTAAATTATATTTCACAAGTATAATATAGTTATTATTATTTTGTAAATATATTGTGATATTCTTTAGTCCACTCAAGAGTCAAAAAATTAAAAGTAAAAGCCGACTTTATAGAACTAGAAATATTGTGTATAGAAGAATTAAAGCCCCAAGTTCAGAAGCTATTGTCGCTATTTGAAAATTATTTCATTCTTTTTAGTTAAAATTGGCGTTTACTTTTTATTAAGAGTTGTATACCACTAGTGATCACACATACTAAAAAGACCCTGTTGTTTTGGCCTTATTCAGGAATATCACAAGCTAAAAGGTAACAAATAAAGTTATTAAAAAATTATATTAGGTAAATTATCTTTCATCCCCTACTTTCCACCCTTATGGGTGGAATTTAATTTTTAAATTTATATGGTCTCGTTTGTATATATAATATATATAGCCGGGGTTTTAAATCTTCTATTCATTAGGCTTAGCACTGATTTCAGAATGCGAATTTATTTTATTCTTCTTAGTTCTTTTAATTTTTAATTTTTACTTTCGGCTTGTAATTTTTGTTAAAAGTTATTTTTTAGTAATTATAGTTGCATCATTCTAAAACAATATAAAACTGATAATGAAACATACTTATAAAGAAAAAAAAAAAAAATATTTTTGGAGAATAGTCTATTTAAAAAGTGTAACTCACAAAAATTATTACAAAAAATAAATAATTTTGATGTAGGCAGATATATTTCGTAGGTAATTTTGCGTGTCTTAATTGTCTTATTCCAGTTCTTCCGTCAATTCTTCTTTAAGAATAAGTCCACCGAGTAAGGAAGAATCTGGAGGCAGCCATTCGCAACTTGTATCTTCCGATGAACATACCTTTAACAATTCATGTAAATTATCAGAAACAAGAGTTCCTATGAAATATAAGAAATTAAATTAAGATAGATATTAAAGTAACAGTGACATGTAATATATACTCCGGACTGAATTTCGGTCACGGCGGCCAGTCGGCCAGAGGCTAGCCGTCTGCGCAAGACAGGAATATAGTGCCCATGTGTATGCGCAATGCACACTTTATTTGCCCACTCTCAATAGTCCGATGGGCCGAAAAACCGACATGACTGGAAAGAGATCAGCAAGGCTAAGGCATGGGCAGGAGACAATTTTATCCCCGGGGAAAGGAGAAAATGTTTATCCTCTCGATTAGTTTTATCCACCCTTCGAGCATGGGCACACCGGTGGATATAATATCCACAGTAGATAAAATGGGAGATAGACTTAGACTTAGATAGATTTTTTGTATAAATATAAACTTAAACCCACGTCCAATGAACTAGGATAAAATTGTCCCTTTCAAATGTTGAAAAAGCATAATTTTTTATCTTTCATTTGGCTCCATGCTACGGACGGGGCATATATGTCTACTAGTTATGGCAAACGGGGATATACTTCTCCCCGTTACTGTGATTTGGCATAAGGACAAGATAATTTTATCTCTTGTCAGTGGATATAATCGGGGGATAATTTCTTTGTCCCCACCCCATGCAAGCCGAGCTGGCGCAGGACCAAGGGCTTTACGTTCTTTCCGACACACAGGGTTGAAATACCTTCAATTTCCTAACTCCGGGCAGCTACTGATAATTTCTTGACAGAAAAACTTAATTACTAATTTTTTAGCCCGACTCGGGATTCGAACCCGGGACCTCATGATCAGCAGTCGCGTTTACGACCACTAGAGCAACGAAGCAGTCACAGCTCTGACACATGTCACTGTATACAAAGGTTAGAACCTACATATTATATTATGTGTCTTACGTCTGGCCGGAGGCCTCCTCTCATTTATCTGAAAGGTTTTTTTTTATAGAATAAGTGTGACTAACGTGCACACAGTCCACCTGATGGTAAGTTTATACTGTGGGCCATAAACGTCTACATTTATTCTCAATTAAGAATCAAAATGCAGATGCGTTGTCACCCCTGAGGACTGAGATGGAATGCCTCGTTTCCAGTAAAAAGGGTCTCCGGTTCTCTACACTCACCATACGAAACACATCAGCATTAATCTGCTATTTTATGCTGATATTCTGTGAGAGCGTGGTCCTACCCCGGTTGCTACCGGGGGTTGTGCTACAACCACAATGTAGCTGCTTGAAAAAAATTTTCAGTGGTACTGGCGATGATAGAACCTGGGTTACTCGAGTACCGTAAAATTTACGACAACCGCTTAGCGCCCGAGTTCCGATTTCTCGGGACCTTACTTTTGGACTTGGTTTAAAACTTTGCTTAATGTTTTATCAAATCTTGTTCTACGAGTATCACTCTACCTACTACTCTACTTACTTGTTCTATTACCTTTCGGTAAGTTTTACAAAAGTTCGAAAACGCAGTAAATCTTTAATAAAATGGTTCTTGCCATTTTTCTAACAATAAGACATTCAGTAAGTAGTCAAACTTTAAAGAAATGTAGAAGTATTTGTATTTAATTTTTACTAAAAAAAAATTATAGAAAAAGGGTGACAAACGAGAAGCGAGCACACAGTTCACCTGATGGTAAGTGGATGGTGTGGCCCTTAGACATCTAAATTTATCCTCAATTAAGAATCAAAATGCAGATGCGTTGTCACCCCTGAGATATAGTGCCTTGTTTCCAGTAAAAAGGGTCTCCGCTTCTCAACACTTACCTACCATACGAAACACAGCAGCAATAAGCTGCTATTTTACGCTGGTATTCTGTGAGAGCGTGGCCCTACCCCGGTCGAGCCGACCCATTCGTTACAACCATAATATAGCTAGTTGCAGCGTGACTCTACCGCGTAAAAACTACCGTTACCACTATCACTATTATGTTATGAATCCTTGTTGTGTGATATCATTAGATATAATTATTCTCAAAGCAATTATTAAAAAGTGGTCACTGTGTTACCTGACATCTGCAGTTTACGGCTTCCACGAAATGATAGATGTCAGTTCCAGGCTGTACGCCAGGATCACAATTCCTCAGTTTGACGGAGGCTGGGCGACGTTCCCCATGCACGCACACTGGGTGGTGGGACTCTTTGTATGGGAACTGCCAGTGTGAGATCTGTAATAGATGTGTTGTCAAAAGCTTTAGGTATTATTAGTATTCGTAGTTTATTCAACGATGTAATCTATGTAAATTCCTTGTAATCCACTGACGAATCAACGAAGTAAAATAACAATGAAGATATTGTAGCGACAATTAATGACAGCAATATTATAAGTATGCCAAGCAAAGGGGTATGATTACGAAATATGCCAATTTTTTTAAAAATATTTATGTCCTGATAGCTTAAATTTAAGTCACTTTTCTCTTTTCCAATACCTCCTCCGAATATTTAATTGTATGCCAGTATCCATAGTTAACTACTAAGCACCGAACGGTAATAAAAAAATAAAGTATTTCTTAAATATGTTTTAGAATAAGTATAAATTGACATTTGTCACCTCATACGACAAGCAGTATCCCCAACACGCACCGATTTTAACCTCATCCCAACATCGTCTTCCATTAAGATCTGTTTGCATAGCCTTATGATTGTAACGCTTAACTTTACAACGGTAATTCGATGCATTCACGCAGATCATTATCCACCAAAAACATATCAACACTGCGACGATACCATAATAATTTCGGTTTGGCATCTGAAAAAATTTTGATTAGATTTGGCTACTACGATTTTTTTTATCAAATTGTTAGCAAGAAACCTTGTCGGATGTGCTAAGATAATGCTGTGATGAATCTACACAAGCGACTTTGTTTTTATAAAGATCAGACGGGACGTCAGAAAATTTCTTCCACGTCAGTTCACATCACAACGGTGCACAAGCCATTTGTTCTACAATCTAAAGACGGATAAAAATAAGGAAGAATAGCCCCTTAGCATACATTTGAATATTTAACTTAAGGATTCCCGTCTCCGTTCTCTCGAACGTCGAATATATTTTTTATTTTACTGGTGTAAATTATACGGTGAAAAAGTTTTCAAAATAATAACAATAAATCAGTCAACAAATGTGTTTACATAAATAATTAAAATTTATACCGGTCCATAAAAGGTCGTTACAAATGGTGGCGCGTAACAAATTGCCTCATTTGGAGGAGGTTTATCCTGTCGCCTGTTCATTTCATTGCTGTGGTGTGGGCATCTAATTTTAAACTAATTGCACATCTCGGTTTTTTTATCACGTATTTATATATAAATCTTTATGGTGAATCTTAGGTTTACCAAAAATAAGGCGGGCTTTTACAGAGATTTTTATTATTTTTGTTTATGTTAATTCCACAATGTAATTGGCACTAAAAATTTTGAAAAACGTTTGGAACCAAATTGATTCATAATCACACATGAACTCTTCTCCATCAATTCATAAAAGTCCACTGCTGGCCGTGGATCTCTCCCGTTTGAAGGAGAATTTGTCATAATCGTCAAGTTTGGCAGGCGGATTGACGATCGCAATACCCCAGACGTCTCGCACATTCCTTGCTCTCTGTCGCTGGTCTGCGAGATGGTTATATGGTATAACCATACCACCAAACATATAACTTAAACCACCATCTATATGAGGTTATAAGAAATTTCTGACTTTACTACAATCGCCCCTTATGATGTGATGGTCAAATAATAATTTATCAATTATTTTAAATTATCAATGATTCTCTTTAGACCGCGCTGTCACCACATGGCAAATAACAGTGTTACAGAGTTTATAAGTCATGCTAATGCTAGCTCAAAAGCTGGACGCTTTAATTTCTGATTTACCTCGTGTTACCGTGTAGGATGGAGGGATTGACGGCTGACAGAGATTTTTATAGTAAGGGTGAACAAAAGCACACAGTCCACCTGATGGAAAACAGATGTTGTGAACAGTAGACATCTACATCTATTCTAGATTAAAAATGAAATGCAGATGCCTTGTCACCCCTGCACAGTCTAACTATATGTTCTTCTTAGGCTGTGACCCCTGGGAACTAAGATGAAATGCCTCTTTGCCAGTAAAGCGTTATGCGGATATTAATTTTACGGTGGTATTCTTAGAGGGCGTGGTTTTTCCCCAGTTGAGTCGACCCTTCGTGCTGCCACAGCCACGCTGCAGCGGCTTTAGTAAGCATAAATCACTTAAAACAATATGATATCGTTGTTTTAAAGCTAATTTAAATAATTAAAACAATATTTTAAAATCACAGGCGCCGACATCCATTTTATATCTACTGTGCAGCATAAAATTTGGTTATTACAAGTAATAAAAATATAGTCTTAATTATAATATTGTGTCGACCGTGAGTCAATATGACTGCGAAAGGCAAACAACGCAAGGGCCATTCGTCTTTTACTACAATTTTAAAGAGATTGTAATCAACCATATTTGTTCACCCGCTCGCAAACCTTAGACGGAACAACTGATGCTAATTTAAATACAAATAAATAAATACCTTAAACTTGGTCTCTGTTATGTGTCATAGATACTGTATCCATTAACTAAGAGTTAATACTAAAATCTTAGACAGTATAATATACATAATATCTATAAAAGTAAAGTAGGTAATATGTGTTGGGTATAGGCCTCTGGTTATTTCTGAGAGGTTAGGCAGGAAAAAGTCTGCCACGCTGCCCCACTGCATAATCTCACATATAATCGATCGATCAAATCGAAATAGATAGTTATTTTTTCTCAGACATAAAAGTGTCCTCACTCCTCACGATGTTATCCTTTAACGCCAAGCACATAATCGGTACATAAAATATTTGCAATTAACAATGCGCAAAGCGCGTAGGTATGTTCTACTAGCGCCTAAAAATCAAAATTCCAACGTTTTGTCGCATGAAATCGTATCTAACAATCATATTGAACATATAAATGATATAAAAAACAGAAAGATTGATTGTTGAACTTATTAATATTTTTTTAAATTGATTAATTGCTATTTTAAAAAGCGGTTTTAGTGGCTTATGGTGTAAACATCCGCATGGAGGGGTAAACACGATAACTTTTGAAAATTTCAATTGTTTAACTCAATATATTTTTAATCTCTTCATCTATCATGTGGGAAACCATGGAATGTAAATGGCGGTTTTATTTTGTTTTGTTTAGTTATAATTATTTTTTTTCCGCTGAGAAATCTCGAAATTTTCGGTGTTTTTAGCAGCCTTGTAATAATTTATTTTACTAAATACACTTTGTTCTGCTTCACTCTCTCCGCGCTCGGCCGCCGTCGTGAGTGGATCACTGTATCGTTTGCATATAGCAGCGGTAATAGGCAGCAAAAATATCGATCGCTGTAGAAATACAAAATATTCCAAAAACTAAATTTGATACATACTTGACCAAGGTTATTATTTTTATAATCACAGATTTTTATTACAATATTTTGTTTCGCTAAAAGTACGTAGGATTTATATATAAATATACTTATACGTCTTGGACTTTATGGAGTAACCTGAAGGTGTATCTGCTACTGGAACTCCTAGATGAGTAGAACTAGGTGTGCCGAGATTGTGCTCGTTATGTTAGTTATGACGAGACCTTACCTTCGGATTTGATGGAGTGACTTGAAGGTGTACTTCGGTGACTGCTACTGGAACTCTTTGACGAATAGAATTACAATTTACATTTTTTTTTAATTTTTTCGCGATCTTATGAGTCGTGCAATTTTGGATTTTCCAATCTTTTTTTTTAAATTGAAATTTGACATAAAATTATCGGAAAATTGGAAGTAGAGTAATAATTATATTAAGGTTTTTAGTGAAAACTTGTGTGTAATTAAACTACTTTAAAAATTTACGTATAATCATGTTATACGTAATTTTTTTAATGCGCTTAAGGCTTTACCAATAGTTTATTTTACTGATGCAGGCGAGGAATGAACTTAGGTTGATCGCGTACTTACTCTAAAATTTAAAGGCGTGGGCTTATATGATTACATCTTAACAGTCGGAATACCTCATCATGGATTCGATTCCCACCCGTAGCAAGTCTTTTGTGTTCCTGAAAAATAAAAATTTTTTGATTTTAGGTTCTGATTGTGTTGTTTAAATTCTTGTATTTATTACACTACATTCTAGCCAACCAATGGGCAATTGATACTATTTGGAAGTTGTTTAGTGATGGGGATTTACTTATAAATAAAAATACATACATAATATGTAATTACGCGATATACTTCATCATCATCATCATCATCACCATCATTACAGCCCTTCACAAGTCCACTGATGAACATAGGCTCCCCCAAGGAATGCCACAAAACACCGTCCTGAGCCACCTGCATCCATAGACTTCCTGCATGTCTTACCAGGTCGTCACTCCATCTAGTGGGGGGTCGCCCTACACTTCGCCTACCGATACGAGACAACCGATGGGGTAAAAAGGTTCTCGAGTGGCAGCCTCGTATCGGTTGGCGAAGTAATGGATGAAATGTAATGGAATTTTATAATTAAATTTTCATCCTCTTGAAGACGACTGAATAATTTGAAATTTTGCAGACGTATTATGAACTGATGACAATACAATAATTTTATGACTATAACTAAGTATTCTCACAGGTCATGAAAAATTTATTTATTTATTAACACTTTATTGTACACCTTATTAAAAAGGATTACAAAGGGCAGACTTAATGCCTTTTGGCATTCTCTCCCAGTCAACCCGGGACGTGTGGAAATTAATGTGATAGGTGCCAAAAATAAAATGAACATTATAGTTACAATGTTATAGTAGAATAATGCGTGTTACTTAGGTTTTTTTATTAAACCCTAATAATATTTTAAATATAGGTATCATCATGATCATTGTTACAGTCTATCACAGTCTACTGTTAAACATAGAGCTCCCCATAGATTGCCTTGTAAGGGTGATAGGACGGAGGCGAGTTGACAACCACAGTCCTTTTTTTATTTAAAAAAAAATCTTGGATTGCCAACCCGCCTGTCTGCCCGCCTGTCATGAGGCAATCTATAAAGGATGCCTATGTTCAGTAGTGGACTTTCATAGGCTGTAACGGTAACTGTGAGCTGTAACGGATTTGTATTAGATATAAAATATTAGATTCTCTAATGAAGTTTTTTACGTGGTAGAGCCATTCTGCAGCTATATTAATAGTATAGTTGTAGCACGAATGGCTCGACTCGACCGGGGAAGGACCACGCTCTCAATACCAGCGTAAAATAGCAGCTTAATGCTGCTGTGTTTCGTATGGTGAGTGTAGAGAACCGGAGACCCTTTTTACTAGAAAAGAGGCATTCTACCTTAGTCCTCAAAGCTGACAACGCATCTGCATTTAAATTCGCAAACGAAGATAGATGTAGATGTCTATGGGCCACAGCAACCACTTACCATCAGGTGGACTTATTCTATAAAAAAAAAGTAATGTATCCCCGCCAATTATTTACAACTGACAGTGAGAAACTGAAGTAAATTGCAGCCAAGCGTTGTCATGTAGTTAGTGAGTATCGTATCACATTGTATTTTTTTTGTTTTGTTTATTTGTATTTACTAATGATTGATTATCAGGAAGATGCTGCTGCATATTCGATATCAGTTACCCTCTGTCGCCTCTTACGATACCCACAGGAAGATATGGGGTAGTGGATTCTCTCAAACAAACTAACGTTTTCATTTGTATTATTACAATTTCATCGCATGAAACTATTGACTATAAATAGATTAGTTCATAAAACAATTATTTCAAGTGGCGATGCATTATAATGTTGAAGCCATAAAGTAGCAATATCTCTAGCCGGGCTTAAAAGTTAAACCAAACCTGGAAGCTACGGTATACAATTCGTCTCGAACAAAATAGGGACAAAATTGTCTACCAAACATTTACTATTGATTGAGTTAGACACTCGGTCGGTGATAATCAGGCGGTAGCAAATAGTGTGATCCAGATTTATAACGCCTGTGAAGTTGAGTTGCACACGTTCGCGCGCAAAATCGAGTTTATAGTTTTTGTTATTTTTTAGATGTTTTAGTTATTTTTTAGATCGTTCGCATGATTGGTTTTAAAATACACATATCTACAGCTACGGGTAGGTAGGGTAGGTATATTAAAAAATAGAAAACACTTAAGTATTTTGGCATAGACACAGACTATAATTTAAAAATTTAAACCAGCTTTTGTACGATTCAAGTAAACATTGATTTTTTATTTTTTTTTATTTTAATTCACAAATTCTAAGTACAGCTCCTCCATAATATTTAAACTTACAGCCAATAATGGTTTAATGGATTAATTTTCTAAATATTGTGTTAATAAGAAAGCAAAAACTATTGTCGACTGATCCTGATTGTGCCTGCGCGAAGCCTCATCATAGCGAATTTCACAGCTGCCAGTTATTTTGAATCTATTAATACTAGATTTATATATATTTTTGAATACTAGATTCTACGTTCTTCTTTCATCGTTCTGCGAGCCCATACGGTAAAATTCTGAGATGTAACAGACAGGGCTATCAAGCGCCATTACTGAGCTTGAGTCCTATAATTATGATGATAGGTGGTCACTTCTGTCTATGCAGGTGACAAAATCACCAGATGCAAGTTGTTCAAGTGCCAATTTAAAATACTTTTAGCAAAACAATCAATCAATTTTTAAGAATTATCCACTGATTTACAAGAACATGTGGTGATCTTAACAACATCTGTGCCCGTCCATTGTGCCCAGATCAATTTGCAGTGTGAATACGTTTAAGGGAATGCGTGATAAATCCGCGACGTAAGTAAGCCGAGCTCGCGCCATTTTAGCCGGACAATAGGCCGGCTCTATGGTTTCGTTAGTTTACGTGATAATCCATGAATTCGTCAAGATTGCTAATCTATGGCACTTTAATAGAGGTACATGGGTTGATTACTAAAATAGTTTATGTTAAACCTATTTGAAAATAAATAATAAATATCTGTCCCCAAATTAAATAAGTTAATAATTAGTTTATACGTTGTAGAGCCATGCTGCAACCATGGGTCAGCTCGACCGAGAATGACCACGCTCTCAGAATACCAGAGTTAAATATATAGCATAATGCTGTTTTTTTTAGTATGTTGAGTGAAGACGGAGATCCATTTTACTGTAAACGAGACGTTCCATCTGGTCCTCAGAGCTCAGGCGACAACACATTTTTAACAAGTTTGATTTTAAATCGAGGATCTTAGGTGTCTACGAGCTGGAGCATCCACTTATCATCAGGTGGACTCGGTGCTTTTTGCTGTTGTTGTTAATAAGTTGTCATTCTAATTCTGTAAAAAAAATATGTTTTTATTATTCCTTAATAAGCCTTTTATACTTGTAACGAGGTACCTATTTTGATTCTGCATTTTGAGTAATTTATTGTTTTACACGAGTAATGACAGATTTTTATTAGAGAAAAAGATTTAAATTCGTTTTAATGATAAATTCAATTAAAGATAAAGGCCTATTTCATTATCAGTAAAATTAAGTACTCACCTTTACCATCATTATTTATTTATTTATTTTTTATTTATTTATTTATTAGGAAGCCAACATGATATTGTACAATGAAAAAATGTTTACAAATTTTATATATTAATCTAAAGTTTAGTACATATCATACTTATAGGCTAACTTAACATGTTAAAGTAAAATAATAAGTAACGCACATTGTTATTGAAAAAAGAAGAAAGGATAACAAAATAACCTATTGTAATGCATCAAACAAGAAATAAAACTTTTCTTCTACAAAAACAAAACAAAAACTCATGAGGTTATCTTAATTTTTAATGCGCATAAGGCTTTACCAATAGTTTATTTTACTGATGCAGGCGAGGAATGAACTTAGATTGATCGCGTACTTACTCTAAAATTTTAAGGCGTGGGCTTATATGATTACATCGTAACAGTCGAATACCTCATCATGGATTCGATTCCCACCCGTAGCAAGTATTTGTGTTCGTGAAAAATAACAAATTTTTGATTTTAGGTTCTGATTGTGTTGTTTAAATTCTCGTATTTATTACACTACATTCTAGCCAACCAATGGGCAATTGATAGTATTTGGAAGTTGTTTAGTGATGGGGATTTACTTATAAATAAAAATACATACATAATATGTAATTACGCGATATACTTCATCATCATCATCATCATCATTATTACAGCCCTTCACAAGTCCACTGGTGAACATAGGCTCCCCCAAGGAACCTGCATCCATAGACTTCCTGCATGTCTTACCAGGTCGTCACTCCATCTAGTGGGAGGTCGCCCTACACTTCGCCTACCGATACGAGACAACCGATGGGGTAAAAAGGTTCTCAGTGGCAGCCTCGTATCGGTAGGCGAAGTGTGAAACCAAGTTTTCTATAATTTATAAATGTAATGGAATTTTATAATTAAATTTTCATCCTCTAGAAGACGACTGAATAATTTGAAATTTTGCAGACGTATTATGAACTGATAACAATACAATAATTTTTATGACTATAAATTAGTATTCTCACAGGTCATGAAAAATTTATTTATTTATTTACACTTTATTGTACACCTTATTAAAAAGGATTACAAAGGGCAGACTTAATGCCTTTTGGCATTCTCTCCTAGTCAACCCGCGACGTGTGGAAAATAATGTGGTAGGTGCCAAAAATAAAATGAACATTATAGTTACAATGTTATAGTAGAACAATGCGTGTTACTTAGGTTTTTTTATTAAACCCTAATAATATTTTAAATATAGGTATCATCATGATCATTGTTACAGTCTATCACAGTCTACTGTTAAACATAGAGCTCCCCATAGATTGCCTTGTAAGGGTGATAGGACGGAGGCGAGTTGACAACCACAGTCCTTTTTTTATTTAAAAAAAAATCGTGGATTGCCAACCCGCCTGTCTGCCCGCCTGTCATGAGGCAATCTATAAAGGATGCCTATGTTCAGTAGTGGACTTTCATAGGCTGTAACGGTAACTGTGAGCTGTAACGGATTTGTATTAGATATAAAATATTAGATTCTCTAATGAAGTTTTTTACGTGGTAGAGCCATGCTGCAGCTATATTAATAATATAGTTGTAGCACGAATGGCTCGACTCAACCGGGGAAGGACCACGCTCTCAATACCAGCGTAAAATAGCAGCTTAATGCTGCTGTGTTTCGTATGGTGAGTGTAGAGAACCGGAGACCGAAGACCCTTTTTACTGGAAAAGAGGCATTCTACCTTAGTCCTCACAGCTGACAACGCATCTGCATTTAAATTTGCAAACGAAGATAGATGTAGATGTCTATGGGCCACAGCAACCACTTACCATCAGATGGACTGTGTGCTCGTTTATCACCATTATTCTATAAAAAAAAAGTAATGTATCCTCGCCAATTATTTACAACTGACAGTGAGAAACTGAAGTAAATTGCAGCCAAGCGTTGTCATGTAGTTAGTGAGTATCGTATCTCATTGTATTTTTTTGTTTTGTTTATTTGTATTTACTACTGATTGATTATCAGGAAGATGCTGCTGCCCATATTCGGTATCAGTTACCCTCTGTCGCCTCTTACGATACCCACGGGAAGATATGGGGTAGTGGATTCTCTCAAACAAACTAACGTTTTCATTTGTATTATTACAATTTCATCGCATGAAACTATTGACTATATATAGGTTAGTTCATAAAACAATTATTTCAAGTGGCGATGCATTATAATGTTGAAGCCATAAAGTAGCAATATCTCTAGCCGGGCTTAAAAGTTAAACCAAACCTGGAAGCTACGGTATACAATTCGTCTCGAACAAAATAGGGACAAAATTGTCTACCAAACATTTACTACTGATTGAGTTAGACACTCGGTCGGTGATAATTAGGCGGTAGCAAATAGTGTGATCCAGATTTATAACGCCTGTGAAGTTGAGTTGCACACGTTCGCGCGCAAAATCGAGTTCATAGTTATTGTTGTGTTTTGATAATATCTTGTCTATTATTAATATTTTTTTAGATCGTTCGCATGATTGGTTTTTAAAATACACATATCTACAGCTACGGGTAGGTAGGGTAGGTATATTAAAAAATAGAAAACACTTAAGTATTTTGGCATAGACACAGACTATAATTTAAAAATTTAAACCAGCTTTTGTACGATTCAAGTAAACATTGATTTTTATTTTTTTTATTTTCATTCACTAATTCTAAGTACAGCTCCTCCATAATATTTAAACTTACAGCCAATAATGGTTTAATGGATTAATTTTCTAAATATTGTGTTAATAAGAAAGCAAAAATTATTGTCGACTGATCCTGATTGTGCCTGCGCGAAGCCTCATCATAGCGAATTTCACAGCTGCCAGTTATTTTGAATCTATTAATACTAGATTTATATATATTTTTGAATACTAGATTCTACGTTCTTCTTTCATCGTTCTGCGAGCCCATACGGTAAAATTCTGAGATGTAACAGACAGGGCTATCAAAAGCGCCATTACTGAGCTTGAGTCCTATAATTATGATGATAGGTGGTCACTTCTGTCTATTGCAGAGTGACAAAATCACACAGATGCAAGTTGTTCAAGTGCACAAGTTTAAAATACTTTTAGCAAAACAATCAATCAATTTTTAAAGAATTATCCACTGATTTACAAGAACATGTGGTGATCTTAACAGCATCTGTGCTCCCGTCCATTGTGCCCAGATCAATTTGCAGTGTGAATACGTTTAAGGGAATGCGTGATAAATCCGCGACGTAAGTAAGCCAAGCTCGCGCCATTTTAGCCGGACAATAGGCCGACTCTATGGTTTCGTTAGTTTACGTGATAATCCATGAATTCGTCAAGATTGCTAATCTATGGCACTTTAATAGAGGTACATGGGTTGATTACTAAAATAGTTTATGCTTAAACCTATTTGAAAATAAATAATAAATATCTGTCTACCCAAATTAAATAAGTTAATAATTAGTTTATACGTTGTAGAGCCATGCTGCAACCATGGGTCGGCTCAACCGGGGAATGACCACGCTCTCACAGAATGCCAGAGTTAAATATATAGCATAATGCTGTTTTTTTTAGTATGTTGAGTGAAGAGAACCGGAGATCCATTTTACTGTAAACGAGACGTTCCATCTGAGTCCTCAGAGCTCAGAGGCGACAACACATTTTTAACAAGTTTGATTTTAAATCGAGGATCTTAGGTGTCTACGAGCTGCAGCATCCACTTATTATCAGGTGGACTCGGTGCTTTTTGCTGTTGTTGTTAATAAGTTGTCATTCTAATTCTGTAAAAAAAATATGTTTTTATTATTCCTTAATAAGCCTTTTATACTTGTAACGAGATATTTTGATTCTGCATTTTGAGTAATTTATTGTTTTACACGAGTAATGACAGATTTTTATTAGAGAAAAAGATTTAAATTCGTTTTAATGATAAATTCAATTAAAGATAAAGGCCTATTTCATTATCAGTAAAATTAAGTACTCACCTTTACCATCACTATCATCATCAACGTCCATTTTATGTCTACTGCAGAACATTGGGTTTTTCAGAAATGTGCTTGTTGCCTACAACTGTATTTCTTAAGAGTAACCCATATTTACCGTGCTTAAGAGGCGAGAGAGTAAACCTCTCGCACTAATCTCTATACATTATATATAAAAATCAATTGCTGTTCGTTAGTCTCGCTAAAACTCAAAAACAGCTCGACCGATTTTTATGATTTTTTTTTCATAAAAATGGTTCGGTCGGTGGCGCTGTTGTCGAGAACCAAAAATCACCCGTGCGAAGCCGGGGTGGATCGCTAGTAGTAAAATAAATTTACAGCCTATATAGGTCCCACAGCTGAGCAGAGGCCTCGTCTCATTTCAGAAAAGATTATGGGGCAGTTAATTTGCCTCGCTTGCACTAAATTATAACTGTGAATGCCTCTTTGGTCTAGTGGCCGTAAGCCGCAATTACTGATCATGTGGTCCCGAGTTCAAATCCTAGGTTGGGCCAAAATAAGTTATTATATTTTTCCTGAAATTTTCAGTAGCAGCCCGGAGTCAGAAAGTTGGTGATGTTTCACCTCAAAGTCAAGCACATAAAGCCATTGGTCTTGTGCCTTATCTCTCTCCGGTCGCGTAGACTTGCCGTCCCGTCGGTTGAAGAGAGAGTTTGTATGTTCTTGCATACACTCTCTTGCACTTCCTTTCCTGCCCGAAGACTATCCATCCATCCCAGATAGCTAGCCTCCGTTGGGACTGGGTACCTTTACCGAAATTCGGATCTGGGCGACATTAAGCTATAAAATTTGTGTTTAGCATATTTGGATGGATTTACACCAGTCAGTCGTCGAGACTATCTACGTTACTCAGCATCATATTTCGCATATTCTCCCTCACACCCTTTTGATATTTATTTTTTCTTTTATATTTAATGATACATTTTTTATTTCTCTCCGTAGATTTATCGAGAAATAGATTTTACACGTATCTCAGATCTCAGAAAACTATCCTAACATCTGTCAACAGCAAGATATCTTCAAAAGAGGCTATTTTGTTAGTATCAAAGAGAATATAACCAACTAGCTGTTACCCGCGGCTCCGCTCGAGTTTAATTTAAAACCGGGATTAAAGAGTCTTATTTGGAATAGACTAATAGATACTTATTTATACAAAAAATATAGCCTATGTCTTATTTTAGTTAGTTATATATAATATTGCCAAGTTTCATCAAAACCCGTTCAGTAGTTTTTACGTGATTGAGACAAACGTTCAAACATCCAAACATCTAAACAATCTTTCACATTTATAATATTAGTAGGAAATGGGATAGTTAACATCTGGATAGTATTAAACGCTATTTGAGATAAAAGTCCATAATTGCATCTATGTAGATAAGAAAAGGAATCTATTATTTTTTTATAAATTTAATTTAAAAATACAAACACTTGTTCTATGCGGAATTCAAACCCGCGGTCCTGCAGCGTGTCAACTGTGCTATGGAGCTGTCAATAATCTGTTCGAATATTATAAGAATTGTTTTACTACATTATATGTTAATTAATTTAGAGCCAATTTTAAAACATTAGATAAAAGTTATAGTCATTGAATAAAATTAATTATAATCTTACTGAACACAAAAGTGAATCAATTGTACTATTTGTCATAAAACTGTACATTTTAATTTGTTTATGTTGTATGTTTTTTTTACGTGGTAGAGCCATGCTGCAACTATATTATAGTTGTAGCACGAATGGGTCGACTCAACCGGGGTAGGACCACGCTCTCACAGAATACCAGCGTAAAATAGCAGCTTAATGCTGCTGTATTTCGTATGGTGAGTGTAGAGAACCGGGGACCCTTTTTACTGGAAACGAGGCATTCCATCTTAGTCCTCAGGGTGACAACGCATCTGCATTTTGATTCTTAATTGAGGATAAATGTAGATGTCTATGGGCCACAGTACCCACTTACCATCAGGTGGACTGTGTGCTCGTTTATCACCCTATGCTATAAAAAAAATGTTATCCTTTGAATAACTTTTATTTGAGGATTGAAAAATCGGATCTAAGAGAAATATAATATAGTTTATTAATATTATAAATGCGAAAGTGTTTGTGGTTTGTCCTTCGTTTACGCAACAACGGGGCTTTTTGCATAGAGATAGCTTATTGGTCGGAGACGAAATCCTAATAATAATTTTTATTTTCCACATGCAGATTCTTTACGATGTTTTCACTGTCGAACACATAATAAACAAACGCTTTAAATTCGATAAAAAATGTCAGCTTGCCGGCGGAGATGGAACTTGGTCAACAAGGTCACAGCTTAACATTAGCCTTTCCTGAAAACTACCACAAAGAACAGTCCAGAATCACCAAGTCATCACATCATATTAATAATTCTAAATTAGGCACAGAATACATTAGAAGTGTTAGGTTCCTGACACCAATTAATACTTCGTATCGGAGACATAAAGTGAGGATTATTACGAAAGTTTGTTCACTTTCACAGAATTACTGAATTAGATTCAAATGCAAAATATTAGAATTGTAACATATGGATGAGGAATAATGTTTGTCTAATTAAACAACAAATACTGCTAAGTAGGGCTTCAAGCGACTGTGATGAAATAATTCTCGGTAGCACGTGAGAAACTCTTCATTTATGTTTGCCTCTGCATTTTCGTCAAACGCGTTTTCTAATTTTCAGAAGTGCATAACCCTTTCTACAATTTCTCATCGCCCAGACTACAGACTGGTTAAGGATTTTGGTACTTCAATCGCCAGATCGACCGGTAAGCTTGGTAATAGTAAATAAATTTGTGAATCTCAGACTTGTTTTGATTGCGATAATTATATTGCAAAATGTGATCAATTCTTAAGATACAATAAGAACAAACTAAAGAAATTACGTTACCAATTAATACCTATATAAAGTAAGTAAACCTGTTTATATATGGATATTGAAGTTTTTAGTTTTTAGATTACGACATACTGCCACGAAATTCTTACTTAATAAAGTATTCATAGCTTTGGTTCAGCCACCTCTACCTTACCGGTAAGCTTCTGCCTATATGGCATGGAGGAGCAGCAGCAGCACTAGCACAACCACCAACTTCATGAATTGTGCCACTTTTTTTTTTAATTTACAGTCTAGCAATTAAATAACCAACGATCATCGATCACCAGACGTAAGAAATACAAAACTCTACCTTGATTCATTTAAGACTAAATTTACATAAGGATATCGATACCATTCGTAAAACTTACTTAAAAAATAAAATAATCCGAAAAACCAAAATTAACCCCATGAAATACCATGACTCTGAAAAAGCTCTAACAGACTAGTTAAAAAAACTAAATTATATAACAATTTAATCCGTCTCGAAAATACTGCCTGCCAAACATTTACACTCATACAGACTTCCTACACTCATCCAAGAAAATCCACTTCAAGAAAAGAGCTTACTCCTTTCTAAAAGGCCGGCAACGAACCTGCAATTCCCCTGGTGTTGCAGTTGTTCATGGGCGGCGGGAGTTACTTACCATCAGGTGAGACGTATGCTCGTTTGCCCCCTCTCCTATAAAAAAAAAATCCGTACACATACACCCACTCTTCTTGCATAGCATTAGCAGTTTAAAATTGTGTAGCATTTATTTTCATTTAGATTAATATAATAATATAGATAATACAGAAAAGAGAGCCCCTGCTACAGGTATGTATTTAATCAAAATTAAGATATTTTGTGCCCCAACCAATTGTACTAATTTACTACTTGTTTTACAGCAATTATTTTTTTATAATTAAGGATTTATTCCCGTTAATATTCAATAAACAGAATTCGTTAATTACCACAATGTTTTAACTTTTAATGTTTTATCTTTAACAACAATAATGGTTGAAAATAAGAGCCTTGTAGGTAAATAAAAAATATTAATCATTATTAAAACTACTTCCGTTCTTTTTCCGCTATTTCAAAAGCTTTCAGTCAATCAGAAGACGAAGACGCCGAGCAGCAGCAAGTTATTTGAAAAGCGACGCTCAAAAACGCTGCACGTATCGTACGCTATCAAGCCTACGTACATAAAAAGTAGTAAGTTTGCGCGGGAAATGTATTTGTCATAAACTGCAGCACTAAGTTTTTAGTATGTGCTAATGTGATTGAGTCGACTCAGTGTACACGAATCAAGTAAATCAACTTAAAAAATCACGAAAGGTAAATTTATTTATTTATTTTATTATTCATCAACAACCGAATAAATATTTTCTAAATTTTTTCTTTTTCTTTATTACAATAATAATAATGAGATAGTCAATTTAAAGAGCATACAGTGCTTACCCAAATTTTACAAGAGTCTTTTCGAAAGTTAATCGGTATAAGTAGCGGCACGTAAGTCTAGCCTAGCGGTGAACGTTATTACGCATAAGTATTGTAATTGTTTAATTTTTCCATGAACTACCTTTAATTTCGAAATCTAAAGGGAATTATACCAACTTTCATTTAAATTCACAATAAAAAGCATACACTATACTAACGGATGAGTTTTATCAGTCGCCGGATGGTGGAAAATCCATCCCAAAACATGCCAACTCCAAATCTCACAGATTGGTGAAGGCTGTGGAAATATGTAGTTGCCCGGCTAGATAAGTTGGAATGAGTCATTGGCCTATTTTCTTTATAGAATAAGGGTAAAAAACAAGTACAAAGTCCACCTGATGGTAAATGGATGCACCATATAGATGCAGCCTATAGACACCTACCTCTATCCTCAATAAAGAATCAAAATGTAAATGCGTTGTCACCCGTGAGGACTGAGATAGTTGCCTCAATACCAGTAAAAGAGTCTCCGATTGTCTGCACTCCTAGTATTCTTTGAGAGCTTCCCCGGTCGAGCCGACCCATTTGAACTGTAACAATTAAGGCTCTCCCACGTTAAGAATTAAATATGTTCACGAAAACCTATATTTTGAATCTGTCACTTTAATTCATAACAAGAATTTTCGGGTATTTAAAATTCTCAGAAGTGTTCAAATTTTGCAATTAAAAATATTTTTAGGTTAAAAAGTAACTGCCCCTTTACTTACTGTAATGCATTTTTTTTATATACGAACAGTCATTTAGAGTTCCACGTTTTATCCTGACAATACATAGAATCTAAATTAAGTAGGACTAAATAAATATTATTTATTTCATAAAAGGTTTCGTAATTACTATTATTTCAATTTCTTTTTAACCGACTTCAAGAAAAGGAGGAGGTACTCAATTCGACTGTATTTTTTTATGTGTGTTACCTTAGAACTATTTTCGAGGTAAACCGATTTTGATGAATCTTTTTTTATTTAAAAGCTGATGCTTCTCATGTGGCCACATATAAATTTGATCAAGAACTCACCAGTAGTTTTTGAGTTATCCTTAATAATGCTTATTTTATTGACTTCGACTACATTAATGATGTTCTCATTTTATCTACCGACTTCAAAAAAGAGACGGTACTCAATTCGACTGTTTGTTTTTTTCTTTTTTTTTTCTGGGTGAACCGATTTCGAAGATTCCTTTTTTAATTGAAAGCTGGTACTTCTCATGTGGTCCCATATAAATTTGATCAAGGTCTGACCAGTAGTTTTTGAGTTATTCTTAAATTTTAATTTTAAATTATTTATATTGATGTCGGTTGTACAATTTTTTTTTATCACTTGTTAAATACAAGTGTGTGGACAAATAACTTAATGGAAAAACTGATAATTGATATGATTAAGCACAGCTGTGAATGACTTTTAAAATAATTAAATGCAATCCATTTAGCTTTAAAACGGACCATTTCCTTTTAAAACGCACTTACGAGGAAAGTATCTCCGCTTTTATCATAGGACGAGCAAGCGTTGAAAGAGAATTCCAAAAATATCAAATTTACTAATAGTCCGTGTCCAAATGTTTAATAAATTATTCATCTCTTGATTGATTCGATAATTTTATAAACAAACTAGTTGAAAAGGGAATCCAAAAATATCAATTGTATTATTAGTTCGTGTCTGAAGGGTTCATACATTATTCATATCTTTAAAAGTGCTCTGAAATTTTAAGAAAAAAGCATAATGGCCTACTCATTGTATTAGTATTGGGTTCCAACGTTGCTTAAAAAAACTTCACGTGTCTTTAAAAACCCGTGCAGTGTTAGTAGTGAGCGGGATTTTCGCCTATATTACTTATTCTGAATTTGGCCAGTTATTGCAAAATAACCCTGTATAATATACCAAAGCAACCTCACAACGACTACTGGTACTGTGCGCATGCGCCGCGATATTTTTTTTAAATAAATAAACTCATCAAGAGGACTTAAAATTATTGTAGAATTATTGTTCGGTGAAATGTTCTGCAATGTACACACGTAGGAAGTTATACTTCTTTAGCGTAACAAAATAAAAAATCTTGAGAGACAGTTACCCACTGAAGTTGTCGCTTTTAGGTGTCAATGTGCGCGCGCATCGTAACAACTTCATGCTGTCATTTTTAGATGTCGGTGTGCGCGCGCATCGTAAAAATTCACTCTCATCATTTTTCCCAAATGCCCTAAAAGAAGTATAACTTCAAAAAGAAAAAAAGTTCTGATGACACAAAAAATGCAGTCGAATTGAGAACCTCCTCCTTTTTTGAAGTCGGCTGAAAAGATGCCTGATCCCTTACAGTTGTTAATCGAAGTGATGTACTTAATAGTTTATTTTAAACTTAAAAAAAAACAGTTCTTAAACTTAGGCCCATAACGATTTAGATTACTAGAGACATTCCATTCGCAAATTTTTGTATAAATTCAAAATTTTGACTTAACAAAGAGGAACTTTGTTTTTGATCTTCACAATAACAGTAACGTTCGTAGGCTAATTATTTTTTTAAAGAATTCGATATGCGTAGCAGATTTTATACTACAATTATAAGAAACCTTAAAATAACAGGACCCCAATACAAAAATATGACACATGCACTAATGTAGCATAAAATTATTGAAACGTGTCTGAGGCACGTTTTTATTTTCAAACTGCTGTCGTTACTGGTTTGTGTTTCAAAATAATATTATAGTTTCACCTCAGCAACAACTTTCTCATACAATAAGAAATTGCCGCAAAGCTACATTGATGCCTACGTGGCAGATCCGGGGTAGCTCGGGAGCTAAGGGCTCGCCGTGAAACGCGAGCAACCCGGGGATCGAATCCCCGCCGTCACCAATGAAATTACTTATTGCTATTTTAAGTGCCACGAGCTTGACGGTGAAAGAAAACATCATGAGGTAACCTCCATGTGTGAGAAAAAAAATCGAAGACATGTGAAGTCCTCCAACATGCATTAGGGCTCCGCGGTAGACACTTCCTTGCCCTTAATCAGAGGCCTGTGCCCATTCGTGGAACGTATAAAGGCTGTAACTCTACATTATTTTTCTTCTTAGATTTCCATTTAGTACGATCGTGATACACTTCTCTCGTTTCTTTTACATCCATATACCTACGCATATATTCCCGTCGTTTAAGGTTATTTTTACTTTGCCCCGTCTGCAATATATCGCCAATTTGGTCGATTTGGTCGATAAACTTCTGTCTTAGGTGTTTCTTGCCAGCTCTACCACTCACTTCTGCAGTACCATTTTGCTTTGTCACTTTTTTCCTCATTCATTCTTTCTTCGTGTATTAAGCCACATAAGCATTCCTTCCTGATTCCTTGTCACACCATTTTGCCATCTACATTTTTCTCTTAGCACACAACTTCTCAACTTATCATTCAAAGTCACCACTAACATACTTCTTAATGATCACATTTCTATGAAACTCTCTTACTTGTTAATGTCGCTAATCAACACTATTATATTTGAGTCTCAAAGGCAAAGCATCTTTGTTTGGAGTTAGTTGCCGGTGTAAATAAGTTATAGTTTGTTTTTTACACTAACTTAGCCAAAGTGAAACTAAACAAAAATAGATTAAAACAAGTGAGTACCCTTGTGTTTGCGCTAGCATTTGCGTGAACAATTCCTGTAACGTCCATAACTTACGATAATGTTACGAAGTTGATGTCGTATTCGGAATCGAACAGGGGAATATTGTGAAGATTTAAGGTACACGATGGATGACTAGATGGAGTAACGACCTAGTAAGAGACGCAGGATGAATGCGGGTGGCTTAGGACCTTGGTGGAGGCCTATGTTAAGCACTGAACTTGCAAAGGGCTGTAATGATGATGATGATGATACACGATATTACATCACAAGTTCTTTTTAAGATCCATTGTTAGACATAGGCCTTTGGAAATGCCTAATGGCATTAATTTCTTGGAGAATTTGCCAATGCTTACTACGAAGCTACCACAGAATTATACCCGCTTTAATACTCAATGAAAAACAAAAATGATAAAATACTATTGTCAAAGTAACATCAAAAAAGAATGTATGATTCCTTACAACATCTTTATCTATTACTAGAAATTAATTTTTGTTTGTTCGTATTTTATGCGCTGCCATACCGTTCATCAGATTGCGCTAAAACTTTGTCAACTTATTGCTTGGCACTTATGCGAAGGTTATAGGCATATAGTACAATTAACTTACAATAGGTGGCGCGCGTATCGTACCAATAAATTTATTTGAAAGTTATACATCAGTTAACTTCGATGAATGTATTATCATTCATAATGAAACAATATAACTCTTCCAACTTTAAAATGATATTTCGACAATTATTTATTGTGACAGCAATGCGCCGGGTACCAGCTAGTACACGAGATGTATAAAAATTACGTGTCACATTGTTTGTGCGCGATGAACTCCTAAACTACTGAACTGATTTCAATGAAATTTTGCACACTGTGTGCAGTTTGGTCCAACTTGAGAGATAGGATAGTTTTTATCCCGAATTTAAATATTTTTTATAGGACTAAGCGCACAACAACGTCTGCTTGGCCAGCTAGTATAATATTATAATGTAATACAAAATATATTAGTATAGCAATAACAATTAGTAACAAAATGGTATTATTGTTCACAGGTGTAAAATGGGTTAAGAGTGATTTAAGCAATTAATCACATAACGAAGAAATGTCCTACCGTCTCTAAACTACTCGTATGTCATGTCTTATCCACGGCGTACATTTCTTATTATTTGTGCATTTCTTTTTATTCTTGGTAAGTTTTGTTTTAGATCTATGTCTTAAATAAAAATTAATAAACATAATATCTAATATAAAAAAATAAAATATCTATTTTTAATTCACATTATTTTTATTATTTTTATATAAGATATTTCATTATTTTTATTCAAGAATATTTGCACCAGTTTTCAAGTAAAAAATACCATAAGCTATTTTGTCTCCATACAAATGTTGACACCCTCTGGCCCCCGAAAAGCGTCGTTTTAAAAATCGCCACATAATATGTGTTTATTTACAGAATATTTTCAGTAAAATATAAAGTTTCATACAAACTGTAACACTCTATTTCTATTCTTAGGGGTTGAATTTTCAAAAATCCTTTCTTAGTGGATAGCCTATGTCATAAAAGAGATTTCCACGTTTAGTGGCTTGGTAAGTCAGTCATTCAATTAATTATTCACCGGCCTTCTCATGAATCACTCTTATTAAATGAATAAAAACTTAAAACCAAAAGGTAATCGATGCCTGCTGACTGCCTACGAAAATGAAGTCTTCACTTCTCGCTGTATGAGTAAATTCCAAACTATTCAGCGCGTTATTGTCTCCCCATATGACGCTGTTACGCTCGTGGTTTTAAGTCTTAATCAAATCCGTAACGAAGTTATATCTTGTGAAATTGAGAACCGTTGGGGAAGTAAAGTGCTTGATTGTCAACCTTATTCTGGCAAGCACACTAAGGACAGTGTAGAACGACTCCTACTAAATTGCGTGACACATTGAAGGTGTGCAATATGTCGGTGGATGCAGGTGTTCAGGGAGGCCTAGTAGCAGACTTACCTATTGGGTGTAAAATGGTCACTTTTTGTTGAACATATTTCTAAAAATTAGTATTTAATATCGTAAATTGCCAACAGAAAAAAGTATTAAATCTGCCTGCCTTATTGGTCTGGTGGTCGTAAATGCGATTTCTGATCATGTGGTCCCGGATTCGAATCGCGGATCGGGTCCATAATCAGTTTGATAGGTTTTTCTGTGAAAAAAATCTCAGTAGCTGCCCAAAGACAGGAACTTAACGACTTTTTACTCCCGTGCCTCGGAAAGCGCATAAAGCCGTTGATCCTGCGCCTAATCTGATCTCTCTCCGTTCGTGTTGGATTGCCTCCCATCGGACTATGAAAGTGAGAGAATAAAGAGTGTAACTTAAGCTTGCGCACACACTCGTGCACTATAATGATGTTCCGCGCAGATAGCTTGTCTCCATTGAGACTGGCTGGCTCGATTGAAATTCATTATTATTAGATACACCGGCAACATTCGCCGAAATCGGTTAGCTGGGGATCTTTAAGCGTATGCTACACACGTATGGGGCGAGGCACTCGAGAACAGTGGGGAAGCACTTGCTGTTTCCCTTGATGTCTCGAAGGCCTTTGACAGAGTTTGGCATGCTAGCCTTTTGGGTAAGCTTCCAGCGTACAGCTTATCCCCTGGTCTGATTGAATGGGTAAAGAACTTTCTGAGTGATCGGTCTCTCCGGGTAGTCGTCGATGGCTGCTACTAACGACGGTGTTCTCTCCGCAACTCTCTTCCTACTGCATATTAATGATCTGCTTATGTCCGGTATCTATGGGTATGCAGACGATAGCACAGTTGTGGAGAGATACCAACCAAGTCCTCGGGCCAGCCGGGATGAAATCCAGTCCGAAAGAGAAGCTATGGTAGACAGCTGCTTACTTTATATAAAGCGCAAGTCCGGTTGTGCATGGAGTATTGCTGTCATATATGGGCCGGTGCTGTAAAATGCCACCTAGCAGCTTTGGACTCAACGGAAAGGCGTGTTAAGAGACTAATTGAGACCCAGATTTGGTTAAAACCAATCTTACCAACCCCGAACAAAGGCGCAAATTATCCAGCCTTTCGGTTTTCTACAGGATGCATTTCGGAGAGTGTGCGCAGGAATCGCATAATTTAATTCCTCCCTCTCTCTTCCACCATCGGACAACCAGACGTTCGGCCAGTCTCGACCCTTTCGTTGTTGACTTACTGTGCATTCGAACCAAACTGTTTGCTACATCGTTCGTGATGCGTACAGCAAAGGAGTGAAATAAGTTGCCAGCATCTGTGATTTCATCCGATTACAATGTGGGTGTCTTCAAGGCAAGAGTGAATAGGCTTTTGTTAAGTCAGTTCGTTTCACCATCTTAGGCTACATCACCACTTACCATCAGGTAGAATTGTAGTTAAGCGCTGGCTTAGTATAATATAAAAAAAAAACAATATTTTATACGATCGCAATACGATAAATGAAATTAGAATATAATAACTGTAAGGTCGTAAGTAACTTATTTAGCGATGTGAATAAATGTTTTGATTTTTTGTTTATGTGTGGTAAGAAGCTTTGACCCAAAATATACCTTCAGCCGTCAGATCACGGAGCGCACTTATCACTCAGTGAAACTTTTTTAAGGCCGCCGCGCCGCACTAACATCTTGACTGTAGACTTGATTCCAGTACATAATTAAAAAAATAAATATAAAATATCAGTCAAGTACCAAAGAATAAATGAAATGTATTTTTTTTATAAAATAAGTTCGACAAACGAGCACACAGTCCACCTGACGGTAAGTGGATGCTGTGAACTGTGACCCATAGATATCTATTCTCGATTAAGAATCAAAACGCAGATGCGTTGTTACCCGTGAGGACTAAGATAGAATGCCTCATTACCAGTAAAAAGGGTCTCCAGTTCTCTACACGACAACATTAAGCAGCTATTTCACGCTGGTATTCTGTGAGAGCGTGGTCCTTCCCCGGTCGAGCCGACCCATTCGTGCTGCAACCGTAATTATAGCTGCAGCGTGATTCTACCACGTCAAAAACAAACAAGTACAAGCTAAAATGTGTAAAAGTTTAGCTTGTACTTGCTTTGTTTCAATACAAGTTACTATACACAATACACGTGACTATTCGCAAAAATCGATTCTTTATTGAATCAGGCATTACAATTTCTTAGTGTAGTAATGTTGGGAGTGGTGGTGTTTTGATTAGTGGTGACGGCGAGGGCGGGAGATGCTCTTCAAACTAGGTAAGGCACATCATTTTATTTTATTAAGCGGATCTTAGCAAATAAAGTTTTAAAATGTTTAAAAAAACATTCTAGCAATATCATCATCATTATCATTCGCCTGCGGTAAACCACTGCTTGATGCAGGCCTCAATTATTACAACAATGACCATTTTAACAGTATCAACGTTATTAATTTTACTATCTAATTCTTAAAATCCCTAGGTTTTTAACGCTTAATTACTATAGAACTTATGAGTAACACAGCTAACATTATAAAAAGTCTCATATGAGTGACTCTTTTCAATCAATTAACATATAAACACTTACGCCTGTCACCCAGAAGGGTAGGCAGAGACTACGGAGTTCCGTTTGGCACGACCCAGACACACTTCTCTCGCCTCCTACGCATGTCCATGCAACGCTTGCTTTGGCCCATAGACATATACATCTATCCTCGATTACGAATCAAAATGCAGATGCGTTGTCAACCGTGAGGACTAAGATGGAATGCCTCGTTTCCAGTAAAAAGGGTCTCCGGTTCTCTACACTCCGCATACCTAACACAGCAGCGTTAAGCTGCTATTTTACGCTGGTATTCTTTGAGAGCGTGGTCCTTCCCCGGTCGAGCCGACCCATTCGTGCTGCAACTATACTACTAATATAGTTGCAGCATATCTCTACCACGTTGAAAATTTTACACACAACGTTTCAACTTTAATTGGTATTAAGTAGGTACTCCTTTTGCCATATAAGTGTAATATTAGGTAATGTCCTCCAGACCGAATTTCAGTCACGGCAGTAGAATAATATCTACCCTCTCACGTTATGGTCCCGCAATAGTCCTGTAAAAAAGTATCAAACTTTTCACACTTTAGTGGCTAGAATCCTATAATACCATATCATCCCGTGAAGGTCGTAAAAGGTGGCAGAAATAAATTAAACAGGAGATAGCAGCATATAGCAGATACAATCTGAGCGTCTTCAAGGCAAGAGTGAATAGGCTTTTGTTACGCTAAGACAGTGCGATTTACCATCTAAAGCTGCATCACCATTTGCCACCAGGTGGGATTGTGGTCAAGCATTGGCTTATAATAAGTAAAAAAAAAATACGCTGATAAATGAATGAATACTGCCCTGTATCTCGCTATCTGGCACGATTGGTACACAGATCGTTATTAGTTTTAAACGTGTTTTATTGTTTATGAAGTATTATTTCAAAATTCTACAATAGTCCTTTGGCATTTGGCGGCAACAAGGAAAGGAAATAAAATTTACATAGGTACAAAAGGTAAAATTAAAAAATTTATACAGTCGACTTCAATATAAATAAAATGAGAACATCATCAATGTATTCGAAGTCAATTAAATACGCATTATTAAAGATAACTCAAAAACTACTGGTCAGATCTTGATCTAATTTTTTTACGACAAATTTATATGGGACCACATGAGAAGCACCAGCTTTCAAATAAAAAAAGAATCATCAAAATCGGTTCACCCAGTAAAAAGTTCTGAGTTAACATACATAAAAAAATACAGTCGAATTGAGTTTTATTGAGTCGGTTAAAAACACCTTCCCCTTCCCTCCTCGTGGCCGTTCGTCTGTATTCGATACACACGTTTTGATTTATTTAATAACTACTGTCATACTCGTAATACTAATCTCTTCCAGTATTTCAACTAAAAGTCATGATTCCTTTTGCCAGATCATGACATAAATATTGATCATTTTTTTTTAGGTTTAGCAAGACGTAGCTAAGAAGTCTGTTCAACAATTCCATTTTTATATACGATCAAAGCTTCTATGTATTCCACAGCAACGCTCGTAGATTTATGTCGCGATAAGGGTCACGAACCTCAATGAAAAAAATGGAAAAACGGAACTCATATAAGACATTTTGTTGTCATTCGTTCCTACGTCGTCTGTTGAGTCATTTTTTCCAGTAACGAGGTGTATAAAATTCAAGTTTCTTAGTGAACGCAATCAAAAGATACAGTCATTATAAATAAGTCATATATTTTGAAACTGACAAACTCACTCATCAAAACCTACAGGGTACTTCCCGCTGACCTAGAAACATGAAATTTGTCAAGAAGCAAGGTCTAACAGAACAAATAAAGAAAAAAATTCGAAAATCGTTAATTTGTAGTTATATTACAAAAAAAATCGATAGCACAAGTGTTAAGGTGTCTTTTGAACACATCCCTAAAAGCGCAAATGCTGACCACCGTGCTTTCGTTTACCTTCCGCCATATCTGAGTAGAAAACAGCTTTAGATAAACGTCGGTCATTTATGCGAAGGACATGCTCGCACCTGCTGACTTGACGCAGCATTAAAAGAACTTCTATACCGTATATCCTAAGAGCGACGTAGTACCTCAGAATTCGGAACATGGTCCTGCCACTTGATCTTTAATAGAGACCTTAGACACCTTTGGTGGTAAGAGTCGAGTTTCTTTATATCTGATTTGTAAAGGCACCATGTCTCTGCGCCATATACCTAAAAGGACTGGAATGATACGCGCGTTATAGACACGTCTCCAGATCATGGGACTTCCAGACACGACTAGTGAGTCGCTCGAAATTGGCAACAGCATTGACAATACGAGATGGTTTCTCTGAAACCTGAAGGTGTGCAGAATACATAATTACGAGTAACTTTGTACGGAACCCTCCGGCGACAGTCCTACTCGCACTTGTCAGGTTTTATAAACAGGCTTTGTCTTATTGACTCTTTGACTCTCTTTGACTTTTCCGAGGAATTATTTTATCGCACCTATAGCCATACAATACCAGACGTAACATGAATTTTAAAAGCTACAATCTTTCTTAGACTGAATGTAAGTAGTAAGTGGCAAGTACTATGGCCACTTGCAGCACAAAAATGGAACCTAACAACAGCCGGTTAAAACTTTCAACTCATCTTATAATATTATGTGTTCAGTCAGGTTTGTAATCGTTATCTAATTGAACCTGTGGCATTAGTCCATTGATACATTTTGGAGAGTGTGCCCAGGAATTGCATCTCCGTTACATCATCGATCCACCAGACGCTCGATTGTTCTTCACTCCTTCGTTGTAGACATACCACGCATTCGAACCAAACGGTTTGCATCGTCGTTTATAATGAGTACAGCTAAGGAGAGGAATAATTTGTCAGCATCTGTCTTTCCATTACAATGTGGGTGCCAAGATAAGAGTGAATAGACTTTTGTTAAGCTAAGTCATTGCGTTTGCCTATCTTCGGCTGCATCACGACTTACCATAAGGCGGGATAGTAGTCAAGCACTGGCTTCCAATAGTGAAAAAAAAATATATCCCTAGGTCACAGCATCAGCTTACTATCAGGTTGATTGTGTATTCATTTGTCATCCTTGTAAAAAATACCATAACGCTGCGCTGGGTAGGCGGGTTGTTGAGTGCAGGGCCTGATAACAATTGAAAACAATAAAAATACAATAACTAAAAAAACTGGGATTGTCAACTAGGATAGCCAACATTTCTTCGGCTGATTATAGTATTTTTCAGATGAGCTATAAAAATATAGTACACTTAAAAAAAATGTAGTATTTTATGGAAAGGTTAAAAATTAGACGTTAAATAATAAGGGTAATTAATAAAGGTGTTGCAAAAGATTGATCCATCCAACTGAAATATATTATTTTCGCGTACTATATATTTCTTCAACAGTATATAGTACGCAGACCCGAAATACAGTTCAATGCTATATATTAATACCGGCAACCCTATTGTCAACCATGCGTGCGTGGCTATCAAGTGTCCAACCAAGCGTGGCAACTATGCAAAATATCCTCTATATAGAAATCTAGGGAGGCGTGTGTTCAACAGTGCATTTTTGCTGGACCGTAATGAAATTAATGAAAAATAGCGTCATTATTCCGATTACCTATTATTGTACATGAATCACCTAAACCACGTGGTCCCAGGTTCAAATCCCGGTTAGGGCCAAAATCAATAATATTTTCGGTCAAGAAATTCTCAGTAGCAGTCCGGAGTCAGAAAATTTACGGTGTTGCACCCCCGTGCCTCGGAAAGGACGTAAAGCGATTAGTCCTGCGCCTGATCTTTCTTTGCTCGTGTCGAATTAGGACTATGAGATTGAGGGAATGATTTTTGATGTATATCATCATCATTACAGCCAATCAAAAGTCCACTTACATTCTAAACATAGGCCATTACTTAGTTGCCACGTTTGGTAGGCGGTCTGTCAACTAAAGTTTATTATTATTGTTATTGATCCTACTGACAAGTTAGTGAATAAAGTTTCCAAATAATCGGAAGACGACAAGAGTAACATACAAACACAGAGGCACTCGTCTTGAAGACAGTAGGTGGTATAGATCTTTGTTCTACTTAAATAATTGTGAACTTGACGTGATATAAATATAATTTTTGGGGTATGTATAAGTTTTCTCATCTAGTTGGGCTGTATAAATATATAATTGTAAATGAAAATGATAAACATACATAAATATTAATAAAATAAAATAAATGCACAAAAAATACATAAATATATAAAAACCAAACCAGATGGAAGCCCTCGGCAGGGGAGACCAAACGGCCGAGGGTTAGGGGGAAAGGGAAAGAAACCGGCGGACGATGCGGGCGGTATCGAGGAGCACCGCCTTCTGCATTTGAGCTTGGAGCGGTACGTCACGGAGTCCCAGTCGCCTCAGATGACCCGAGAGGCTGACTGGGATTAACCCGTGCGCAGAAACGACTACAGTTATAATTTCAATCGGCAGTCCACCCCACATGTCGGCCACCTCGTGAGCCAGGTCCAGATATTTTGTGCGCTTATCTGTTTCGGCTTTCACGAGGTTCTCGTCATACGGAATGGTAATGTCGACCAAAAATATCCTTGACTGTGCCCGGTCCATCAGCACAATATCAGGCTTATTCGTGATTCGAGTCTGTGATGACGGCCCGGTCCCAGTAGAGCCTCGCGCGGTCATTTTCAAGCACGGCTTCCGGCAAGTACTTATAATAAGGCAGTTTCCGATCCACGAGACCGTATTTCAGAGCGAGCTCCTGGTGTAGAATCCTGGCTACTAGATTGTGTCTGTGCAAGTACTCAGAGTTATAAAGCGCCGAACAACCGGAGATGACATGCCTAAGTGACTCACCGGGATGGCGACAAGCTCAACAGACGTCGACGGCGCCATCCTTTAGACAACCTGATCCTGTATCGCACAGACAAAACCCTCGGTTTCCCCAAAAAGGTCACCAAAACGTAGCCAGTGGGGGGAGGCAACTGTGTCTACGAAAGGCTCATGTAGAGCCTTGTAGAACCTCCCGTGGAGCTCCGTCTCTTTCCATACGGTCTCCCGGTCGGAAGTGCTCTGTACTGCGGGGTCTTGCCATTGCTCGTTGGCTAAGGATAGAGGAGTAAGTCCTTTATCATAAGAAATGACGTCCCTATAGAATGGATCAACTGAATGGGAGAAACGCGGTATTAGGTTAATCAATCATCAAAATTCCGTGTTTCGTCATCAGTCAGAGTACAACGCCAAAATTTTTCAAGTCAAGTCAAGATTATAGATTAATGTATACAACCAAAAAGGGCATTTAATATTGTGTTAGCGCTGTCGTCGCACCATAAACTAAAAATAATCGTACCCAAAATCACACTATAGAACTTTCCGAACTACTGCGGAAAGTTCAATAGAAACTTCGTACTACCCCACAGCGTTGGCCGCTTCACGGGCTCCACGCCTTGCTTGGCGGGAGATCACCCCTTTTCTTTCCACGGCCAAAAATCCACTACCCCGTGGGTGTAGTAAGAGGCAACTATGTTAAACTTCAGAAGGATCTAATGTTTTACAACAGACGGCCGAATACTATTTCATATATCCCAGATATATACTATCCAGTCCGACCTACATCTCGCGCAGGATCAAAGCTGAAAGACTTCTAGCACTACGATCGCCAATCCACCTGCCAAGCATGGTGATTATAGCAAATATTATTACATTATTCGTCGTAGAGCCATACTGCAGCTATATTTTGATTGTAGCGCGATGGGGTCGGCTCTACCAGGAAATACCACGCTTTTACAGAATACCAGCATAATATGCTGCTGTGTTTTGTACGGTGAGTGTAGGGAACCGGAGACCCTTTTGAATGGAAACGAGGCATTCTATCTTAGACCTTAGGGGTGACAACGCATCTACATTTTGGTTCTTAATCGAGCATGAATGTATATGTCTATTGGCTACATCATCTACTTACTATCAGGTGGACTGTGTGCTTGTATGTCAACCCTTTTTTTTTAAATACTTCTTGCGGTGGAAGAGGCCCGTGTCCACCATTGAATTACTGTCCGCGCGACATATGAGCGAGAGATCTTATATAAAAAATAATTTTTCACATTGAACCTTTTGTGTTATAGATTGTATGATGTCACTGAAGTTACTAGATCTAAGAGTACCAGCTTATGTGGTTTTCGGCTCCCAGCCTGCATTAACTTGTCAATGGGAGCTAGGTCCTAATGAAATGCTTTATTCCATTAAATGGTATAAAGATGGTAAGGAATTCTTTCGACACGTGCCACGAGACCTGGAGCCTCATAGAAAATTTCATCTACCAGGAGTTGAAGTTGAGGTAAGTATTTGCTTAATTTTTATTTTCTCACCTTTTTTTTGTGTCTAGAATGGTGATTGGAATGATGGTATTTATTTATTACAATGGTATTTATGGATGAGAGGGTCTTCTTCTTCAAAAGGCTGAGTTGACGTACGCCTGTTACATTGTATATTGTGGAATCTAAGGTGAATGATTGATTTAGCAAAATCTCTGAGCAAACACGGCTCAAGATTTTGTTATAATTGCTTCCAAATCACTGACGCTGCATCCTAGCCTACCCGTTAAGTCGGACTCGGGTTTGTTAGGTGAGTATAGTGACTAGTTAAGTAGTGAGTGCTTTTTGTTAACGCGCTATAAATATGATAATGCCATAAATGGTATACCTGTTAGAGCCACGCTACAGCATGAATGGCCGACCCATTCGTGCTGCAGCTTATAGGGGTAGGATCGTGCTAATATAGAACACTATATAGCGTGAAATAGCAGCATAATGATGCTGTGTTTCGTATGGTTAGTAACGAGAACCGGACACTATTTTCACTGGTAACGAGGCATTACATCTCAGCTCTCAGGTCTAACAACGCATTTGTATTTTAATTTTTAGTCTAGAATAGGCACATCCACTTACTACCAGGTATATACTGTGTGCTCGTTTAATAAAAAAGTATATTTTATTGTATCTTTAAACTCATTCTGCGTAAAGAGGGCATCCATGACTTTTTCTGCAACAAGGGCGGCGCCACTAGAAAGTGAGGTATAATATTGGACAGATTTCATAGCGGGGAAGTTAATTTGTTCGGAAAATGTAAAGGTTATTATTTCTTTCTGCACTATTAGTTATATTTTATATAAATAAGATTAAAAATAAATAAACCAAACCACAGATATTCATAAAAGTAGAAAAATTATAAAAAAAGTTTAAAATGTGCAAATAATTAAAGAGCAAACCACTGACGCATTGTTTTGTGTATTAATATAATACTCTAGAAACTGATAAACTTTTATTAAAAACCAACTTCTCAATTAAATTACATTGTGTAACAAAAAACTTTACCTCAGTGTCAACTAGCGACATCTGGTGAGCAGAAAATTATTAGCCCTCATTATATCTCGTATTAACTTTAGTATAACGTTATAGTTACATAACTATAACCTTATACTAAAGTTATTACGAGTAAATTAGAATTTAATATAATGAACTTGTTTTGTCAGAAGTCAGATGCGTTGGGATCTAACATAACACTGTCTGCCGCGACGCTGGAGACGGGTGGTCGTTACCGATGCGAAATATCGGGTGAGCGGCCGCTGTTCCACACTGTGTCCGATCATGCGGATATGCTCATTGTGGGTGAGTTTGTAATATGTATAGTATTAGTTGTTAGATTAACAATGCATCTATATTTATTTTTAATTTCGTACAGTATACAAAACTTCAATTATTCACGGTAGTCGCTACAACTATCGAAGCCAAACGTAGAAAAGGTTTTTCAGACTCCGAGAGTAGAACTTTAAAATCCAGTTAGACAAATCGGAGTTCCTTAAACTGGAAACTACTTATCTCGGACACGTGATCAGTAATGGTATAAAACCGAATCCTGGCAAAAAATTTGCCATATCCACTTCCTAGAACGCATAAGGAAATTAAGCAATTTCTCGGCTTGATAGGTTACTACCGAAAATTTATTCTAAACTTTGCACGTATAACAAAACCTTTAACACGGTGTTTAAAGAAAGGTAGGAAAATTGTAGCAGATTCAGAATATATTGCTTGCTTTAATGTAAATTATTATTAACTAATGATCCAATTTTACAATACCCGGATTTTACGAAAGATTTCTTGCTTACAACAGATGCGTCTAATTTAGCGATAGGTGCTATATTGTCGCAAGGACCCATAGGCGCCGACAAACCAGTGTGCTATGCTTCTCGTGCTCTAAATGAGAGCGAGATCAATTACAGCACCATCGAAAAAGAACTCCTCGCTATAGTCTGGGCATATATTTTAGACCTTATTTATTCGGAAGGAAATTCAAAATTGTGACAGATATTTGTGACATAAGCCTAAACTCCAGTAGGTTATGAATCTTAAAGAGCCCAACTCGCGTTTAACTTCAAAAATAATAATTATATATAAATATAACCTAAAATAACTGCTGTGAGGGAAACGTGGGAAGTGATTTTATTTTTGTGAACATGAAATACGTTTAGTAATTTTTTAGTGTCAACTGTTATAAAACTTTTTAAAATAGTCCAAATTAATTTTTCTGATTTTTAAATTTACCCTGCTGCTACTGTAGTGCCACCCTACTTTGACGCGTTTCGACGGACACTTTTTCATACACACATAGTACTTCTTACGGTTCTTACCTATACACCAGGCATAAAATTTATACACATTTTAAAGACGGGCGACGGGCAGCAGCTACAAATGTGCAAAATGTTATGGGCTGATGAAGAATAAGCTGAGTATACCTTATCTTTTTCAAGCATACATTTATCGTGTTTTTTTAAAAAAAAAGGAAATTAATATAAGTCTTGTTAGTGGCTCTATAGTCTCTTCTTATTGATAAAAAAAAGTAAAGGAGCGGAAACAGTCTACCACAATCCACGACGCTCTTGTACGTGTCGTAATCTATGAAGTAATTTAATTTCTCAGTATTGTGAAATTTACTCACGTAGCAAGGGTTACCGCCACATGAGGCTGCTGGAGTCAAAAATGTCCACTAATTGCACAAGCATCTTAAAAATATAAAATCGGTAAACTTCTTCTATACCTAGTCTATGTGTTATCATCATCATCGTTACAGCCTATCACCCTGTCTCAGTTTCCCTCTGTCGCCTCTTACGTCCACGGGATAATATGGGGTAGTGGTTTCTCTTACGTAAACAACAACTATACGGCGAACAAATATTATAGTCTATGTACTTATGTATTATTTGAAAATGAATAAATCGACCCTTGGCAACTATTATTTAGTCTGTGCCCTTGGCTCGTGTGTGTGTGTGTGTGTGTGTGTGTGCGTGTACAGATTGTTTTTATAACTGTCAATGCTACAATGTTCATTATATTTTAAAATTACAATAGACATTTTTTTTTTAATAGAATAAGGGTGACAAATGAGCACACAGTCCACCTGATGGTAAGTGGTTGCTGTGGCACATAGACATCTACATCTATCTTCGTTTGCGAATTTAAATGCAGATGCGTTGTCAGCCGTGAGGACTAAGATAGAATGCCTCTTTTCCAGTAAAAAGGGTCTCCGGTAAAACACATTTTAATCAATGGCAAGGCCAGAGATTAAAATGTGAGCCCTAAAAATAATATCGAAAACATTTTTAAAGGCTGTTGACACGCACTGGCGTTTGGGGCCAGCGCGGCGGAATGGCCCGTGTTCCGAAACCCTGCTGAGATTTACAGTAATATGACTCATGTATGCTGCTATTAGTACTTACCTATTTTAATTTACTTTTAATATTTCTCAGTTCTTCCAGAGTACGGCCCTGCAATATCAGGGTTCAGGACGCACTATCAAATTGGAGACAGAGTTCGAGTCAACTGCACATCTGGTCGGTCGCGACCAGCTATTCGGCTAGCATGGTACATAAATGGCGAGCCTGCCCCATTCAGCGCTACGATGACACCTGTAGTCTTCAAAGACCATGATGGTTTTGAGACAACTAGTGTAGGACTCGATTTCAGAGTGACGCAGCAACATTTTCGTAACGGTGCGTTTAAAGTAAAGGTATGTTAATTTCTGCTGTTACTGTGTGTTGCTTCCCGAATTCGTTATAAATGCCCCTTAGAAGAAAAAGAGAACTACAGTCATCAGTTATTATTATTTAAGCGATGACTTTAATCATCATTGTTTCGTACGTGCTAGAGCTACGCTGTATATTATGGTTACACATGAATGGGTCGGTACGTCTATGGGCCACAGCATCCACTTACCATCAGGTGGGCTGTATACTCGTTTGTCATCAAAATAAATCATATCAACAGTATTTTCTTGTTCATTGGTAGACATTGGCCTTTCTGATGGTGAAATCTATCGACCTATTTCGGCTGTGAATATCATAAATACGGGAATGGCCAGAAAACCCATCCCTGTTTTGGCTAGACGTAAAATACCCAAACGGACGAAAGGGAGAAGAGTTGTGAATTTAAAACTTAGTGATCTTATTATACTCTTTTATTAAATTTTTTTTCGTGGTAGAGCCATGCTGCAGCTATATTAATAGTATAGTTGTAGCACGAATGGGTCGGCTCGACCGGGGAAGGACCACGCTCTCATAGAATACCAGCGTAAAAAAGCAGCTTAATGCTGCTGTGTTTCGTATGGTGAGTGTAGAGAACCGGAGACCCTTTTTACTGGAAAAAAGGCATTCTATCTTAGTCCTCACGGCTGACAACGCATCTGCATTTAAATTCGCAAACGAAGATAGATGTAGATGTCTATGTGCCACAGCAACCACTTACCATCACCCTTACCTTACCCTTTTTCTAAAAAAAAAAGAAGAAAAAAGTAAAAGGTTGTAAAGAAACATGATTTCGCCTAATAAGAAAATTAAAATTTATATTCTGCACAAGTCAAGTATTGTCCAATTGCACTTCAAGAGCGTCTCAGGAAAACTTTTCCTTTACATTATGGTTGCGGGAATCAGTAGCTTTATTACCTACTGTGTACTGCAGGCTAGCTTTATTGTGCTAAAAATGTAAAATATTTTGATTTGCCTACAACCAAATGATTCTTCACCTTTCAGTGTTTAGCGACTTTGGTCTCGATATACTGGAGGAGCAACGAGGAAAGTGCACGTAAATCGAATACAAGAATAATATATGACGCGTTAGAAGTGATGCCATACAATGCAACGGATAGTGATGCCGCAAAATTGTTACCGGGTAATTTTGCCCATAAGTCATTTAAGGCTTCGGCCATTTTAACTGTACCAAGTGTTCAATTCATCATTTATATATACTTAATGTAATGAAATATACTGTTAACGTGCAGAATAATTGTAATGTGTATCGGAATTGACTGTGATATGCGTAATAAAAATTAAGCTAATGTTATGTAATAATTTGTTATAAACTGTACTTATTTGAAGCATACAATGCAATAAAACACCTAATAGCATAATTAATGTTTTTATTTTATTTTATTTTAATTAATATTGACATGAAAATTAAAATTGTCAAGTCATTTTTTCAAATCTAATACCGTTACGAAAAGAGGTTCCTCTGACTGGAGAAGAAACGACGAAAGTAATTGCACAGGTATCCTCTCTTGGTCATTTTTATAAATTGCTAGCGATCCGCCCCGGCTTCGCACGGGTAAATTTTGGATCTCTACATCAGCGCCACCTACCGGGTCTAATTGTGAATCATTTAGATTATTCAGGGACCTACTCAAAGACAGAAAAAATTTCATCAAAATCGGTCCAGCCGTTTTCGAGTTTTTGCGAGACTAATAGACAGCAATTGACTTTTAGATTATTTTTATACGTGGCAGACATATGGTGGTAGAGCTAAGCTGCGGCTATATTATAGTTTTAGCACGAATGGTCGGTTCGACCGTGGTGGGACCACGCTCTCACAGAATACCAGCGTGAAATAGCAGCACGACCACATTCTTCAACTTTGAAAGTTGAAGAATGTGGGTTGAGAATGGGTGAGTTCACCGTCAAATGCCTTTTGTACGCCGATGATCAAGTCATATTTGCATCGTCGGCGGCCGAGTTGCAAATGATGGTTACTTTAATGAACTGGTCATTAAAAGAAAGGGGTATGAAAGTGAACGCAAGTAAGACGAAAGTGGTGGTTTTTGAAAGAGAAGAAAGTAAAACGTTATGTGAAATAAGAATAGAAGGGGAGTTGATTGAGCAAGTGGATGAGTTTGTATATTTGGGATGTTTATTTAGCAGTGATGGTAGATATGATAAGGATATAGAACGACGAGTGAACGCAGGAAATAGAGTGAATGCGGCTTTACACGCTATTATGAAGAGTCAGAATGTGTCAAAAAAGGCACGTTTGGCAATTCATAATGCTGTGTTAGTCCTTACTTTAATGTATGGTAGTGAAAGTTGGGTCTGGCAGAAGAAGCACGAGAGTAGAATAAATGCTGTAGAAATGCAGTCATTAAGGAGTATGCTAGGGCTGAATCTGAATGACAGAGTGAGAAATTGTGTGATAATAGAAAAGTGTGGTTTGCAAGATGACGTTGTGACCAGGATTAAGAAAGGAATGCTTCGGTGGTTTGGTCATGTAGAAAGAATAAACGGGGAAAGAGGGACAAAGCAAATTTATGTTGCAGAAGTGAACGGAAGAGTCGGGAAGGGACGTCCTAGACGAAGGTTTATCGACCAAATTGGCGTTATATTGAAAAAAGGCCAGATTAGGAGTACCCTTCACCGTAATTTGCTGTAATCAGAAAGATGCTGCTGCCCATCTTCTGTCTCAGTTTTCCTCTGTCGCCTCTTACGACATTTAAGATATGGGGTAGTGGGTATTCTTACCCGCCACTACACGGGTTACTAAACACACTAAACTTGTAATTCTCATATGTGTTCATACCACAAATTTAAATGACTTGGTGTTGAACTGAACCGCACCGTTCCGCGCTCCTGTTATCAAAATATTCATTTAAACTATAGTAAGCTTTTGAGCGTAAACACTTTTTAATGTAATTTTGCACGCCTCATAACGCGAATCGTTATTAGGTAGTGTTTTACTCTCGAAACGTCAAGGTCAAGCAATTTTGTGTTCTTAACATAATATGAGTAGTTCTATACGATAATAAGAGTAGCCGTATATCAAGAAAACACTCTAATTAATCCATATTATATTTTCTAAAAAATTATTTTATATTGCTGCTTTGAAAAAAAAACGGTTTGATAAAAATTTTACGTGGACGTCCGGATGTTGATTTTGTATGTCGTTGTGGTCACGATAACTCACGAAAAAATTAACGTAACGAGACCGGGTTTTTTTATTAGCTTCAGAATTACATGAACTAGTTCCCTATTTCATATCAATAGCTTAGTACGCGTAGTTTGTTAATATAATGATTTTCAACTTTTATAAGTTTTATTGATATTAAAAATTTAAAGGCACTTTCAAATTTTTTTAGGCCTTGATACCAAACAGCCTATATCGATTTTATACTTTGTGTAATTGTTTTGTTTTGGTAAACATTATTAATTTTTTTACCTGTAGGTGGCACTACCTGTTAAAATAATAGACCGCTAAATTTGAAACACGTAAATAATATATTTTAAAAGTCAGGAATAAAATTTATTTTTTTCATCAAAATTAAATGAAACGCTCATGAGGCGTGCACTTTTGGATTTTCTAAACTATTATAAATTCCTTTCCTTGCTTTTCCTTTTGCAAAATAAAAACAGTCTTCACGTCAGCTGCATGCACTTAGCAAGCACTCACAATAAAATACCGTCAGACATTATTAATCGTAGAGTAGTGGTGTAAGAATATCCTACCCCATATCATTCCGTTAGACACTAACGGAATGAATGGGTCAGCTCGTCCGCATAAGGACAAGGTTGCCACGCAGTTTCTTTTCCTAGTTGTTATTAGCAAGACGCTGCTGCCCATCTCCTGATTTGTTTACTTCTGTCGCCTTTTACGAAACCTATGGGACAATATGGGGTAGTGAATATTCTTACACCGCCACTATACGATGAGATCACGGACACGGTCACGAGAGTTATTATTGTTACCAAATATTGAATACTTATTCTTCGTCATCACACATCAGTCATCGTACTTTGCACTGCTCTCGTCCTAATAAACGGAAGATTTACCGCAACCGTCAAACTTATAATTAAAAATTAAAAATTTTGTACAACCGACTTCAATATAAATTATTAAGAATAACTCATAAACTATTAGTCAAACCTTGATCAAATTTATATGGGACCACATGTGAAGCACCAGCTTTCAAATAAATAAAAAAATCGAAATCGGTTCACCCAGAAAGAAGTTATGAGGTAACACACATAAAAAAACATACAGTCGAATTGAGTACCTCCTCCTGTTTGAAGTCGGTAGAAAAGGCGAATGAGCGATCGCCAGTACACGACGCCTCACACCTTTGAGGTTGCTCCCTGTCGCTGGTTTGGGACTGGGTTTTCTACGTCTGGTGATAAGTAACGAGACTAATTTATATTTTCTTAAATAGTCGAGGCAAAGGTCAATTTTGATTTCTTTAAAACGTAGTGGTTATAATATACTCTTTGGATTAGGTGATACCTTTTTAATTTAATATATTGGAATGAATCATCTAATCAATAAAACAAAGTATGCATATTTTAAAGTTAAATTTACGTGTAAGTTCGCCACGTAATAAATTGTCTTCTTGTATTCCACTTTACGTATACTCACTTTCTGTGGCATACTGTAGAAGCATCTTAAATGCATAACTCGTCGCAACAGCAACGCTTCTCTAATACAAGCAATATTGTATATTTATTAAAGTACTCTATCATTGATACTACTTTATAAAATTTAATATTGATATACAAGATATAAAGGAAATTGAAATATATTTGAATATCTGATACATCTTTATATATAAAAATTACGTGTCACATTGTTTGTCCGCGATGAACTCCTAAACTACTGAACTGTATTCAATGAAATTTTGCACACTGTGTGCAGTTTGGTCCAACTTCAGAGATAGGATAGTTTTTATCCCGATTAGTGACCCTCAGTATTTTTATTGCGAGTTTCAAGATTTTTTAAAGGACAAAGGGTCGTCGGAAAGCGGAGAACAAAGTCTGCCTGACCAGCTAATTTAAGTACATAATTTGCGAGTCCTCAAAGGAATGTGTAGTTCTACCAATTAGCTCGGCCGTATTTTAGTATGAAAACAAACGTTTTCTAACAATTATTTTCATTTTATGATCTTGAATAGATTTTTTTTTCGTGAGCCTACCCCATGGTAAACCATGCTTAACTTTGTGTGTTCAATAAAAATAGGGAAATTTTATGAGACTATCAGTAAATAACGACACTGTTTCTTGAAATGAAGTTTACATTTTCATTACGTTTTATATTGTAATTAAAAATAAAAATCTATTATAGCTTAAAAAAGAAAACCGATCAAGTTTTAAGACATGTTTTACACAGGAATATAATACACAGAGATACCTGCTTAATTCTTTTATTTAAAAAACGTTACCACCACACTAGGATTTTCTCCTGCATGGTGGAGGCAGTTTTTTTTATAGGATAAGGGTAACAAACGAGGACACAGTCCACCTGATGGTAAGTGGTTGCTGCGGCCCATAGACATCTACATCTATCCTCGATTACGAATCAAAATGCAGATGCGTTGTCACCCTTGAGGACTAAGATGGAATGCCTCGTTTCCAGTAAAAAGGTTCTCCGGTTCTCTACAGTCACCATACGAAACATAGCAGCGTTAAGCTGCTAATTTACGCTGGTATTCTGTGAGAGCGTAGTCCTTCCCCGTTCGAGCCGACCCATTCGTGCTACAACTATACTACTAATATATCTGTAGCATGGCTCTACCACGTAAAACAAGTATACATACATCATACATCAATTACACAAGAACAATCATCCCCGTCATTTGTAGGCCATGCAAATACTTGTTCCGTGCGGAATTTGAATCCACAGCCCTTAGCGCTGCAACTCAATGCTACCTACTGCTACTGCTAAATGCTTACTGCGCCTCGGAGCCGTCAACAATTTTTTTGCTTACTCTGTTGCCACTTACGATACTCACCCTTAACCGAGTATAGCTTTTTTGATGTTTCCATTTTCTTTGCGATAGACCGCGGGTCTCTGGCGGTGCTATGATGTACTTTATTCGTGTTTTCTTTATGTGGGAATAATAACATGGTTTATAGTTTATATATAAGTAATATAAGTAATTAAAATATAATAAAAATGTTTTCGTCACCTAAATATGTAATCATTATAACACTAGTGCCAAAAGGGAACTATTAAATGGGCTTCATTATTAGAGTACCCACTTTTGATACAAAAACAGGGTATATTTTTTTAAATAAAACATAAAACTGTGCTGCATTTTAGTAAATAAAACTTTTTATTAAAATGCAACACAATCGGCAGTATCTTTAAAAAGTTTTACCTCTTTCTTTGTCATTACCTCAAAATTGCAACTGTCGTTGTCATTAAAATGTAAAACAAATGCTAAGCAGGATAAATCGATTATATGACATGGCCGCGGCGAACTCGGGAATCCATACATTTATACATATAATAAATCTATAGAAAAGTCGTGTCTGTAATTCTAATATACTCTTGAAAAAACAAGTCCAGGGGACTAAATAAAGGTTATTGAAGCCAAATTAGTGGTTTTTAGAATTTTTGTCTGTCTGTCTGTCTGTGTATTAGCGATTCACGCAAAAACTACTAAACCGATTTCCATTAAATTTTATATTTAGGTAGTTAGTAACCCGTGGCAACTTATAGGCTACTTTTTATCCGATTACGGAATTTAAAAAAGAAGGTTAAGTATTTTTCTTCCTTTAGATGTTATATGATTATGTTAGTTAGTAGACGAGATGACGGGTGTTTTTTCAAATAATTATCATATTTGTAAATAAAGTTTAAAATTAGTTTTAACCTTTGCATAACAATTTGAAACTCCGCTGACGATATACGTTTTAATTATGAAAGCAGCGCCATCTATCATCAAATGAAAACGCATATATTTTGCCTTTAGTAACTAATAAATTAAATAATACTACTTACATTTATATGTTTAAATAATTACAATTAAAAAAATTATTTAAAAATCCTAACGTTTAATTTAATCGTTATTTCATTTTAAAAGTGTAGTAATTAAAATTTAAAAAATAATAAATAATGGTGACATCTATCAAAAGTATGATAATTGATATTTTTTTGAACTAAAAAAACATATCAATTTTCATACATTTGATACTATATCTGTATGTAAACTGATTAAAACTAGTCTGCCTGCAATTATTGCAAAATTCTCATTAAATCATTATTTCGTGAAATGGTGTCATTTCATGATATTTATCACTGTTTGTTGACCATGTCATGATATAGCTTAACCAAATCAATGAATAGAGATCGATTAACAATATTAATATTTAAACTAACTTTATTAATAACTAAACACAACATTGCTATTTCATGATAATATGGTCGTATCATCAAATGGTTTTTCATCGCTAGCGGCGCTGATAACGTGTTTTTAACACAAACAGATTTTTAACAGAATCAACATCACTTTATGCTTTTTTATATAATAAACTAGCTTTTGCTCGCGACTTCGTCCGCGTGGAGTTCGGTTATATCGCGCCCATGTGTGAAAAAGAGTCTGCTGGTACAAGCTACAATTATAACTGGTCGCGGGCAAAAGCTAGTAAGCTACCAAACTTCTTTATACACCACATTTTTTGCTAATCTATTTACAGCATATGCTGCAGAACTAAGTCTGCTTGCTAACTTTGATATATGGGGCTCCATTGAAGCTTCGCGTCTAGTGTTATTCCAAGAAAATGGTGGTATCGACAAGACTCAGTTCCTCCCATTTAAAATTACATTAGTATTTAATTGTCTGACATTTGGAGTCATGAACTTCATACATTTCGTTTTAGTGCTATTTAAATGCAAGTTATTAACATTAAAACAATTTACTAATTTAGATATAGCATTATTTACTTCGTCATATTTTAATAATTGTCGTTTTAATTTGAAAATTAATGAAGTGTCATCAGCAAATAATACTATATTATGGTTATCCCCTACTATGTAAGGTAAGTCATTAATATATACAAAAAACAGAAAGGGGCCGAGAATTGAGCCTTGAGGCACGCCCATTTGTACTATCGACCCGGAAGAGCTCATACTATTAATGACAACTTTTGAGTTCTGTTACTTAAAAATGAAACAATTAATTTAAGAGCATTACTTCTTACACCGTAGTGTTGTAGTTTCCTGATTAATGTTTCATGGTGAACACAATCGAAGGCTTTGGATAGGTCACAGAATATACCCAAAGCATCCTGTGAATTCTCCCATGCATTGAAAATATATTTAATCAGCTCAACACCAGCATCAGTTGTCGAGCGACCCTTGTGAAACCGAATTGATTTTTATGAAGTAAATTATTAACATTAAAAAAATTAACATTTGATCAAGAAAAATTTTTTCAAAAATTTTACTTAGTGTTGGCAGTACAGAAATGGGTCTAAAATTGGCGGGGTCTAATGTACTACCAGATTTAAATAAAGGTATTACTTTACTATGCTTCATCAAATCAGGAAACACACCATATTCGATACTAGTATTAAAAATAATAGCTAGTTGAGGCGCGATTATATCGATTATAGACGCAATAACTTTAACGGAAATGCCCCACAGATCCGCAGTTTTCTTAACATCAATAGTTTTAAAATATTTTACAATATCTTTTGATGATATTTTATGAAATGTAAATGTCTTTGTACACGCATTTACATTTTGTTTAACAATGATTCGGCGACGGCAGGAGAAGAATTCAGTGACATAGTGGTTAAGATCGGAATATCCGTAAAATACTTCTCAAAACCATTGCAACATCCTGATCTGATTCCGTTAATTTGTTGTTAAAACTCAACCGGTAGTTTGAATTGCGAGAGTTGACCTTACCAGTTTCACTATTAATTATACTCCACGTCATTTTAATTTTATTAGAAGCCGTCTTAATTTTGTTGCTCAAATGCAAAGACTTGGCTTTGGAGCACACTCCTTTAAATATTTTTGAATATTTTTTAACATATTCCCTAAATTCGACGCTAGGGTTATATGACCTTTCATGGTAAAGTTCATATAACCTTTGTCTGCTCTTATGGACTCCTACTGTCGCCCATTCATTGAAAGCCTTCCGACTGTTCAAGGAGAACGTTATAATTATTTACGATTATTAACGAATAAGTTTAAACACTGTTCCATATAAAAAATTAGGATCATTTTGGTATGAAAGTGATGGAAGTTTCTTCACTATGTTACTTCTAAACTTCTCCAAGCGACTAGCATTTACAGGAACAAACACAATTTTCTCATCTACTTGCTTTTTGTGAACATAAGGTAACGAAACTAACTGTCCACAGTGATCAGAACTCAATTTTTGAATTATACATTTATGCAACGGCTTAACATTTGTAAAAATGTTATCTATACATGTTGCACTACATTCAGTAATACGCGTTGGCTCTAAAAATAAATTAAAAAGACCATAAGATTTAAACAATGATCTAAATTTAATATTGGTGGAGGAAGCTTCTAGGAGATTGATATTAAAGTCTCCACATATTACAACAGATTTATTCTGTTTATTAAACAACAAAACTTCCTCCATAATTTTTCAAAAGTATTGTATATAGAACATGGGGGTCTGTAGACGCACACAACAATGAGGTGCTCAAACTCAACACAAGCCATTTCTACAGTTCGCTCAACAGAGAGGCTCACAATATCTTTACGTTCCTTACATGATAATAATTTACTAGCTAATATTAACGAGCCACCTCTTAAAACCGTTTCTCTATTGAACGAACTGACCACCTGGTGATTACTGAAATTAAACATTATGTTATAAGCTTTTAACCAATGTTCAGTAATACATAAAATATGAATATTATTGCTATTTAAGAACAATTCAATTTCTAGCTCTTTGCCTATCATGCCTTGTATATTCTGATGCACCAGGTGTAAACAATTTTTATTATCACTCTGTGGAGTCATACAATGAAGGTTTTGTAAGCTACATTCTAAATTATTTAAATTATTATAACTGCTAGAGATTACCTCTATTGTCTCATTTTCTAATTTAAATTACTTGGAACTGATTCCAAATTACATAATAAGTCATTACACTGCTCAAAAGAAGCAGATGTCGGTGTAGCCAAGTCCTTGGCTGAGTTAATATATAAACAATAAGATAGCACATTTGCTATCTGTCTTAAATTATATTTGGATAGGTAATACCTATCTCTAGTCAAAAATTTCTTAATTAAATTATTTATGTCTATTAAATTAATTATATTATTATAATTATAACAATTAGATGTCAAGTTTATATTGTTATTAAATGAAAAGTTATTCATTAATAAATTTAAATTGTATCTTATTTTATTTTCCTGTGGCCAACCCCGCACATCCAGTTATAATTGTGGCTTCCACTACGTTGCGATGTAACGCTTTTACTTTTAGTCTGGTTCCGTTGCGCAGTTGAGGAGGTTTTAAATTTCGCAACAACATAACAGGAGTGCCCACGCGCAGAATAAGCTTATGATGTGGAAGATCCGATGGTTTCAGTGAATTAAGAAATTCGACAGGGTAGTTAATTGCGTCATCTGTGTCAACCACAGAATCTATTAACGTGTACACCATTTCTTCCCCCTCAAAAAACGTTAACAGTATATTGTTTATTGCCGCTGCTTGGTCGTTTTTCGGGGTTAGTATGGTACGTTCACACAGCCATTCCATTGGCTTATCGTGGATATGAGCAATATCTGGGTAAATTTTGGATATTAACTCCTGTAACGTAAATACAACTGTGCACAAATTATCAGGGATGGTTATCATTCCGTCATTTATCGGGTAATCACCGTTGCCGATTTCAAGTAGGAGATTCGCAAATCCACCAGTAGACTCTTTTTCTCCTAAGTGTACCCGCATATTTTTCGAGAGCTTGAGGATTTTAATTGGAGGCCATAAAGTGGATCTCTTAAGACACGCCTTAACTTAATCTGCTCTAGTTCCTTTTGGCACTACTGTTAGAGTCTGTCTAAAATCTCTAGTCAGCAAAACCGTTACACCACCCATTAACTTCTTATTTCCTCTTATATCTTGTAGAGTTCTGTTTAAAGCCTCTACGTCACCCTTATGAGCAATGGTTATTTCATCCCACACTATCATTTTCGTATGTTTTAATACTTCAGAAAAATTACTTTGTTTCGATATATTACAAATGGGAGTATCAGCTGTTGTTAAATTGAGTGGTAACTTGAAGGTAGCATGAGCAGTTCATCCACCCTCAAGCAGTGTAGCTGCGATCCCAGAAGAGGCCACAGCCAAAGCAATTCCACGAGTACTTCTAACTTTTACTAATAGCAAATTTATGAGGAATGTTTTGCCTGTACCACCGGGAGCATCCAAAAAGAATATTCCACCCTCACTTGATTCAATTTTTCTGTTAATTTGATTGTAAACTGCTTTTTGTTCGTCATTCAGTGATCCTTCATTATTTTTAACTGTGTTTTCTAATGATGCTAAGTCGTAACTTGTCTCTTTAAGAAACTCTCTATTTTCAAATTGTTGTTATTTGCTTGGCTGAGGTAACCCATACTCTTTTAGTAGCCGACCACCTAACGTTAATACGGCATCTTCTATTACCGAAAGGCATTTGTTAAATATCACATCTGTTATGTGCTCTAAATCCATATCTCCCTGTCTTTCTAATTGCCTTTTAAAATATTCAGATAGGTAATCTTTGGATTTCTCCCAAAGGCTTAAAGGGTCTGATACTTGGCAGAACACTTAAATAATCGTAAAAAGATACCAAATCATTTGCGGTGATTGGCAAAGTGCTGCCTCTTCCATTGCTGCGAACAAATGCTAATCATCTTCAAGCAAGCCGAGAGCTTTGCACGCTGATTGGAACGTGGAATATACATGACCATCTACAGTTTTTAACACTTCAAACAAAATTGGGCCCCGGATCTAATGAAGAAGCATGCGATCATTCTGTATTGTTCGGATGCATAGTATAAACCCTGCCCAGAACGTGCTCTTTTTAAACCCCTGGCCAGCCTTCAACGTTTGCTCCTCTCTTTCTCCTTTGGACTTTCTTTTATCCCTAACGTAGTATGCAGGTACTTCTAGGTAGAGGAATGTTTTTGCAAAGTTATCCACTTTACACAAATCGAAAAAGGATAGAAGTGTGGTTGTTGGAGGACTATTCACTCCTTCACTCAGATTTTGCTCATTAAAATAAACCCTTTGCCCATTTTCCAAATGAACAGCGAGGTGGACTACGGGAGGGAAACGCTCATGAATGGGAATTCAAGGATTCGCCATACTGCCTCTGATGAACTTATATATCTTCCACTTGTGTAGGTTTTAACTTCATCCTTCTCATTCTCTAAAGCAAACGATGCCTGGTCTGAACCTTTATTTACGTATTTACAGACGTCTTTTATTGATTTCACCGAATGACAATATTCCACATTTAAGTGAGCGTTAAATGTTTTTAATAATACTGGATTATAAGAGACTACCCAGCGATTATCTATGGTTGTGCCTTTGATATCAACAGAGAACCTACCGTCATCAAGTAAACGTCTCTTGTACTGCGGATAACCGTCTTCACCAGTTTGAGTTTCCCTTATGAGAGCCCTGGGGTCAGTGGCGAAGCTAGGGCTCCAAACTAGGCAAAGCCCAAGATATGGTTTTGTTGTTTTTAGCAGTTTTATAAAAATACACCAATCTTGATCTGTCTCCACTCTTCAGTTTCATATTCAGTGCTGTCGAGGATGTGTTTAACAAAGCACACAGAAGCCAAACTACTGCTAGATAGATTGTATGACATATCAGCAATTGCATACCTTCAGTGACTTTGAAAAAAGCCGTTTGGGTTTGCTTGAGCGAAAGAAAAAGATATTTACATACTATACAATACATGAACAAAAGAAACGCATGAACAAAGTACAAACAAACTATGTACAAAATTAAAACAACAAATTATTTATATTCTAAATCGAATCGTCTCTCTTTCTTAAGGAAATATTTAATTAAGTCCGCGTAAAATGTTGGTGAACGTTTTAATTTTACCAATAACTGTTTTTCAATTGCGATAATTGATAAGTCTGAAAGACGCTCATGACCTTGTGTATTTCTGAAATAAGTATGGATGCGCTTCAGAGATGAGAAAGCACATTCCGCGGAGTAACTTGTGGTTGGAATAATTACGACAAGATAAGCTAACTTTAAAAGCTGGGGAAAGGCCTCTTCAAGACTATTTTCGTATAAAAAGTCAATGAGTTCGAAAACATTGCGGTCTTTTAATTCAAGGGAGGAATACAATGAAATCAATTGGTTTTTCAATGTTTGTTTATCAAAATGGTTTGCGTAATTTTCAAATAATGAATCTAATGCCTCTAAAGGAAAATCTGAACGATATTTTTCGAATAGTTTGTTGTTGAACAATTGAAAAAATTTTAATTTGAAAATTTCAGAATATCGGCCATTAATTTCTGAAGATATGTTATCAATTATTTTAACAAAAAGTCGTTTGTATCCTGTCTGAGCACAGCGCACATTGCGTCTCAAACGAGGAGCAAAGTTATTTTTCAATATGTTTTCATAAATGTGATCAAAATCTGACTGAAATTCAGAACGTAACCATGTCTGAAACTCCTTTATTTTATTACTGCAATAACCGACATCAACTTGTGATTTTTGTAAAATATTGTACAAGCAGTCGGTTTTTTCAAACACCCGGTGGAAAATTGAAAGAAAAAAATTGAAATTAAATGAACGCAATGTGTTTTCAAAATTCTCGGCGGCCAAGATCGTATCGCCGTCCCAGTTCTGCGGATTGTCGCACATATCCGAAAACAAATTAATCAAATTATCTTTTTGTTCGAATACTGTATTCACAATTCGTGACGTATACGTCCAACGAGTTGCGGGGGCATTAGGCAATTTTTTGCTGCAATGTGCATCATAAAAAGACGACCGTTTTGTGCTGTTATTAAAAAAATTAAATAAAGCCTGAAGGGCTGAAAAAAAAGTGCTGACTTCCCCAATCCTGTTACAAGATTTAGATAAAACTAATGCCAAAATGTGTGCATTACACCAAATATACATGGCTTGGGGACAAACATCTTTAACTTTTTGTTGCACTCCATTTCTGACACCGGACATGACACTTGCAACGTCATAGCTTTGCGCAACTAGTTTTGTGGTGCAGTCATGTTTGTTTAATAATGCCAATATGTTATTACAAAGTGTGTCTGCTGTGCGACTTTCAGACACATCTACATACCCCATAAAACGGTAATAAATATCGTTTCCATAATAATATCGGAGAATCAGACACAATTGCTCTCTGTGACTAACATCGGGAGTTTCGTCAATAATAATTGAAACGAATTTTGACAATTTTACTTCGTACTCGATGCGAGTTTTCATTACATCAGCGACAGAATGAATAATGTCATTTTGGATTGTACTAGATAAATAACTCGGCCGTTTGTCGCTTTGTTGATGCTGCATATATTTTTCTAACACGAGATCGTACTTCGAAAGAAGCGATACAAGTTCTAAAAAATTGCCTCTATTTAACGAAGTTTTCGACTCATCGTGACCTCTGAAAGGAAGTTCTTGTTGTGCTAAATGGCAAACAATATCGACTAATCTTTGAAAAACACTACGGTTGTGATCAACACACATGTTGTGTTTTGTAATTTCCTAGGATAACTGACGCGACAAATATATTTCAATCCGATTTTTTCCAAAATTACTAAACGAAATTACCGCATTCATGTGTTTTTGAGAATTCATATGCCTTTTAAAGGCTCCAGATAAGTTATTTAAATCATCATATCCAGTAGTATTCCAAGCTGTTTTTTAGTTGGAAAAAAATATACAGCACCAGCAGTACAACTTATTGCTATGTGAGCAGCCAACAACCCAATGGGTTTTGTAAACAGATCTATTAAATTGCCGTTTGTGGGTTTTACTCGTTTGAGAAATACACAGATCAGGCGTTGGTTTCGGCGTGGATATGAGCTGTTTTTTATCAACAAAGTTTAAAGATTTTACCTTTTCCTCGGCGATTAGCATTTTAACACTCTTCAATTCATCACAAGGAACACTATTATTCTCCATGTTCACTAAAAATCTTCAACTCAATATTGCGAGTTTCATTCGCTCAAGTAAACACACAAAGTAAACATTGAAATGTGAAGTGCACTGCAAATGTATCGCCCGAACGCCCCCACTCTCGACAACTTCACACTAAAAGCCTGGCTTCTGCATTCCATATTAATTGCTATATAAACAATCGTAGTTATATTTCATTATAGAACATTTTGCCACAGGTTAGAAAGGGAGCGATAGTCTTTTCGAAAGCCCGGTAAAAAACCAGTAAAACCAGGTAACCAGTTTAATTTAATTTTTAGTTTAGTAAACGTGTTTTTACCACTGTACCGGTTGCCAGGATAGTAGCAAAATACACGTATAATTCATCCACAGTCACGTCATACTAATTTGTGATTTTACTTGAAGGAGTGAGGGTACCGGTATTCATAATTCTATTAGCTATGTAATTGCTAAGCATATTTATTAGTCTCAGCAACTATGTGTCGCATTATGTTGACATCCTATACAGCTATAAAAGCAACATATAGGGTGTCGTAAGAGTGCTTGTATGTCCACAATGAATGTTGGAAAATATTTCCCCTCTTAACTCAGGATTAAGTTGATAGTCTGGAAACGTTCTCCATTCGCAATCAAATTTACTAGACGGCCTCACTATGCAATCGCTGGCAGGTGCAGGTGCACGTTCTGTATGTGGCAATGTGGGAGACATCCTGAGAGACTGAGACATCCTGTTCAACGAGTGACTAACAAGCGGCCGTTGCAAATTCATCCGTGGCCAGAATTGCAGTTGCTGCCTCGTCGTCACTCCCTTCGTCGGTGTCTTCGGAAAGTATCCCCCCTATGAGGCAATCTTTCGGGAGGCCTATGTTCAATGGTAGATTTTGATAGGCCGTAATGATGATGATGATAAATTGTCAAAGGAGATTGATTCCTTGAATTTGTAATTTTATCGAGTATACGAATAAAATTAATAAAGTAAAATGGGGGAGAGTAAAATAAAGGAAAATATGCGAGACAAAGTAAATAGAAGATCAAGCTTTACCAACCATAATACAGCGCCTGCGCTATTTCCGCGTCCTGCAGTAGGTGATGATAAACTGTGACTTTGTAAAAATAAAACAAACAGTTATTTTAAAAACTTTATTAGTTTTAAGATTTAAAACATATCAAGTTGAAAGTAATTGCTTACGGATTCTGGGAAGCAGACGAAGCTTCACAACGACCGTCAATGTATCGATGCACATCTCGCATAGAGCTGGAAGGTGCCGTCAGTGCAGTTGGTCATCATCGATCCTAAAAAAAAAGTGTCTCTGTTATAACCTTGAATATAATTTAACTATTATTATACTACTACTACATATGTATGTGAATATTACAGAGTTGGAGACGGTGGCGCCGAACAAATGTTAAGGACCGGCGACTACACCTCAGGTTGCAACGGCCGGTCCGTTAACCTGTACAAATAAACATAATATTATAAATTAATTATGATGTATACCGTAAACTGTCGCAACTTTGCTTGAATTTTGAACTTTTTTGCCTATACAGGGTATTTTTGAAACGCTCCCGAAAACGAAGACAGACGACAGTACTAACTATACCTTTGATGACGGGTGAAATATAAAATCGATCCTGATTAAAAAAAATCATATTTTCACGTTTTATTAGATTTATTCATGCTCCATCATGTTAGTACAGCTAATGAAATGATAATTACATAAAAAAATCATGAAAATACTGAAACATAAAACCAGCAGTGGAATTACTGAATTACAATCAGCTCACTAGGGGTCAATGTACGCGCGAACGCCGAATTCGCGCGGCCCGCAATTAGCGATGGTACCACAATACCTAATAATTTACAACACTTGTCTAAATACCTAACTTATCTACTTAACCTACTATTTTGCCACTGTACTTGTCTCCACGTAGCCACTTTAATTCGAATTCACAGGTTAAATAAACCAAATAACTGGTTCGATTCCCCGCTAATGAAAAAAATACTTAAATAACACGTTAACAAGGTTAGAGTCATGCTTTTTTATCCATTGTGTAGGTATGTTTATTATTTATTATTATTATTTATACTTTATTGTACACCACAAAAACGATAAAAAAAATTACAAGGAGTAAAACTTAAGAGGTAGGTACAATAAGGCGGTCTTATCGCTAAAAAGCGATCTCTTCCAGACAACCTTAAGATTAGGAGAAAATTGTACTATTGGACAGTGGGAGGTGGTGTATATTATAGTAAACTTACATACTAATACCTGAATAAACTAAACCGATACATATTAACAAAATATTAATTTGTATAGTAACGCTGTAGGCGATGAACCACGCTATTTAAGCCCTCGGCAAAATGTCGTCGGCCATCAAGCATGAATCGGGCATCGAGCGTTGTGAGTATCAAATACTATGGAATTTATACTATCCTGGCACAATGAACCGCGAGTCTCATACGCGGGCGTGTAGTGGCGCTTAAAGAGCGTTAATAAATATATTATATGTAACTACGCTAAAAGTTTTATTATTGTGACTTGGGAATATAATCCGAAGCTTCGCGCAACCCCTTGGGGGAAAATAGCATGATGCTATGAATATTGCACTAGTGTGACCGTGAGGTGTGGGTGGTGAAGTAAGGTTATACATTTTTTGGTTGATAAATAGATACTTAGTTGGGTTCATAATGGCTTAAATAGAATAATCTCTAGATTTTTTATCTTTAATGTTCTACAGTTTTATAATGTATAAAAATCTGTCTCTATATTTATCTAAAGTTTCGAAAGTTAAATTTTTGAGGTCTTATTATAACAATATTTTACTTACTGATACAAATAATGTAAAAATGACTCCTTTTAATAAAATTGTTTTTATTCTACTTTTTATTATATACTTCTCAAGAAAATGTTTGCTGCAAATTGTTGAGTTCTTCTTTGGATTCCAACCAACCCGTCCAATTAAACTTAACCATTTTTTCTTATTATAGAATTCGTAGGAAATCTGTTTGACAAACGGCAAAATAAAATTACATTTTTAGAACGCAAACCGAGGATTTATTTTCTTGCTGTGTGGCTACGTCTATCGATTCATTATAAACATTCAAGATAAATATCGACATTAATTTTGATATAGTTGAGTCAATCCCTAGCGTATATATAAAATATTTTGTATTTACCAAATTCATGCAAATTATCAACAACGTGACTTTTTTCTTTGCAAAATATCAAAATTAACAAAATAATTGAAAACATTCTATATTTTAAACAGTATATAACTTAAATTTTAACCAAAAATAAACGCATCATAACATTGACAACGTCTTGAGAATTTACCTGTAAAATGTGCAATTATCAGGATTATTTCTATTACCACCACAGTCACTCACAGAACAAGTAACCATTTTGGAAAACAGTTACTTACTAAAAATAACCACTCAAAAAAATTCCAAAATATCTAAGAGCTATTTCTTGCGTGCCGACTTGTGCCGACCTGTCATTCAAAATCGGTTACAGAATCATGAGATTTGGTATCCTTTTCTATCCTGCATTTTTGCCATAAGGAATTTTCCTCTCCCTTGCACACTATGTCGGTCTATATGCCAGTATATTCTAAGTCTATGCTAAGTCTATGAAGATCACTATGTTTTTAAAAATATTAATCTGACGTACGTACTTACTTATCTATCAAAAAGTATTGTCATTAAAAAATGTAAATACAATTTTGTCTTTTAGGTATTTTTTAAATTTTATCTGATATAACTGATAGTAAAATACTTCATTGTTATCCAAACATTTCCGATATTCTTTTATCTAAGTAATCATCGCATAGACTTTTGTAAAGGCAAAAAGGTTTGTACTTTTTGTAACAAAGTTCTTCTCTGGTGATTTTTTATAATTATGCAACAGAAAAATAAAATAAATTTTTATAAATTTTATCTTAATTATATCCCAAACTAACAAAGAAGAATGACGAAGCGCTGCGTAAAAGTGATGCCGAAAACATGCTCAAGTTCTTAATGCACTCACGCACACATCGTTGTTCCTTCTTTCTTTATCAGCCCTTAAAAGTTCACACACATATGCACCTAAAACCACGTAACAGCAGAATAATACTGTTCTGTTTCCTATGGTGAGTGTAGAGGACCGGAGACCATTGTTACTGGTAACGGGGCATTCCATCTTAGTCCTCAGGGGTGACAATGCATCCGCATTTTGATTCTTATTTTCTGACAGATGTAGTGTGTTTACGTGCTACAGAATCCACTTACCATCAGATGAGCTGTGTGTTCGTTTATTACCTTTGTTCCATAAAAAATTCTTCATAAAACAAAACCTCCAATTTGTGGCCGAATCGATGATAGATGTAGATGTCTATGGGCCATAACTTATTACCATCAGGAGGATTCTCTATGTGCTCGTTTGTCACCCGTATTCTATAAAATCATTATATTAGATACAAATGTGTACGCAGCGCTTCGTATTTCTATATAAAAATTGAATTATACATTTATAATTGTATATACTTATATACAATTATAAATGTATAATTCAATTTTTAATTCACAAAGTTTATTAATTTATTTAACATATTTCCCCCTGAGACCATAGGTCTGATTCTAGAGCGCTACGTAGAGTTGTTGTTTGCAAGAAAGCAAATATCTAGTTCAGTGAATTATATTAATTATGGTAATTTAAAAATCTCATAACCACGACATTTCAATCACTTCAGCTTGAAAACTTAAGTCTTGTTGCATTGCGCAACTTCGGTTGGCTTAAACTATGCATCAATGACCACCAACTTTTGGACAAGTTTGGGCATGGGTCTCTCCCATTTCAGAAAGGATTTGTCAAAATAAAAAAGTAAAAGCGACAGTAGCGTAATGGTTAAGGGTACGAATCCCCAGTCTAGGACAAGCATTTTATGTTTTATATTTGGAAGTGTTACCCGGAATATTAATCAATCCGAAGTAATAATTTCACAATTGTACGCTGCTCCATTGCTGGATGCCATAAGATCTTTTTGGCATTTCCTATAGTCACGTCTCACCACGAAAGGAAGAAGGAAGTGAGGAGATGGATTAATCAAGTTCTTAATTTACAGGTTGATGATGACTACAGGAATTTGTAAAAAAAATATTACGAAAAATACGTTAATATTTTGCTATTATACGCTTTAACCAACTTTCGAAAGTCCCCCAAAGATTTACTTTTAGCTATTATGATTATATCTATGTTAGAAGATATGTCTATAGTGCTTGCCTTTGAAAGCGGCGTCAATACCTGATGCCTACCCCATGAATATACACTTAAAATTGCATTGGAGTGCTTGGCGGTGAAGAAAATATCGTTAGAAAAACTTGCCTGTCCGAGAAATTAATCCTACTAATCCCACTAATATTATAAATGTGAAAGTTTTTGAAGATGTATGGATGTTTGTTACTCTTTCACGCAAAAACTACTGAATGAAATTTAATGAAACTTTAAAATAATATAGCTTATTCATCAGAATAAAACATAAGCTATAGTTCATAAAAATATTGTGTAAGTTCGCCAAAATATAACGATAAATATTAAATAATTCTGAAAAAAATCTGTCATCTGCGAGCTATTTTGGCGTGAACACGTATCACGCAAAAACCTGTGAACCGATTTGGATGGGACTTTCACTGGCAGACTGGCAGATAGCTGATGTTATAAGGAGTAACTTAGGCTACTTTTATTTTAAGATTCCGCGCAAAAAAAATCCACGCGGGCGAATTCGCGGGGAACAGCTAGTAATATATATTTCGATGGCATATAAAGTCCGACAATACGCACTAGCGGATGATACTGGAAGACGGAATGACGCTGGATTCTTTCCGTTCTATTAGCCGCTCAATGATGAGAGGTGATTTGGGTACTTCAGTTAGAACGTATATAGACTGAAGCTTTACGTCTATATTATATTGATTACCTTAATTTCAGAACAATGGACAATGTACCTTTGAAGTAGAAGATTCTTCCTCTCAAACTATGGAGGAATATTTATTGCTGAATTTTGCTGAATTTTATGGTAACTACTATTACCTAGATTTTGTAAGAATTGAAATTTGAAGTCGAATTCATGGAAAAGAAATGATTCGAAAATAAAATCTCTATTAATGAAATATCGAATTACGATTATGTGATTGTTGAAAGAGTTCGTTTGTCTTTGTTATTGTTTTAGATTTATTATTAACTATTTATCTCGCTGTGTTAAAGCCAAACTTTAAAACTCCTAAGCCTAGCCGTTAGGTAGGACTAGCAGCTAACTAGGTAGGTAGAAGTTAGTACTCCTTTTCTGCCTAGGTGTCCGTCTGGGTGGGACCTACCCTTTTAATTAATTCTGCCGCCAAATAGCAGTGCGTGCACTGCTGTGTTCCAGTCTGAAGGGTATAGGGAGTCATGAATGAGTGAATGGATGTACAGAGAGCTATGAATGAATGATCCATGAATGCCTCACAGCCTGGTGAAGCATTCCATCTTAGTCCTTAGGGATGATAACTCATCGCCAGCCTTCTTTGTATAAAGATGGCTGCAAGTGTCCACATGGCCTGCAGTAGCCACTTACCGTCCGTCCGTCTGACATCTTGGAATATGATTTCAATTTAAAAAAAAAAAGCTTAACGCTTCCGTCTCTCAAAGACGGTCTCTGTGCTTCTATTTGTAGGTAAGTTTTTTCTTTTTGTGTTAAGTGTTGCTCATTAGTAAATTGAGTATTTGTTATTAAAAATAAAAAATAACGTTAATTTAGAAAGTTCTTGGCTTTATGTTTTTCCTTTTTTATCATGTGTGTGATATGTATAACCTTCTTCTTTTTTGAACTCGGTTACAAATGTATATTATTGTGTTTTGAGCGTGTCTGTGCAATGCGCAAAGCCACTCCGCAGTCCACTTCACAGACATAAAGATCCCAATATTTCGCATGAATAACTCACTATTCAATAGGTTTTTTATTAATTCCCAATGATCAGACACAATTCAATTTAAAAAATGTTCCCATATTACAAATTTTGTTACTTAGTCAAATTTTCTCCTTTTCTACATTAATGGCAATAAGTCACTATTTATGGAAGATACATTTATGAATTATACTACTATGAAATCTACACGAACCGATATTACTGTAAAATTATTGGTCACCCATACATTCATACATTTTTTTCATACCCAAGAGGTTTGAACTTCGCTTAAATAATATTTTTTGCATGTTTTTCAAAAATAAATTGATTTGCGAATTTTTTAAATAAAAACTGCAAAAGCTATTTATACTATTTACTTTTTATCTATCAGCACAGTTAGTGTATAATAATAAAACAACAAAAAACCAATAGAAATCATTCGTTTTTGGTCATAGTGTTCAAGACAGTAAAATAAGATAGAAAAAAAATCGACTTTTCTTTAAAAAAATATATCAAAGGTACTACTTGTGATATATTATGTTTCGTATTTTTTTCAGAACGGCCATAAGTTGTACTATAAAACATTTCAAGGTTATCCATTCATTACCGGACACCCCTGTATATATATATATATATATATATATATATATATATATATATATATATATATATATCCTAATCGAGTCACCACAAAGTCAGAGTGACCAAATTTTATACCCGAAACGGATTGTATATATCCCACAGAAGTCTTACTTTGCCAAATTTATCATCAGGAGGAAGGCGACTGTTATCGTTAGCATAAGAGGCAACTCCTAGATGATGAGCATCAATACTCTAATCCCAATACAAACTGTAGCGCGAGCGCTGTTGTAAGCCGATAAATGTTATATACCAACAAAATTCTTCACTTCTTCAGGAGTTATTCTAAAATTTACTTGCCCTTTATTAATTACGTTATTTTCTGTACTAGAGCGCAAAATTTCGTAGTTTCGTTATTAAAAACTCAGCAAGTTGGTTGGATCCTGATTCAGCACCTAAATAATGCAAATAAACGAAAACTTAGCCCTAGAAAAGTGATGGTCACTGATTGGTGGTCTAGCGCCGGTGTGATTCATCACAGCTTCTTACCAAACGGGATGAGCATTACTGCAGATGTGTACCGTGAACATAATGATGGAGAAGCTCGCACGTTTCCAACCAGCTTTGGTCAATCGCTCGTCCCCGCTGCCCCTGCACGACAACGCGCGACCTCATACTGCACAACAGACGGTCTCCATGTTACAAGAGCTGGGGTTGAAAGCTCTCCGTCATCCGCTGTACTCACCATATTTTGCGCCTACAGACTTATACTTTTCCAGAATTTGGATAAATTTTTGGCGGGAAAAAAATTCAATACCCGAAAGCACAGGATAAATAATAGTACTACCTACCGAGAGGCAGTACAAAATGCCTTTGAAGAATTTGTTGCTCCAGCTGATTTCTTCAAGAAGGGCATCAATAAACTGCCACTGCGTTGGCAAAGATGCATCGATTGCATGGGTGATTACTTTGATTAATAGTAATAAAAAATATTGAAAAAAAATTACTTATTTCATAAAAAATAAGTAGAGGTTCATAGGTAAAGACCTAATATCATTGTTTTCAATGTTTTAGTATATAATACGTATTTCATTATCATAGATAGTTAAAACTTCAAGTAAATTTATCTAAAACTATGTAAAAGTGTTAACTTACATTTTATTCGAACTCATGTTGACCAAAATGCACGTAATTCGCAAAATTGTTGAATTGTGCACGTTATTTTCGGAAATGCTTTTTTGCTTTGTGGTCTATTTGATCATAAAAAACATTTTCTAACCTCACCCGGGTTCGACCCCGCGGGCACCAATGAAATTGTTAATTGCAATTTTAAGCGCTGATTTACCACATGCTCGGCGGTGAAGAAAAACCTTCTGAGAAATAAGAAAAAGAAATATTTCGAAGATATGTGAAGTTTGCCAACACGCATTGGGGTAGTTTGGGCAAGGATGCCCTAAAATCCTCTCAGAAATGGGAGATGCTTATACCCAGAAGAGGGACATATATAGGCTGTAACTTTAACTTTTTTAAATAAATCGATAACCAAACAAACCAATTTTACGGCAAATCGATTCAAAATTATGAAAATTGGTAATAGTTTAGATGAATATCCTCTTGTAATCTGAGTGTGGAGATGTGTATAGTATCATACGCAGTATCCTCTTATTAGTGTGTGGTAGTATCCTATTAGTACATTAGTAGTCTGGGGTGTGGAGTCGCACTGTGACTGCCAAGGAGTTTTGGCGGGAACTTGGCCGGCGGTGGTTTGCTGCTCCTGTATTATTGTTTAAATAATGGTTTGAAGTAAATTTTGATATGTAAAAGTGGTGCGATTTTGTGTATTAAGTGTCTGCGCATGTGAACTATTAGTGGAAACGGTGAAACAAGTGCTCTGATGGTGATGTGATTCTCAAGATAAGGTGTCTGTCTGCTTAGGCGTCTTGAGATACCATCGCCAACTGTCAGCTGTCTGCTGGCTCAAGTTGCCGTCAAAATCTCCCAAGGGCTGCACAATGTGACGCATCAACATATTGTGAAGCAGTGTACTATGAAGGATAATTATACATTGTAACTTCAGGCTCAGAAGGGCTAGAACCCAGAGCCGTAAAGCCAGTTATAAAAAAAAATGTGACTGCCAAGAATACTTTGAGAGATAGGGATGCGCAAGTGAAAAAAATGTATTGATATATATCGTATTGATATTTTTTAAACAATATCGGTGATGATGTACTACGACAAGGCCCAAAATTTTATTGCTGACGATTGGACGACGAAAACAACCGGCAACAGCACATGAATGCTTTTGTAGCTGCTTTTGTTGCTTAATTTTTTGTCTATTAATACAACATTTTAAAATATATCGAAATTGATACGAATTCGATACTCTAATATTAAATATTGAATATTGATATATCGCGATTAAAAATATCGATGTTTTTATGAAAAAATATTGATTTTTCGATATTTTTTACCAAGCTTATTATGAGGTGTGGATGGATTGGATTTAAAGTTAAAGGGAGTAGTACGGACGGAGTATCGAGTATTAGGAGTAGGAGCAGCTAGGAGTTAAATAATAATAGCTAAGAGTGTATACTTCATAAATAAAAATTATATTCTTTTATTACATAGTGTACTGCTGTTCTGAATAAAATGTTTATTTACAAAGCGATAACCGGTAACTGAACTACAAGTGTAATAAATTACTCTCTGACGAGAGATTCTACTGTTGTTTACGTTATGAAGTTTTTCTTTACACAAGTTGAATTGTATACTTATGTATTGAGGTTTTTTAATAAATATGTCTCGCCGATTACAAGCTAAATCAAGAATAAATGTTTGTAATAAATCTGTTTTCCATCTTCAAGATAAAAGTGCAGATGCGAGTGAATTATCAAATGGATTAATTAAGTCTGCTAAAAGAACAGGGCAATTAAGTCTTTGCAATAGAGGATTAGGTACAGGTATGTGTTTGTTACATTAATTGAAGAGTAAAATTTTTCATTTAATGCTCTGGAAAAAATCTTTGGTAACAACTAACAATTTATTGTAGTGCCAGAAAATGTGTGGAAAATTGATGAATTGGTGTTGGAAGAGACAAAAGAAGTCGACTTTACTAGATCAGGCTATAATAATTGGTGGAATGCTGAGCCTCTGAAAATACTTGACCTCAGTTCCAATGTTATAAAAACAATTTCAACCGATGTCAAACTTCTACAGCAACTGGTCACTCTCAAGGTAACCAAGTATTTAAATTATATCCATAGTTGGTTCATTTTAGCCTTATTAGGCTTAAATAAATAGCTTAGCTTTTTTAAATGATCTAAATTTTTATTTTTAGCTTCACGACAATGCACTGACAAGCTTGCCAGCAGAATTTGGTGAATTAAAAAATCTGTCTAACCTTAGTTTGGATCGCAACAAAATAGTTGAATTACCAAAAGAATTCTATAAGTTAACTGAACTAAGATGGCTTAGCATATCACATAATGAACTTACTAAAATTGACCCTAGTTTTGGTGACCTTGTGATGTTGACATTTTTGGTATGTATTATTAATATTATGTACTATTAATCAAAGTGCTATTTAGTTCACAGCAAGTCTTATACACACTTGGTAAAATTAAAGATTTTTTACAACCGACTTCAATATAAATAAAATTATAACATCATCCATGTAGTTGTAGTCAATTAAATACACATTATTAAGGATAACTCAAAAACTACTGGTCAGATATTGATCAAATTTATATGGGACCACGCTGGTGCTTCTCAGCTTAGTTTAGTTTAGTTTACGATGGGCTGTTTTCTGCAACTCCACGTCTAAGCGCATATTTTGCGTGTGGGCAGGAATAATGTAATTATTCGAGTCATGAGATCTCCCCGAAGAAGTTCAACAGTCCTTTGATGTTGCGTGCAACTTCGGGTAGTGATCCTGGCGTGCCGAGATGTTTAGCCCTGTATGTAGCGACCTCCGGACATTTCAGCAATACGTGGGCCGCCGTTTTTTCCTCCCCCATACATGCCCTGCACAGGGGACTATCTGTAACACCTATGGTAAATAAATGTTGGTTAAAGGTGCCGTGTCTTGTGATAGCACTTGTTACTATACTGATCTGCGGCTTGTTCAGTCTCATTAGAACTTTGGTTAAGCGACTGTTTATTTCAGGCAGGGCTTCCCTAGCTTGTCTACAGTCTATTAGATTTTTCCAAAGCTGAGCGTGTTGATTAGTGAAGTGTCTACGTACCAGTGAACGAACGTTACCAAAGGGGATTGGTACGATTGGTTCCGGCCCTATAGTGGCCAGAGCCGATCCCCTTCTGGCCAGTTCGTCTGCTGCATCGTTGTCTCTGGATCCACTGTGTCCCTTTATCCATTGCAGAATCACATTGTTAAAAGCACCAGCTTTCAAAAAAAAAAAAGAACAATCAAAATCGGTTCACCTAGAAAGTTCTGAGGTAACTCACATAAAAAAAAATACAGTCAAATTGAGAACCTCCCAAGCAGCACACAAGCGTTATGAACATCAATACACCAGCCCACATAGAACTTAGAGTTCTTTTAAAAGCGTATAAGAGTGTTGAAAAGGGGTTATATCCATATAAGAGTGGTTTATGAGTTATTATACAGTTCAAGGTGTATAAAGTCTGTATTATTGGATCTAAGTAAGCTTAGGGTTTTTAAACAGAATATGAAATATCTAGTATACAACTTTAAGTATTTTGTAACACTTCAATCTGATTTTATCATTAAAGTTGTATAGAAGCTGTTTTTTTGTTATTATAGTATCACTAAAATCTTATTTCTGGACAATGGTGTATGCAAACTGTCTTCTAAAACTTATTCTTATGGTGTCATTGTACACTTTTGTAAATACAGTAGTTTTATGACTTCTGTCTATGAGGGTGATATAAAACTAAAAAAAAATAACAGCCATAGTACAACTTAAATCTGTATAAGTGATAGAATATCGCCATTTTGCATGCGTTGCGTGTTTATATTGTGCTAGTGAAAAAAATTAATTTGTTATCAATATGTGGAAAAAAAGAAAAAGTTTTGGTGCAGTAAAAAGACCATGTTAAATCTAAATTAAATTTATCCAACACTATTCCTAAGACAAGATTTTTCATCTTTTATACGTATATCTAAAGAGAGTTATATGTTATGTTGAAAAAATAAAACAGCGTAAATAATAAAAATATCCTATTATATAACTGATTAAAAACCAATGACTGGATTATATAATCCATAACATACATAGTACAGCTACTAAGACTATAAGACCCTCGAAATAGCATTTAGGCTGTTTAGCAAATTGTCGCCATTTTAAGACCCATAAAAACAAAATTAAAAATATAAATTCGGGAATATTAGACATTAGTCTTAGCCTATACTATTATTTCAGTTTGACTAATGATCACTGCGCCCCAATGTGCCATCATATCCATTAATTTAATATATTTTTTTATTCTAACCTATACAAACGATATTTAGTTACCGTATTTAGTATTTTGTCCTTGTATTATTTCGTTATTTTGCTGGCGCGGCAATTTTTCGTTAGAAAACATATACAACTTTACCGTAAATCTAATTTTGCACGTCCAATTCACCAATTATTATCGTCAAAACTCAAATCGAATCCGAATATAATATTAATATGTTAAATATATGTACATTAAATGTCGCCATCATTCAATTTCTTTTTGTTTTATATTTATTTGTAATCCCATTCAAAAACCAATTTAGAACGTTTGACTTTATAAGTTACTTATAAGACTATTACACTACAGTGTAATAGTTTCCTTGCACACCAAATAACAGCTGTAATACAGCCTCTTTTATGCTTGTACAGCTACTGTACAGCGCTACTAATGCATAAAGCTGCATAATTTGTGCCAATTTTTTACTTATAAGAACTGTATAAGTGCTTATACAGCTTTTATACAGCCAGAAAATACAGCCTCTAGTATAAAAACGAACTTCAATACAGCTCGTATACAGCTTGCATGCTGCTTGGACTCCTCCTTTTTTTGAAGTCGGTTGATAATACTGTTGAGTTTCATCCATAAAAAAATAAATTGAAGTTTACATAAGACCTTATTGTTTACAAATGCAACATACTCCTTTTTTTTGTAGGATCTGTCATATAACAAACTAAAAGAGCTGCCTCCAGGTATGGGATATTTAGTTCGGTTAGTGGATTTAAATTTGTCGCATAATCAGTTGACTGAGTTACCTCCAGACATTGTAAACTTGAGAGGTAAATATCCCATAATATTAAAACTTTTTAAAACAAACATTAAACTTATTAAATTTCATTTAAAATACTACTTTTGTTATTTCAGAATTAAGAAAAATGAATGTGGGCAATAATTGCTTGAAAAAATTACCTCCAATGGGAGAGCTCAGAAAAATGGAAATCCTAGATGCAAATCATAATGACATTGATGAATTACCAGACTTCTATGGGTGCACAGCTTTAAAAGAAATATATATAGCTAACAATTTCATTAAGGTATAATTTTTTTTATAATTTTACATATTTTCAATATAGCTATCAATCTCTATTATAGCTTCTTTTTAGCAATGTTTTATTATAATTACTAGTGCTCCGCCCCGGCTTTACAGGGTTCATTTCTGGATCTCGACAACAACGCCACCTACCGGGTCCTATTGTGAATCTAAACCATTCTCTAATCAACTTAGACTCTCATTTAAGACTGGAATAGTGCCAAAATCCTGGAAGCTGGCCAACGTGCAGTCTGTTCCAAAAAACCGACCCCGCCAACTATCGGCCAATTTCAATTACCTCCATACTCTGCAAGATTATGGAGTGTATATTGAACGCCCGCTAAATGGCATACCTAGAACAGAATGACCTCCTTAGTGACCGGCAGTACAGGTTTCGCCGAAATTAGTCAGCTGGGGATGTTCTTGCGTATGCCACACACGTATGGGGCGAGGCACTCGAGAACAGTGGGGAAGCACTTGCTGTTTCCCTTGATGTCTCGAAGGCCTTTGACAGAGTTTGACACGCTAGCCTTTTGGGTAAGCTTCCAGCGTACGGCTTATCCCCTGGTCTGATTGACTGGGTAAAGGACTTTCTGAGTGAACGGTCTCTCCGGGTCGTCGTCGATGGCTGCTCATCCGATCCTGTGGCGACTAACGCCGGAGTTCCTCAGGGTTCCGTTCTCTCCGCAACTCTCTTCCTGCTACATATTAATCATCTGCTTATACCTATAGATATAGGTATGCAGACGATAGTACAGTTGTGGAGAGATACCAACCAAGTCCTCGGGCCAGTCGGGATCAAATCCAGTCCGAAAGAGAAGCTATGGTAGTGCGTGTGAATCTCACACTACAGGTAGTCTCCGAATGAAATTCAACGCCTCAAAAACACAAGCGTGTCTCTTCACTGCAAAAAGGGCCAGCTCAACTTGGCTCCTTCTTTCCGAAATGTATCACTGGAATACACCGACCGCCTTCAGTTGTTGGGGGTTGAGATATCCTCAAATATGAACTTCGGGCGGTTCATTGAGTCCAAGGCCAAAGCAGCTGCAAGGAAGCTAGGAGTCCTTGCAAAGGTGCGGCGATACTTCACGCCGGGACAGCTGCTTACTTTATATAAAGCGCAAGTCCGGTCGTGCATGGAGTATCGCTGCCATATATGGGATATAGCTGCAAAATGCCACCTAGCAGCTTTGGACTCAATGGAAAGGCGTGCTAAGAGGCTTATTGGTGACCCAAATTTGGTAAAAACCAATCTTACCAGCCTCGAACACAGGCGCAATGTAGCCAGCCTTTCGGTTTTCTACAGAAAGCATTTCGGAGAGTGTGTGCAGGAATTGCATAATTTAATTCCTCCCTCTCCCTTCCACCAACGGACAACCAGACGTTCCGCCAGTCTCCACCCTTTCGTTGTTGACTTACCACGCATTCGAACCAAACGGTTGGCTGCGTCGTTCATCAAGCGTACAGCAAATGAGTGGAATAAGTTGCCAGCATCTGTGTTTCCATCCTATTACAATGTGGGTGTCTTCAAGGCAAGAGTGAATAGGCTTCTGTTAAGTCAGTGCGCTTCACCATCTTAAGCTACATCACCACTTACCATGAGGTGCAATTGTAGTTAAGCGCTGGCTTAAAATAATATTAAAAAAACTTAATCACACGCAAAATTTCATCACAATCAGTCCAGCCGTTTAGGGAGTTCAGTCATATAGACACGGACAGAATAATTATATAATATATATTATACTCGTATAATATATATTATATAATTATATACATACATATTATAAACCTTCAAATTTCAATTGATGAAAACTGCATTAAAATCCGTTGCGTAGTTTAAAACATTTTATACGTGGTAGAGCCATGCTGCAGCTATATTAGTAGTATAGTTGTAGCACGAATGGGTCGGCTCGACCGGGGAAGGACCACGCTCTCACAGAATACCACCGTAAAATAGCAGCTTAATGCTGCTGTGTTTCGTATGGTGAGTGTAGAGAACCGGAGACCCTTTTTTCTGGAAAAGAGGCATTCCATCTGAGTCCTCACGGGTGATAACGCATCTGCATTTTGATTCTTTATTGAGGATAGATGTAGATGTCTATGGGTCACAGCAACCACTTACCATCAGGTGGACTGTGTGCTCGTTTGTCACCCTATCCTATAAAAAAAAAAAAATCTAAGCGTACAGACAGCGGAAGTGACTTTGTTTTATACTATGTAGAGATAATTAAAGTTTTAATAAATCACCATTTCAAACACTCAATAATTTATGATGTTTATTGTGTTTCATAATAAAGGAAACATATTATATGCAGAGAAAATAAAGAAAATTTAGGTAGTATTCTAATATGTTAGCAAAATTTTATGTTGATTATCTAAGTGATGAGTTTGTTTTTACATAATATAGCTGCAGCAGTGTTCTATGAAATGAATTCTCACATAAACTTGCCGGCGTCTAACTTGGCAATATTCGTTATATGCGCAGAAGTCGTTTTTTAGATCTCTTTGGTTATCAAGCGGGGCGCGGGAACGAAGTAGCATCGTCCCGAGCGCGCGATTGGTTGGCCAGTCGACTTCCGAACGCGCGATTGGTACGTCCCGTTGTAAATGCGCAAACTTTCCCCCACTACGCCAAAACCTTGCCAAATTAGTTGTCGTGTACTATACTTAAGTTTATTTGTAAAGTATGTCTAATATTCTTAATTATTATTTGGACTGTTACCGTTACAGCATATTAAAGTTCACTGTTGAACATAGGCCTCCCCCATAGATTGCCTCATAGGGGAAATATTTGCCATAGTTGCCACCATTGGTAATCGGGTTGGCAACGGGTGTAGAGGCAGTATAAGAATATCCATTATCCCATATCATACCGTAGGTGTCGTAAAAGGCGAAAGAGGGAAACAAATCAGGAGTTGGGCAGCAGCGTCTTCCTAATAACGACTATTATTTGGACACTATAGGGAAAACAATATGATAAGTTATTTTGTGGATAATACATTTATTTTATCTCCTGTATAATCAATTGCATAATGTTTTTGCAGGAAATAACAGAAGAGTTCTGTGATCAAATGCAACATTTAAATGTATTAAATATAAGAGATAATAAGCTTGAATTGTTACCTGAAAACATATCACTTCTTCAAAGACTGAAGAGACTTGACCTTACTAATAATAATTTGAACAAGTAAGATGCAGTTTAATATATTGTTGTCTTGTTTCATAAATTTGCCCAACTAGATAAGTTTGAATGCCCAATATGGTAGATATTGTTCCATTTTAATGTTAAATTACTCATCATCATCATCATCAGCCTGCAGCAGTCTGCTACTGGACATAGACCTATCTCAAGTGCACCAATTAGCCTGATCTTTAGCTTCATGCATCTCTTTGCCTCCACTTACCAAGCATCTAGCCAGGCAGCATCCTACATTGTGTTTACCTAATTGCAGTCTCCACTTTATGACATGTCTAGTCTAATAGTTGTCACTTCTGCATAAAAAGCAAATTTGTGCTGCAGAAGTGAACGGCAGAGTCGGAAAGGGACGCCCTAGACGAAGATTTATCGACCAAATTGGCGATATATTGAAAATGGGCCAGATTAGGAGTACCCTTAACCGACGAGCGTGTATGCATAGATTTATGGATGTAAAGGAGGCGAGAGAGGTGTGCCAGGATTGTGCCAAATGGAAGTCAGTAGTCTCTGCCTACCCCTCTGGGTGACAGGCGTGAGTGTTTATGTTATGTTCTGCAACAGATGTGATCAGCCCTTTGCCGCTACAGCTTGCAAGCATGGGAGGTTTAGTCGGTGACCTTCATTACCAATCTTATAAACCAAAAAAACTTTGAGTGTAGCTCTTTCTATCGCTCACTGAGAAACTTTGAGCTTTTGAAGTAGTTGTACCATTACTGTTCACATTTTGGCACCATATGTACAAGCAGCAGACACTGGTCATAGATTTATTGTCATTTTTTTAATGGAAAAGAAGGCAACCAAGCATATGGCTAACCTGATGGTAAGTAATCACCGTCGCCCATTAACATTGTTTACCCAACAAAATTCACCATGAATAGTAAGGAAAAAATAAGTTTCCTTAATTTAAAAAGAAACTATTTATTTTTAGACTCCCGCAAAATCTTGGCCTGCTTTCCCAACTTCAGAGTATAAGTATGGATGGCAACAAACTATCATTTGTCAGACAAGATATCATTAGAGGGGGAACCGACAGAATGATGAAATTTTTGAGGGACCGAATTGCAGAAGAAGTTGGCAGTGATTCACAAATTCTTCACAACGAATGGCCAGACAAGTAAGTGATTTGGCTTATTCAAATGGTTGATGAGTATTGTAGGTTCAGGGTGTGATGGGGAAAAATATTAACATTTTCTCTAAATACATCCTATATCCTTACTTGCACATTTCTGTCATGACTCATGAGTGACGCTTTGGTGACTTACTGTTGATGGGAAATGCATTGAAAATGCTGGAAAAAATGTACCATGCATGTGTATGATGAACTAATTACTATTTTCAATTTCAAAACCAATGGCTGTATAAAATAATGGTGATTATCAATAGAAAGCGAATGCTTTGTTAACATTTGTGTTCTGGTTCTTTATACCACGACTAATGTTTATGCATTATGCTAATGCTTAAAGCTTAAAGGTTTTACCACAAAAATGGAAATTTATGAATTTTTGCTTTTATTTTACTTAACAGTACTATCATAGCAAAGCTGACTTTACTTTATCATATGGATATTTAACTTACGCTATGTATCTCTAAACAATAGGAGTTCTATTTGTCTCAAATTTCACATCAAAAATTTATAATAATTAATCACTGATACGCGAATTTATAACAAAATAAAGAATAGTTAAATAACAAACTAGTGTTAGATAAATCACAGAATAAAATTGCTTATTCCTTTGTATCTATTTAAAATCTATTTGATGGAATTTGAATTTCGATGCGGTTTTTATCATAATTTAAAGAATAACTTGAGATAGGTCTTCGGTACCAATACATGCATATTTCTTGTAAGGATATTAGAGAAATGTTCAAATCAAAGTTGGACCAAAGTTGGGATCAAGTTGTAAAAATATACTCCCCAGACTTAATGATGAATCGCAACCGTGCGAAACCACGGCAAGTCGTTAGTTTACTTCTACTGCATAGTTTCAACGGGCATTGGTTTGTTAAAACTACATATCATATCATATATTGAAACTACAATCCGCTCTGAGCAATTGACAACTTCCATTATTACCGGATGATATCACCAGTCGAGATTAGTAAATGGTACGTCAAAATATCGTCAAGGGGAAACGCTATTGAATTTTATTTTCCGTTAACTGTGCCTTGTTTGTTTTGATGGCTGGATTTGAAGTCAAATTCTAGTGTTACAAAATTAAAATAACACTACTAATACATTTATGAAATTTATTACTTCTCCGAATGACTTATCATCTATTAGACGTTTCATAGACGTTTTTCTCAGACTATTTCAGCAACACGGGAATCGGCGGACCGAAGGCACCGCAAGGTAGCCATAGCGTTTTCCCCCGATACAAAACACGATGGAAAATGTGCGCACACAAAAACAATCGTCTGTCAGTCCGAAACTCACACATAACAATGAGGGCTAATAATTTTCTGCTCACCAGATGTCGCTAGTTGACACTGAGGTAAAGTTTTTTGTTACACAATGTAATTTAATTGAGAAGTTGTTTTTTAATAAAAGTTTATCAGTTTCTAGAGTATTATATTAATACACAAAACAATGCGTCAGTGGTATGCTCTTTAATTTTTTGCACATGTTTAACTTTTTTTTAATTTTTCTACTTTTAAGTATATCTGTGGATTGATTTATTTATTTTTAATGTTATTAATATAAAATATAGTTAATAGTACAGAAAGAAACAATAACATTTTCATTTTCCGAACAAATTAAATTCCCCGCTATGAAATCTGTCAAATATTATACCTCACTTTCTAGTGGCGGCGCTCTGGTGGCAGAAAACGTCGTGGATGCCCTCATTAAAACAACATACTAACAATTTCACACACATCTAGATACATTATAACAGTATCGCTCGGTGACAGCGACAACTCGGATACAGACTCAGATCAGTCGCTCGACAGATCTGCATATTGTATGAGAGCGAGCGACCTGTGTTGGTAAACAAATTGGAAACAACACGACCGTTATTTTTGTAATTTATAAGTTTAAAAATAAGTAAAGAGCAATAATGTCATTAAAAATTACTTATATTATACGAAAGGTAACACAATCTTTTTGTAAATTTGACGTAGCAGATCTCTTTTGCAGCAAAAAACTGAACAATTTGGAATTTTTGTAGGAGGTCGATTCAGGCGCGCAACTAAATTTAGTCTAGTGATCAGTGCGGCTGCATGTAATTTTATTGTGCGCATAGGACCGCGTGGACTTATACTTTAACAGAGCGGAACACCCGCGTATGGCTACTTCCCTCCGATCCACCAGTGGCTTGTGTTGCTCTATGATTTCACGTAGGTTATTGAAATTCGGCATTTTTATAATATACAGTTACCCGAATGCCCAGGCTCAAAATTCATATTTTAAATATTACGAGTAATTTATTTTTATTTTTTCAAATCAATTAAAAGCTTCTTTAAATAACGCTTTATTGTACGCCTCATAACCTATTAGTGCTTTACTCTCGACAAGGTCCAGCAATTTTGTGTTCTTAAAATGCCTCTATCATAACCATATTGCACTTATACGATAATATGAGTAGCCGTACATCAAGAAAACACTAATTAATCCACCTTATATTTTCTAAAAAATCATTATATATCGTTACTTTAAAAAAACGGTTTGAAACAAATTTTACGTGGACGTCCGGATGTTGATTTTGTATGTGGTGACGATAACTCCCGAAAAAATTGACGCGTCGAGACCGTTTTTTTTTTATTAGCTTCAAAATTACATCAACTGGTTCGCTATTTCATATCAATACGCGTAGTTTGTTAATAAAATTATTTTTAACTTTTATAAGCTTTATTGGTATTAAAAATTTAAAGGCGCTTTCATATTTTTTTAGCTCTTGATAGACAAAGGACAAATTAATGTACCATACAGCCTATATCGATTTTTATACTTTGTGTAATCGATTTATTTTGGTAAACATTATCATCAAAATTAAGTGAAACGCTCATGTAGCTTGCACTTTTGGATTTTCCAAACTATTTCATTATTTTGTTTAACAGTTTGCGACACGAATATTTGCAATGTAACATAATCATCATCGTTTAATTTCAAAAACAATTCACTTGATCGCTCGAATATTAATAAGTCTAGTTCTATTTGTTTAATATTTTTAGACATATAAGTAATAAAAAAATAAATAAAAATGAGTATATCGATGAAAAAATCGTTCAGAAAAAAATAATAGAATAGATAAAGATAGAAATTTTTTAGATGACCCCATTGTTTGTGCGAATATAACTTGAATATTTTTTTGGTTTGTAATAAAATTCTCTTTTAAAATCAAATTCTACATTTCTGACATTAATAATAATTAATATTGCTTTCTTATTATTACTTACTTATTAATTATTAATTACGCAATTAATGATCCAAGGAACGTAGGCCACTTATCCGTCAATTATTGTGATTTGTGCAGACCTGATTTTTTATAAGGACATAGAGGACGTTAATCGACCACATTGTTATGTTTTGTTACTGACCGTCGATTAAAGAGAGAGTAGTATATTATTCCTTGATTTCGAGCAAGAATGTCCTCTGAATGCTTGCTAAAGTATCAATTGCTCAGAATGTACAGTAGTGCCACAAATAATGTCCCTAAACAGAGGTATCCACTCTGTTGCCTCTACCTGTATCCGATTTAATCCTACGCGACGCTGCAGTATGAAACACGGGATAAAAAAAAGTGTTATTGAGAAATAAATGTATTTTTTTAATCGATGCGCGGACCGCGATTATTTCCTAGTTTAAGTTTATCGTAAATTTTAGATTTACGTTGAAAAAGAATCAAGCACTAATGCTGCCGGGAAAGGAGCTGACATCAGTTCCGGAAGAAGTGTTCGTCACGGCCGCCAACGCTGAAGTACACATTGTGGACATATCAAAGAATAAATTTAAAACCGTACCGTTGGGGTAAGTACAGATATACATACTTTCTCCTCACCTCTTCATCAGCTCGTTTAAAATCCACTGCTGGACAAGGGCTCCTTCCATAGTAAGGAGCATTTGCCGTGATCACTACGCTGAAAAGGCAGATAGAAGAGCATTAAGTCTGAAGAGGGGCGCGTGTCTTAAGTGGTCATAGAACGCGAGAACCGTGAATTCGATACCCATTGGCAGTAGTAGTACTCTTCTTCCTTATGCCCGTAATAAGCCCACTGTTGAATGAGGGTCTCTCACATGAGAGAGGATTTGCTGTAATTGTCAGCCAGATAGGCATTCCAATACCATACATCTCGCACCTGTGACGTTTGTTAGATAATACTCTTAACTATTTAAATAAATGAACACTACTTAGTAGACTTTACGTTATAAAATATTCATGGACCGCATTAAAAGTAAATACAATATACTAATAATCTACCCTCACTCTTAACACGTTGCTTCCCATACCCAATTTGGGTATTCTACTTCTGTTACAAGAAGGTTATACCGCCGTTTATAAAGGTCATTAGATGTTTCGGGTAATTTTGCCAAGGGACTTCGACACAAATTTCGTTACAGAAATCTATAGTAGTACCCGACGAAGATGCCGTACGCTGTACAAAAGCATTATATTTAACATTTTATACAATGCGACGTCGTTGCAGAGTTGTCGCTTCACGTACTCGTTCGTCATAACCATTACAGTAGTCTACCATAAAAGTTATAGTATTGTTTCTTAAACCTTTGCGGAATGAGGTGTCAATCAACAGTTAATGTTTCATTATTATGCTTGTTCGATATCATCATCATCATCATCATCATTACAGCCCTTCACAAGTCCACTGCTGAACATAGGCCTCCCCCAAGGAATGCCACAAAGCACGGTCCTGAGCCACCCGCATCCATCGACTTCCTGCATGTCTTACCAGGTCGTCACTCCATCTAGTGGGGGGACGCCCTACACTTCGTCCGCCGGTACGAGGCCGCCACTCGAGAACCTTTTTCCCCATCGGTTGTCGGTTCTTCGAGCTATATGGCCGGCCCATTGCCACTTCAGCTTACTAATCTGTTGGCTATGTCGGTCACTCTGGTTCTACTGCGGATATCCTCATTTCTAAGTTTATCACGCAGTGAGACCCCGAGCATAGCCCTCTCCATAGCTCGCTGAGCGACCTTGAGCTTCCTCATCCGGCCAGCAGTGAAGGACCACGTCTCAGTTCCGTAGGTCATCACTGGCAACACGCACTGGTTGTACAGCCTCGTTTTCAAGTTTTGAGGTATACCTGACGAGAAGATGTGCCGTAATTTCCCGAACGCTGCCCAGCCGAGTTGAATCCGTCGATTGACCTCTCGGTCGAAGTTGGACTTACCTAGTCGGACTATTTGTCCCAGGTAAACATATTCGTCAACAACTTCGAGCTTAGTGCTCCCAACAACTACCGGCATAGGTGTGACATGGACATTAAACATGATCTTTGTTTTGTCCATGTTCATCTTAAGACCTATCCGTTGGGAGGCACTATTGAGGTCATTGAGCATAGTGCTTAGGTCCTCCAGCGATTCTGCCATAAGGACTATATCATCGGCAAATCGAAGGTGAGTGATGTACTCGCCATTGATGTTAATGCCGTATCCTTTCCAGTCCAGAAGCTTGAAAACGTCTTCCAATGCAGCGGTGAAGAGTTTCGGGATATAACGTCACCCTGTCTTACACCTCTCTGCAGTTGGATAGGTTTTGTACTCTGGTTCTGTACTCGGATAGCCATCGTGGCCCTACTGTACAAGCACTTCAGCACTTCGATATACCGACAGTCAACTTGGCACCGCTGAAGGGACTGCAGCACCGCCCAAATTTCGACGGAATCAAAGGCTTTCTCATAGTCCACATACGCCAGACATAGTGGCAAATTGTACCCCGGACTTCTGTACAATTTGCCGAAGGGTATGTATGTGGTCTATGGTGCAAAGCCTTTTCGGAAACCGGCTTGTTCGGGAGGCTGGAAGTCGTCGAGTCTGCGTGCGAGACGATTCGTAATGACTCTCGAAAACAGCACGTAGACGCGGCTCAGAAGGAAATCGGTCTGTAGTTCTTCAAGAGCGTTGTCGCCTTTCTTGAAGAACAAGACCACCGCACTTCTGCTCCACGCCTCCGGTGTAGTGCCACCATGTAGGACGGAATTAAAGAGCTCTGAAGGACTTCTGGCACCGGTTTTCCACCCGCTTTCAGAAGCTCCGCTGTAATTCCATCCTCGCCTGGGGCCTTGCCGTTTTAAGGTGCTGGAGAGCCATTCTAATCTCGCTCAGACTGACGTCCGGGATATCATCGGAATAGTGTCGGATAAGACTCGCTCTTGATCGTTACCACACTTGCGTGTGGCTCCAACGATGATGTGTACAGCTGCCCATAGAACCTCTCAATCTCACTCAAAATCTCAGGTGTCCGGAAACGACGCTGCCACACTCGGTCTTCAGCTTCGACAGTTGGTTTTTCTGGCAGACAGATCTCTGGCAAAGACTTTGGAGCCCTGGTTCCGCTCGATCGCTTCTTCAATACGAGCTGTATTGAAGTTGCGCAAGTCCCGCCGCATGCATTTGGAGATCTGTCTGTTCAGTTGCCTGTATGCTATCAAATCTACTGAAGATTGCAGCTTCATTTCCCGTCTAACAGCCATGAGATTAAGAGTGTGATCATAGAGTTTTTGTGTTCTTCTGCGGCGGGTCTTACAAAACTTAGCTCCGACCGCATGGACAGTTTCCACGAGCTTGTCATTCATATCGTCCACTGCATTGCAATCTTCTAGGCACTGAAAACGGTTTTGTAACTCGAGCTGAAAGGTTTCGGGACTTTGGATTAGAGCACGAGGGGGACGGAGCGTTGACTTCATTAGACGACACCTCTCCAACTTAACGTTTAGGTTCAGTGTGCCTCTAACCATTCGGTGATCGCTACCAGTTTTCACCCTCGCGATCACTGAGACATCACTGAACAGTTGGCGTCTAGTCGTCATAATGAAGTCAATCTCATTTTTTGTCGAACCGTCGGGGCTCGACCAGGTCCACTTTTTCCATTGTTCGATATGTATAATAGGAATCGTCTTTCCACTTTCGAAATAGAGTTGTATACATTGTCAAAGACATAGGAAATTCTTAGTACATCTTGAAATTCTAGAATCGAATGTATGATGTATAACTAAAAATTCGAACATAGTATAATTTCCATGCATTAAAATTGGCGAAACAACGCTGTACTCTGTGTACTTCGTCCGTTAAAAAGATACGCGGGACACTCAGCACTTACATTGTTTTGATTTATACCTTTAATTTGGTGAATAGTACTTTTTTTTTTCAAATCAAATGGTCTTTATCACGGAATATAAAAAACAAGAGGAAGCCCAAAGTGGGCGGGGCAGGCGTGTCACAATTAGTGACAATAGAGCGTAATTGACTGTCAGTCGCAGGCTCAAATTGTTGCGAGCTGACGGATCGCTGCTTAAGTGATATATGCGAAAATATGCCGTTTTGTGCAATATTGGAGTATAAAAACGAAAGTAAAAAGAAAAATATTTTGAATGGAGGTGTTTCGTACCAAAGGCACGTGTAATTTTTTCCTATTTTGGATAGAAACTTGACTAAACATGGACAAAATGTCAAATTGCCTTTATTACAAGTAATATTCAACCTTATTTCGTTAAACTAAGGTTCATCTGTAAATACATTTTGAATAAAAATAGCTGCGATAGTGTTGTGACTACGCCGATATTAAAGTTTTCGATAAAAATTTATCACAGTCCTGTTCATTCACTAACATAATAATGAAAATTTGCAAATATTGGATGTCTATGGAAATATACGAAATTATAGGGTAAGTAAGTAGTTTAGTAGTACTCATGACTTTTGGAAAGAAGCTGAAATAAAAGTGATCTTAATATCATGATCTACATTAGTATCCGAATTCATTATCGTATAAAATTTAATATTAAAGTGTGAAAACGATAATTTTTAACAAATATGTGTTATTTCAATGACGATAAACAATTGCAAAATTATTGTTTTTTATTATTTTCCTTGTTTCCATTTCATAAATGATAATTTAGTTAACTGTCAATAAATTAATTACTACAATGACAATTAATTATATGCCGGCTATATGAATTACGGGGATATACGTAGTACATCAAGGCAATTTCCAATAAATTTTGTTATTTTACTCATTTTATCATATATTTTTTTTCAATTCAGTTTCTTCAGTCAATTCAATTCTAGAGAATTCGAGAGTAACTACATCACTAACATCATTCACGTAGCAGTACAGGTTAGGTAGGGCAATATCAACGTTATATCTATTAGCATTGTGTCTATAATAGTGTGAATGTATTATTGCGACATCTAGCGTCACGTAGCAAATTTTTTTCGTCACTCTTAGAAGCTTTTTGTGTTAAGAGAATGATATTTATTAGTAAGAATTTGTGGTTCGTTTTCAAATAATCGCGGTATTACTGCGACATCTAACGTTAAGAAGCTAAATTTGCTCATTAATTCTAGAAACTTCGTTGATGAAAAGTAATATGATCTCTATTTTTAAGGAGTTATGGTTCGTACTCAAGTGAATGGTGAGTAACATAATGCCTTTCACTTTTATTTCTTAATAGCCTATCACGCGAAAATTATTGAAATGGTACACAATTGTCGGTACACATTTCTTTCTTGCGTATGTGTGAGTTTAGCGACAGTGGTTCCACTACAAGTGATGCGTTTTGCTACTTCCTCTTGTTTTTTTCTATTCCGGGATCTTTATTCAATATTCCCGATAGTAAAAAGTCAAATGTAAGTGTTGCTCTATGGTCATCATGTAACTTTCTTTTAAATATTGTTTAACTTCACGGCTAACTGTAGGTCAATTTCTAACAGATAAATTGTTTGTATTTGTATACGACTGTTTGTTGCCAAAATCAATAAAAACGAAATAAAAAAATAGCAGTCTATTAACGTTGCACTGACACTGACAACCCAAGTAACAGACTGCCTTTATTTTTTGGAAGAGTATAAGGAGCAGAGTAAACTGCCACGCTGCCCTGGTTCAGGTTTTGAAAAAAAATATTAATCTGGCATAGGTTTCTTTACGATGTTTTACTTCGCTCTAAAGCACGCTGTGAAATAAATTTTTATTGTATACTAGCTGGTACCCGGCGCGTTGCTGCCGCAGAAGAAATAATTGTGGAAATATCGTTTTAAATTTGGAAGAGTTATAGTGTTTAATTACGAATGATAATACATTCATTGAAATTGAATGATATATAACTTTCCAATAAATTTGTTGTTGCTATACGCACGCCACCTACTGTAAATTAATTGTACTATGCCTATAACCTTCGCGCAAGTGCAAATAATAAGGTGCAAAGTGTTACTGCAATCTGATGAACGGTATGGCAGCGCATAAAATACGAACAAAGAAAAATTATTTTTTATATATTAGATTTATTATCTTATAACTGATATTTATTATAATAACTAATTTAAAATTTGTCTTCCTTTTTTTTAGAATATGTCAAATAAAAAACACGCTTTCGCAGTTAATACTATCATCAAACAACATTGAAAGCCTTCCACCAGAAATAAGTGACTGTATCCATTTGCAGTTTCTTGATTTAGGTAAAAACTGCTTAATGGATTTGCCTTTGGAATTTAGTGATTTGAAGAACTTGAGAGAATTAGTCATATCTAATAACAAGTAAGTATTTTTTAAATTGTTACCAGTAATGGATCACGGTCTAAGAGAATCCATCACCACCTAGCGCCCAATGGGTGTCGTGATAGGCAGTTATGGGAAATGCCATGAAGATTTTGTGACTTCCTATATATATTTTTATTTTTCGACATTTGGTTAACACTAGACGTAAATTACCCAAGCTATGGGCCGGCAAGGTCAAAAATGTGAGACGTAATTGCCAATCGGGCTGCCAAGCGGGGCGATCGTGGCGAAATTCCTTCTTTGGGAAAGATCCATGTCTATGTGACTATTACGGACTCATGATTGTGATGATTACCTGTTAACAATTAAAACCATTTTCATGGTATACCAATATCGCGAATTATAATGCATTTAAATTAAATAAATATAAATTAAATATATAACATAAATTTTACGCTTTATACTATTTTTTTTTTTGTACATTTGCAACAAAGACGAATTAGTCCTTCCTTCGTGCCAGACAAAATTTAAAACATATGAAGTAAATTTTCTTTATTTTTCTTATTTTACCTGATGTTTCCAACATTCTGAAAGTTATTTTAATTTATATAGATTTACAAAGATACCTCGGTGTGTCTACGAAATGGAGAATTTAGAAATACTGTTAGCTGCTGAAAACCAAATCACCGAGATCAATGTTTCCTCAGATGCGTTAGCCAAGTTGAAGAAACTTGCTGTATTAGACCTGACCAATAACAGTATTCTTACAGTACCACCCGAGTTAGGAAACTTCACACATTTGAGGTAAGAACATTTGTTAGGTTATGGGATAAGAGATTTATATTAAAACTAGCCGATACCCGCGACTTCATCCGCGTTGCTTGATAAATTAACAAAGTTTTCGTATGTGCAAAGGAAAAAACATCAAAAAGATCGCAAGCAAAAATGTACTTTGCTTACAAAATCGTTGTTTCTTAAAAATTTAATAACTTTATATAAAATGAAGATATCGTAATATTTTTTTTAAGATAAGGACCAAGTGTCTTTAAAAATAAAACTTAGAAAACCTAATTGAAATCTATCCAGCAGTTTTTCCGTGATGCGCGCACAACTGCAAACCTCTATAATTTTATTTATATAGATATGTATATATTTGTAACATTTTACCTTTTATGCGGACACCCTTTTACTAGTAACGAGGCATTCCATCTTAGTCCTTAAGAGACTCTCTCCTTGTATAAAAAAAAAACTTAGAGCGAAACCAAACGGTGTGTTTCGGTGCTGTACTTAAATGACTCCGTTGCGTTGGGCCACATGATTAGTGCGGTTTCGGCTAGCAAAGCAGCTTTCCTGTCTAGACGTTAACTTGCGCTGTAGACGAAAAGCACTTAATCTAGCATTAGAAGAGACCACCGCAACCAACTTAGCACTGTTGATTGCGTTGCCGTTCTGATATCGAGTCAACCGCTGAAAACGTCGCTCATGTATAACTGCCAACGTAACGCACTATGTGGTAGAGCCACGCTGCAGCTATATTATGGTTGTAGCACGAATGGGTCGGCTCGACCGGGGTAAGACCATGCTCTCACAGAATACCAGCGTAAAATAGCAGCTTAATGCTGCTGTGTTTCGTATGGTGAGTGTAGAGAACCGGAGACCCTTTTTACTGGAAACGAGGCATTCCATATTAGTCCTTAGGGGTGACAACGTATCTGCATTTTGATTCATAATTGAGGATAAATGTAGATGTCTCTATGGGCCACAGCATCTACTTACCATCAGGTGGACTGTGTGCTCGTTTGTCACCCTATTCTATAAAAAAATGTGGCGCCAACAGCGGTGAGTGGAGTGGAAGGGACAGGCATTTGTCGAGCGTTAGCGATACCGGTTTGACGCTAACCTGTACGTAATCTTTTGTCTATCTAATATTATGTCATGTAACATGAAAATGTCTTAGGTAAAATGCTACAAAATACTGTAGCTTCCAAAGGCGATACGCCAGACGTAAAATAACCAGTTAGGCGACGGGCATTAGCGTCAAAGATGCGAGGCGTCGGATACTACGTTTGTCAACTCGCCTGCTAAACACTAGGGTAGAGCCAAATTATTCCTATCACTAGGGAGATAGGGAGGCCCGAGTTCAGCTGTGAACTTTTCCGGGCTGATGATGATACATACAAATTCTTGCTCTGTGAGGGATTTGTCACGTGGCATACAGCACCCACCCATAATTTACTACTCCAAGCCGCAAAATGATACAAAGATAACATAAGTACTGATAGTTTTTATTAATTTAATCTATAGAAATTAAAAAAGATGTAAATGTTCGTTTGTTCAAAATCTCCGAAAGTTCTTCACCGATTGCTTTTTTGAAAATTTTAAATTTTGACACAACGTTGCATTCGAATACGCGCGTGTTTTTATATACTTTTTAAAAAACTATATCGCTTGGCCGGGTACTAGCTCTCGTAAAAAAAAAATATTGAAATTTTATCTAAGAAATTATTAGTGTTTTTATTTGCAGAGCTCTGGAGTTAATGGGGAACTGTTTCCGTCAGCCTCGACACGCAATACTCGCAAAAGGCACCGCAAGTTTGCTGTCCTACCTTAGGGACCGCATTCCCACATAAATAATAACTTTTCAAACTTTAAGAGGAAAATATATATCAGTTTTATAAAGCTTGCTTTATCTGATGACAGTGGGCATTCAAAAATTAATTATATTTATATATTATATTATATTATTTATTATAAAGCTTGCTTTATCTGATGACAGTGGGCAGTCAAAAATTAATTATATTTATATATTATATTATTTATAAAATTGCAACCAATCAAGCCAAAGGTTTTTCGTTTGTACCTGATATATCCACCTTTCATTTTATTTATTGTTGCTTTAGAATTCGTTACTGTTGTTATTTTTGTTGTTATTAGTTTTATTTTGTTAAAATTATTTATTTTTATTATTAAAAAATACAATTGTATATGCACTTATTTAGAATTAGAAAACATCATGTAAATTTTATAAAATGGGTTGTGATTTGTGAGTATCAAAGATGTTTTGATAGTTGAAAATTTATAAAATATTTAGTGTAAGCGACCAGTGTCGAGTTCTTTACACACAATTATTAATATCTGAATAAACTTTTATTAACCGTTTATTTTGATTATCACTAGAAAATGACTTGGGGACTCTCAATACGAGAGTTTTATTGATAAACTCAATTTTTTAACTAAAATTATTTTGTTCAAATATATTATGTGACATCTTTACATGTCATAATAATTGGACTACAATTTGGGTAGTAGAAGAGACAAGGTACCATCATCACAAAATTACTACATCATGTAATTGGATTTGGCTATTCTAAGTAGTGTTTCCAGCTTGACGGTTTTCCGTTTTAAGTTAAATGTTTTTTTTTGTTTTTAAAAATATAAAGACTCCAAAAAACTATTAAGACGTTACATACTGCTATTCTCATATAATTTCTATAGAAAGCTTCGTTTTGATATAGAAATATTTCTGTTGACTCGCTCGCGCGTTGTATTTATAACATCAACCAATCGAAGAATTTTGTCATAATTATATGTTACTATTGTAAATAGGCATGTAAAGTACATTTATTATATTTACAAACGATACTAGCAATGTCATTAATTTTATTTTCTTAATACAAGCTGGTTATAGACGAATGGCCAGCCTTAACCTGTGACTACTCTTCACGGACCCTAGACAATAGGGATATTGCAATGTTCTTTGTCTTATTGTAACGTATTGCATTAATTAAGTAATTACTACAAATATATTATAATAAATATGGCATTTTTGGAAAAATTTGTGAAGAGTAATTTTTTTTGCAGAAGAGGTTCAAAATAAGTAATATCTAGGCAAATGGTGCAGAAAAGTTAATTAAAAAAAATTCAAACATTCTGTCCTTTTTATCTTTTAAATTCAAAATTCATAGTAATGCATTATTTTAACTGATTGTCATCCATAAATATCTATTTTACTACGTACGCACACATTCGTAGGGGTCGATCGGTCGGCAATAACGTTGTGAATTGAATCGCACGCAGAGGAACCAGCGTGCGCATAGTTGTTCACATTTCATTCACATTCAATTTGGAATAATTTCAAATAAAAGTAGAAGCCTTATTTACTCGTATTTTCAAAAACTGCAATAACGGTATATCATTATTTATATATTTGAACTTAAGTTTAAAATTTCGCTACTTTTTGCGAAATAACCCTGTATAATGCTGTCCCAATGTGTGTATGAAATATTAGTAAATGAACTATGACATTGGTCCCTTACACATTTGATTTATTCTATATTGAAGTAACCCTTTTTTTAATGTTATTATATTTGAATACATATATAATTTCGACACAACTGGTACATATTAATCATAGTTTTATATTAACATCAACAGTTCATTTCATTCCATAAATAATTGTTTATTTTTGCGCTTTAATTCAGATATTTGCTTTACACACTTGTCATATATTAAGGAAGCTTAAGTATTATTAACTAAAACATGTATATAAGAAGCATGTTGCCAAAATTTAGATTAAATCTCTATAAATTTGCTATTTTTGGGTGAGTTTTATGTATTATATAAAATATGAAATCAATATTTGAATGAATTAGTAGTTTTTGGTTTTATATTAACGTACCATTTATTACATTAATAAACTTTATTTGTTAGAATCACTACAACATTACGATTGCTACACCTTTTTCTTTTTGTTACATTAAATAACAGATCATAATAAATCAATTAATCGTATTATGACATGATGCCCTAAATGAAAGTGCAACCAGTATTATGCGGCTGTTATGATATATAATAATGTCGAAGGTATTTAAATTCTTATAATGGTACAAATTACGTAATTATGAAATGTGCGAATATGTCTCGCAATATAAGTATTATCTTGTACCTTGTACCTGATACTAAAGATTTTATTCGATATGTTCAAATTCAACTGCAATCTTATTTGTGGCATTCTATCGTAGTCCTCAGAAAGGATGAAACTTCATATATTTTGACTAGAATGTGTTAGTGAGGATAGGCATAACGGTGACACAATAGTCTAAAATAAAAAGTGTGTGATGTAAACTACCATATTAAAACATAGGTACAAAACTTTTGTTATTTTTAATGATATCATTAAAGTGTGAGCATCGATAATTTTGCACCGGCATTTTGGCATGAACGCACAAGTTAATCAGTCATTGTTGTTGTGTTACCATAATTAAATTATATGCTTTAAAGAATTGTTTTTTTAGATTTTCCCAAAATATATCAGGGTTGCAGGTTGCACGTTGAAGTTCAGATAGCCTACCAGTCACAAAAACACACAGTCAGATCACTACTTGGGTGGTACACTACTCACTACTAAGTAGCATATAAGAAAAGTTTTAAGTCATATTCAGTACATATTATTGTCATTATAGAAAGAAACCACGATTTCACGAGTAAATTGAAGGCGTTTGAAGAAAGAACCGTCCCGGATTCTGCTATTGTATGTGCGCTACTGCTCATGTTATAGATAAGCCCCGACAATTAATATTAAATGTTCTCAATTAATGCGCTTCTTAGCTTAATTTATTGATAATGTACATAACATATCAAATATGCAGTTAGTAAAAGACAGTTAAAAAAACTAAATAAAGATATTATAGTGATGCTATACATCCATTAGATGGCTAACGCGTCGTCGTCCGTCACCTGTGACGCCTGGCGAAACCACTGGACGCCGCTTCAAACGCGCTGCAAACTTGACGGTAAACTTGATCGTGTATGGCATCTATTATCAATCTGGCAATACGCATAAAAGTAGTAATCAATGTAACACACTGTATACTCTTATTTTTCTTGTCTTTATTCATTCTATCCGTTGGTGAAGACACTATTAAAGTCGTTGAGCATAGTGTTAAGGTAAGGTCTTCCAGCGATTCTGCCTAATGACTATATCGTCGGCTAATCGAAGGTGAATGATGCACTCACCATTAATGTTGATATTATTTCCAGTCCAGTAACTTGAAAACGTCTTCAAATGCAGTGGTGAAGAGTTTCGGGGATATAGGTAACCCTGTCTTACACCTCTCTGTATTGTATAGATTTCATACTCTGGTTCTGTAGTTGGATAGCCATCGTAGCCTTACTGTACAGTGTACAAACACTTCAGCACTTCGATATTCCGACTGTCAATCTGGCTCCGCTGAATGGATTGTAGCATCAGCCAAATTGCGACAGAATAAAGGGCTTTCTTATTCTCACTGCCTGCCAAGCGTGGCGACTATGGCAAACAGCCCCTCCAGAAGAAGTTTGGCCGTCGTCTAATTCGCACTGGAGAATTGCGGTGAACTTCCTGCTCAATAAACCTCAGAAATTAGAGGCCTGTGCGCGGCCGTAAAAAGTATATCGGGTTTTTCATTTTTACTTTTAACTAAAGTTACCCGTACCCGTAGTTGAACAAACTCCCGCAAAATCTTGGCCTGCTTTCCCAACTTCAGAGTATAAGTATGGATGGCAACACACTATCATTTGTCAGACAAGATATCATTAGGGGTGGAACTGACAGAATGATAAAATTTTAGAGGACCGGATTGCAGAAGTTTGCAGTGACACAAATTCTTCACCATGAATGGCCAGACAAGTAAGTGGCTTGGCTTATTCAAACAATTCATAAGTATTGTGGGTTCAGGGTGCGACAGAAGCTTGCAGTGACTCACAAATTCTTCACCATGAATGGCCAGACAAGTAAGTGGCTTGGCTTATTCAAACAGTTCATGAGTATTGTAGGTTCAGGGTGCGATGGGGAAATATATTAACATTTTCTCTAAATGCTATTCCCACCTGCACATTTCTGTCATGAGTGAGGATTTGGTAACTTATTGTTGATGGGAAATGCATTGAAAATGCTGGACAAAAGTGCAGCATTAAACTGCTATTTTAATTTGGATACCAACGTAAAATAGCAGCTAAATGGTGCTGTGTTTCGTATGGTGAGTGTAGGAACCGGGGACCCTTTTACTGAAACGAGGCATTACATCGTAGTCCTCAGGGGTGACAACGCATCTAAATTTTGATTCTTCATCGAAGATAAATGTAAATGTCTATACACCACAGCATCCACTTACCATCGGGTCGAATGTGTGATCGTTCATCACTTCCATACTATTAAAAAAAAACGCACGCGTCGGCGATTAGCACAACGTAATTATTAATGTCGTTTATCAATCATCGCATTATAAATTGGTTTTATGGCCGTTAAAGGAAAAAGGGAGATCTCCACCGGTTAAGTTGTGCATCTTGGGCAGCATCCAACGCTCTGTGTGGTGTCTGTGTTGATGTTCAACATGTGCGTGTTATGATCTTGATGTAATGATAAGTTTCGGAAACTACAGTAGCGTGATTTAGGCCTTTTTCGATATTGTGGCGCGAAGACAATGCCGTCAAAATGTTTCTTCTATTTATTGCGTCGGGCTTGAGACGCAGAAAGAAAGCCCACGCTTATACTATGATGACGTCTTTATCATGGGCGAAATTCGTCAGATGTACAATAATATTCATTATCACTTTAGATCATTTAACACATTGACTCTGTAAATAGGTATGATGTTATGTTGAGGTGCCTAATAAGATGTTTAAATATATAAATCGATAAATATATATATACGAATATTTGATGTTCATTTTCACAAATGCACTTTCGTAGTTTTGAAGATACCTAAGATTTTCCTTCACATTGACCTTCACATTTTACAAAATATCTTTATCAATGTAGGTATGCTGCGTGTGAGTGTTGGCAGTGTAAGTATGTGTTTAGGTGTGTGTGACTACAGTCATTTTTATTAACATACATTATTACAAAGATTTTTTCCATATTTTTACAGTGGTTATCTTGATAGGCCATTTCGCCTTGAGTTCTACTTCAAGCGAGTTACTGCCTTTCTTAGAGAGCCAAATTCCACTTGTAAATCACTGTTTTCCCAGGACAAGAGTTCTCGTAAGCCAAGGATATAGGAATATCTAACGATGCGATCATTTTGAAATTTGGTATTAATAGGTACTATTGATGATTAGTTCATCTTCAAACTAGTTTAGATACATCATTTTATTTTATTACCTACGCGGATCTTAAATAATTGATTTTTGACATCTTTAATACTTTGATCTGTTCATCATCAGTTACCTACCTGTTTTAAATACAAAATATGCAATTTGACATCATGGAATTCCGAAAATATCCCACTGTTAACTAAGTAGGTATAACTAGATACAATTCATTCAAGACTAGCGACCCGCCCCGGCTTCGCCTGGCTGGGTTCTATTAATGTGGTGTTATTTACATTTAAGATAATCATAAATTTAATTTTATAAATTTTTCGGTTTTTTTCAAAAAAAATCTTCAAATATAACTTTGATCCCTCCTGGCATTTCTCTCTATCAGTTCGTAAAATTTTATCACAATCAGCTCAGTCATTCCGAAGATTAGCAGTTGTGACACGCCAGCAACGCAAAGTCAGGAATTTTCATTTGGAAAATGCTAAAATTAGGGGCTTTTTAGGTGCTAATTAGGTGCCAAGTTTAAAAATTAGGTGCTCTAAAATTTTCACCGCAACGAACGATTGAAATTTGCGTTGCTGACAAAACGTATCGCTAGCAACGCAATGACGTTATTAGATATACGATAAATATTAATAGCAAGGAATTAAGTGCTGAGCGATTATCGAGACCCGATGCAGATTAAGATATTATTCTAGGAATTATAGGGTCTATGACCACCAGTACCTTACTATAAGGTATGAACGACATTTTTTGTTCTTTATCAGTGCCTAAAAATTAAGTGCTAATTAGGTGCTGAAAGATTTTTGAGGTTGGATGTAGATGACGGTACTATTCTGGGAATTATAGGGTCTTAGACCATCATTATCTTACCGTAACGAATAAATGTCATTTTTTTCTTTAGTAATGCCTAAAAATTAAGTGCTAATTAAGTGCTAATTAAGTGCTGAAAGATTATTGAGGTCGCATGTAGATGACGGTAATATTCTGGGAACTATCCGATTTAAGACCACCATTACCTTACTATAAGGTATGAAGGGCATTTTTTGTTCTTTATCAGATTTAATATAATCTATAATATTATTTAATATAATTTTCAACCAAATAAATGTTACAATCCTTATTTTTAGACAGGTAAAGCCTAAATTTTAGTGTACTAAATCAAAATAATATTTTCTCTCCAGTAAAATTGCTTTGTAATAAATATCACCATCTACATCTTATATATAACAAATTAATTTTGCTCACTAGCACAATATAAACACGCAGCGCATGCAAAATGGCAATATTCTGTCACTTAAACAGATCTAAGTTGTACTATGGCTGTTATTTTTTTTTTAGTTTTATATCACTCATAAACAGAAGTCATAAAACTACTGTATTTACAAAAGTGTACAATGACACCATAAGAATAAGTTTTAGAAGAGAGTTTGCATACACCATTGTCCAGAAATAAGATTTTAGTGATACTATAATAACACTTGGAGTTGTATAAACAAGGGATAGCATGCAAAAAAACAGCTTCTATATAGCTTTAATGATAAAATCAGATTGAAGTGTTACAAAATACATAAAGTTGTGTACTAGAGATTTCATATTCTGTTTAAGAACCCTAAGCTTATTAGATCCCATAATACAGACTTTATACAGCTTGAGCTGTATAATAACTAACTCTTATAAAAATATAACCTCTTTTCAACACTTATACGTTTTTAAATGAAGTTCTATGTGGGCTGGTATATTGATGTTCATAACGCTTGTGTGCTGCTTGGGAATTAGCACCTAAAAAGCCCCTAATTTTGGCTTCTTCTAAATGCAATTTTGATTCTATTCTGATTTTCAGAAGACCTTAATTTTTGAATTTGCTTTGTTCTGAATAACGACTTTATTTTTATCAGGGGCGCATTACCTATACTTGCAGCACTTTATTAGCACTTAATTCCCTGCTATTAATATTTATCGTATATCTAATAACTTCATTGCGTTGCAAGCGATACGTTTTGCCAGCAACGCAAATTTTAATCGCTCGTTGTGGTGAAAATTTTAGAGCACCAAATTTTTAAACTTGGGACCTAATTAGCACCTAAAAAGCCCCTAATTTTGGCATTTTTCAAATGACTTTGCTAACAACTAAGATTAGCCCGGACAGAAAGACAAGAATTAAAATTTTACATTTTGGTTATTTATGTCTTAGTAGCATTAAATAACCCCCTGAGGTTAATAGAAGACAGTTATTTCAATATAACAGACATCTAATTTTATTTATATGTACCTAGATATATGTTTAAATATAGATTTTGATAACATAAACGAGTGCATTTTTCCACTAAATAAAAAATACAAATATAAATACTTGCACTCCAAAATTTTTATTTTATTAATGTTATCTGTCGGTTAGGTCAGCCAGCATTCATCAGCTGTCCTTATATGTATTCGGCATGGCTACTCATACGATTCACAAACGTTACTTTTTTGTAGCGGAATTTACATCACAATACAATGAATGTAATCGAATTAACATAACAGATCGCCTTTTTAGGTCACTTTACATACATAAAGTGAACTGGCGCGGGACAATATGGGACATAAAAATATGTAAGATTTTGCGAAATATCGGCTTGTAGAGTCAAAGCTTATAAATAAAAAAAAACTATGTAATTAGCCTTTTTATATGGCATTTGGACATTTTCCTTTTTTAAGAAAATTGTTTCTAACCTTAAAAGAGCACACGTAAACTTTTTCAATACTTTTCAGTCCATGATTTAAGACACTATTTTATTTATTTTATAATTTATAAGTTAACTTTTATTGTGACTAGCTAAAAAAGGTAAGAGTAAGCATGAGGTATTTCTGTCATATATAGGCTGGTGCTGCAAGATGCCCCCTAGCAGCTTTGGACTCAGTAGAAAGGCGTGCTAACAGAATGCCCCAATTTGGTTAAAACAATCTCACCAGTATTGAACTCAGGCGCAAAGTAGTCAGCCTTTCGTGCGCAGGAATTTCAGAACTTAATCCCTCCGTCTCCTCCCACTATCGGACAACACAAGGCGCTCTGCTCGTCTTTACCCCTTCGTTGTCGAAATACCACGCATTCGAAACAAACTGTTGGCTTCATCGTTCGTCAACAGCAAAGGAGTGGAATAATTTGCCAGCATCTGTCTTTCCATCTGATTAAAACGTGGGTGTCTTCAATTCAAGAGTGAATAGGCTTTTGTTAAGCTAAGTCAGTGCGCTTTGCTATCTTCGATGGCATCACCACTTACTATAAAGATGGGATAGTAGTCAAGCACTGGCTCTAAATAGTTAAATAAAATCATAATATCTGCGCATGTCTCGTCTCCTGCAATTATGGCACCACTGTGTTATATTTTTATGTTCTCAAGTTGGTGTTTGTTATGTTGGCTATTCAAAGTATTTCTGTTTCCTCTTTATGGCGGTAAATGAGTTGGTTAAAATTGTTGATAATAATTTAACGGTGCTAGCCATTTTTTTTCTATGGTAGAACCAAGGCCTTAACCTGGTAGAACCACGCTGCAACTATATTAAGTTTGCAGCACGAATAGGTTGGTTCGACCGGGGAAGGACCACGTTGTCACGGAATACCAGCGTAAAATAGCATTAACTACTGTTTCGTGTGGTGAGTGAAGAGAATTTGAGACCGTCTTTACTGGTAACGGTATTCTATTTTAGTCCTCAGGGGTGACAACGCATCTACATTTTGATTCCTAATGGAGATTATTTATCGAGGATAAACATAGATTATTTATCGATAAATAATCGATGTCCATAGGCCACAGTATCCACTTACCATCACGACTGTGTAGTATAAAAAAGATATTAGGCAGTAGAATTCTTGCGTGAAAATAATTACGAGGGTTTTTGCGCGGTCACTGTGAGCAAAAACCCGCCTGCTCTTTATGTTTGCCTTTTTGCCGATATTAAAACGTTACCCTCACATTTTTCGGTTTCATGAAGACGGCTTACATACGTAAAATGCACGCGGACAAATATCCAGGCCTGGAACAATAATTTATAGGAAATACAAATACTTGATCCGTGCATGACTTGAAACATTCCCCCTTTGAAAGTAAACTAAACCTAAACTTTGTTCGTAGAATTGTAGCGCCATATATCTCCTGCGCAGTTAATTGCTTCCGGTTTTTTGGATATTGTTGCCGTGATAAAAAAAATCGGCAAAAATTTCGTTATCATCATCATCATCGTCATCACTAAATTGACAATTTGCCCTTTTGACTTAGTAACCGTATGTCTTAATGCCTGACTACTGAGTCACGGGTCCTCATGCAAGACCTAATAAAATACTAACACTCGACTCTCAATATATTGTGATGTTTTCAATGTCAACGTCAACATATCTCACGGATGGTTATTTTTGTGGTACAGATATTTGCAGTCTTAAGTAATCAGTGTAATTGACAAGTCTTTACTTGGATTGGATTATAATAATCGGGATTTTTGCAAAGGTCAAAATTAGCCAATATACATTTTAGTATTTTTTCCCAAATGTTAACTTCACCTGCTCGCGACGTTGAAAATCAAGAGCGTCACCAGTTCGAGGGAATGGGCCCTGTACTCACCGGACCGCTTGCTTAACGTGGTGAATATGAGCATATATTCTAGATAATGCTTGCTGCATTATTGGAAAAGGTTACGTTTTTGTTTTTTTATACATATACAATAAGGGTGACAAACAAGCACACAGTCCACCTGATGGTAAGTGGATACTGAGGCCCATAGACATCTACATTTATCATCGATTCAGATTCGAAATGCAGATGCGTTGTTACCCCTGAGGACCAAGATGGAATGCATCGTTTCCAGTAAAAAGGATCTCCGGTTCTCTAAACTCACTATACGAAACATAGCAGCGTTAAGCGTCGACGGGTCGAATGCACGAATGGGTCGACTCGACCAGGGAAGGACCGCGTTCTCACAGAATATCAGCGTAATACAACAGCATATTGCTGATACACATAATTAGGAGGGCTGTGTTTGATTGGGCTTCAATAAATAATATGGAAATTCTAATTTAGTGTGGTTTATATCCAGAGATTAAATAATGTAGAGCAGCGATGGAGAGGAGAGATGTCTGGTAGTTCTATTTGCTGTCCAGCTACTTGTTTTCTTAATTACACAATAGTATTCTATACTAATTAATTGGTACTCGAGGATGTCGTCCTGGATATCGTCATTCAATTGTTTCCTTAACAATTTACGTAAATTATTAGTTAGCTTACGCAACGTACGGATGCCTTTGCAACATCGGAATAATAAAACGGCAGTTAGGCACTAACTAATAACATATTATGGTAGCCCTGTTATTTTGGATACGCTTCTTCGGCCCGCATGTTTTACTGTTACAAAACATAGTATCGGTTTTTTGTGTCAAACCACAACATTATCATTCGTTTTCACTATCGTTCGACGCTCGTCACTCTATTGTAAATTGTAGTCAGTAAAACCATAATAAACTTCAAGGTCGCAGAGTAGTGGGGGCCGGCGCACGGCAGATGCATTCATGCGCCTTCAGTTGCAGAGGATTGAAGATACGACCGCGTACCTGTAGCTGGTTGATTGTGGCCAGTTGAAACCCGATAGTCGTGACGTTCTTAAAAATCGTTAAACGCTTCGGCACCATCGCTTACATAATGACGTAGAATTCGGTATATTTGATCAGGTGTAGTGGGCAAAATACCATACAAGTGTTTTGGTATTCCTGACTGTAAGACGTTCTTAGGTACAAGCTATTAAATACAATGTAATAATTTTCTAATAATATTTTTTAAAATCCTATAGATGTGATAGTGAGTTTTCTTTTTTAAATTAAATGTTGAAAATTATAAAATAATGCTCCAAGAAATTTAAACCAAACTAATGTCTGGATTTTTGGCGAAAGAAAATTTAATTTTGTGTGTGTATTGTAATGTGTATCGGACCAAGTAAAATGAAGCCCTGTGAACTTTTTACCATATTGGGTATAATTTCACTGATCCCAAGTAAGTTTTTTAATTAAAAATTTTTAAAATATTAGGTCATTATAACTAATATAGACATATTTACTAGGTGCTATGACACTTTTTCTGCCTGGGAGTCTAGGTATCTAGGAAGATTCACATTTATCTTTCATTTAGCTCCATGCTACGGACGGGGATATAATATGTCTACTCGTTAAGGGAGAAGTATATCCCGTTTGACATAATAAGATAATTTTATCTCTTGTCAGTGGATATAATCGGGGGATAAAATTTTTGTCCCCCGCCCATGCTAGCCGGGATGTGCGGCATTCCATCTAAGTCCTTAGAAGTCACAACGTATCTACAGCCTTCTTTGTTTTATGATGGCTGCAGGTGTCCATGTATTGCAGTAGCCACTTACCATCAATCGAACTATAAGTTCGTTTGTCACTTCAGGTTTTTGAAATGGGTATATTCATTATTTGTAACCATCTCATGAGATGAGAGGGAATATGAAAATTTATGTGAAGCTCTGACGACCGAATGCTGACGGAAAATCCATCAAGAAATTCAAAAGTGTTTTGATCAGCGAAACGCGTATAGGTCCTATACGTACCTCGCTGGGCCTAATATACTATAGGCGCAAACTAAGCCATAAAATAAAAGATGTATAAGATAAAAGACATAAAATTATGTGACAGATATTATTTTATTTTAACAGACGTACCAATGCGCGTTAATTACAATCCTAATGCAATACTGTACCTGTACTAATATAATTGTATAGAGGCAGGCGATTGTCCCTTTGGTCTAGTGGTGGTAAGTGCGGCTACAGATCGTGTGGTCAATTCCTAAGACTATTAGTTGCCATAACCGAAATTCGGTCTAGAGGACACTACATCGTATGGATACTCTGTAAATAACACTAAGTCAATATGTTGTTTATTAATTTTACTTAAGTGTTTTATACACGCATACTCATGGAATCGAAAGGGGAATTTACCAACTATTTCTTAAAGTAGCAAGCTTACTTACGCATTGTGTACCCTGCCGATTGTTAGACGAGATTCTGTTATTGATATTGAAAATATATTATCTAGAATTTAGAATGCCGTGTTCGAATTACTCTTAAAATGTATTACTATTGTACACAGCTCATAAGTATGTACCTAGATGTTATGAGTTTACGTTATTCTTTTAGTGCATGTCGGTTCTACTATCACGCTAAAATTTAAAAAAAAAATGTTTTTAATGATATACTTAGGTAAATTTTTATTTCAGTAATTATTAATTAGAATGAAATAACATCCCAGTAGATATTTGCTAATATACTTCATGATCCTTCAAGGTGGTTTAGCATGTAATGTAATCGAATCTACTTGCTTGATTTTATTACCTGTGCACGATTATATCAGTACGAGTATGTCGCATCAACATAGCAGCCGCTTTTTTTTCTTCGCTTCAACTTTATTTGTATATCGTCTTAGATACTGAATTTTATAAACATATTTTTAGTCTCTTAAAAACACAAAACAAGGGTCTTCTTACGAAACACACCAGCATTATGCTGCTATTTCACGCTGGTAATATGTGCGAGCTTGGTCCTTTCCTGGGCGAGCCGACCCATTCGTGCTGTAGCCAAAACGCTCTACAGCTTGGCTCTAGCTCTACTACGTATAAAATTTTATAAAATTACATTAATATAGAATTAGTTTAAAATAGTTACCCAATATGCCAGATTTTAATATTTTAGTATGTAATATACAATAGTTATACGTGGTAAAGCCACGCTGCAGCAAAATTATAGTTAGCACGAATGGGTCGGCTCGACCGAGATAGGACCACGCTCTCACAGAATATCAGCGTAAAATAGCAGCTTAATGCTGCTGTGTTTCGTATGGTGAATGTAGAGAACCGGAGACCCTTTTTGCTGGAAAAGAGGCATTCCATCTTAGTTTCATCATTCGGTCTGGCGGACATTATCCTTTTAATTGAGGACATTACATTTTTAATTGAGGATAAATATAGGTGTCTATGGGCCACAGCATCCACTTACCATCAGGTGGACTGTGTGCCCGTTTATCACCCTCTTTATATTAAAAAAAAATAGCTATGAATGGCACGCAAGCAGTCGACGGATGTGGGTGGCTCAGGTGTCAGGACCTTACTTTGAGGCAATCTATGGGGGAATGTACAATAACTTTAAAAAAAAATATTTTTAAAATTTCATACAATATAAGGTCTGACTCTATGCGTCTAAATTAAAAATATTAATATAGTTCAACAGATAGTAAATCTTTTTGTTACTGTTCAGAAAAAGTAAACATGATGCATAACATGTAGTTATACAGCTGCACCAAATGACACATACTTTATAAAATGTAGACGTCTAAAATTGTTCTAATAGGTAATAAGTAAAAAGAAGAGATTTTTGTTTGAATATCACGTTTCTTAAAAATCTGAAGATTTTAACAGTCATCGGATCATCAATATTATAGGTACCTAGTTATGTGATAACATATTTGTGATAAAAATTTTGCTATCGAATAATTTATTTAAGTTTATGTACACTATGTTCACTCGTCAAATTATTCGATAGTAAATTTTATTTAATAAATTACAATGGCTATTTATGAACTGATAAGGCTTAAAATTATTTTATTGGTATCTGTACATTATTAATTATTTTTTACATTAATTATTAATTAATAATGTACAGATATCAATAAAATAATTTTAAGCCCTATCAGTTCGTAAAAAGCCGTCGTAATTTATCATTAATTCATCATCATTCATTTCGCGTTCGTCATTTCGTGTTAGCCACGCTTCTCTGTTAAACATTGCCTGGCTATCTAAGTGGCAAGTTTAGTTAAAGTCGATCGATCATAAATCGTTCAGATGCACGTTCAGAAGTTGATTATTGATGTTTGATGCCTTTTCAAGAATAAATATAGAGTTAATTCATTTTTTATTCATTAATTCATTACAAACTATCAAAGTCCACTGCACATAGGCTCATAAATTGCCTCTTAAGAATATTTGCCATAGTTACCACGTTTGGCAGGCGGGTTGGCAGCCGCAGATTTTTATTTTTAGTTGTTATTAGAAAGACGCTGCTGCCCATCCCCTAATTTGTTTTCCTTTGTCGCCACTTACGACACTCACGGGACGATATGAGGTAGTGAATATTCTTACACTGTCACTACACACTCAAAGAAGAGAAGTAAAAAAGCGCAATGATTTCAAAAAATTCTGACAACGGGACCGACAAATTCTTTTAAGTCGTTTTTCTCCAGAGAAAATGTAGCCTTAATTTCGAGAAAAGGAATTTCAAGAGGAGTTAAGTTCAGGCAAGTAGTTATGTGTATGATTTGTGTAGTGGCGGCGTAAATGAATCCACTATCCATAATATCATCCCGTGTGTGTCGTAAGAGGCGATAGGAGGAAATGAAACAAAAGATGGGCAGCAGTATCTTCCTGATAAAAACTCAAAACACCAAAAAACTATTATTGCGACGCCTGGCAACTGACTAAAATCCCCGCTATGCGGCAATCTACATATAGGGAGGTCTCTATTAAGCAGTGGAATTGTATAGGCTGTAGTGAATGTATGAATAATATTAACATAACTTAATATACTTATCTGAAAAAAATTTTTGACAGCCCCGTTAGTCTAGTGGTCGTAAGTACGACTACTGATCATAGGGTTCGAAACCGGGTTGGGCCAAAATCAGATATTGGGTTTTTCTGTCTAGAAATGCTTAGTAGCCGCCCGGAATCGGAAAGTTAGCGGTGTTTCACCCCCGTGCCTTGGGAAGCACGGCCTGTGGGAATAAGAGCGAGGGAATGGACAGTTCACTTGTGCTTGCGCGTAGACTTAAGATCTATAACCCTGTCACGCAGATCAATAGTTTCCGTTGAGATTGACTGCCGTCATTCAAATCGTAATTTCGAAATTGAAAATTCGGTCGGAAGAACATTATTATTATTGAAAAAAATACGCGACACCTTTTATGAAATTTCTGTAAATTTAGGTTAAGGACCTTTGCAATCAGTTTGCCCGCATAAATGTATCCGCGAGCTCTATATAATACTTGTTGCAGATAAAACCACCTGTGTCTACGTAATATCGTTTCGAAAAGTAAACTATGATAATATGTTGGCTTTATGAATACCAGACCACTTAAAAATAAAAATTCATCGTGATTTGAATTGTATGGTGAATGAGACACAAAAATAGCATTACCCTACATTGAGTGATTGGTGAGTGTAGAGAACCGGAGGCCCTATTTGACCCGAGGAGTTCCATCTTAGTCCTCAGAGGTGACAACGCATCTGTATTTTGATTCTTGACCGAGGATAAATGTAGATGTCTATGAGCCACAGTATCCACTTACCATCAGGTGGTCTGTGTGCTCGCTTGTCACCCTTATTGCTATAAAAATTGACCTGTTTGGACTGCAACTGGTGGATCAAATACTTCTAAATATTAAGACGTTGCTAAGCAGCGTCAAAGGTGCGAAACGTCTGGTGATCGTCAATCTGCCTGTCAAGCATGACGATTAAGGGAAATTCTATACTAATGGGAAAGGTCCATGTGGAGCAGTGGATTTTGAGTGGAGTGTGATTATATTGTTTGATAATGGAGATAAGTACGACCTAATTGTAAAACATCATTGAGGACAAGTGTGAAATAATTATAGTCATTTATTTATTCGATTTTTTTAATAGAATAAGCGTGACAAACGAGCACACAGTCCACCTGATGATAGTAAGTGGATGCTGTGGCCCATAGACATCTTTATCTATCCTCGATTAAGAATCAAAATGCTGATGAGTTGTCACCCTTGAGGATTAGGATGGAAAGCCTCGTTTCCAGTAAAAAGAGTCTCCGGTTCTATACATTGACCATTCGAAATACAGCAACATTAAGCTGCTATTTTACGCTGGTGTTCTGGGAGAAACTGGTCCTACACCGGTCAAGCCGATACATTCGTGCTACAACTAAAATATAGCTGCAGTGTAGCTCTACTACGTATAAAATAAATACCAGTAGATAGACATACCAGTAGACTCTTTTTCTTATCTATAATGTATTTCGTATGATGAGAGACATTAAGCATATTTTTAGATAACGAGGTATTTCGTCTTACTCTTCAGGGGTGACAACTTCTCTACATTTTGGTTTATAGTTGAAGATAGTTAAACGTGTCTGTGGGTCCCAGCATCATCATAACAGGTGGACTGTATGTCAGTTTCTCACATTAACGTAATTTTTACGCCATTTAAAAAACACATTTTTATTTATATTTTAGATTGTACATTAATAACAGAATAAATTTATTACATAGTATAAGATAGATAAAAATTCAACGATATATCGTCCAATATCATAATGTAAATAGTTTAATTTACAAATGTCACTAGCATTTATTGCTGCAAATAAACACAAGAGCAAATTAATACTGGTTGCTCCTTGAATTGAATTGTAATAAGTAGATATAGATAATCTACGTATTATTCGCTCGTGATGTCTGTAGTATTTTTTTGGCAAAAACTTCCCATGCTTATTTTGATCCTAATAGATCCAGTAGGGCATTTCGTATACTGTGAACCAATCAAAAGTCCTGCATGCACTACTGTTAAGTATAATAAAATAAGTATTAAGTATAATGATATGAGTCTGTAAGTCCATTCGTTGACACCAATCTGAAAAAAATATAATAAGTATTAGAAACTAACTCTGCTAGATATAGTACCGCGGGTGTCGTGAGACGCTACAGAAGATAACTGAAATAACGAGATGGGCAGCAGCATCTTTCTGATAAGAATTCAAAATTATAAAAAATTGCAGTTGCCAAGCATGGCAACTATTGCAAAATCTCCCTATGAGCAAATCTATGGGGGAGATCTATGTTTAGCTGTGGACATTTATAGGCTGTAATGGAATAGATGGATGAACTCTGACAGAATATAAATTGTATAATAGCTCTTTACCTATGAAATTGCCGTTCTGCAGTACTGGCCATTTCAAATCATAATAATTTTTGTTTGGCTAAGAATTCTAATTTAAAATTAATTTTATTTTAAAAACATTGTATTTTTTTCAACATTAGTCATTTGTTTATTGATTAGCGTTATGTTTTCATCGCATTTGAATCTTTTTGTCATCATGGATGTGTTAAAAATTCAAGTAATTATGGTATGTGAGTACCGTCGTGGCAACAACGCGGCACGAGCGGCACTCAACATCCGACGTTTACGGAACGAATATTGCAAACGAACGCACCACCTGTTATTGGTTTGCCCACTTCCGTTTTGGAAATTTCCACCTGAAAATGAACCCCGTGGTCGTCCGGAAACTTCGGTCGACAATGACAAATTAAAGGCGATTGTGGAAGCTGATGATACTCAATCTACGGCTGAATTAGCAGCAGTTTTCGACGTTAGCATCAAAACAATATTGGTCCATTTTTGTCAAATTGGCAAGGTAAAACAGCTTGACAAATGGGTGCCCCACGAACGTGACGAGACGTGTTTTGCACTGCTCAACATGCACACAAACGAAGGACTTTTGAACCGCATTGTTACCTGCGACGAAAAATGGATTCTGTTTGACAATCGCAAGCGCTTAGCAAGTTGGTTGGATTCTTGCTCAGCACCTAAAGAATACCCTAAACGAAAACATACCCATAGAAAAGTGATGGTCACTGTTTGGTGGTCTAGCGCCGGTGTGATTCATCACAGCTTATTACCAAATGGGATGAGCATTACTGCAGATGTGTACTGTGAAGAACTGAACACAATGACGGAGAAGCTCGAAGTCTACAATCAGCTTTGGTCAAGTGCAAGTGTCTAAGAAATAAAACTTAGAAAACATAATTCAAATCTATTCTGTAGTTTTTCCGTGATGCGCGCACAACTACAAACCTCTATCATTTTATTTATATAGATTTAAGTTTAAGTAGCGACTTATATCAAAGATAAAAAACACTGAAATACTGTAAAACTTTTGGCTAAAAAATTCTATTGCTTCGTTTAATTTAATAATAAATAAATATGTGTTAACTTGAAATGGTCGTCCACATCATGAAGTAGGTAATCAATTCTACTATCTGGCAACGACATATAAGTATATACGATACAAACCGTAACAGCCATTCCATTACAATATTGTCCTGTGTGAAATAATTAGAATATAATAATTTAATTTTAGATTATAAATAATGCTGATTAAAACCCATTTTTAACTTTTACCACTGGTTCCTTCTTAGAATAGGTGTTATTATTCTAAGACTGGATCGAAAAAAAAAAACTCTATCCCGGGAAGAACCAGCAAGAAACCCAACGGGGCTTTTTTACTAACTACCTAAAGTACTTATAAACGACTAAATACCTAAAGTAGGTAATACTTTGCACAAAACCCCGTTAGTACGGTAGCCACTTTACTATTAAGTAGTGCAAAAAATTAAGTACCTACAAAAATTATTTTTTAAACAGCTTGGCAGCTATCACCTCATTCCTAGGTGTTATTAACAACCATGTATTTATTACTATAACTATAAAGATTTTTATTTAATCTTTGTTTAAATTAAATTTTAAAATAGACCTTGCACGTTTTCTGAGGCCTTTTGTAAAAACAAAGTGGAAATAATCACTGTTTTACGTTGCAAATCGAATACCTACTTTGCACCATGAATGAATTACTCAATGTGAAGTTAAGTAGGTAATTTGTACAAGAATTGAAATATTTCGACGATATGCGAGAATTCCACCTGCCCTCGAAATATATTTTCTAACTCTAGAAAAGTATGGCCTATTTTTGGTCTACTATTATTTGTTTCCTATAACAAAAGAAAACTGTGATTCATATTGTTTCATGTGCACCACGACACAATAGTATGTTCAATGACGCTAGTCAATGTTATTTGGTAGATATAGTTACTATACCTTTAGATGTATGCATTCTGTTGAGTCGAAGGGGTAGAATCTCAAATTTAGACAATAATTTCGTATACAATTTATCGTCAAGCGACCGATTACCCAATTAGGATAAAAAAGGTGTCGGACGTATTTCAAAAATGTTGTTTTCCATCACGATCTTATAAAAAATACAAAGTGCATGGTTAATATTATGATAATGATAATTCAAACAATTGGTTCTTTAATTCTTTTACTTACCATCGTCTTAATTTTATACTCCTTATTTAAATTGTTTACAGATTAACAAATTATTTCATTTTAATATACTGATAACATACTTCCAAGCGCACTATAAGCTACAACTGAACTTTAGACCAAGTTATTAGCGTTGTGATACACATGATATCGACAAAATCTTGCTTGTGAGTATCGATTTACGATCTACTTATTTCACTACTCTGTATATTATATCACTTTACAAAAAATAAAGTATTTATCGATGATTTCGGTGTAACGGTTTAGACTATGATCATCTTATACAATAAATGTCATTAGATAAAACAACTTTCAATAACGAAGACACTAAATTTTTACTTGAAATACTAAAAGTCGTGCACACTGAGTTACAGCACTATTGTTTCCGACAGATGGATTATGATCAAAAGAAGACTTAGTGCGGTTGCGTAATACACCCTAGATTATGGCGTTAATGAAATGTCGTTAATTGCTTATGAACACTATAATTAGTTTTGTGACGTTATTGAGTAAGTGGTGTTTGGTTTGATGGTTGGTGGACATCTGAGGCTTTTGTATTTGTTTTTCAGTTTTGCCCCTATAACACCAATTTAATACGTGGTAGAGCCATGCTGCAGCTATATTAATTGTATAGTTGTAGCACGAATGGGTCGGCTCGACCGGGAAGGACCACACTTTCACAGAATACCAGCGTGAAATAGCAGCAATGCCGCTGTGTTTCGTATGGTGAGTGTATAGAACCGGAGACCCTTTACTGGTAACGTAGCATTCCATCTTAGTCCTCACGGGTGACAACGCATCTGCATTTTGATTCGTGATCGAAGATAGATGTAGCTGTTTATGGGCCACAGCAACCACTTACCATCAGGTGGACTGTGTGCTCGTTTGTCACCCTTATCCTATAAAAAAACAATATCCATTTCGTCTCGTAGTGCTGCAAGCATTGATTAAAAGAAATGCCAAAAAAGTAATAAAAAATAAATAAATCCTACGAAATATTTAAATTATACAAAAGTAATGTCTGCTTTGTAGTGGCTCGCGCTAAAAGATTAGACACTATATTATTATGAATCAAAAAGGACAAATGCCCCAAAAATATAGGAACCATTTTATTATCTACGAAACGTATGTGAAACCGTTTTATCTTTACCTCGTTTGTAGGTTGTTAAACCAGTAGGTACTGTTTGATACATGATTTTTTCGCGCACTTTTTGCTCTGCAGAAAGGGTAGTAAGGAAAAACGATATTCAATAAGGGGCTTATTCATGTTTTCGTTATTTTAATCAAGATTTATTTATTTATTTATCAATCATTCATATCCGCTTCTTAATTACAAAACGAATATCGACATCACATGTCACATCCCTAATTTTTGTTGTAAACAATCAATCACATACTGGTTTTGCGGTTCGTCTCGTTTTATTTATTTTAGTACTTAGTTCTCGAAACATTCACCCAACATTTTCTTTAATTATTAAAATAGTGTTTTTTTTTTTAAAAAGGCCAAGTGCGAGTCGGACACGCGCTTGTAGGGTTCCGTACCACCGTAAAACAGGTTTCTAGTAGGGGAGCCCTCCTTTAATTTTAATTTATTTTTATTAATTGTTATTAAAGCGGCAACAGAAATACACATTCTGTGAAAATTTCAACTGTCTTATCTATTACGGATCATGAGATACAGCCCGCTGACAGACAGACGGACGGACGGACGAACAGACGGACGGACAGCGGAGGCTTAGTAATAGGGTCCCGTTGGTTACCCTTTGGGTACGGAACCCTAAAATGAAATATGAAATGAAAATATGTACACGAATCATGTAAGGAACATGTCTCCGACAGGATCCAAATGAAGGTGATTTTTGGAACGATGTTCTTTATCGGACGGTACGAATTTGGCGGATGGGGGCTAGGCGAGAAAAAGTGTAAGATTTTTCCGTCACGACCCCTTCTGACGTAGTGTATACGGCCTTGGCGGCTATAAGGAAGCGAGATGGAATAATATCCATCTCCCTCGCACTTTTTCTTATCTTGCCATGAAAGAAATATTATTTTATTTTAAATGACGCTTCATTTTAATAGACGCTAGTAATTCATTTATTTGTATTTGTTAATCAATAATATAATACGTTTATCAATAATAATATACTACGAAAGGAACTTCGTTCCAACCGAGTGTTCCACGACACTCACGCATGTTTTTTTTATAGGATATAGATGGCAAAAAGGAGCACACAGTCCATCCGATAGCAAGTGTATGACGGGGCCCAAAGACATCTAAATCTATTCTCAATTACGAATCGAAAGGACGGTTTCGTGGCACAGTGGCTTAGCAATGAGTTACGTCACTGAAGGCCGTCGATTCGAATCTTGCACGGGACAAGTAAGGCCTACGAATAATTGTTCCGGGTCTCGATGTTTGTACTCGTCCAATTTATGTATGTAAACTGTCTCCACGATACAGGAGAAAATCCTAGCTTTTAAAAAAAATTTGATGCGTTGTCACCCTTTAAGATTAAGATAAAATGTTACCAGTACAAAGGGTCACTGGTTCTCACACTCACCATACGAAAAAAAACAGCATTAAATTCTGTGAGAGTAAGATCCTTCCCTGTTCAAGCCGACTCATTCGTGCTACAACCATAATATGACTGCAGCGTGGCTCTACCACTTATAAAATTTACCACGTATAAAATATACCTTAATTTTTTACGTGGCAGAGCCATGCTGCAGCTATATTAATAGTATAGTTGTAGTACGAATGGGTCGGCTCGACCGAAGAAGGACCACGCTCTCACAAAATACCAGCGTAAAATAGCAGCTTAATGCTGCTGTGTTTCGTATGGTGAGTGTAGAGAACCGGAGACCCTTTTTACTGGAAAAGAGGCATTCTATCTTAGGACCTCACGGCTGACAACGCATCTGCATTTAAATTCGCAAACGAAGATAGATGTAGGTGTCTATGGGCCACTGCAACCACTTACCATCAGGTGGACTGTGTGCTCGTTTGTCACCCTTATTCTATAAAAAAAAACCTTCATATTTGCGTATACGCTGACCATATATGTCTATTCAGATTTTAGTAGATAATCTTATGATTTTCAACTTGGCTTATAAAGGTAGGTAGGTAATTGGAAATTAAATAGCTCAATGGAATTTAAACAGCTTTTTTGTTAAGGTAGCAGTGCGCAGTGCAACGAGGGTGAGAGCTTGTCATTCGTGCGTTGGACAGGAGTGGCCCCTGAACGTGCCGCCCCAGTATTTATGTATGCAGCCAGTGGAGAAGAGGAATCATTAACGGGAGTGTGCTTGTCAAGGTGTCGGGAGCTGGAGGACTGCGCTGCTGTTGTGGTGGAGTATAGCAATGGAAACTGTCACGGCGTCAATCAGGCATTTGGAAAGATGCGTGGCGATAACGATGTCGCCTATTTCAGCAAAGTTTGTTTAAAATGTAGGTAATTTTTTACTGTCAGACACTTTCGTAGAAAGTATACCACGGGGAGCGGCTTAACGGGATCCTATGCTGTCCTCCACTCTTCCCATCTTCCCCCTCGTCCGCTTCGACACAACCCAAAATATATGTATTTATACCCGATTGACCCAGAGTGTTATGCTTTTAAGACGTGTACATTTGCCCCAAATTTCTCTTGTCAATCCTGTGGTAAAACTGCTGCAACACGTCGTCTGTTTCAGTTTCCCTCTGTCGTTTCTTACGACACCCACGGGATGATATGGGGTAGTGGATATTCGTACACCGCCACTACACGGTTAGCATGTATGTTTATATGTATGTATAATTTGTATGTTTGTTTTTATATTTGTAACCTCCTGTAGCCTAAACGGCATAACAGATTTTAAAGTACCAGTAGTAGTTTGATTCATTTTCATCTCCGGAGTGTCGTAAAAAAAAAACACCGCTTGCTTGAAGCACGCTCTGAAGAACGTGGCATTTTAACTAGATCGTTAGAGTCTGATTGTATATTTTATGATCAAACAAAACGACTGGTAAACGTGATATCACTATAATGACGACCCCGAAACCCCGAATAAATCAATAAACGATATATTCGCGGTTTCTATTCTTATGTGTTATGCTAGTCCCGGATAAACTATGATATGCTAGTCCCGGATATACTATGATATGCTAGTCCCGGAGCCACTACATCGCCATAATCGAATGGTAGGATTAACCAGTCATTGCATAAGATGTATAAAACAATATTAAACCCGTATCGTGGGAACGTGTCTAGCTTTTTTCAACCAACTTCAAAAAAGTAGCAGGTTCTCAATTCGCTGTATTTTTTTAATGTGTGTTACCTCAGAACTTCTTTCTAGGTGAACCGATTTTGATGATTCTTTTTTATTTGAAAGCTGGTGTTACTCATGTGGTCCCATATAAATTTGATCAAGATCTGGCCAGAAGTTTTTGAGTTATTCTTAATAATCCGTATTTAATTGACTTCGACTACATTGATGATGTTCTCATTTTATTTATATTGAAATCGGTTTTACAATTTTTTTAATTTTATCACTTGTTTGTAGATTCCATTTCTCTTTCACTTCAATGGAATTGTTTCTTTGTTTTCTACAGTGCCAATAAGGTGCAAGAATCGGTGGTGGGCTTTAGAGAGTACTCCGGGTTATTACTTTCAGTCGGAGATGAGAGGAAAAGTTCTACGTAACTTCACAGAACAGCAGTGTTACAAAGCTCTACTCTCAGCAGAAGAAAGTAATCAATATCGGTAGGTACTGTGACAAGTCGGTCAAACTTACAATATGCTACTTTTATTTAAAAGAATAATACGTGGTAGAGCCTCGCTGCAGCTATATGATTGTAGCACGAATGGGCCCGGAAAAGCACCACACTTACAGAATACCAGCATAAAATAGCAGCTTAATGCTGCTGTGTTTCGTTTACAATCTAGTTGCCATCGGTATTAAACTCAAACTCAAACATTTTATTGCGTTCATGTGGTTACATAAATAGTTCTTATGTTGGATATAATAGAGCCAAACATGAGCCCTGATAGGGCTTAGCAACATTATACATATATCAATTTGATTTAATTGATTTAGAAAGAAGAATTACTTATTTTATTTACTTAAGCTAAACATTACTTTTAGGTTTAATAAACATTTGCAATAATTTTTAATACAATGTTAATAAAAAGTATAATATATATGTCTATATTCAATTAAACAATTATTATTTTTCACCGAAAAACTCTGACAACGAATAGAAACTTTTTTCAATTAAATATTTTTTAAGTTTTCGTTCAAACAAAAAACAAAAGAAACTTACAATTAGTCACCAAATGGGAAGTTGATAGTGATGACAGACCAAATGGCATAGCCCTCGTTTATTTTTATTACCTTAAGTATAAATTGAGATTTACACTGTCATTGCTTTTAAATGCCATTCAAGAGAATAAGTATCTGCTACATTATTACGATATGAAAAACAATGCTTAACCAATTTTTTTTTATATAGAAATAGGGTGACAAACGAGCACACAGTCCACCTGATGGTAAGTGTTTGCTGTGGCCCATAGACATCTACATCTATCCTCGATAACGAATCAGAATGCAGATGCATTGTCAGCCTTGAGGAATAAGATGGAATGCCTCTTTCCAGTAAAAAGGGTCCCCGGTTCTCTACACTCACCATACGAAACACAGTAGCATTAAGCTGCTATTTTACGCTGGTATTCTGTGAGAGCGTGGTCCTACACCCGGTCGAGCCGACCCATTCGTACTACAACTATGCTATGTATCGAATGTAACTATGTATCGTTGTTATAGTTGCCACAAGGGTAACACATACTTACGGTTAAAATTAAAAATAAAGTAACGGCTTGCGGGCGTCAACTAGGCACAGGCCTCCTCACATTGCTTAAAAGATTTTAAGAACAGGGAATAGCTACCACGCTTTATTAGAACTATTGCCTCAACGCATACGCCATGCTCACACATTTGGTGTGTTCCGATCGTAAATAATTCACTTAGGTAAGGATAACCAATTTAGCTTTTCAAACGACTTCAAAAAAGGAGGTTCTCAATTCGTCGGCATCTTTTTTTTTAATGTATGTTCACCGATTACCCAAAGACGCCTGAATCGTTTTGGAAAATTCTTTTTTGTTTCAAAGGGTATACTTCCCAGGTGGTCCCATTTAAATTTTATCGAAATCGGTCAAGGGCTTTTAAAAAAATCAACAATAAAATAAATTATATTCATATTGAAGTCGTTTGTACAAAATTTTAAATTTACCACTTGTATTATTCTCTGCAGTTCTGCGCAATGGATTGAACCTGAGAACAATTTAAGTACATTTGAAATAGTTTCGACTGGCACTGGCAACTGCTTATTAAACGTAGAGAACAAATTCACCGAACCCGAGTCCTACCGCGTGTCGAACTACTATACGTTCTACATTGAGAGCCAGTGCGACCATGACTGTGAGTAATTATAACTAACTTAGACGATAATCGTTGTAACTGACGTATTTTTTGCAATCGTATTACGACACAGAAAAAATAAACTTGTTTTTTATTCTATACTAGCGATTCGCCCTGGCCTCGCACGGGCGATTTCTGGATTTTGACAACAACGTCACCTACAGGGTCCAAATGTGAATTTAAACCATCTAGGGACCTATTTAAACACACACAAAAGATTTAGACTTAGAGACTAATGGGCAGCGATAGCTAAACCTACGTCTACACGTGGTAGAGCCATGCTGCAGCTATATTAACTGTATAGTTGTAGCACGAATGGGTCGGCTCAACCGGGGAAGGACCACGTTCTCACAGAATACCAGCGTAAAATAGCAGCTTAATGCTGCTGTGTTTCGTATGGTGAGTGTAGAGAGCCGGAGACCCGTTTTACTGGAAAAGAGGCATTCCATCTTAGTCCTCACGGCTGACAACGCATCTGCATTTTGAATCGCAAAGGAGGATAGATGTAGATGTCTATGGGCCACAGGTTACGGTCTACGGTTGTCACCCTTATCCTATTAAAAAAAATTCTCACCACTACATGGGTAGAGAAAAAAATCACGGTAGAGAAAGCCTTAAGGCATTAAGACCGCCCTTTGTATTCTTTTATTTTAAGGAATGCAATAAAGAATAAATAAATAAATAAACTTAACATAATTTATGATATTATTTTAGAAACATTTATAATACTAACCTTTTTTATAAAATCCGAGTATAAACGAGCTAGCAGTCCACCTGATAGCAAATGGCCATTGCAGTCAAAATCAAAGCAGGCTACAAAGTACGTTAGGAGAAGGTGAGAATTATTAAGCTGAAATGACTCACAGCCTAGGCTCTAAGGCATTCTAGCTTACAGTCAAGCTCTATTGCCTTTCAAATCAAAGTCTAAGTCAATGTTATTTATTGCATTTATGAGTAAACATAAGATGGTCTTATAAAGTACGGTACAATATCATGATACCCATTCGGGCAAAGCAACATAATAATATTGATTTAATTCAAATTAACACGTTATTTTAACTAAAATTCTTTATTATTATTGTAACAAACATTTATAATTATTTAAATAGATTTAAATAAAAATAGGGCTTAATTAAATTTTATTTTATATTTTATTAGGTAATAGACGCGTAAGGTTGCATGTTTCACTGACTAAGCTATGAGAGAGCTATACACTTTTACGTATCATAATCCACTTCGAAATACAGGAGCAGCGATTTACCGGTGGCGATGGCGGTTAAGTTTCCGTACTTTTATTAGTTCACTTTGTTTCCATCATTCTAAAATATTATAAAAGTTTTTATGTCTCTAGTATACTCGTACTTACATTTGAATGGCTAGAGTTAATCTCTAGTAATTAATTACATTGAAAAAGGTATATAGATAAAGATAATAATTTTCTGGTCATTAAAAGCATCATTAAAATTAATGGAAATGAAATATATTCAACGTCAGGACGAAATACCTATGCACTTCAAGCGATACCTTTAAAAAAATCACAATTTTTTTGTAATGATAAGTACGTTGTACGAGTAAAACTGAATAAAACGCAATTAGTCCAATGCCGGACATTGATGTTCCACAGCAAGGAGTTTTTGCTGTAAATTATGTATCATGGGCACACGAGTAGCTTGACGGAAATCTCTATACAATTTTCTTTACATAGACAGTGCCATCTAACGGTAATCAGTTTCATTTTATATAAATCATCATTTTAATGTTTTCACTTTTCAGATCCGAAGAGAATAGACAGATGTTCTTATGAGGAATATTATAATCAAACATTAAAGCACGTTGATTTCACGATAAACAATATAACAAAACATGAGGTAAGACTAATGAATTATTATGAAACTTAAGTCCCTATTGCTTTCGTTATTCATGTCAGAGTCACCACTTTGGCTTTTAAAGGAAAAGGGGAGATCTGCCACCGGTAGATCTCTACCGGTAGATCCGTACTTAATACCACAAGGTATTAAGTACGGGGAGCGGCCAACGCTCCATGTGGTTAGTACCACAGATTTAAAAAATATGGAGCTCGTTTTACAGATTGCAGAGTGTTTTGGACACTTTGATAGCGTGATTTAGGCCTCGGTTTGTTTCGATTATCGACAGTGCCGTGACACTTCGTTACATATGCATGTGCCTCAGTGTTGTTCGCATAAAGATTTTTTTAAACTTTATAGACCAGGAATTTCTCCTGCATCGTGGAGGCATTTATATAAAGGACCCAAAACATACATCAGTCTCGTAGGTACACATACCATGCAACTGCATCAACCAAAAAATTTTTGCAATTGGGAGCAATGTATAAGTTAGATACATTTTAGTAGACAATTTTTTATGTCATTAACTTCATTAGTACTAATTGCATTTAAACTAAAAGTTCCATTGCTAATTTTGTATGAATAATTCATACAGGTCCTTAATTGAGATAAATTCATTCCACAATAATCTAAATGGTAAATTCAATGTGTGCACAATTAAGTAAACTAACAAATGTATATATGCTATTCTATAGATACAACTAAACCGAAACACTTTTAGTAACAATTACTTAACTTGTTATTCATAATTAATAATTTACTAAATATACCACACCTCAACATGCACACACCCCATACACGTACACTACACAATCACACAACTAACACCTACAGATATTTTATTGTAAAAAATACTATACAATATAAGTTTTACTATAAGTCAACAATCTAAAAGTTCTAAACACTAATTTATATAAATGAAGGACGGGAAGAGCCGAGCCTCCTAACACAAGTTTCCTACCTTAAAAGGAGTGTTCCAACAATGTGTTTAATTTTAAGTATTACTGGAGCGAAAATAAAGATTTTTGATTTTTTGATAGATATAGTATCGTTCCCATGATTTTTTTTTATTGCATAGGGTGACAAACGAGCACACAGTCCACCTGATGGTAAGTAGGTACTGTGGCCCATAGACATCTACATTTATCCTCAATTAAGAATCAAAATGCAGATGCGTTGTCACCCCTGAGGACTAAGATGGAATGCCTCTTTTCCAGTAAAAAGGGTCCGGGATAGGTCTCTTCTTATACATATGTGCGAGAATAGGATCAAAAATACCCTGCAATACTGCAGTGTGAAGGCAGCTTTACATGTCTTCTAAATACTTTTAAGTATTCATACATACAAATTTTTATGTACTCGTAGTAGTGCCAGTGGAGTTGGACTCAGTTTGCTCGGGTGCTATTAAATCTCAATCGGCCACCCAACACAGTTACCAAAGAATAAACGCTCAAAGCTTGTGTAATTATTTCACTTATTGTTAAAGCTATGGCACTTAGTAATTTAAATGAAGTTAAAACAAAAAACATGTTGAACGCAGAGAACTACAAAGTCTTGCGTAAAATTATCGGTAGACATGCTTGCGACTAGTACTTAACCTACTTGTCAAACTCAAAGATAAAGCTGCTAGAAATAATTTCTTTTAAAACTTGTATCATTAAAAATCGTATAAAAAGAAGTTTATCTTTACGAAAATTATATTGCTTTATGATTAATTTCGAATGTTGACTTCTTGGTATAAAAGTTTAAAAGTAAGTAACCTTTACAGTCGTAGTAGCTAAGTGCTCGCCCTAAATTCCACTGTTCACGAGCGGGTTGCTCGTTCGATCTCCGCCGGCACTGATTTCATTAAATTGTTGCTTTGTAATTTTTAAATTACAAATGTAATTTAAAAATTACAATGAACAATTTAATTGTATTAGTCCATCAATTGCATGAGTACTTAAGTATTGATATGCATCACGTGCTCGATGGTGAAGCAAAACATTGTACGGAAATATAGTATTTCAAGGACATGTCCGTTAACACACACCGGAGCAGCGCGATGCAATTAGTGCATTCTGCTCAATTCTTTTCAATTCTCATTTATTCGGAGCCAAATAGTCTACTTGTCAATTTCTTGCCGCTTCTTCTCACACGGTCCCCCGCAGTAGGGACTTGTTGAAGCAAAGGCGTAAGTTTCTCTTCATCGCTTTTCTTAGGTCTGTGGCTGGACGTATACCTAAGCACATTACTTAACATTTTCTGTCTAGGTGTGTAGTTAAAAGGAAGGAAAGTAGGGATAGGCACTACACATCCTTCGGGATAGGCACCTTACTTTCCTTGCTTTTTTCCCCACTTTCTTATCTAGGCCAAAGCAACAGTGCATCCACTATGGTATTCCGGTTTCAAGAGTTAGAAAGCCAATATAACTGCAGAATTTGCAGCGTTCCTTCTTAACACAGTGGTGTCAACTGTCACTTCTAGATTTGTTTGTATACAGTTGGTTGCAGACCATAGGTCTTTGGGTTGTATTAACTATTTACTTTCAGATGTACTGTTTCACTGTAATATTGTAAAATAAAAGAAAAAAAACTAAAGAACCCAAAAACAAAAACTTGCGACAAATCTTGTCCGGTAAACTTCAGAATCTTAAAACAAAACTGATATGGAATCGAGACGTGACCCTACTAATACGTGACTAATGGCTGTATGACGAAGCTCAGTCCCGCAATGACTTATATTTCGGGTGTATGCATGCTTGCATGAAATTTGCAGGGAGTCGATAAATAATATGGGGGAGACCTATGTTCACCAGAGAACTTGTGATGGGCTGTAGTGATTTATGATGATGGTGATGACTGTTCAAATAATTATTCAAAAACTTTTGCGATAATCGGTCCCAACTGCTATATATATTTTTAGTGTAAAACAACATGCGAGATGGAGGAGCGTTTCGTGTGCCGTGGCTTCACCTGGACGATACAAATCAGTGGAGGAAAAAGCGAAGCACCTCGTGGTCTCTGCGACCTGCACAGTGAGGATCTGGTCACGGCAGGTTCTTGGCTGTTGCGTCGCACCACAGGCGCCACTTACTATCGCCGTGTCATCTGCCTCAATAGTAAAACCTTAAAAGTTTTATTTGCAAGTTTTTTTCATTGTTTAACAAATTACAATTTGAAAGATATTTTCAAAAGACACACTGGAAGTCAATTTTGCACTGACTTTTTTTGAGGAAAGTTGAATTATTGCATCCATTTTGCTTTGTTAAATTATACCAACATGGAAAAAAATTAACATTAGTCAAATTTCCAAATAATATTCAAATTGTTTCTGAGTGTTCAACAGTAATCCTTTATTGTAGAGTTTTACTTTCCTGGATATCGTTTTATGATATCGGAAACTTTTCCATATTCGTCCCTCACATCACCTACAGTTATCTGGAAAAAAGTTCAAACTCCAAACTTAAATAGCAGACGTAAATTCCAATAATGGCAACACACTTTCAACCAATTCCATTATATTGCTCAGCTCCTTTGAAAGACCTCATGGCTTTCGATTGACAGTATTATTACCATCCTATACGCTTGACGTGAAATACCCAGAACGGCAACGAGGAGCAGTTTCAAAGGTGCATGACGTCTGGTACTGAGACCGTCAATCCACCTGCCAAGCCTGACGATTAAGACAATACCCAAACTCCTAAAAGAAGAGAGATCCATGTCCATTGATTATTGCGGACTGATATAAAAGCTAAAGTGTCCCGTGCTACTTTTCTATAAGTACTCCACATTACTTTTCAAATAACTTCAAATAAGGAGGAGGTTCTCAATTCGTCGGAATCTTTTTTTTTTACGTATGTTCACCGATTACTCAAAGGCGCCTGAACCGATTTGGATTTTTTTTTTTGTTTCAAAGGGTAAACTTCCCAGGTAGTCCTCTTTAAATTTTATCGAAATCGGTCGAGGGGTTTTTAAAAACTTTTTTTTTTGCGCCCAATTCAAGGACACCCTCCGGAAGCGGGGGAGGGAGGTGGTGAATGCTCATAGCATACCACGCAGCCGGCTGCGTGGTTATGTGGGACTCACTTTGAAGAAGTGCCTACCCACTAAACACCACCTGAGAACGGCTCTAGCGCGAAGGCTTTATCGCCGAATCGGAGACGACCTCCCTCGGGGAGAGGGAGGCGTGGGACACAACCGTCCGGGGACGGAAGCGCGGGTCAACCAACACAGCCGCAAAGTGCGGCGGTGCTGGAGTGATGGAGTGGGAGTCGCATGAGCGAGAATGTATTCACCGTACGGGGACGGTGAGCACTGACTGCTAGCGCAACCGCACGTGGGCGGCGGCACTAGCGAAGGCGGGAAGGGAAGGCACTCACCGTTCAACGGTGAGCGCGGGCGCACAACACAACCGCACGGGGGCTGCTGACGGAGACGGGAAGGCTCCCACCGTACGGGGCGGTGAGACAGCTAGCACAACCGCACGGGGGCGGCTGTGCTAGCCGAGGCGGGAGTGCAACTCGACCGTGCGGGGACGGGAGAGTGGTCAGCTAACACAACCGCACAGGGGCGGCGGCGCTAGCTGAGGGGGACGGGACGGGACTGACGTTCAATTCCTCGAAACTGTACTGACTGAGGGATAAGACCCGTACGGGGACGGGTGCTCGGTCAGCTGGCGGACTCCGCTAGCGCACGACCGCACGGGGATGACGGCGCAAGCGGAATCAAATTTAAAACCTCAACAATAAATTATATTCATATTGAAGTTGTTTGTACAAAATTTTTAATTAATGAGTTGTAATGTAATATTTTTATCTTTATCATCTGTTATTAAAGAATGTGTATTTGTAATTTATGAGCTAGAGTAGAAAAAAATCTCGTGTAAAAAAAATTAATGTTCTTTAATAGAATTTTTCTTTTTTTTCCCGAGTGTGAACGTTGTATTGCTTTTGAAATTGTGTGCTATACTATAGAAATATTTTAGCGAAGTTTTTGGATCTATGCTCCAATTTTATCATTTTGTCAGGAGTTTCGACTTTTTTGAGTACCTTTATTTTTTAGTTAAATTAATTTTTAAACATTTATTGAATGAATAGTTAAGATATTAACAAGTTCTTGTTTTACTTTTTCTCTTCCTCTTCTTTGTAATCAAAATCAGCAAATCCATAAGGAGTTTAGGTACTTGTTTGTAGGTAAATTATGAGGATAATACATATGGAATAATAGTACAAAACTCTATGATATAGTATCTAGATAACAACACCAACTTATTCGTACTTACTAATGCTTGCAATTCCATAGTCAGCGTGGATTGCCAAGGCTCTGACATGGTGGTGACGTATCGGCCGCGAGGCGTATTCCGCGGACGCGTGTACGTGCCCGGGAGGGGAGAGGAGTGCGGTGCGCGGGGTATGGGGGATGACACTGCAGTTAAGCTCAATCTGCCACTGCATGGAGGCTGCGACGTCAACTTTGCGTATGGCATCTCCAACGGACCCGGTGGAGTCATCAATCGGTTAGAAATTTGAATATTTGTAAACAGTTTTAAAGTAAACTTTTTTATACTGAATAAACTGTTTTTGGAATGTAATAACTCTAAACACTGTATTTTTAATGGTATTAAATATGGTTATTCGAGGTGGTGGCGGCGTTACAAAATCTATCATTCCATATCGTCCTGTTGATATCTTAAGAGGCGACTATGAAAAAGTCTGAAAGATCTTACGGCGTCCAATATATTTCAGCCGCCAAGCAGCAGTGCCTACACTGCTGCTGATCTGAAGGGTATAGACAACTAGTGTAATTACAGGCTGTTTATCTAAGTCCTCAGAGGTGACAGCGAATCTGTAGCGTTCTTTGTTTGAGCTCGCTGTGGAGCCCATAGGTAACAGTAGCCATTTACCATCAGGTGGGCTGTAAGTTCTATTATCATTTATCACTCAAATGAAAAAAGCAACCATTAATATGTAACTACACTATTGGTGTACTGCATTTTAAAGACGATCAATGAACTACCAAGTTTCTTTAAAAGCTGTCATTCGAAGTCTACTTCATCAGTATGTAAGAGTTCACAGCTGGGCATAGGCTTCTCCCATTATGAGGAGAATTAGCTATAATCGTCACGCTTGGAAGGCGGATTACATATCGCAGTGTAACACGTCTCGCAACTTTGGTGCAGCTACCTGTCAACGGACTGTGTATTATGTGTCTAGATTTAGCGTAGAAAACATAGTTATACCGTCATTTTTGAAGTAAAAACTTTTGAAGTGAAAACTTTTTAGGCACGTTGGGCACTTTTGGGTTGGGGAAAAAGCACTGAACTCGCGTGAACGTCACGCTCAGATATATATATATACAGATGTGTGTGTATATATTTAATATATAGCTCTTTTGGGAGGGGGATAAAGCACTGAACTCGCGTGACGATCACGCTCAGATACATATATACCGATGTAGTAGTATGATGATGTGTGAAGCTAAGAAATTTTCAGTTCTGACGTGCAGTTCTACGACTGACAGTTTTTTTAATAGAATAATGTTGACAAACGATCTTTGTCAACATTAGCGTGGTCTTTCGTCAGTAGAGTCGACCCATTCGCGATATAACCGTAATATAGCTACAGCGTGGCTCTACCACGTAAAATAATTTTTCTAAGAAAAATTTCGGAAGCTATGAGATTTTTCCAGAATTTTCCTCAGTCACATATGGGGCGAAGTAGAGTGATGGATTCTCTTACGTCACCACACAACTTCAGGTTGTAGACAATTGCCGGCTAATTTATTTCAACATGTTGCCATTTCAGGACTATGGCGTACGTGATAGTAATGATTCAAAACAACCCCATCATTCAGACGGCTGGAGACCGCTGGGTTCGAGTTGGTTGCTCCCCAGGCTCGGGCTCGCAAAGCTTCACGAAGGTCGGCGCCACTGTTTCCGTCAAAGATACAGGGTAAATCCAAACTATTTACTTATTGACACAATTTTCTTTTCTTCTTATCAGTCCACAGCTGAACATGAACCACTATCATAACAATCAACACGCTTGGCAGACGGATTGTTGATCCTACTACCAGATGTTTCGTGCCCTTGACGCTATTCCCCGTAAATACTATGGCTATTTTATATCTGGCTTATATTAGATGGCAATTTTTTTAACAGGCATTTTTAGGCAAATTTTAAAAGCATTAAAATTCTTGTTTTCACATTTTTTTCTGCTTCTCGCTCACTTGGCCTATTAATAATATTAGAGTTTAAATAACTTAAAACACATTGGTCTTGAGCTGTGATGATCCTTGTGACAACACAATGTCATAATTATGAAATTATCGTAATGTTGTCGGTTCTTAATATGTCTGCAAACATAATAAATACATTCAGGTCAATCTAATAAAAGCGTGTCAAAAGTGTTGGTTACCGAGTAGTGACGGTGTAAGAATATCTACTACCCCATATCATTCCTTGAGTGTCGTAAGAGACGGCAGAGGGAAACAAATCAGGAGATGGGCAGCAGCGTCTTCCTCATAACTTTGGCAAATATCCCTCCCTATTAGGCAATCTATGGGGGAGGTCTATGTTCAGCAGTGGACTTTAACAGGCTGTAACGGTAACTGTAACGGTTATATTAGATGGAGGTACCGCCATTTATGAGATTAGCCTGGCTTTTCGCATATCACCTCATACACGACAAGATTAAGGTGGTAAACTCTCTTACGCTGCCACAACACGGTAGATACAAATTATTTAACAATGGAAAACGGACACAATTTATTTTCTTCTCAATTGTTTACTCAAATCCTGTAGGAATTGTCATAGAGATGTGGGAATTGTAAGAGATGATTTTCAGAAATCAGAAATATTTATTGGCTATAATATAACAATCGTTATAGGCAAGTCATTGGTTACAAATTTCTTAAATTTATAAGGTTAAATTACATTATTTAATTACATTATTGTAATTTAATTTAGTTACATTGACGATTTACATTATAGAATTAGGTAAGTTATTTTGTTTGCACGTTACACAAGAATGATGATTCCAAGAGTTGCATTGACATGTATTCGCTTACTTTGTAAAATGGGTTATTTTCAAAAATATGCTTAAGTTTCCGTTTAAACTTGCTATACAATATTTTTGAGAAACGCCCTTGTTTTTTTACTTTGATTAATCTATTCATTGGTAGGACACGTTTTTCATTATTACGCAGATTGTATTAATTTACGTCTTTCTTTTTCGGTATTTCTTTATCCTCGTGTACCTCTAATAAACTATTATATACTTATATAAAGCGAAACCACTGTCATTATTTCGTCGTTCATAAAATGTTTTCTTGTCGGGCTACTTTTTCAGACCATTGATTATTCTTATAGACTGTTTTTGACATTTTAAAACTTTTATAATATCCGTATTTGCCATTACCGTCACCGTTATAGCCTATCTAAACTCCACTGCTGAACACTGACAAATAATTGTGACAGTCACACCCTGAGGCGATGCCAATAAGTGTTTCGTCTAGCTAATTTTGGCTCGGATTACTAATAAGAGTTATCAACTATCCCGTATCATCCCGCGGGTGTCGTAAGAGGAGACAGAGAAAAAGAAACAGGAGATGGGCAGCAGGATATTCCTGATAACTTCATACAATAATTAAAAAAAACATGCGTGAGTGTCGTGGAACACTCGGTTGGAACGAAGTTCCTTTCGTAGTATATTATTATTAATAAACGTATTATATTATTGATTAACAAATACAAATAAATGAATTACTAGCGTCTATTAAAATGAAGCGTCATTTAAAATAATATTTCTTTCATGGCAAGATAAGAAAAAGTGCGAGGGAGATGGATATTATTCCATTTCGCTTCCTTATAACCGCCAAGGCCGTCTACACTACGTCAGAAGGGGTCGTGACGGAAAAATCTTACACTTTTTGGCGCCTAGCCCCCATTCGCCAAATTCGTACCGTCCGATAAGGAACTTCGTTCCAGAACCTGCGGTTATTAACCCACCTACCAAGCGTGGCAAATATGGCACTAAGAGGCAATTTACAGGGGAGCCCTATGTTTAGCAGCGATCTTCTGATGATACGTAATGAATGATGACCTGATTCCTAATGGAACCTCAAGTGAATAATGACTAGTATGTAAACACCGTTACGAATACACACGAACATGCTTTTGACTCGTGCTAAAAACCGATATTTTTTCTTCGATTTCTTTTTCTTTTAAAAAAACGTAACCTCCACACTAGGATTTTCTCCTGTATCGTGGGGGCATTTTTTGTAGGAACAATTATTTGTAGGCCATAAAAATTCTATTTCCGTGCGGGATTCGAACCCGCGACCCTTAGCGCTGTGCTCAAATCGAGTGCGATATCGAGTGGAGAACAGGCGAATACTCGGACCGAGTAGCGGCACACCCGAACAAGTCGTTTACATTTTCGTACTCGTGCCTATTCGTCGGTGGTCGGCGAGTATCTCAAATTTTCATAAACGTGCCATAACCGTAGTATGTTATAACTTGATCGCAGCAAGCCGTCGCTTGCGAGCGAGTCAATCCAAGCGGGCGGTGCTAGTGCGGTGTTCAGCAGGCGCGTCGCCCCGCTCAGCATGTACGTGGTGCGCGCGCAGGACGACGCTACCACCGCTGTGAGGCTGGGTGACTGGCTCGACCTGCACATCGACACTACTGGTACTTATTTTATAAAAGTAAGAGTGACAAACAAGCGGCATGGCAAGAGGGGTCGAGGGTACATATCAGGGGCAAAGTCTGCTCCCTATTAAGTTTTTAAGTTATGATAGTAAAAATGTAAATTATTAATAGCTCTTACTGCATCTTTTATTTAAAATGTAACTAACTCCGTAGCATTCATAATCTGCACACGCACTAACACACTCGCCAAGTTGAGGTATGAGTATAAAAACACATTAAATTGTTTTGTTCATTTTTAAATAATTTACAAAGACTTGAAGACTTAACCGTATTTTATACCATATTTACCATATTTAATGTTTAAGATACTTGTGAAAACGATATGGGGGAGAGATAAGGGCTGAATATTTTACTATATTTGCTGCAAACAAAAATAATACAGCAAAGCGTGACTCTAAAACGTATACAACTATCTTACACCTATTATCACCGGAGTGACTTAACTTTCTTATAACATAAAAGTGACCATCTAATGAGATGTAATACCTCAGGAAATAAAATGCTGGGTTTTAAATTTCATAGTAACCGAACCCACTCAAGAAACCGAATACAATCCAACGTCACTAATAAAATTGATAATTTCAGTGCTAATTTGCCACTTGTTTGAACCATTTATTTATAAAACTGAAGTGACAAACTAACAGTCCACTGTAGTTCAGTAGTTATTTTACATCTCTGGCACTAAAAAATATTTTAAGAACGTATGAAGGCAGCTTTACTATGGTTGTAGCACGAATGGGTCGGCTCGACCGGAGAAGGACCAAGCTCTCACTGAATACCAGTGTAAAATAGTAGCTCAATGTTTCGAATGGTGAGTGTAGAGGACCGGAAACTCTTTTTAATAGAAACGAGGCATTCCATCTTAGCCCTCATGGGTGACAACGCATCTGCATTTTCATTCTTAACCGAGGATATGTATGTGGATGTCTGTGGGTGCAATTACCATCAGATGGATAGTGTTCTCGTTTGTCACCCTTATTTTATAAATAATACATATAAAATAGATATTTATTTTATGGATAGATTTTTATTTCATTATATACCTACTTTTCAAACTAAAATGAGAGTTAGAGAAAGTCGGGGTTTTTTAATTTTTTTCGTTCGTTTTAGAAATGAATGAGTATTAATTATCTGATATCAAATTATTAGAACTAAGTTTGCCTCTGATATTATTCACAGAGTGGATCACAACAAGATTCATCGCAGCCTGCGTTTCCTTCATTCAAAAAGGGCTTCTCTTTTACTGCATATTCGCTATAACTAAGAAAGCAATTCTTAATCATTTAAGCCTTGACATAGTGCATTAAAACAATAGCTATTAAATACTGCACCGATCACGAGCTATTATAACATGAATTATAAAGGAGAAAGTTCACGGTTTGCATTCATTCACATAGACATAAGTAGCTCAAGCAAAGTGATATTTCTAGGAATAACTCACAATTAAAGTGAAGCGGTTTACTTCTTTCTCTTGTAATACGAAGATTTAGTTTGAACTTGAATACGGTTAAATTTATTATACAGGGTTATTTTGCAATAACCGGCCAAATTTGCAGAGAAGGTTCAGATTAAGTAATATAGCCAAATAGTGAAGAAAAATTAATAAAAAAAACTCAAACATCTGTCCGTTTTATCCTTTAAACGCACGCACACATTCGTAAGGGTCTCTCAGTCTGCAAAAAAGTTGTGAATTAAATCACACAAAGGAGCGCGCGTACGCATAATTATTGCCCATAAATCATCAGTTTCAAATAAAAATATAAGCCTTATTTACTCGTATATTCAAAAACTGCAATTAAAACAAATATATATATAGATATATATATATGTGTGTGTATTTGAACTTAAGTTTAAAATTTGGCTACTCTATTAAAATAATAAATTATATTAACCATGAATCATAGCAAAATCTTCATCAGCATGTAAAAATCTATTGCTTAGGCTTCTCATGTTGTAGTAAAGATTTGTGATAATTGTCACACTTAGCAGGTAGATTGACAACCGCGGTACCACGTGTCTCGTACCGTTACAAGTCTGGATATTCTACGTCTGGCGTAAACGGAATGTTTATACCACCGGCTTATCGGAAGCTATGAGGTATTTCTGGTATATCACAGTCACACTGCCATAGCAAGATGATCAATACTAAATACCCGTCGTAATTGTCGATGCTGCAGTTACGAGCTACTCGTAAATCGATTAACGAAAATGACAACATTTTTTAGAATACATACAAACAAGCACACAATCCACTTGATGGTAAGTGGATGCTGTGGCCCATAGAGATCATCATCTATCCTCAATTAAAGATCAAAATGCAGATGCATTGTCACTCTTGAGGACCAAGATGGAATGCTTCGTTTCCAGTAAAAAGGGTCTACAGTTCTCTACAATCAGTATTTTACGCTGGTATTCTATGAGAGCGTGGTCCTTACCACACGACTTGGCGCATTTGTTTTTTCTTTTTCTTTTTTTATAGGATAGAGTGACAAATGAGCACACAGTCCACCTGATGGTAAGTGGTTGCTGTGACCCATAGACATCTACATCTATCTTCAATAAAGAATCAAAATGCAGATGCGTTGTCACCCGTGAGGACTAAGATGGAATGCCTCTTTTCCAGTAAAAAGGGTCTCCGGTTCTCTACACTCACCATACGAAACACAGCAGTGTTAAGCTGCTATTTTACGCTGGTATTCTGTGAGAGCGTGGTCCTTCCCCGGTCGAGCCGACCCATTCGTACTACAACTATACTACTAATATAGCTGCAGCATGGCTCTACCACGTAAAAACGTATTATAGTTGTGCTACAACTATAATATAGCTGCAGTATGGCTTAGCAACATAAAAAATTCGCTCTCACCCCTGAGGACAAGGATGGAATGCCTCACAGTCCTTTCAAATCATGTCCCTTCAAATCGCTGTTTGAATTCTGAAATTGGCAAGCGACTGCTACTTACGGTACTATCCAGGAGTAATTCTAGACTAAGATGTTTTAATCCCACGACTTAATCCCATTTTCTTTTAAAACGTAAGCAGATAAGCCATTGTCTGTTTAATGTACGTCTGTATGGGCAATTAAATAAAAATAAGTATTTTTATTTGGCAGAAGTTACAGACGAAGCAACAGCGCTAACCATCTGAGCAGTGGTAGCTCAGATGGTTAGCGCTCGCTGTAAGTTACACAGTACGCGAGCAACCCGGGTTCGATTCGAATGAAATTGTTAATTGCAATTTTAAGTGCTGATTTACCACGTGCTCGGCGGTAAAGGAAAACATCGTGAGGAAACCTGCATGTCTGAGAAATCAAAAAAATCGAAGACATGTGAAGTTCGCCAACACGCATGGGGCAGCGCGGCCGACATTTCCTTGCCCTAAAATCATCTCAGAAATGAGAGGAGGCCTGTGCCCAGCAGTGGGACGTATATAGGCTGTAACTTTACTTTACTTTGCTTTTACAGACGAAGCAGAGATCGAGGCTTACCACCTCGTTGCCTCATCGAGGCTTGGTGATAGTTCCGTGCTACTGCTGGACAGCAGGGGCTGCCCCACGGGTCAGGTATGGTTCTACGAATTTTGGTGGCTAAAACACATTCAGGCCAGTAAAAAAGTGTAAAAAATTGATACAGGCTATTTTAAAAACATAATAGGTACTTGATTACTGCGCCACTGGTTGCAGCTTTGCAGTCAAGGAATATGTTTTATAAAAAGCAAGTTTTCAAGTTGGTTACAGAAAAATAATGGAATCACCTCGGTGTCCCATAACACTATCATAGATACATCCGAGAAACTATTTCACATAGATGACTGCAATTCGGCGTAGTTGTAATATGCAGTTACTTAAATACAGGCGTGAATTATGGGGAGTAATTTTTTTTTAAATCTACATGTAGGTCTACTGTTTCTAAAGTAGTGTGCAGCGTTAAATGTACGAGACGTCTGGTAATGCGATCGTCAATCCACCAAGCGTGAAGACTAAAGGATATCCTTCCTACAACGGTAGAGCTCGTAGGTTGGACATGCCAACAGTGGACTTTAAAGGTTAAAGAAGAAGATATATAATAAGAAAAGAGTACCAGGATTGAAAAATTCTACTAGTGCGATCATTTTTACGGGTAATTTAATAATGTGGGTGACACACTAATAAAACGATAAAATGGAACACCTTCAGATCGGAAACACTTATGATCTGAGGGAACTCTAATTGTATAAGTATAGCTAGTGAATAATGTTTATATAATACACATTTATGTAATACCCATAGAAATTTCGACCATAGACAATTTTTACTGGTAACGGTTCATTTCAAATAGATCCTTAGGGTTGTCAATAACAACGTGTTTGAACCTGGATAGATGAGAGTATCTATGGGCCACAGCACTCATTTTAAGGTGGGCTGAGTGCTCTAGAAGTGCTCTTCAAAATATTATAATAATATAGTTCTTTTTATAAGTGAGTGGAATTTGCTGTTATAAAAATACTATTTTTTAAATAATATTGAATAATAAAAGTTAGTGTTATTTTATAAAATAAATATATCAAATATATCTAATAATTGATATTAACATCAATGTCGTGCATTAACGGTGTAAGAGAATCAACTACCGATATAAGTAGCGGCTCGAAAGTCTAGCGGTGACCGTTATTGCGCATAAGTCGCGCTGATTGGCTTATTGCGCATAATTCGCACTGATTGGCTCGTGCGTATCGGTCATACGCGCTGATTGGTTCTCCAGTCGCATTTGTGCAACTCAATTTGTGCACGTCCCCTCCACGTTTCGTTCAGCGCTAGACTTACGTGCCGCGACTTGTATCATCCCATGATCATCACAAGAGGCGACAGGGAGTAATGAAACAGTAATGAACTCCAAACAATAAAAAACTGCGATTACCAACCCGCCTGCCAAGCATGGCAACTATGGTAAATATGGAATATTTATGAGGTATCTATAGAGGAAGGCTATGTTCGGCAGTAGACTTTTCATAGGATGTAGTGATGATGATCTTGATACAATTGTACTTTAGTGTTGATTTAAAAAATATATTTCAAACAGGTCGATTTTCCAGCATTCACCCGCACGTGGCTGGGCGGCACACAGCGCCTTTCCGCACGCTTCAAGGCGTTCAGGTTCCCCAATTCGCACGTAGTGCGTTTTGCACTTATGGTGCGCTTCTGCGAAAACAAGTGCGCACCGGTTAGTCCCTCATCAGTATTATACTGAATAGAATAGAATAGAATAATTTTTTATTCAATATAGATTACATGTGTAATTCTTATTGAAAGTCATTTTTTACTTTACCACTGGTTCGAAAAAAAAACCTCTGTCCTGGGAAGAACCAGCAAGAAACCCAGCGGGACTTTTTTTTTTAAAAGTAAATTTTACATTAATGGTTGTACAAACTATTTAAGTACAAAATTTATTTTAGAAACTGCTTGGTAGCGATCACCTCATTCCCAGGGGTTATTATCAATCATATATTCATTTGTACTATAATAACCCTTTTTATACAGTTTCAGCTTAATAAAACATTTAAACTTGGTAATAGAGAGAGCCTCTACACTTTCCGGGACCTTGTTGTAATAGCGTATACATTGCCCCAAGAATGAATTACTGACTCTGTGGAGTCGAGAAACTGGTATCACTAGCTTGTGTTTGTTCCTAGTGTTTACAGAATGTATATCACTTTTTTTACTAAAACTACCTTTGTTTTTGTGAACATACATTAAATTTTCGTAAATATACTGAGAGGCCAAAGTTAATACATTTATTTCTTTAAATTTATCTCTAAGAGACTCTCTCGGTTTTAGGTTGTAAATAGCTCTAATGGCCCTCTTCTGTAAAACAAAAATAGTTTCTGAATCAGCCGCATTTCCCCATAGCAAAATCCCATAAGACATTATGCTATGGAAATAACTGAAATAAACTAATCTAGCTGTCTCGACACTAGTGAGACCTCTAATCTTTTTTACAGCATAGGCTGCAGAACTTAGTCTGCTTGCTAGTTTGATATATGGGGGCCCCACTGAAGCTTTGCGTCGAGAGTGATGCCAAGAAAAACAGTGGATTCAACAGGGCTCAGTTCTTCCCATTTAAAACACATTGGTACCCAGATTTTTAACATTCGTTGTTGTAAATTTAATACATTTAGTTTTATTTCCGTTTAAATGTAGATTATTAACGTTAAACCAATGCACTAATTTTGATATAGCATTATTCACTTCGTCACATTTAAATGATTGACGTTTAAGTTTAAAATCAAGGAAGTATCATCAGCAAATAATACTATATCATGATTATCCCCTACAAGGGAAGGTAAGTCATTAATATATACCAGAAATAGGAATGGGCCGAGAATCGAGCCCTGAGGGACACCCATTAGTACAGGTGACCCGGAAGAACTTTTACCATTGATAACAATTTTCTGCATTCTATTACTTAAATATGAAATAATAAGTTTAAGCGCTGTGTTCTTGACACCATAGTACTGTAGCTTCCTGATTAATGTCTCATGGTGAACACAGTCGAAGGCCTTGGAAAGGTCACAAAATATACCCAAAGCATCCTCCGAATTCTCCCATGCACAAAAAATATGTTTAATAAGCTCAACTCCAGCGTCAGTTGTCGAGCGACCCCTTGTAAAACCGAATTGATTTTTATGTAGCAATTTATTAATATTAAAGAAACTTAAGATCTGATCTAAAATTATTTTTTCAAAAATTTTACTAAATGTTGGTAGTACAGAAATCGGTCTAAAATTGGCGGGGTCTAATGTACTACCAGATTTAAATAAAGGTACGACTTTACTATGTTTCATTAAATCAGGAAACACACCAGATTCGACGCTTGTATTAAATATAGTGGCTAGATAAGGTGCTATTATATCTATTATAGATAAAATAACTTTAACGGAAATCCCCATAAGTCTGCTGTTTTCTTAACATCAATTGTTTTAAAATATTTAACGATATCTTTGGCAATACTCTATGGAATTTAAAAGTATTTGAACAAGCCTTTACATTTTGTTTAAGCAATGATTCAAGGACAGTAGGAGAAGAATTTAATGATTTTGTTGTCAAAAAGGAACATCAGTAAAATGTTTCTCAAAAGCCATAGCAACTTCTTGATCAGATCGAGTTAAACTGTTGTTAATATTCAATTGAAAATCCGAGTTGCGCGGTTTGACCTTGCCCGTTTCACTATTTATTATTCTCCAGGTCATTTTAATTTTGTTGGATGCAGTTTAAATTTGTTACTTAAATGTAAAGCCTTAGCTGTGTAGCACACTTTTTAAATATTTTAGAATATGTTTTGACATAATCTCTAAATATAACACTAGTATTATATGATCTTTCATTATAAAGCTCATATAACTTTCGCCTACTTTTATAATTCCTACTGTCGCCCATTCATTAAATGATTTGCGACTGTTAAAGAGAAAGTTTTAGAAGTAAATATTCTACTAAATTCACAAGTTATAATTTTAAATAACATACCATACAAATAATTAGCACTATTTTAAATGAAAGTGATGGAAGTCTTTTATTATATTACTTCTAAACCTCTCAAGCGATGGTCATTTATTGGAACAAACACAACTTTCTTATTTTTCTGTTTTTTGTGTATGTAAGGTAATGATACCAACTGTCCACAGTGATCTGAACTTAAATTTTGAATAATTGATTTATGCAAGGGCTTAATATCTGTAAAAATATTATCTATACAGGTTGCACTAGGCCCAGCAATACGTGTTGGTTCTAAGAATAAATTAACAAGATTATACGATTTAAACAATGATCTAAACTTAATACTAATGGAAGAAGTTTCAAGGAGATTGATGTTAAAGTCTCCACATATTACAACAGACTTGTTCTGTTTACTAAGTTTGAGCAAAACTTCTTCCACAATTCTTTGAAAATAGTCATAAGTAGCACATGGGGGTCTGTAAACACTTACAACAATGAGGTGCTCGAGCTCGACACAAGCCATTTCTACAGTTCGCTCAACAGAGAGGCTCACAATATCCTTACGTTCTTTATATAATAATGATTTATCTGCTAATATTAAGGAGCCACCACGTAAACTTTTTTCTCTATTGAAGGAACTGACCACCTGGTGATTTCTGAAATTAAACATGAAATTATAATCTTTTAGCCAATGTTCAGTAATACAAAGGATATGTATATGTATATAAAGGATAAGGATATGTACTGTTTTGCGACCATCTAGTATTCTAGTAAATCTTCTTAATCGACCCATAGACTTGACTTGACTCCATTACACAGTTAACCAGCTCATAGAATAACTGCGTAAAATAGCAGCTCAATGCTGCTGTGTTTCGTATGGTGAGTTTAGAGAACCGGAGACCCTTTTTACTGGAAACGAGGCATTCAATCTTAGTCCTCAGGGATGACAACGCATCTGCATTTTGATTCTTAATCGAAGATAGATGTTGATGTCTATGGGCCACAACATCCACTTACCATCAGGTAGACCGTGTGCTCGCTTGTCTCCCTTATTCTATAAAAAAAGTCTTCCTTCCTGCCTTCCCTTCATATAATAGAAGGAAGATTTACTGTGTCATTGTTTTATAAGTTCACAATCGAATATAGGAAGGTGCTAATGAAAGTGTCTGAGGCTGGAACTACATAAAATAGACGAACACGTCTAAACGTGTTAATGGTAGAGCCATGCTGCAGCGTATTATGGAAGCGGCTGGATCGAGGAAGGACCATGCGCGAACAGAATACCAGCATGAAATAGCATCATAATACCGTTCCGTATGCTATATGGCAGAGACACTTTACTGGTATCGAGGCATTTTATCTTAGTTTTCAGGTGTGACAACGCATATACAATTTGAGTGTTAATCTAGGATAGAAATAGGTGTCTATGGGTCATAGCAGGCACTGCAGAACTGCGTGTGTTTATTAATTTATTTTTATATTTTGCTATCGCTGGACATGTTTCTAAGTCTGTTCATTTTATTTCATGAGTCATTGTTGGTTTTTGATCGCTATCTTAGATCCGCCATCTTGAATTTTTATCGCCAGCAGTTGAACCTTGTCGGTCCTTACAAGCACTATCAGCACCATCAAACTGCCAAAAATCTGCCGTTAAGCAGCGGTGTTGAGTTTTGGTTTGAAGTGTACGTTACGTAACTTAGTTCTCAGAGGGGGAACGCAATTATAGATTTCTTTATCTGAAGTTGGTTGTATGTATCCAAGGGCTACGCCAGGTCACAAGCTTATTTGTCACGCTTATATTATAAAAAATCCAACAATAATTACTATACTTTAAGCCTCCCTCCAGGTCGGCATTTACCTCTTTTTAACCCCCGACGAAACCAGAGGGGTGACTAGTTTGTACTGTGTACTATATATAGATACACAATCTGTGTGTCCGTCTATGGCATCATAACTCCTGAACGGATGAATCAATTTTGATAAAAGGCGTCTTAATCAAGAGTGTTCTTAGCTATGTTTCAAGAAAATCTGTTCAGCCATTTGAAGATCATCAGCTCCTTTTGTTTCGAGGTTGTAAACATTTTTAATTTAAGTTATAATATTAGTAGAAGGGATAAAAATGTTAATGGCGCCCTAGGCCTTACCTTGTATGGCGCCCTTGTTGTTTTATTAAAGCAATTATGCAAAAACAATTTTATTCTTAAAACATTTTTGAATATTGTAAAAAAAAAATTGTATTTTATTATAGAAGGCAAAAGTTCCAATTGGTTTTTATACAATTGCTCTTTTTTTAATTCGGCCCCTCCCTTATTCAGCCAAGCCTTTTAGTCTTAAGCCTAAATCAGCTGCTTAGTTTTATTGCATGGCAGTCGTGATTATACTTGTCTTTTAAAAATTTACAATTCCAGCCTAACTGCGGCTCGCAACCAGTTAGAGCAGCGCGGCAATCGAACGACACATCGTCGTTTTGGAACAGTCCGGAGGGCGAAGTACCGGCGGATGTGCGACGGGTGGTGGTGTCGCGGGGTGGGGGCGGGGCGGGCGCGCGCGTTCCGCTCGAGCTGGAGATGCTTGTGGGCTCGAGGGACGCGCTCTCCGCCGACACGCTCGTACGAGCTGATCACCGGGCGGCGATACGTAAGTTCGAGGACAAGTTCGAGACATTTAAAATTTTAAAAAACGGCGTGTGTGGCGCGGCGGCGCGGGTCGTTGATTCCCTATCCCCGCCTTGCCTTAAATCTAAAGAACGAAAAATAGTGTTCAATAACGGTTAATGAAAACTAACCACAATGGGAACTTTATTTGAAAATACCGGTTAAATTAAGGTTACGTTGGAACGAAACCTTAATATTTCGTTCACATGTACTTGCAAGCCAAACCGGTTTGAAAATTTTACCGGTTTCCGACCCTTGGTTATAGGGATAGAGTTCTAATATTTTCGGTTCGCAGTGTATGTTATAGGGATAGAGTTCTAATATTTTCGGTTCGCAGTGTATGTTATAGGAATAGAGTTCTAATATTTTCGGTTCGGAGTGTATGTTATAGGGATAGAGTTCTAATATTTTCGGACGGACATACACGTATGAGAAATATACTACAAAATTTGGAATATAAAAATAGGATCTAACTTCACCGTGTCAACTTTAAGTAAACCTGGTGCAACGACTGACAAACTACTTGAGTCATCTCTTGAACTATGTAGAGACTATAATAGACTATAAATTCCATTATGTTGTAATTGTGACCTATTAAGACTACAGTATACCCTATATTTTCATTTGGATAAACTAGCACATACGAATATGTTACTCTGTAACACAAAAAGAGGTAGGTTCTTAAGTGAGATAAAATTTTGTGAAACATTCCACTACATCTGTTCCCAGTTTAGTCATAGTATATTTATAAACGTAGATTATAAAGTCTAAATCCCGCTTGTGCATCCCATACTTTTTCGTCTGTTTCATTCACAACCCTTTCAATCAACACTTTCGCATACAATTTACCGACGACGCTGAGAAGGCTTATACCGCGGTAATTTATGCAGTCCTGCCGTGACCCTTTTCCCTTATACAATGCCACGATTACGGCTTTGCACCAATCTCCCGGTACTTGCCCATTTCGCCAGCACAAATTGAAAAGGCGGTACAGCTGACTAGCCACTATGCCCTGTCCATCTCGACGGTAATCCTGTCATACCCTGCAACCTTACCTAATTTCATACTTTTCAACGCTTTCACTATTTCATCTATGCTTATCTCACTTTCATCAACATTGATATTAGTTTCCATGGAAGGTGCCGGATGCTGTACCTGCCCTTCCTCTCTTTCAAACAAAAAAACACAGTACAACTTGCACGCAGACAGATCTGTTACTGCAACCTAAATTATTATCAGTCGAAACTCAAACGGAAAATCATTTATTTCGAGACTGATATGTATGTACAGAACACCTAACAGTGATATTAGTCTGATTATTGAAAAACTTGAGGTATTATTATTTAAACTTACTATCAGATTAAGATCCATGAATAAAAAAAAAAATTATTCTGGGTGACTTTAATATAGACACACTAAAACTAAAGTAAACCTGTCAAAACCAAACTTGTACAATTTAGAAATAACAAAAGTATACCTGCCAAACTAAATATAACCGTGACTAATATAGCGGTTGAAGAAGAAGAACATAAATTTTCTAGAAATCGAAATAGATGAACATCTAAACTGGAAGGCACATATTAAAAAATAAATAAAATATATCCAGTACATACATACATAATACATAAACACTCACGCCTGTCACCCAGAGGGTAGGCAGAGACTACGGACTTCCACTTGGCACGATCCTGGCACACCTCTCGCCTCCTTTACATCCATATATCTACGCATACACGCTCGTCGGTTAAGGGTTGTCCATCCTGGCAGAGACTACAAACGTAAGTGTCACTAGAAATGCCTATTTCGGAAGCGTTTAAGATATTCAATCCACATTCGTTCTCCAGAAAAATGTCTTAGAACAATATATAACATGCATAGTACCGAATCTTTATATAGTTTTCTAACACTGACTGGAATCTTTATCCTGAATTATGCCTATTTGTAAAAACAATATGCAATATTTTATTTTGAAATCTGATTCAAAGAAAACATTCGCAAACAATATAAATATGATATAAACTTACCTATTATTAGAAATATGATTTATTAAAAAGTACCTATATTACTGCTATTCTTGTTTACAACCAGTTACCACTAGTTATTAATTTTTTTTTGTAAAGTTAAGTAAATTGTAATTTTAAGTGCTGATTTACCACGTGCTCGGCGGTGAAGAAAAACATCGTTCATAAAAATATTTCGAAGACATGTGAAGTTCGCCAACACGCATTGGGGCAGCGCGGCGGACGTTTCCTTGCCCTAAAACCCTCTCAGAAATTAGAGGAGGCCAGTGCTCAGCAGTGGGACGTATGAAAGGCTGTAACTTTAACTTTTATGTTCAAAACAAAATTAAAGAAATTGTTAATTGATAATGTTTTTTACAATCTCAATGAGTTTTTAGTAAAAGTATTGTTAGTAAGGAGTTAATTATAAATTTATTTTCTTTCTTTTTGCATATCCGACATGGGTAGACTGTTGAACTTAAAACTATACGAGTATGTTTTTGCATTAAGATCATATTGTACACAGTTATGCAATAAATGTATCTTTATCTTTAAGTTTGACTATTGAAAAGTATTTAAAGTCTACTGCTGAACATAGGCCTCCCTCATAGATTGCCTCATGGGGGATTTTGCCATAGTTGTCACGCTTGGCAAGCGAGTTGGCAACAGCAGTTTTTATTATTTTCAGTTGTTATCAGGAAGACGCTGCTGCCCATCTCCTGTTTCATTTTCTCTCTGTCGCCTCTTACGACGATATGGGGTAGTAGATATTATTACACCGCCACTACACGGTTATTGTGGAGAATGCCAGCAGCAAATCAGGCGGTTAACTATCTCCTACAAAAAGATTAAACAATAATTAGTCCATTTGTATATAGCTGAGATCGATGAGTTTTAATTCATGGTAAAGCGGATAAATTTTAAATTTTTGAACGTAATGATTCAACGGTTGCTTTTGGCAAACGGGCACAACAGGTTAAGAATCAGTACGTTGTAGTGCCATACTATATTACGCTTGTAGCACGAATGGGTCGGCTCAACCGGTAAAGGACCACGCTATCACAGAATAACCGTAAAATAGCAGCTCTATGCTGCTGGTTTTCGTATAGTTAGTGTAGAGAACCGGAGACCATTTTTACTGGAAACGAGGCATCCCATCTTAGTTCTCAGGGGTGAAAATGCTTCTGCATTTTGATTCTTATTCGAGAAAATATTTAGATGTCTATGGGACACAGCATCCACTTACCATTAGGTGGACTGTGTGCTCATTTGTCACCCTTAATATTAAGAAAAATACGATGATGATTCTTTTCACCCCTGTGGACTAAGATGAAATGTTTCGTCACCAATAATAAGGGAGTCCGGTTCTCTTACTGCTGTTAACACAGCGACATTACGCTACTATTTTTCGCTGGTATTCTGAGAGAGTGGTTCGTGATATACGATCGATACAACCTGTTCGTGCTGCGCCCATAAAGCAATTGGAGCTATTGGAGCGTAGTTTATGTTATGTATAGAATTATGTTTTTGTTAAAAATTGTACCTTAGCGGAGCACCCGGTAACGGACGGTGCGCTGGTGTGTGTACACGAGCTGCTGCTAGTAGCGCTGCTGCTGGCCTGGCTGACTGTACAGATCATTTTGTTGCTGGGCTGCTGCGTGTTAGTAAAAAGGTAAGGTATTTTGTTTTTACCTGTAAAAAAGTTATTCCAAATGAATTTAATAATAACCGAGGTACATAATTGTACCGATTATTTTTTAATAACGAAGTTTAATTTTGTGGTTCGGTTGTGGAAACATTTAGCCTTTAACCTTTACGTTGAGTGATGAAATCCAGTGGCGAAGCTAGGACTCCAAACTAGGGCAATCCCAAGATATGGTTTTGTTGTTTTTAACAGTTTTATAAACATTTACCTTTTCTCTTTTTCGATTTTACCTTTTCCTCGCCGATTAGCACTTTAACACACTTCAATTTATCACAAGGAACACTATTATCATAATATAAATTTATAAAAAAGCATAAATTTTCAACTCGCAATATTTATTCGTTCAAGTAAACACACAGAGTAAACATTGAAATGTGAAGTGAACTTGCAAAGGTATTGCCCGCGCTTGAATAATGACTAACTTCACACTAAAAACCGGGCTTTTCGCTACGTACAAATTGCTATATAAACAATCGTAGTTATATTTCATTATAGAACATTTTACCACAGGTTAGAAAGGGAGCGATCGTCTTCTCGAAAGCCCGGTAAAAGCCCACGCGTGCGAGAGAGACGACTAATTTTTATGACAACATAATCGCGCAGTTTTGCCGCGTGTTGTCGTCAGCGACAGCGACAGAGAAGCGCGCGGGAAATTTGAAATAGTTTGAAACAGTTTACGAGTTATTTTATTAGTTGATATTATTGATTGAGCAGTTTGATAGGCAAACCCGGCTTCTCGGCTTCTATGGAGGCTTCGCTACCTTGAAATCATGCTCAACTGCAATATTCGCAGGGGTAGATGGCACCATTTTGGTGGCAGCCTTTTTTAATACTGTCTCTCTGTACCTTTTAAATTTTTAAAAAACAGTTTATCTTTTGTCTGATAGAGAGATCTTGTATGAGCGTACTACACCTGATATAAAATTGACTTTTAAAAAACAGTTTATCTTTTGTCTGATAGAGAGATCTTGTATGAGCGTACTACACCTGATATAAAATTGACTTTTAAAAAACAGTTTATCTTTTGTCTCATAGAGAGATCTTGTATGAGCGTACTACACCTGATATAAAATTGACTTTTAAAAACAGTTTATCTTTTGTCTGATAGAGAGATCTTGTATGAGCGCACTACACTTAATATAAAATAGACTTTTAAAAAACAGTTTATCTCTTGTCTCATAGAGAGATCTTGTATGAGCGTACTACACCTGATATAAAATTGACTTTTAAAAAACAGTTTATCTTTTGTCTGATAGAGAGATCTTGTATGAGCGTACTACACCTGATATAAAATTGACTTTTAAAAAACAGTTTATCTTTCGTCTGATAGAGAGATCTTGTATGAGCGTACTACACCTGATATAAAATTGACTTTTAAAAAACAGTTTATCTTTCGTCTGATAGAGAGATCTTGTATTAGCGTACTACACCTGATATAAAATTGACTTTTAAAAAACAGTTTATCTTTCGTCTGATAGAGAGATCTTGTATGAGCGTACTACACCTGATATAAAATTGACTTTTAAAAAACAGTTTATCTTTCGTCTGATAGAGAGATCTTGTATTAGCGTACTACACCTGATATAAAATTGCCACGGGGCTGCAAAGCAAGCCACTTATAGGTAAATAGTGTTAGAAGACTCAGATGTATTTTAAAGTAATTTCTATTATCATTCACAAATTTTCATAGAAACGTATAATCAGTTAAAAAAACTTTTACTCGCTATTCAATCATATTATGTCCAATCAAAAGTTAAAAAGTTATTATTGTCCAGAAGTAATGCTCGTTAATCATAAAAAAATTATACTGACATTGACCAGCCTAATTCTTAAAGAAATTAATTAATTTTTAAGTACAGGCAATAAGAGTTAAGAAATAGTCTATTATTATCAAAGAGCCGTGGTAGCTCAGGGGCTAAGAGCTCGCTGTAAATTTTACAATACGCGAGCAACCCAGGTTCTAGCCCCACCGACACCAATGAAATTGTTAATTGCAATTTTAAGTGCTGATTTACCACGTACTCGGCGGTGAAGGAAAACATCGTGAGGAAACCTGCATGTCTGAGAAATAAGAAAAAAATATTTCGAAGATATGTGAAGTTCGCCAACACGCATTGGGGCAGCGCGGCGTATATTTCCTTGTCCTAATACCCTCTCAGAGATGAGAGGAGGCCTGTGCCCAGCAGTGGGACGTATATAGACTGTAACTTTAACTTTAATCTTATGTTCATAATTCTTGAACAGTCTTGTAAGGCCGTTTTCCAGTAAATAAATTGATTAAGGTCGCTTCCTTACTACCCCGTCTCAAATTTCGCTTCTATATAATATATGCGCTAAATTATATTTCAGGTATCGAAACCTTGCAGAAATGAATATGCAGAAGGACTACCAATCCTTTGACAATGTGGGCTTCGAGACTAGCTCGACACATCGCCGCGTGCATTGGCCTGATCAAACTATCGACATATTGCACACTACTTAGTTAAACTAAGATTTATCGTCCATCATGACGATGAAGTGATGTATATAAACGATTTGAATGGATTTTATTGTTATATAAGATTTATATATTATAGTTAAGTAGGTTATTATTTTCTAATTTATTTAATTGTTACAAATTTTACATCAAAAACGTACGCTTTTCTTCACATTTCTGCTAACATCTAAAAATATTATGTAGTATGTTATATATGTATGTATAATACCAACCAAAAGTATTACTCTTCTTCTGGGCATAGAGGCAGTAAGGCAAAAGAATAAAGCGCGGATAATACACATATTGTAAATATGTAGGCTTCCGAATAATAACGCAAAGGAATCATTTTGATTTACGATTATATTTTTATATGTTGTTGAAATATTGGCCGTATGTTGGTTAGAATCTTTTTTAGAAATACTCGTAATTATGACAAACGAGCTCGCAGTGCACCAGATAATAAACGGACGCTGTTACCCATAGATACCTACATCTATCCTCGATTAAAAATCAAAATGCAGATGTGTTGTCACCCCTAAGGACTAAGACGCAATGCCTTGTTACTTATGAAGATTCTTCGGTTCTCGTCGTTCACCATACGAAATATAGCAACATCATGCTGCTATTTTACGCTAGTATTATTTTCAAACGTGATCTTTTTTCTGTCGGAGCGACCCATTCGAGTAGCGACCATAATTTGCAGCAGCGTTATTAATCGATCTAATTAGCAGTATCTTAAAGACTTGAATACACTGTCATAATTTAGATATAGTACAAAATAATAATAAAGTATTATCTACAAATTTTCTTAATGACATTTTATAATTTATATTTTATAATTCCATTTCTAGTTCATTTATTCATTACAGCCTATAAAGTCCACTACTGACCCTTTATATATAGGGGGGATATTTGCCATAATTGACTCGCTTGGCGAGCGGGTTGAAACCCGTTTAGTTGTTACATTGATGGTGTTGCTGTCCATCTCCTCTTTCACAGTACTCTCGGCATAAATTTTGAGTTTCTCTTACGCCAGCACTACACGGCATAGATGTAAAATATTATAATAAAGGTTAGTTTTTTTAATAACAAAAAAGGAAACATACTCTCAGTCCACTTGATATAAGTGCTGTGGCCCATAGACATCTGCATATGATATCCTCCTTTGTTATTAGAAAGTTGCTGCTGCCAATCTTCTAGTTTGTTTCCCTCAGTAGCCTCTTACGACACCCAGGGACGTTAAGGGGTAGTGGATATTCTTACATCGCCACTTCTGTTGGCTCACTTTATTCCTATTAAAATATATGACGTAAAAAGTAAATTAATTAAAGCTTTTGTATGTAGAATGTAATATGATTATTTAAGAAATTTTCAATTAAAACTACTTGAAAATAAAATATTTTTGTAATTTCATCACTGACATGCAGTTTTATTTAGTTTTTCTTACAAAAATGGAGGAGAGAGGGTGAGGTCTGGCATTTCTTAACTCACACATCATTAACTCTGTTTACTACACTGTAAATTGATCAGTATGATACCATGAATTACCCAGTAGCATTTTTGAATTATTAAAATGCTTCTGGTCTGTTCTGGAAGGTTGGTGTTCGAAACGTGTTCTTGCGTAACCTGACTCCACCAAAGTTACGATATGCGACTCGGCTGAAAATCATCAAACTTCAGCGAAATATATTGAAGTGGAGATTCTGTCAGATAGTAGAAGTGGGAGAAGAGTATTTTTCCACGTATACCTCTTTTACCCGATAATTTCTCGTTCCAATTTACCGTTACGTGCGTTCGTTTGCAGTATTCGTTCTGTAAACGTCGTTGATGTTGCGTGCCGCTCGTGCCGCGTTGTTGCCACGACGGTACTCATATACCATGATTACTTGAATTTTTAACACATCCATGATGACGAAAAAGATTCAAATGCGATGAAAACATAACGCTAATCAATAAACAAATGACTAATGTTGCGCAAAAAATAAATTATGTTTTTAAAATAAAATTAATTTGAAATTAGAATTCTCAGCCAAACAAATATTATTATTATTTGAAATGGCCAGTACTGCAGAACAGCAATTTCATAGATTAAGAGCTATTATATAATTTATATTCTTTCAGAGTTCATCCATCTATTCCATTACAGCCTATAAATGTCCAATGCTAAACATAGATCTCCCCCATAGATTGCCTCATAGGGGGATATTTGCCATAGTTGCCGCGCTTGGCAAACGGGTTGGCAACCGCAGTTTTTTTATTTTTAGTCGTTATTAGGAAGACGCTGTTGCCCATCTCCTGATTTGTTTACCTCAGTCGCCTCTTACGACACCCACGGGATGATATGGGGTAGTAGATATTCTTACACCGCCACTACCTACGTTCCTCCGTTCCAACGTAATAGAACTCAATTTCCGTTGAGTCATTGCTTCGCGATAAAAATAACTATAGACGTATGAGTAAGTTGCTTTTCGCATGGTCAGCTGTAAGTGGCATGTCCCAAGTAAGCAATAAATATAATTTACACATTTTATGTGAAGGTGGCAAACTGTAAATGTGGTGTATATTAAAAATATTCAAATGTTTAATCTCGTCGATTAAAAAGATATACCTACTGTATCTAATCACATGGAAAGCTCCTTTTTATGTCATCAAACTCGTTATCATTCATCTAGAACAGAACAGTGTTGAAGTTTAATGCGTGTGACCTCACTCTGATCGTGTAGGATTGTCGTCCCATCCGATATAAGAGTGAGGGAATATAGTGCACGTGTGTTTGCGAACACACTCGTGCACTATGATCCTGTGCTGCCATGGACATGCCATTACTACCTACTTAAAATGGCAGCATAATGTCTTCTGACCATCCACAAACTAATTAGTACACCTCTTAACTCTTCGAATGTTTTTTTAGACTAACGCAAGCTACTTTTCAATTTCTTATTGCATGTTTCACTAAGGAATGGAGGCTTAGTGCATCTTTTTCTTACAAAACCTGGCCTCCTCTCAATAGGTCTCGTCACCTAATATCACTGCCAGGTCCTCTGTACAGTAGAACGACTGACATTTAACCGGCGAGACACAACATTGGCGCACATTGGCACGTAGCCTTCTTCTAGCAGCGCTATCTTTTTAAAGCCCGTTTTAGAATACTAAGATCAACAACTTATTAAACCCTAAATCTACTAACTTTAATAAACAATTTGGTACAATTTTAATTATATATGAAATATTTTATACATCACGTTTTATATAATATGCAACTGTTAAAATATGAGAAAAACGTAGTGATTTAGATACTCTTTGCCTGAGGTGTCAGTATTTAAAAAAAAAAAGCTGTAATTTGAATTTGGACTATAAACTAATACACCAGGATGATTAGATTACTATGTATATGTTTGAAACTTTCTTATATGCTAGTAAATTTTCCTATGCTTGAGTGCCCTATTCATATTTCTAGCTATGGGACTAAATGAAATACACCGACACCTGTACCTCATAAGAAATAATGATTTAGGTACATGAAATCTTAAAAATAATGTATTTTATTTTAACAAATACCTTCTCAACGAATATTAAAACTATAATTTGATAACGAAATATTTACCGAGATTAGCTTATCATCCATTCATGGTCAGTCAATTTGTTAAAAGGTAATTATGTAATATTAGTTGTACATAACCTTCTACGTTTCGCATAGCATTTCAACGAAAGGGTGGAGACTGGCCGAACTTCTGGTTGTCCGATGGTGGAAGGGAGAGGGAGGAATTGTACTTATACAGGATTTATACTGTGTGTAAAAAACCGTAAGGCTGGCTACTTTGCGTCTGTGTTCGAGGCTGGTAAGATTGGTTTTAACCAAATTCGGGTCACCAATAAGCCTCTTAGCACGCCTTTCCATTGAGTCCAAAGCTGCTAGGTGGCATTTTGCAGCACCAGCCCATATATGGCAGCAATACTCCATGCACGACCGGACTTGCGCTTTATATATAGTAAGCAGTTGTCCCGGGGTGAAGAATCGCCGCACCTTTGCAAGGACTCCCAGCTTCCTTGCAGGTGCTGTGGCCTTGGACTCAATGAACTGCCCGAAGTTCAGATTTGAGGATATCTCAAACCCTAACAACTGAAGGCGGTCGGTATATTCCAGTGATACATTTCGGAAAGAAGGAGCCAAGGTGAGCAGGCTCCTTTTTGCAGTGAAGAGACACGCTTGTGTTTTGGAGGCGTTGCATTTCACAAGATTGGTATCGCCCTTTTCGGAGACTGCCTGTAGTGTGAAATTCACACGTTCAACCATAGCTTCTCTTTCGGACTGGATTTGATTTCGACAGGCCCTAGGACATGGTTGGTATCTCTCCACAACTGTGCTATCGTCTACATACCCATAGATACCGGGCATAAGCAGATCATTAATATGCAGCAGGAAGAGAGTGTATAGATAAAGTTATTTTTAATATTCAATTATATTATGTTAATTCATTACTATCAAGTATTTTAATTGTGGTCTGTAGTAGTTTTTTTTTTTATAGAAGAGGGCAAAACGACCACACGGCTCACCTGCTGAAAAGTGTCGACCGTCGCCCATGAAAAACTGCAACTTCAGAGGAATTGCAGCTGCATTGCCGGCTTTTAAAAAAGGAGTAAGTTCATTTCGTAGTAAACTCGGTACGGAAAAATCACTGGTAGTAGACGATTCCACAAAGAAGTCTTGTGAGGAAGAAAACTCCTAGTTAATCGCATAGCGTTGGACCGCCAAGAATCCCGATGGTGTGGATGGTACCGTGAGTTTAGTCCCGATGTGCTTTGGTAGAAATTGGCGTCTGGAATTAATTTGAACAATTCATCTGAACACACCCCGTGGTAAATGCGATAGAAAATGCAAAGGTATGCAACATCTCTTCGCAGCGCCAGTGAATCGAGTCGATCAGAAAGACCTCGGTCATCGATGATTCGAGCCGCTTTATAAATAATGTAATCACTTCTTATTATAATAAATTATATTAAAGACAATCAGTTTGCTATTCGACGAGAGTTTTCCCGAGCTCGGGTAGATACCGCTTATCTTAAGTTAAAGACCTTAACTTTGACACCGATTTCATGTTCTGCATTTATACCAAGCTATCATTGTTAGATGAATAATAATACTCTACATTTCGTCTTCCCCACTCCTTCTTAATTTGAAATATTTTTTCCGTTCACTCACAACTTTTTTTAAATATTTTTACAGAACTTCACTGTTATTAAGTAGTTAAATTTTTTAAATTATTTTAAAAATATATACGAGTATCATAAAAATATGCCTACCCGGTTACGTTTTGCGTTATTACTATGGAAATAAAATAGATTTATAGGTATAATTAGAATTGAGTTATTAATTACAAAGTTTTTCAAGGGATTGAAAACAATGGTTCATTTAACTAGAATGATTTTATTTTAAATAAAAGTATGATGAAAGTTATTAATAATAAAGAGATTACAGAATATTTATTTAAAGCAACATATTATACAAAATAATATGAAAAATTAGTTTCCTTATAGTATTGGCTCTGGCTATAAATAACACGAAATGTATCACTACGAAAAAAAATCACACGTAAATTTCAATTTGATAGTGAAGTCCAGAACCCCTAGCACTCTTCAATCGGATGTTGACGAAAGAAAAACCCACGCCTCCAGCTGTTATGGTGGCCGAAGCCTCCGTTTGCTCCAAATCCCTTGCGACAATACCCTGCAAAACGAAATTAGATAAATTCAGTATATTAATCGTAGGCATTCTCTGCACATCTTTATATTATAATTATAAAAATTACGTGTCACATTGTTTGTCCGCGATGAACTCCTAAACTACTGTATTGATTTCAATTAAATTTTTTATCGGAAGACATAGGGTCGTCGAAAAAGACAGAACAACGTCTGTCTGGTCAGCTAGTAATAATATAAAACCTTTCTGCGTATCCCGTTTTGTACGCTATATTTGATGAGAGTTGGGATTTGAAAAAGTTTTGTATGTAATGATTATCTCTCTGCAACCATAATATTTTCTAGATTATTTTGAAATATAATAAAGGGCTGAATTATGTAGCAATTTTTAAAGAAATAAAACCGGCCAGTGCGTGTCAGACCACGCACAATGTAGTGTTTCGTAGTTGCCCGTCACAATACATGAACTTAGGACTTTTTCTTCTTCCTCTCCTTGTTGATACATGAGCATATTGAGTTCGCTGTTTGGTCGCTATAACGACTAAAAATAGGTCCAAACACGACGATGGTAACTGAAGGACACATTTTCTAAGCAGACTTATAGGGAGTGATATTCGAAAAGATTTAAAAAAACTTAGCGATTTTGAAAACAATACAATATACATCAAATCAATCACATGCCAATTCCGTACACAATTGTCATAGATCACAATCCATGTATTAGTTCCCGGCAGTGTCAACCCGCAAACACGCAAAACCACAACTACCCTAAACTATCCTGAGGGTCGCCCGCGTAAACTACGAATGAAACTGTAGACCTACAATAACTACTAATTTAAAAATAAGTGAAAGTGGTATGTCAGGATCGGTCTCTTGCTATTGAGGTATTGCCTAGGAACCCCACAAAGGAAAACGTAAAGCCATAGTAGTAATGGATAAGTCGTTAAATTCAAAAATTTTTATTGTTTACAGTTTACAATAACATTACAAAGTTATAATGCAGCTGGTTTTAGGTCATTTTCTGTGGAGTTGTAACGAAATTTTTACTAATCCAAGTGCATTTTATAAGTTGGTCGACTTTTACTCGTTAACTTCTTAAGCCTACTTAGTTGTGATAGTTTTCCTTTTAACTGCACTATATATACTACTATTGTGTATACTTTTCACATTTCTAAAAACAACGGTTTTAGAAATGTGAAAAGGGGGGGCTAAGCAAGCAAATATTCTAAGCATAGCATAAGCTAAGCAAGCTAAATATTTCGCAAACGGACCCCTGAATCGAAAAAATGGACGGACATGGCGAAAATATGAGGGTTCCTTATTATTTAAGTACGGAACCCGTGTAAAATTTATATTTACCCGACCCCTTTGCCCGGGTAGGTAGTCTCATAATGTGGCGTTATTTAGATTTAAGATAATCAAAGACTCTCATTATATAATTTTTCGTTTCTCCAAAAAAAATCTCCTAGTTTTTCGGATAAATAGCCTATATCACTCTTGGCATTGTTGCTCTCTATCTATTTGTAAAGTTTCGGTTCAGCCGTTACGAATATTAGGCCGGACAGACAGACAAAATTTTTAGAAATGGTTTATATTATAATGGCATGCAAATAATCCCCTCAGCTCACTATAATGCAGTTATTTCGATGTTAAAGATAGACACTACAATTTTATTTTAATGTGTGTAGATCATCGATCACTAATGAAAAATATTAGTGATCGATGGTGTAGATGATAAAATTCTGGACAGACAGAACCTGAGGTGATACTTGTAATTGTTTTTTGTAGCTAACTTTGGCTCGGATTACTAAGAAGGTACGTCAAGTGGTAATTACTGGAAGACTAAATAATTTTTATTTCGATCTAACATATGATTTTAACATAAAAAAGATTTAATTGACGAGGGAAAAGAGCTAAGAGGATATGCGAATTATTTATCTGAATGTATCACACAAGTTATTTACATCAGAGATTAGTGATTGTCTATCAAATTTACAAATTTGATAATGCAAGTGTTGTAATGGTGGTATGAAAAATAAACAACAATATATGTATACCAGTATCTGATTAAAATATGTAAATATAATATAGAAGAGACAATTGGAAAAGCTATTTTAACAGTTTATTTAAAAATCATCCTCCGATAAATTGCGGTAGAAACACCTCGTATTTAAACCTAATATAAAATTGTCAGACTGGCGACGGGAAGCAGCGAAGGAGGTTCGCGATGAGGGAGATCTACCCCGCTAAAAGATATATGAATATATCCAGAACAGGCTATTAACGGGTTTATGAGTAGAAGAAGGGGTTGAACCGATGAATCCTTTAAATAAAATTTTAGTAAATTGTAATGGTAGAAAAAAAATAATTTACCCTTATTATTTGCATTGCCGGATCAGAATAGAAAACTTCCTTCACCCGCTTTTTAAAAGGGAAACCCATGTACTCAGTCTTCTGTTGCCACACCAGCCTTGTGTTGTACGTTGTGCCCACTAAAAGATCTCTAGCTAAACACGTAGACAAGCAGATTAATAAAACAAAACATAATAGATAAATGCTCTTCATTTTTCCTACTGATCACGAACGAGAAATGCCACTACACTTTACGAGGAAAGATTGTAAACTGAGCGTGTAAGCTACAATAACACCTAGCCGTACAATAAATTACTTTTTAGACAGACAACTTTAATATCCATTAACTAAGCAATACGGTTCAAATTTAAAACACACTTAGATGGATATTATCATGTTGACAACTGATGATATTCTATTACACAAAATGTAAACATGTTAGAAAATCAAAAGTGTGCCATAATTGATAATAAGATTTATTTATTAGCGACTTGTACCAACGATTTTATATAAATTTTGTCACGGAACAAAATATAAGTATGAATATATCACAGATAATAAATATGCTCCTGAGATATTAGTTTAAATTTTTAAACCTCTCAAACTTAGAACGGCGATATGGGTACCGCTCCCACAGATGAGGTAAGTTTGCCGCTACTAGCTTTGTGACGGATTGGGCTAAGTGCATGCCTTGGAGAGACACAAGTTTATTGTTTTGTCCAGGCTTGGCTCATAACTATACAATGACATTCTTCAGTCCTTTCGGAAGCTTTCAACCGCTCACATAAAATAATTATTAATTATATTGTCACAAGTGAACAAGCTGTTATAGAAGCGATAATTACACGTGGTGGAGCCATGCTGCAGTTATAATTATTATGGTTGTAGCACGAATGGGTCGGCTCGACCGAGGAAGGACCACGGTCTCACAAAATACATTATTAACATAGCAGTTTAATACTGCTGTGTTTCGTATGGTGATTGTAAAGAACCGGAAACACTTATTTTTCATTGAAGATAGATGTAGGTGTCTATATGCCACGGCATCCACTTACCGAAAACTTAAGCGTTTGAGACGGGGTAGTAAGCAAGCGGCCTTAATCAATTTATCTGCTGGAAAACGGTTTTGTTCAAGAATTACGAACATAACAGACTATTTCTTAACTCTTATTGGCTGTACTTAAAAATTAATTTATTTCTTTTTTGAATTAGGCTGGCCAGTGTCAGTATAATTGTTTTATGATTACAAACATTACAAAGCCGAAAGGATAGACTCGGCTCCTCGCCGTATGGTAGCGGCGTAAAATCTACTACCCTTAGATCGCACCATGAGCCAACACAGTAAAGAAATGGCCCTGAGTTCCCGGCGCCTTTAATGGGGCAGGTGCGAAGAATCTCGGGAGTAAAACCGGCGACGAGGTTCGCCACCCGTCACGTTCTGTTCCCGGAGGCGAAAAGTGGATTGCGGAGGCCCGTCTGGCTACGCTGAATGTATGTGGAGCAATGAATGATAAGATGGATGAAATATGCGAAATGATGAATGATAGAGGAATAGATGTGTTATGTAAATGAGACGAAACGAAAGGAAAGGATGCCACTGCACATGGCATGTATACCGCTTACTGGTCTGGTGTAGACGAGACCGAGCGGGCATGCCAGGGAGTCGGTGTCATCCTTTCAGAAAGAATGGGTCAATGTGTGAAAGAGTATGAATGTGTGCCCAAGGCTGCTGTGGATACGAATGAAAGTGGGCTTAAAGAAGTTGTTTGTGCTAGGGGTGTACGCCCCAGACATGTCTAAGCCCACTTATATCCGAGAGCAGTTTTGGGACATGGTAAGGATGGTGTTGATGAAATGTAAGGAAATGAAAATATCATTATGTTAGGAGATTTTAATGGAAGGGTTGGGGTGAAGAGGTCTGGTTATGAAAGGATATTAGGAATGTTTGGCGATGAAAGTGTAAATGAGAATGGTGAAGACCTCCTCGCCGTATGTGAGGAAAAGAATCTTTTTGTGACGAATACTTTCTTTCGCCATAAGAGGATTCACATGTATACATGGGAAAGAGGTAATGATAGAAGCATGATAGATTTCATAATTGTGGATGAAAGAATGCGGAGCGCAGTGGTAGATACAAGAGTTTACCGGGGGTCCAACGTAGGGACGGATCATTACTTGGTCTTATGCCAAATTAATGGTCTATTCAGGCGTTGGCGGCATCGGACATCTGTGTCTACCACTGCGTTACAGCGTATAAGAACAGAGAGGTTACAAGATGAAGGTGTGAAAGAGAAGTATAAATGTAGACTGAGAGAGAATATAAATGGTTTGAATGAAATATGTATGAATGATTTAGACCTGAAGACTGTATGGAATAATGTTAAGAAAGTTTTGGTGGATGCAGCCACCGAAGTATGTGGGTAAGAGAACGAATGAAAGGAAAATAATACGTGGTGGTGGGATGATGAGATTCGGATGGAAGTTGAAGCAAAGAAGAGAGCATGGCTAGATTTACTGGCAACCAAAGCTGGTAATTCTGGCGGTATGAATGATGAGATTGAAAGAAAAAAGGCAGACTTTAGACTTATAAATAAGAGAGTAAAAGAAGTTGTTGAAAGGAAAAAGCAAGAAAGAACGGATAAGAATGATAGAAGGATATCTGATAACTTCCAGGCAAATATTAAAATGTTCTGGAAACTCGTAAGAACTGCTAGGGGAAATTCAAAACAGCCTAGAATGAATGCTATACGAGACGAGAATGGCTGTATGCTGAATGATGAAGTTTGAATTTAAAGAGATGGAAGGAATACTTTGAAAGCGTGTTTATGAGGAAGGTCGTCTGAATTAAGTGAAAAGAAATTCCGAAAGAAGTGGAGAGAGGTAGGGAGATAAGTGTAGATGAAATAATAAAAGCAATGAAAGGCATGAAAGCAGGTAAGGCAGCCGGATATGATAGAGTATCACTCGAAATGCTAAGGGCTGGAGAGGGAGTGGTGGCAGGCCTACTGTACACCTTGTTTAATTTATGTTGGGAACTGAAGCGGGTACCGGAAGACTGGTGCAAAACCGTTATAGTTCCAATATATAAAGGAAAAGGGTCACAGCAGGACTGTAAAACTACTGTAGTATCAGCTTGCTTAGCATTGTGGGTAAACTGTATGCTAAGGTGTTAATTGAAAGAGTTATGGAAGAAACTGATGGAAAAATTTGGGATGTGCAAGCTGGATTTAGAAAGGAATGGGGTGTACGGATCAAGTATTTTCCATGCGCATGATTGCGGAGAAGTTTTGGCCAAAAACCAGAAAGTTTTTGTGCTTTCATGGACTTGGAAAAGGCTTATGATAGAGTGGACAGGAATGAGTTATGACAAACACTTAACTCATTTGATTTGAGCGCTGGTTTGATACAGGCATTGAAGTCTCTTTATAGGGACTCTAGTGCTTGTGTCAGGATCAACGGGGTCTACTCGGACTGGCTTGGCATCCAAAAGGTGTCAGACAGGGCTGTGTAGCTTCCCTGGCTGTTTAACCTATTCATGGACAGTTGTTTGCAAACTTTGAAAGTTGAAGAATGTGGGTTGAGAATGGGTGAGTTAACCGTTAAATGCCTTTTGTACGCCGATGATCAAGTCATATTTGCATCGTCGGCGGCCGAGTTGCAATGATGGTTACTTTAATGAACCGATCATTAAAAGAAAGAGGTATGAAAGTGAACGCAAGTAAGACGAAAGTGATGGTTTTGAAAGAGAAGAAAGTAAAACGTTATGTGAAATAAGAATAGAAGGAGTTGATTGAGCAAGTGGATGAGTTTGTATATTTGGGATGTTTATTTAGTAGGGATGGTAGATATGATAAGGATATAGAACGACGAGTGAACGCAGGAAATAGAGTGAATGGGGCTCTACACGCTATTGTGAAGAGTCAGAATGTGTCAAAAAAGGCACGTTTGGCAATTCACAATGCTGTGTTAGTCCCTACTTTAATGTATGGTAGTGAAAGTTGGGTCTGGCAGAAGAAGCATGAGAGTAGAATAAATGCTGTAGAAATGCGGTCATTAAGGAGTATGCTAGGGCTGAATCTGAATGACAGGGTGAGAAATAGTGTGATAAGAGAAAAGTGTGGTTTGCAAGATGACGTTGTGACCAGGATTAAGAAAGGAATGCTTCGGTGGTTTGGTCATGTAGAAAGAATGAACGAAGAAAGAGTGACAAAGCAAATTTATGCTGCAGAAGTGAACGGCAGAGTCGGAAAGGACGCCCTAGACGAAGGTTTATCGACCAAATTGGCGATATATTGAAAATGGGCCAGATTAGAGTACCCTTAACCGACGAGCGTGTATGCGTAGATATATGGATGTAAAGGAGGCGAGAGAGGTGTGCCAGGATCGTGCCAAGTGGAAGTCCGTAGTCTCTGCCTACCCTCTGGGTGACAGGCGTGACTGTTTATGTATGTTTATGTAAACATTACAGCAATTTCTGGATAATAATAACTTTTTAACTTTTGATCGCTAAAGGACATAAAAGTTACAGCCTATTATACGTCCCACTGCTGGGCATAGGCCTCCTCTCATTTCTGAGAGGGTTTAGGGCAAGGAAATGTCCGCCGCGCTGCCCCAATGCGTGTTGGCGAACTTCACATGTCACGATGACGTTTCCTCACGATGTTTTCCTTCACCGCCGAGCACGTGGTAAATTAGCACTTAAAATTACAGTTAACAATTTCATTGGTGCCGGCGGGGATCGCTCGTTAAAGGACATAATATAATTATATATTAAATATATAAAAAGTTTTTTTTTTTACTGATTATACGTTTTTATGAAAATTAGTGAACGATAATAGAAATATCTTCAAAATACATTGAGTCTTCTAACACTATTTTCCTATAAGTGGCTTACTTTGCAGCTCCGTGGCAATTTTATATCACGTTTAGTACGCCCATACAACGTCTCTCTATCAGACAAAAGATAAACTGTTTGTTAAAAGTATAAAAGGTACAGAGAGACCATACGAAACATAGCAACATTATGCTGCAATTTTACGCTGGTATAATTTGCAAGTTTATTTTTGTTTGTCGGACCGACCAGTTCGAGTAACAACCATAATTTGCAGCAGCGTGGCTCTACCACGTTTAGAGGATTAGGTACATCTGTGGAATATGATACACTGTCATAATTAAGATATAGTACAAAATAACAATAAAGTATTATCTACAAATTTTCTTAATGACAATTTATAATTTATAATTCCATTTCTATGGGCATTCTGAGGGTTAAACTGGACTAGATTTAATAAAAGAAAATAAAGACTGAATTGACTTCGACTTCGCTCTGTCCAAACCACAGATATCAGAAAGGGAGATCGGACAATTCGCCTAGTTTGTATCGTCCGAGTGTCGCAAGCTCAACTAACGCACACAACGCAGTAGTATATTAAAACAAGAATCACGCACACATCTAAACCACGCACATTTGTATCCCTATGCTCCTATTGTTGGACACACGCAAAACATTTGCATGTGTGTGTATATGCGCACGAGGCGAGAAACATATCGCTACGCATGCACATAACGGCAACTGCTGAATAATGGTGGGACAGTGTAAGGTCGATAAAAGAATATCGATAGTTTTACTCACTTATAACAATCTCTTTCTCAACTTGAATTTGGAATGAAGTTATGTCTTGTAACTTAATTAAATTAGCGTATTAAACACTAGGTATTTGTGTTAGTATATTTGGTCGAGGAGTTCAGAAAAGTTAAATAAATAAAACAAATGACATAAGCTTATTATACGAGTATATATTACAGTAAATCACTGTCCAGTGAAATGTAAATATTTATTTAAAACTTGCCGTTTGGACAGTTTGGGCATTATCTTACTAAAATGCTGTATTTTAGTAAGATAATGCAACCTTATATTTATATATCTTTCCATAACAGCTTTGATTAGCATAATAAGGTGATTGTCCATTGGTGACTGCTCATATTGATGGAAGTCGTAATTTTAAATAAATTCATACCGATGAAACGTGGTAATGCTTTAGACATCAGTGTTTTTTACGTCTTTTGTCGAAACCGTGATTTTATTCATAGTAAGAACAGTCGATTTAATGATCGCTTCCATATACTTACAAATTATAACAATATCCGTCGATGGATATATTAAGCCACCTTTATCCTTCAGTTTAATGAATTTATTTTGCGGGTCTTCAGTGTCATCTGCAGTAAAGCGCTTATACATGTTTCACATTTTAATGTCTTTATTAATGCATGAACCACAAATCCTGCAATGTAACTTATGGTTTGTGCGCTGAATTCTGTTAAATCTTGAACTAAAACGTCGACTTCTTCGTCAAATACTGCCATTTCATATAATAGATTTATGTCATCACAATCATCAGTGTCTGCACGTGATCGAGCATCAACAGTGGAGTTAATATTTTTTACAGCAGATGAACATGTCAAGAGGGACACTTTTTCGAGTGCTCGACAGTTACCATTTTCGACGTCTCTGAGTTCTGATTTCACCATAAGTTTTTTATAAATTGCTTGAAATTGACGAGCTGTGGGGTTTGTGTTACAACCACCGTGGCTTCGAATTTGTCCAAAGAGAAGTTCTAGGTGATCTTGACTAATTTTGTAGGTAGGAAAATACACCAGTTTTTGTTCCGTTTCTACGAGCTGAATATATAAATTTTTCAGACTCTTTATGCAGGCTAAAAAACCGACAAAACCAGTTTTCCGGGATGAATGAACGACTGCTGTTCCATCCAGTAACTTCAAATTTTTCAAGTAATTTTCAGCCATTGTCAAGAAATCAAATATTTTTGTCTTATTGTACGCACACAAAGGTTTTTATAATGCAACTGGGCTATATGTCTGGAGTTCAAAACGTCGAATAAATTATTAACGATTCTAAAAAGTTTACGGTGCCATCTACGTTTTCGAATCCGGGTATATTTAGCTGAGCACAAAATGTTAGTTAGTGTATTCTGTTGCTCTGAGGTCCAAACCAACCGCCAAGCCCTCCCTCTCCCTTGACTCGACTTTGTTTCTCCTTCGGACCTTGCGTCCTAGGCTCTAGCCTAATTAGCCTTTAGGTAAATCAGGCCCTCGTTGCGGCACTGAGTGCAGCGGTTTCGAATCCCGCACGCAGCACTAATTGACCTTCAAATAATTGCTCCGGTTCTGTAAGTTTGTCCTTGTATAATGTAAAAAATTAAGAGTGGACGGAACAAAATCTAAACGGAATAAATAGTCCGGTTAAATTAGACCAAAAATAGTAGTAATGTTATAAAATTGCATACAGCCGAAAATTGGTACACTGTTATAAATGAAATGTAAAAGTCCCCATCGAACCCATCCTTGCAAAAAATTATTCATGTCAAAGTTCGCAAAATGGGTTTTGCGTTGTTCAGCCAAACGGTAAGTTTTATCATAAAATTAGGTTAAACATATGTTGTAGATCATGCAATTATCTATAAAATTGTCTTTCCACTTTTCTCCTAAAGTCACCGTTTCTAAGATATGACGATTCAAAAAGTTGAAAAAGTTGTGTTTTTATAATATGCATAAGTACGCCACGTATATATATCACTGAAGCTGTAATACAAGTAAAAATACTTTTATATCGGTCTGTGTAACTTATACATACAAAAAAGTATGATTATGAGAATATCAATTCAAAAGAAACCAAGTCCCTTAATATATACATATACACGCCAGTGTAACTTTAAGCAACATCTGTCCTATTCAATTATCCGCGTGGCAAGGGTCGTATGTCTGTTCTTCTTTCAAAAGACATAAATGAAATACTATTAGTCTCGAACGTTCTTCGCAGTGAAAACACGTGTTAATTGTTAATATATTCTAAACGAATTTGTGCTGTTTGAGCTAAAAGAAATGTCGCAATTACACTACCAAAGAAACACAGTGGTCGCGGTGGTGGAGTTCGCGTTCTACACCGTATTCTACCTTCTCTCGCAGGCTTAATCCTATAGATGTATGTTTGTCTCTTTTAATGTCGCTTTTTCATTTTATCGAGTTTTCACTTCAATAACAATTCCGGATCTTTTACTCCTTCTTTTGCTGTTCTTGATGTACAACACACAGCTGAACACCCAACAACTCAACAATACGAAACCCTAGAAGCTAAGCGGTAAGCCACCGCATTCATTTCAGTCTACTTCTCCTGAGGATGCCTCGTGTAGAGGCGATACACGTGTCGTATTATCGACGGTGATGTATCTTGCTAGTGTAGTGGTGTTGGGATTATTGGTGCTGGGATTAGTGGTGACGCGGATAGTGCACTCAATTGAGAGAGGGCGGAGGTGCTTTTCAAACCAAATAAGACACATCATTTTATTTTATTACGTGGATCGTAGTAAAAAGTTGAATAAACTTTATCAGTCTGGAAACTATATATTCTGTATCTTACTGTAAAACTCACAGTACTACTTCAACCGAAGCAAAGGTAACATCGCCGATTCCTTCCGGTTCATACAGCTTTTTAACAATAACATAATATTTTATACGTGGTAGAGCCACGCTGCAACTATATTATGGTTGTAGCACGAATAGGTCGGCTCGACCAGGGTTACCATACGAAACACAGCAGCATAAGCCTACTATGTTTCGTATGGTGAGTGTAGAGAACCGAAGACCCTTTTACTGCAAACAAAGCATTCCATCTTAGTTCTCAGGGCGATAATGCATCTGCATTTTGATTGTTAATCGAGGATATATGTAGATGTCAATGAGCCACAGCATTTGTAAATTTATTTATATATAAATAAAACACTTTTATTTTAAGATAATTAAATAGAAATTTTTACACCTTTAACCAATTTAACACTTATTGACATGACGTGTGGCTCGCAAGTCCTCGTCTAGCTATAGCTATAATATATTGATGAAATTGACATTTAAAATAATTGGCTTAAATAGGCCAAGTACACTACCTCACAAGCGGCGTGGAAACGTGTGCATATTATAAAGAACACAACTTTTTCAACTTTTTGAATCGTTATATCTCAGAAACGGTGACTCTTAGGAGAAAAAGTGTTAAGACAATTTGTATAGATAATTGTATGATGTACAATTTTTGTTAATACTAATTTTATGATAAAACTTACCGTTTGGCTGAAAAACGCAAAAAAACCTATTTTTGCGAACTTTGACCTTGAATAATAATTTTTGCAAGGGTAGGATCGATGGGACTTTTACATTTTATTTATAATAGTGTTCTGAACACTCGTACCAATTTTCAGCTGTATGCGAGTTTTTGTAACCTTAAATATCTAATTTGACCGGACTAAAAATAAGACTGGAGCATTAACTATATAATTTGTAACATTTAACAAATTAAGAAGGAGTAGGGAAGACTTCAAGTATTATTATTCATCTAACAATGATAGCTTGGTAACGGAATAATACTTAAAATGAGTGTAAAACATGAAATCGATGTAAAAGTTAAAGTCTTTAACTTAAGATAAGCGGGATCTACCCGAGCTCGGGGAAACTCTCGTCGAATAGCAAACTGATTGCACTTAATAGTTGATTACAATAAGAAGAGATTACATAGGTAATATACAAATAGCAAATACAATCAGACAAGTTTTGTCTTGCGTATGTGGACTATGAGAAAGCCATTCATTCCGAATTTGGGCGGTAGCACCAAAGTTCATATCAAATTCATAGTTCAGTTCATATCCAAAAATTTTTTTTTAAAATTTACCACCACGCTAAGATTTACTCTTGTATCGTAAAGGGAGATTACATACATAAATTGCACAAGGACAAACTTACAGAACCGGAGCAATTATTTGAAGGCCAATTAATGCTGCGTGCGGGATTCGAAACCGCTGCACTCAGTGCCGCAACGAGGGCCTGATTTACCTAAAGGCTAATTAGGCTAGAGCCTAGGACGCAAGGTCCGAAGAAGAAACAAAGTCGAGTCCAAGGGAGAGGGGGGAGGGGGGCTTGGCGGTTAGTTTGGACAGAGCGAAGTCGAAGTCAATTCAGTCTTTATTTTCTCTTTTATTAAATCTAGTCCAGTTTACCCTCAGAATGCCCATAGAAATGGAATTATAAATTATAAAATGTCATTAAGAAAATTTGTAGATAATACTTTTTTGTTATTTTGTACTATATCTTAATTATGACAGTGTATTCGCGTCTTTAAGATACAAATGCTAATTCATAATTGACATTAATAATTAGATCGATTGCTAGCCCTATCATAATCGACAGATGTACCTAATCCTCTAAACGTGGTAGAGCCACGCTGCTGCAAATTATGGTTTTTACTTGAAATGGTCGGTCCGACAAACAAAAATAAATTTGCAAATTATACCAGCGTAAAATTGCAGCATAATGTTGCTATGTTTCGTATGGTCTCTCTGTACCTTTTATACTTTTAACAAACAGTTTATCTTTTGTCTGATAGAGAGACGTTGTATGGGCGTACTAAACGTGATATAAAATTGCCACGGAGCTGCAAAGTAAGCCACTTATAGGAAAATAGTGTTAGAAGACTCAATGTATTTTGAAGATATTTCTATTATCGTTCACTAATTTTCATAAAACGTATAATCAGTAAAAAAACTTTTACTCGCTATTCAATTATATCCTTGTGTTATTCAATTATGTCATTTAACGAGCAACCGGGTTCGTTCCCGCCGGCACCAATGAAATTGTTAATTATAATTTTAAGTGCTGATTTACCACGTGCTCGGCGGTGAAGCGGCGATGAACCTGCATGTCTGAGAAATAAGAAAAAATATATTTCGAAGACGTGAAGTTCGCCAACACGCATTGGGGCAGCGCGGCGGACATTTCCTTGCCCTAAACATTCGTACCAATTTTCAGCTGTATGCGAATTTTTATAACATTACTACTATTTTTGTTCTAATTTAACTGAACTATTTATTCCGTTTAGATTTTGTTCCGTCCACTCTTAATTTTATTACATTATCACAGAACTTCACTTTTATGTTAGTAATTATTATTATTAACTTCTGTATGATTTTGATAACTAGCTAGTTAATATATTATATATATATATATATATATATATATATATATATATATATATATACTAGTTGTTACCCGCGGCTTCGTCCGCATGGTCACTGGGAAATGAACTATCCATTGCTTTTTGAATTGAAAGAAAACTGAGTTTTATAGATTTGTCAGAGATGCAGTCATTAAAAGGAAACTGAGCAAAATTGATTCGTCAGCCTATTTAAATGTTTTGAAACGCAGCGTATAGGAAAGCATGAAAATAGCCTGTTTCTTCCAAATGGAAATGGGATATTTTTTAATTAAAGGAAACTGAGCATAATTATCCGTCAGGGATGCAGACTTTGAAAAGAAACTGAGCTAAATTGATTCGTCAGAGATGCAGTTTTCTGAATTGAAAGGAAACTGAGCCAAATAAAAGATCCGTCAGAGATGCAGCCTTTGAGTTGAAAGGAAACTGAGCTTAATAGGTCCGTCAGAGGTGCAGCATTTGGAATTGAAAAAACTGAGCTAAATAGGATATTTTGAATTGAAAGGGAAGATCTGTGGGAATTCTGATTAATTGATTGTGGGAATTTTGGAAAAAAACTAACTGAACACTATTTTAAGACGCTACTGTACACAATGTTATATGTTTTTCCATTCGGGGAAAGAATGTGGAGATTCTGGGCATTTGACACGCGAACATACTACATACAGCTGACCATGGAGAAGCACGGTTTTTCTAAGTTGACCCCGCTACCTGTAACGTTTGCCCTTGCGCTTTATTAATTGTCATTGCAAAACTGAGCTTAATAGGAACTGCAACCTTTGAATTGAAAAGGAAGATCTGTGGGAATTATAGGATCCGTGGTATAATAACATTTTCACCTTTTCCTACGCCTGTCAAAATTGTAGCACCGATTATGTTCCGTCCAAGATGTGTCACACGCAGCCTTGTCCCGTTACATAACCGAGGAGCATCTAAATTTCGCATTAGCATGACTGGGACGCCTAATTTTAATTGAAGCTTATGGAGGGCACACCTGACAACTCTAGGGAATTTAGAAACTCTACGGGATATGAAGTGCTCTGTTCTGTGTCCATAACTGAGTCTACTGACAAATACTCTGTTATTTCTTCTGCTACTTCACTTAATATATCTGAATTTATTTTGTTAATGCTCTCATTTTTTGGTGCAAGAATCGCCCTTTCACATAACCATTTGTCTTCATGCATGTTGTTCGTTAAATCTGAATAAACGCTCGCAATTAATTCGGAATGACTCTGTACTAAATTACAAAAATCTCTCGTCAATTTAACGCAGCCTCAGCATCCGTTTCCAACCGCCCATCGCCAATTTTTAATAGTGTGTCAGCATAGTTTCCAGCATTGATATCATTATACAAATGCACTCTCATATTCGTAGTTAAACTGAATTTTGTCACCTTGTTCCATAAAATAGACGACTTGAGGCATGCTTTAATTTCATCTGCAGGTGTGCCCTTTTGAATGACAGGTAAAGTTTGGCGAAAGTCACCAGCCAGTAAAACCACCATTCCTCCCATTACATCGGTATTGCTGCGCAAATCCTGGAGCGTTCGATTTAGTGCTTCTACAGCTTTTTTATGCGACATTGTACTTTCGTCCCACACTAAAAGTTTGCATTGTCGTAGCATTATACCTCGTGCACTATTTTTGCTAAAGTTGCAGATCGGCGATTCTTCCTGGGCTAGATTTAGAGTCGTGGCGGCTATACCAGAGGAAGCTACGGCCACAGCAATGTTTTTATCTTTCCGTACTTGCGCTAATAATAAATTTAACAAAAATGTCTTCCAGTTCCTCCAGGGGCATCTAAAAAGAAAAGTGCACCATTTCCAGATTCAATTTGTCCTAATACTTTGTCAAAAACTCGTTTTTGTTCGGGAAGCAAACGGGGTACAAATTCGGCTAGTTTGTTTCACGTATAATTTCATCACTTAGTTCATTTTCGGTTGTTCGCTGAGGGTTTATCATTCCAAAGTCGCTTAATTTTTTGCCTACCATTGCCATTACTTTATCTTCAATTTTTCCAAGTGCTTCATTATAAATGTGTTCATTGTATGTCATGTTCGCGTGTGTCTGCTGTAACCTTCGCAAAATATCTTCCGCCATGTACTCTTTATATTTGTCCCACAATTTATGTGCATTAGATAGCCCGCAAGATGATATGAGAGTTGCATAAAGATCCCTAATTTTGGCTGGTGACTGGCACTGCACAGCTTCCTCCATGGTTTCATCCCAGTGATTATCGTTTTCTAAAAGATGCAGAGCTTCACATGCTTCTCTATAAGTTGCGCATTCCTGACCGTTGACAGTTTTAAGGTCTTTATATCCTGTAGGACCCTGAACATGGTGCAGCAGCAATCGTAAACAGAAACATTCAAAATTAGTTACATGGACGGTATACACACGACCAAGGGCATCTGATGACTTTACACCGGGCCAATTTGCAACAGGCGCGCCTTGAATACGGCGTTTCCTCCTTCCTAGATGTGTTCCAAGTAAAATAGCGGGGACTTCAGAATATAACAACGTTTTTGCAAAGGGTCGGTTTGACAAAGTTGAAAGAAGGCTGTTAGTGTAGTTTTGGCGGTGATGCAATTCTTTCTTGGAAATTTCTTTCGGTGAAATATACACGCTCTCCATTTTCTAAGTGCACAGCAAGGTGAGTAACTGATGGGTGCCTTTCGTGTAAAGGAAGCCAAGGAGACGCCACGCTGCCTCGTTACTGCTGACATAACGCCCTGCTTGAAAGGTCTGTACTTCATTAACGGATTTGCCTCACCTTCACTCCTGAGATTAAATATTGCTTGGTCGCTTCCTTTATTTATGTACTTACAGATATACTTGATTGCGCGGACAGAGCTACATGCTTCTACATTAATATGGGCATGAAACATTTTACATAGAATGGGCGAATACGGGACAATCCAGCTGTTATCTAAGGTTTTGAACGCTCCAGAGCGAGATTTGATTGTAACTTTCCTGCCACCATCTTCGGGAGCTCTGCGTCTATATAAAGGGTAGCCACTATCATTGTGCACTGTTTCTTTTAATAGCTGTTTAGGAATTTCTTTGTACATTTTCCTTCTTTCATACATGGCGATATTGAATTTCGGCCTCCACATGGACCGTGAATCATATTTCGACGATGGTATCATACAATTCTTTATCTTGCTCAGGATCCGGAATCTCGGCGCTTATTATGTCGTCTATTTGGCTGGGCCGCAACTTCTCTTTAAGCCATATTAGAATGTGGGCATGCGGTAATCCTCTTTTGCCATTCAATTGAATACATGAAGCACTGCACCTCTCCGAAAATTTTCCTTTGTTAATTACATACATTAATTTTGTACTTTTAATCTAAATACTCTAGCAACTAAATCGTGTCTGTCAGTACTTTTTGGCCCGGCATTAGCTCCTCGGTTATTTTTCCATGTGGGATTGCAAGTAAAAGTAACAAAAAGATCAGGTCTTCCGTAAGTTCGTACATAGGCGAATGCGTCTTGTGTGTACTCATGTAGGTAGCGGGGACTGTTAACGAATGATGAGGGCAGAATTACCATTTTACCTAAATCTCTGGGGTTTACATTGGCGTCGCTAGAAACTGCATCTTGTAAATGTATATAATTCTCAACGCGCAGCTTTTTTGATTTAAAGATATATAACGGAGACGTTCACTTTCTACCTTCACATACATGTCTACCAAAAATTGATGAAATAATTGTCACACCGGGCTAAGAGGTTAAAATCATTTTCTCGCAAAATCATATGATACGCATAAAATCCATACATGATACTTTTTGTTCGAGTAGGCCTTTGTGACCGGGTTAATGAGTGGAATTTGAAAATGATAACCTCTTGTTCTTTGCAATAAATCAATGGGTATTGCAGAGCGTCATAAAACTTGTGTGTATCGGCTACCCGTTGCAACATATCATCACGTGCTCGCAAGACAATGTCTCGTGAAGAAAATTGATCACTACTAATTACGGCTGCTATTTCGTTTATCAAAGGTGCATTGTAGCGCCTTTCATGCTCTCCTCGAGGGGTCCGATCTGCGTGAATGACGACTTTATAATCCCTTCAGGTAGGTTTTCTAAAGCAGTTTTAAATGTTTTGACTAAAATGTTACGTTCATGCAAGAATCTTTGAATTTTGAACACTGTGTCTCTCAACTCCTGGATAAATTGGCAGCGACGGTCTACCTCAATTTCTTCGTCACCCATAAAATATACTTGTAAAATTTATGCTGTTCGTTTTCAGCTGGAAAAGTGAACCTATTCTATGATAAATTTGCCCTTGCACCGTAAATGTAGGCGAAAATCCCGGCATTATTATTTCCGGTCGACTCCGAAGGACGTCATTTGAAAGCATGAGTTATATTTCCGGATCCTGTTAAAAAGCGCCGTGACTCATTAGCATCATATAAAAAGAGAGTTTTCAAAGGTTCTTCTGGTTCCCCAAGTAACGGAAGAGACACTTTGCCATTGGAACAGCATATGCCTGCGGTCTCATCTTTCCATTTTAAAGCGCTGCAAAATCGACACGCCTTGTCCATCAGTCCGATAACAACTAACCTGTGATTTTTATAATCAATCAACGGATCATAATTGAATGCTGCGTCATTAAAAACCGACCAATTGTTTCTTTGAAAATTTTGTCGACGTTCAGCTTGGAGCTGTGCATTTGCATCTCTTCGCGCCTGTGTCTGTTCTGGTGTTTCAGTAGCTCTTAAAGTAGATTGACGCTCTGCCTGTTCAAGACGCCTTTGCTGACTTTGAGCAGGTGTTTCAGTAGCTCTTAAAGTAGCTTGACGCTCTGCCTGTTCAAGACGCCTCGCTGACTTTGATAAGGTGTTTCAGAAGCTCTTAAAGTAGCTTGACGCCTGCTGTTCAAGACGCCTTCGCTGACTTTGATAAGGTGTTTCAGAAGCTCTTAAAGTAGCTTGACGCCTGCCTGTTCAAGACGCCTTCCTGACTTTGAGAAGGTGTTTCGGAAGCTCTTAAAGCAGCCTGACGCTCTGTCTGTTCAGGACGCCTTGCTGACGTTGAGAAGGTGTCTCAGATGCCTAAAGCAGCCTGACGCTCTGCTTGTTCTGCCTTCTCAGTTCAGCATCTTCTAAAGATTCTAGCGATCGAGCTAATCTTTTCGCTTGTCTTTGAGAAGATACCTGAAAGGCTGGACTTACGTTTGCGAGGCATTATGAAGTAAGAAAAACCTATTTATAAAAAACGTTAAAATACCTAAAAGGAATAAAATTTCCTTTTAAATATTTTTTTAAAGCAAATCCAAAATATCTAAAAGGAATAAATATTCCTTTTAAATATTTTAAAATCAAAACAACAAAACCAATTCAAGACACAACACGAATCCGAAAACGATAGCCAAAAAATCGAATCAACTTAAACCAAATCACAAAACAAATCGCAGAAAACCGAAATCGAAAGTAGTAAATATAAATATAACCAACGAAAAAGAAGTAAGTGTATAGGTACCGTATACACTATCTATACTATTAATATTCCTTTGAAATATTGTTAAACAACCTAAAACAACGAAAACCAATTCACGATTCTAAATAAACAAAATCCAAAATCAAAGCCATAGTCTAAATATGTATAAAGGAATACTAACCAAATCAACAAAACGGATCCAAGAAAATACACAAATCCGAAAATGAAAGCCAATATAAATCCATTCAACCTTAACCAAATCACAAAGCAAATAACAAACAACTGAAATTGAAAGCAGGTAGTCGAATAAGCTACGAAATAGAAACAATTTAAGCGTATAGGTACCGTATACTATAAGTTGACGCGCGGCTCAACGGCGGAGTTAAGTACATGTCAGGAAACATTTCGTTACCGCGTTTTAAAAACCTAGTAACGACATCTAGCGGAATCAATTTAAACTATGTATACGTTAGTTAATAAGAACTCAAAAATATTTTTCTTATAATTTTGCACAAATTTTCTTATTGTAATACTGATTCATTCATAACCACATATAAGAACTGTATTCATTTCCGTTCAATAAATATTACTAAGGCTTATTAATAAGGCTTACTAAGAACTGTTTCTACCATTGTTAAGTAATATTTAAGGATGAAAGCGTGACAGGTGGTGATAGTATTTCTGATCCAAACTTATAATCACGCCTGTAACCCTTGCGAGGTAGGCAGAGCATCAACGGATTACTTAATATCGTCTGCGAGGTTATCGCCTATTCTGTGAATAACGATGCACCAAAACGTTTGAAGAAAATCAGCTGGTGAATTTTATGTTTATTACCGCTTCTTCCCAGTCCTGCGTGGAAAAATACAGATCCATACATTTTTATCTTAATTTTGGTAAAAGACATAATAATCAAGATATTCTGACCTTCTGTGTTCGTCCATCGTACCGTCGTCCGTCTTGTAGAATCACGGTGGCGCCACCTAGCTGAATTTAATTTTGCAACATATTCGATTTTCCCACGGAATGATATGTTTTTCCGCTGAAAAAGTAGCCTATGTCACTCTACAACCACCGAACTATCCCCTTACAAATAATCATGCCATGCCGACGCTCCGTTGCGACGTGAAAGAAGGACAAACAAACAAACAAACACACTTTCGCATTTATAATATTAGTATGGATATGGATATATATATACGATTAAAACAGACCTGGTTACGTTATTACTATGAAAATTTATAATCAATTAATAGGTATATATAGTTAGAATTGAGTTATTAATTACAAAGTTTTTCAAGGGATTGTAAATAATTAACTTAATTTGTATTAATTTGATTGTAAATAGTTAATTTAACTAGAATGATTTATTTTACATAAAAAATTATGAAAGTTAACAATAATAAAGAGAATATAGAGATTTCTTTCAAGCAATATACAGGGTATTTTTGAAACGCTCCCGAAAACGAAGACAGACGACAGTACTAACTATATCTTAGATGATGGGTGAAATATAAAATCGATCCTGATGAAAAAATTCATCTTTTCACAACGTTTTATTAGCTTTATTCACGCTCCATCGTGTTAGTATAAATCATCGTGTTAAATAAAACGTTAATTTCATTAAAATAAAACATGAAAATACTTAAACATAAAAGCAGCAGGAATTACTGAATTACAATCAGCTGAGTAGGGTCAATGTACGCGCGAACGCCGAATCTGCGCGGCCCGTAACTAGCGATGGTACCACAATACATAATAATTTACAACACTTGTCTAAATACCTAACTTATCTACTTAACTACTATTTTGCCACTGTGCTTGTCTCCACGTAGCCACTTTAATTCAAATTACAGGTTAAATAAACCAAATAACTGGTTCGATTCCCGCTAATGAAAAAATACTTAAATGAAAAGTTAACAAGGTTAGAGTTATGCGTTTTATTCATCGTGTACGTATGTTTATTATTCTGATGTATTCAGTTATGTACCTATTCAGATCAGTTCAGTACCAAGTTATTTAAAAAATAGGTATGAAACAGCTTACCGCTCTAAATCCTCCGTGGTCTTATGAGATGCGGCTCAAATTGTGCTCCATTCATTTCGAGGCAGATGTGGGCTCGGTGTTGCGTCTCCTCATGCAGGCGGGCATTATCGTGGTCTTCGACACAGTCCGCACGTAGTTTGTCGAAAACATCCACGATCCTTTGGCGCATTTCGTCAGCACTATCACACTCACGATTAAAACCCTTTCTTTCACATACCCCACAGAAAGAAGTCTAACGGGGTCAGATCTGGTGAGCGAGGTGGCCAAGCGTGTGGTCCTAGTCTGCCAATCCAGCGATCATCAAATACCGGTAAGGCGCTCACGGACGAACCTCACGACATGTGGAGGTGCACCATCATACTGGAACCATGTACGGCGATATTCATCCAACGATAGGTCGTCTAAAATGTCAACCAACTGTTCATTTATAAAGTTTAGGTATCGCTGTCCGTTAAGTCGCTGTGGCAGAAACACTGGTCCCAGTGTGCGATCCTTAAATAAACCTGCCCATACGTTAACCGACCATCGGGTTTGGTGCCCGGTTTGTCGAACAGCGTGGGTTAACTTTGGATTACACGTGTGTATTTCTTCGGTTCCACAGGCCGTTTCTGGTAAATGTCGACTCGTCCGTCCAGATGACGTGTTCAATGAAACCAGGCACACGTTGTTGTTGGTCTAATAACCAACGGCAGAAAACTCGTCGGCGGTCGTGATCGCCGGAACTAAAGCTTGCACTTTGTGCACTTTGTATGGCCGCATTCGGTTACGCTTTAACACTTTGTGAACTGAACAGTATGACACATTTGTTCCATCCCGACGTCTTAACAATTTAGCGATACTGTGTACCTAGGTTCGGATACCGGCGAACGACATCTAAAATGCGCCTCGGAGTGAACAGTCATTTGACTTCCACCTCCTGCCGCTACTGGAGCAATGGGCCGATTTTCCAACACTCGCTGAAATGGTGCTGTTATCAGACGAGAGTCAGCTGGGTGTCGAGCGGTCGGGAATTTCTCTCGGTAATTCGTAATGCACGCGAAGCATTCCGCGAGCTTCTCAAGGCACATTAACATGTTGCCGTATTCACGAGCACTATAAACGTACGCGTTAGGCATTATTAAAACAAAAAGAAACACAAAACGTAACAACAAGAATAACACGTAATAACAAGTAGGTAATACCAAGTAATAACAATAAGAATTTAATAAAAACAATTGAACTGTCGCTTGCATGCGTGTCCAAAGTCAACACGGAACTGTCTCAAAAACTAAAATCAATAATTAATCCCGCCAAAACTGAAGCCTACACTTTGAACATTCCCACAGACCGTCAAATGTTATGACATTGCCAACTTTTATTTTATAAGTTTAGTTTCCATATGATCCCTACGACTACTCTTTCATATGGAATTTAGAAGTTATAGTTGTAATTTTTTTAATACAATTAGACAATCAATTGTACCCTGACGAAACAAGCAGTTCGTTACTACAAAATGATATTGAAATTAATAAACGTACTTACTTGGGTTTGGTTATCTTTGATTTTGTACAAGAAAATAGAAATAAAATGGTATTGAATAATTTAATAGTTAAAATCAATTGCAATTATGATCGACAGGTAATTAATCTAAAAATAATTATTTTACTTTACTTTTATTGACTTTCCGTTTTAATCCATCTAATACTTTGATTTGAAAAGAGGTACGTCAAAACTATTAAAAATTACTTGCAAGTTTTATTGTAATGCCGCCTCTAATTCTTATGTCGCTTGCAAACAAAACTAACTAGGTAAATTTGGGGAATTCCCCAAATCTTGGCGCTGACGCGAGGTGACACACAGTCGGCCGGGCGGCGGCAGCGCGTGGTACGAAGGGGGCGCGACGGGGGAATGCTCGCCAGTATTACTGTGCGCGCACGCTATTGGTTCCTCATTCTTCCCGCGCTTTGAAAAAGCGATGTTTCCCAATGTACAGTCGCACACACAGCTTTCTTTGCACGACGCGCGACGATGGTTTTAAAAGGAAGGAAAGAAAAATTATTTATATCTATTGTTTTATGACTGAACTAGTGAACGAAAAGGTAAATAGAAGGTGAATGGGAAAATTGTGCAGTAAAGTTAAATGTATTGAGGAAGAATACCGAAAAATTACCATGTGGTCAACCTGATGACGGAAACATTTATCATTCGCATTGATGATGATGATTCTGATGAGTGATGATGAAGTAGCATCCAGTAACACCAATACACCATCGACATTTGGCTTCCATGTTCCATGTTCCAATGGTATAATGGACAGCGTGTCACCCTTAGCTTAAGTTTTCTTGTTACAAACTACTTTATTTTACGATAGAAATAAAAATAATGCTCAAGCAAACATTATCCATTTTGAATTTCAACCTCTTCCAAAGTTCTAAGTAGCTAGTAAAGTACCTATTATGATTCTACAATAAAACCATTAATTACTATTGTAATATTATAAAACAACAGCCTAGTACCATGTAGTACTTTAGAACGCGACTGTACCCATGCGCAGACACACCCTCCACTATCGCTCAGCGTTCTTTTACGTGACGTTGAGTTTGGCTTCGACGCGGATATTGACCCTAGTCAGCTGATTTTATGGTTTATTTATTTTAAATTCCATTGCTGCTTTAATGTTTAAGTATTTTCATGTTTTATTTTAATGAAATTAACGTTTTATTTAACACGATGATTTATACTAACACGATGGAGCGTGAATAAAGCTAATAAAACGTTGTGAAAAGATGATTTTTTTCATCAGGATCGATTTTATATTTCACCCATCATCTAAGATATAGTTAGTACTGTCGTCTGTCTTCGTTTTCGGGAGCGTTTCAAAATACCCTGTATTATACATAATATGAAAAATTTGTTTCCTCATAGTTGTGGCTTTCGCCACAAATAATCACTTTTGGATTCGATAGCTAAGTCCAGAACCCCTGGCACTCTTCAATCGGAGTTTGACGAACGAAAAACCCACTCCTCCAGCTGTGATGATGGCCGAAGCCTCTAACTGATCTGCAACCCTTGCGACAATACCCTGCAAAACGAAATTAGATAAATTCACTATATTAATCGTAGGCATTCTCTGCACATAATAATATAAAACCTTTCTGCGTGTTCCGTTTTGTACGCTATATTCGGAACGATCTTTTTGATGAGAGTTGGGATTTGAAAAAGTTATGTAAGTAATGATTATCTATCTGCAATCATAGTTTTTTCTAGATTTCTTTTGCGATTCTTTTTGAAATATGGTAGAGGGCTGAATTATGTAGCAATTTTAAAATAAATAAAACCGGCCAATGCGTGTCGGACCACGCACAATGTAGGGTTTCGTAGTTGCCCGTCACAGTACGTGAACTTTGAATGGGCCTTCTTGATACTATGAGCATATTGAGTTCGCAGTTTGGCCGCTATAACAACTAAAAATGGACCCAAATAGGACTAAATAGTTAACTGCAAGACTTATTTTCTAAGCAGACTTATAGGGAGTGATATTCAAATAAGATTTTAAAAAAATGTGTGTAGTACACGCGGTAGAAGTGAAACCTTTGAAGGTTGAAATGAAATATAAAACAAAAACATTTCACAGCAAATGATTTATTAATTTGATAATTTTCAACTATAAGTATATAAGATAACTACAAAATATAACATAAAAGTTTAATTTTATAGCAAATAAACGTTACAATCCTTATTTTTAGACATGTAGAGCCAACAATTTTAGTCTACTTTATTCTATAGGTAAAATCATTTTATCGAACAAAAATTGATTGACTCAAGGTGGTCCGTAAAATAGAAACTAGATGGCCTAAACACAACTAATTTAATATAGGTAAATCAACCAATCGTTGATTGTTAAGAATGGTTTGGATATGATTATTTTATTCAATATAATTAATTTTAATTATTTGACAATAAATTGGTAATTTTTTATTTCTTTATTTTAACAGTTAAAAGTTATATTAACAATTTTAAAGCACCGCACACAGAGGACACCGAGATAATAGGAAACACTTTATACTGAACTAGCTGTAACCCGCAGTATCACCCGCGTATATCTCGCGTCTGAGCCGCGCGACATGACACCTCGCTTATAGAGGCGTTCACTGCTGGTTTCTTTCGGTTTTCATCGGGTGGCTAGGCGTCGTTCGCGCGCCGAGCCGAGTGTTGAATTATTTTAATTTTTCATTATCTCTTATACAATGCGTCCAAATAACGTGCTATAAAGAGCAAAGTTTATCTTCATAAAATTATATTGATGATGAAGTAACTTTTGTTACTTCTTAATAACGCTCAAAAATCACTTTTTAATTTTCAATATTTTTTTGTCACAAAATACCTTATTGTAGCTTATGTATAAGAAATAGGTCTATGGTATCGCGAAATTTTTTTAGATGGAGAAAGATCTATATTTCTGTAGAAAATAGTATTTATGTATCACTAACCATTACGCCAGCGCACGCAGATAATGCAGTTTGAGAGCGATTTTCTTCCGACTTGCTTAACAAAAATCAATTTTTAAGGCTAGCTGAGAGGTGTAGCTTATTGCTAGATAGCCTATACTATTCCTCGTGAATCTGGCTATCATATACAAAAATAATTTATCAAATCGTACTGATAGTACAGAGATTAGCGTGTCAAACGAAAAACCTCTTCCGCTTTATTTTATTTAGTATAGATTCTATCTCATTCTCTCGTCATCAATTCAAATATTTGTCTTTTTAGTAAGATATATCCTCATACATTTCCTCCACCTTCTCATCGGGATGTGCCGAGGTTGGTGCGTAAACCTGTTTAACCTTCAGCGAATACCGTTTGGTGATTCTGAGTATAAGGTACGCAACCCTCGTCGACACACTCTCAATCTTTACAACGTTGTTAAGGAGAGACTTGTGGACGATAAATCCGACACCTCCATGGGACAGATGGTCGCCCTCCCGGTGATAGAACAAGTTGCCGGATTCGAGGATTACCATGTCCTCCCCCTCTCTTCGGACCTCAGATAATCCTATAATATGCCAGCGCAACTTGTCTACCATATTACATACATACCCTTCGGCAAATTGTACAGAAGACTGAAGAGTACAATCTGCCGCTTTGCCTTGCGTATGTGGACTATGAGAAAGCCTTTGATTCCGTCGAAATTTGGGCGGTGCTACAGTCCCTTCAGCACTGCCAAGTTGACTGTCGGTATTATATCGAAGTGCTGAAGTGTTTGTACAGTAGGGCTACGATGGCTATTCGAGTACAAAACCAGAGTACGAAACCCATCCAACTGCAGAGAGGTAAGACAGGGTGACGTAATATCCCCGAAACTCTTCACCGCTGCATTGAAGACGTTTTCAAGCTACTGGACTGAAAAGGATACGGTATTAACATCAATGGCGAGTACATCACTCACCTTCGATTTGCCGACGATATAGTCCTTATGGTAGAATCGCTGGAGGACCTAAGCACTATGCTCAATAGTATCTCCCAACGGATAGGTCTTAAGATGAACATGGACAAAACAAAGATCATGTTTAAAGTCCATGTCACACCTATGCCGGTAGTAGTTGGGAGCACTAAGCTCGAAGTTGTTGACACGTATGTTTACCTGGGACAAATAGTCCGACTATGTAAGTCCAACTTCGACCGAAAGGTCAATCGACGGATTCAACTCAGCTGGGCAGCGTTCAGGAAATTACGACACATCTCGTCAGGTATACCTCAAAACCTGAAAACGAGATTGTACAACTAGCGCGTGTTGCCAGTGATGACTTATGGATCTGAGACATGGTCCTTCACTCCTGGCCGTATGAGGACGCTCAAGGTCGCTCAGCGAGCTACGGAGAGGTCTATGCTCGGGGTTTCTCTGCATGGTAAACTTAAAAATGAGGATATTCGCAGTAGAACTATAGTGACCGATATAGCCCAAAGGATTAAAGTACGGCCGCGGAGCATGAATTTTTTCATTGCTTTGCATTTTTAAACTTAATTACCATCATAAAAAGTTTTATTTCTATTGCAACTAAGATAGTTTTAGGACCTTTTGAACAGTATTTGTGATTCGAAAACCGAGTTTATTATCAAGTCATTAAAGTTCACATTTGTATGAATTGCAATTGAAGTGGCAATGGGCCGGCCGTATAGCTTGAACAACCGACAACCAATGGGGAAAAGATTCTCAAGTGGCAGCCTCGTACCGGTATGAAGTGTAGGGCGACCTCCGCTAGACGGAGTGACAACGTGGTAAGACATGCAGGAAGTCGACGGATGCAGGTTGCTCAGGACTGTGCTTTGTGGCATTCCTTGGGAGAGGCCTATGTTCAGCAGTGGACTTGTGAAGGGCTGTAATGATGATGATGATGAACCTAAAAATGGGTAAAACATGGAAAAACTAATGCAATATTACTATGAAAGCTGGATAGCATGCATAACTTTGTGTAAATCTGACAAAGACTTAAGACCATGTCAAACACTAGTGTCATATTATTATTCTTCTATGGTATTTTTATTCTTCGGTAGTCTATGCTCAAACCAAGAAATTCTTTCAGTCGAGTTAGGTTAGAAGGCATTTGGCGGAAGGGAAGCGCAGCGTAGCTCCCGCCATAGCTTTCGTGGTTATTTTTTTACCGCCCAGAAATATTGGAGCATCCAGAAATCCTTTCAGTTGACTTAGGTTAGAAGGCTGTGGTGGGAGCGAAGCACAGTGCAGCTCAAGCCACAGCCTTCGTGGTTATTTCCATTACCTGCACAGAAATGCACTAGCACCCAGAATTCTTACAGTTGTGATAGGGGACACCTCTGCTCCCTCTTTCCCCTCCCCACTCCTGCCGGAGAGAGATAAATTATATCATTTTGAGGTTAGTTCTATGGAATTTTCTTTTTATTTTTTCTCAAGAACGGAGGATTACCTTTTTATGAGAGTGGTGTCGTGGTGTAGGGGACTCTCCCCTCCCTCCACTCTCCCCTCCTCCCTCCACTCTCCCCTCCCCCCCACTCTCCCCCCTCCTATTAAACGATTCTAAATTTTTACCATATGATCCTTGCTACATGACATATTAACCATACCATGATTTAATTAGAAGAAGTGTAATGCGTTCCGCATTTCAAAATTTTTAATAATTAAATTCTTTGACATTAATTTCTTGTATAACCAATGCACAACAAAAAAAAAACAAAAGGACGGGCAAGAGAGAGAGAGAGAGAGAGAGAGAGAGAGCGAGAGCAACTAAAAATTTAAAAACAATCATAATTTATATAATCATAATTTATAAGTGCAAGCTCGACTCTTATTACTTTTTTACTTTTTATAAAGTTGGCCGCCTAAGAGTATATCAATATAGTATATATATTATATCAACTGTCCTGTCAACAAGAAATTTATTTCGCAACATTGCATTATTTATTTCTTATAATAATTTATTATTATTTAGATCTAACAGAGGTACCTACTTTAATTAAAATTTTCAATCATATTTCCCCCAAAAAAAAACTGTAAGTGCGGAAATGTCATACCTGATATCGTCCATTTTTTAGAAAGTACCAAAACTGTTTAGAAAATTTGGTCAGTTTTGAAAAATTATATTATATATGGTTAATTCCCAAATACTCTTACTGTTTTGAAATAATGTCTTCTTGCACCTAGATTTACATACTCCACTCGAATCTAGTTTGGAACGGTTGGTGCGGAGTGAGCAGAAAGATTTATTCCATAATTTTCATGGAGACCAAGATCAGGCCTCTAAATTCAAACTGTTTCGACTAAGGAATATTGAGAGACGATGGCAGGAGACCCGAAAGCATAACTTTGGTCCCTTGAGAGAGAGCCCTAGCCCTAGAATGAGACACTAGGTGCGTAGCGTTCGGTGACCTCTAATCTCAGGGTTTAGAGTCGAGGTGGCATCAAATGCGGATGAACTACGTAAATGGCGCAAATATGAGTCGCCGAGAGATGATCGCATATTATTTGTGCCATAATATGCTATAGAGACTATACTACGTGTGGTAAAATATCTGTAACTTGTCGTCGTCGCTGGTGACAAGAGGACTAGTTGTTTTCTAACTCAAAGGTTATAAGTATCTATAGCTATTCAGCGAGAAAATGCAGCCTGCGTTCTTGCCACTGTACCGCGGGGTCCGCGGGGAGTAGTGCTGTATGATTATTTTAGTTGCATTAAGTTGAATTTAAGAAAACTTTATAATTTTCGTTTTAATTATTTTGAATAGTAAAATAAATATTGTATATTCTATGACATTTGAACCTTAAAGAGTAAATGTGATATTTTTGGAGTCAATGATCAATGATCTAGTTATATCACAACATGATATAACTAGATCAATTGATCTAAGATATACTATGATTTAAAATAAGAGAATTTAATAAAAAGAAGTTCAGTGTTATTTTCTCAATTAATAATTTAACGTATCTTTCAAACACACGAAAGTTACGTTGTAGTGACCTGTCAACCGCGCCATGCTATTATGATGCGAAGTCTAAAGAGTATAAGTATTGACATTTACTTAAACGGTAATGAGGGCGTCCAAAACTCTTCCTGCCACCAGGGCGGCGCCACTTAAAAATGAGGTGTAATATTTGACAGATTTCATTGCGGGGAAGTTATTTTTTCGAAAAATGTAAAGGTAAATGTTTGCTTTTGTACTATTAGTTATATTTTATATTAATTAGATTAAAAATAAATAAACCATAGCACAGAAATTCATTAAAGTAGAAAAATTAAAACAAGAGTTAAAAATGTGCAAAAAATTAAAGAGCAAACCACTGAGGTATTGTTTTATGTATTAATATAATACGCTAGAAACGGATAAACTTTTATTTAATTTTTTTCTCAATTAAATGACATTGTGTAACAGAAAAACTTCACCTCAGCGTCAACTAGCGACATTTAGAGAGCGGAAGATTATTAGGCCTCATTACTGAGCACCTGCTATAAAAAGGCTGCATGGTCTAAAAGCTTTGTCTGCATTAATTCGCGAATCGTAACAACAATGTATGTCTCCAAATTAGTGTTCCCACAATGAGGGGAAATTCCCATTTTGAGGGGAACTTAGACTTCAAAAGAGAGAAATCATATTATCAACAGGATATAAATTTTTCTTGACCTATATTCCTAACGAAATGTAGATTTATAGCTAGAGGTAGTTCATGAACACAATTATTTCCAAAGTACTCGTAAAACTTAGCGATGACGAATAATATATATATAACCATAACACCCACACCTCACCCACTAAGTACCAGATAGCAAAGCGAAAGTTGATAGATAACTGAACCACAGACTAGTTAGGAAACTGATTCAGCGTGCCCAGACATAAACTAGGTAGTCTGGCAGACGTTGTTCTGCACCACCTACCGGGTCCAGATTTTGTGATTAAGTTAACTAAATACCAATCAAAATCCCTAGTTATCAATCAGTCTGTAAATTACAGCGTATAGTTCATTCATAAGAGCTTCAAGAGAGCATATAATTTATATTTGAGATTGTTGTCACTTAGTGAACTTTGCACTTTTTGTGATTTGCTTCAGCTTTAGTTTCACAATAATGATGCTTATGGGTTAAATCTCGTTTCCCTATGCCTATCAGAGTAAGTTATTCTGATGACATTCTGCGTGGATTAAAATCATTTAAGCGGCCAAAAAGTTATTTTGTAACATCACTTATCCACCAAAACATCCATTACAGCCTATAAAACTCCACTGCTTTCTATGGGAGAGGCCCCTATAGAAAGCCTCAAAGGGAGGATTTTTAATCGTATTGGCAACCGTAGTTTTTTTAAATTTTGAGTTGTTACCAGGAAGATACTGCTGATCATCTCCTGTTTCAGTTTCCCTCTATCGCCTCTTACGACACAAACGAGGAAACCATAAAGGTAGTAGTAAACAAGCAACACTGAAACACTTTCCAGTCAAACTAGGGTTGGACAAGTGAAAAAAAAATATCGATTATAAAAACATTTTTAATAGTATCGATATCACTGACCTCTATGTATATATATATATATATATATATATATATATATATATATATATATATATATATATATATATATATATATGGACTGGCTATACACAGTGACATAATGAGCCGATTAGATTTTCACCATTTTGGCGCTGACAGCAGAAGTGAACGTCCACGGAACTAATAATAGAGATAAGACAGTGTGACAAAATATATCGATAAAAATTCTATACCCAGGCCTACCCGTAACGTCCATTCTATTTATGTATCATATTAATATAATGCCATACAATATATAAATGTATCAATTAATACCTAGGCCTTAGACACAAGCTTTATCAGCCTCATATATAACCAAAATCGACGCTGCGTTGGTCTATCTACGTTTTTATTCGTAACTACAGAACGGATTTTGTTCCGGGTTTCAAATGAGGAAATGCTACGCATACCCGCTTCGCGGGGGCAAGAACGGATTATGTCGGACTCGCACCTACTAAAACCGCATGCTGTTCTACCTTCGCCACACATTGGCAGGGCAACGGAAATGCTTTCAATCACATCCGCGGCCCCACCAGCGAGGATTCCTCCTTAGTTGAGGATTTCTCCTCCCCCTTTTCCTTTTCAGATAAGGCGCACCAGGAACACAAAGGGGCACTACCCTTCGCGGTCTCATACTCCACCTGCACAACGGACTCCCCGAGCCCGATATGTGGAGGCCATTTAGCCAGGAAAAAGCAAGCTCTCGGAAGCACCAAGTGGTACAGCCCCACCAAAGTTGCGGAGGATAGTCGAGTGGCGCATCGCCATACGAACAATCCTCTTCCCTTGCGACTCCACCTCAGCTGCAGCGATATAGAGAGAGGACTCTCCTCTAGCCACAGCCCACTCAGGGTCGCCATGCTGGGCCAGCCCTTCACCTTGGGCCAGCCATGTGAGTCGCCACGGCTACTAACCCCCCTCCCCCACGACAAGGCGGTAACCCGTCCAAGGAGGAGCTATTTCTCACCTAAACTCACGCAAACTCACTAAGGACATTAATAATTGTGCAGTTCCAATATAAAATTATTCACTTGATACAATAAATTGGTCATAATAATTATACTGATTTAACAAACTTACGTCTTGTAAACACAAAGTCATCATCAGGCGACCTTTCTACACTTGGCTATTGCCCTTGGGTCTGGGGGAAAATAAGGAGAGAAGAAATAAAAAACATTCGAAATAATTATCTAATACTTTTACACTGACTGGTACTGGTATTACCAGAAAATATTGTGGGTATACTGCACTTTTTCAAAGTAGTGCCTTTCACATGTCCAATAAAACAGTCGTATGTGAAGTGTTTAGAACAAAGATAATCATTTTGTTTCGGACGCCAATTCACAATTGATGTGCATTTTAGCCATAATTTTAGTCTAGGTTCAGTTGGAAACCTGTTAATTAATAAGCATTTGATAATTATCTGTTGTCGGCGACTTTGGTTGTGAACAGATATGAGTAGAAAAAAACATCGATAAGTATTGTAGATAAGGAACTCGACAACCCTATTGAATTTTATTGTTTATCAAAACTCAGTAATATAAAGACAAACATGTTGGTAATTACGATATTAAGATTAGTAACAAATTTTTAAGTACCTATATTATCAAATAGTTTTAATTTGCTTAATATTAGCTGCAATTCACTTACTTGTGGAATGTTATCCCACTTTCCTTTTGGTAACGAGTTTTTCATATTATTCATATTATGTAACTAAAATCAAACATAATCAAACCACATAAAATACTTTCATTTTTTAGTTTAAAAATTCAAAATATATTTAGTTCTCGGTACGGACAATGAGGGCGCTTCAAATCGGCATAAGCATTTTGTATGGCATAGTCAGTCCAGCGTACTTGTATATATAGAGGTCAGTGATCGATATCAATATATCGTCATGTTTTGCATGATGTACTAGGCACAAAATTTTCTTACTGACAGTTGGACGACGAAAAAAATAGCTGCTTTTGTTGATTAAGGTTTTGTGCATTAATACATTTTAAAATATATTGAAACTGATACGAATAATATAAATATAAATAAATATTTATAAATTGAATATCGATATATCACCATTAAAATATCGACAATATATATCGATATATTAATGAGAAAATATCGATATTTCGATATATCAATATTTTTATCCAAGCCTAAGGCAAACTGTCAATCAGCGTGACCAGATTTAGTAGATTTCTACTTTTTTGGTAGATTTTGAGGTACTGGCAACAGAATTTAGTATGTAAAAATTATTTGGTATATTTTAGTAGAATTCACGCTTTTCAGTTATTCTAGTACTTTTTTGGCATATCGGATAAATGCGGGGTATTCCCCCTTTCATCGAATGGATTGTAACTATTTAATTTTCATTCTTTTCGTTACCATTCGTGCCGTGAGCATAGAGTGTGATAGACTAGTGGGAATTCCTTTATTGAGAATTTTTATAATCGAGTTTAAAATGAAACGTAAATATACACAAGGATATTTTGATGAATGGGAGCAAGATTCGTCATTTAAAAGTTGGTTATGTAAATCTAAGGTTATGTAAATCACGAGTGCTCATTGTAAAGCATGCAACTGTGAAGTACTAAGTAGAGGGGCGTCTTTGAAGGAACACATGGCTACATCAAAGCATATAAAAAATATGAAAGGATATTCCGGCATTTCTCAGGTATGCAAGTTACTTACGTTAATATGTGGAATGTAATTTTAGTTAATTATTCTTGTTAAGACTTTTTAATACTTTCAACTTAAGCAGTAGTGTGAACCCGTATTATGTTCTAAAGTTTATGTATTTGATTTCCACCAAAAGCAAACATTCGCTGTTTTATGTACGTTTATTACCTACGCATTTACATAACAATTACTATACAACTATGTGTGTTTATTCGTGTTAAATGCTATGTAAAATTGCTTAGTTTTTGATACCATATAGCGCTATATGAAATGTCCTGCATACTTATTTTTAACTTCTTTGGTTACAGATTGATACGATTTTCAAAACATCAACCATTTCAGAAGAAGTAAAAAAAGCAGAAAACAGCATTGTCATTGCCTTAGTTGAACATAATATTCCTTTTCGCGTATAGTAATAATAGATCATGTAAGCGAAGTTATTCCAAGGGTATTTCACGACTCCGAAATCCCAAAACGTTTTGCCTGTAGAAGAACTAAATCTGCCGCAATTGCCTACAACGTCTTAGGCAATAACTTCGAAGAAAAAATGCTTGCAGAATTACGTCCAACACTGGAAAATGAAACTGAGAGAAGCCCAGTATTTTCGCTCATTATCGACGAGAGCACAGATGTCAGTACTACCAAGGTACTTGCAGCAGCAATAAAGTACTACTTCGAAAAAATGCAATCTCCACAAACAAAATTATTGTGTATGGTGGTATCAAAAAGTGATACTGCGCAGGATTTGTTTGATAGTTTAACATGTGCCTTATCTGAAAGAAACCTTAACATAGCCAATTTAATAGGGTTCGCTGCTGATACCACCAATGTTATCTTCGGCGAAAGGAATAGCGTGGTATCTAAAATTAGGGGAGTCAACCCAAACTGCAGTTTTTTCAAATGTATTTGCCACTCAACAAACCTTTCAGTGAGTTATGCATGCAAAAAATTACCTCGTTCTATAGAGTTGTTTGTCAAAGATGTTTTTTCATACTTCTCTCACAGTAGCCAACGACAAAGAGAGTTTGCCGAATTTCAAAATTTTACTGACATTACAACTCACCATATGCTTCGTCATTATGATATCAGGTGGCTTTCTCTACATCAATGCATTCATCGAATTATAGAGCAGTGGTCAGCATTAAAACTTTTTTTTCAAAATGAGTTTTTAGGGAATAAGAATGCAAATGCTACTTGTCAATTTATATTTGATCACCTTAACAGCGATGAGACAAAACTTTATCTTTACTTTTTAGATTTTATATTACCCATAACTACAAAATTTAACGTTATTTTTCAAAGTGATCAGACACTTATTCATAAAATTGAAACAGACACAGAAAACATGACGAGTTCCATTTTGAGTTGCTTAATGAAGATAAATTATATAAAAACTACTCCGCTTCAGTCAATAGATCCAAGTTCAAGAATGCATTTCCTTCCTATACAAAACATGTACCTGGGCACAAACGTAGCAATGACATTGGAATCATTAAAAGATGATGTTCGAATGAGATCTAAAATTGAAGAATTCCTTAACAGATGTCAATCATTTTTGATCGAGCTGAGTAACCAATTTCTGCAAAGACTGCCTGTACAAGATAATTTTTTGCAGGATTTGTCGTTCATCGATCCCCAAAAAGCAGTGTATGGTGAATTTCGAACTCTGATAAGAATACTCCAAAGGTTTCCTAACTTAGTTGCAACAGAAAACATGCAAATTGTTGACAATGAATATAGGGAATTAAAATTAGATGTTTCCGTGTCTAATTTATTGTCAACTCTAGTTCGACGTCTGAAACTTTTATGGTGGATAAATTTTGGAGTGAAGTCAGCCAAATCTGTGATGCGAATAGCAAACCAAAGTATGGCAATTTGTCCCGATTTGTGAAGCAAATGAAGATACTACCTTTGTCAAACGCCAAAGTAGAAAGAATATTTTCCGATATTAATAGGATTAAAAATCAAGATCGAAATCGATTTAATAATAAGAATGTTGCTGCAATAATGCATGGAAAAGAGGGGTTACGACAGTTGGAAGGAGGATGTAGCAGATTTGATCCTGACAGAAGTATGATCAAGTTAATGGACTCAAAACAGCTTTATGACAATGTTACCCAACATAAAGACGAAGAATCTTAACTTTAAGTTTCATTTTATTATTATTATTTTTTAATTATATTTTTATTTAGAATTTAATTTAAAAGAAAAACATTGGTTTCTTTAATTAATGGTGGTTTCTTTGTTATTTTTATTATTTTATCGTTATATCGAGAAAACATTCATGTTTTTACGTTGTAACACGACCGCAAAAAATATAATAGATTTTAGTATTTTCTCGTTCTCTTTTGGTAGAATTCAGTAGCTTTTAACCTCCACAAGCAGTAGATTCGTCAAATTAAATCTGGTCACACTGCTGTCAATGTCAAAGTTGCCGAAAGGAAGGAATTATTGAGGTAGAGAGGTAAAGATAATGTTAAACTCTTGTTGATAATTGATAAGTTAAAGTGCTCCTGAATAGAACTGTAGCACTGTATAATAAATTCGAAATGAACTCAATATTAAGAAATAGATGTTTATCGGCATGTCGTGCATTTTCTACTTCAAGTGTAAGACAATGTGCCGTACCACCAAAGTTAAAACCAAAAAAGTTTATTGGTCCCATTACATGGAAATCAATGGCTGTAACCGCTGTGGTTGGTGGAAGTTTGACTGCATTCATGATATATGTTAAAAAAGAAAAACAAGATGCTATAGAACGCGAAAGAAAACGACAGCTCGGTAAAGCAAAGATAGGAGGAACATTTGAACTTGTGGATCCAGAGGTAGGCTTAACTGTACAAAACCTACAATCGATTTGGAGGTTCAACTACTATGAATGATCGATCTTTTTTTGTTAGTCTTATCCTACCTAACATATTAAGATAGATATGGTTCAAAATCTTACCTGATAGTCTTAGATTGTCTGTCCTAGCTGGAAAATATTTTTTAAAAGCTGAAGATGCAGAGAGAGTGTAGCTCTTCCACCCTTTCATAACAATGTTACCATTCCCCTTGGCAGAAAAGTATAGTTTATGAGTAAGGGTTTTTTTTTGTAAATTCATAACCACTTTTTTACACAGGAATTATATTTCTAAGTAATTAATTATCATTTCGATACTTGTGTTCTTTTACATATGGCAACTTCTAAAAACATAACTGCGTTTAGTTTACGATTATTTTACGTTTATTTATTAAAATCTTTTTATTGATATTATTAATTAATCCGAAGTTCTAAAAATAGTACACTAACATGAAAATAAATGGCTTAGTTGCCTTAATATGTGGTACAAATTCTATAACAGAACAACAAAAAAAGTATGCAGTACTAAATCTGCCGTTCACCTTTTGTGAATTGTTATAATTTTGTTTACTGAAATACCTCTTGACTGCTCTCCACTGCGACACAATTTATTGTGTATGAGTTCCATCTTCAGCCACAAATGGATTGTCTGGGTCAGAGTGATTAACTTTTTTATGAGTGTACCAGTGTTAAAATAAACAAAATTGACATATTTGTGTTTGTTATGTGCAATTTTTAGTAATATTTATTTTTATCAACTTTTACTTATTTTTAAAAACAATGTAAAAGGTTCAAGCTCAAACCATGACAAGCCTCCCAAACTGAAAACATAATTAAAATAAAGTACCGGACGTCCAGACTTTCTTTCCCACATATTTTCTTTATTTAAAAAACTATGAACTTCTACACATCTACCTTCAGCCAAAACAATCCATTATAGGGCTTATATATTCCTTCCCAAAGGTAAAAAACTACTTTGATCACAATTTTTTCCTTCTTTCTGCTCTTTTTGTTTTATTAGTTCTTGTTTTTTTATAGGATAATGGTGACAAACGAGCACACAGTCCACCTAATGGTAAATGGTTACTGTGGCCCATAGACATCTACATCTATCCTCGATTACAAATTAAAATGTAGATGCGTTGTCACCAAACATACAGACCAGGAACAATTATTTGTGGGCCATACAAATACTTTTTCTGTAGGGGATTTGAATCTGCAGCCATCTGCTTCACAACTCAAGCGAAGTCACTGCGCCAAGGAGCCATCAAATAAAATACAAGGGATATTTAAGTTGTACCACTTATCTTACTTAGTCACTATCTTCCTTGCAAACTTAAACTCAACAGCTAATTAAGAGCCAATGTAAATGATGCTGTTTTAACCACCATTACCAGAGATTTTTACAAATGATGTCCGAAATGGACATGCTTATTTGTTTGGACACATGCAAGTAAGATAATTTGCACTTAACAAGTTTATGCAGGTACCATACCATATTTTTGTTAAATTTTTAACAAAATTTCATTTTCTGAAGGCTTTATTTAATCATTTAACCACTTAAGGCTTTACTTAAATTAAGTATTAATTTTCTATATCTGTCTCTTTTTATTGTCATTTAGTGACATGAGAAAGAGCAATCATAAGCATTTTTTAAATTGCCATAGATTTTCATGAGTAAGACCAATAGTGGCTAGTGTTACAACAATTTTTATAGGCACATTCAATTCAATATATAAAACCAAAATTATACTAACTTTTTCTAATTGCAATAGGCATGTAATATGTACCTATTTTTTTATGAAAAGAATATCAGTAGGGTTATTTTGTAGTTGTAGTCAATACCAGTAGTTAAATAGCAGAGACAAACCTATGATGTTGAGTTTCAGGATTCATATCTTAAAACTGTAAGCTTACTTTACTTTATTTTAATTTAATTATAACTCCACATCACCATAATTTAATCTGTTTTCAGGGCAAGCTTGTGAAAAGTACAGAATTATTAGGGAAATGGTTACTAATATACTTTGGATTCACACATTGTCCAGATGTTTGTCCAGACGAGTTAGAAAAGTTAGCAGAAGTAGTTAATTTACATGGTAAGATGAATCATGATCAATCAATTATCTTAATATCAATATTCTCTCAAGTGTTAATTACTACCATTTAAATTTCTGATACAACTTACCTAACAATATCACGAATGATGTGTTTTGTTTTAGATAACACTCCATCATCACCTCCTCTACAGCCTGTTTTTATTTCTGTTGATCCAAAACGAGACACTCCAGAAATAGTGGGAAAGTAAGTTTATGAGTATTTCTTTAATATTACTTTATACTATTTAATCATTGATATGTATAGATAATGTGCATCTAAAAATTCCATTATTTTTTTGTTAAGTGTCATATTATAAATGGTTATGGTAGTTTATTGTTGATAACTATGTACACATTTATAAGGATATAAACAGATGTAGTTAAAATAGTTTTGATATTAACAGATAATATATGGATTTATACGGATTAATGAGATAACATATACAGTAAAATAATCACAAGTTTTAATTTACTTAACACAAGCTTAGACCTTAACCAAAAAACAAGACACTTAAAAATTTAGATTTTAATTAATTAGATAATATATCCTTAGTATCAATTGACTACATTTATATTGAATAATAAAGTGGTATACTAAAAGATTATTAAGATTATTAAGGGTTTCCCGAGCACAGTTAGTTCGTGCCTCGTTTGCAACGAAATAGACGAGACAACACGCGCGTTTACATTCATTTTTAAAGCGCGAAATTTCAAAAGTATCGTTGAATCGGCCATAAAAATATCGCCGATGCCGATATATCGGCAAACTTCGAGTATCGCCGATATATCGGCATCGGTATCGGTATCGGATGCATCCCTAGTTCTAATGTCCAAACACTCAAATGCTGCTCAATTTTAAGATGCTGTTAAGTCCCCTGTTGTCTCTATCACTTTAAGCCAAAGTGACTGTGACACCACAAGAGTTAACGACATTTTAAAATTGAGTAGTGTTTGAATATTTGGCCATAAGTATGATATTTTTACTTATTCTTGCATGTTGACAGTATAAGTTGAAGCCATACTATAAGAAACAAACAAACAATTTCTATTGTGAATTGTGATAGTACATCTGTGTAAATCTAATAAATACTTCATCAACATACTTTGTTATGCCAAATAATTTGTAACATAGCAAGATAATATGTTGTAAAATTTGGCTAAAACAGCCTTTACCACCATCCTTTAGATTTATAGTATAAATAATATCTGTGTTTCTGAATATTCGATTATTACACAAAAGGGATAATGTAGTCCATTTTCTTTGTTCATTTTATATTATTTATATTACCAATATGTAAAAATCTTACACCTTGGTGTCAGGTACTGCAAGGAATTTTCACCTCGTTTCCTTGGGCTAACTGGAACTGAAGAGCAAGTACAAAAGGCGTGCAAATCCTACCGCGTGTATTTCAGCGCAGGACCCCAAGATGTTGATAATGATTACATTGTAAGTTGGATTCAAGTTAAGTCTCTGGCTTATGGCTTCTTTTTGGCTTACGGTTACAATGTTCACTGAACTATTAGTTAAATGTAACTATGGTATTTTGCTTATGCACAAGATTTTATCTATACAAATAAATAAAATTGAAGTGTCTATTTGTAATGGTAAAATAACAGCTTTTTACTAAATGCATATGAAACAGTACATATAACAAAAACACAATTTTTTAAAATTTTTGTCCGTCTGGCATGAAATGGCTGGACCGATTTTGATGGGACTTTCACTGGCAGATAGCTGATGTTATAAGGAGTAACTTAGGCTACTTTGATTTTCGAAAAATAATAAGGGTTCCGTGCAAAAAAATAAAACCCTAAATTACACGCGTGAAGTCGCGGGGAACAGCTAGTCTTACATTAATTTTAAATTATATAACACGTTATTAGAAAGCATCCATTTACCTTAAATGCGATTTAGTTTTACCACATTAAAAAATAAGATTATTATGGTAGGTGATTTCCATGTGCACATTGGCAGTAGTTCACACTGCTAGCTTTCCCTGATGGCGGGAAACCTTCCATAAGTGCCTAACCCAAATCTAAGGGATTGGTGATGGTAAGCAGCGTTACCGATGCAAGTCAGTGATGCCTACCAATCTAACTGACAAGCATGCTATTGGCACAGGTTCCGAGGTCATTCACTACAGCCTATAAAAAGTCCATAGCTAGCATAAACCAACCCCCATAGATTGGTTCATAGGTGGAAATTTGCCATAGTGCCTGCTTGGCAGAGAAGCTGGCAACCGCAGTTTAGTTTTTTTGTTTGTAGTAGATTCTCTTACGCTGCCACTATACGGCTTTCAAGTTTAGCATTTCTAAATGTTCATTCTTCAAGAGGAAACATTATGCAAGATGATTATTGCAACCTGTGTCATTTTTTTTTTAAATATTCCTCTGTCAAGGTGCAGTGAGGGAATCTAGTACCTTTTTGATATGCTACCGTACGTCATATATATGTCAAATGTTGTCAATATAAGAATTTGAAATTGAGATTTGAAATCATAAGAATAAATATGGCAATGTATTGTTTCAGGTAGATCACACAATTATTATTTATCTAGTTGATCCAGATGGGGAATTTGTTGATTACTATGGTCAAAACAGAAGTGCAAAGGAAATCCATGACTCAATGCTTGTTAATATCCAAAAATATGAAGCTTCAAAGAACAAGTCATGGTTTTAACTCAGTTTATATAATGCATTTAAGTTTACAAAATAGATTTAGCTATAGTTAATATTTTGCTGTAATATAAATTATGTTCAAGTTTTAAATACTTCTTTTCATTAACTTTCCATTTGGAATTTGTAATGGGTTTAATATTTTGAAAGTCCAAATTTCAACATATACGAGGGGCGGCTGAAAAGTTTTGAGCCTAGGGTATTAAAAATGCTGATAGAAAAGTATACAAAATTGATTTTTCTATGTAATCTCCCTCTGCTTCAATGCACTTCTTACATCTGAGATAAAGGGCTTTTAACCCAGTGAAAAAATATTCGCCATCTTTGCCTTCGAAATGCTAGTCTACCGCTGCCTTAATTTTTTCGTCACTCGAAAATCTTCGTTCGCGGAGGTCTTTCTTCAATTTTGAAAATAAGTAAAAATCGCTGGGGGCTAGGTCTGGATATATGGTGGGTGATTGATTTCTTCAAATCCAGTTTTGTTCAGGGCAAGCTTTCTAACGCGCGCAGTGTGCACGGGCGCATTGTCCTGCAAAAACAGGACTCCTTTCGCCAGTTTGCCTCTTCTTTTTTTAACAACCACTTGACGCACTCTTGTCAACAATGCAGCGTAATAGTCCCCGTTCATTGTACTATTCTTAGGAAGGTATTCAATTAATAAAATTCCTTCACAGTCCCAAAAAACAGTGGCCATGAACTTGGATGTCCACTTTTGAACTTCCGTGGCGGCATTGAATCTTGTTTTGACTCTGGATCGTACTGCCGGATCCATGTTTCATCAATAGTGACAATGCGAGAAAAAATATCGTCAGGATTATCGCCACAGATGTCCAAAACTCCTGCATTTTGGCACTCATCGTGCGCAAACCTTTTGTATGTGCAAATGAGTATGCAAAATATCGCCGATTCGTTCTTTGCTAACGCCTATGGCTTCAGCTATCGCCACAACTTGATTCGCCGATCTTCTAGAACAAGTTTCTTTACGTTTTCAATATTTTATTCCTTAACGGCAGTGTTTGGCCGCCCTGACCTGGGGTCATCGTCTAGCGACTCCTGTCATGATTGAATTCTCGGCTCCAACGTTTTACGGTGGCAAATGAAGGTCTCTTCAAATATTTCCGTCGGCGGTTTGTTCTTCTTTGTGAGGAACTTTATGACAGCTCTGTACTCCAATTTCGTACAATGCGCGGATGACTGAGACATGATGATGTTTACGGATTAATCACTAAAAGCGTAATGATGCTAATTATGTGAAACTTTGTATGTATATTCGCAAATTGATAATATACAGCGCGAGACAATAATGATACTTGAAGGTACTTAAGCTCAAAACTTTTCAGCCGCCCCTCGTAGAACCCGGTGTGTGGATATCGTCCTTCCACAGCTGCGCCATAGATATGTGAGCGATGGGGCGAGCGGGATCACTTAGACTCAGACTACGACTTTTGGCCTCCCGAACAAGTCGGTTTTCAAAATAGAAAAGACTTTAGTTCTATAGACAACATACTTACGCTTCGGCAGATTGTACAGAAGACTGAAGTTTACAATCTGCCACTTTGTATTGCGCTTGTGGACAATGAGAAAGCCTTTGATTCCATCGTAATTTGGGAGGTGCTATAATGCCTTCAGTGGAGCGAAGTTGACCGTCGTTCTTTCGAAGCACCGAAGTGTCTGTGCATTAGGGCTTCGATGGTTATCCAAGAACGATGCCTATCCGACTAAGAGATGCGGACATTCTAAATATATCGAGTGCAGAACCAGGGTATGAAAACTATCCAACTGCAGAGATATGACGTGTAAGACAGAGTACTATACCCGTAACACTCTTCTGCATTGAAAGAAATTTTCAAGCTATGATCAAGAAAGGATACATTATTAAAAAAAGTTTGTAGAGTTAATATTAAGGAATTTATGGATGATTCCCCTGAGAATGAGGTGATCGCTACCAAGCTATTTATAATTTGTATTGTGTTGTTAATTGTGTAACATATTATGACGGTAATGTTTTTTTTTTTCAAAAAAAAAAGTCCCGCTGGGTGGGTTTTTTGCTAGTTCTTCCTAGGACAGAGGATTTTCTAAACCAGCGGTAAATTAAACATAAGGGTGACTTTCAATAAGTATTATTTTATAATCTATATTGAATAAAAATGTAAAAGTTTCTGTTTCTGTATTAACATCAATGGCAAATACATCAGTCACCTTCAATTTGCATACGATACGATATTAATGGCTATATCACTGGAGCAGTATCGTTGAAGAACCTCCGCACTAGGCTTAACGGATAGGCCTTAACATGAACATAGACAAGACAAACGTTATGTGTAATATCTATGTCACATCTATTCCGGTAGTTGTTATGCCTCCTCTACACTACTCGCGAAGTAACTTCGACGAAGTGCTCGTCGAAGTCGATCGCAGTCCAAAGAACGTGACTACACACTCGTGCTACTTCGCGAAGAGCTCAGTCGCTTTGAGTCGGCCGCACTAATAACATGAAGAACGTTCAAGAGGCAGCTACTGTTGCAATGTGTTCGCTCGCGTATTATAATTACGTGCGTGTTTTATATACAACAAAAATTAAAAAGAAATGGAGAAAAAGGAGATGGTGGATGATTGCAATGCACCGGAACAGCACTAGGTTAGTAAACAAGGCACAATTAAGTACTTTTACCACAGATAGAAATTATTATTACTATTATGATTATTTTTAATTTATATTTCATAATTTTTGCAGACATACTATTGGGCAACAATTCGTTGAACTCATATAAGAACCATCTGGAGAATTCGAAAATTTCCATCGAATGTCATTGACGGATTTTAATTACTTGCTTTCCAAAGTTCTGCCACTTATCTCTAAGCAAGATACTCATTTAAGGAAGCTATACCTGCCAAGATTCGTTTAGCAGTCACTTTGAGGTTTTAGCAACTGGCGACAATTTTAAAAGCATGCACTATTTATTTAAAATTTCAAGTCAGTTAATTTCAAAATGGTAGTTGAAAGCTCACCGACGTTTTCAAGGACGAAATAAAGGTAGGTATTTAAGATTTTGAACATAATTTAATTTAATTTAAAATTATTACTAATTAAAATTACAATTATAATGATGAGTAGGTATTATTCAGACTTATAGTATGCTTGATTTATTATATTATTCATAGCGGACTTTTGGTAGGGGACGAATCGAGTTTGGGTTGTAGTTGATGGTTACCGAAGAAATTTTATCGGCTGGCCTAACAACTTCATCCCTTATAATGTGAACCATCGAAGATTTTTCATTAAGGAAAGTGTTTTCATTTGTTTCCGGAATATGTAACATGTATTGTCTTTCGTCAGTTCCATCGGAAAATGCTACAAATGAGTTGGGAGGTTTGAAAATGATGAGTGTGGCCGGAGACTTCTCCCGGCCACACTCATCATTAATCATTAATAATAACTTCATTGTAACATTAGGATAATTGAATAAAACTATTTTTACGGATTTTATCGCGTTTAATTTAGTAATTTTGATTCCCGACGTTTCGGGTGCTTTACAGCACCCATGGTCACGGGGGATTGAGGTGTTTGACGTCCCAATGTCATAGTTAGCCCGGCTACCTTCAGTTTTTGAATATTAATTTTGGTCCGATCTACGCAGAATGAGCTTACAGTATCTTGAAGTCTTGCAGTGGTATGCTTGGGTTTGGATTTAATTTTGTTGATTCAACTACAAGTTGGTGTAGGGGAACGTAATGAATCAACAGATGATCTTTCAACACTACGTGGTCTTCGAAATAAGGCATGATCAGGCATCTTCTTTAATTTTTGGCAATTAGTTTGCCAAATATGTCACACTATCTTCAACAACATCTTGCCTGTTAATCATTTTATTTAAATTGTTAAATGCCTCAGACATTTGCTTGCTGGCAATTTGTAATTCTGGTGGGTTGAGACGACGCCGGATAGTCCTATTTTGAGTTGGTGTTGGATAGAGTGCCTCACATGAATTAAGCGTATTCAGGAATCGAAGAATCGGTTGATTCGGCGGCCTCATTTTCTCTTCAAGTTCATTAGGAAAACCAAAATTAATATTCAAAAACTGAAGGTAGCTGGGCTAACTATGACATTGGGACGTCAAACACCTCAATCCCCTGTGACCATGGGTGCTGTAAAGCACCCGAAACGTCGGGAATCAAAATTACAAAATTAAACGCGATAAAATCCAAAATAGTTTTATTCAATGTAGTGTTCGCGTAAATATAAGAAATCATTAGGATAATTTCTACAAGTTGGTGTAGGGGAACGTAATGAATCAACAGATGATCTTTCAACACTACGTGGTCTTCGAAATAAGGCATGATCAGGCATCTTCTTTAATTTTTGGCAATTAGTTTGCCAAATATGTCACACTCATCTTCAACAACATCTTGCCTGTTAATCATTTTATTTAAATTGTTAAATGCCTCAGACATTTGCTTGCTGGCAATTGTAATTCTGGTGGGTTGAGACGACGCCGGATAGTCCTATTTTGAGTTGGTGTTGGATAGAGTGCCTCACATGAATTAAGCGTATCTGGTGGAATCGAAGAATCGGTTGATTCGGCGGCCTCATTTTCCTCTTTAAGTTCATTAGGAACAGTTGTAGTGTCCTGAAATAAATAACACAATGTAGTTACATAATTTTTATGTTTTGAGATGCCAGTCTATGAGCAGCAGTGGTTAGAAGTTGAAGACGGATTTAAAATAATTTCCGCATGCTGTTGGTGCAATTGATGGAAAGCATATTATTCACTGACCTCTATATATGGACTGGCTATACACCGTGACATAATGAGACGATTTGATTTTCACCATTTTGGCGCTGATAGCAGAAGTGAACGTCCACTGAACTAATAATAGAGATAAGACAGTGTGAAAAATATATCGATAAAAATTTATACCCAGGCCTACTCTATTCTATACTAAACCCCATGATATTCCACCTTCACCACACATTGACAGGGCCACGGAAACGCTTTCAAGCACATCTGCGGCCCCACCAGCGAGGACCCTCCTTAGTTGAGAACTTCCCTACCTGACTTCCCAAGCCCGATATATGGAGGCCATGGAGCCAAGAAAACGAGCACTGGAAGCACCAAGTGGTACAGTCCCGCCATAGTCGAGCATAGTCGAGTGGCGCATTACCATACCAACAATCCTCTCCTTGCGACTCCACCTCGGCTGCAGCGATATAGAAGAGGACTCTCCTCTAGCCGCAGCTCACTAACACACATCCAAGGGCTCGACAAGCCCACTCAGAGTGGCCACCTTGGGCCAGCCATGTGAGAGGCTACTAACTCCTCCCCCTAACCCCGCCACGACATGGCGGAAACGCGTTCAGGGAGGAGTTATTTCTCACCTAAACTCACGCAAACTCACTAAGGACATTAATAATTTTGCAGTTCCAACATAAATTTATTCCCTTGATACAATAAATTGGTCATAATAATTATACAGATTTAAGAAACTTACGTCTTGTAAACACAAAGTCATCATCGGGCGACCTTTCTACACTTGGCTATGGCCCTTGAGTCTGGGGGAAAATAAGGAGAGAAGAAATAAAAAACATTCGAAATAATGATCTAATACTTTTATACTTACTGGTCCTGGTACTACCAGATATATTATATAGATAATATTGTGTGTATACTGCACTTTTTCAAAGTGGTGCCGTTTCTCATGCCCAATAATACAGTCGTCTATGAAGTGTTTAGAACAAAGAGAATCATTTTGATTCGGACGCCAATTCACAAGTTTTGTGCTTTTTAGCCATAATTTTAGTCTAGGTTCAGTTGGAAACCTGTTAATTAATAAACATTTGATAATTGTTGTCGGCGACTTTGGTTGTGCACAGATATGGGTAGAAAAGAACATCGATAAGTATTATAGACAAGGAACTGGACAACCCTATTGAATTTTATTGTTTATCAAAACTCAGTAATATTAAAGTTAAACATGTTGGTAATTAATATATTAAGATTAGTAACAAATTTTTAAGTACCTATATTATCAAATACTTTTAATTTGCTTAATATTAGCTGCAATTCATCCGAAGTTGTTAAAATTTAAAGTTTGAAGTCGGTTAAAATTTATTATTAAATGTAATGAAAATCATACAATGCATACAAATGTAAAAAATAAACAGTAACAACACCATTCATATACTTTTGTGAAATCTTGCCTATCTATTGTCGGAATTCGTGAAATATGGAAATAAAATACATTTTCATAATATATTTGAATCAAGCAGTGAAACAGGTGTGCATTTACTTTACATTAGCATGCATTTAAATGAATTAATTTTTAACCTACTCATTAATTAAATAACAAAAACTCACCGTTGTCATTGTTTGTTTACATTTAAATACTGGTCCCAAAAAACTGTCCTTATATTCAAATGCAAACCATACGGGAAGATAAACATTATCCACGCCGGCACCGGATTTAAGTGACTTGTTTTTTTCTGCAATAGCCCCTGTAGGTGGGAAAAAGAGATTCTTTCTTTTTTTCAATTCTAGGATAGGCATATTGAACATTCCTTGAATGCGCACCCAAGCATCGTTGATTTTTTTCTCTCATTATGTCCTCTGTCATTTGGGTCCCAAACAACTCGCTCTGATTGTAGTGTTTCCAGGAAGAAAAGGACTTGTTCCTGTGACCAGGTCGCACTCATTATATGTAGGTACCCAATTGTATGCGCGCGCACCCACGTGTGAACAGTACAACGTCAATGCGCTAATGGACGTACGCCGTGTAGTGTAGTGAGACGCTTCGTGTAACTTTGTGACACCTCGCGAAGTCCTTTGACTCCGGCGCAAAAAACCGACAGCGATCGGAAGTCGCCCGAGGCGAAACGAGGTTGCACGAAGCGAATCGAAGTACCTCTCTACACTATTCGCCTCGTCCAACTTCGATCTACTTCGCGAGTAGTGTAGAGGAGGCATTACACTACTCGCGAAGTTACCTCGATGAAGTGCTTGTCAAAGTCAGTCGCAGTCCGAAGAACGTGACTACACACTCGTGCAACTTCGCGAAGAGCTCAGTCGCCTTGAGTCGCCCGCCCCCTTAACATGAATAACGTTCAAGAGGCAGCTGCTGCTATAGGTACCTAATTGTGTGAACAGTACAACGTCAATGCGTTAACCATAGATAAATAATGTGTAGCAAGCTACATATTTAATATTTATATATAAAAAAATAACTGGCGTACGCCGAGTAGTGTAGTGAGACGCTTCGTGTAACTTCGGGGCAACTCGCGAAGTCCTTTGACTCGGGCGCAAAAAACCGACAGCGATCGGAAGTCGCCCGAGGCGAAGCGAGGTTACACAAAGCGAATCGAAGTACCTCTCTACACTATTCTTCTCGATCAACTTCGCGAGTAGTGTAGAGGGGCCATTAGGAGCACTAGACTCGAAAGTTTTGATGAATATGCTTATCTAGTAGAACAAATTGTCCGAGGAAGTAAGTTCAACTTCGACCAAGAGGTCAAATTGACGGATCCAAATTGGTTGAGAAGCGTTTGGATTACGACATATTTCGTCACATATACCTCGAGCGAAGAGGAAGAAAGATTCGATTGGCAGCCTCATACCCGTAACTGAAGTGCAGGGCAGCCCCCTACTAGATGTAGTGGCCCAGGAGCGTGATTTGTGGCATTCCTTGGGGAAGGCCTATGTTCAGTAGTGGATTTGTGATGGGCTGTAATGATAATGGGGCTAAAGGAGTTAAGGAAGGGGGGAATAAAACCTCTAGTATATATAGCTATTAGCTATATATACTATATATACTATATAGCTATTAGCTATATATACTACAGCTATTAGTTATATATAGTATTTATAGCTGTAATATGATATCGTGTGTCATGTGCGATAAACCCGATGACTAGTTTCGGAGTTATGAGCCGATATAGAAAGTGACATACATATCATCCAATAATATTACCAACCTATTGAGTTCCGCCGTAGTCGGGTAATAAAACAACATAGAAAATGTTACATAAGTACATAATTCTATTTGGTTATTGGGTTAATAATTATTATCTGTCATTTTACTAGTCACTTTACTAATGGTCAATTGTTTTCCTGACCTATGTATTTGAACAAGACTTTGGTCTAACTGATACAGCTTGACAGTGGTGCCCTCTAGCACAGCACTCGAGGAAATGCTAACTCCTTCTTCATTTACCGTAACGAAGTTGACGTCACCACTGCAATTTATGTCATTGACAAAATTAACACCATCTGCAGTCAAGCATATATCACTTGTTTGATAATCGCCATTATTTTGCACGTTCTGTACCACTAATATTTCGGGCTTTATATCGCTATCTTCTTGCAATACAACTTCTTCTGTTACTTCTAATGGCATATCTTGAGCTATTTCTAGGTTCTGATCTTGATTGACATCAAGTTTTTGATCTTGAGCGGTATCAAGTTTCTTATTTTTAGCGAGATCTAGTTTTTCAACTTGAGCGATATTTAGTTTCTGATTTAGGCTCGCATCACTTTTAGTATTTTCACCGACATCGACATTGGTCGTATCTTTTTTATCTTCGGAACATACTATTTCATTGGCCACGAAAAACGAGTTGGTGGTCAAGTCGAGTTGTCGAAATATGTACACTTCCTCCTGTTCTTTTGTTGATTTCTTTTGATTCTGGTGTACTTTAAAGTGTTTCATCAGCCTAGATTTTGTTGCAAATACATCCGTGCAGAACGCGCATTCGAATGGTTTTTCACCTGAAAATAGAATTTGACCTTTGTTAATAAAGCTCCTAGCTTTTAGTATATTTTATATTACTAGTAAAGACTTTTTTTCTGTTAAAGACCTAAATTAAATCTTCTTGTTACGATGTGAATTATATCAAGTCATCAACAAACGGATTACGGATCGGACAAGCAATCGGCGCTCCCCAAAATGCGACGTCATGCAGCGGTTACAAAAATGTTTTCATATATGGTTTGGGGGAGAGGGTAATTGTGAGAACTGTTTTGTTAGTGTTACTACTTATTACTACCACTAGATGAAGTGACGACCTGGTAAGGCATGCAGGAAGTTGATGGATTCAGGTGGCTCAGGAGCGTGCTTTGTGGCATTACTAGTGAGTTGCCTATGTGCAGCAGAGGAGTTGTGAAGGGCTGTAATAATGATAAAGTAGTGATGCCACAAAGCACGGTCTAGAGCCACCAAAATACATCGACTTCCTGCATGTCTTACCAGGTCGGCACTCCATTTAATAGTGAACCAAACAATGACTACTTATTTAAATATCGCATTTTAGATACATCAATGTTAGGTATTTTACATAATAAAGTCAGCTAACACGCGAGTATTCGGTTTCCCTAACTACCTTGCTCAGTCCTAACTTTGTTATTAACTAGAGTCATAAAGTAAGTAATTTTGCAAGTATCAAGTAATTAAAAATTATCTTTTGCCATTTGCCGTCAGGTGGACTGTAATATTGAGTGTTCTTTCAGTTTAAAAAAAATACATGAGTATAAATGAACTAGCATACGACTTTGTCGCCAAGTATATACATGTTTACCTGTAGTATGTTATTTTATATTAACTAATGGTCGCCTAGTGGTCGAAAGACCGTAATTCATTATTTTTTTAAGTTTGTAAATTAAGCAAGCTGTATTTCATTTCTAACTGTAAATAAAAATTTACTGTATAAAAAGTCGACTTTTGTAATGCATACAGCAAAGGAGTGGAATCAAGGCAAGAGCGAATAGGCTTTTGTTACGCTAAGACAGTGTGATTTACCTGCTACATCACCACTTACCAGGTGCGATTGTGGTCAAGCACTGGCTTATAATAAGTTAAAAAATATTTAAAACAGGTACATAAACTGCAGAGACTACACACAAAATGAAGTGGTAATTATTTGTTGGTAATATTTTAAAATTCTTTGGCTACAATCTCTACTTTGCGCGACTGTTTGACCACAGACTATTATGTGTTTGACATTGGCAGCATGAACGTAAACAATGAATGTTTTATTACATGTATTTGCAACAGATATTATACACATATATAGCCTTCTGAACTCCTTCATATAAACTTTAACTATGCTATATCTTACACTCATCTGTGCTCGCATTAATATGAAATGTATTAATATGAAAATGAAGTAGTTACCAGTGTGTTGTCGACAGTGGTCCCGCAGGCGCCAGGCGCTGGTGAAGCGCTTGGAGCAGACCGCGCACGCGTGCGGCCGCACCCCCGTGTGCTGCGCCATGTGCGCGCGCATGTCTTGACGCGCGAACCTGTACCAACAAATGTCTATCATCTATTCATTTATTAACCACTCAGGCCCCGACATATTATTGGACCAAGTTAGTCTGAGCTATGGTAATTTTTTTTTTTAGATAAATGTGAAAATAACGTACGAGTCATTTTGCCAATTATTTTTACTGTTTATCTTAAAATAAAAAAATTATCAACAATTAAAATATTGAATTATTTGTATGAAGGTCAAGTGAGCGCTAGAGAAACGACGTTTGCAAAACGTTGTCGATAAATAAAATGTTTTCAGACATTATCAATTACCTTGTAGCGGCGGTGCATGAATATCCATATCATCTCGTGGATGCCGTAAGACTTGGTGAAAAGGGTTATTTTTAAATAACCGTGAACATCGTTCCGGTTACGAAAAAGTCACAGTGAAAAATCATCGTGATTTTGTCACGTTAGATAACTACTTGTAACATTAGAACGACTTATAACGTGACTATATATACATTTTAGATTTAGTTTTTGAAGTTATACTTCTTTTGAGGCGTTTGGGAAAAATTATGAGAGTGAATTTTTTACGATGCGCACGCACATCGACAGCTAAAAACGACACCATGAAGTTGTTACGATGCGCGCGCACACTGGGTAACTGTCTCTCAAGTTTTCGTAGGAACTGTACTTAAGGTAGTTATATTTGTTTTGTTACGCTAAAGAAGTATAACTTCCTACGTGCGTACATAAGTACACACACACGTTTTTTTTTTCTTATTTCCCGGACATGCAGGCTTCCTCACAATGTTTTCCTTCACCGCCTAGCAAGTGGTAAATCAGCACTTAAAATTGCAATTAACAATTTCATTGGTGCCGGCGGGGATCGAACCCGGGTTGCTCGCGTACTGTGAAATTTACAACGAGCGCTAACCATCTGAGCTACCACGGCTCAATATTCAGTTTTATTTCAATAGTCGATTGTTTATTTCCTTCCTTACTATTATTTTTGAAATATACGAATTTCACCTAACCTAGCCGATTTGTCGGTCGGGATGGCGGTTTTTCTAAAAAAGATCGATTTTCAAATGGATTTGAATCGAAATCTGATTCTCAAATACATCGAGATTTAAAAGATCGATTAAAATTGACCTTCTTTGATTTACTTTTCGAGTTTGTATTTACACTACCAACAAAATACAACAAAGCGATAACAAACGTAACTTTTTTTATTCATTAATCCATTAAGAAGAGGCGAAAAAAACTGAGCACACTGTAATTTCGCGAGTTTTCAAATAATTAAGTGAAAAACTGTAATTTTTTTACGTGTTTGGGTACACTCAGCTAATTGTAAATAATTTTATGATAATGATTTCTTATATTTACGCGAACACTACACATTGAATAAAACTATTTTTACGGATTTTATCGCGTTTAATTTTATTAAACGCGATAAAATCCGAACGAAACGTCGGGAATCAAAATTAATAAAATTAAACGCGATAAAATCCGTAAAAATAGTTTTATTTAATTTTATGATTCTTATCAAAACAGAAAAAATCGAATCTCGATTTCTAGGGTGAAAAACGATATTTTTGAAACAATAAATCGATTAGTCGATTTCAGATCGTCATGCCTAGTCGGTGTACCGTTCTAGTACACGGTACACGTACCTTGTTACATAGTGGCAGCTATGGCAAATATACCCATGAGGCAATATATGGGGAAGGCCTATGTTTAGCAGTGGACTTAAAAAGATAAATGTAATAGTAGGAGGAAAAAGCAGACGGAACATTTTTTTTAATTTTATCTCAGCGGAACGCGGGTGCTTCGTGCGATGTTTAGGGCAGCGTTATTTGGGTGAGCGATATTTGCGTAAATAAATAAAAATTCAATCATAGGTATACACTTTATTACGCTATCTTGGACTAACGCCATTTTTATTGAAAATAACTTCGCCATAATATTAACGATATATCGAAATTATAACATAAAACGCAATTTTCGCACATCGGACTTTGTGGAATATAAAAATTTGTTTTTTTACATGATTTATAGTGATAACTCACACTTTATATTTCATTTTCAGTTCCTTCTGACTACTTTATTTCATACGTGAAAGAAATGAATAAAATTGTTACGACAAAATATAAGCAAATAACTTTCAAAAACAGTGTAATCACTTACCTTTTAAATAAAAAAAAACCAATCAACTAACTTTCTTTTGTACCTACTTAATTTTTTAAAATTGAAGTGGCCTCTTGCACTCACGTGGCGAAGGAAATAGACTTAAATATATGAAGTAAACGGGACGGTAAAGGCGCAAACTCGTCATTTGAATTACATTCTCTTAATTTAGAGAAGCGTAATTTAGTAACGATTCTAATACAATACAATAACTTTGTTTTAACGAAACTAATTCTAATAAAAATTTTAGTTGTATAATTCTTATAAATAACACTAGCTGTTACCCGCGGCTTCGCCCGCATGGTCACTGGGAAATGAACTATCCATTGCTTTTTGAATTGAAAGAAAACTGAGTTTTATAGATTTGTCAGATGCAGCCATTAAAAGGAAACTGAGCAAAATTGATTCGTCAGCCTATTTAAATGTTTTGAAATGCAGCGTATAGGAAAGCATGAAAATAGCCTGTTTATTTCAAATGGAAATGGGATACTTTTTAATTAAAGGAAACTGAGCATAATTATCCGTCAGGGATGCAGACTTTTGAAAAGAAACTGAGCTAAATTGATTCGTCAGAGATGCAGTTTTCTGAATTGAAAGGAAACTGAGCCAAATAAAAGATCCGTCAGAGATGCAGCCTTTTGAGTTGAAAGGAAACTGAGCTTAATAGGTCCGTCAGAGGTGCAGCATTTGGAATTGAAAAGAAACTGAGCTAAGTAGGAAATTTTGAATTGAAAGGGAAGTTCTGTGGGAATTCTGATTAATTGATTGTGGGAATTTTGGAAAAAAACTAACTGAACACTATTTTAAGACGCTACTGTACAATGTTATATGTTTTTCCATTCGGGGAAAGAATGTGAGATTCTGGGCATTTGACACGCGAACATGCTACATACAGCTGACCATGAGAGAAGCACGGTTTTTCTAAGTTGACCCCGCTACCTGTAACGTTTGCCCTTGTGCTTTATTAATTGTCATTGCAAAACTGAGCTTAATAGGAACTGCAACCTTTTGAATTGAAAAGGAAGATCTGTGGGAATTATAGGGATCCGTGGTATAATAACATTTTCACCTTTCCTACGCCTGTCAAAATTGTAGCACCGATTATGTTCCGTCCAAGATGTGTCACACGCAGCCTTGTCCCGTTACATAACCATTTGTCTTCATGCATGTTGTTCGTTAAATCTGAATAAACGCTCGCAATTAATTCGGAATGACTCTGTACTAAATTACAAAATCTCTCGTCAATTTAACGCAGCCCTCAGCATCCGTTTCCAACCGCCCATCGCCAATTTTAATAGTGTGTCAGCATAGTTTCCAGCATTGATATCATTATACAAATGCACTCTCATATTCGTAGTTAAACTGAACTTTGTCACCTTGTTCCATAAAATAGACGACTTGAGGCATGCTTTAATTTCATCTGCAGGTGTGCCCTTTTGAATGACAGGTAAAGTTTGGCGAAAGTCACGAGCCAGTAAAACCACCATTCCTCCCATTACATCGGTATTGCTGCGCAAATCCTGGAGCGTTCGATTTAGTGCTTTTACAGCTTTTTATGCGACATTGTACTCGTCCCACACTAAAAGTTTGCATTGTCGTAGCATTATACTCGTGCACTATTTTTGCTAAAGTTGCAGATCGGGGATTCTTCCTGGGCTAGATTTAGAGGAGTTTTAAAACAGAATGTGCAGTGGCCCCTGATTAGCAGCGTGGCGGCTATACCGGAGGAAGCTACGGCCACAGCAATGTTTTTATCTTTCCGTACTTGCGCTAATAATAAATTTAACAAAATGTCTTCCAGTTCCTCCAGGGGCATCTAAAAGAAAAGTGCACCATTTCCAGATTCAATTTGTCCTAATACTTTGTCGAAAACTCGTTTTTGTTCGGGAAGCAAGGGGTACAAATTCGGCTACTTGCTGCTGCAAAGCTGGTATATCGTAGTTTGTTTCACGTATAATTTCATCACTTAGTTCATTTTCGGTTGTTCGCAAAGACTTATCATTCCAAAGTCGCTTAATTTTTGCCTACCATTGCCATTACTTTATCTTCAATTTTCCAAGTGCTTCATTATAAATGTGTTCATTGTATGTCATGTTCGTGTGTGTCTGCTGTAACCTTCGCAAAATATCTTCCGCCATGTACTCTTTATATTTGTCCCACAATTTATGTGCATTAGATAGCCCGCAAGATGATATAAGAGTTGCATAAAGATCCCTAATTTTGGCTGGTGACTGGCACTGCACAGCTTCCTCCATGGTTTCATCCCAGCGATTATCGTTTTCTAAAAGATGCAGAGCTTCACATTCTTCTCTATAAGTTGCGCATTCCTGACCGTTGACAGTTTTAAGGTCTTTATATCCTGTAGGACCCCGAACATGGTGCAGCAGCAATCGTAAACAGAAACATTCAAAATTATTTACATGGACGGTATACACACGACCAAGGGCATCTGATGACTTTACACCGGGCCAATTTGCAACAGGCGCGCCTTGAATACGGCGTTTCCACTCCTTCCTAGATGTGTTCCAAGTATAATAGCGGGGGACTTCAGAATATAACAACGTTTTTGCAAAGGGGTCGGTTTGACAAAGTTGAAAGAAGGCTGTTAGTTTAGTATTTGGCGGTGATGCAATTCTTTCTTGGAAATTTCTTTCGGTGAAATATACACGCTCTCCATTTTCTAAGTGCACAGCAAGGTGAGTAACTGATGGGTGCTTTCGTGTAAAGGAAGCCAAGGAGACGCCACGCTGCCTCGTTACTGCTGACATAACGCCCTGCTTGAAAGGTCTGTACTTCATTAACGGGATTTGCCTCACCTTCACTCCTGAGATTAAATATTGCTTGGTCGCTTCCTTTATTTATGTACTTACAGATATACTTGATTGCGCGGACAGAGCTACATGCTTCTACATTAATGTGGACATTAAACATTTTACATAGAATGGGCGAATACGGGACAATCCAGCTGTTATCTAAGGTTTCGAACGCTCCAGAGCGAGATTTGATTGTAACTTTCCTGCCACCATCTTCAGGAGCTCTGCGTCTGTATTAAGGTAGCCATTGTCATTGTGCACTGTTTCTTTTAATAGCTGTTTAGGAATTTCTTTGTACATTTTCCTTCTTTCATACATGGCGATATTGAATTTCGTGCTCCACATGGACCGTGAATCATATTTCGGACGATGGTATCATACAATTCTTTATCTTGCTCAGGATCCGAATCTCGGCGCTTATTATGTCGTCTATTTGGCTGGGCCGCAACTTCTTTTTAAGCCATATTAGAATGTGAGCATGCGGTAATCCTCTTTTGCCATTCAATTGAATACATGAAGCACTGCACCTCTCCGAAAATTTTCCTTTGTTAATTACATACATTAATTTTTGTACTTTTAATCTAAATACTCTAGCAACTAAATCGTGTCTGTCAGTACTTTTTGGCCCGGCATTAGCTCCTCGGTTATTTCTTTCCATGTGGGATTGCAAGTAAAAGTAACAAAAGATCAGGTCTTCCGTAAGTTCGTACATAGGCGAATGCGTCTTGTGTGTACTCATGTAGGTAGCAGGGACTGTTAACGAATTTTGAGGCAGAATTACCATTTTACCTAGATCTCTGGGGTTTACATTGGCGTCGCTAAAACTGCATCTTGTAAATGTATATAATTCTCAACGCGCAGCTTTTTGATTTAAAGATATATAACGGAGACGTTCACTTTCTACCTTCATACATGTCTACCAAAAATTGATGAAATAATTGTCTACACCGGGCTAAGAGGTTAAAATCATTTTCTCGCAACATCATATGATACATAAAAATTCATACATGATACTTTTTTGTTCGGAGTAGGCTCCTTTGTCACCGGGTTAATGAGTGGAATTTGAAAATGATAACCCTCTTGTCCTTTGCAATAAATCAATGAGTATTGCAGAGCGTCATAAAACTTGTGTGTATCGGCTACCCGTTGCAACGTATCATCACGTGCTCGCAAGACAATGTCTCGTGAAGAAAATTGATCACCACTAATTACGGCTGCTATTTCGTTTATCAAAGGTGCATTGTAGCGCCTTTCATGCTCTCCTCGAGAGACGAACTTATAATCCTCTTCAGAATGACGACTTTATAATCCTCTTCAGGTAGGTTTTCTAAAGCAGTTTTAAATGTTTTGACTAAAATGTTACGTTCATGCAAGAATCTTTGAATTTTGAACACTGTGTCTCTCTCAACTCCCTGGATAAATTGGCAGCGACGGTCTACCTCAATTTCTTCGTCACCCATAAAATATACTTGTAAAAATTTATGCTGTTCGTTTTCAGCTGGAAAAAGTGAACCTATTCTATGATAAATTTGCCCTTGCACCGTAAATGCAGGCGAAAATCCCGGCATTATTATTTCCCGGTCGACTCCGAAGGACGTCATTTGAAAGCATGAGTTATATTTCCGGATCCTGTTTAAAAGCGCCGTGACTCATTAGCATCATATAAAAGAGAGTTTTCAAAGGTTCTTCTGGTACCCCAAGTAACGGAAGAGACACTTTGCCATTGGAACAGCACATGCCTGCGGTCTCATCTTTCCATTTTAAAGCGCTGCAAAATCGACACGCCTTGTCCATCAGTCTGATAACAACTAACCTGTGATTTTTATAATCAATCAACGGATCATAATTGAATGCTGCGTCATTAAAAACCGACCAATTGTTTCTTTGAAAATTTTGTCGACGTTTAGCTTGGAGCTGTGCATTTGCATCTCTTCGCGCCTGTGTCTGTTCTGGTGTTTCAGATGCCCTTATAGTAGATTGACGTTCAGCTTGCTCAATGAGTCTGTGTTGAGTTTCATCAGGTGATTCCGCGGCTCTTAAGGCGGCCTGACGTTCCGCTTGTTCAAGACGCCTTTGCTGACTTTGATCAGGTGTTTCAGTAGCTCTTAAAGTAGCTTGACGCTCTGCCTGTTCAAGACGCCTTTGCTGACTTTGAGCAGGTGTTTCAGTAGCTCTTTAAAGTAGCTTGACGCTCTGCCTGTTAAAGACGCCTTCGCTGACTTTGAGAAGGTGTTTCAGAAGCTCTTAAAGTAGCTTGACGCTCTGCCTGTTCAAGACGCCTTTCCTGACTTTGAGAAGGTGTTTCGGAAGCTCTTAAAGCAGCCTGACGCTCTGTCTGTTCAAGACGCCTTTGCTGACGTTGAGAAGGTGTCTCAGATGCTCTAAAAGCAGCCTGACGCTCTGCTTGTTCTTGCCTTCTCAGTTCAGCATTTTCTAAAGATTCTAGCGATCGAGCTAATCTTTTCGCTTGTCTTGAGAAGATACTCTTGAAAGGCTGGACTTACGTTTGCGAGGCATTATGAAGTAAGAAAAACCTATTTATAAAAAACGTTAAAATATCTAAAAGAATTAAATTTCCTTTTAAATATTTTTAAAACAAATCAAAATATCTAAAAGGAATAAATATTCCTTTTAAATATTTTTTAAAATCAAAACAACAAAACCAATTCAAGACACAACACGAATCCGAAAACGATAGCCAAAAAAATCGAATCAACTTAAACCAAATCACAAAACAAATCGCAGAAAACCGAAATCGAAAGCAGTAGTCAATATAAATATAACCAACGAAAAAAGAAGTAAGTGTATAGGTACCGTATATACTATCTATACTATTAATATTCCTTTGAAATATTGTTAAACAACCTAAAACAACGAAAACCAATTCACGATTCTAAATAAACAAAATCCAAAATCAAAGCCAGAGTCTAAATATGTATAAAGGAATACCAACCAAATCAACAAAACGGATCCAAGAAAATACACAAATCCGAAAATGAAAGCCAATATAAATCCATTCAACCTTAACCAAATCACAAAGCAAATAACAAACAACCGAAATCGAAAGCAGGTAGTCGAATAAGCTACGAAATAGAAACAATTTAAGCGTATAGGTACCGTATGCACTATAAGTTGACGCGCGGCTCAACGGCGGGAGTTAAGTACATGTCAGGAAACATTTCACATTTAGGGAATCAATTTAAACTATGTATACGTTAGTTAATAAGAACTCTCAAAAAATATTTTTCTTATAATTTTGCACAATTTTTCTTATTGTAATACCGATTCATTCATAACCACATATAAGAACTGTATTCATTTCCGTTCAATAAATATTACTAAGGCTTATTAATAAGGCTTACTAAGAACTGTTTCTACCATTGTTAAGTAATAGTTAAGGGTGAAAGCGTGACAGGTGGTGATAGTATTTCTGATCCATACTTATAATCACGCCTGTAACCCTTGCGGGGTAGGCAGAGCATCAACGGATTACTTAATATCGTCTGCGAGGTTATCGCCTATTCTGTGAATTACGATGCACCAAAACGTTTGAAGAAAATCAGCTGGTGAATTTTATGTTTTTATCGCTCTTCCCGGTCCTGCGTGGAAAAATAATACAGATCCATACATTTTTATCTTAATTTTGGTAAAAGACATAATAATCCAGATATTCTGACCTTCTGTGTTCGTCCATCGTACCGTCGTCCGTCTTGTAGAATCACGGTGGCGCCACCTAGCTGAATTTAATTTTGCAACATATTCGATTTTCCCACGGAATGATATGTTTTCCGCTGAAAAAGTAGCCTATGTCACTCTACAGCCACCGAACTATCCCCATACAAATAATCATGCCATGCCGATGCTCTGTTGCGACGTGAAAGAAGGACAAACTTGTGCAACATATTCGATTTTCCCACGGAATGATATGTTTTCCGCTGAAAAAGTAGCCTATGTCACTCTACAGCCACCGAACTATCCCCATACAAAAAATCATGCCATGCCGACGCTCTGTTGCGACGTGAAAGAAGGACAAACAAACAAACAAACAAATACACTTTCGCATTTATAATATTAAGTATGGATGTAAAAAAAGAATTGTTCTTAGTAAACGTAGTGATCATATACTCTTTGGTTCTGAGGGGTCCCTTTTAAATATTACTATACTCTTTGGCGGGGTCTACAAAATTATCACGGGGGAGATCGATGTGGACCGGTGGGACTTGACAGATAAAATAAAAGTCCCCCGCCGCGTCTCGATCTCTGATACCAGTTTCTCGAATCCACAGAATCAGTAATTAATTTGTAGGGCAATGTATACGCTATTACAACAAAGTCCCAGAAAATATGCTGAGCCAATCTATCAAAATTAATATAAATAAATATTTTTACTTAGAAAAAGTTGTTTAGAGAGGTTTATTATACTATTAAATATTACGTAATTGATTATAACCCCTGAAAATGACGTTATCGTTACGCTGTTTCTAATTGTTTTTATAGTAATTGTATAACTTAAATTGTAAAAGTCTCTAGCTGGTCCCTCGCAGGTCTTTACCCGAACCTGTGATAAACGCATAAATGACTTTCAATAAGTATTCTTCTAATCATTAAAATTCCGGTTTAAGTGTGTTCGTAATCCTTCTCCTAAACGGATAGACCGATTTTGATAAAATTTTATGGGGTTACTTGGATCATTCTTAGCTATAGTTGGACCCGGTAGGTGGCGCTGTTGTCGAGATCCAGAAATCACCCGTGCGGAGCCTGGGCGAATCGCTAGTCTTATTATATAAATAATCTTATTTTATTCCTAAGATATCTCCAAATCCGATCTCGTTCGAAAATATACAAGGTCTCTCTATAATCAAATTTAAATATATTATTTATTAAACAAAAACATGGTTGACAATGACCGCTGGAATGAGGTGGTCGCTTCCAAGCGGTTTCTCAAATAAGTTTTGTAAGTAGTTTGTACAATCTGTGTTTTTGGAACGAAGTTCCTTATCGCACGGTACGAATTTGGCGGATGGAGGCTAGGCGAGAAAAAGTGTAAGATTTTTCTGTCACGACCCCCTTCTATAGCGCGAGCGAGATGGAATAATATCCATCTCCCTCGCACTTTTTCTTATCTTGCCATGAAAGAAATATTATTTTAAATGACGCTTCATTTTAATAGACACTAGTAATTCATTTATTTGTATTTGTTAATCAATAATGTAATACGTTTATCAATAATAATATACTACGAAAGGAACTTCGTTCCAACCGAGTGTTCCACGACAATCACGCATGTTTTTTATTTTATAATTTTACTTTTCCTGAGGACAGATGTTTTTCCGAACCAGTAGTAAAAGTAAAAAATGACTTCTTGAGAGCTTCAATAACGTGTGCAGCGTAAATCATTAAATTTATATACAAATAATGTATGGTGAAATTATTGTCGATGATCGCGTGTGTGAGCCGAGAGCGTTTACACACGCGAGAGAACACGTATATTTTTTATAGGATAAGGGTGACAAACAAGCACACGGTCCAACTGATAGTAAGTGGATGCTGTGGCCTATAGACATCTATATTTATCCTCGATCAAGAATCAAAATGTAGATGCGTTGTCACCCCTGAGGACTGAGATGGAATGCTTCATTTCCAGTAAAAAGGGTCTCCGGTTCTCTACACTCACCATACGAAACATAGCAGCATTAAGTTACTATTTCACGCTGGTATTCTGTGAGAGCGTGGTCCTACCCCGGTCGAGCCGACCCATTCGTGCTACAACCATAATATAGCTGCAGCGTGGCGCTAGCACGTAAAAATAAAAATAAACTCTTGATATAAACTTTAGTAATATATATGTTCAACACACCTCTTCTCGCAAACTGGACAGGCGTAGGGCTTGTCTCCGGTGTGAGTCCTCACGTGAGTCTTCAGTGATGAACCCGAAGCGAATTTGCGGTCGCACATCTTGCAGGAATACGGTCTCTCTCCTGAAACAAACAGTTATAAATATAAATAATATATAGCTTAATGGCCACCGTTCTGGGTAGGAATTAGTTGGAACTCCACCCCAACTTTAGTAGAAACGGTTAGTTTAGCCGTTGTTAAAGTGGACTGGGTCTCTAACACTGAATCTACTTCCGCCTATGCGTTAAATCGGATGCAGGTAGACGTGGACGAGTCAACCCCAAATTGTATACTTTTGTAGCGTAGCCACATAAATATACGATTTTTACTGATTGTGAGACTGTGATTTAATGAATATTATGTTAGGTTTCCAAATGGGGTAATTGCGGCGTTCAAAATTGCTAGACTTTTTCGCAGTTCTTAACACTCGCAGATATCGTAGGTTGTTTGCTTTGTAGTCCCTTTCCGGCGAAATTTTCACAACTGAGTTCCCCAAATAATTATTTTTCGATAGTCGGCGCACGCTTATGTACTCGTATTAACCTAACATTCAAGGTTAATCCGGTTCGTTCAAAAATTCTCCTATTTTAATGCAAAAATGATCTAAAAACAATCTGGATGAATTATAGGTCCTAAGGAGAAAAGATTATGTCTACGGATATATGGTTCAATCTTGTTCGTTCGTTGTTTCTTATATTTACGCGAACACTACACATTGAATTATAATATAATAAGAACTATTTTTACGGATTTTATCGCGTTTAATTTACTTATTTTTAATTCCCGACGTTTCGGCTGCTTTGCAGCACCCATGGTCACGGGGGGAGGGGGACTGAGGTGATTGACGTCCCGAGGTCAAAGTTAACCCGGAATACCTTCAGTTTTTAATTATTATTTTTAGTCCGATCTACGCAGAATGAGCTTATTGTGTTTTGAGGTTCTGCAATGGTATGATTGGGTTTAGCTTTAATTTTACTAATTACAGGATCCCAAGCAGGTGGTAGTTCCCAGCCACATTCTCTATTAAAATTAGGATGTTTTTAATTTCAGTAGTCTCACGTATCATCCTTGGTAGGATAGGAATCGCTGTTCTTTCACGAGGATTACATCAGATTTGCCGTCGAGGATATGATTCTGAGACTTCCCAGAATGTTGGTGTTTCTCATCAGCTATATGTTCTTTCACGTGGTTTTTATTGATATTTTTCTTTGCCCTATATAAGAGAGACCACATTCACAATCAAGCTTGATTTAACCAACATCGGGAATTAAATATAAGTAAATTAAACGCGATAAAATCCGTAAAAACAGTTTCATTCAATTGCTCGTGTACCATTCTTACGCTTACATATTATTTAACTTTGACATTGACATTGATCTTTATCACTCGACTTGACTGAATTTCCATACATTCCTGTTGCTATTAGAATACCTACTTTCGGCAATGTTTTCGCGTAAACGTGTCGCGTAAAAAACCTATGAAATTGCCGTTCTGCAGTACTGGCCATTTCAAATCAAAATAATTTTTGTTTCGCTAAGAATTCTAATTTCAAATTTATTTTATTTTAAAAACATGGAATGTTTTTCAAAATTAGTCATTTGTTTATTAATTAGCGTTATGTTTTCATCGCATTTGAATCTTTTTCGTCATCATGGATACGTTAAAAATTCGAGTATTTATGGAATATGAGATAACATCAACGACGTTTACGGAGCGAATACTACAAACGAACGCACCACCTGTTATTGGTTTGCCCGCTTCCGTTCTGGAAATTTCGACGTGAAAAATGAGCCCCGTGTTCGTCCGAAAACTTTGGTCGACAATAACGAATTAAAGGCGATTGTGGAAGCTGATGATACTCAATCTACGGCTGAATTAGCAGCAGCTTTCGGCGTTAGCATCAAAACGATATTGGTCGATTTGCATCAAATTGGCAAGATAAAAAAGCTTGACAAATGGGTGCCCCACGAACTCAATGATCGCCAGCGCGAAGTATGCGTCGAGTCGTGCCTTGCAGTGCTCAACAGGCACACAAACGAAGGAATTTTGAACCGCATTGTTACCTGCGACGAAAAATAGATTCTGTTTGACAATCGCAAGCGCTCAGAAAGTTGGTTGGATCCTGGTTCAGCACCTAAACAATGCCCTAAACGAAAACTTACCCCTAAAAAAGTGATGGTCACTGTTTGGTGGTCTAGCGCCGGTGTGATTCATCACAGCTTCTTACCAAACGGGATGAGCATTACTGCAGATGTTTACTGAGAAGAAATGAACACAACGATGGAGAAGCTCGCACGTCTCCAACCAGCTTTGGTCAATCGCTCGTCCCCGCTGCTCTTGCACGACAACGCCTGACCTCATACTGCACAACAGACGGTCTCCAAGTTACAAGAGTTGGAGTACTCGCCAGACCTTGCGCCTACAGACTTCTACTTTTTCCAGAATTTGGATAACTTTTTGGCGGGAAAAATATTAAATACCCGAGAGGCAGTACAAAATGCCTTTGAAGAATTTGTTGCATCCCGTCCAGCTGATTTCTTCAAGAAGGGCATCAATAAACTGCCGCGACGTTGGCAAAGATGCATCAATTGCATGGGTGATTACTGATTACTTTGAAATTTTGAATAATAGAAATAATAAATATAGAAAAAAATTACGTTAACTTATTTCATAAAAATGTCTTATAGGCACCAAGACAATATATCTAAGACACCTAATATGATGTCTTGGATGACGTTAATTTCGAGATCCTCTCAACGGCTTATCCATGGAGAGATTCTCTAAATAAGGTTTTTGCTATTATAATCTGCTTAATCATTATTAACATAAATTAGTTTATACTTTAAATTCTCAATAGATATAGCACTAAATTAAAGCAAATAGGTACTTCAGTTTTAAAAAATATTTCTAAAATATAACAAAAAGAAATATATCAAAAACTATCACCATTTTTACAGTTTAATAAAACCGAAACTGGTTGAAAGTAGCAAGCATATAGAAAAATTTAAATCCATACCAGTGTGTGTGCGCATGTGCAGTACAAGGTTGGAACGCTGAATGAAGGTCTTCCCGCATGAAGCGCAAATGAAAGGTTTCTCTCCCGTGTGTGTCCGATGGTGGGTGTTCCGTGTTGACTCATGTCGGAAACTAGCAAGTAAATAATACATATTATGTTAATAATTTGTTTATGTTTACATACATATCTGTAATTACTATTACCTAACACATTTTTTTATAGAATAGGGTGACAAGCGAGCACACAGTCCACCTGATGGTAAGTGGATGCTGTGGCCCATAGACATCTACATTTATCCTCAATTAAGAATCAAAATGCAGATGCGTTGTCACCCCTGATGACTAAGATAGAATGCCTCTTTTCCAGTAAAAAGGGTCTCCGGTTCTCTACACTCACGATATGAAACACAGCAACATTAAGCTGCTATTTTACGCTGGTATTCTGTGAGAGCGTGGTCCTACCCCGGTCGAGCCGACCCATTCGTGCTACAACCAGAATATAGCTGCAGCGTGGCTCTACCACGTATAAAAACATAAATAACAGATGTCATCAATACTAAAAATATAAGAAACTTATTCGCCAATTTCATTTCGCATGTGGCAGTTTTAGTGGTAACGAAGCAATTCATGAAGTCCTCAGGGGTGACAACGCATCTTTATTTTGATTTTTAATCTCGCAATTAGATGTAGATATCTACGGGACACAGCATTCCTTTACCATCAGGGTGGAGTGTGTGCTCATTTGTCACCCTTACTTCTATATCAACATAATCACCATTACAGCCCATCACAAGTTCACAAGTCCACCACTGAACATAGGCCTGCCTGCCACAAAGCACGTGGCATCCATCCTTACTTCTATAAAAAAAACTTTTTCCAACCTTGAACAGTTACTAGTGCAAATGTAACTAGGTACCGTAAATTGTAGAGTTTAACTACTGCAAGTATAAATTGGAATGTTGGAGCAATCTAGTAAGTTTGGGTTTAAACATAGACACATTATCATCCTTTAATGTCCTCAAAACCGAAATACCACATTTTACTTGTTTGTCACACATGCACTAGAGACAGAGAGAGAGAGAGAGAGAGCGTCTCACGTCTTGTCGCAGTACTGGCAGGCGTAGGGCTTGCGGTCGGAGTGCACGAGGCGGTGCGAGGCGAGCAGGCGCTGCGACGGGAACGACTTGCCGCAGCTGCACGCATGGCCGCGCGCCGCTGTGCCTAATCATATGTGACGCGAGGAGCGCGCTTGTATTGTACCTACGAGAAAACAAGTCTCCTCTTTATTTTACAATACTTCATTGAAAATATAATATAATAGAAATATTATTTTATAAAAATCTTCTCTTCATTATCATTTTCTCTTTCATCAGCCCGCAAAATCCACATCTGGATATATGCCTCTCCGGTTGTAGAGAGAACTTGCCTTTACCGTCATGCTTGGCAGATAGATTGACGAACTGCAAAACGTCGCTGGTCATTTCAGTTCACACTTGACGCAAAGAGTATGTTATATCATTTTTTGAATAGAATAGGGGACATACCAGCATGCGGCTCACCGGATGGTAAGTGTAGACCGCCGCCCATGAACAACTGCAACACCAGGGGGAATTGCAGGTGCGTTGCCGGCCTTTTAAAAAGGAGTAAGTTTGTTTCTTGCTGGTCTCTAAGTCGTATCGGTTCGGAAAAATCGCCAGTGGTAAACGATTCCACAAAGAAGTCGTGCGAGGAAGAAAATTCCTAGTAGATCGTACAGTGGTGGACTGCCAAGCATCCAGGTGTGAATGGTATCGTGAGTTTTGTCGTGATGTGTGTTAGTGAAATTCGACATCTGGAAATAATCCGAAAAATTCCTCTGACCACTCCCCGTAGTAAATGCGATAGAAAATGCAAAGGAACTCGGCCGTCGATGATTCGAGTCCACTGACCTCTATATATTATGGACTGGCTATAACACCGTGACATAATGAGGCGATTTGATTTTCGCCATTTTGGCGCTGACAGCAGAAGTCAACGTTCACGGAACTAATAATAGAGATAAGACAGTGTGAAAAAATATATCGATAAAAATTCTGTACCCAGGCCTACCACATGTGCCTGTATCACATTAATATAATGCCATACAACAAATTGAAGTAGTATAATTAAAGTTATAGAAGCATCAACACGTCTCTTAATTCACACAAGACCCTTCATATATTACATTTAGTTGAGGACTTCCCTCCCCGACTTCCCGAGCCCGATATATGGAGGCCATGGACCCAATTAAAAACGAGCACTCGGGAGCACCAAGTGGTACAGTCCCGCCAAAGTCGCGGAAGATAGTCGAGTGGCGCATTACCATACCAACAATCCCCTTCCCTTGCGACTCCACCTCGGCTGCAGCGATATAGAGAGAGGACTCTCCTTTAGCCGCAGCTCACTAACACACATCCAAGGGCTCGACAAGCCCACTCAGAGTGGTCACCATGGGCCAGCCCTTAACTTCGGGCCAGCCATGTGAGTCGCCCTACGTTTACCATGGGTTACCAAGTACTGAACTACGGGAACCCGTTCAGGGAGGAGTTATTTCTTAGCTAAACTCACGCAGACTCACTAAGGACATTAATAATTTTGCAGTTCCAATATAAATTTATTCCCTTGATACAATAAATTGGTCATAATAATTATACGGATTTAACAAATTTACGTCTTGTAAACACAAAGTCATCATCAGGCGACATCAGGCGAGTCTGGGGAAAATAAGGAGAGAAGAAATAAAAAAAACATTTGAAATAATGATCTAATACTTTTATACTTACTGGTACTGGTACTACCAGAAAATATTGTGGGTATACTGCACTTTTTCAAAGTGGTGCGTTTCTCATGTCCAATAAAACAGTCGTATGTGAAGTGTTTAGAACAAAGATAATAATTTTGTTTCGGACGGCAATTCACAATTTTTGTGCTTTTTAGTCATAATTTTAGTTTAGGTTCAGTTGGAAACCTGTTAATTAATAAACATTTGATAATTATCTGTTGTCGGCGACTTTGGTTGTGAACAGATATGGGTAGAAAAGAATATCGATAAGTATTATAGACAAGGAACTCGACAACCCTATTGAATTTTATTGTTTATCAAAACTCAGTAATATTAAAGCCAAACATGTTGGTGATTACGATATTAAGATTAGTAACAAATTTTTAAGTACCTATATTATCAAATAGTTTTAATTTGCTTAATATTAGCTGCAAATTCACTTACTTATGGAATGTTATCCCACTTTCCTTTTGATAACGAGTTTTACATATTACGCACACTCTCATTATTACTAAAAATAATTCTTATTATGTAACTAAAATGAAAAATAATTAAACCACATAAAATACTTTCATTTTTTAGTTTAAAAATTCAAAATATAGAGATACGATTTAAATAATATAACAGACTTTGGCATATTATGTCAATTTTAGTTCCCAGTACGGACAATGAGGGCGCTTCAAATCGGCATAAGCATTTTGTATGGCATAGCCAGTCCAGCGTATTTATATATAAAGGTCAGTGATCGAGTCCCTCTTCGCTGGATGCGGTCAAGTGAAAGGAGCTGGCACTGGGTTGCCCCGGCCCAGAGATGAGAACAGTTTTGCATGTGAGGCCGAACAGCCTGCGCCTTGTAAAGTGCAAGCAGTGTTCCGGCATAAAATACTGCCCTGCTATGCTGAGCACGCCAAGCTTTTTAGAGGCAAATTTAGCCTTCCCTTCCAAGTGACCGAGGAACTGTACGTCATTCCATATGTCGACGCCGAGGATTTTGATGCTGGCTGAGGAAGCAAGGCGAGTGCCCTGAAATTGATTGCCCTTTTTAACTGCAAACATGCAAACCTGTGTCTCTGTAAACACGCAAACCTGTCTGTTCTTAGGGTTGAACTGGACTAGATTTAGTCGTCCCCAATCCGAGACTGTTTAATATAAACTCGACTTCAGACACAAGTTTTTTCCGTTACTCGACTACGTGATCCCGAGAAATATTGGCACGGCCAGTGGAAAGAGCATCAGTTATCGTTCGCAAGGCAATGAATGTTTCTAGTTTGCAACATATCATTGATATGCAGAAGAAACTGCGTAGGTGATAGCACGCAGTCTTGTGAAACACCAGCATTAATAGGCTTGTAGTCAGAGCATGCACTATCTACTACGACCTTGATGCTTCGATCTGCAAGAAAACTGGTGATCCAGTTGCAAAATTCCACGAGAGGCACATAGGAAGGAAGCTTAGAAAGAAGCGCTTTGTGCCAAACCCGACCGAAGGCCTTCGCTATATCCAAACTCACGGTCACAACCTCCCCCTTGCACTCTACTTCCTCCGCCCATCTATTAGTCAGGTAAACTAGAAGATCACCAGCTGAGCAAACTCGAAGGAAATCGTATTGGCGATTACTAATCAGCTGGTGGTTCTCAAGGTACCTCATGAGTTGGCAGTTTATAATGGATTCCATTATTTTGGAGAACAAGGAGGTGATGGAGGTAAACCTGTAGTTGGATGGGTATGAGCGGTCGCCTTTTTAGGTATCGGGTGCACTAAAGCACCATGAGTTCGGAACCACGCCTAGAGTCTAGAGAATCTAGAGAGAGGAATGCTTTGCGCAGTGAGCGCTATGTAAACCGCACATTCAGCAAGGGACATTCACACCGCGGTATGGTCGGCGATTTGTTTTCCCTTTCATCGAGAGTCGAGTTGGACGGATAAAAAGAGCTTATAAGATAGGCTTTCTTCTTTGCGGCATGGGCCAGTAAGTCGTCCTTCTTGTGCAGAGATGGAAGAGATGGCTGACAGAAGTTCCCTTGAACAGTCTTGGCCAATTCAGCCGATGTGCTCTGACTTTGCCTTGGCAATGACTCTTTTGAAATACCTACTTCTTTTTAAGAACGACGATGTTTGCATTCTGGGACGTCGATGCATCAGTCCAAGGCCGGTAGCACTCCTGCTTATGGCGTGATGCAATTTTACAGGAACGACCAACCCATGGCGATGGAATAAAAAGTTCCATTCCCTAAAGTACCACATCAGCGACAGAATTGGCAACAAGACAAAATAAAGAAAAGAGAGCCAAGAGAGAAGTCAGCGGGTTCATCAGGGAAGGTACATGATCCTCCATATCTGGAATCGGTGTAAGTGAAATAACCAGTTGTGTCAGACCACATGCCTAAGCAACGTATTTGCTATATTACACTATTAAGAACGGTGTTAACTTCCCAATTGACTTACAGCATAGAATTATTAGGTATAGAATCCTAGTACGCGCACCGAAAGTGAAGCAAGTAAAACTAACGCGAAACCGCGTAAGTTCACTCACCGACCCGTCAGTACGCAACGTCTCGTCTTACGGAGAAGAGCTCGCGACGAATTGTAAAAATTACTTAAAATATTGTCACAACAGTGATGACAAACATAAAAAAGTGATGGTATTAAATTTCAGAGATAATTTTATATAATTAATTCATTATTATTACGTAAATCACTCGTAAAACCAAAAAAATACTTACCTAAGCTATCATGATACAAATGTTGCTAGTTGTGAGGACAAAAATTGCACAATTTTCATTTAAAAAACTTTAATTTCTATTATTTATTTTAAACGTTAAATCGCAACGCTCTGTGTACAACTCAAACGTTTAAATGTAGATACCTACTTATCTAAGTATTATCATAATATTTACAATGGGTACCGCATGGGTGCCTATTTTAAACGATCTATTGACGCCATTTTAACGCTAACTGTTTTATTTTTATTGCGTTGTTCATTGACCAAATAAAAGTTTTAGACTATAGAATAAAGACTTTTTATTTACTATCAATTAAAAGCGAGTAACTTTAAAAACAACCATTAAAATTTTAGCGTGTACATTTTCTTTCAAATAAGAAAAAATCCAAATCAGTTTATAAGTGACCTAATTCTGAGGTAACAAATATAAAAAATACACTGAACTGAGAACCTCCTCCTTTTTCGAAGTTGGTTAAAATTAAACATTACACGATGTCCTTATTGCATTCGATCGAATAATTGTGTATAACATAATATCCTTAAATTTTATTACGTCTGCATTTTTGTACCATTAAAATATGTATAATAAAGTTATGTTAGTACCATCATTATCATGTTTATTTTATTACATTTTATATTCTCATAAAATACGTCATCGTACGTAATATCTAATCTTTATTTTCTCGATTAATTATAATTAATCAATAAAATTGTGATTTGCACAATTTGATTGCAAACGCTAGAAACTGGTATCACTGAATGCCGTGTATATGTGCGTATGATGAGCGTAAGCACATTCGACTCGCGCACACTAACATAATAAACTTGCGTCACTTTGACGCTCGTGTTTTGTACTAGACTGCGTTTCTGCTGGGTGATAATTCTATGACTTACAGATTGATTCATTGAGTAATGCAACGGGACGCACCTCTTGTCGCATATGTCGCAGACGTGTCGCTTGTCGGGCTGCTCGCCGGTATGCACACGCAGGTGCCGCCGCAGCGCGTACAGTTCGGCGAACGCCTTGCCGCACGCGCCGCACTCGTGCCGCTTCGTCTGCATGTGCCGCTGGATGTGGCGCCGCAGTCTGGATCTAACTGTACCAAAACCATAATAACCCTTCGCTTGGCGAAAACAGTTGCAGAATAGTATCGCATGTTACTTTCTTATATCACTAAAGTGACAAGCTAAACGCCCACCTAATTGTAAGTGGATATTGCTACCTATGAACACTTACTACCAACTATGAACAAAGAAGAAGGTCCGGGTCCCAATTATACGTTTCTTTCCGAAACACAATAGTGGATCCTCTAGTGCAGGGTTTCTCAAAATGGAGTATTCCTCAGTTTACGGTAGGAGACAAGATTTACGTTATGGTTGCCGACTGACTGGCTCACCTGCTACACGCGTGATTGTGCACGCCAGTTGTATTTTTTTTTTGGAGTTTATGGCCTGGTATCTAGACCTTTAGGCCAAGACTTAAGTATTTTTATTCGGTTTATTATAATTTTCTTCATAGTACACTGCTTCACAATATGTTGATGCGTCACATTGTGCAGCCCTTGGGAGATTTTGACGGCAACTCGAGCCAGCAGACAGCTGACAGTTGGCGATCGTATCTCAAGGCGTCTAAGCAGATAGACACCTTATCTTGAGAATCACATCACCATCAGAGCACTTGTATCACCGTTTCCACTAATAGTTCACATGCGCAGACACTTAATACACAAAATCGCACCACTTTTACATATCAAAATCCACTTCAAAACAATACTTAAACAATAATACAGGAGCAGCAAACCGCCGCCGATCAAGCTCCCGCCAAAACTCCAGTTGTATTACTATACTCTAAGCCATAGATTATAGTAATACAGTATAGTCTACAATAGTTGTAGAGTCAGCCAGTTACAGTTACTGTTAGCCTACTTGTCACTTTAATTTTATATATAAGAGTAGTATCTACGTACCACATACCACTCGTCTTAACCTTCCCATGCCCAATTAACGCCAGTGTCTTGCACACCTATTACCATCATCATTACAGCCCATCAAACTTCCCTGCTGAATATAGGCCTCGCCGAAGATTGCATCATAGGCCTTTGCATCAAGCTTGGCAACTATATTGACTGGCAAAGAATTTAAAATTAAGTTCACACACTTGGCCACAGTTGCCACGCTTGGCAGGTGGGTTGGCAACAGTATTATAATTTGCTATCAGGAAGATGCTGCAGCCCATCTCTTGTTTCATTTCCCACTGTCGTCTCTTACGACACCCACGGCATGATATTATTGGGAAGTAAATCTCTTACGCCGCCACGACACGGCGCGGCGGCCACCTGAACTAATATAAATTATTAAATATTTTTCGTCGATTTTAAATGTAACTTATTTAAAAGAAATGCGCAATATACCCAATTTTAATTATGGAAATACTCCTAGATAGACAACATTTCTAAGCCTTTATTGTAATCAAATTACTCAAAACAATGCCTAGTTCTACTAATTATTCAGATATTTTTCTCACTTTCAAATGTCTTGTGGCACTCGATGCAAATCCATGTGGATCCTTTTGCATGCAAACTTGAATGCAAACGCAAATCATACTCGGAATTAAATGACTCCTTGCATTGGTCACAGTTGTGCGGAAGTTTCTTTGAACCATGCTCGCTTTTGAAGTGAGCTTTCAATGTCTTCGCTTTTAGAAATTTCTAAAAGGAAGAAAACCTTGAATAAAAAATTGAAATCACACATGGCATGTTGAGTTGTGCATTAACTAAACTAATAAGTTGTGTATTAAGTGACTAAGGCCCGTATTAATAAACGTTACTCAACGACGAACTCAAGTGCGTAATCATTTAATACGCCCTCATTACGAAATCAGCATCTCAAGATCGTTGCTAATTAATAAACACATAAAAACAGTATCTCAAAACGCTGTACTTAGGAATACTCTTCTGTGACTTGCACTCAAGTATATTTTTTTTATTAATCAGCGAGTTTCTTTTATTAATCAGTGTGGCACTCAGCTGATATCGTAAACCTAAACCGCATCTTGAGATATGTTTATTAATAAGATCATAACCTCAAGATTGTACTCAAGTGCGTGTACTTGAGCTGAGTAACGTTTATTAATACGGGCCTAACAGTCTCATTTATACTAAAAAGTTAAAAAAATACTGTAAGTAGTTTTATATTAGTAATCAAATGGAGTAAAGCGGCAAACATTCCCTAATTCTACGGAACATTACAGCAATAGCAAATTGATATTTATTTATTTTTTCTTTACTTCTGCGTATCTGCTAATTATAAAATTTTAGGTGTGTATAACTATCATAATTCATAATTCAGGTGAGATTTTCATATATTTTTAAGAATAAGACCGTACCTTTAAGTTTCTTTACTCTTTGTCTACTTTACTATATTTCATAATTAGCCATTATTCCATTTGAATAAATACAGAATTGTTAGTGACTTAAACCCATCCATTACAGCCTATAAAAGTACACTGCTCAACATAGGCCTCCCCCATAGATTGCCTCATATGGGGGATTTTACTAAAGTTGCCACACTTGGCAGGCGGGTTGGCAACCGCAGCTTTTTATAATTTTGAGTTATTATCAGCTGATATCCATCTGTTGTTCCATCCATTTGTTTCATTTTCTCTGCCTTAAGCACTTGTCCCACCGCCAACGATGAACGAGAAGCGAGTAGAGCTAGAAACTAAATAAGAGTTGGCGAGCAGCGAGAAGCGAGTGTGTAGTTCCGATAGTTTTGTCGCTGAGCAATAAGCGAGTGCACTCAGATCCGCACAGTGGAGTAAAACGACCGCTGGTTGGTTCTCTGGGCGTGAGTTCTGACCGCCAAGCGAGTATAGCTGAGCGAGTTTTATCTTTGTTAGCTCTTGTCGCTGCGACAAACTAGTGGAGAGAGAGTTTTCGTCGGCAGTGTGAACAGCCAGTGATCAACTATTAATATATGTATCTCTTTTATTGACACGAGATCTATATCTATTGTTCGTTTCTTGAACGGGAAAATAGTCGATAGCTAATCGCTTCCTCGTCGTTGGTGGGACAAATGCCATATGCTTAAACCCTTTTAATGTTAAATTAAATAATATTATAAATTTTCAGCTAGTTCTTCCCTGTAAAAAAAATTCTCGAGACATATTTTATAAACTATAGCCTTTTGATTTATGTACGTATGTCCTAATTTTGTTGTTCTTACCTTAGAACACAATGAACAAAAATGAGATTTCTTTTTTTCATTAGCTACCTTATGGTTTCTCTTTGATGAGATCTTTTTATGGAAAGTACTTGAATCTGTTGAGGAGATTAAAAACAATCAATAAAGAATTAACTTTGAAATTTATTAAAATATCCATATCAACTAAAATATTTACAACATTACCTGTTATAGAGATGTTTGCATTGTTCCTACAACAGAAAAGAAATACTTTTCATTACACTATCAATTCATGAACTCCTATATAAAATTTTACATATTTTTATTTTAAATTACTTATATTATGTCAGTAAGTATGGCTGAATGGACATAACATAAAAGTTAAAAAATGTTACAGCCCATTATACGTCCCACTGCTGGGCACAGGCCTCCTCTCATGTCTGAGAGAGTTTTAAATGTCCGCCGCGCTGCCCCAATGCGTGTTGGCGAACTTCACATGTCTTCGAAATATTTTTTTTCTTATTTCTCAGACATGCAGGTTTCCTCAAGATGTTTTCCTTCACCGCTGAGCAGGTGATAAATCAACTTAAAATCCTAATTAACAATTGGCGAGCAGCGAGAAGCGAGTGTGTAGTTCCGATAGTTTTGTCGCTGAGCAATAAGCGAGTGCACTCAGATCCGCACAGTGGAGTAAAACGACCGCTGGTTGGTTCTCTGGGCGTGAATTCTGACCGCCAAGCGAGTATAGCTGAGCGAGTTTTATCTTTGTTAGCTCTTGTCGCTGCGACAAACTAGTGGAGAGAGAGTTCTCGTCGGCAGTGTGAACAGCCATTTATCAACTATTAATATATGTATCTCTTTTATTGACACGAGATCTATATCTATTGTTCGTTTCTTGAACGAGAAAATAGTCGATAGCCAATCCCTTCCTCGTAGTTGGTGGGACAAATGCCATATGCTTAAACCCTTTTAATGTTAAATTAAATAATATTATAAATTTCTCGAGACATATTTTATAAACTATAGCCTTTTGATTTATGTAGGTATGTCCTAATTTTGTTGTTCTTACCTTAGAACACAATGAACAAAAATGAGATTTCTTTTTTTCATTAGCTACCTTATGGTTTCTCTTTGATGAGATCTTTTTATGGAAAGTACTTGAATCTGTTGAGGAGATTAAAAAAATCAATAAATAATTAACTTTGAAATTTATTAAAATATCCATATCAACTAAAATATTGGTTGAAATTTAGAATCGTTTGGCAGGAGGGGGGGGGGGCAGCGAATGAGGGGAGGGGAGGGGGGTGAGCGTCCCCTTACCCCCGACACCACTCCCATTAAAAGGTAATACACCGTTCTTGAGAAAAATCAAAAAGAAAATCCCATAGACCTAACCTCAAAATGTTAATATTTATCGTCTCCGGCAGGAGGGGGGAAGAGGGGAGCAGGAGTGTGCCATCAGGAAAGCCCCTCTACCCTTCCCTCCTTGCGGAAAAATATAGTTTATGAGTTAAAATAATAACCTCACTTTTTTACACAGGAATATTGACCGAAAGTTACTTCTACAACGGCTTCGGCGCTGCAGAAAGTGCAGCCCCCGCCCGCCGTAGCAAATCGCAGGCACCTGTGCGAGCCGTAGCGGCCGAAGCTGCGGAGGTGAGCGTCTCTCCGCGCCTACGGATTTACAAAAACACTCTAGGAGTAGGGCAGACAAGAATACGTGGAGTCGGGGCATGCTGATTAAATTTTAGTACAGATTCGATCAGATCAGATATCTTATCTATAAAGTCAGGTTGCCTTCGCTCCCGCCACAACCTTCTAACCTATTACAACTGAAAGTATTTCTGGGCAGTTTTAAATAATTCAGAAATAAAACACAAAATGTATAAAAATTAGTAAGTGATGCGATTTGACACTTGACAGAGACTATAGACAGTAGAATAATGTGACACTAGTCTTACGTCTTTGTAGCACTTACACAAAATTCTGTATGCTATCCATCTCATCCATCTTTCACAGTAATATTGTATACGTTTTTCCATGTTTTACGCATTTTAGGTTATAATAGTTTTTATTTATTTTTTCGATAATGGTGCATTTGAATGTGAGTGGTATTATTATAATCGGGGACCAAACCTTTACCAAATAAAACACCTTACTCCCCCAAATTCCTGCCAAACGATTCTAAATCCAACCCAAAATATTTACAACATTACCTGTTATAGAGATGTTTGCATTGTTCCTACAACAGAAAAGAAATACTTTTCATTACACTATCAATTTATGAACTCCTATATAAAATTTAACATATTTTTATTTTAAATTACTTATATTATGTCAGTAAGTATGGCTGAATGGACATAACATAAAAGTTAAAAAAAGTTACAGCCTATTATACGTCCCACTACTGGGCACAGGCCTCCTCTCATGTCTGAGAGAGTTTTAGGGCAAGGAAATGTCCGCCGCGCTGCCCCAATGCGTGTTGGCGAACTTCACATGTCTTCGAAATATTTTTTTTCTTATTTCTCAGACATGCAGGTTTCCTCACGATGTTTTCCTTCACTGCCGAGCACGTGATAAATCAGCACTTAAAATCCTAATTAACAATTTCATTGGTGCCAGCGGGTATCGAACAAGGGTTGCTCGCGTACTGTGATATTTACAGCTAACCATTTGAGCTACCACCGGCCACGGCTCAGCGTATAAGTATAGATATTAAATTTAACCAGATTTATATTCATTAATGTAAAATAAATTAAGCATTATTTTTATTTTTATATTACCAATGGTTCAATGTTCAAGTAAGTTTTTTTTTGATTTTTGCGGGTTTAGTTTCTAAAAAGTTTTTACTCACTGACTAGCCTGTTCTGCGTTCTTTATTAAATTTAATGTAATGTTGTCAGCATCATCATCAAATTCGTTTATATCATCCAAATACTGTATATCTGTAACAAGTTAATATAATAATATTCATAAGGTAGGTTTGCAGTACTTATACATTTAAGTATGAAATGTTTTTTTTAGTGTTACATCTTTAAACAAAAAAAAGTTGTATTGCTTTAATCTATATTGAAAAAGTATCTACCTGCCCTGCGTTAATTTGTTCTTTATCAATTATATGGCTTCTGGTGCGAATTTCCGATCAATATGCCCGGACAAAGATTTAGAATAGATTAAGCCTGGTGCTTTTGATCTGGCGTCAACAGATTTTTCATGGTAAAGGGTTTCAACGGTCAATTGGAACAGAGATCACATATATGTAATTATTCTGGACTAAATTGTGTTCTTTTTGCCACCGCATTTATTAAACACACAGATAGTGCTACATCTGATAGTCCATAGATAAGATTTTCACTTAGATTCCTCAATTAAGAATCAAAATGCAGATGCGTTAACCTCTAGACTGGACTAAGATGGAATGCCTTGTTATCAGTAAAGAGGGTCTCCAGTCCAGTTTTAAATACGAAACACTGAACCTTAACACGGTTTATGCTAGTATCGTATGAGATTGTGGTCCTTTACTAGTCATTTCGACCTACACATGCTGCAGTGAAAAGCATAGAACCAATTTTAATATGGCATTATTCACACAGTTCCCTTTTAGTTTTAAGGTTACTCAATTCGAATTTAGTGCTAGTCTTACTGATTACATACATAAACGTCACGCCTGTGATCCCCGAGGGAGTAGGCATTCCAAAGAGCAGCAAGTCACTTAAACCACGTTAGCCAAAAAATATGGGTATAGATGGCAAATAGTGAAATATTTGATAAATAGTATGCCTATCACCTGTTGTTACATATTTTTACAGGCAAGTAACACAATTGGCACATATTTTTAAGTGCCATGTAATTAATAATAGGGTCTAGGCTCGAATATATTTTGTCCCATTCGTGTCGAGACCCTTGGTCCGTGGGGTCCTAGCGCTATAAGGCTTTTAAGGAAATAGAAAAAGGTTAGTCGATCGTCACAGGAGACCGAAGAGCTGGCAGCTACCTCGGAGAAAGAATTAGTATAGCTATTCAAAGGGAACGCTGCCAGTATCTTCGGAACCTTGCCTAAAGGGACTATTTTAATAATATATTTTAGTTATTACAATATATTTTTTTTTTTTAAGGTTTTTAGTTTTAGGTTCATTGTATAATTGTTATTTATTTGTATATTATCCTTGTATAGCAATAACCTTACGCTAGTATATTCTAAATAATATAATATAATGTATTATGTAATAAATAATCACACCCTTATACCTTCATGCTCTTCCAGCTCTTCCTTTGTGTCATAGTGTTCATTATCGTTTTCTTTCACCTCAGCGTCCGTAATTGACCTGAAAATTATTCATAAATGTTGTTGAACATTGGTATTTAGATTTTCATATAACATTTATCCCAAGCACATACTATATAGGCAGAGGTACAATACAAGTCAAGTATTGTTTTGTATGCATTATAAACTTTTAAACAACATGGATTTAGCTTATGGGAAAGTTATTAGCAGATAAGGAGTAGTATAAGTTTCAATTATAAATTTGTTGTATCACAAGCCATTATTCGCCCAGGCTTCGCAGATGTGCAATTTACTAGTGTGGTGTAATTTTTTTACAACTTAATCATAAAACGCCAATATTTTTCAACTATCTTAATAAATATGGTTTTTTAATTACTTTTTATATTTTGTCATTTAAGTACTTAACTGTGTATAGGTAGTGTAAAAATATTCAATTCCCCATATCGACCATGGGTGTTGTGAGAGGTGTCAGAGGGAAACAAATCAGGAGATGTGCTGCCCATCTCATCTTCCTAATAACATCTAAAAAATAAAAAATAAACTGCTGTTGCCAAACCGCCAGTCAAGCGTGGCAATTGTAGCAAAATCCTCCCTAAGAGAAAATCTTGGGGGAGACCTATGTTTAGCACTTGACTTTTAGAGCCTGCAATAATGTATATCTATATAATAATTCACCTGATAACTGGTATGTCCAAGTTGAGTTTGACTTGAAACTCATATAATTATTTTGATTAGAAAATAGAATAACTTTATCAAAAATTTCTGGCTTCTTATTCAGACAGATGCCAACATGACAGCACTGGCAATTACAGCAATCCCTCCCAATAGCGATGGTCTATTTAATTTTAATTGTCTGGTAGTGGTGATGATGATGATACCGGTATCGCCTACTTTGAACTGTAGAATATGATGAACTGTAGAGTAATAAAATAACTTTTACCTTGTACCAATTTCCTCTTCAGTTTTGAGTTCATTAATTAGAAATTTGAAAGCTATATCTGATTTTTGACACTTGTTTTTAAAATCATAGCAAAAGCTGAGATCATTTTTACAAATCTCACATATTTGGAGAGGAAATTCATCATAATTCACCTGCAAAGTAATTTTTAATTAAATTTTACTATTGTTTGATTTAAAATTTAACAATTACAATTTTGGTTTTGCTTTATAGTATCCTACAACATGAGAAGAAGGAAGAGATGACTGGGCAGCGAGGGAGGAGAAGATGAACCATGCTCTTCACTTCCCTTCCTTTGAAACTTATAGCTTTTCTTATATGCATTTGTGAAAAACTTCATATTAAAAATCAATTATCAGAGTTAAACTTCAGAAATGAAATAAGTCACCTTGAAAGGGGATTGAGGGGATGGGGTGAATAGATGTGAGTGGTAAGGGGTGTCACTCCGACCAATTCCCCCTGGAAATATGTAGCTTTTTTAACAGTGTGTAATTTACTCTAGTGTGGTATATATATATATATATATATATATATATAGTCTTAAAAAACATGTTTTTATTTATTACACACTGGTAAGCATTTTATAGTATTCTGTCATGTCAAAAATGTAATGGGCAACCCCCATCCCAAATTTCTATGTGATATTTGTTGTGGTATAAAAATATAGGCGCTTACATATTTTTGACAAAGGAGAAATCATAGTTGATTGAATTTTTTTTAATTATAATTTAGAATTTACTATACCAAATTTTAAATATTTTTTTTAAGGTGAAGGTAACATAATAAAATAACATTATGTAATTATTTATAAACATTTATAGACCAAAATTTCCAAAAAAGAAAAGACCTCTTTTTATAATTCCATAGTAACCATATTTCAATACTAGAAATACCATAAACAATTTTACAAAGAAATAATTGTTACCATTGCTAGATTGTACTAATAAGTATTCAGTGTCTTTGCAACATTTAACCTCTGTCTATCTCTTTGGTGTACAATGTGATTCAAATAAGAATAGGAACGTCAATGACCTTAAATGACTGCAATCTGTCGACTGTCACTTGAAAAGTACAGCTTGCAAAGAAAATTATTTGCATATTTATAAGGTTTTTTTTTTGCTTTATTTTAATGTGTTTTAGTATTACCAAATCTATTGAACTTTTAAATAATTAAAAAAATAAAAATATAAATTAGGTAATTTAAAATCTTGATACTAGTCTGTGGAATATTACACCTACATAAATCCATGTTCTATTTTTATAAGGGAAAGCAGCAGTGATGATAATGATGACAATGATTACTACTCGGACAGCGATGCAGAGATGAGCAAATTTGGAATGATAGATTCAGATTAATACTTTTTCATTCATGGCTCTTTTGTAAATAAATATTATTTCAAAAATATCTGTTTTGCTCACCCTACCTAACTGGTTTAAATTGACAGATATGACGATCAACCTCAAAACTTTAAAAAATGATTTATTAAAACTACATATTTCGCACAAATTAAACTTATATGGGGCATGCATGAATGCATTATTGTACCTCAATTAGAACCAAAATCACCAATGAAATTGTACCACAGGAAACTGAAACCAACCCAGAATTTCTTTGGTAGTGGTGAAAAAAAAAAGATCTCGGTAGCCACTTTTATGAAACTAGAATCCACAGTTAAAATTTCTTACTCATAAAAAGTAGCATATACTTGTGGAATAATAAATACATACCAGGACTTTAATTATAGCTGAATTATAAAACTAAGCATTTAGTAATTATAAGTAAGCGGAATTTTATATGATTAATAAAACCATATCCATAGTTGGTATTTAATAATTGATTTGTGCTTACTTCGATAGATGTTATCGATGAATACATGTCTAAGATATCTTTATATAAATATGATGTTTTTGTAAATAAATTGCCTTTTGTTGATAAACATATTCTACACAATTTTTCAATATTACAGTCAGTATGATTTATTTCTTCTTTGACTTTATTTTCTAGGGGCAAAGTAAGTTCCAGAAGTTTATCTTTGTGAATTAACTCTTGTGTATCTAACTTTATGCTGAGATTTTCACATTCCTTTTTAAGAATAATTTGTTGTTCATCTGACGAATCCATTTTTAATTTATTTTTAATTGAGAAACATTTTTATTCTATTTTATTGAAAATATCTAAAAAATGAATAGAATAAATTCTAAGATTTGTTTTCATTTGTCAATGTCAAATGTCAATGTCATTTGATTTTTTTTTAAGATTTTTGGCTTGGATGCTTGTTTTTTATGCCATTTAGTCATTTGAACATTTGATTTATTCACTAACTAGCTGTTCCCCGCGACTTCGCCCGCGTGTAATTTATTACGATTGGATTTCATGGGTTTTAATTTTTTTGCGCGGAACCCTAATTCTTTTTCTGAAATAAAAATAGCCTAAGTTACTCCTTATGAATGAATGAATGAATGAATGAATTTTTATTCAATATTGATCACATAATAATACTTATTGAAAGTCATTTTTTATTTACCACTGGTTCGAAAAATACCTCTGTCCTGGGAAGAACCAGCAAGAAACCCAGCGGGATTTTTTTTTAAACATATTTCACTTAACAATAATTTTGTTTATACAATTTTTAAATGAATTTTCATAGAACCAGCATGGTGGCGATCACCCTATTCCCAGGGGTTATTTTCATGCATGTATTCCTTGATATTATAATAACCCTTTTTGTACAGTTTTTGTTTAATAAAACTTTTAAACTTGTTTACTGACAAACTTTGAACATGTTCTGGGATTTTATTGTAAAAGCGTATACATTGCCCCATAAATGAATTACTGATTCTGTGGAGTCTAGTAACTGGAAATGACATCAGATATCTGCCAGTGAAAGTCCCGTCAAAATCGCTCCAGCCATTCCGGAGATTAGTTGGAACAAACAGACAGACAGACAAAATTTTAAAAATTGTGTTTTTGTTATGAGTACCGTATCATATACTTACGTTACAGCGTTTTACTAAATGCATATACTTTTATATGCATTTAGTAAAACGCTGTTATTTTGACATTACAAACAGACACTTCAATTTTATTTATTTGTATAGATGTAGATGATGCGACTAAAGCCCTGTTTTCACTCGAGTGACTCGAACTCGATTGAATTTGTCTAACTCCTAACTTGGTATCCGAGTAAAAATAAATTTAACTCGAGTCCACTTGCACTCGGCTTACCGAGTCAACTCGGCGCACCGAGTAGACCCTGTGTTCCTAAACCATATCGGTCCGGAAAAACCGCTGGCGACAAAATTCCACAGTATGGTCGTGCGAGGCAGAAGACTCTGCGTAAATCGTAGTAGTACAGTAATGGACCGCCAGTCATCGAGATGAAGAGGATGTAATTTCTAGTTCTGTTGCAGTGTAAGAAGGTGGAATTCAGCAGCCGGAATCAATCCGAACAATCCCTCTTAGCACTCCCTGTGGTATATGCGGTAGAAGATGCAAATATATGGCAAGGCTTCGCAAGGCCAGTGGATCAAGTCGATGGGAAAGAACTTGGTCGTCGATGATTCGGACTGCTCTCCGTTGAATACGGTCAAGTGGAAGGAGCTGATACTGAGGTGCTCCGGACTCGTGTTCTCATCTCTGAGAACACGAGGGCGAACCTGCCCTTTGTAAAGCTGCAAACGGAGGTCTGGCATTAAATACCGTCTAGATCTAAACGGTAATGAGCACACCAAGCTTTTTTGTTGCCAGTTTAGCCTTCCCTTCCAAGTAACTACGGAACTGTACGTCTCTAGAAATGTTGACGCCAAGGATTCCGATGCTGGCTGAGGCAACGAGAAGAGTGCCTTGAAATTGAGAAGATATGTTAGAATAGATATATTATATTAGATATATAGGTTCTTTTTTGCGGTAAACGCGCAAACCTTTGTCTTTTGGGGGTTAAACTGCACTAGATTTAGAAAGATTCGACTTCAGACACAAGTTTGGTCCGGCACTCGACGACGTGTTCTCGGGAAATATTAGCACGGCCGGTGTATAAGACATCATCAGTGCTGTCGTCTGCGTAACAATGATTGTTGCTAGTATTCAACATATCATTGATATACAGAAGGAACAGGGTAGGCGATAGGCAGCTTTGTGGAACACCAGCATTCACAGGCTTGGATTCGGAGCATGCACCGTTGACTACGACCTTAATACTCCGATCTGTAAGAAAACTGGTGACCCAATTGCATAATTTCTCAGAAAGCCCATAAGAGCGAAGCTTCGAAAGAAGTGCTTTGTGCCAAATCCTAAGGCCTACGCTATGTCTAAATTAACCGTCAAGGCCTTCTACTAGGTCTCGAGTGCCTCCACCCATCGGCGAGTCAGGTAAACAAGCCAGCTGAACGACCTCAACGGAAATCGTACTGACGGCCACTAATCAGCTGATGCTTTTCAAGGTACGGGGTGTTTTTTTAAGAGCTTGAGAACTTTAAATAATAATACAAGGCAGAAATATTGTTGGAATGAATGTTTTATTATTATAATCTGGTAGATCATTTCATGGCAGTTATTTTTTAAATATGATTTCCAGCATATGTCCGCCGCGGCTACGAGTTACACAGTCCATTCGATCAGTCCAATTTTTCAATACTTTTTCCAATAAATCTGGCCGTACGGCGTCAATGGTGGCTTGAATATTGGCTTCCAATGCTTCAAGTGTTGCTGATGTGTCAATAAACCAATAACTTAACATAACCCCATAAAAAGTAATCGAGAGGCGTTAAGTCGCACGAACGAGGGGCCAGTTAACAGGACCACTTCTGGAAATAAAGTTGTCACCAAATTGATTTTGCGATAAATTGATGGTTAAGCGCACTGTATGGCAAGTTGCGCCGTCTTGTTGGACCCAAATGTCGTCGATGTTTAGCTGATTAAATTTTGGAAACAAAAAATCAGTATGCATGGCTCGATAGTGCTCATCATTCACCGTAGCGGCAGCTCCTTCCTCATTTCGAAAGAAATAAGGACCGATGATGCCGCCAGCGTGTAAACCGCACCAAACAGTCAAATTTAATGGATGTAATGGTGATTCGTTAATGGCATGAGGATTGTCTTCGCTCCATATACGGCAATTTTGCTTATTCACGAAGTCATTTAACCAGAAATGAGCTTCATCACTAAACACAATTCTTCGATAAAAATGCTCATCTTCGGCCAGTTTCAAATTAGCCCAATCAGCAAAAATGCGACGTAAACGACGGTCAGTTGGCTTTAATTGTTGCACGAGCTGTATTTTATAGGCACGTAAGCCAAGATCCTTACGTAAAATTTTCCACGTAGTCTAAGGACAAAGGCCAATACGTTGAGAACGGCAATGAATCGACATTTCGGCGTCTTCTTCAACACTTAACGCTACAGCAGCAATATTCTGTTTGGTACGCACATTTCTTTCTTGTCTCTGTTTCTGTCTTGTTTGAATCAAGACGAGTAAAATTAGTGCGCAAACGATCAATAACTACACGAATTGCTTGCTCACTAGGCCGATTATGTTGCCGTAAAATGGAGGATGTGCTCTATGAACTTCGCGAACAGATTTATTTTTTTCAAAGTAAATTTCCACAATTTAGAAGCGTTGTTCTGGCATTACACGATTCATGATGAAACTTACTGAACAGAAATGTCAACACAGTTAATAATGGATTCCATTATTTTGGAGAACAAGGAGGTGATGGCGATAGGCCTGTAGTTGAACAGCTCTGAGCGGTCACATTTTTTAGGGATCGGGTGCACTAAGATCTTCCATGGGCTTGGAACGACGCCTAATGAGTAAGAGAACCGGTAAAGACACGTAAATCCCGGTGCTAACTCTGGAGCATACGTCTTCAGCACAATTGGGGGGATTCCATCAACTGGAGGTAAAATGTTACTACTTTTTAAATTTCACGTTAGATGGCACTGTTTTGATAAAGTGAAACTTAGATTGTCGGCGTAGTTAAAATTATTACGCAACGGTTAAAACTAATTTTAGGCTTTATTTATAAATATGTCATTTATATAAAAAAAAACACCAATAATCAATAATATAAAATAGAAATTAACATCTTGAGGAAGGAAAATACTTAACCCTCCTTTTTATGAAGTTCCGTAATCGGATAAAAGTAGCCTATAAGTTGCTCCGGGTCTCTAACTACCTACACACAAAATTTCATGGAAATCTGTCTAGTAGTTTTTGCGTGAATCGGAAATACACATACAGACAAAAATTCTAAAAACCACTAATTTGACCTCAGTGCCCTTTATTTAGTCCCCTGGATTTGTTTTTTTCCAGAAAACATTAGAATTACAGACACGAATTTTCTACAGATTTATTATATGTATAGATTTTAAACTAGCTGTTCCCCGCGACTTCGCCCGCGTGTAATTTATTACGATTGGATGTCATGGGTTTTAATTTTTTTGCGCGGAATCCTAATTATTTTTCTGAAATAAAAATAGCCTAAGTTAATGCTTATGACATCAGATATCTGCCAGTGAAAGTCCCGTCAAAATCGGTCCAGCCATTCCGGAGATTAGCCGGAACAAACAGACAGACAGACAGACAAAATTATAAAAATTGTGTTTTGTTATGAGTACCGTATATACTTTCATATGCATTTAGTAAAACGCTGTTATTTTGACATTACAAACAGACACTTCAATTTTATTTATTTGTATAGATGACGCTTCATTTTAATAGACGCTAGTAATTCATTTATTTGTATTTGTTAATCAAAATATAATACGTTTATCAATAATAATATATTAGAAGCGACAGTAGTCTAATGGCTGGGCGCGGACCGCGAACTCGAAAGTTCGTGGGTTCGAATCCGCCATTCGACTACTGTCGTGAACCACTTCTAACGCAAGCATTTTAAGCTTACCAGAAGTGGTTTAACGGAATATTAGTAATGTTTAATAGCACTACTAGTATTTAAAAAAGAACTACGAATGGAACTTCGTTCAAAAAGAAGAAAGAACTTCGTTCTTCGTGCAAAAGATGCATATAATGTTTTAGTATCGGAACCTACATTAGATGACGCAAATTGTCTGCAAATAACAATAGAAAATACACTTACACTTCTTAGGATTTATCGATCTCCTTCTTTCAATAATCCGGACCGTTTCATAAAATCACTTGATTCTACGATTCATTCATACACTAAAGTTCCTATTATTATAGCCGGTGACATTAATATAAACCTGCTATCTGACGAATTAAACTCTCACCTATCTGATTATCTGTGTCTAATGGCTAGCCATGGACTTATGCCAGCTATAACCATACCCACGAGAAACAACGCTTGTTTGGATCACATCTTTACTAATTCTACTAAACCAGCAATTGGTATAGTCTGTGATTCTGCATTAACTGATCACAAATTAACAATAATAGGTTTAGGGTTGCCTAACAGAAAACCGATTCAGATTAGCAGAGTGAGATCTATAACTGATTTTGCTGGGGTTCTTACGGATTTGAAAAACAAAGACTGGTCATTACTTACTGGTGCAAGCGACGTTAACGAAGCGGTGCTTAACCTTCATAACTTGATTAAAACGTCGGTACGCGTACACACTCGTCGGGTAAGGATTAGTCGCTCAAAATTCAATCTCAAACCTTGGATTACTCCTGGCCTAATGAGGTGCATGCGTCATCGCGACAGGCTACATACATAGTCAAGTAAAAAAGAACCCCAATGATTTCGTGTTAGAACTAACGTACAAACGGTACCGTAATTTCTGCAATGATTTATTACATAGAGTCAAAGCGAACTATGAAAATGCAGAACTACATAAACATAATAAGAACCCAAAAAAACTCTGGCAATGTATAAAAACATTTGTGAGATACGCAAAGGTAATACCGATGCCAGTGAACTCACAAAAATTATGGGAGACCCGCGAGACTCATTGAAACCATGTAACCAACACTTCGCCACAATAGGTAAAAAATTAGCTGATAAAATTCTAAATAGTTTACATATTACAGAGGAAACGTTGACCTCTGAATTTAATAATCAACTATGTCATCAGCGTTCAATGTATCTCGGATACAACCGAAGTCTCCACAGTGATTGAGTCACTTAAGAACGATAGTGCTCCCGGTTTTGATAGTAGTATCCCTTTATTAATAAAAACTTTTAAAAATGTTATTCTAGAACCGTTGACGCACATTATTAATTTAAGTTTAGCAAGTGGGACCTTTCCTTAAAAATGGAAATCAGCTGTTGTCAGTCCAATTCACAAAACTGGTCCAAAAGACAACCCGGATAACTTTAGACAAATATCTCTTTTGTGCGTTTTCTCAAAAATTACTAGAAAAAGTGGTTAACAAACGTCTTGTTAATTACATTGAGAAACACAATATTCTTTCTCAAAGACAGTTCGGATTTAGGCGAGGTAAATCTACGGAGGATGCTGTAGTTTTGCTAAGAGAGTTAATCACGGATTATTTAGATAAAGGTGAAGCATGTATCGGCGTCTTCTTGGACCTCGCCAAAGCCTTTGATACCGTGTCTGTGCCTATCCTATTGAAGAAATTGGGGCCATGGGGATCAGGGGTACGGTCTGGAATTGGTTCCATAGTTACTTAGCGAACAGGAAACAATGAGTCCAAGTTCAAAATCTCAGAAGTGACAATCTTCCTGTTCTGTATGGCGTCCCACAGGGAAGTATTTTGGGACCGAACCTGTTCGCTATCTACATGGATGATATCCTAAATTTAAATATTAATAATGCGGAACTGATTTGTTACGCAGATGACACAGTAGTGCTTTTTCATGATCACAGGTGGAAAGAAGTATATAAATTGGCTGAACACGGTCTTGCTCGTATAGCTCAATGGCTGGACAAAAACCTCCTCACCTTGAATACCGCTAAGTCTAAATACATAGCGTTTCATAAGACTCGGGCTCCTAGACCTTCTTCTTTCGTCAATTTAAAAGTTCATAGATGCACAACACCAAATTCTCCTTGTGGTGTCCTATCTTATACATTCCCAACGTGCAATTGCCAAACGATAGGTGCAGCGGACGCAATAAAATATTTGGGTGTAGAGGTTGACCATAACCTATCGTTCAGTCCCCATATTACCAATTTGGCTGCTCGAGTTCGAAAACTAATTTATGTTTTCAAACTAATACGTAACAGTGCCGAAATAAATATTCTCAAAATGTTATACTATGCAATGTGCCAGTCCATTGTGCAATACTGTATTACGGCATGGGGAGGTGCTGCAAAAACTCACATGTTAAAAATTGAAAGATCGCAACGAGCTTTGCTTAAGGTCATGCTTAAAAACCAGTGCGATTCCCCACCAGAGAGGTATTTAATTTGTCTCGTGTGCTATCTGTTCGCCAATTGTTCATCCTAAAAGTAATAAGGAGATGTCATAAAAACACTCCAAACCTGCCTAACTACCAACATCTTTAAAAAAAAAGGGTATACAAAATCCCCATCCCTAACATTAAAATGTCTTTTGCTAGTCACCTACCACGTTTTCTACATCCACGCACTTATAACAAAATATCTCGATACCATAACATCAGATACCTCAACACCTCACAGGTCTGTCACCATATTAGAAACTGGCTAATGACGTTAACATATGAGGAAACTGAAGATCTAGTCAAACGCCACTAGAAGCGCACACACAAACACACACAAACAAACATACACATACACACACACATTCAAGTAAAATTACACTACACTATTATATTTACACTAGGAAAATTTGTTATTCTTTTTCGTTAGACTGTGTACAATTCTTTAGATAACTTGCGCTCCCGAACCCCAAGATACAGGATTATCCTAGTTTGGGGTCCAACAGAAAATATTGTTTATCTTATCTTGAACATTGTTTAGATGTATAACTCACTGTTCTTGCTTACATTTGTTAAATCCATATGTCAATAAAAACATTTATTATTATTATTATTATTCTTGTCGTATTATTTTATAAAACCTTCCGAAATGTTTGTTACATACATTTTCATAATTTACGTGATAACAGTTATTACTTTAAACAATTAAAATATTATATTTTGATACTATAATTCGACGATGATAATTACTCATTATTTTGTCACTAAAGAGCAATACAAAAATAAGCCTACCAGACATCGAGAAAGGATCATGCAACCTAGAATAAGACTTCAAGTATACAGACGAAGCTGTTATTGTATGGCTATCAAAATTTATAATAAACTTCATCCAAGTTTCAAAGCTCTGCCATTACCATTGTTTAAAAGAAAGTTACATTCCTGGCTTTTCACTAGATTTTCAATAGATAGATTTCACTTTTGTTCAGTCCAAGAATACTTGGATGACCGAGAGATTTTTTAATTTTAATTGTGTTTGTTGCTTTTCTGTGTTTAAAGCAAATAAACATTTCTGATTTCTGATTTCTGATTTCTTACAAGTTGAAGAACTCATTTCTACACGACCCTTAACACTATATAGGAGGCTGGTGCTATCCCTTTCTAAAATTTATAGCTATCTCTGTTTAGTATATTATACCATTTCTTTGTAACATTTCGCTATCTCTTTTTAGCTTATCGTGTGCCATATGCTCTTATCACAAAACTATGTAACACATGCATTTAAATTATGCAATTTATTATCATATCAAATTTCAGAATTTAATATCTCTACATGACTATCATCATTATAATAAGGCGGCGCGGCGGGCGGGCCCGTAATTTCAGTAGCGTTCAAGGTTTTAATTTTTTTTTAACCAAACTACTGAAAAAGATGACTCAGAGAGGTGCCAAGATTCACTAGCGCGCGATGTTGCACTAGTGAATCTTGGTACCGCAACCTCAATAAAAACCACAGAATACTTTTTATACAAATTGGAAATAGTGAGATTAATCAATACAACAATAAAATTAAAAAAATTTTTTTTTTATTATTTCTCACAAATTCTATGTACAACACATTATAATACGAAATAAATAAATAAATTATTGTCCTTTAAAAGTTATTGTTTTATTTAAAAATGTCCTAATTTTTTCTTTAAGAGCAGAAAACTTTTTGGTAATGTAGTGGATCCTAATTTTTAAAAACTCTTTGCTGATCAACTTTATTAACAAATTTTTATGATCGTCCAGTAAATCATTGTCAAACGAATGCTCGTCTAAATCACTGAATATAGATGTTGGCAATATTATTTGCGATATTTTATTAATCATTGTCAAAAAATATTTAGGCTGTCCTAAGAATTTGGAGCCTATTCTAATTTCGAACTCACGCAGTATTTTTTTCTGCAGTTTTACACACCTTTTTTACACCTTCCGAAGGTTTAGTCAGGCCTCCTCTCTCTTTAATAGATATCAAAGAAAACGGATTCTCAGCACTGTTATTTTCCAAACTTTGGAGGCATTTTTCACATATGACTTCCTTTTTTATTTTTCTGACTACATAACCAGCTATATAATCTACTACGTGTTGTGCGTATTCTGTTAAATTTGAGGCACGTAAAATATAATCATGGTCAGAATAATTCTCGGAATTAATGTTCACATCAGGCAAGTCAATTAGTCTACCATTTCCAGTAGATGAATTTAATAATTGTTTATATTTTTGATTATTGTAATTTAACATTGTTATATTTTCTAGAGGAAGACAATTTCCTGTTGAACCATCTTTAGCTCTGCATGTACCAGCAACCGTTTATAAGCAGCCCTGTACATTGTTGCCGATAGGTTATTATTAAAACCAAATTTTGACCTTATGGCTCCGAAAAACAGTTCAATATGGTATTGGCTGAACTTATAGGTACATAGATATTTTAAAACACTGTTTTCTGGGAGGACATATTTTTGGTACAAACCAACTAAAGAGTCCATGCAGATTATAAATCCTCGAAAACCTGTCGATATATTAGAATTGATAACGAACGAACTTTCTGTAAATTTTAAATTTTTTATATATTCTTTAGCGAACTCAAAAAATATTTTGGTTTCGTCAAAGTTAAATATTACTAAAGCACGTTTCCATCCTTTTGCCCGCATATTTCGGCTATTCATTATATCAAAGAGTTAAGTAAATATTCTAACAAATTGTATTGCACCCGTATAATCAGCAAATTCAGGAATTCCGAGTAATTTACAAAATTCCAGAACGTCTGCTACTGATGCGCTGAGAAGTTGGGTAGCTAAACACACCTTCATTTTCTGCTTTATATATAGTTAATATGTTCAGTTTTTATTTTAGTACCCAAATGAAGCCCTTCACTGCTTTGAATTTTGACTAACAATTCTAATAACTGCCAAGAAATTGTTTTCCCGTGTATGTCAACTAGAACTTTTTGTCCCCAAATGTGTTACGTATTAATTTGATATGGCAAGGATCTGGCCACAGATATACTACCTCATCATTATTAGCTTTAAAGGAATAATTGAATGCATCGACATTGCACTCCAAAATATTGCACATAGCTTTATTGGTTGCAGCACCGTCAAAAGTGAGCGACACAACTTCAGCTCCAGAATTTTTTAGTAGTGATATACATTGCTGTACCAATAAAGATTTTTTGCTGTGCGGTGATTGAGTCAATAAGAAAGTAGCCCACAGGTATTTTCCAGATGTCATTTACGGCAGTTATCATTTGATCGAATGATAACGCTACATATAAAGGTTTATTATTATTTAATTTTACCCTTTCTTTAATAGCTTCAAAAGCCTCTGTAGTGAATCCTGGATCACATTGGATACATTGATACCACTTGCATATTGTTTTTGGGTGTGGTTTGTATGCTCGCGGTGATAAATCATTTAGTGACTGTGAATTTTTTCAATTCCAAGGAGTATTTACGCTTATCTTCTCCCATTTCTTTCTGTAAATATTTTTCAATTATTGGATTATTTTTCACTGAATCTAATATGAGTAAATTTTCATTTTCTATTTTTTCTTCACTCAAAAAATTTTCTAATCTTAACTTTAAATCCAGATTTTTATTTTTTAAACGTCTTGTCTTTTGACGCAAACAATTTATTATCAACAGTCGTCGTTTGGCATTTTTTTGCAGTTTTTCTATATCCTGTTCTAATTTAGATACACGACTAATTAATTCTTGCTGACTTGGTGTCGAACTAAATGTAACGGTAGTAGTTAATTTTGCAATAGAATCAGATGTGCTGGTTGATGTTGCACTGGATGGTGTAGGTGCAATTGTAGGTATTGCACTGGATGTTGATGCAATATTCTTTTCAGACACACTGGATGTTGATGCAGTCGCCAGTGTAGATGCAGGGCTGTATGAATTAAGCGAAATAAACAATGGGGGAAATAATAATAAACAATTTTGAATTTTAAAGGCGGGATACTTAATGTCAACAGTCAAAATATCAACATAAAAATATCAACACTCCGTAATCAGCAATTTAATTTTTAAACAAATCAAAACAATAAACAGATTTATTATAAAAAGGATCTTACTGTATAATGTTTTTTATCCCGCAGATGTAGTGAAGGTATAGCATTTAATTTCAACCTGCGCCATTTGTGTTCAAAATTTATAAAGCAGTCATCTTTAAAACGTCTGGAAAAAATACGGTGGTGCTTTTCCCACTCCCAATTGCGACGTTCAATAGCGTCGATCCATTTTTGTCTTAAATTGATGTCCGTAGGAAAACTGTAATTGAATCGTAAACTATCGATAATTTATACTAGAGATATATTTTTCCAACACTATTGCCAAAATTTTACTTTTATTAATTTTTCGATTTTTTCGCAGTGTGAAAGTGTGAATCGAAAAATTAATAAAAGAACAATGTCCTGCATTATAGTGAGATGTAAATCCCATTCCTCTTGGAAAGAAAACGACTCTGAAAACATTAACTTTCACCGGTAAGTCATTGTGTCAACATTTGAAACACAATTTACGAGCTTTTTCAATTGATAGAAATTCACGTTTTTTGTCATTTTTACTTTAAAATCGAATAATATTTTAATAAATTAAGTTTTTTGCCTATTTTTAAGTAATAAAATTGAATATTTGTTGTTTAAAATTTTGAGTTAAAATTTTGGCAATAGTGTTGGAAAAATATATCTCTAGTATAAATTATCGATAGTTTACGATTAAATTACAGTTTTCCTACGGACATCAATTTAAGACAAAAATGGATCGACGCTATTGAACGTCGCAATTGGGAGTGGGAAAAGCACCACCGTATTTGTTCCAGACGTTTTAAAGATGACTGACATTATTTACAATTTTTACATTTTTATTTAATTTATGTACATTTTGGCTTATTGATGATAGGGTCTTAACAGTGTTGCTCGACTGTGCAGGTAAAGACGGAAAATCAGATGACTTAATTGTATTAGCCACAGAGGCATAAGTAATTTTACCCTTTTTTTCAAGTATTTTTTTCATTTTTATTGGGCAAGATTTGGAAATGGCCAGGTGAGGGCCACTGCAATTGATACAACACAGGTTCTCTTTTTTATCGCAGTCTCTGAAATTATGCTCCCCAGCACATATCGAGCAACGTTGTTTACCATTACAAATTTTCGCAGGGTGGTTGAACTTGAAGCACCGGTAGCATTGCTGCAACGGCGGGACATATTCAAACAGAACATTTGATAAGAAAGTTATACTGACAGTCTCGAGACCTACAGTACTTTGACCGACTTTTTTCGTGAATCTTCTCACTGAAATAATTTCATAGATCGAAGACAATTTTGTATATAACTCCTTGTTCGAAATGTTGGTAGGCACATATCGTATGATTCCAGTTTTTTCTATCTGCGCTGCAGGAATATGCGCCTTCAAGTTGTGCTTTGTTAAAAAGTCTGTATTTGTGATGAAATTATTTGCAGTGTTGTATTGTTTAAAAACAACCGCAATTTGGTTGGCATTAACTCTATGTAAGGCTACCACACCTTTCACCTCCGAAGTAAAAATATGATTTAAATAAACTGGGCTTTTATTTCCAAGTTTAACCTGTTGGTCCTGGCTTTCAACAAAAACTTTGAAGTCCGTATTTGTACAATGTTCAGGATAAAGTCTCAGATAACCTGGCTTAAAAACGGAATAAAGTCATTCTCAACGCCGCCTACTTCAGGTCCACATTCCTTCGTACCTCTTTTACGAACAATTTTGGATCGTTTCGGGGTTCCACCTGGGTCCTCCGGTTCATTCATTTTAATAATTAACAAAATGTACAATTATTTACACTGACTAAAATAAGTTTTGGTAATATTTACACAGGATATTTTAACGAAAAACAGTAATAATAATTAAATCGACCGCCACGTTTGGAAATCCCGCCAAAAAAAAAACCATTAGACGTAGATGATTTGTATTTGGCACAGATATAATAGCAATCGTGCATATATGTATATGTCTAGAAACACCTACTATTTTTTATATCGGGCGTGTCTTCCGATGTATCCACAAGAAAGGTAAATTGTCTTGGAATCAAAATGTATTATTATTATTTACATTTTACTGTTTACATTCATTCATAATTAAATTCAATTTAGTTTTAACAAAATAATGATGAATTTCATGGTCTTTTATCAATTTACGGTATAATGTTTATTTTAAATATTTTATTCATATTATTGGTCCTATTTAATATAGATTAGTACCATAAAATAGATGTGGATATTTTTTTTACGTTCGAGTAGAATTCAAAATTTCATAAATGCAGTTCAATAATAATATATACTACACATGGAATAAAACTAATGTCACGGATTTTATCACGTTTAATTTTAACTTTTTTTACGAGGGGGTTTTTACGCATCTTTGGATGAAAGTTCCATAAAAACCCGCGTAAAGGAACATATCGTTAATGTGAAGCACCGACGCTCCGGGAAGTCTAAAGTATGTCATGTCATATGTATGTCAGTGATATGTTTAGTATCGTCCCAAATATTATATCGGATCTGATAGACAACAAATCTTTGCATTAGAACACCGATTCCTACCAATGATGATTCGCGAGGCTATTGAAATTCAAAAACATCCTAATTTAAATAGGGAAGATGGCTGAGTGCTACCATATGCTAAGGACCCCATAATTAATAAAATTAAATTCAAACCCAAGCATACTACTGCAGTAATTTTTACCAACTTTAATACAACTGCATCTATTATATTCTATTCTATTATATTCTTACTATGACATCAGGTGGTCAAATACCTCAGTCCTCCCGTTACCATGAGTGTTGTAAAGTGCCCAAAACATCGGAAATTAAAAAAGTTAAAATTAAACGCAAAAAAATCCTAAAATTTGTTTTATTCCTTATAAATTTTATTCACAGTGAACGTGGGAAGCACTAAACTCATGAACGGGAGTAAAAAAATGTTCGCCTTGTTGTGGCGGTGAAAGAGAATCTGCCACCTCATACCGTCCCATCGTAAGAGGTGACATAGGAAAATAAACAGGAGATGGGCAGCATAATATCTTCCTGACAACAGATCAAAATAATAATAGCTGCGTTGGCCAACCCGCCTACCAAGCGTGGCAACTATAGCAAATTTCCAGCCACTTGACAATTTATGGGGGAGGCCTATGTTAATTTTAGTGGACTTTTGATAGGTTGACGATAATGAGTTCTACTCATCTTTGCAACCCTTAATATTTACGGTAGAGTAAAAACAAAAAAGAACATACCCGAAAATATGAATGAAATATAAACTGCATATATTGCCCCATGAAAACTAAAAAAGTAGCAGCTTACATACATGTTACATCAATCTACAGATTCATCCTCGAATCGTACACGTTTTGCTCCCGTGCCATTATGAAATCTCATGGCGAGCTACACGGCCCTCGTATTTGTTTAAATACAATTCATAAAAACTGAAACTAAGCTTTTGCATGATTGTTGACCACATCTCACCTAGTAATTACACATCCAACGATGCCACGAACGAATTTTCAATTATTTACGTCGTATATTCAGTAGCATTTTATTATTTAATTTTATCACGACTAACCATTTTAGTTTATTTAGAAGTAAGTAGATGGCGCTATTGTTAGAGGAAATAATGAAAGCCAAAACTATACTATCTAGTAATATCAGCGATAGAAGCGAACAATATAAAAATCTCTTAGAGTGTTGAATAAGCAAGCTATTATAAATACTCTAAGAAAAACCTTATCAATTTTCATATTTTTGATATACGTCATTTTTATCTATTGGAATTATACACTTTTAAAATAAAATAACAAAAATACTAAAAAACTAAACGTTTTTAAATAATTTTAAAAATCTAATTATTTAAATTTTTGTAAGTTATTTATACATATTGTTTACTTTATAACTATGTAACTGAAGGCAAAATATACTACTTTTTCCATTTGATGACAGATGGCGAAGTTTTAATAATAAATCAGTGTAGTTTCAAATTATTTTACCAAGGCTATAACTATATTTTAATCTTTATTTATAAATATGGTATTTATTTGAAAAACACCAGTCATACCGCCTATAACTAAGATATAATATAAAATTAACATCTAATGTAAGGAAAATACTTAACCTTCTTTTTTCAAAGTTCCGTAATCAGATAAAAAGTAGACTATAAGTTGCCCCGGGTTACTAACTACCTATATACAAAATTTCATGTAAATCGGTCCAGTAGTTTTTGCGTGAATCCGGAATACACAGACAGACAGACAGACAGACAGAAAGACAGACAGACAGACAGACAAAAATTCTAAAAACCACTAATTTGGCTTCTATAAATGAATATATTAGAATTAGAGACACGACTTTTCTAAAGATTTATTATATGTATAGATTATAACATTAAAGGATTTTTTTTGTTGCAAATCACTGTGGGCTCTAGTTTTTATTCTGAATTATTATAATATTCGGTTAGACAATATTTAAAACAAGAGTCGATACAGTGTAAAGGTAGAAACTCACCGCTTGAAAAGGTGGCTTAAAAAATCATGACGATTATTTTTACCCAAATACCCCAGAAGGAGGGTAATGTTTTTTGAGTGTATGTATGTATGTATGTTTGTCTATTTCTTTGGCACGCTCTGTAGTCTAAATAGCTTGATAGATCTTTACATAAGGGGTGTCGTTAGAATCGTCTTAGTTGTAGGAGTGACATAGGATATAAATCGTTTATCTTTTTAGTAAACTTTTTTACGCAGTCGGATTTGATTAATTACTGTTATAACCTTTAGACTTGAATAAAGATCCTGTAGATATTTCGTTGATGGATTAAGTACTCCGAAAATATTAAAATGGACGCCGTGTATTGTGTTGACCTCTTGAAAAATACACCAAGTCGTTATGGAGGACAGTTAACAGGCCGCAAGATTCAAACCTACTTTTATGACATAGTGCTCTGAAGAATGAATAATAATGGCTTTACAAAAGAAAAAGTCCTCACTACAGTACAGGCCTGGCTTCCAGCGGCTACTTTCTGTTTAGTAATTTAATGTTAAAAGTTCGAAACAACCAAACAAACCGTAAAGCACTACTTGTCCACTCGTAGGTCAATAATGAAAAACAATTTTATCACTATCTCGGGTACTGGAAGGTGAGAGGTCGGAATAATTCTATCTGCTTCTATGCTTACAGTAGATATTAAAATAATATACAATACTGTAGACACGTATTTTTATAAGTATTAAAAATATTGGATAAATATTTTTATACCTTTATGGTCTAGGTCCCAGTCATTGCGATGGATATTGATGGGAATGTGTGGCGAAAATGTGTAATGTTATGGAATTTTCACTAAGAAGATTTTAAATGTTTCTTTACAGTTACCATAACAATGTAAACTATTGTAGTCTCCCTCGTTTAGTCAAGTAAATAACTTAAACTCACTGTACATGTACAATTCACAGTATAGGGTAGAGTTTCCAACAGTTACGTATTTCACGGGACGTATATATCTAGCATAAATTTTTCAGTATTCCGCCGAGACAAGACTTGCCCCGTATTTTGGTAAAATGCAATAAGAAAATAATAGAACAGTTTTCGAAGACAGAGATAAGCAACGTTTTCACCATGATACATAGACATATTTATTTTTCATATTTAACATTCCTAGTTCAAATTTTTCATTTATTGAAAAGGCTTTTTCGCATAAAGTCTCTATGATAGACTGATGTCCGTTACAAATGTACACCGAATTTAATTAAAGCCGAACTGTTACCCTATATAACTACGATTTTGATTGTGTCTGTTTATAATTATGTCAAATTATAAAAAGTTGCGGAGTAACAAGTTGTAATGAATTTTCGACACGTATTTTTAAAGATTTGTGATAGTTTGTTCCTTGAGGCCAGAAAATTTTTTGCAACTTTAGTATGGAAGCAACCCGGGTTCGAAACCCGCCGGCACCAAAGAAATTGTTAACTGTAATTTTAAGCGCAGATTTACCAAGTGATTGTGTGCTTTCAGTGGCGGATTATCCTAAAGGCAAACTAGGCACTTGCCTAGGGGCGCAAGGTTACAAAGGTTATAAATTCCACAGTATGGTCGTGCGAGGCGAATTTTTTGCCATACTGTGGCAAATTGCATCATAGTGGACCGCCAGCCATCGAGACGATGAGGATGGAATTGCGAGTTCTGTTGCAGTGTAAGATGGTGGCTCAGTAGCTAGAATCAATCCGAACAATTCCTCTGAGCACTCCCCGTGGTATATGCGGTAGAAGATACATAGAGATACAAGGGCTCTTCAAGTGTAAAGAACTTGGCCGTCAACGATTCGCCGCTCTCCGTTGAAAAAGGTACTGTACGTTTCTCGAAATATCGACGCCAAGGATTCCGATGCTGGCTGATGCATCGATGGGAGTGCCCTAAAATTGAGAAGATACGACAAAGGGTTTTTTTTGCGGTAAACACGCAAACCTGTGTCTTTTGGAGGTTTAACTGTACTAGATTTCGAAAGACTAGATTTCGAAGACTGGACTTCAGACACAAGTTTATACCGGCACTCGAGGTGTTTTTCTGAGAAATATTAACACGGCTGGTGTATAAGACATCGCCAGTGCTGTCGTCTGCAGACAGGGTAGGCGATAGCACACAGCCTTGTGGAACACCAGCATTCACAGGCTTGGAGTCGGAGCATACGCCGTCAACTACGACCTTAATACTACGATCTGTAAGAAAACTGGTGACCCAATTGCATAATTTCTCCGAAAGCCCATAAGAGAGAAGCTTTAAAAGAAGCGCTTGATGCCAAATCCAATCGAAGGCCTTCACTATGTCCAAAATAAACTGCCATGGCCTTCCATTTGGTCTCAGCTGCCTCCGCCCAACGATGAGTCAGGTAGACACCAGCTGAGCGACCTCAGCGGAAACCGTATTGACGGTCACTAATCAGCGGATGCTCTTCAAGGTACCTCATGATCTGGCAGTTACTAATGGATTCCATGATTTTGAAGAACAAGGAGGTGATGGTGATAGGCCTGTAGCTGTCACCTTTTTCACCAAAGACGCGTAAGAACCGGTGCTAACTCTGGTGCACACGTCTTAATCACAATTGGGGGATTGGCCCACTCCACTTATGGACGTCCAGGAACAGTAGTGCTTTACGCACAGAGCAATGTGTGAACCGAACATTTTGCTTTGAGCATTCACACTGTGAGATGGTCGGCGGTAGAATCCTCTGGTCGTCGAGAGTCGAGTTGGACGCAAAAAGAGATCCTAAAAGATCGGCTTCCTCTTTTTCGGCATGGGCGAGCGAGTCATCCTCCCTGCGCAAAAATGGTAATGATGGCTTATCCCTTGGGCAGCCTTGGTAAGAGAACAGAATGCACGAGTTCCCGAAGGAAGGCAAACTAGTTTTTCGCCCATTTTCTCAATGTGCTCCGACTTTGACCTAGCGATGACTCTTTTGAAGGACCTGAAGGCAGAGTTGTCCTTCTTTCTCAGTGCACTAGTATTTGCATCCCAGGACACCGATGCGTCGGCGCAGGCCTTGTATTACGCCTACTTTTGCCGTGACGCAATTTTGCAGAAGCTATCAAACCAAGGCTGGGATCTGCAGCCAATAGGAACTACAGATGACGGGATGAAAATTTCCACCCCCTGAAGCACCACATCGGTGACAGACTCATCAAAGTAGTTGGGATCATCCAGCGAGAAGCTAATCCGCCCCCATGGGTAGGATGAAAAAAAAACCGCATCCCATAATGATTTCTTATCCCATCCTAATCCGCTGACCTATCGTGCCACACACGGTGACATCCTACATATCAGGCAGTATCCGAAGAGCCAAGAGCAGCATAGATGAAGACCTGATATCTGTCCGGATGAGAGGTCAGCAGAAGATCCAACATGGAAGTTTCATGATCCTCCACATCTGGAATCTAGTGGGCGAAGTGACTAGTTGTGTCAGACTATATGCCAAGGCAAAGTCGTAAACAGATCTCCCCGCATGATCGGTAGTACGAGAACTGAGCCATTCGGCTTAGTGGGCGTCAAAATCGCCAAGGAGCACTATCTCTGCGGATGGGATCAGTTGTAGCACGGAATCTGTAGCCATTTGGTCGTGGTCGAAGAGTCGGTCTGTCTCGGCATTACCACTGTGGGACCTATAAAGGCATCCTTGGAGGCGGGGGTGGTCGTCGCCATCTATGCGTAGCCATAGGATGGACAGGTCCCTGCCTTCAAGACTACTGAGGCGTCGAGAACAGAAATCCTCTTTGACGTACTCACAAACTCCAGCCCGACGCAGAAAGCAGAGTTCCAGTTTGTAATCTGGCTAAGATAAATAAGATGTATTAGCCAGAGAGAATGCGTCTCGGTGAGAAAGAGCAAGGCCGGCTTAGCCATCTCGAGATGGTGGCAGACGGCGTTAAGGTTTAAATGAAGCCCCTTATGTTGCAGAAATCCACAGGGAGCGTGGGATGGGGTGCCGTAATGATTTTGCTCCGTTCTCTCCGTGTAGAATATGTACAGAGCAGAGCTGTGCCCCCCCCCCTCCAGAATACGTGGGGCAGCCTGAGCATCCATGCCCAGAAGGAAGATAGTTTGGGCGTGGATGCCCAATGAGGGATTCTCAAGGATTATCGATGCTGGTACACTCCTGGGGTATATTTTTATTTAACACCGCTTTCATGTTTTTTCCACTGAACTATATTATAAATTATAACATAACATCAAATAACAATAAACACTTACCTAAACATTACATAAACGATTACGAAATTTGAACTGACAATATTTATAAGTAATTAAATAATTGACGTCAAAGGGTCAGAAGGTATCGGACGACCTGTAAACCTTCATCCGGGGACGTAAAAACTACGCCATTGAAAAATACGGGTAATTTGGGGTCTAAACACATACATCTGAATGTATTTTTAACGTGCTATTAATAAGCTCGCTTGTCACCTATACATATAGGTACGTATTGGTGACAAGCGAGCACATAGTTCATCACAAAATTACAAGTCTCTGTTAAACATAGGCCTCCCCAAGGAATGTCACAAAGAAAGTCGTCAATCAAGTGGGGTGCTGCTCTACACTTCGTTTCGCAATTTACCTGCAAGTAAAAGAATGCTCTGGGTTCATACACACTTTTTAACTTTTAAATGTGTTACTAAAGCATGAAGCTTGCCGCAAAATAGCAGTGCTTATACTGCTGTGTTCCATTCTGAAGGGCATAGACAACCAGTATATTTACAGGCTGCGAGGCATTCCATATTATTTCTCAGAGGTGATATCGCATCTGTAGTCTGCTTCAGAGGGTATGTTGACAACGTTGTGCACGCGGCCTACTACGTGTCACCATTGAATTAGCTGAATTTAAGTAAACCGCTTGTACGTTGTATTGTATTATTTTAGTGGGAATCGATTTCCGGTTTGAATGACAACAAAACTATGTTACTTTTCATCATTTTGATAACACTAAAACGTAGTGGTAATATACCTACTCTTTAGATAACAATATGTAACGTAAAGCTGTGAGCACTAAGCATGCGGTGTTAACTTATTACTAAGTAAATGTGCACTTAGTATATGCCAGTGTTTTCGAATTTAGCATAAATATTAGAGTAACATTTGTTAGTATGGAACTTTTATTCCTTCCTCTGTGGTGCCCATCGGAGGCAGATCTCAGCCATGGTTTAGTCGCTCCTGTAAAATAGCATCACGCTATAAACAGGAGTGCTACCGGGCCTGGGCTGACGCATCAACGTCCCGGAATGTAAACACCAGCGCCCTTAAAAAGAAGTATAATTCTATGCACATAGGCAGAATTGGCGGGAAACTAGTTCGCCTTCCTTCGGGAACCCGTGCATTCTAGTCTCTCGCCAAGGCTGTAACTTCTGTCAACCACCTCTTCCATCTCTGCACAGGGAGGACGACTCACTGGCCCATGCCGCAAAGGAGAAAGTCGATCTGCTGGGCTCTTTCTCACCGCCGACCATCCCGCGGTGTGAGTGCTCCATGCCGGATGTGCGGTTCTCACAGCTCTCGGTTCGCAAAGCACTCCTCTCTCTAGATTCTCCAGGGATTCAGGGAGACCTGGACATCCACAAGTCGAGTGGGCCTGACGGAATCCCCCAATTGTGCTGAGGAAGTGTGCTCCGGATTTGGCACCGGTTCTAACGCGTCTTTTCCGGTACTCCTACTCCCTAGGCGTAGTCCCGAAATCATGGAAGACGGCTTTTGTACACCCGATCCCTAAAAAAGGCGACCGCTCAGAACCGTCTAACTACAGGCCCATCGCCATCACCTCCTTGTTCTCCAAAATAATGGAATCCATTATAAACTGCCAGCTCATGCGGTACCTTGAGGATCAGGGTTGATCAGCTGGTGATCTTCTGGTCTACCTGACTCATAAATGGGCGGAGGCAGTATAGTCCAAGGGAGAGGCATTGGCCGTTAGTTTGGACATTGCGAAGGCCTTCGATCGGGTTTGGCACAAAGCGCTTCTTTCGAAGCTCCCTTCCTATGGGCTTCCCGAGAAATTGTGCAATTGGATCACCAGCTTTCTTGGAGATCGGAGCATCAAGGTCGTTGTAGACGGTTCATGCTCCAACTACAAGCCTATTAACGCTGGTGTTTCACAAGGCTGCATGCTATCACCGACGCTGTTTCTTCTGCATAGCAATGATACGTTGCAAACCGGTAACATTCATTGCTATGCGGATGACAGCACTGGTGATGCTCTATACGCCGGCTGTGCCAATATTTCTCGGAGAAACGTCGCCGAGTACCGGAATAAACTTGTGTCTGAAGTCGAGTCTTTGCTGAACAAAGTCTCGAATTGGGGGCGACGACATCTAGTACAGTTTAATCCTCAGAAGATACAAGTTTGCGCGTTTACCGCTTAAAAGAACCCCTTTGTCGTATCTTCTCAGTTTCAAGGCACTCCCTGGGGCTCCCCAGTACCAGCTCCTTCCACTTGACCGCATCCAGCGCAGAGCGGCTCGAATCGGCGGCGACCGAGTCCTTTCCGATCGGCTCGATTCACTGGCGCTGCGAAGAGATGTTGCATCCCTTTGCATTTTCTTTCGCATTTACCACGGGGAGTGCTCTGAGGAATTGTTCGGATTAATCCCAGCCGCCAAATTTCACGAACGCACATCGCGGAAAAACTCCTGATACCATCCACACCATCTGGATGTTTGGCGGTCCACCACTGTACGTTTCACAAGGAGTTTTCTTCCGCGTACGACCTCTCTGTGGAATAGTTTACCACCGGCGATTTTTCCGGACCGATACGACTTAGGGACTTTCAAGAAAAGAGCTTACTCCTTTTTAAAAGGCCGGCAACGCACCTGCAATTCCCTTGGTGTTGAAGTTGTTCATGGGCGTCGGTAGTCACTTACCATCAGATGAGCCGTATGCTCGTTTGCCCCCTCTCCTATAAAAAAAATTTCTTGAATGTCATATGATCTGGTGGCTTAATTCCTTTGTTTTCTGTTCGAGAACATGTGATAGAATATTAATTTTTCTACCTCAGAAGTCCTGTACTGAGTAAAGGACTTCTTTAATGTGCTGGTCACCAATTGTCACAGCATTAGAGAAAGCAACGTAGCTTGTGCCGTATGAACGTTTACTCAACATGCGCCTGTACTTACGGCTATCATTGGTATTCCTTGAGACGATATATTTCCGATGAGTTTTACATGCTCCACCTCTTCTTTCCTAGCCTCGACCATATGATGCTCCGCCGCTTGTACCCGTCATTGGCAAACTTAATTACACGGTGCTTCATAAAACCGTAGAGATACGGTGGGATGTCTCCATAGGCAAGAACATTATGAAGCTGGATATATCCAGCACCAGTAGATTTATTTCCTGGTATAACTTCCTGATTTATACCCATTTTATTATCGCCATTTTGTTGTCACCCGTGAGGACTAAGATGGAATGCCTCTTTTTCAGTAAAAAGAGTCTCCGGTTCTCTACACTCACCAAACGAAACACAGCAGCATTAAGCTGCTATTTTACGCTGGTATTCTGCGAGAGCGTGGTCCTTCCCCGGTCGAGCCGACCCATTCGTGCTACAACTATATATACTACTAATATAGCTGCAGCATGGCTCTACCACGTATAAAAACATTAACAAGAAAAACTTTTTTATCATGAGTGTGAACTTAGCCGACACTGTCATTCCCTCTCTCTTCTTCTATGGTGTCTGTATAAAAAAACATTTTTGCTTATCTAAGTTTTTGGTGAGGTTTATCGATTTCAAATTTTAATAGCGTAGATATTTTTCATTAAATTACGTTAATTTCGAATTTCGAACACTTCTTGGAAAATAGGCAGTTAATATATTTTATAGTTGTATAGTTTTTTACTGTTACATAAATTACTCAAGTCTGAAACACCGTAATTTATCAAGTAAACTATAAGTACTTCATTCATTAGAAAAAAGAGGCTCGTAGAAGGAGGAGTGCAAAACATTTTAATTCAAAGTTCAGATAATTTTAATGAAAACATAACTTTGAGAAATTTATTATTATTAAAACATGTAACTGTTCCTAAATTACCCTAGGCTGATAAAATGTTAGTTTTTCCTAATTATGTTAAAATTAGTGGTATGTAAGAGATAATGTACATGTAAATATTAAGTTCATTTTTAATAACAATGATTTTTTAATTACAACAAAGATTGCCATTCTACTTGAAATATTGTATGATCCTTACCTGCAACATCTACAGTTTTATTAATTATATGAGTTTTATATGGAAGTGTACCCACAGACCAGGACTCCGAAACTTGCTTAAAAATATTTATGACAGTTTACTTTTATGAAACACTAAGTATTTTTTAAGTAATTTAAAATTTGGCCAAGGTCAACATTGAGGCCAGTTTATTGTCGCCGTTGGCTTTGGTCAGTTTCAGCAATTGCATGTTGTGAGTCACTCCCACTCGTACTTATTTTACCCCATTTTTCAACTTACCGTAACGCTTTGTAACAACAACTCAAAAAAGTAGTAATAACGGCAACAAAACAATAAAAATAAGAGAAAAAAATAGGAAAAATATCAAATATAAATCACAAGTGAATGACAATTACAGATTATTTACGCGAAATAACAGATTATATCATAAATCGGCAAAATTAGAAAAACCCTGCCATCACAACTTATCAAGGGATTACGTTTTATTTTTAATTTGGTAAATTAACAATAAAATTTAAAACGTTCCCGGTACTGTCCAACCCTGTTTCTTTTAGGTTTTTAGCATTGACTTTGGAATTTGAAATAATATAAAATACTATATCTAAATAATAGCCACTTAATTTCATGAGATAAATAATCAAAATGATTACAAATAAGTGTAACAGTTGGTGTATAAATAGATATTTACGCATCAATTTTAACTGTAACATGTTTATTGTACTTTTGTTACAAAGTGTGCGTTATAAAAAAACCTGTTTTAACTTCTGTCGTAGTAACAGAAACCAGAAAAAAATTATCTATGGTAATTTGAGGGAATATGGTCTGTTGTTTTTCGTTCGTCTAATTATTGCTTCAAAATTTTCCAGCATCAAGTTTGTAACGTAATTTTTTTAGTATAACTATTCTATGACAATGAATGAAGTCTGCAGATCTACGGATATTTTGAAATAGTATCTACGGAAATCTACGGAATTTTTTATACCAATCTACGAATTTGGAAAAAATCGATTTGGCAACACTGTAGAGAGCCGAGCGACGTGACCTCTCTCTGCTGTCTAATTTGAATTGATCCAAACACGGAGTTTTATTATGGTTTTATAGTAATAATAAAATATTTATAGAAAAATAATAAAGCTATTTAATTTTAAATTTTAAGGAATAAGGGTTAAAAAATATGTTCTTCTAACATATTAAGCTATTATTTTATTAAATGAAATAACATAAATTGGTGAAATTAATCGTTTTATCCACAGCATTTTAATAAAAATTTCACTTGGTTTGGATTTTTAATTCCTTATGTATATAACCAAAATCAAAATATCTTTTCTAGTAACTATTTTTTTTGGGGTTTGTTAAATCGATTGTATTTTTTTGTTTTGTAAAATTGTCAGCCGTTTCAGATATGTTAAGCTTTGAAATTGACGCTAAAAGGGAAATTAAGAAAACCTGTGTTTAGTTTTCTTGATAACATCCACAAATACTGTATTATTATAAAAAAAAACTCTTATAACTATTTAGACCATAAAATTTCCTAAAGTTATGAGTAATTAACATTTGTGTAACATAAGCAGTTGATGGATATTAACAGGTTGAAAAGTACTGTTTTGAGCTAATCAGCGCTAGGAACGTATATACGCCCTTAGGATTGAAAAATAGGAACATATATTATACAATACAATAATTGGAACATCCGTCGATGGATAAAATAATAAGAAATCTTACAATCGTATTAAATTATACCTTGAACCCGCAAATAAATTTAATATACCTATATATTGTAGGAACGCCTAAAATTACATAACGCGTTATTGCAATGTCAACATGACCAGGTTAATTGTTTTATAAAAATCTAACGATTTCATTGAACGCAGTGAAATGGGAGTTTGTTTCAAGACGTATTATGGATCGGGCGATAAGGATGACCCCAAGGCGATATGCGTAGAAGAGTCTCGAGCGAACAAGCGCGGGAGACGGACGGTGACCGTTGACTACGAATACCGTACACACAAAACTTCTTGGAGCTGAGGCGGAGTATATGACGCCGCAATATACTGAGGCCCACCTCACTCTAGCCTACAGCAACATGTTCATTGGCATCACTTCCAGTGGAGGCAACGTCAATTCCCACTACGATTATTTGATTTGAACTATACCGAGGTAACATTTCTTTGCAATTTTGTCTTATCGTCATAGGTCAGCTGTGGCAACTGTCTATCACAAAGTTTATAAATAATAAAATATGATACTGATAGACAACAGTCCAAACTGCTGCTCTTGGTCTATCTGGAGGCATGTCGTTTGTGCGTGACGATTTACAATAATGTCATTAATTCAACATGTTATAGTTAATTTAAAAAGAAATTCTGGTAAACAAACGGTTAAGTTCTTTTTATCCTTCTTATATTTCATTCAATAACGTAGTAAAATATATTCTTTGTTTTGTATTACAGACGTCTGTGCATCGGCGACATAGTTAATCTATCAAAATGGCTCTTGACTTTATAGCTGGATGCATTGGTGGTAAGTAATATCTATAATTGTTGACTCCTCGAATTATATTTAATTAAGTTCAATAAAAAAGCATAAGTATCGATCTCTTTCAGGTAGTGTTGGTATCATAGCTGGTCATCCATTAGATACTTTGAAGGTTCATATACAGTCAGGAAGAGGCAGTGCATTGGAATGTACGAAATCTCTATTGAATGGAGGTACCCTTTCAACAGTATATCGCGGTGTGTGGGCGCCTTTAGGAGGAATTGCCGCAGTGAATGCGATAGTATTTGGAGCATATGGGAACACAAGAAGAGCTTTGCCGAACTCTGACTCGCTAACGACCCATGCGATCGCTGGCGCTGCGGCCGGACTGATGCAAAGTTTCATTTGCGCACCCGTAGAGCTTGTTAAAACGCGGCAGCAACTTGCTAAGGAAGGAGAAGGTATGCCCAAAGGTGCGTGGAGCGGAGTCAGGCATATCTTAAAAAATGGAGGATTCAAGGCGCTTTTCCGTGGACTTGGTATAACTGCAGCTCGCGATAGTCCCGCTTTCGCTATTTATTTTACATCTTACGAGGCGATGACAAGAGGAGATCAGTCCGCCATGAGGGTTTTTACTGCTGGGGGAGTAGCGGGAGCACTATCTTGGGTCCTTTTATATCCAATTGACGTAGTAAAGTCGAGGATACAAGGTGACATGATTGGGAGGTACCTAGGTGCTTGGGACTGTTTCATGAAATCTATACAAAGTGAAGGTTGGCGCTGCATGGGACGTGGTATGGGAGCTGTGACTTTACGCGCATTCATAAGCAATGGCGCGTGTTTTTCGGCAGTGGTGTGGACCGAGAGGGCATGGCAGCACTGCACTTCCGACACAGCGGTGAAAACATTCGTGCAAGCAGCCGCTATCGGTGAAGCTGTGCGACACGAACCCGACTACCTCTGTGATATGTGAACACGCTGCAACTTTTCCTGCGACATTTGTGTAGCGAACAGAATAAAGGTAAACAACATTCTTAAAAAACATTCACCTTTGTGTAATGGGCACTCTTTTTTGATTAAAAATTAATTTAAAAACAAAGAATCTAGATTCTTAAAAGAGCCACCTTGTTTCGCTTAATACGCCTGAATAAAATATTATATATTTACAATTCACAGATTAAATTTTATAATCTATCATTTTATAAGAAAAAATAGACATGTTGCCCATAAGTTTTAATAAAATAAATAACAGAATAACGATATTATAATTTTATATAATATATGATATATTCAAAGTTTTAAAATTAAAAATGGCTCTCCTTATTAGGTATTTATTTTTAGGTGTATTATTTAAGAATGCCATATTTATTTTCGTTGTGTGTGTAAATTATTCTTTGACTATAAAGATACGATTACGATATGTGTTTTTAAAAGTATAGTTAATTAAAAATAAAAGAATAGAAATGTCCTAGTAGCATATATTTCTCAGAAAAATTTATACAAGCGTCAAAAATGATACAAAAATACAGAAATGATTCGCATCACGAAATATCACATTATAAATATGCCAGAAAAAACTATAACAAAATGTAAATATTTTAAAAATAAATTACTGTTACATAATAATTTTACAAAACTAATAACTTGACTATATTGTCGATATCTATGTAAACACTTCTCATCATATTAAAAGTTTCTCAACTTGGCATACCGTACCGATCTTTAAGATTACCTGAAAATAAAAAATATATATTTTTGTTAAGGAAGAATGTTACTACTTGAAGCCTAAATAAGAGCTTAAAGTTAGAAGCCCGATCATTTAAATCTAATACAAATATTTATCAATTGTAGGTTTTCCATTAATTAGTTATATTATTTTTAATTCAGAATACCCGCATAAAATAGTAGCTTGATGCGGCTGTTTCGTATATTAAGTAAGAGAACCGGAAACCCTTTTTACTGGTAACAAGGCATTCTACCTTAGTCCTCAGAGATAACAACGCACCTATATTTTAATTCTTAATCGAAGATAGGAGAAGGTGTTAACTTTAAAATCATTATAAGGTGAATCAATTAATACATTTAAACTTGAGCTTGAACATTAAATACAATACCTATAGTATTGTATTTAATGCTATAGCCACAACCACTTATTTTAAATTTACTTTAAATAAAAAATCGATTTGAACAGTGCTAAATTAAAGTTTAAACTTTAATGATGTAAACCTTCGAATTTCGAACGACGAAAGACAAATGAAATCAACACTAAGATATTAAATACTCTGGCGAATTGTGGAATATTCTTGTAATATAAACAAACAATTCAATGACCTTATGGAAAGTTCAAAAGAGCCTTTGCGGAATTGTTGATAACAATTAAGGGCATCAATATTCTTTGTCGAGTCCTTACTGCATGTACATATTATGAATTTTAAAAGAAAACATGTCTGATTGACGAACGGGGCTCCAACGTCATACTGATCGCGTTAAACTACCCCACTCGTGCTGAACCAAATTCCCAAAGTCTTATCATGCGGAACGGCATTATCAGGGTAGAAGTAAGACCTTACTGGACTCTTGCGCACTGCCTAGAGCATTGGCTTTGCGCTCATCATACCAACCCGTTTGTTAGTAATTTATAATCTAATGACAAAATATCTAGTGTTAATTACATTAAAGTTAAATTTAGAATTTTCAAACGTGGTAGAGTCACGCTGCAGCTATGTTATGGTTGTAGCACGAATGGGTGGGCTCGACCGACGGTGTAAAATGCAGCTTAATGCTGCTGTTTCGTATGGTAAGTGTAGAAAAAGCCGGAGGCCCCTTTCACTGGAAACAAGGCATTCCATCTTAGTTCTCAGGGGTGACAACGCATCTGCATGCTGCATCTGATTCTTAATCAAGGATAGATGTAGATGCCTATGTAGATACACACACACTATCACAGCATGCACTTACCATCAGGTAAACTGTGTGCCCGTTTGTCTCTCTTATTGTAAAAAAAGTTAACACTAAATTAAAATTAACAGACAACTCTCCAAGGTCAGGACGTGTCTAATTTACTGTATATAGTTTTATCCAACGTCCCAAAAATAGTGAGTCCTGTCTGCTAGTACGCTCAGTTGATGTTAGTTTTAGCTCGCAGTTGCAGTCTTCTTCAGTTGGGAGTATCGACAAACATTTCAAGCCATGCGTCATTTGGCGTATTTATGGCAAGTCGAAAAAAGAAAGAAAAGAAAGAATACCATATTATTTATTTTACATTTCTTAAGTTCCATGTTTTGTTATATTTCAATCTACACCTTAAACACTACTTATTCTCGTAATATCGTGTAAAATAGATTATTTAAATGTCGAATTCATTTAGCTTTCTTAATTGTAAAAGAAGGCATATTTTGTTTATTCATTCATTCATTACACCTCATCAAACGTCCACTGTTGAACATATGCTCGCCCAGAGATAGATTATGTAGATACATTTGCCTTAGTTGCCACGCTGGCAAGCGCAGTTTTTTACTACTGTTGAGTTGTTCTCACGATAACTTAAATTGAAAATTTCAAAAACCCCCGAAACAAAAAGAGCCGATGACCTTCAAACTCACTCTCGATCAAGTCACCTTTCAAATAAAATAAAAAAACTAAATTTAAATCGGTGAATCCGTTTGGTAGCTACAATGCTACAGACAGACACACAGATACACACGTTAAAAACATATAAGGTCTGTTTGCGTCAGGGACTAAAAATACTGTAGCTCATCTCCTATTTCAGTTTCCCACTTTGTGTTCACCCACGGGATGATATGGGGTACTTAGTGGGTTCTCTTACGCTGCCACTGGGCTATCGTGTTTATACCCTTTTCCATTTGACCTAGATACAAAACGAGTGGTGTGATAAATGATTGTTCATAAATCGAGTTATCGTCACCTAATTACACCAAGTAATTTATTTTATAACTCAATAAAGCTAGCTTTGATAGCTTGATGCACAATAACTGAGCAAAATAACATGTTGGTCCATCTATTATTATTGCACACGAATCAAATGCAATATAAACAGAATGCATTATTATTATTATTTATTATTATGTTCTTTACTCTGTAATAGCTACTGGACATGAGCCTCTTTCATTCTAGGAAGGGTTTGGCAAAATCCCCACGCTTGGTGGGCGAACTAGTGATCGCAGTAGTGTCTCTCGAAACCTTTGACGTTGATCTCCGTCACCAGTATTGGTATTTTAGATATGGTATATATGGGATGGTATACCATCATTTATCAGAGGCCATGAGACCTTTCGGGCCCTTCTCATATTCGATTTTTACGACACACGAGACGAAACGGGATGATGGATGCGCTTACGCCGGCATTTTACGCGGTAGGGCCACGTTGCAGCTATATTAATATGGTTGTAGCAGGAATGGGTCGGCTCGACCGGGGTAGGACCACGTTCTGACATAATACCAACGTAAAACAACAGCTTAATGCTGCTGTGTTTCGTATGGTGAGTGTAGAGAACCGAAGACCCTTTTTACTGGAAACGAGGCATCCCATCTTATTCCTCAGGGGTGTCAGTCAACGCATCTGCATTTTGATTCTTAATCGAGGATAGATATAGATGCATATAGGCCACAGCATCCATTTACCAGGTGGACTGTGTGCTCGTTTGTCACCCTAATTATATAAAAAAATCACACACGGCTTTTATTATTATTAATTTCTTGATGTCCACATATGCAATAATTAGCCCAGAGCTTAAAGTTTCTCAGAGCTTAAATAGGAGAGCTTTCATTTAGTTAAAAAAAATATAAGCTCTTCCTCACACTGCACGTCAGAATATTCTTCGGCATTGAAGGCGAAAGCGGTTGCAAAGTCGATCTACTTTTTGTCCTAATTAACCAATAAAACTACTTACATAAAAAAATACATAAATTACCAGGAAATATGATTAATGTTATAGAGTGAATTTAGTGTCTGTCTTGTTCCAATGGTTGCGGTGGCAAGGGCGGTGGAGGCGGTGGAGGTATTGCTAAGTTGTTGTTGGCCTGATGCTCCATCAATCCGAGCTGCTCCAACATATCATCATTGTCCTCCATTAAATGCACCTTATACATATATAGAAAAAATATAAAAGTAGTCTCACTTCTTGGCATAAAGAAAGTAATGTTTTTCATAAAAATATCGATATATATCGTCGATATTTTTAATCGTGATATATCGATATTTTATTTAGAGTATCGAATTCGTATCAATTTAGATATATTTTAAAATGTTGTATTAATGGACAAAACATGAAGCAACAAAAGCGGTATATCGATACTGATTCAAAATATCGATACAATATAATATCGATATTTTTTTTTTCACTTGTCAAAACTCAATCGTTCATTAGTTTCTATATGTAAACAACGCAATTTGAGTTTCAATTTACATTAAAGCCAAAAGTCAATTGGTTTAGACAAACGTGAAAATAGAAAAAATTGTATATACAAATATAGTTTACTTTTATTATGGACGAGTGAAGCTGAAGTGGCAATTCGCCGACCATAATGCTCTAAAACCGTGTAGTGGCGGTGTAAGAATATCCGTTACCCCATATTGTCCCGTGGCTGTCGTAAGAGGTGACAGAGGGAAACTAATCAGGTGATGGGCAGCAGCATCTCCCTAGTAACAACAAAAAATTAAAAACTGCAGTAACCAACCCGCTTGCCAAGCATGGCAACTATGGCAATAACTATCCCTCTTATGAGGCAATCTACGGGGAAGGCCTATCCATGTAACATGAAATATCAATCGATTTAACATTAATATGCGCGGGTTAAAGTTAAAGTTAAAGTTACAGCCTATATACCTCCCACTCCTGGGCACAGGCCTCCTCTCATTTCTGAGAGGGCTTTAGGGCAAGGAAGTGTCCGCCGCGCTGCCCCAAAGCGTGTTGTCGAACTTCACATGTCTTCGAAATATTTTTTTTCTTATTTCTCAGACATACAGGTTTCCTCACAATGTTTTCCTTCACCGCAGAGCACTTGGTAAATCAGCACTTAAAATTGCAATTAACTATAACAATTTCATTGATGCTGGCAAGGATCGAACAAGGGTTGCCCGCGTACTGTGAAATTTACAGCGAACGCTAACTATCTGAGCTACCACGGCAATATGCGCGTGTAACGTAACATAATTTGGCGGACATGAACTTTAAACTGGCGACCTAAAGAAATAATCAACACTACATGTAAAATTATAATTAAGTACATTTAAATTAAATATTATTTACATATGTATTGTATGTATGAATTATAATTATCCTATATCACTTAATTCACCGCAGTCGGTGATCACCAAAGTTCTTTGTTTTTTCTTAATCATTTAAGTGTTGCTTATGCAGTGACAATAAATCCTGAGCATTTTTTCATAATCCATTTAAAACATGCAAATTATATCATAGTCTATGCACATAGAGTTTCCCTCACAAAATGGGAGCGTGGGAGTAATTACGAATTAAGTGTCAAACTCTTAAGTCTACAGAAGACTACAGTACAAGGATCCTAAATAATTTTCAGTTGTCAAAAGATATCAAAAGTAAAGTGAAACAATGTTACACATTCTAAAAGTTAACATAATCCTTTAACTTACATCGGGTAACGGAGTGCGATGCTGGCCGTGCCTCGCCGTCTCTGAGAGCAGTATCTTCTGCCGTTTCTCCTCCATAAGGCGCTCACGGTGCTTGTGAATATAGTCATACACGTTTGGTAGACCCATGATGACGCATGCGGACAATGCAGAACGGTAGATATTCATGTCGGTCGCCTCATACCTTTAAAAGAAACAATTTTGTTTTCCTTCTGCACTTACATAGGTTCTAATAGGGACACCTATACCTATATCCTAGACGGAAATCATAGCTCTTTGAATTTTTCTTACAAGTTTATAAACAGTAATCTATTTGTAATAATATATTATTAGATCTCAGATACCTAATCAGATAGTTGAAAACGGCCGTTTAATACCTTGAGCTGAAAGTGACTTTCGACCACAATAATGGACTGGTTTCGGATTTGTTGAATGTTGTCAACATCATGTTGTTTAAAACGGGTGATATAAAATGTTGCTTCAAAGTAAACAGTATTGAGTTATTAATAATAATTTATAATTAACAGATTTAAAAATTAAATTAGTATCTACATAATATATTCAATTACCATTACCGTTACATATATAAAAATTCACTGCTGAACATAGACCTCATAGGGGGATTTTGCCATAGTTGCCACGCCTGGCAGGCGGTTTGGCAACCGCAGTTTTTTAATATTTTGAGTTGTTATTAGGTAGATGCTGCTGCACCTGTTTCAATTTCCCATATTTCATATTCATATTTTTATTCATATTCTATATATAGTTTTTATCCTCTATCTGAATATATTCATATTCAGATAGAGGATAAAAACTTAATAGATAAAAAATTAAATTACAAAGCAAGTGATTATTTTACATTTCTTAAAGTTACTAGACAGCTGGTACTTCAAGCGACAGAGCTTACGCTCTACAATGACAAATAGTCGACGGTCTTTCTATTAAGCACAACGTGTAATAATTACGACCGTGTAATTATAAGGAATGTTTATTCCAAACCATTCATTAGTCTTCTCATCGTAGCACTCGACGTGGTAGATGGTGGTGACGCCGTTGAAGCCACCGATCGCAAAGATCATATCATCGATGACTTCAATGGCGAAGTTGCTGCGCGGATTGTACATATCTGGCACCGGCGCCCACGTGTTTGTCGCGGGGTCATACACTTCACCGCTGCACATACGCGAGATCCCATTGAAACCGCCTATTACGTAAATCTGCAACATAGAGTACACGAAAGTAAAAGAATGTAATCATTACAGCCTATGAAAAGCCCACTGCTAAACGTAGGCCTCCCCCATAGATTGCCTCATAGAGTATAATGCCTTATATTGGAATATCAACTCTTACCGACACCTACACGACGACATGTAGTGGATACTACACCGCCTCAACACGGTCAGGGAGACGATGCTCCCACAGAATACCAACAAAAATAACAGCATAAAGATGCTGTGTTTCGTGTCATATCGCACTAGAAACGTGGCATTTCTTAGTCTTTAAGGGTGACAACGCATCTGAATTTTAATTCTTAATAAAGGGTGTAGGTGTCTGTGGGCCACGGCATCCACTTACCATCAGGTGGTCTGTGCTCGTTTAACAACCATACGTCAATAGAAAATTGAATACCTACAGATTCCAAGTACAGTGATTTATTCTGTAAAAACCAAGAACCTAGCATAATCGAAAAGTTTAAACATCGTATTTTTGCTTTTATTACAAGCAGCCTGTCAAAAGTCCACGGCTGAACAAAAGGCCTACCCCATGTTATTGGATTTCGCCATTGTCGGAAAGCTTGGCAGGCGGGTGGCAACAGCAGTTTTCTATTATTTTTAGTTGTTATCTGGAAGATATTTTAATTTATAATTATACAAGTAAGTACATAATATATGAATAATATAACATCATCTTAAAACAAGTATTAATAATTAGGAGCTCAAGTTCATGTATAGTTATATTTAAAATACAATATTGACACAAAGATAAAGCGATTCATTAATAATTAAGAATTACTTAATCTGAGCAACTGTTTACACTATTAAGAACGGGAATGTTGTGATATGTTATGCTAGGTTCATTCATTATTCCTGTAAGCGCGCAAGCTAAAATGTCTGCAGAGTTTTACAATTATTATACCTATTTCTTCCCGTGGGTGTTGTGATAGACTAGTACGGGAAATGTCGGGAGATCTCATTGTTTCCGATAAATTGCGGTATAACCATCATATTTACGCCAAATAATACTCAGATCGGCGACAGGGAGCAGCGACAAAGGTGTGAGACATCTGCAATCTCCAACCTGCCTGCACTCATTATGGGGAAGATTTTGCCAAATAATTGCCAAGCGTGGCAATTAAGACAAATCTTCCCCATAATGGAAGAGTCCCATTTTTAGCTAAAAGTTTACTACTTTTACGCGCATTTGAATAAGAATAATCGATATCAAACTCTTTGAGTCTACTGCTTGATATTAACCTTATCAAGAATACGCCAGCTAGCATACGTTTCTTGTAAACCTTGCCTTTACCACAGAACAGATAATAGTACAAGTACAGAAGAATCACTCTCTGATAGCAAACTTGCGAGTTTAAACCTAGTACAACGTCGCTAATGTTCATAATACTTTGCACGCCTCGGATGCGACTTTCGTTAAAATACCTATACTGACCACGGTGTGCAGGCGGGTGGGGGAACGTAGAGTTGACACTCTCGCACCCTGATAATCAAGAATAAATACACTAATAGGATAGAAAACGAGTCTGTAAAACGTACATAACCTTTAAAAATAAAAACGAGTGAGTAGCTTAAAGACGCGCTCGCCGTAACTTACAAAGTACGCGAGCAACCCAAGTTTGATCCCCGCTGGCGCCAATGGAATTATTAATCGCAAGTTTAAGTGCCGATTTATCATGTCATCTGCGGCGAATGAAAACATCGTGAGGAATCCCACATGTCTGAGGAATAAAATATTTTGAAGACATATAAAGTCAGCCGACACGCACTGGACAAGCGGAGCGGAATAGTTTCTCTATTATACACAACAAGTGGTAAAATTAAAAAAATTGTACATTGACTTCAATATAACAACTTTGACAGAAATTAGGGTGTACCGTGGTATACTGAACTGAACGCATCTGCGTACCTCTTTACATTTTACCACAACATAACATCACGCCTGTACGTACACTCAGGTGTGATGTTATGTTGTGTGATTGCGTAAACAATGCATAGATATGCGATAGCAGCAATTGCGGTCGATTTGCTGGCATTTATTGAAGAGTTCCGTTGTCTGTCTCCGAAACTCATCATCAGATCTTTACGAAATTTAAATGGGACCATTTCGGAATAAACCTCTTTCGAACGAAAAAAGAATTTTGCAAATCTGTCTATATATGACGGAGTAATGCCCGAACATACATAAAAAAATATATAAACATCCAAATTTATAACCTCCTCCTTTTTTAAAGTCGGTTAAAAGAATGAACATATATAGGCTGTTATTTTAACATAGACAAATTGGGGTGTGCAAAAGTAAGTAAAAATGCCTTTTAATTCCCGTAAGATGAAAATAACAACGGATATACCTAGATACCTTGTTGTGGTACGCGATGCAGGAGACGCCGGAGCGACGAGAGCGCATCGGTGCCAGATTCGTCCACTGGTTGGTGTCAGGATCGTAAACCTCCACGCTGTTCATACACTCCTGTCCGTTGAACCCACCCGTTATGTATATCTTGTCTGAAGGTGAAGAAAGCACACAAAACATTCAATTAAATGTGTTTACAAATAATTATGTCTACCGTGGTTATAAATAGGTCGAAATTATAAACTGTTATTATATTATTACCTTATCAACTTCTCGGGAGTTGATAGTTATTGAGTAGTTGACACAATCATTCATAAGTTGATACATAATTTATGAATATTAGTGGTGTCTCAAAACTGGGTATAATTTTATTCTTAAACTATTAATGTCCTCCAGACCGAATTCCGGTCACGACAGCCATTATAGTGCCGATGGGACGGCAATCCGTCACGACCTGAGAGAGATCAGGCGCAGGACCAGGCTATACGTAATTCTGAGGCACATGAGTAATAAAACACCGCCAACTTCCTAAGTCCGCTACTACCGAGAATTTTTTGACATAAAACCCATTAACTGATTTTGGCCCGACCCGGGATTCGAACCCAGGACGCCACTATACTAGAACAACGAGGCAGTTAGTAAAACTATGACGTCATGACACTATATTCGCATACCTACAATGGAGTAAAATTACCAATTATACCTACGCTAGTACTTCTTATTACCGTTACAGCCTATTAAAGTCCACTGCTGAACATAGGCCACCCCATAGCTTGCTTCTTAGGGGGGATATTTGCCATAGTTGCCACGCTTGGCAAGCGGGTTTAGTTTTTATTTTTAGTCGTTATTAGGAAGACGCTGCTGCCCATCTCCTGATTTGTTTCCCTCTGCCGCCTCTTATGGCACCCGCGAGATGATTTGGGGTAGTGGATATTCTTAGTCTTACACCGCCACTACACAGCAGCTACTAAACTACTTCTAAACTGTACTAAAAATACTTCTTATTATTTTGTGCAAATGCCCAATTGTAGTTGTACTCTACATTAAAAAAATATTTTAAATTTTTTCATGGCACAGTACGCTAATCGGATATCGGAGGACCCTTCCCTACTTTCCTTACAGGGTCAATCACAAACCACAACCATAACCTTTGGTCTTAATTTTCATTTCCAATGATGCCAGAATATTATGACTGCAGTACGAATTAATTCTCTATTGTTAGGCCACCCAACATCAGTCAAACCTATAAGTAGGTATATAGTTATATTTAGACGGTAAATCTAAAACACTTGTACAAGTGGTAAAATTAAAAATTTTGAACAACCGACGTTAATATACGTAAGTTATTAAGGATAACTCAAAAACTACTGATCAGACCTTGATCAATGTAATAATATAATATAATTATATGGGACCACTGGAGAAGCACTAGCTTTCAAATAAAAAAAGAATCATCAAAATCGGTTTACCTAGAAAAAAGTTATAAGGTACCACACATAAAAAATACAAAAAATAAATACAGATTAATTAAAAATCTGACCGGCTCATTTTCAAATATTTTTATGATTTAAATTTTGAATTTAATGATTGAATACAAATAACGGTAAGTATAAAATATAAAAATTTAAATATAAAAAATAAATATAAATATTTCTAAAATGTGTTACATTTCGCATTTAGAACAACAATGGGATAAAAACGACCGCAAGTGTCGTTTTCCATGGTCTTCAACGGTATGAACAGACTTGTGGTATTCATTTATGGATGATAAAAACCCCTGGGAATGAGGTAATCGCTACCATCATCATCATCATTACAGCTCTTTACACGTCCACTGCTGAACATAGGCCTCTCCCAAAGAATGCCACAAAGCACGGTCCTGAGCCACCTGCATCCATCGACTTCCTGCATGTTTTACCAGGTCGTCATTCCATCTAGTGGGGGGACGCCCTACGCATCGTCCCGGTATGAGGCTGCCACTCGAGAACCTTTTTTCTCCATCGGTTGTCGGTTCTTCGAGCTATATGGCCAGCCCATTGCCATCGCTACCAAGCTATTTCTAATTGTATATCTTAAATTATTGTAAGCTGTTTTTTTTAAAGTCCCGCTGAGTGTCTTGCTGGTTCTTCCCAGGTCAGAGGCTTTTTTCAAACCAGTAGTAAATTAAAGGAAAGAGTGACTTTCAATAAGTATTATTTATAATCAATAATGAATAAAATAGTTTTTGTTTCAAAAAAAGTTACTGTTTCTGTTTCTGGAAATAAAAGAACTCACTGTCGAGTGCGGCGGCGCTTGCATCCGAACGCTGTGCGTTCATCGGCGCCACCAACGACCACTGGTTGGTACGGTGGTTGAAACGTTCCGCCGTGTTCTGGCGATGGTGACCGTCGTACCCGCCCATCGCGTATATTGTCTCGCCCAGCACAGCCACCGATACGTAGCAGCGACGCGCGTTCATTGGTGCAACCTGTTGCAAATTTTATTTGTCAGCCATTAAAAGTCAGCACATGCACTTTTGGCCGTGGAAGGAAAAAGCGAGATCTCCCGCCGGGCAAGGTATTCAGTCCGGGGAGCGGCCAACGCTCCGTGTGGTAGTACAGAGTTATTCTGTATATACCGCAGTACTTCGGAACTTTGATAGCGCGATTTAGGATTCGGTGCCTTTTGCTTGTGGCGCGACGACAGCGTCGCCACACACTGTAGCATAATATATTACCCGTCAAATCGTGCATCTTGGATTCGAATTCTAGCCGAACTCATTTCTGATTATTCTTCTATCCTGTTGTTACCACGGCTTATTTATTTTTGTTTATTTTATAGAATAAGGATAAGTAGATGCTGTGTTCCTTACAAATCTACATCTACATCGATTAAAAATTAAAATGCAGATGCGTTGTACCCTCTGAGGACCAAGATGAAATGCCTCGTTTTCAGTAAAAAGGTCTCCAGTTCTACACTTACCATACGAAACACAGCAGTATTAAGCTGCTATTTTCCGCTGGTATTCGGCGACAGCGTGGTCCTTCCTCGGTCGAGCCGACACATTCGTGCTACAACTATAATATAGCTGCAGCGTGGTTCTACCACGTAACATTACGTTAAATTAAAACGAAAATTAACGCTTCCTTTTGCTTTTATTATTATTTTTATTATATTAAAAATTAAAGTACCTGGATGACCGAGCATAGCTCGGTATTTTTTTTTGGAAATCGTGTTTTTGGAAATTATATTTAGATACGAATTACATACTGATGAAATATGAATGATATTTTTCGATCTAACCGACATAATAATAAAAAAAATATGAACTGGTTATTTAAATAAAAAATCACGAGTGCAATTAGTTTAACATTTTATTAGAAACAAGTTTTTTTTTTTTTTTATAGGATAGGGTGACAAACGAGCACACAGTCCACCTGATGGTAAGTGGTTGCTGTGACCCATAGACATCTACATTTATCCTCAATAAAGAATCAAAATGCAGATGCGTCGTCACCCGTGAGGACTAAGATGGAATGCCTCTTTTCCAGTAAAATGGGTCTCCGGTTCTCTACACTCACCATACGAAACACAGCAGTGTCAAGCTGTCATTTTACGCTGGTATTCTGTGAGAGCGTGGTCCTTCCCCGGTCGAGCCGACCCATTCGTGCTACAACTATACTACTAATATAGCTGCAGCATGGCTCTACCACGTACAAGTACTTACTTTTTTACAGTTTATCAATCAATTACGTAAGTAAATATATTTATCATCACAGTTTTAATTATAAAATCGGGTCTTAACCTAATACTTCCTTCCATACTATATTGCTGGTATGTCGAGGATTTTCATTTGGGAGATGGACTTTTAACTTAGTTGGTCGCTTAACTCTAGAAAATGCTACATATAACATGCCATGCATGAAGACCGGACTTGATTTTAAGTCAACCCCAACAGATTCGAATGTTTGCCCTTGGGATTTGTGGACAGTCATGGCAAATGCAGATCTAACGGGAAATTGGTGACGCTGCAAGGTGCATCCCAGTTGTCCTTTTGATGAGTCAAGGGTTATCCTTGGTATATGTACTTCTTTGCCGGATTGTTTACCATTAACAATTTTTACCTTCATTATGTGATTGCACTGACTTGTTACAATTAATCTTACACCGTTGCATAGTCCTTCTGATACGTCTAAATTACGCCACAACATTATTAACGCAATTTTTTTTTCAATTTTAGTTCGTGTGGTGGCAAGTTTGAAATGTTGACACTATTGAGAAATTCTGTTGTAAATTCGACTGCTCCTTCAGGTTGATATTTCATTAGGTCATGGCTATAGTAGATTTTGTACTCTCCGGGAAGTTTGGCACAAGAGAGAACGGTGAGTTGAAGGTAGGGAAATTTGGAATAGAGCAACGGAACCCAAGGGGCCAGCAGCTGGCCGACTTCATGAAGAAAGAGGGACTCTTTATGATGAACTCTTTCTTCCAGAAGCGGCCCCACAGGAAGTGGACCTGGTCGAGCCCCGACGGTTCGACAAAAAATGAGATTAACTTCATTATGACGACCAGGCGACAACTGTTCAGTGATGTCTCAGTGATCGCCGAATGGTGAGAGGCACACTGAATCTAAAAGTTAATTTGGAAAGGTCACGTCTAATGAAGTCAACGCTCCGTCCCCCTCGTGCTCTAATCCAAAGTCCCGAAACCTTTCAGCTCGAGCTACAAAACCGTTTTCAGTGCCTAGAAGATTGCAATGTAATGGACGATATGAATGACAAGCTCGTGGAAACTGTCCATGCAGTTGGAGTTAAGTTTTGCAAGACTCGCCGCAGAAGAACACAAAAACTCTCCGATCACACTCTTAATCTCATGGCTGTTAGACGGGAAACGAAGCTGCAGTCTTCAGTAGATTTGACAGCATACAGGCAACTGAACAGACAGATCTCCAAATGCATGCGGCGGGACTTACGCAACTTTAATACTGCTCGTATTGAAGAAGCGATCGAGCGGAACCAGGGCTCCGAAGTCTTTGCCAGAGATCTGTCTGCCAGAAAGAGCCAACTGTCGAAGCTGAAGACCGAGTGTGGCACCTGAGATTTTGAGTGAGATTGAGAGGTTTCACACGCAAGTGTGAGTAACAATCCAAGAGCAAGTCTTATCCGACACTATTCCAAAGATATCCCGGACGTCAGTCTGAGCGAGACTAGAATGGCTCTCCAGCACCTTAAAAACGGCAAGGCCCCAGGCGAGGATGGAATTACAGCGGAGCTTCTGAAAGCGGATGGAAAACCGGTACTTGAAGTCCTTCAGAGGCTCTCTAATTCCGTTCTCCATGGTGGCACTACACCGGAGGCGTGGAGCAGAAGTGCGGTGGTCTTGTTCTTCAAGAAAGGCGACAACGCTCTCTTGAAGAACTACAGACCAATTTCCCTTCTGAGCCGCGTCTACGTGCTGTTTTAGAGAGTCATTACGAATCGTCTCGCATGCAGACTCGACGACTTCCAGCCTCCCGAATAAGCCGGTTTCCGAAAAGGCTTTAGCACCATAGACCACATACATACCCTTCGGCAAATTGTACAGAAGTCCGAGGAGTACAATTTGCCACTATGTCTGGCTTATGTCGACTATGAGAAAGCCTTTGATTTCGTCGAAATTTGGCGGTGCTGCCGTCACTTCAGCGGTACCAAGTTGACTCTCGGTATATCGAAGTGCTGAAGTGCTTGTACAGTAGGGCTACGATGGCTATCCGAGTACAGAACCAGAGTACGAAACCTATCCAACTGCAGAGGTGTAAGACAGAGTGACGTTATATCCCCGAAACTCTTCACCGCTGCATTGGAAGACGTTTTCAAGCTTTTGGACTGGAAAGGATACGGTATTAACATCAATGGCGAGTAAATCACTCACCTTCGATTTACCGACGATATAGTCCTTATGGCAGAATCGCTGGAGGACTTAAGCACTATGCTCAATGACCTCAATAGTGCCTCCCAACGGATAGGTCTTAAGATGAACATGGACAAAACAAAGATCATGTTTAAAGTCCATGTCACACCTATGCCGGTAGTCGTTCGGAGCACTAAGCCCGAAGTTGTTGACGAGTATGTTTACCTGGGACAAACAGTCCGACTAGGTAAGTCCAACTTCGACCGAGAGGTCAAACGACGGATTCAACTTGGCTGGGCAGCGTTCGGGAAATTACGGCACATCTTCTCGTCAGGTATACCTCAACACTTGAAAACGAGACTGTACAACCAGTGCGTGTTGCCAGTAATGAAACTGAGACGTGGTCCTTCACTGCTGGCTGGATGAGGAAGCTCAAGGTCGCTCAGCGAGCTATGGAGTTTCTCTGCGTGATAAACTTAGAAATGAGGATATCCGCAGTAGAACCGGAGTGACCGACATAGCCCAACGGATTAGTAAGCTGAAGTGGCAATGGGCCGGCCATATAGCTCGAAGAATCGACAACCGATGGGGAAAAAAGGTTCACGAGTGGCGGCCTCGTACCGGCGGACGAAGTGTAGGGCGTCCCCCCACTAGATAGAGTGACGACCTGGTAAAGCATGCAGGAAGTCGATGGATGCAGGTGGCTCAGGACCGTGCTTTGTGGCATTCCTTGGGGGAGGCCTATGTTCAGCAGTGGACTTGTGAAGGGCTGTAATGATGATGATGATGATGAAGTTTGGCAACTATACCATCATTAATTTTTTCAACATCTTTTTTAAGGGGCGCGAGTATTGCTCTGTCTTTCATCCCCTCATAATTTCCATTGGCTAAGCAGTTACCAAAATACTTCATCAATAAGATTGTTGCTTGAAATGATATTTTGTGGCAATTAAATTTCTTCCATAGTATTTAGGGTCAGTTCGCCGTTGCCTAATTTTAGTAAATAATCAGCAAATTGTCGTTGCTCTATATCAACGCGCATATTTTCTTCTAGTTTGAAAGTCTTAAAAACGGACCATAAGGAGCATCGCTTAATAGAAAGATCTAATAACTCAGTTTTATTCGCACGCGGCTGTACAGGCAGACATTGGTGAAAATCTCCTCCTGGTACTATTACTTTTCCACCGAAAGGGAGATCCGTATTCCCAATAGAATTTTGGAAGCATCGGAGCTTCATCCATAAGAAAAATATCTATTTCTGCTAATTGTCTCGCTTTAGAAGAGTTAGGTAATACTTGAGACTGAATCTGGTGTTAGTGGTACTTTTAGTCCAAAAGTTTTATGAAAAGTACGTCCATTAGGCAATAATGTGGAAGCAATACCGGTAAAAGCCATACATTTTACTCTGTATCGTTTTCCAGTCAGCATATAGTATAAAGTTTTATATATGAATGTCTTCCCAGTACCCCCGGACCATCAATTTAGAATCATTTTGTTTCAGAAGTTGTATTATTTACAGCTTGAAGAATAGAATTAACGATTTCTGTCTGTTTTCCTTTTAGTAACTTTTTACTCTCCTAATACTGCTGATTCATCTGTGTTCAAATTCTCTTGATTATCTTCAAGATCGTAATTATCAATGTCCTCAAAGCCAAAAGTTTGTACCCAGTATTGGAAATTTGGGCCTTCTGTTGCTTCAGTGTTTAATTTTTTAGCAATAATTCCGTAACCGCGATTAATTGCACTTTCTATAAACTGTCCATTTTGCCGGGCTGCATGTATAATATCTTCTGACAAATTTTCTTTAAATGTTTCCCACAGACGCTTTGGATTTTCAGGAGATCCGTTAATTAAAATTTGAACAAAAAGGCTTCTCATTGCTACAGGCATTTTAGATAATGCAGATTCTCGTAATCCTTCTGTCCATTGTTGATCGTCGTAAGCCAAGCCTCATGCTAAGCAGGCTTGTTTATACGTCTGATATTGGATGTCTGTTACGGTTCGAAAGTCTTCAAAACTTGTTGCATCTTTTACATGAAAGAGTAACAATCTAGTAAAGTTCCGGTTGGGCAACGAAATTTACATTGTGAATCCTACCAATGACTCGCAAACGGCGAACTCTTGGCTCCCATTTGCTAGACCTTCCGATCCATTTAAAGTTTTCAGGCATCTGCCAATAAAAATGATATTGACGTGAGACATTATCGCTTGACTGATTATGTCTTTTAATTTCTGCATTGTACTTAAAATATGCCTCGAGAGTAGACCCTCTTTGGCCAATGTCAGCTAAATCGTCATGGATTTGATCCAAGTTTGCAATCCGATATTATCCTGGTAAGTGGATATTCGTTGGACACAATGACTTTTTTTTAATTTCAAAAGCAAATAATCGCCAGCATACTTCTGGTGGCGTGACACAATGTCCTTCAATGTATTTATTTGCTTCATTATAAATCAGCGTCCTTTGTTCTTCTACAACTTTGATCGATGCACAGTCGTGTCCTTTATAAATATATTTATAAAGATATTTTACAGCCAAAATACTCCCTACGTACTCAACATTAATATGACAATTAAATTTTTTCAATAAATATGCGTTGTAGGGGGCTACATGACGATTATCTCGTGTTATACGACGACCGTTTATGACTTTGCGATAAACCGCATGTTCGTGTGAAAATTGGGGACAATGAGGGTCCAAATGCGAATTGTAGCGTCCTCAGTAATTTGGTTTACCATCATCTACTAAAGATGTAACTTCCTGGTACGATTTTGGAAAGTCGAATCGACATTTTGTTCTTCCGTTTTTATCAACCATACACGTTGCATTGGGATTTAAATCGCCACATGGGTTGTGAATCATCCATTTGAGTACTAATTCTCTTAACTCTAAGTCATCATTTCCGGGTATCTCGGATGAAATCAAGTCATCGAGCTCTTCTGGTTGATGAATCTTGTCACCAGATATCATAATTATAAGCAGATGCATGTGTGGTAATCCTCGTTTCTGAAATTCTATAGTGTATACAAAAGCCGATACCTTTCCAAAGACTTGTTTTTTATCTAAATCTTCTATTATTTGGTCAAATTTTAACTTAGCAGCTCGAGCCACGATATCAGGACGATCCTGTGGAAGCTGTTGCAAAATTGTTCCATCTCCTAAATTTATTTGCAAAGCCTGTTTTATTTTTGGCCTGTTAGGATTCGATGTCATGGTAATAAAGAAATCAGGCAATCCAAGCCGTCGAACTTAAATGACTGCGGCTGGCATAAGGCGTTTGTAACTGCAAATCTGGGCTAAAGCCATCCTTGCCGGCTGGGTAAAATAATGCGTAAGTAAATGGCTTGACTCGCTTATCAACATTCTTTAAAAAGACAATGTTTTTATTGCGCTGGTGAACAATCATTTTCTGGAAAGCTTTGATCAGCATTTAGTGTAAAAACTGCATAAACCTCATTACACGCCGGTGTATTAAACCTTCTGCGATCAGCTTGATCTGGAAGTCTAAATAAATGCTTTACGTATGATGGGGTAACCCTTGCATTAAGGTATTAATGTATTACTGCATTAAGGTATTGTAAGTCCCGATATGTAGCAAAACTGAATGTGATTTCGGATTATTATCGCAAATTACAATGTACATATATTTACCCCAAAATTTTAAATTTTTATTATTTCTGGTAGATTGTTCTAGAACATTTATCATTATTGTGATAAGTGCCCTCTGTTATCCAGTAACGTCACCAAATTAGCTAGTGATTGACGACATTTATCGATTGGTGCTATCGATAAAAAATATTATACAGGATGCAGATTTAATCATCTACAATATTTAAGGAGGTGAAACGGTAAACGATACTATACCCATACCAATAAAGAAATCGGGTGGGTCTGTGTCGCGGTACACGGCCGTTGGTTTTAACGTGAAACGCCTATGTCAGCCAGTACAACCAGTCAACAAGAGAAGCCTTCTTTTTAAAAAATTTATATAAATCTAAAACACCAGGAGGATTGCAGATGCGTTGCCGGCCTTTTAAAAGGAGTAAGCTCGTTTCTTGAAGGTCCCTAAGTTGTATTGGTCCATAAAATTCGCCGATGGTAAACGATTCCTAAGAAAACTCCACGCACGGTAATGAACCGCCAAGCATCCAAATGATGTGGACGGTAACGTAAGATTTGTCGCGATGTATGTTGGTGAAATTTGGTGGCTGGAATTAATCCGGACAATTCCTCAGAGCACTCCCCGTGGTAAATACGATAGAAAATGCAAAGGGATTCAACATCTCTACGCAGCGCCAGTGAATCCAGCCAATCAAAAAGAACTCGGTCGTAAGTTGCAAACGATGTGCAGGCATGAAATACTGTCCCGCTCTATTGAGTACGCCAACCTTTTAGAACCCAATTTAGCTTTCTCTTCAAGTGACCATACTACTGCAGGTCATTCGATATGTCGACGCCGAAGATTCCGCTACTGGCTGCGGCAACAAGGAAGTGCTCTGAAATTGAGGAGATACGACAAAGGTGTTCTAGACTAAAGGTAAACGCGCAAACTTTTGAATTTGTATAACGATTTATCGTGTAACGACTTTAGTTCAGTGCTTTCTAATATATGTTAGATTTAAAGTGTATTTTGTAAAAGAAACGAATTTGAAAAACATGGAGGCGCTCTCTTATTGGATTTGACGTTTCGTGAAGTGCCTTCGACGCCGACCGACCAATAATATGCTATTATTATGGCGTCTAATAGACCTAGTGACGTCATCCAAGATGCCACTAATGTGAATTGATTCTTGAATTAAACTACTTTTACGGATTATATCGCGTTTAATCAACTTATTTTATTAATTCCCGACGTTTCGGGTGCTTTACAGCACCCATGGTCACGGGGGACTCCCCCGTATATATAAGTTAATTAAACGCGATATAATCCGTAAAAGTAGTTTAATTCAATGTGTAGTGTTCGCGTAAATATAAGAAATCATTATGAATTGATTCTTAGTTATTGGAAATTAAATATATTATTTCATGAAATTTCATTTCATTCATGACGTTATTCATGACTTAAAAAGTTTATACGATTTTTTTGGTGTAATTGGAGTCATAATAAATAGATTTATACAATAAAAAAGCATTTATATTCCCTATTATTATATTGTAAAGCATTACAAACTTAGTAACCTTCAACAATATTATCGATACTTTGATGTCGAAACGGTAACATTCCTAAAATGGGTTTTTACCTTACATTTATTAGCGTCACCTACTGGGGAATAGCTGAAATGTTTTCCTAATAAATATTCAGCGTAGTTTTGCTATGCTTAGGTAGAGGGCATTACACACGCGCGTATCTTTGTCCAATCACTTCATCGTTGATGTAGTAATTCCAGAATTAGGTAGATGTTTAACTCCTTCATTAACGGCTTCATCAGGATCTAAAAAGTATAAATGTCCGTACAGTGGCCGTTCAAAGACACCAACATCATTTTGCGTCGGGTTAGTTGTCATATCCATTTTATGATATACTTGTCCGCAAACGATAAAACCATAAATGCCATGGCCATTTATTGTTCTGTCATCTTCTGCATTAAAGGATGCTAGAGCAAAAGATGCGTTTACCTTTCTCATTTTTTTATGAAATCCTTCCGATTGTGGGTGACGGTTTAAAAAGAGACGTACTAATCCATTTGAAAATTTTGGTTGTTCCATTAAAATTCGTCCATGCAAACAACAGCCACCAAAAGAATTTCTATTTATACGATTAGAAACGCGTTCCTCAGGGAAATGCAATGCACCACAATGGATACACAAAATTTCAAATGGTCCTAAGGCGTGATATTGCACAGCTGCAGTAACGACACATTTATATGTCGGTAAATAATTATGAAGTTCTAAAGCCCTACGACGTCTTCCGTCTCGACATCTTTGTTCTTCTAATCGGTATTCTCGTTGTTTGTCATTTTCAGTAGCTACACGTTGTGCCGCACGCTGCCGCAAATCTCGTAGACGTCGTTTCCGTTGTTCGACATTTTCAGCAGCCACACGTTGTGACGCACGCTCTCGTGAAACATCTAAATCATAAGACCTTTATGCTCGTATAATGTTAGTCAAGTTTTGCAAGCATCTTACTTCAGCAGCACGTGTGGGACGAACGGAAACCTGATTAATTTCATGAAGGTTTTCTTGAAATGAGTCTTCACTGTGTGTCGCGGCTTCGTGAAGTTAGATTGTTTTTAAGCGTTTTTTTTTTTCAAGAAACTGTTAATTTGTGAAAATTTCAGTAATGTATGTCAAAATAAGTAATAAATGTTTCAGGATTATTGCGCATGCTAAAAAGAGTAGTTCTGTGTATAAAGTGCTTAAATTTGGGCTAAATATAGTGAAATAATAATAGATTTATATAAGAAAATTAAAGTCGTTTAATAGTGAAAAATACTTGTAAAATTGTGAATTAAACTATTGTATTAGTTAAGTTATTCATGTCTATTAATAAAGATTGTTGTTTTAACCTTGTGTGTTAGATATTTAAGATTTCTAACTTTGAAAATGTTCGGTAAATTAGATATATTTTGTTGAATAACTTAATATGTTTTTATGTGATAACAATGTAATATCATAATAATAAGAATTTGTGTGTGATTCTTATGTATAAAATTATGTAACCATATGTTATGTATAAATAAAGATATGGGGGAAAATATAAGGGCACAATGGTGAAAAGATATTGCAAAACTGCGCACGGTGCGCGGTTCTCTTTCGAGTATAGCTCGCTAGTAGGTTAGTAAACTGACAATTTGGCATTTCGTTCGGGACAGTTCGGGACCAGCTACCAGTTTAATATTTAAAGTAAGAAAGAAAGCATAGGGAAGTGATAAGAAAGTTCAACAATGCACTCTTATGGGGAAATTTCGAAGATAAATCGCTGTTTTATTTCCTAAAGCATCTTCCACCACCTATGAATCTACAGTCCACAAACCATCGGACGGCGAGACCGGGACCACTCCAAGAGGACCCGTAATCTTAGTGGTCTCACCTTTCTTTTGAGAAAGGGTGGCGGCCGTCCTTGTGTAACACTCTTTCACGGGGGTCACGTCCACCTCGTTGCTCCCGAACCCAACGTGGTGTGATTTCAGTTTCGGGGTAGAACGTCTATGAAAGACTAATCCTTGTCTGATTGAACCCTTTCAGTTGAAGGATTGACGTTGAGCGATGAGCTTGCATGGGCCACGCACTGCAGCCAGGCGCGAGTGCTTATTGGAGGCACTCACTGCGGCCAAGCAAGGGCTTGGCATTTTTCCTGTCGTGCTATTGTGCTCGGCATTCCTGTCGGGCGATTACGCTCGGCATTCCTGTTGCACTCAAAGGCGCTTGGTGTTTACTGTTACCAGACGAGGGTGCTCACTACTGCTGCCAGGCGAGGGTGCTTGTGGGAGGCACCTAACTGCATCGCGACCGGAAGAGGGTACCTGGACGAGGCGTCACCGGTGACTGGGTGGCGAGTCATCAGCATACAAAGCCCGACCCCTAACGGTGCCAAGGTCGGAGCTTGGGAGGCTTCTTTCCCCCATTCTTTTCCTGCGCGAATCCATCCTTGGACGGTTCACCGCGGTAGGCCCCGTCCAAGATTGATAGGGTTGTAGGGGGGTTGTAGGGTTGTAGGGTGTAGGGGGTTGTAGGTTGTAGGGACCGTAGGTACTTTAGGGACCGTAGGCCAACAATCACCTTCCTGCAAAATGAAGAAGGCACAAGACCAGAGTGAGAGGGTCGAAGGAACCAGGACAAGGACAGGATTTCAAGAAAGGCGAAAGAAGCCGAATCATCTGGAGCGACCAAAGCTACTGCTTCGAGTGGAGCGACCACGGCTACTACTTCGAGCGGGGCTACCACCGAGAGATCCACGAACACATGGGACTCGGGAACGTCTGTGGCAGCGACAAGCAATAAGACGGACACCAGTGGTACGCAGGCCAGCACCGCGCAGAAATCCGTCATATCCAGGAGTGAAGCGATAGCCGAAAAAGTAGGTCAAGTTGGAACCGAAAAAGCGGTATCGACAAGAACGGTGATCGGGCAGACAAATGGGTCACGCAAAGGTAGTAGGTCATCGCGATCAGCGAGGCTTTAGAAGATTTAGCAGCTTTAGAAGATTCCTTGGAGCAACTGCACGCACTTTACAAGCGGTAGAAAAATTCAAGAGATTAGGAAAGTCGGTTGAAGGACCCGACAATCCGCCGGAGAAGTCGGTTATGTGTTCCGACGAATTTTTAGCAAAGTCGCTTAAAGGACCCAACAATGCATTGGAAATAGCGTTTTTAAAAAGGGCTGAATTATTAATTTGGAAGTTCGTTCAAGACGAGTGTTTCCACTCAGAAATAAAATGCTTAAAAATTATCTTTAGAACTAGGAGAAGATAACCTCCTCCGTTTGAACGGGTTTTGTGTGTGATTCTTATGTAAATTATGTAACCATATGTTTTGTATAAATAAAGATATGGGGAAAAATATAAGGGCGCAATGGTGAAAATCGGTGTTAAGATATTGCGATACTGTGCGCGGTGCGCGGTTCTCTTTCGAGTATAGCTCGCTAGTAGGTTAGTAAACTGATAATTTGGCATTTCGTTCGGGACAGTTCCGGACAGTTCGGGACAGTTCGGGACAGTTCGCGACAGTTCGCGACAGTTCGGGACAGTTCGGGACAGTTCGCGACAGTTCGGGACAGTTCGGGACAGTTCGGGACAGTTCGGGACCAGCTACCAGTTTATATTTAAAGCAAGAAAGAAAGCATAGGGAAGTGATAAGAAAGTTCAACATTGCACTCTTATGGGGAAATTTCGAAGTTAAATCGCTGTTTTATTTCCTAAAGCATCTTCCACCACCTATGAATCTACAGTCCACAAACCATCGGACGGCGAGACCGGGACCACTCCAAGAGCACCCGTAATCTTAGTCGTCTAACCTTTCTTTTGAGAAAGGGTCATAAAAGTCATTGTGTGACACTCCTTCACAAGGGTCACGTCCACCTCGTTGCTCCCGAACCCAACGTGGTGTGATTTCAGTTTCGGGGTAGAACATCTATGAAAGACTAATCTCTGTCTGATTGGATCCTTTTAGTTGAAGGATTGACGCCGAGCGACGCGCTGCGACCTATCAACACCATCTACTGAAGTAGCTTTAGGGTTGCTGTGTCGTTAAAGCAGTTAGTTGCTCCCAATTAAAAAAAATAGTATTATTATTCGCCAATAGATGTCAGGAAGAGTCATATTTTTCAGTTTATGTTTAAGTTGATTATCGATAAAGAGTTATTAATTTGACTTTTATCTTTATACTGAAACATCGCCAATAGGATAAAAATATTAGCACAATGTCGGATTCTTTACTAATGTAATTACTACCGTATTCTTTTTTTAAAGTTCGGTCATTTTTTTCGTATATAAATATATTTAATATACTTAGATACGAATTAGATACGTTGATAAAGGGCTCCCAATAATAGTTTTCTCGCAAAAGAAGGAACTTGGAAAAAAAGGGAAAAAAATAATCGGACTGGAAACATGTCGACTCGAACCGGGGTCTTCTGGTTTTAGGACCGCCCGATTTCCCACCTGAGCTATTATAACCTTGGTAGTGGCGAAATTTACCTTCGTATTCTAATGATATTGTAGCAGTTTTTTATTGCCTGAAAACACGGATAAAACGACATTTTCTAAAAATGAATCCTAGCTAGATCGATTTATCACCCCCGAAGCCCCTTGCATACTAAATTTCATGAAAATCGTTGGAGCCGTTTCCGAGATTCCGATTATATATATATACAAGAATTGCTCGTTTAAAGGTATTAGATTAAACTTTACCCTTTAAGGCTAAGCAGTATCACAAGCTTAATGTAGAAAGTAAATAGACTCATGGACAAATTTAGAGAAACGCAAAAAAGGGCTTAACTTCTCATGTTGTAATTATTATTTTTTTACAAATAATTTTTAATCATCAAAAAAAATTATCCATTATTGTCATCTTTAGTACACAGCACAACGCACTGCTACAACAGTAATTTCTCCTGTTGTAATTATCGTGCGTACTGGCCACAAAAATTAGTAAATGCTATTAAGAAAAAGTTTTGGAATGTATTTTGAATTTCATTTGTTTTTATGTAATTATTGCTCAAGGTCGATCAACCTGCTATGATGAGGGCTATACTTGGAGTTTTTCTGGGTGATAGACTTCGTGATGAGGATCCGCAGTATAACCAAAGTAACCGACGTAGCTCAACGGTTGAGCTGAATTGGCAATTAGCCGGCCGTACAGCCACAACCACATAGCAGCCACCGACAACTGATGGGAAAAAAAGGTTTCGAGTGGCAGCCTAGTACCGGTAATCGAAGTGTACGTCGGTCCCCCACTAGATGGCGTGACAACCAGGTAAGAGATACAGAATGCCGATGGATGCAGTTGGCTCAAGATCGTGTTTTGTGGCATTCCTTGGGCTTTAATGGTGATGATATAAGAGGCTACGCGTTTGAAAAAAGGGTCCATCAACGTTTACTAGAAAAACAGAAACCATTAATTTACCAAATTACTCAAAATTGTGTAAATTGTATTCTTCTTTGCTTTCTATTACTGTGGTAAAAAGAGAGATATTGTAAAGCTTTATCTAAAAGGAATCGTTCCTGATGAGAAACATGCATGGATAGAAAGTTTGCTGTGGAGGACTCAGATTTAGATTTCAAAACTTTAAAAATATTGTGCGTGTTTTTGAACTGCATGCTGCAATTAAACCGGTTAAACATTGACTTTGTTTTAGTCTGATTACAGTATGTCTATTTTCTAAGACTTTTCAGGATAAACCAGTTACGTTTTTATTATTAAGAAACATGTGCCGGAACAAAGGCAGAAAAACATAAATATCCCCAATGGTACAGTGGAGCTTATCAAAGACTGCGCGAAAAGAATAGGTTTAGAATTAGATTTAAAAATACAAAAATCCGCTTGATGAAATTTCCTATCATTTGATGTCAAAAGATGTAAGAAACTAGTTTCGGATTGTTATAAAATTACCTTAGAAGCATAGAGGCAAAATAGCTGACAACCCAAAGTACTTCTGGTCTTATATCAAAACTAAAAGAGGTGGTCATGGAACACCCAACAGCCATGAAAAATGGATCTACCACAAGTTATGAAGGTAAGGGTATCTGTGAAATGTTTGCAAATTATTTTTCGAGGTGTATAGTGATTGCAAACAGCAGTCACTCTATGATAATGCAACTAATAATATTAGTATCAACTCGGATTGTTTAGCGCATATTTCAATAAGTCACGATGATATTCTCAAACGTATTAGGGTCTAGATATATCGAAGGTGCAGGCTCTGATAATATTCCACCATACTTCATAGTTAACTGTGCTAATAGTTTATCAGCGCCTTTAAGGCTCATTTTAAATGAATCGTTGACAAGTGGAGTATTTCCAAAGCGATGGAAGTTTGCTAAGGTCGTGCCTATTCATAAGTCTGATGATGACCAAGACGTTCGGAACTATAGGCCAATTTCTATCCTGCCTGTTTTGCTAAGTTGCTAAAGCAATCATTTGCCCATATATACAAAATCACTTCAAAAATACACTTCTAGTAAACAGCATGGATTTGTAGCTAGAAGGTCTACTTCTGAATCTCATGTGCTTTGCTGAAGACCTTATGGAAGCTGTGGATAACAATCGGCAAGTTGACGCCATTTATACGGACTTCAGCAAAGCATTTGATACAGTTCCCACAACGTGCTTCTCCAAAATTAGAAATGTATGGCTTCGCTGGACCTATTCTGCATTGGCTAGAATCATATTTAAGCGATAGATCCTTTTATGTGGTAGTCAATGGGTACCAATCTAACACACTCTATTTCCTCTGGCGTACCGCAAGGCTCGCATTTGGGCCCAATATTATTTAATATATTTATTAATGATCTGCCTGATCACTTTCTTTATTCTTCACCGCATATGTTCGCTGACGACCTGAAATTGTCTAAAGTCATAAATAATGAGAGCGATATTATGAAGCTTCAAAAGGATTTAGACATCTTGAATTCTTGGTGCGTAAAAAATGGACTTAAATTGAATGCCAAAAAATGTACACACATAAAATTTACTAGAAAACTAAACAAAATTTCATCTTCATATACAATAGCAGGCAACATACTTAAGAGACAGAAATCATGCGTGATTTAGGCGTTCTATTGGATACAAAACTTACATTCATACCACATATGGAACAAACGATCGGCAGGGCATCGAGAATGGTGGGTTTTGTTATAAGAAATAGTAAGGAATTCCGAGACATTAAAACTAAAATCCTTTATTGTAGTCTGGTCAAGTATACTGGAGTATGGTAGTGTAATCTGGCGACCACACTACGCTACTCACTCATTGAGAATAGAACGGGTACAAAAGCGCTTTCTTCGGCATCTGTCGTATTCTTCGGGTATGCAGAGACAGGCATATCAGTTACGAGACCCGTCTTAAGCGCTTTAACATGACCAGTTATCCAAACGAAGAGGTTTCAGATTTGTTATTTTTATTTAAACTACTCCACAATATCATAGACTGCTCAGAACTTTTACAAAGATTAATTTTAGAGTTCCTTCAGGCCTCCCGAAAACCTATTACACCACTCAGTCCTCCATTACGACGAACTGTTTTGGGATCACATTCCCAATTTGTAGGATGATCAGACTTTTAACCAAATTAGCGATCTCGTCGACATTAACCATGTTTCATTGGGAAAGTTTCGAAGGCTGTCTATATGATAGGTACCTCAGATTATAAACATTTGCCTTGTTAAACACTTTTCCTTTTTTTTTAATTTTTTAATTTTTTTCTTTTTAAATTTTGTAAATCCATACCTTGCCGCTCTGTTTTTGGTCAGTTTGTTTTAGTGCATTTTATAATAGCAATACTACAGTGTTTTTATTCAATAAGTACAAATTCGTCTTTTAATTGTCGCGATAAAAGTTATGCATGTGGTGTTTACCTGTAATTGACTGTACTTAGTTTTTTGTTTACTATATCCTTGATTTATATGGGAAGATGTTGGTGCATAAGTTGTTGGTAAACCAATTTTAATAAAATAAAATAAAATAAAATAAAATAAAAATTATTATGTGAAATGTACTAAATTTTGTAAGTAAATAATAGTTATTATCAACGTTGCACGATGTGTCTGTAATAACTAATAAGTTATGAATTTTCAAACTTTTAGAAGCAGTTTTCTCAACTTGGCAAAATTGACTAATGAATTGATTTTACCAGTAAACCCTCGACATAAAAACATACAAGACGAAAATAATACCTTTAACTTTTTTGAAGTCGGTAAAAACAATTCAGAACATACCTCCCGCCAAGTTTTGTTTACAGCGTCGAAACATCGGCACGAGTTGAAATAGTCCATGCCGTCGAAGCCGCCGATGACGTAGATACAGTAGCCGAGTACAGCAGTGCCGTGATATGCTCGTGGTCCAGCTGGATCAACCTCTTCTACCTAGGACATGTTACGAACGATAAAGGAGGGCTTTTACCTACTGTCGCTACTGTTTCTATTTACTGTATGTTGATGGTGTAAGAGATCCGAAACAAGTGTGAAAGCTAGATATGAAAATAGAAATGTTCTTTTATTTTTAGCAGTTCATTTACCGAATAAAATTGTTTTTCCAGAAGTTACTTTAATAAATGACGTCTAAATCGATTATAATCTAATTGCCTTATTTCATTTGGGAGTTTCTTAAACACTTGAACAGTCATCACATCACAATTTTTTGAATAGAGACTAGTTTTTAATGAAAGCAAAATATTTTTTTCTGGGTATCTGGTACTATATTTTACTTAATCTTTTAATTTATTTAAAAAATGAGGATAGTTTTTTACGAATATTGAAAGTTCGAAAATGTACATGGATGGTAGAGTAAGAACACCTAATTCTTTAAATAGTGGTTTGCAAGAAACAACTGGCCCGACGCCACAAATTGCTCGTATGTACAGCGTTTTTGTGCTATAAAAGCACGGTTTATGTCTGTCGCGATCCCAATAATATGAGATCATACTCGTATCTTAATACAGCAGCGACATATGCATAATATAAGAGGAGTGTTTCTTGACGAGATTGAAGTTAGCATTCGCAGAACAAAATTAAATTTAAATATTTTAGAACAAACTTTATCTACGTTATCTTTCCAATTACAATGTTTATCTAAACTAATACCTAAAAATGTGGTACATTCAGTAGCAGTAATTTTTTCATCATTATACTTAATGTCAAGTAATTGCGGTTTACTTTTAACATTGTAGAATTGCATAAATTTAGTATTAGATAGATTTATATTTAGATTATTGTTGTTTATCCATTCAACAACATTTTCAATTGTATTATTTATTTCATTTTCATATTCTTTGTTACCACTAGAATTAAAATTTATTTTTGGTATTAATATAGAAATATCGTCAGCAAATAATATTGTGTTATATTTAATGTCATTTGGTAGGTCATTAATGTAAATTAAAAAAGTAAAGGACCCAAAACACTCCTTTCCACTTAAATTTTAAAATTTCCTCCCGTTTTTTATCTTTTTGTTGAATTTCAACACATTGTTTTCTTTTTTTTAGATAGCTGGCCGTCTCACACCATACGCTTCAATTTTTTTAAAGACAATATCATGACTAACACTATCAATTGCTTTGATCATATCAAAATACATTGCCGAAATTGGTATTTTTCTGTTTATATAATCTGTTACAATTTATATGTGGGAAAAAGTAGATTTATCTTTTTGAAAACTATGTTGCTCTGGTATTAATATGTTAAACTTATTAAAAAATTCTAAGTCTTTTTTGCATAACTTTCTCATACAATTTTGATAGTATTGATATTAATGTAATTGGTCTATAGTTATTAATATTATTTCTATCACCTTTTTATGCAATGGTATAACCACGGAGAATTTCAATTGTTTAGGAAAAATTCCCGTTTCAAGTGACTTATTTGTGAGAAAACATAAACATAATCTATGATTTTTTCTGGGCACCTCTTTAAAATTTTTGTTTGTATTTCATCACAGCCAGTAGATTTTATGTTTTTAAGTGATGAAATATTGTTTTAATTTCCATTATATCACATGGTCTTAAATAAATACTAGATTCACTTCTTAGACTAGTTACGCTTAATTTTCCCGTACTTTTTTTGATTTCTGTCTTTAATGGAATAGATAGATGAAATGCCGATTAAATATTGTAGCTAGTTGAATGGTATTTTGTATATTTTGATTATTGACTATGAGTCTATCAATAAGGATTGGATGTTTCTGACTATTTTGTTTTATTAGGTTCCAAGTGGCTTTAGTTTTATTTTTTGATTTTAGTACGTAGTTGTGATTCATCTGCTTTTGTGCCAGTAAAATAGTTTTTTTAAGGATATTTCTATAACGTGTATATTTATTTCTATTCTCGTGAGTTTTATTTTTATAATATTTATAGCGATGTGAACGTTTGTCTCTGCAGGAAATTTTATACCGGTTGTAAGACATTTTAATTTTTGATCAAAATTATTTACTTTGACTCTATTTATGGGAAAGCACAGTTAATAAATTAATAAAAACGTGTCATAAAATTAAGTAAATGCTTTTTCTACGTTATCCTCCCCATAAACGTCTAAGAATGATAATGATTTTAAGTGATTGCAGTAATTGCTAATATTACTTTCGGTGTATTGCCTTCTAAATATATAATAATTCCCAAGAGACTTTGTTTTATCTTTTAATAAAAAACTTAAATTTTTTCCCGTGTGATCTGATAGACCAAATTTATAGACCATTCCGATAGCTCCATGAATATTACTTGCCATTTGGTATATACACGTATGTTGTCCCCTTTTTACCGTTATATGCATTTCGAATCCATAGTTTTTTAATGTAGTTCTTAATCTATTAGATTTATTATTCAACATTAATATATTTATGTCAAAGACGCCCGCAATCATAATTTTTTTGTTTATTTTTTCTCGTAGCTTATGTAATAAAACATCAAGTTTAGTAAAAACTACACTTATTTCCGAGTTTGGTGTTCTATAAATATAATAATACATTTTTGTTCAGTCAATTCTATACCGCAACATTCAAACTCAATTTCCTTTGAAAAAGGCTGTAAAAATCTAAGATGCGATGGTTGAAATTGTGTTTTACAAGAATACACATACACATACAAACAACTATAAAGAAAAGTCATATAACTTATACTTGCGATTGTTGACATGGTGAAACTTCATTTTCATTTTTGTGACGTGGATTGACGATACACATGTACTTGTTTCACTTATGTATATTTTAATTCATAATAAATTAAAATGAAACAAATATAAAGAATAAATTTAAATTTAAGTGAAACAAACGCATTTGTCCATCTACGTCACAAAAATGAAGAAAAATCACTTTAATTCTGTTCAAATATGTTTTTATACAAGTAACAGTGGCAAACAAGCACACGCCAGATGGTAAGTGGATGCTGTAGCACTAAGGCAGATACATCTATATTCAAATAAGAATCAAAATTATTCAAATGTGTTGTCACCGTAACAACTAAGATAGAATGCACCTTTACCATTAAAAAAGGTTTCGGTTCTCCACAGTTGTATTATGTGATGAAAACGTGTCTCTTCTGCTCGCTTTGATTCATTTTACACCGTATTACTGGTTTAAAATGAATTGACTGCAGAAGAGACTGAAGCTGAAGCGCTAAATCTCTTTAAAAAAAAAAGTATGTACCTTAATCCATCGATCAGCTCGAGTGTCGTACGTTTCAATAAATGCTGTTGGTGATCCACCGCTCCATCCTCCAATGGCAAACAGCACCTAAGGCCCAAAGTAGCCAAGCTTTATACATAATAATTTTACTGGGAGATGTTAACTAAAATTCCGAAGCAATTTAGATAAAACGATGAAGTACAAAATTTAGGCATTAACTACTAATACGAAAATGTATACTCCTGTATGCAGCGAAAAAGAAGAATAAGTAGAATTGCAATTTGTACCTCATGAGGAACTCTTGGTCGAGCTATCTCAGGTGTAGCGACTTCTCCGTCTCGCTGAGCAATCATTTCCAAATCGTATAGAAACTTTAGCGTTTCTATGATAATTGGGCGCGAACCCTCGTTGCTGGTGACGTAGGGATGGTCTTTCACGTTCTCTAGAAAAAACTAAAGACAAAATTGATTGATCCAATATGTAGTAACTCTATCACTTTTTCATCACGAACGCTATCAACAGGCTACGTTAGCCACTGCTGGAAATAGGTCTAAACAAGCAGTCTTAGGTCTAACGCATACAATTATTTCTAGCTACCTTGCACACATCGTCGTATTCTCTAGCTAAAAGGCGTCCTCAAGTGTTATCCTACCTTCATTCAAATCCTCGCTTATTCCACCTGTTATCACTCCCGCGACAGAGGTGACCATTTCTTTTCCACTATCTCACAAACTCTGAGAGCTACCCTGATTTTAATTATTCAGTAAGAATAAATAAATATTTACAAATGTACTCACTTGTGTATCTAATAGTCCCAAACGTATACTACCCATTAGCTTAACGGTATGCTGCCAGCGCTGATCAGAATCAAAGTTGACCCATCGGAGTACAGCGTCCCATACAACTTCTTCGCTCTTTACGTTCAGTTCGTCTTCCAGTATGATTGCATTCAGCTCGTCAAGTGGTAGGTGAAGGAATTCGTCACTCTGCGTTGCAACTTTTACGAAATATCGTAAAAGGTACCGCCGGGCGTCTGCTTCCAGCTTATAGCAGAACACCCGTCTGTAAAAAAATATTTAGATTAAAGTACGCGTAAGAGAGACAAACCAGCCAAAGACCACCTGACGGTAAGTGAATGATAGGGCCCATATACACCTACATCTATCCTTAAACGAAAATAACCTGGGAACTTACTTACTAGCAACGAGACATTCCATCTTAGTGATCAAAGGTATCAACGATTCTGCCTTTTACTGGAGTAAAAAAATATTTCAGAACCTACCACGGGCCTCCCACTTCCCAGTCTGACACCCTCGTAGAGAGTAGAGGGAGGAGTAGGGCGAGAAATTATCGCCTTAAGCTCGGCGGAAAGAAAAGACAAGCTTTCCACACAACCCTTTATGTAGAGCTATAATGAAGAATTTAGATTTATTCGTAAGTCTAGCCTCCCTCCCCTTAATACTTTACTTCGTTTTCACTGTCATACTAAACCTATTTCCAGCAATGTGTACTGTTAATTTATTGATTTTTTATCCTATTGGTGTGTATATATATGTCTATTGGTGTGATGTGTACTATTGTTTTGAACCTTGTCCCCTCTCTCCCTTCCCCCTTCTCAACTTTTACGAAGGTGTGCTACAGAATTTTTTTAACCCCCTCAACGGGTGCTAGATGTTGGAAATCTGTACACTGCATGTTCTTCTCCTTTTATTTATCAGTCTGTAACAGCCCACTGCTTGAGTTTAGTAAAAGAGACTCGACTATAAATGTGTCACTCCCATCCCATAGATAGAAGGATATGCATCTAGGCAGATGGATCACAGTACCAAATGTTTTACGGTACGACTCTGACGCTGCTCTCCGTTGCAGGTCTGGGTATCTTATGGCTTATACGAAGTGGTATATCGGAGACCTCCTTGTTTCCACCGTCGCCTCTTAAAGGGTCTCTTAAAATCGATAATTTTTTATTCTTTTTTTTCTATTCTAAACCAGCGCTTGACTACTATCCCACCTGATGGTAAGTAGTGATGCACCCGAAGATGGTGAAACGCCTTAATAAAAGCCTATTCACTCTTACATTGAAGATACCCACATTGTATTCGGATGGAAAGATAGATGCTGGCAACTTATTCCACTCCTTTGCTGTACGCATGACGAACGATGAAGCAAAACCGTTTTTTTCGAATGGGTGGTAAGTAGACAACGAAAGGGTGGAGTTGGCTGAACGTCTGGTTGTCCGATGGTTTAAGGGAGAGGGAGGAATTAAGTTATGCAATTCCTGCGCACACTCTCCGAAATGCATCCTGTAGAAAACCGAAAGGCTGAATACTTTGCGCCTGTGTTCGAGGCTGATGAGATTGGTTTAAACCATATTCAGTTCACCAATAAATCTCTTAGCCCGACTTTCCAATGAGTTCAAAGCTGCTAGGTTGCATTTTGCAGAACCAGCCCATATATGGCATCAATACTCTACGCATGAGCTGTGTCGGTGTGAAGTACCGCTGCACCTTTCCAAGGACTTCGAACTTCCTTTCAGCTGCTTTGACCTTGAACTCAATGAACCGTCCAAAGTTCAGGTTTGAGGAAATCTCAACCCCCAACAACTGAAGGCGGTCGGTGTATTCCAGTGATACATTTCGGAAAGAAGGAGCCAAGTGAGATGACTCCTATTAGCAGTAAGAGAGACGCTTGAGTTTTGGAGGCATTGAATTTCACAACATTGGCATCGCCCCTTTCGGAGACTGCCTGTAGTGATTCTTGATCAATCATAAAAAAGCACGAGTAATTCCTAAAGGATGGCGACGATATACATATCTATGGGTCATAGCTCACAGCATCCACTTACCATTGCTCTACAATCTATCGAGACATCTAGAAATAGCAAAGCAAATCTTAGCATACATAAATACATACATAAACTCTCACGCCCGTTACCCAGAGGATGGAAGACTACGGACTTCCATTTGGCACGATCCTGACACACCTCTCTTACTTCATTTATAATCTTAGCAAACCACCAATTTTTTTTATAATGATTCTTTCTTATATGTTGGTTTATTTTAAAAGAGCGGCTATCACCTGGCGAACATCATTATCCCTAAACAGTTCCTCGGATTGAGTGAGGCACGAAGATGGTCACAACACAACTGCAGCACGCCGAGGAAAGCGAGGTAGTCGGCGGTCATGAGGAGCTCGTGCACATTCGCGTCCGTCACGTCAATGCGCCGCAGATATGCGTACTCGATCAGAAGCAGCAGAATCTCAGAGCGCACGCCCGATATCAGCACGTCACTTTGTTCACGGGAGTGCAAGGTGGTTGTAAATAGTGCCCTGTTTTTAAAAATATCATTAAATTACTAATAATGAAATAATATCGAGCTACTGGACTGGAAGGGATGCGGTATTAACATCAATGGCCAGTACATCACACATCACCTTCGATTTGCCGATGATATATTCCTTATGGCAGAATCGCTGAACGACCATGCATTAAGCACTATGCTCAATGACCTCAATAGTGTCTCCTAACGGATAAGTCTTAAGATGAACATGGACAAAACAAAGGTCATGTGTAACGTAACACCTATGCCGGTAGTTGTTAGAAGCACTACGCTCGAATTTTTGACGAGTTTGTTTACCTAGGACAAATAGTCCGCCTAGGTAAGTCCAACTTCGACCGAGAGGTCAATCGACGGATTCAACTCGGCTGGGCAGCTAAACCCAAATTTTAAAAACAGTTTTAGGGAACAATAAAACTAGTGCAAGGGGATCGTCTCTGTGCTTACTTGGACTTACCAGGCTGTTAATGTTATTGTAATGTTGTAATAAATAGTTAATGGGTTTTTCTGTCCAGAAATTCGCAGGCGTTTCACTCCCGTACCTCGGACAGCACGTAAAGCGTTGGTCCTTCACTTGATCTCTCTCCGATCGTATCGGATTATGAGAATAAGGAAATAGAGAGTGCACCTGTTCTTGGGCATACACTTAGGCACTATAATCCTGTCCTGCCCAGATGGCTCGACTCCGTTAAGACTGGCCGCCGTGACCGAATTTCGGTCTGGAGGACATTATTATTAATATTGTGACCTGAAATGACTACGGTTACGCTTTACGTGGATACTCACAGGAAGTAAGGGCTACAGGCGGAGAGTATGGCGCGGTGGACTGGGAAGGCGGCGCCGTCGTCCGCGCGTACCACGGCGTCACACAGCAGCCGGCATTCGCGCAGCCGGTGCAGCGCCTGCATCGCCGCTACCGACATGCACCGCCCGGTCTCGCGACCCGCCGTCTGAACACACGGACATGACGACATTATTAATTTTTTTATGTTATGGAAAACCTACAGCTTACAAATTTTAAGTAAACAACATGTTTAATTACTTACAAGAAGCTAAAGAAGATATTAGGTTCTTACTAATAGATATACAGTAACATAATCTTTCGTCGTTTAAAGAACATAGCACAAATACGAGCATCAAAAATGGAGTCTAATTAAAATGTACAACATGCATAAATTTAATAAGTGAATCAGACAATAATAGCAAAAAAGAAAACAAATACATAATATTTTTAACTTATCCCGCTATGAAAATCAATGATTTTCAAAAAATCGGGAAGTTATTGGTTTCACGGTCACAAAATCGGTTCATTCCTTCAAGAGCAAACGTTGTCGAAAAATTTGAAATTATATTACCTTCCACCTATTATGAGCCTCTTCGAGCACAAAAACGTCATCATAATAGGTGGAATTTGGAGCGCTTTGCATTTGAAATTAGCGGGATTTGTTGCAGGGATGGCCTGTAGGGTCAAACGTATTTTTTTTATAAATTACGACACAAAAAAATCTCGACATAATGCTCGCCTTGCGGATATAGATATATTATATTCCGACAATTACTTATTAAAAAAAAGTTAAAACATAAAAATCAAGAGTTTATGTAAAGTGTGACGAAGCAACAGAAAACAACGCGGCCGATCATAGTTTATATCTTTAACAAAACTACAGGTAAGAGTCCATCTGACGGTAAGTGGCTTTAAAGCCAATTGACACTTGCTACCAACTTTAAACAAAGAGGCCTCAGATGTGTCGACTCCCTTGGGGACTAAGATGAAATGCCTCATACCCTGGTATTAAAATGGCTCTATTAACCTTCCAAACATAGCAGTGGATGTACTGCTGGTTGGTGACAAAAATAGGTAAGCTAGTACCGACCCAGCAGGACTACAAGACAAAAAAAGCTCTGGCTAAGAGATTTTAAAACTCAAAATATTTTTATTGTACTCAATTATTTGACGATCGCGTAGCCGAGTAATCATGCTGCAATCGACCTAAAATCATACAAATATATTTAAAAAAATGAGTGCCTCTGTGTTTGCGCGTACTCTATGACACTGAAAAACAGATGCTGGAAACTTATTCCACTCCTTTGCTGTACGCACGACGAATACTGAATCAAGCCTTTGGTTTGAATGTGTGTTAAGCCGATAACGAAGGGGTAATAACTGGCCAAGCCGAGCATCTGGTTGTACGATGGTGGAAGGGAAAGGGAGAAGTTTATTTGTGCAATTCCTGCGCATACTCTCCGAAACGTATACTGTAGAAAACCGAAAGACTGGCTACTTTGCGCCTGTATTCCATATCGGATTTCCAAACCAATTTACCGAACCAGATTCGGGTTACGAATAAGCTTCGCTTTTTCATTGATTCCAAAGCTGTAGCCTTTTGCAGCACCAGCCCATATATAGTAGCAATACTCTGTGCACGACCGAACTTGCGCTTTAGTATATAGAGTAAGCTGCCGGCGTGAAGTACCGACGCTTCTTTGCAGACACCTAACTTCTTTGCAGCTGATTTAGCCTTTTAACAAATTCTATATCTATGAACCAAAATTAGTCATATTCATAATATAATAATATGTAGGTTGGTTTAGTGCCAAAAAAGTAGTTTTGTATTGGATACTTTTGTTACAACTATTTACTTACAGTGTTATTCGGGTCGGTATCCATATTTAGAGTCTCTAACGCATAGTCATTATTAAAAAAAGTAACGCGTTAAAAAAATTCTTAAACGCAAAACGAAACGTGTCGCGATACAATTGAGATTTAGCCTCGTAAATTTGTGAAAAAATATGCGTAAAAAAATAACTAAAAACAGCGAAATCAAGTCATTTGATAAAACATTTTAGGTTAGCAAAAAAATGATACGTGAATGACGTGCATGTCAAACCTTTTTCTTCCAGGTGACATTACTGGACAACAGTATTTTCATTTTCAGTGCGGTTGCCTCGTTGACATAATAAATGGTTGTTTTTTTTAAGTTTATCATTGTTTTTATACAGCGGCAAAAAGGTGAAATGACTGTTATCTATGTCCAGTGAACAATGTCGTAGTATGGTCTACTTTTTTTTCGTTTTATATCTCTTATGACAAAAACTAAAATAAAGTGCTGAAAGAGGCCACCTTTCGCTAGAACTCTACAGGATGCAGGGTGCGTAGTCACATATGAAGACTGAGATGGAATGCCATACAGCCTTAATTATACTGGCTCTCTATAACCTTCACACCGGAACACAATATAGCACTCACTGCTGCTTGATGGTAGGTTAGAAAATGGTACCTACTCAGACGAACTCCGAGGCGGAAAAGGAGTCTTACCTCCTACCGTTTGTAAATCAGCGCATGTTGGCAAACTTTACATGTTTTCGAAATATTTACTTCTCCAGCGTGCACGTTTTAACATCCTTGTGACCAATTTTGGCTAAGGTAACCTAAATTTTGTAAATCAGTACTTAAACTACGGTGTTAGGCACGGCTCTGAGCCTTACTGCTCGCCTGTGTTTCGCGGCACTCTCGCAGGTTACTTGCCTTCTTTTCGACTCACCGCAGACTACAAGATTATCCCTGGCACTTGCACATTCGTCGACACCAGACTGCCCCATCGACCTCCAGTCTGAGCAGGGGGATGATGTGGCGGCGTTGTCGTCGCGCCACAAGCGAAACGCACCGAAACCTAAATCGCGCTATCAAACTTCTGAAGTACTGCGGTATATATAGAATAGCTCTGTAATAACACACGCAGCATTGGCCGCTCCCGGAGCCGACCACTTTGCCCGGCGGGAGATCTCCCCTTTTCTTTCCAGCTTTCCACGGCCAAAAACACCATTGGTCCCATGTTCTGAAGTAGCTACGGTCTGAAGTAGCCGTTAATTCGTTAATTTGTTCGACTGTTAATTTGTTTATCACTCTCATCATCATCATTACAGTTAATGAAAAGTCCTCCACAGATTGCCCCATAGCGCCTCTACTCCGACTCCGACATAGACACCGACCTCGACGAGGTTGAGGTGCGCTTACCAAACGTTATAGCTAAACTTTTTTACACATTAAGTGTGGCCAGCAAGAAGATGTTGTGACCGGAATTATGAAAAAAAAATGCCTCGGTGGTTTGTACACGATTATATGCCATACGAATATAAGCCATGGGTGCTAAGCTTGGAAGGCGGTTTGGCAACCGCAGTTTTTTTTTAAATATTTTGAGTTGTTATCAGGAAATACTGCTGTCCATTACGTGTTTCAGTTTCCCTCTGTCACCTCTTACGACCCCCACGGGATGATATGGGGTACTGAATTCCCTTATACCGCCACTACATGGCTTTCATTCTTATATTAAATGAAAATGTAGTCCTAGCTTTTACACGCGACTCCGCTTGCGTTTAATTCAAAACCAACAATTTATTTATTGCACTATGGATTAAAAAACTAATTTGGAATAGGCTAAAACTTTTTATACAAAAAATATAGTCTATGTTCTAATCTGTTTTGCTATCTTAAATATTGTTGAGATTCATCAAATTATTATTTTATATCGTTATTATGTAGTTTTAACGTAATTGAGCTACAAACATACAAACATCCAAACAAACTTTCACATTTATAATATTACTAGCGGCCATGCAGACGTTTTGCCATTTCCGATGAACATTTGTCTTATAAAAAATTGTTAAATTTGCAATAAAAATATTGAGGGTCACTTATGGGGATAAAAACTATCCTATCTCTGAAGTTGGAGCTAACAATACACATTTATGAAAATTTAATTTAAATCAGTTGAGCGGTTTTGAAAGTTAGCGTGAACGAACATCGACATACGTGATTTTTGTATTATACTAGCTGCATAGAATTATTACGTAATAATTATATGACTAGCTGGTATTCGGCGCGTTGCTGACGCGAAGAAATAATTGTGGAAATATCGCTTTAAAGAAGACAATTTCTTTTTATATTGAGAATGGGCCCACCACCGTAACCAGGTGTAACTTAATGAAACACATGTCGATTTATTCCTTATAACCAATAGATTACAATAGTAATATTAGTCCGTATCTAACGGGAATACTGAGAAATTAAAATATGAATATCACAATAACCTAAAAACAAACTAAAAGCGATTGTTTAGTAGTTTTCACCGGTATTATAAGTTAAGATAGTTCACTTGTCAATAATTAATAGTATAAAAGAAAGTTGAGGGGTTATTACGTATACGTATACATTTATAGGTACTTTAAGGTTGATGGAAAATTTTTTTAGTAGTTCGTTCTTCTTTATATGCATTTTTTTTTTCAAATTACATTTGCCAATTCACGAATATCAAAAGAACTTTATTTTTCAGATTTTATGATTGCGGTTACATTTTCATAAAATCTTTAGGCCGTTTACTATAATAAATTGGTATCTTTTTTATGTGTAATAAAATTGAGTTACGTTAAAGTTTCTAGTGGGCCCAAAAACGATTGTCTGCTTTGGGAGAGTTAGGAATGATGATACATTCATTCAAATTTAATGATATATAACTTTCAAATAAATTTTTCGGTACGAAACCTGCGCAACCTACTGTAACATAATTGTACTATGCCTATAACCTTCGTGCAAGTGCAAGCAATAAGTTGACAAAGTTTATCCGCAATCTGATGAACGCTTAGAGTATAAATAAGCATAGATTGCATAAAAAAAGGATGAAAGGTATGGCAGCGCATAAAATACGAACAAACAAACATTAATTTTTATGCTTGTTTTTTAATTATTAAGCTTATAGTAGAATTTATAATATTAGTAGGATGTCGAAAGTCATTCACAAAAAAAAAAAACAAGCTTTTGTAATATCATTAATTTATTTAATAAAAACTAACTACAAAACGATTACTTATCAAAACGTATAAAACTTAATTATAAACTTATTTGTTTTTATTTACAAAATATTAAAATATATCTACACGACGTATATGGGGTATTGCGTTGAATCTATTATTTGAATATGAAATGAGTATTACAAGACGGATTATTTGATATAGAACTATATATAATAAGTACTGTTTAAAATGAACACGTGCAATGAACATGTTTACAAAATTTTCCGTTTCGCACGCGGTAATCATCTACTTCAGTAAATATCAGAATTTGACTAATTTACTTTCAAATTTTCATCACACCCCTCTTAATAACAAAACTTTTATTACTCTAAAATATTATTTTACTACTTTCAAATTATTTCCTATTTATCATAAAATATTTAATTATTCTAGAGTGAAATAATTAATTAAGTGGCCTACAGACTTCTTTCGCAGTAATACCGTCCGCCCTTAGCCTTGATAATAGAGATTTGTATACGGTAGGAGAAAACGGCAACACCACGCCGCGGTCTTGGATTTCACCTGAAATTAAACATAAAGAATACGAAGTGATATACCTATATAAAAGATTTTCATAAATAATGATAAGAATACAACATGGTTTAGATTCAAGAGACTCCCTGTTGATTGCGCCATAAATGGCTTTTGGCAAAGATTATATGAATACGTTCAACTTAAACAATACGGAGTCAGTCAAATTTATAAAGCAACATTTGTATCTTATGTAACGCTTAGGCATTAGGAGATAAGACCAAGGGGATCTTAAGAACCAGAGCCAGAGACACCAGGACACAATACATCCGAACCCAAAACCTAATACATTCTTAGCACAAGTAATCGAGTAATACAGTAGTGGTGAGACGATTATTTTTTTAGAAGTACAACCGATTTGCATGCGGCTTAAAGAACGCAATGCAAAAAGCAATTATCTTAAAATAAATTTACATTCTTTTTTTTACTGTTACAAGCCAGTGCTTGACTACAAGTCCACCAGATGGTAAGTGGTGATCCAACCGAAGATGGTAAAACGCACTGAGTTAGCTCAACAAAAGCCACTCTTGACTCTTGTCTTGAACACACCCACATTATAATCGTATGGAAAGACAGAAGCTTGTGAATTATTCCTCTCCTTTGCTGTAAGCATTATGAACGATAAAGCAAACCGTTTGGTTCGAATGCGTGGTATGTCGACAAAAAAAGGGTGGAGACCAGCCGAGTATCTGGTGGTTCGATGATGGACTGGAGTAATTAAGAATTAATTGATATGTTATATACAAGCGGACAAACCGTGTAGTGGCGGTGTAAGAATATCCACTACCCCACATCGTCTCGTGGGTGTTGTAAGAGGTGTACAGATGGAAAATGAAACACGTGATAGATAGGCAGCAGCATCTTGATAGTAACTTAAAATAATAAAAAACTGCGGTTGCCAACCCGCTTACTAGGCGTGGTATCTTTTTTTCATAGGATAAGGGTGACCAACGAGCACACAGTCCACCTGGTGGTAAATGGTTGCTGTGGCCCATAAACATCTACATTTATCCTCGATTACGAACCAAAATGCAGATGCGTTGTCACCCGTGAGGACTAAGATGGAATGCATAGTTACCAGTAAGAAAGGTCTCCGGTTCTCTGCACTAATCATACGAAACATTTAAGCTGCTAATTCACGCTGGTATTCTGTGAGAGCGTGGTCCTTCCCCGATGGAGCCGACCCATTCGTGCTATAACTATACTAATAATATAGCTGCAGCATGGCTCTACTGCATGACTTTGTTCAGTAGTGGACTTTACGAATGATACAAGTGGTGGTGGAGCATCATCGTTACCGTCGAGCAGCATCTTGGCGGCGATGGCGGTGGGCAGGCCGACGGTGCGCGCCATGGCGGTGTGGCGCGCCGGCTCGCCGCGCACCGTCATGGTGACCTCGCGCCGCTCGCGCCGCCCGTCGCTCCACGTCACTCCCACCTCGTGCCGCAACACCACCAAGTCCGTCTCGTCTTTCTCTGCGAATTACAACATTGATGCCCAAATACTCAAACGCTGCTCAATTATAAGTTTCGTGTTGTCTCTATCACTTTAGGTCAAAGTGACTGTAACACCACGACACTTAACGGCTGTGATTCAAGTTTTATTTATAAAACTACTGAGGTACGTGAGGATAATATGGTCACCTTAAGCTTTGCCGTTATACAGGGTTATTTTGCAATAACCGGCCAAATTTGTAGAGAAGGTTCAGAATAAATAATATAAGCAAATGATGAATAAACATCAATTAAAAAATTTCAAACATTCTGTCCTTTTTCAGTCATGCTTTAAATGCAGTACTCCGTGCAAAGTGACTGACACGGCAGCATAAGGGTTAAATTCAAAATGCGTGGTAATGCATTATTTTAACTGATTTTATTCAAAATAATTAAAAAGAATCATCAATATCGGTTCACCTAGAAAAACTTCTAAGGTAACACACATAAAAAGTACAGTCGAATTGAGTACCTCTTTCTTTTTTGAATTCAGTTAAAAATAGCAAACGAGCTTTGACAATACTGAAGAATACTTCGAAAAATCAACTTATAAAACAGTTAATGACCATATTTACTGTACTGTCTACTGTCAAAGTGGCGTCGATTAAGCATCGCCCTTTTGACCTTGTACTCAAATAATTATATTATATACATATTATTATATTATTTGATTAACTGATGAGGACCTATCGTATCACAGAGCTGCGCATGAAAACAAGGCTGTAGTTTTTGAGTTATAAGAAAGTGACCATATTAAGCGGATGACCATATTATCCTCACGTATGCTAGCCAGCCAGGCAGATTCTGTTCTTCTTTTTCCGACGACCCCTTGTCTTATAATAAATACTTAAATTCGCAATAAAAATCACTGTCCACTGATCGAGATAAAACTATACTATCTCTCAAGTTGGAGCAAGCAAGCAAGCACATTTACAAATTTTCATTAAAATCAATTGAACTGTTTCGGAGGTTAGCGTGAACGAACATCGTGACACAGTAGGATTTTTAAATATTAGTCCATGCGATTCTGTTCAAATAGTCCTATTGATGATTGATGCATGTTGCCATGGGGCAACTCGGTGCCATATTGTTTAAACCGATTTTTTTTTCAATTGCAAGGAATGATTATTTTCAAACGGGACAATTTTTTTATATTCTTTGAAATACAAATAAAAAAGGTCTTTTTACGATATAGTTAATTTTTGGAGTTATGAATTTTTAAAAGTTTGAAAAATCCCAAATTCGGATACTTTTGACTCATTAAAAATATATACAAATACCGTATTTAAATTTCGGCTTAGTTAAGGTTGAAAAGTTATATAGAATCTATCATTTCGTAAGGGATTCTTAGTGTGAGAGGAATTTAATAACTTTTCTCCGAATGCCAACTTTACCTTGCTGGGAGTGAACCATACTGACTGACCGAGGAAGCTTTAGTGATCAAATACACTAAACCCAACAAATTTTCTTTTTGCACACGTGTGATCGCAATAAACTACCGTAAATTAGTGAACTATAGACATTTATGAAATAACAAGTCTGACGAAAAGTATTTCTTTGTTAAATTATTGTTGAATTAACGGTAATAATCTGGTTCCAAATATTAGCAGTAATCTCACAAATGTCAAAACACTTCAGTTTAATAAATACTATCACATTACATTACCGTAATGGCCGCGCTTGGGAGAGACATCAGCGATGGCTCCTTTCTAGGTAGAAGGATTAAGATATCGCTTCTCCTGCTCCATGATATTTTAATCTTTTTTTACACTTATTTAACTTTACAACATCCTCGCAAGGAGATGAAAAGAGCCCTTTGTTCATTTCTTATTTTTAAACTTTTTGTTAATACGTACCCAGTTGTAACCGCTTGCCGAGATAGTGACTGATAGTATCGAGCGGTGTGCCATATTTGACGACTGTATCATCGCTCAGTAGTCCCAGCGATTCGAGTGCCTGAGCCCCCGACACGCCTATTCTTTCCGAAAGCCGTGTCTTGAGATTCTCGTAGAAGATCGACGTATCTAGAAGGCCAAGTAGCTCGCAGGCAAATTGACGCTATATAAAGAGAATTTTTATTGTAAACAACCGTAAAGGGTTTTAAGAAAACTTAAGTGATTGCTAACCGAAGTATATCAGGTTAATTTGAAAATATCTTTTGAAATGATAATGACTGACAAAAATAAATACAATTAAATTATACATGTGTTTTTGTTATCCTTGAAACAACCAGTTTAAAACATCTTACTTCATATTTATCAGTGTGTTATAACATAGATAAACATGATATTACATAGTCATTTAGGCTTTAATGGTGTTTGGGGTATGATAACTAATCAGTTAATATATTTTAAAACAAAGTTTACACACTGCACCTTTACTAATCAACCAAAACATATTAAAACAAAGTCTTGACACCGCACCTGTTTGTCTGTTCCACTATTAGATTACACTATAGACTGCTTTGGAAATAATTACAACAATATATGCAGTGGCATTTTACTTTGTGTTTTATCCTTATACAACCAGTTCAAAACAGCTTTCTTACTATATAGCATTTAAAGGTAATATTATAAATAGACATATTATCCGTTATTCATCTTGGCTTTATCTCTATATCATATTTATTTAATTACTGTAATGGTGTGTGTGATGATGTATATTCACTAATTAATTAATACCTGTAAAAAATAGTCTCCACACCATGTTTGTTTGTCTGTGCACTGTTTTGCCGGAACTGCTAAAAGGATTTTCCATCTATCTTAAAATATCTATAATTGCTGAATGTACCTACAACTTTGTTTAATACTATTAATTATTGCTATTCTATTCTATATATACACTATTATAACTCATAATATCGGTCAAAAATTAAGAAACGCTTGAAGGTGCTTTTTTACGTATTATAAGCGACCACAATCCCATCTGGTGCTAAGTGGTGATGAAGCCCTAGATAGTAAATCACACTACTTTGTTTATTTTCACTAAATGGCAATAGAAAGAGACAGGTGTCGAAAAATTACATCTCAATTTGAATAAGCTTTAATCAACCGTTTTATCTAAGGCTGTATAATTACAAAATGCGATTATAGCCTATATTTCTTTCATTTCAAGGGGAATGAAACACAAAATATTTGACTTGATGCTGTAGATGCCGATGTATATAATCCTTACTTGATACACTGGTTTATAAAATGTATTATAAAAGATACTTACCTCACCAAAATTATTTTGAAGTAACTCTTAAAATTGTTTATATTAGTTGTAAACAAATAATTCAGCTTTTTACGTTTGTAAATATATTTAAATTTAATGCATTATAACGTACCCAGGTAATAGCCGGACCTTCAGGGTGCAGAGATGGGTGCGGGTTGGGGTCCACTAATCCAAACAGTTGCATGGCTTTCATGGTCTCCGCAAAACCTAGGGATAATTAATGATTTCTTATATTTACGCGAACACTACATAACACTACGTAACGTGGTCTCTCATATATAGGGCAAACGATCTATCAAAACCCGCGTAAAAGAACACATAGCTGACGTGAAACACAAATGTTCCGGGAAGTCTGCAGTTTGTGATCATATCCTAGACGGCCGCCGCCATTACATTAGATTTGATAAACCACAAATTCTCGCGAAAGAACATCGATTCCTGCCAAGGATGATACGCGAGGCTATTGAAATTAAAAAAACATCCTAATTTCAATAGAGAGGTAGGCTGGGTACTACCACCTGCTTGGGCTCCTGTAATTAATAAACTTAAAACTAAACCGAAGCATACCACTGCAAGACTTCAAGACACAGTAAGTTCATTCTGCGTAGATCGGACCAAACCTAATAATTAAAAAACTGAAGGTACTCCGGGTTAACTCTGACATCGGGACGTCAATCACCTCAGTCCCCCGTGACCATGGGTGCTGTAAAGCACCCGAAACGTCGGGAATATAAAATAAGTTAATATACACGATAAAATCCGTAAAACTTAGTTCTAGGGATAATTCTTTTTAGCCATGAACACAGTTGGTCACTCCTCACTTATAATTGCAAAAATGTTAATATATCCTTGCTCGTTACTGAATAATAGCATGCATGTGCAATTATAGCACATGCAGACGCAGACGCAGACGCACACGTACACGCACACACACTCGCACATGCACTCCCACTCCCACTCGCACTCACACTCGCACTCGCACTCACACTTGCACTCGCACTCGCACACGCACACGCGCATGTGCACGTGCACGCACACGCACACGCACACACACATGCACGCACACGCACACGCACACGCACACTTTCACGCACGCACACGCACACGCACACGCACACGTACACACTCAAGCACACGCGCTCGCACTCGCACTCGCATTCACACACGAACACGCACACGCACACGCACACGCAAATGCACACGCACATGCACACGCACACGTACACGCACACGCAAACGCACACAAACACGCACACGCATACGCACACGCACACTTTCACGCACACGCACACGCACATGCACACGCACAAGTACACGCACACGCACTCGCACACCCACACGCACACGCACACGCACACGCATACGCAAACGCTCACACTCACGCACACGCACACGAACTCGCACACGCACACACACATGCACACGCACACGCACTCGCACACGCACACGCACACGCACACGCACACGCGTGTGCGTGTGCGTGTAGATATTATTTGCACCGTTAACCTGTAGATATTATTTGCACTGCTGGTACTTACCTTTGTAACGTATAGTTCCTCTGAACATTGTGTGCACGTCGTTTATACCGTAAAGTTTAGCATACTTCGTGCTGTCCCTGTTGGGGAAGCCTTCGAAGGCGAACCCGGGCAAGAAATCCAAATCGCGAGCTACAGACATCAACTCTCCGCCGCTTAGAACTTCAACTATCTAAATATACAAAATGATTGTTGTGCATTAATAAAAAGGTCAGAAATTCAACAAAACAAACATTTTAATGAACGCCTGAAAACATTTCGGGGCAAGTCACTGGCAACGGCAACGGAAAGTAATTCCAGAATTTTGTGCCTAGAAATAGGATAGGCATGAATAATCTTATGAAATAGTTTTTCCTTAAATGGTTTCTCTTCCTTATAATACCGGAACATGAATGAAGCCTTATATAAAATACCTATTTCAATATCGTAATACATTAATAAAATATTATGAACAGTAATCGAATGTATCGCTCAGTTATATCCTCTCATTATGCTTTGTAAAACGCAGTAAGATTGGGTGCTGGTGGATATCGTTGCCAGTAAAAAATCACTCCGCAACTGCGTTATGTTTTTCAACACTTAGTAACGCAAAATAAGATACAATACATTAATAGAATATAAAATTATACCGAAATATAGTTACTTTAGTTTAGTGTCTAAAAACACTTACCTGACCTCTACTTAGATATTTTGCGCTAGAAATAGTGTTGAGAAGTACGCCCCGAGGGTTCCATGAGAATTTGTATCGTAATGCATTGTCACTGAATTCCGGAGCAGGGAGGCCTGTGAATTAAATAATAATTTAAATATACGTAATTTAAGCGACAGGAAACAGTTCAGAAGTATTAAAAAAGTATTTTTTTAATCTTTATATTTGATGTTCTTTTTTCTATATGTGCCTAATTGCTGGACATGGCTATCTGGCTATCTCCCAACGTACGGAGGATTTGTTAATCGCCACACTTTGCAGATGGATTGATGATCACAGTACTAGTTGTTTCGCACTATTTGGACCATAAGCTGAAGATAAATCTCACCCTAAGAGTGCTACAAAGCACGGTCTTGAATTACTTGCAATAATTGACTCCCGCATCAGGTCGTCAATTCCTCCAGTTAGGTATTACCCTAAACTAGCTCGCCAATAAGAGGTTGAAATTCGAAAAACTTTTTTCTCCATCGTCATTTGAAGCAATCGCAGTTGGTCCTTCAACAAGTCAATTGGTAAAACAAAAATTATATACCACGTTTTTAAAACGGACTAAAAAGTATAAAGCTTGTTGTTGTTGTTGTTTTTTTTCATATTGTTATATTGTCATCCGATTCTGAGCTATTTTCAAAATGTCAATCATCAAGCTCATCACGAAGTTAGTTTAAAATCAATTACTAAATTCGACTCGAATAGACCTACACAAAAGTGAGTAAGGCCCAATTTACACTGCCGCGGAACGGAATGGAAGCAAATTTTTGTAACGTAATTGTACATACATAGTAAAATGAGTTTTATGTTAATTGTGTAAAGTTCAAACTAGATATGAGTAAAAAAAAAGTCGCGCGTCTTCCGTGGAATTCTCGAGAATACCACGGAAGACGTGCGACTTCTTTTTTGGCTCATATCTAGTTTGCAAGTTACACAAATTCATTTTACTATGTATAATATAATTCGCTTCCATTCCATTCCGCCGCAATGTAACTTGAGCCTTAATAAAAGCGTGGTAAAATAGACAAAAGTTAAGTAAAGTTACAGTCTATATACGTCCCACTGCTGGGCACAGGCCTCCTCTAATTTCTGAGAGAGTTTTAGGGCAAGGAAATGTCCGCCGCGCTGCCCCTGCCGTGTTGGCGAACTTCACATGTCTTCGAAATATTTTTTTTAATTTGATTTCTCAGACATGCAGGTTTCCTCACGATGTTTTCCTTCACCGCCGAACACGTGGTAAATCAGCACTTAAAATTGCAATTAACAATTTCATTGGTGCCGGCGGGGATCGAACCCGGGTTGCTCGCGTACTGTGAAACTTACAGCGAGCGCTAACCATCTGAGCTACCACGGCAAACAGACAAAGCATACGTGTAAATATTTTACCTCCACAATAGGACACGAACGAATCTATCCGTCCACCGTGATTCTGAATGTTGTGTATGCATTCCAGCGCCAGAAGGTGATCGATGCCCGGGTCCAGACCGACTTCGTTCAATAACGTTACTCCTGCTTCTTTAGCGCTGTGAACCAAGTTATGAAATTCAATTGAATGACCATTACCGTGTTGTGGCGGTGTATATAGATATTCACTACCCCATATCGTCCCATGGATGTCGTAAGAGGCGACAAAGGAAAATGAAACGGGATATGGGCAGCAGCGTCTTCCTAATAAAAATTTAAAAAAAATGAGGGAGGTCACTTTTAAACAATCACGTCCTCACGGACAATGCAGCATTGTTTCGTAGAGAACACTACCTACTTCATTAGTAACGAGGGTTCCATTTTAGTCCCCAGGTATGAAATTGTGAAGTGAAATTTTAATAGTCAATTTATATTCTTAACGTTTAACGGAAAGATATTTTGTTTTATACAAAGACACATTAAAGTAGAGCTTCAGTAACAATAATAATAATGCCTAACTATACTTCGTGAGTGCTGGTGTTGAATGTATTATTAATTAAGCAGTTTTCTATGAATAGATTAATCTACATTATAATTATTAAATATCTGTTTGTCACTCCGATGATAAATAAATAAATAAATACACGCTTTTTTTTTAGTTGTCCTATTTTAACTTCTACTACAATTTGTGTAGCTACATTTCTATACATTTCTACAGCAATGATTTAAGTAACTTCTATGGAGCTTAGCACCTGTTCTCAGCTTTTTTATCGGCAGTGACAACTTGGTGACAACCACGATCTCCTTTGTATCGAACTTGGCCAATATTTCAAATTACATTTGCGTTTTTGGTGGGTTTTATTAATATTACAATTTACCATTTTAAAATTTTTATTTACTTCTTTTGTATCTATTTATTTACTGTACATAATTTAATATATAAACTCGAATATATTTACAATTAATTAAAACAATGTTACTAAGAAGACAATAACACCGCGGAATAACACGAGATAATTTTAATAAGATTGTCATGAAAATTGATAAAATTGACAGAATTGAAAAATTGTCTCATCGCGATCCATTTTCATGAAAAATCTATTAATTTAGGCGTGTTCACTTGCTCTTGGCTGCTTTATTTCCAAAAATTGTTTCATTATACTTCTTTTAAGATGTAAAGACATTTGTTTTGTATCTACATATCTATTCTGAAAACATTATTTCCACTTGAGACACTTACGACTCATGTAGTTCCTGGACTTCAGGCCTCACATAGGAAGCGGTGACCATGTGTACGCCAGCGCTGACGCACGCCCTTGCCACCGGTCCGTGGAGTTCATAAGGCAACAGAGACACCACGAGTCTGGAGTTCGAAGCCAGCGACCGCAGCGCCGCCTCGTCGTTGGCTTGAATGAACTCCGCACGGACGCCATAGCGTTCGGCGAGGGCATCCGCTTCTTCTCTTACTTGCGACGCTAATTGCAACAGGATATATAAATTGAATAAATTATATTAATTCTGTTTAAAATATTTTTATTATTTTCTATTTTTTATGGTTCAAAAGATTAATGAAAATTATTTGTTTCTTAATAACATGAAAAGTCACACTCTTTTCTCATAGAATTTAGGTTGTAAAAGTGATAATTTACGCACCAACAGTGACAGCGACATTCTTGTCTCTCGCCAAGTACTCTACGACGGGCGCTGAGACCAGGCCACTGCCGAGAATCAGCACATGAGTCTGTTCCTCGTGACCTCCCACCTTGTGTCGAGATCGACTGTGAAATAGATAAGTTAATTACTAACATCGTACTATTTTAATTTAAAATAAATTATAATCGTAATCATAACCCTTTAAACAATTTACTAGGTACTGGATATTATATCTATGAAAAAATTGCTTCAAATGGTATTCATATCTACGAACAATCTGCACACCTCATCCTTTATGCTCTGTGGATATTATATTAAGTAATCAAATAGATTGCAACTTTACCTTCGTTGATTCTTACGACACCCACAGGAAATTTGAAAGGAACAGCTTTCCTAAGTTCGCTGTGTTTTTTTTTAAGCTGACATGACAAACAAACTTATCGTCCGCCTAATAGTAAGTGTTACTTTATTGTGTTGTTTTAAGACCGAGGTTTCAATATACAATTGCCTTACAGAAAGCACGGAGTGGAGGAGCACGGAATCTTTCTAGGTATAGGTCTGAAGTTGGATATGTAAAGTTTCTAAAATTAATTATTTTTATGATTGATCACTGAGATCTCTCAAAGTTAATTAGATTAATTTTAGAAGCAGCTTCCCATTCAATTATACCGTATGTCGTAATGGACTGACATTATACAAAATAAACTGCCCTTCATTGCACGCCTCATAACGCTTTACTCTCAACACGTCAAGCTCAAGCAATTTTGTGTTCTTAAAATGCCTCTCTCATGCAATTACATACTTAGTCAGTCCATGGACACCTGTGACCAACAAACAAAGGAGGTACATGTGCATTGTCTCCTCTGAGGGCTATGATTGAATGCCTCCCATCCACAGAACTATACTGGCTCTCTATGCCCTTCACACCGGAACAAAGTCCTTTGCCAAAATCATTACTGCATCTATTAAATAAGCTTCTAATTTTCTACCGACTTCAAACAGGAGGAGGTACTCAATTCGACTGTATTTTTTTTGTGTGTTACCTCATAACTTCTTTCTGTGTGAACCGATTTCGATGATTCTTTTTTTATTTGAAAGCTGGTGCTTCACATGTGGTCTCCTATAAATCAAGGATCTCCGATCAATCATTGATCAAGGTCTGACCAATAGTTTTTGAGTTATTCTTAATAATTTATATTGAAGTCGGTTGTACAAAATTTTTATTTTACCACTTGTTGAATTTAAGGACGTCAACTCGGTTGACGTCGTTTAGCTTCATTTGAAAGAAAAACTTACACCTTTAACGACCGGTGAAAAATCTATAATACCATCCTGCGCAGATGAGAAGTCTTCGTTGACACTGGCCGCCGTGACCGAAATTCGGTCTGCAGGACATTAGAGGGGGTATCCTCTTTTGCCACAATTGTCACGCATAGCACACGATTTTTTTTAAATTATTTTCAGTTGTTATCAGGTAGATGCTGCGTCCCTTTCCCTGTTTTAGTTCCCCTCTGTTGCCTCTTACGACACCCACGGGATGATATGTGATAGAGGATATTCTTACGCCGCCTCTACACAGAAATTATTATTTAATCAATGGGTTTTTATATTTAGATCTACAAGAAGTAGAAGTAAGTTTATCCTATAAAAAAAGTTTATTAAACGCGATAAAATTCGTAAAAACTGGTTTCAATCAATGTGCAGTGTTAAATATAAGATATCATTAAAGGAAACAAGTGTTATAAAGGGTCTGAGTGTTTGTCCACGTGAAGTGGAATGTAAAATGCTTCCATGGTACAGTACTTTTTAACCGCACCTACTTTTTAACATGCATGACTACACTAAAAATTTCGTCTCGACTATCATGGCTGAGGTGTCCGAGTGGTTAAGGAGTTGGACTTGAAATCCAATGGGTTATACCCGCGCAGGTTCGAATCCTGTCCTCAGCGTGATTTTTTTATTGTTTTTTTTTATTACTAATTTTTAGTTATGTTCTAAACATTTCTTTTCCTCATTCTCTTAGAAAACAAAATCTTGAAATAGCCATAATAGTTTGCATGTTATCAATGGTATTACACAGTTTCCAAATGAAGTGTAATATTGTTTGTTCATCATCGTATGTATAATAAGTAGACTATATAATACCGAATATTCTGCGGGCTTCTTAGCCGAATAGCCCAATATTAGGCAAAAGTATTCGGCCGGGAAGGAAGTAGTGTTTATTCAGAACGTCTTTTCTCTGAAGCTGGGATTGTCTACGGGTAGAAAAGGAAACTACTGCAGAAAAATTAGTCTTTCTGCACCATAATCTTCCACTTATAAATTTTAATTTCATTGCATAGACATTTATTTGATATTTTTTGTTAATATTTATAATACGGAAGTAAGTATATTATGTACCTATGACTACTTCAATAATTACAAAAAAAATGCATTAGTACAAAATAAGTCAATATCTTTTTTTTTACACAAAACTGTTCACACAGTTTGTCTGTGGGATCCAGAGTCTCACAATAATACTTAATGGATAGCTATGGTACAAAATTTTATCTTATTGACATAATGATAGAAAGTGTATATAAACCATCTTTTTAAATACATTTTTCTTTGTCTCGTGTCGAATATCTTTGGGCAGACTATTCAGAAGATACGGTATTTGTTTCTTTAATGTTCTATCTCCAAAGTAGTATCTATTTTATTCTAGGTACCTCGAACTTACCCTCGGACATCGACCGGGTACCTACATTGATTGTGTTTTACAATCGTCAAGTTTAGTTTTTGACAGTCATGGTTATTTATAGCCAGTAGATATTTATGCTTTAAACTAACCGGTAGAATCTTACAAATTTTAAATAATCGAGATTATAAATTATTATATATTATTATAAATTAGGTTTAGTTTTTTTGTTTACAAGTAATTTTAAAAATCTACTCTGAAGAGCTTCAAGCTTATCAATATTACTTTTGAATGTAAGACCATAACTGTCAAGAGCATAACTAAGAATAGAATCTATAAGTGAGAAATACAGGGTTTTCAATGTAGTAACTGGTACTTTAAAACTTAAGTGGTAGAATTTACTCAGAAGAAATCTTAGTTTATTACATATGAAATCGACATGACATGACTATCAAAATACTGAATCCACAACAACACCAAGATACGTCACGCGATCTACCCTTTCAATAGGCTACATTTACAAATGAATAGGTTATCATGAATGCTAGAATAACTATGAGTATACATAAACGGAGGTGAATTTAAAGGCTTTAAGTATGGAGAGTGTATGATGAGTAATTTAGTTTTATCTGAATTCAAAATGATACCATTGTCGTGCGACCACCTAATGACCGCATCTATATCATGCCGCACTTAGCAATTCTGACTCTGACAACGAATCTGACAACAACAAAACATTTTTCTCAAGTATTCGGTATTCGGCCGAATAGTACCTAGATATTCGGTATTCGATCGAATAGGATAAAATTAGCCGAATAGGCCGAATACTGAATAATTAATTAATAAATAAATAAGCATTAGCTTACGTGTGCTAGCGTGTGTAATATTGTTTGTAGCGTATATACTTACGTATTTGCCATCCTTAGTTCATTGATGTATTCAAAGGAAGGTGTTAGTTTACCGTTGCTTGTTATTATGGCCTGTAATATTAAAAAAAAATAGTATTAAAAATAAAAAATTGAATACTTATTCTTAGAATTCACCTCTGTGTCAGGCTGTCTGACTGTCAAAAGACACGTATTTGGCATGTGATTATAGCAGCATAGTTATTGTTGTTGTAATTACGTACAAAAACATTTAAACAACTATTTTTAACCGACTTCAAAAAGGAGGTACTCAATTCGACTGTATTTTTTTTTTGTTTTTTTTTATGTGTGTTAGCTCATTACTTTTTTCTAGGTGAACCGATTTTTATGATTCTTTTTTATTTGAAAGCTGGTGCCTTTCATGTAGTCCCATATAAATTTGATCCAGGTCTGGACCAGTAATTTTTGAGTTATCCTTAGTAATTTATATTGAAGTCGGTTGTACAAAATTTTTAATTTTACCACTTGTTGAATTTAAGGACGTCAACCGAGTTGACGTCGTGTAGCTTCATTTGAAAGAAAAACTTACACCTTTAACGACCGGTGAAAAATCGTGCTCTTCTAAAGGCTTTGTGGCATCTGACTTCATGATGTCGTCTGCATAGGGGAACAGCAAATCTCCAAAGAAGTCCGTAGATTCTCTCGGTAGCTGTGTCGGCATGTTATCTATGGAGCATACCAGCACGCCAGGACCTTTGAAGCTGTGATTATAAAGAAATAGCGAAACCGAATTCAGTAAACGAGCATAAATATAAGACTCTGTCTTTTGTCTGTAGGTTTATACGTGGTAAAGCCACGCTGCAGCTATATTATGGTTGTAGCACGAGTGGATCGGCTCGACCGGGGTAGGATCACGCTCCCACAGAGAATACCAGCGTAAAATAGCAGCTTAATATTGCTGTATTTCGTATGGTGAGTGTAGAGAACCGGAGACCCTTTTTACTGAAAACGAGGCATTCCATCTCAGTCCTCAGGGGTGACAACGCATCTGCATTTTTATTATTTTAATTGAGAACAAATGTGGATGTCTATGGCCCACAGCATCCACACCATCATTACCATCAGGTGGACTGTGTGCTCGTTTGACATATTCTATAAAAAAAAGGGATTTACGTATATTGCTATAAGGACTACGGACTAAGAAGGGACGCCCTAGACGAAGGTTTATCGACCAAATTGGCGATATATTGAAAATGGGCCAGATTAGGAGTACCCTTAACCGACGAGCGTGTATGCGTAGATATATGGATGTAAAAGAGGCGAGAGAAGTGTGTCAGGATCGTGCCAAATGGAAGTCCGTAGTCTCTGCCTACCCCTCTGGGTGACAGGCGTGTTTATGTTATATGTTATGTTATGCTATAACAGTGAAGTTTTAAAAGGAATAATATTCCTGGTCACATAAGAGGTGGATCCATTCTTACGTATAGGTTAAGTGGTAGACTTAACTTAGAAAACGCAGCTGTGGCTTCTTGCACTAAGTATATGATGAAAAACTATACATGGCGTTATTTAACCGTCATATCATCTTTTTGAGCCAAAGGTTTTCTGTCTTTTATGAATACAGAGTATTTGTGCTAGTAACCAAAAGTTCGGAAGTATAAAGGTCCACAAGGTCTTAATGTGGAGATAGAGATGATTTTATTTTAAATTTGTAAGTAATGGAGATAAATCAACAAAGGCGATTATGATAATTATTGAATATTAGCGATCCACCCCGGCTTCGCACGGGTGATTTCTGGATCTCTACAACAGCTCCACCTACTGGGTCCAATTGTGAATCTAAACCATTTAGGGACCCACTCAAACATACACAAAATTTCATCAGATTCGGTTGAGCCCGTTTCGAGTTTTAGCCAGACTAACGGACAGCAATTGATTTTTATATATATACAAATATTATACTCTACAATTATTATTTAATAATCATGCAATATTTACTCTTTGTGGTACACCACCGAGAAAGATAACTGCGTTATATTGGATAATGTCTATACGTAAGTAATCTCAAACAAAAAAAAAAGTTAAACGCAACTACAACTAAAAACGATCACTGATAATTTAAAATTAAAAAATGTGTACAACCGACTTCAATATAAACTATTAAGAACAATATAACTCAAAAACTATTAGTCACGCCTTGATTAAATTTATATGGGACCACATGTGAAGCACGCACCAGCTTTCAAATAAAAAAAGAATCATCGAAATCGGTTCACCCAGAAAAAAGTTATGAGGTAACACACATAAAAAAAACATACAGTCGAATTGAATACCTCCTCCTGTTTGCATCCTACCATTTTAGAAGGAATACAAACATACAAACAATACGGTAAAAAAATTAAAAATTGGGTGCTACGAATGTATTGTATATATTTTCAGAATGTACTCGTTAAGAACTTTAATTTGATACCAAACACGATATTTGAGTACACCTTTTTTCTTTTTGGTAACACTGTCTACATTCTAAAATAACCTAAAATAGTTTTTCGGTTTTATGTGAAGTCATATTATATCATTTAGCCCGCGAAAGAGCATGACGTTTCCAGCGATACCTTATTTTACAAAATACGATAAGTAGTTTGGGCTATCTGAGTTAACAGATGATAATACATACACTCACATACACATACATACATACATACATACATAGCGTGCTAAAATCATAACCCTCCTTTCAGCTTTACCGTAGTCGTCTAAAAATGGAACATACAACTTACATATCTTTATATATATAATTCTTCTGTCCGTGTTTATGTACCTGAGCTCCTCCTAAACGGCTGGACCAATTTTGATGAAATTTTGTATGTGTGATTAAGTTAATTCGAGAATGGTTTAGATTAACAATTAGACCCGATAGGTGGCGCTGTTGTCGAGATCCAGAAATCACCCGTGCGAAGTTGGGGCGAATCGCTAGTTTATTTATAAGATAGGACAAGTAAATATTAGCAACCTTTTCGTATCCTTGTTTCTGTCGGCGTCATAAAGACAGAACGGCGTATCGATTGTTGTGCATTCGTTCATGAACTCGATCGAACCCCCAGGGTCTGCAGATATGTCGCAGATAGCCAGCATTCTGTAATTAATGTAAATACATCATTACTATCGGCATTACTTCCTTGAAAACTTATCAGCTGTATTTGATTGTGGATGAATATCTTATAAATATTAATTTGATCGATATTACTTTATAAAATATACAGAACAACTTCAGAACTAATAAAAATCCACATAATAAGCTTCCGAAGTCGGTGATAAGATAGATTAGTATACCGAAGAATACAGCCCCGACTTGTGTGGCTACTTTGTGGAAATTATTTTCATTAGTTATGAAGTCGGTTCGTACTTTTATTAAAACTTTAATTATTTTACCATTTTGAGTGGTCTAGAAAATATCACAATTTCAAAGTAACAACTATAATTTCATCTAAACAGTTACATTAAAATCTTTATCCCCTATTTTCCGCCCTTTAGGATGAAATTTATTTCTTATAATTTATATGGGACCACCTCTGAATAAAAAAATATTCATTAAAACATACGCGGCGAATATAAAACCTTCCCGTTTTTTAACTCTGTTAAAGAGTTAAGAAAACATTTATTTCGTTTTTACTATTTTTGTTCAGGTTTTATAATTTGAAATTTTGTAAAAGAAAAGCGTAAACTTTATTCACGAAACCAATTCAAATATATAATACATAAATTGAACGAATAATATGATATACCAAATTACTTCTAATTTTTATCGTATCTAAATTTTTACCTCGATATTGCAATCTTAATTCAAATCTAATTTTTACAAGCAGTATGTACTTTATGTGAATTATTTTGTCCACGTGAGCTTTACGTAAGTTAAGATAACAACATTATTAATCTTTAAAATAATATGAAAAATTATATCTAACCTTCTGCCCTACAAATAAGCTATCAGTATATTATTTACGAGTATGATAACAATCTGTGTTAGTGTTTATCTTTTGTATTATGTGTAGGTTTCATTTTTAATGTAAGTAATGTAGAGAGGGCTGGAGGATGTACGTTTTGTCTGCGTGACAAGATATCCAAAACTATTAAAAACGTAGCAGGGCCAGAGTAACCTGCATAATGAAGTGAATCAGTAAGCTGAAGTGGCAATTAACTCGAAGCCGTGACAGATTATGTGGAAGAAAGGAAAGGGTATCTAGTAGAAGCTCACAACAACACACTGTAGGGCGACAATCTACTAAATAGTGTAACAACTTGATGAAACTAGTAAGAAGTAGATGGTGACCATGCAGGTGGCTCAGCACTAAGTTTTATGGCAGCGTATCCGGTTCAGCAGTAGAATTGTGATGGGCAGTAGTGATGATAATAAAAATTATCCATGACATATTAAGAACCTACTACGTGTTCACTTCATGAATGCCGTTATCTCCCGCCGCGCTCCCTCATACCGCGCCTCAAGCGTCGCACTTTTAGTACCGATAGCAACGCTGAAATATATCTATAGTTTGTTACTGTTTTTGTTACTGTTGATTTTTTGTTTCTGTTGACTTTTTACGTTCGTTAATTTGTGATAAACACAGAATGGGGTGATGGCAGTGATACAGAAACGAATGATTGCGATAAAATAACTAGTATCGAAGTTATGGATGCGTAAATATCTACCTACCAGTTTTTGTTCGCACCTTTGTAAATAATTCATTTAAAATTATACATTTTTAATGAAATATTAATTATTAAAACTATAATAAAAATATTTTATTTTATCGGACACGTTTCTATTCAGTGTTATTATTTTACTTTACTAACTAAATCAATTATTCAATAATATGCATTTTATCAACTTTTTTGCCTTCCATTTCTCTGTACAGGGCAACAAACTAAAAATCGAACTTCTTACAATTAAACACTTACAGTAATCGTTTTGTAAACGGTACCGTCATTGGTGACGTCATAACGGTCGACGACGGCAAACTCGAAATGAACGCGTAGTAATTGAAAAGATTAATGATTAAAAATATATAAATACCTACATTACGAAAATTCTATTGATTAAGTATTTGCTGATTTCGATTTATAAAACCTTGGTAACCAATGCGAACTGTAATTTTATGTTAAACTTGAGCTTTATTCTCTAAATTTCCAATATATTGTATATTATAATGTTTTGTAATATTATAATTATTAGGTTTTATTTACATTGTTAAAACATAGTATAAAATTAAATCTAAACTAAAAGGTTACAATATTAGAAAACAACTATAATAAAGTAAACTCCTCGTGGTATCGTGCCAAGAACACTGGCTGCGTTTCCTCGCTGAATGGCTATACTTAGCATTTGATCGAGAAAAGAACCAGCAATAATAATAAATAATGTAATTATATTGTTATTTTTGTTATTGAAATGAAATCCACGCGGAGATAAGATAAGGTTAAAAAGGTCAGAACCGCTTCATGAACATTTCATCCATGGACAAGAGATATCACGCGTTATAAAACTAGCCTTCTAAACAAGCAAACACAACAAAAATCACCAAGAGTATATAATCAATAGTTGGGGAAACGTGTGTGCCTTGCCTTACATCACTGCAGTTATTACAAAATCTGGCACCTTGTCTCTGAGGGCTAATAATTTTCTGCTCACCAGATGTCGCTAGTTGACACTGAGGTAAAGTTTTTTGTTACACAATGTAATTTAATTGAGAAGTTGGTTTTTAATAAAAGTTTATCACTTTCTAGAGTATTATATTAATACACAAAACAATGCGTCACTGGTTTGCTCTTTAATTTTTTGCACATTTTTAACCTTTTTTTTTTAATTTTTCTACTCTTATGAATATCTGTGGTTTGGTTTATTTATTTTTAATCTTATGAATATAAAATATAGCTAATAGTACAGAAAGAGACAATAACCATTACATTTTCCGAACAAATTAACTTCCCCGCTATGAAATCTGTCAAATATTATATCTCACCATGGACTTCGAATATTACGCCAGTATATTCTAATTCTATGTACCTCACTTTCTAGTGGCGCCGCCCTGGTGGCAAAAAAGTCGTGGATGCCCTCAATTACATTTGTTATCACATCAAAAGCATTTACTAGTCCACAGGATGAATATAGATCTTTCTAAGAATGCACCAGCTGGCCCTTTTAAGACCTTCAAAGATCTCACCAGCTCACCACTGCAACGATGAATATTTTGTAAGATCTCATCATTGCATGGGGTAGGCGGATTGGTGACAGCCATCTCGCACTGGTAATGAGCAGGCACAGGCGCAGAGCGACCAGCCTCTCGATATTTTGAAGGGTATTTACATGTGTGAAGTAAATTGAAGCTACATCCTAAATATGTACTTCCCACTCCTGGGCACAGGCCGACAGGAGTCCGTCTGGTATTTACCATCTAGCATCAAGCACGGAATTATAGCACGAAAAAAGATCTATTTTTCTAAGCTAAGCTAATTGTAAGCGATCCATTATAGATGGAAATACGTAAGTTTGGCTTTAAAGTTCTAGGTCTTTGTATGTAGCGCTAGTTGTTTTAGGACTTATTGTTTACTGGTACTGGGTACCTGGGTAAATTTGTTACTTAATATTGTAGTGTTCAGCCTTACCTGTGTGGAAGCGCTGGTGCTCCAACGCTCTTGGGGAGCCATGGTGTATGCGAAGGCAGGAAAAGGTGTTTGGCATCAGGTATAGTCAGAAGCTTCGGACTGTCCACAGCCCAGTAGATACAGTTCACGAGAACCGATGTGTACGGCGCAATCTACAGCAAAAAGGCGTAATAGTATTTAAAGTGACGATAACCTAATGGATCAAGGTCAAGGTCAAGTATAAAAAGTGTTAATAGCATTTCTTGATTCTTTTAAAATGTATTAAGATATTATATATTATGATCTCGGTCAACAATTTGTTGACTTTATGAGATTGTCAATTTGCACGCCTCACAACGTGAGGGAGTGCTCTACTGTCGAAATGTGGCCATGCCTCAATTTCACTACATACGAGTAACATCGTTCTTATACTTTTAGCTAGACATCAAATCCATATTATTATTAACGTTACAATAACTACATACATTGAATTATAAGATTAGTTTATTTTCTAATTGATTCACTTTAGATTACATAACAAAAATGTAATTGAAAAAATATATGGACTACCGTCCGTTGGTCTGTGCGTCGGTGAGTCTTCTCGCTCAGAAATGTAAGCAATAGGTTGACATATATAGTATTAAATAAGATTCCATATATTCTAAGGAGGATCCCTATTGTTTTTATTATTGAACTCAACACCGTTTAAAAGTTATCACTATTTTTATTTTTATTTTCATCAAAATTAAATGAAACGCTCATGAGGCGTGCACTTTTGGGTTTTCCAATTTTTTTCTTTTTCCTCCTTAATCAGCATTTTACAACATACTGCTGGGCATACGCCTTTTCAAGAATGCACCGAATAATAATCTGATCGATTTGCCGTTTGCGTGCAGGTAAGTTGATGAGGGCAGTATCGATGTCCTCGCACTGATAATTCGATAATTATGCTCCCTCATTACTAGCGTGTGGAATTCGGGTTTGAAATTATGATTTGGTCACCAGAGTTCCGTTCGCTTATTAGCAGGGTCTCCTTACACCCAAAATTATCAAAACGCAGTGAACAGAGTGCACAGAGTGAACAAGAGAACGGACGCTTCATCCAAGCGTCTTGCTAAGCACGCAAACAAGCACGGGTTTCACCTACAGTAGCAGACGAAAATAACGCGGTTTCCGCTTCGGTAGTGCTAAATATTGTGTTATTTTTTCTAACTGTGATTCTCTATTTGAATGTTGCAAACATATCGTACGATATTCTAGGATAAGTAACCAGGTTTCAGATCTTTTGATGAAATTTCATTTTCTATATTAAATAATGACATTTATAATATCTATAACAGTAGGTATCTGTTATTAGAAATGTCATTACAGATTTCGTGTAATAATCGATTATAATAAAATTTCATGCAAATACTTTTATTTTTCTTTTATTTAAATGTCACCTCATGTAAATAATTTCTCAAGTTTCGTGTAGGCATTTATTCTGTTGGTAAATGGTTAGTTAAAACATTCCATTTTGTGTTTATTTAAATTGCGATTATGAAGACAATTGCCACGTGACGTGACATATTAGTTTACGATCGCAGTACCAGATATTTCAGAGATATTATATCGCCATATATTTATCGGAGGCCGCAAGATATCCCCACACTAATATAGGTACTCTCACAAAAGTGGAGTATAATGTGACAATACCCCACGCCGAGTTTCCCTGACTGATAAACTGATAAACGATATGTAGATCTAACAACAACGATTTGAAGTTGTTACCGATAATATATTTTATTATTTTAATCTACAATATAGTTCGCAATTTTTATGCTATACCGATACTTTTAATTTAAACATACTTTACATAGGTACCTACTAAGGCTGATGTTTGTTTTAGAATCGGAAAAATCAACTGAAAATCAAATCAATCAACGATATATGTACAAACCATATTTGATACCATCATTAAATAGAGTGACAAATTGGTTAGACACGTAGTAAGTCGTAAAATCGCCTGTATTATAATATATGTAGGTATGTTTAGAAAATCAATGCTTAGAAATGCTTTAGGGCTTAGGATCTCGAACGTGAAAATACGGAGTCGTGAACGGTCCATTATAATTGGTATATTTTTACTTCTTTTTATGATCCACTGCTAGCCGCTGGACATAGGCTTCACCCGTACTCGTCCAATTATCGAGTATATTATTTCTCATTCAATTGCTCCATAAGGTACAATAGAAGTAAAATATAAATGTATATTTGTAACAAAAATTGATTAAAACGTTATTTAACATAAAATTATCAAATTTCATTTTTAACTTAATAGAACTTGAGAAAAAAGCCAGCTACCGCCTCTGATAAATGAGAGCTCTAAATCTCATATTAATAGTGTTTTAAATACAATGAAACTTGGTTAAGTGGGACCTGGATAAGTGAGAAACCTCCATAGCTGGAACTCATGCTTAGGTCCCGACACTTTAGCACTGAATTACCTCTGTTAGTGGGACAAAGCAAACCTCTATATCTGGGATTAGTTCTTTCGATTTTATCGTCATAATTACCTCTATAATTGAGACACAGCGAGTGTATTTTACCTCTTTTACTGAGACTATATTTTGTGTACTGTTTTGTTTAATAATTCTTATTCTACCCGCAAATTCCGCACTTGGCTAATTGTGTAAAAGTGACCACCAGTGTTAGTTTGGTTTTGAATGAATGTTTACAAAATACGTTATATTATTTAATAATCGCACCCCTATAACTGAAATAATGTCAATTCTCACCTCTAATAATGGAACCCTCTGTAAATGAGACAGATATTTATTTATACCTGGATATCTGAGACACTGGGTAAGTGGAATACCTCTTTAATGGCCAAATACTCAAACGCCACTCAATTTTAAGATGTCGTTAAATTTCGTGATGTCGCAGTCACTTTGACTAAAATGATAGAGACAGCACGAGACTTAACAGCATCTTAAAATTGAGTAGCGTTTGAGTATTTGGGCATTAGTGAGACAAATTTACAGGTCCCTTAAGGTCCCAGCTATCCAGGTTTCACTGTACTTACATTTAAAATTTTCAGCTTGCAATATTTGCAGGACTTTTTTTCTAGCTCTTAAATTCAAAGAATAAAGTATTCATTTAAAAAATTCGCCTTTTAATCTGAACCTACATCATATTCCGACGGGTCATTAAATTTTTCTTTAACTCTGTCAATATTATTAAAACGAATTGATGGATCTTATTACGCCACGATCGCCAGAATTAAATACTATTTCACCTAGCTAAATTATTAAATCAGACCTAAAAAAAAGGAGAAAAAAGATAATTAAAATGCATCTTTACCGTTTGCGCAAATGTAGAAACGTATCGTTCTGGATGTTCCTCGTACTCCTGATTATCGTATCCGCCACCATTCTTCCTTACCAGATGATGCCGACGACGTACTTCGCATCCGTAAATTTTATTTGGGCCTAAAACGAAATTCATCAATTCCATAAAGCCATTTGACACGATGTTTGAAGGTCAATATTATATTTTGACTTTAAATAACGGTATGTCATGTATCATGAAGTATTGTCAAGCGGATGAATTAGAAGTACAACACGAGCCATTTACAGAGTAGACAGATCTCTCTCTGTAATCTCATCATTACCATCCATCTAAATAATGAATACAGGCCGCCCCAAGGCAGTAGTGTGTAGCAGTGATTGTACACGGCTACTGCATTTCATGGACACCTGCAACCAACTTCAAGCAAAGAAGGTTACAGATGTGTCGTCACCTCTGTGGACTAAGCTAGAATGCCTCACATTCTGTAACTATACTGGGTCTCCATACCCTTCAGATCGAAACACACAGTGGTACCTACCCAGATGGACTCCCGTGCAGAAAAGGAGTTCTACCACCTATGAAAATTCATTCGTGACTTATTAAAAAAGTAATTGTCCTGAAACCGGGTATTCTAAGCAAGGTCAAGCGATAATTCTCGCATGGGGCATTATGGTCACCTTTGGGATGACTCAGTAAAATATCAACTTGCCTCACTCGACTCAGTGGAACGCAGAGCCAAGAGGCTTATCGGCGACAAAAAGCTGGTGGAAACTAAGCTACACAGCTTAGCTCACCGCCGCCATGTTGCTTGTTTGTCGGTATTCTACAGATTTTACTTCGGAGAGTGTGCCTATATGTTTCATAAGCTCATACCGCCATCTCCATTGTAATGTCGGAATACCAGACGTACTGCAGGACTCGCTCCATCATAGACCTCATCTTTGCCCTCGGGACAGATGGAGGTCAAGAGTGAGCCAATTTTTAATAAAAAATCTTTTATAGTTTTAAGTACCTTTTCCTAATTTGCTTAGTAAATCCTTATCCGACTTTTTCACAGCTAGGACTTGAAGTTGGGTGAATTTTAATTTTAAACTGTCGCCACATGACTGAATTCAATGTATTATTTTGATATAATTGATAATAGATTTTAAAACAACAGTATAAAATTGCAACATAACCCTTCGGTGTTCTGTATGGTGAATGAAAAGAACCAAAGACTTTTACTTTTGCTGGTAACGAGACATTCCATTACGATTACGTAGTTGCATTTTGATTTTTTAATCAAGAATAAATGTGGTGTCCACTTATCATTCAGATTGTGTTTTCGTTTCGTCCCTGACTTATACAAAAAAGACAAAAATCTTTTACTTACTGCCATGTTCTGCTACTTTCCTTAACATCTCTGGCGGTACGTATTCGTGTGGAAGTTCTTGGAAAATTTCTTGACTTCCCTAGAATAAATCAATTTTATATGTTTAAAAGCGTCTTAAATTGCTGTTCCCTTGATAATATTTCATAGCATCAATGATTACTCACCTGAGATACATTTCCTGAGCCCGTAAACACAAATGTTAGAGGTCCAAGGGACTTTGGCATCATTCCGAGCGCAACTTCGTAGCCAGCATCGCGTATTGCTTGACGCGCCATACTTGAATTTCTATAATTGTGCGCTGGACCCACGTGCTAAAGAACAAATTTCTTCAAAGGCTTTTCCATAAAAATCGATATGAATAAAATTCACAACTTAATAAAAAACTTAATAAGTTAGATGGTCCTGAGTCCTTCTCTCATTTTCGAGAGGGTTTTGGAGCAATTATCCGCCGCGCTGTTTCAGTGGACTTCACATAATATGTTGGAAAATATATTATTTGAGATATGTTTTCTATCACTACCGAACACATGGTAAACCAGCACTTATTTCAATTAACAATATCATTGCTGCCGGCGGGGAGCTTGAAATTTACGGCAAGACTCCTGACCTGACCAGCTAACTGAGCTACCACGGCTCTATTTAAAATAAAATATCATTCAATTACGCCGTAAGTTGACGGCATAATAGATTCTCTTCGAGATCTTATTCGTAGTGGTAGCGGTAACCATCTTGTATACAATATGTTAAAAAAACCCTGTCCGCTTCATGTATCATGATATGATTCTGTTTATATAATCCTTTTGAGAGAATAAATAAAAAATTACACGACAAAAATAAAATAAAAACACATCCGGCGCCACACGTTCGAAGATACAGTCGCTGACGACGGCGTTGCCGGATTAAAAAAACATGGTGTATTTTAAATAACAATAACATTTTTATATTCTATATCTTAATACGATGTATTAATATATAGAATATATAAACATATTGTATTATAGGTAAACCAGATTCAAATATAGAATTTCAAATTCAAATATAAACTTTTTACGTGGTAGAGCCGTGCTGCAGCTATATTAATAGTATAGTTGTAGCACGAATGGGTTGGCTCGACCGGGAAAGGACCACGCTCTCACAGAATACCAGCGTAAAATAGCAGCTTAATGCTGCTGTGTTTCGTATGGTGAGTGTAGAGAACCGGAGACCCTTTTTACTGGAAAAGAGGCATTCTATCTTAGTCCTCACGGCTGACAACGCATCTACATTTAAATTCGCAAACGAAGATAGATGTAGATGTTTATGGGCCACTGCAAACACTTACCATCAGGTGGACTGTGTGCTCGTTTGTCACACTTATTCTAATTTAAAAAGACTATAGAGACCGGCGTCGGGAAGCAGCGTCAAAAGCGCAAGACGCTTGGTTTATAACGGCAATTCATCTGCCCTATAAAGAAAATCCTATAGTGTACGAGGTTCATGTCAAGCAGTGGGATGTTTACAGACTGACGAAGCAAGTATACGAATACGGATAAGGAGGTATAGACGTTTTTCGCACAGACCACACAAATATTGATAGTTATAAAAGTTCATTCAAGATATTTTTATACAGAAGATTTCTTTTATTTTACCTTTTTCTTTTCTAACTTTTATTTTTAACCCGTGACGGTCACTGCTGGACATAGTCCTGTTCCATTGGGTGTAGTTTATGCCATAATCGCCACGCTTGGTGGGTAGATTGGTGACAGTATCACACATCTCACGTCACAGCCACCACACGACTATAATGTAACTGCCTCGTCGTTCTAGTGGTCGTAAACGCGGCTAGTGTGCGTCGGACCAAAAAATATCAGTAATTAAGTATTTCTGTCAAGAAATTCTCAGTAGCAGCCCGGAGTCTGAAAGTTAGCGGTGCTTCACCCCCGCGGAAACACGTGGTCGTGACGGATTGCTGTCCCATCGGACAATAAGAGCGACGGAATAGAAAGTGCGCCTGTACTTGCGCATACGTTCGGGCACTATAATCCTGTCCTACGCAGTTAGATGGGTTAGTTACCGTTGAGATGGGCCGCCGTGACCCTAATTCTGTCTGGAGAACATTGTGATGTAATTTAAATAAATGCCTTTTTTCTTCATAATAATACATATTTAAAAATACTCTACCATAAAAGGAGTATGGTGACCAAGAGCTAGCAATCGTAACCCGAGACCGTGCAATATATTAATCATTCCAGCTACCCCGGCGTATTTTCCAAACGCCACCACTCTGTTCCCTGCACCATCCATCAGCTTCTCGTAGTCAATTAGACGAATATTCTAAAAAAAATCAAGTTAAGTAAACCATGTAACTTAATTAACATTAAATGTGTTCGTTTTTTTTTTATAGAATAACTTTAAATATGTTCGTTTTCTTTTATAAAATAAAGATGACAAACGCGCACACAGTCCACCTGATGGTAAGTGGATGCTGTGACCCATAGACATCTACATCTATTCTCAATCACACATCAAAAAGCAGATGTGTTGTCACTCTTGAGGACTGCATACATTTGAGACTGAAAGGTTGAACTGTGAAAATTGACGCTTTCACTTCATAAATATTTTCGGATTTGTTTATTGAGCCTATCACACAACCATGCCATAGTAAACATATTTTCGCTCCACCCTAGTACATGAAAATAAAATTAACGCGTCTGTCTGTAATATTGAAATAACTGGCTTTTATTAAACTCAGGGGGTTATTTGCATGCTATTAAGACGTAAATAACCTTTTTCTTGTCTTTGTCTGCAAGTCTTTCTGTCCGTGCTAATCTACGGAATTGCTAAACTAATTGTAATGAAACTTTACGAACAGATAGAGAGTAATGCCAGGAGGGATCTAAGCTATATTTTATCCTAAAAATTTAGTCTTATTTTATAAAACGTAAAATGGACAAGATAAATGATCTTTGGTTTTCTTAAATCTCAATAACGCCACATTAGTAGATAGATTTAAATAAACTCGTAACTGTACAACGCAAAATGCCTTAAAAATACCTGAAACGTAGTTCTCTTTGCCTTCTGCTATCAAATGACGTACCTATTGCCACAGAATAAATATGCTATTATACTAATAGATAGTGTATAGCAACCATGCTCTATATAGTTGCTACACTATTTCACACAGCTGATCGTGGCAAAACTATACGTGGTGGAGCTGAGCTGCAGCTATGTTATGGTTGTAGCACGAATGCGTCGGGTCGACCGGGATAGGGCCACGCTCTCACAAAATACCAGCGTAAAATAGCAGCTTCGTGCTACTGTGTTTCGTATAGTAAGTGTAGAGAACCGGAGATCCTTTTTACTGGAAACGAGGCATTCCATCTTGGTCCTCAGGGGTGACAACGCATTTTGACTCTTAATCGAGGATAAAGGAAGATGTCTATGGCCCACAGTATCCACTTGCCATCAGGTGGACTGTGTGGAGATTTTTTTTATGGAATAACGACAAACGATGTTGTTATTCTTTTAAAAAAATACAGCAACTTATTATTGCAGAATCGCTTCCCGTGCCTACCTTTGCTAAAATAGCATCCAACATAGGCATGTTAGCTTCCTGGGCTTTGATTGTATGTGAAAAAAAACAATATGTCTTGTTAGGTATAAGAAGATCGATAGGTGTTTGCTTGACGCCAAATATCACGCTCGCTTCACTGATATCCTCCTGGATTATTGCGCCAGCGTTTAGGTACGACTGAAAAAGAAATGTAAGTGAGTCAAGGCTGAACTTACGATTATTCTATTATATATCATGTTATTCAATTAATAATTAGTTGTGTCTGCGACTATGCTTAATAAGAAATTTTATAATCTGCTTTAACTTTAAAAAACACGGCTTACCTACTTTCTACAAAGGCCTAAGTTGCTAATAGCGCAATATCATTGAATAAATAATATGTAAAAAATATACTTTATTTGGGTGTACGATTTTATAAACACTATCAAAACTATTACTATCAACTTATTTATAGTATATAGATTTTTTTATAAAATAGATAGGAAACCTTTTTTTTGTCCAACAGAAGTGGGAAAAACCATAATACATTGTAATCCCATAATAGTTAATTCCTCTAGGGCACGTGGTGGTCATATTTTAAATAAATATATATTTATAGTGACCTGCATAGGGTATGCACGACGGTTGGAAGGCTGCACTATGACTTTAACTCCTTGCCGCACCAGCCTGTTCACGTTGGCCGGCGAAAAGGGTGCGCGTCTCTCCCATACTGATTGATCTTCTCTTCTTATTGCTATTACACGACGAGGCTAAAATATAATGATCGTTATTACTTATGAAACAAAATTAAATCTCTTTTATCTCTTAATGCTTAGAATTGTATTATCACAAGTCCACTGCTGAATATAATATACCTCCCGCAAACATTGTTACAAAACTCTTTGCCACAAAACCTACATGCCTTACCAGGTCGTCATTCCATCTAGCGTGGGGTCACTCTACAGTCCCCTTACTAATACGAGGCTACAACTCAAGAAACTCACACAGTCTAACCAACATATCAATTGGCGGGTGTACATAAATCTCGAAAAATCGACAACCGATGGTGAAGAAAGGTTCTCGGGTAGCAGACGTTTAGACCGAAATAATATAGTCATAATAACTCGGATAAGCAGAAGGTTAGTGTATTACCGAGTTTTTATTGATAATGTGATTAAAATATTTTTATATCATCAAGAGCCTCTAAACTGTCAGCATTAGATTGATACTGCTTGATTTGATTGATTGACTGCTTCCCGCTTGTGTCTTTATTGAATTGGCATAATATACATATGTACCCATGCCATGAATATCAATCAAACAACTCAAATAATCTACTTACGTAAAACATTATTTTAGGCGACATTCCCTCTGTCGTTTTAATTATTTTATTACATTTATAACATATCATATCATCATCATCATCATTGCAGCCCTTCACAAGTCCACTGCTGAACATAGACGTCCCCCAAGGAATGCCACAAAGCACGGTCCTGAGCCACCTAATGTCATATACCCCCCATGATGAAAGTTACATTTAATATATATATATATATATAGGCGGAGTAACGACCTGGTAAGACATGCAGGAAGTCGATGGATGCAGGTGGCTCAGGACCGTGCTTTGTGGTTTACTTTAGGGTAGGCCTATATTCAGCAGTGGACTTGTGAAGGGCTGTAATGATGATTCTACACAAGGTATAATGAGAAGTAGCAGAACATTAAATTTCCTCGTTGAAGCTGAAACGAGGATACTTATTCTTTGAAGTTGAAAAAAAAACAGCCTCAGAAACCAGCCTTATCACTAACAATGGCGGCGTGAAACGACATCATCGCCAACCACAGTATCCTTTTTATAACATAAATCATATTTTAGTATAATTTTAATTTTAGTTTTTTGCACTATATAGGTAGATATTAATTTTTGTAATTTTTTATGATATGTAATTAATAACTAAGAAAAAAATAAACATTAAAAATATATTTGTATGCGTTTTGTTGATATATTACCTATGTACCTTATTCTATTTTACCGTGTAGTGGCGGTGTAAGATTATCCACTACCCCATATCGACCCGTGGGTGTCGTAAGAGGCGACAGAGGGAAACAAATCAGGAGATGGGTAGCATCGTCTTCCTAATAACGACTAAAAAAAAATTGCGGTCGCCAACCCGCTTGCCAAGCGTGGCAACGATTACGCGAATATCCCCCCTATGAGGCAATCTATTTGAGAGGCCTATTTTCAGCAGTGGACTTTAATGGGATATACCTAACGGTAATTATATTCTAACCTTGGACTAGCTAGATAAGCTCCATATCTTATCTTTATTAATAGCAGACCCCTTGCAAAGAATTTTTTTTTATTACTTATAGGTTTTTTTCTTTCACCACTCCAAATACTACAAAAATAAAGTCCTACAAGAGAAATGAGTTCAACAAACTTAAAATAATCGAACTAAGTAAATATTTAATTATTTGATATTAAGCAAGTAGATCTATGCAACTCGTATTAAATGAGGTGAGTGTGTAATAAACTAAAAAGACAAACAAGATAATATGAAATGTTTCCATCGTAACACGACGCTATCGAACGCATTAAAACGATAAATATATGGAAAGTTGTTGATTATGTGAACAGATATCCATTGATAGTTGGCCGAAACGTGATTAATGTGACGCTACGTCCCATTCGGTTTTATTTACTTGAATAAAATTAAAGCCTTGTCAAATGCTAGATATCTACCATTATTCTAGAAAAGAGACATTTCTATTAAATATCAATTGTTGGCCTTAATTCCGTGACGATTCTAACACACAAACATCAAGCACGGCATTCCATCGAAGTGTTTAGGGACGACAGCGCGTCTGCATATTAAAGATGTAGTTGTTTATTGTCCATAGCATCCACTTACCCTTAGGCGGACTGAGTGCTCGTTTGTCACCTCTATTTCTATGAAAACATCATGAGGAACAGTATCAGGATTGTGAAGGCAGATTAATCGTGAATCATCTACTTTAGTACTCTTTACTTACATATGTTATTTAAAGGAATACATCTCGTAATAAGTAATTATTAGCCAATACTTTTAAAATTAAGTTAATAGGTGTCATTTAAGGCGCCACACAAAAAGTAACAAGTACCTATATTGTTTTAAATATCAACTGTACACATAGTATATACTTAGACCATTTAATATAAATCTTTAGTATCAATCACACACAAGTAAGTACAATAGTACATCACATGGTAGTAATAATAGTACTCGTTTTTTTTTTCAGGTTCTAGGAGATTCCGCTATCAAATCCATTGAATTGAGGAGCCACTTTTGTATTAATTTTTTATTTTATCTTTTTTACACAACCTTAACCTTAACCTTATATAAGGGATATAAAGGGCGGACGTAATGCCTTATGGCATTCTCTACCAGTCAACCCTGGATGATTTGAGAAACTGTGGCAGGTGTAAACAACCACTTCATAAATTTAATAAATATTTTTTTAATATAGAACCATGTCACTCGTTTTATTTTACTAAAAATTTTAGATCTAGTCCCACATAAAATAATATTTATTTGCTACATTAATAAATACTCAAAATTTATTAATAAATTAATAGTTATTCGCCCTGTCAAAAAAGAGAAAGAGAATCCACTATACTATAATATCGTCTCATGGATTTCGTAAGAGTCGACAGAGGGAAATGTAATAAGAAATAGGCAGTGGCGTGATAACAAATAAAAAAACTATTGGTAAATCCAATTGTGCATGCCAAAAATTACGTATATCATGATTATACGTAAATTTTTAAAGTAGTTTAATTACACACAAGTTTTCACTAAAAACCTTATAATTATTACTATACTTCCAATTTTCCGATATATTTTAGTCAAATTTCAATTTAAAATAAAAAGCTTGGAAAATCCAAAATTGCACGACTCATAAATTCGGGAAAATTAAAAAAAAATGTTAATTGTAATTCTATTCGTCAAAGAGTTCCAGTAGCAGTCATCGAATTACACCTTCAAGTCACTCCATCAAGTCCGGAGGTAAGGTCTACTCATAACTAACAAAACGAGGCCAAACTCGGCACACCTAGTTCTACTCTTCGAGGAGTTCCAGTAGCATTCACCGAAGTACACTTTCAGGTCACTCTATCAAGTCCGGAGGTAAGGTCTCATCATAACTAACAAAACGAGGCCAAACTCGGCACACCTAGTTCTACTCTTCGAGGAGTTCCAGTAGCATTCACCAAAGTACACCTTCAGGTCACTCTATCAAGTCCGAAGGTAAAGTCTCATCATAACTATCAAAACGAGGCCAAACTCGGCACACCTAGTACTACTCTTCGAGGAGTTCCAGTAGCATTCACCGAAATACACTTTCAGGTCACTCTATCAAGTCCGAAGGTAAGGTCTCATCATAACTAACAAAATGAGGCCAAACTCTGCACACTTAGTTCTAACTCTTCGAGGAGTTCCAGTAGCATCCACTGAAGTACACTTTCAGGTTACTCTATCAAGTCCGGAGATAAGGTCTCATCATAATTAACAATACGAAGCCAAACTCGGCACACCTAGTTCTACTCTTCGAGCAGTTCCAGTAGAAAGTGAAGTACACTTTCAGGTTACTTTGTCAAGTCTGGAGGTAAGGTCTCATCATAACTAACAAAACGAGGTCAAACTCGGCACACCTAGTTCTACTCTTCGAGGAGTTCCAGTAGCATTCACCGAAGTGCGCCCCCAGCCACGTGCCTAGTTTCCCTTAAGGATAATCCGCCACTGTCCGGAGGTAAGGTCTCATCATAAGTTCTACTCGTCGAGGAGTTCTAGTAGCAGATACCGAAGTACACCTTCAGGTTACTCCATAAAGTCCAAGACGTATAAGTATATTTATATATAAATCCTACGTACTTTTAGCGAAACAAAATATTGTAATAAAAATTTGTGATTATTAAAATAATAACCTTGGTTTTGGAATATTTTGTATTTCTACAGCGATCGATATTTTTGCTGCCTATTACCGCTGCTGTAAGCAAACGATACAGTAATCCACTCACGACGGCGGCCGAGCCCGAAGTGCGAGTGAGCTGTGAGGCAAAGTGTATTTAGTAAAATAAATTATTACAAGGCTGCTCAAAACACCGAAAATTTCGGCATTTCTCAGCCGAAAAAATTTATTATAACTAAACAAAACAAAATTAAACTGCCATTTACATTCCATGGCTTCCCACATGATAGATGAAGAGATTAAAAAATAGATTGAGTTAAACAATTGATATTTTCAAAAGTTATCGTGTTTACCCCTCCATGCGGACTTAATAAATCTACACCATAAGCCACCAAAACCACTTTTTTTATGCAAAATAGCAATTCATCAATTAAAAAAAATAATAAGTTCCGCAATCATTTATCTTTTTGACAATGTGCTTTTTATATCGTTTAGATGTTCAATATGATTGTTAGATAAGATTTCGTGCGACAAAACGTTGATATCTTGATTTTTAGGCGCTAGTAGAACATACCTACGCGCTTTGCGCTTAAGGCATGAAAAATATAAAACTGGTGTTGCCAACTCGCCTGCCAAACGTTGCAACTATTGCAAATATATCCCTATAAGGCAATCTATGGGGAAGGCCTATGTTCAGCAGTGGACTTTCGATAGGCTATAATGTAAATATGATGCATGTAATTAATAGCTATAAGCGCTTTTAAAAAATAAAAGTGTGCTTCCTCAATAAATAGTGCATACCTACGGCAAAACTCGTTTTTATTTGTTTCTCTACAAATCTTTTACACATCAATTTTATCCAAACATTTAGTTGTTTGGATAAAATTGATCCGAATCGACCGATTCATTTATTGTAACAACTTGTTGTAAATTGGACAGTATCTGTACAGCCTGTACCTGTAGTAGGTTAAAGTGCGGCTGGGGTGGCCTGGAACCTAAAATTCGCGAACATTTATATAATTTCCAATATCCATCCATCCATTACAGTCTATGAAAATCCACTCCTGAAAATAGGCACCTTCCATAAATTGCCTCACAGGGGATTTTACCATAGTTGCAACGCTTAATAAATTGGTAATGCAACTAGACAAAAAGTGTAATGCAGTGGGTGCACTAGTAGACAGAAATTCCTCCTGCACCTACTGGTGGGTGAAGCCACTGGGTATACTGGTGACTTTTCACTTAAATGTGTAAATTACATAAGTGTGCTCAGTAAATGGTGGCCCTACTACGTTAGACTAAGGCAGAGATTCCTAAAGTGAGTTCCGTAGAAAAGTCACCACGGTTCCGCGAAATAATTTATTAGTGAGAAAGTATTTAACAATAATTTCACACTTAGATACAAATATTAATTTGAATTTCCGCAAAATATGTGATGAGAAAAACAGAGGAACCCATTACCCAAACTCCTCGAAGAGTAGAACTAGGTGTGCCGAGTTTGGCCTCGTTTTGTTAGTTATGATGTGACCTTATCTCCGGACTTGATAGTGTAACCTGAAGGTGTACTTCGGTGAATGCTACTGGAACTCCTCGAAGAGTAGAACTAGGTGTGCCGAGTTTGGCCTCGTTTTGTTAGTTATGATGTGACCTTATCTCCGGACTTGATAGTGTAACCTGAAGGTGTACTTCGGTGAATGCTACTGGAACTCCTCGAAGAGAAGAACAAGGTGTACCGAGTTTGGCCTCGTTTTGTTAGTTATGATGAGACCTTACCTTCGGACTTGATAGAGTGACCTGAAAGTGTACTTCGGTGAATGCTACTGAAACTCCTCGAAGAGTAGAACTAGGTGTGCCGAGTTTGGCCTCGTTTTGTTAGTTATGATGAGACTTTACCTCCGGACTTGATAGAGTGACCTGAAGGTGTACTTCGGTGAATGCTACTGGAACTCCTCGAAGAGTAGAACTAGATGTGCCTACTTTGGCCTCGTTTTGTTAGTTATGATGGGACCTTACCTGTATATATGAACGCAACATTTGTCTGAAGCCACGAGTTTTTTTTTTGTAATTATGTAACCTTAGCCCAGGGGTTCCCAAGCTTTTAAGGTAATGGAACACACAATAAAGCCATTTTATTTTATGGAACCCCACATCAAACGATTACATATCAAGACAGTGCAATTGAAATATTATAATATAATTCTCGCTGACTACTTACGTATCTATATACTATAATTGAAATATTATAATATAATTCTCGCTAACTACTTACGTATCTACTGGTGTTACAAAACTACCCGTAAAGCTGAAAGGAGGTTAAATGGGGCCTTATAACGAGTCCATTCACAATATTTAAAACCGTAGTAACGCTGTATAACATATCCAAAAAAATATTATTATTTTCACTGATGTGCAAACCCTATTTCAGTAAAATTAAAGAGTAAACTACGCAGAATGTACCTACATTTCTACCTAATTCGCGGAAGGACAAAAATTTTAAAAGACCTAATCTAACGAAACAACCTAAACGAACACTTACTTTTCATAATAAACGTCAAATTTACAGAAACGGTGTGTTCCGCCTTGCTCAATACACAACCTCGCTCGTCGGGATATGGCTTGTGTGGCATTTCGCACCATCGTCGGTGTTATTGATGCGAAAACCGATCTAACACGCTGTTCCATCTCGGCAACCGTTGGGCAATGGAGAAATACACTCTGTCCTTCACATAACCCCACAAAAAGAAGTCCAAGGGTGTGAGGTCCGGAGAACAGTAGGCCATAGCACCGGTCCCCAGCGGCCGATCCATCCTCGCAGAAAGCGGACGTTAAGATGTTCTCGTACGTTGCGAGCAAAATTTGCCGGAGCTCCATCATGCTGAAACACCATGTTTCTTTGGTTCTCAAAGTAATCCCAGTCAGCCACAGGAAAGTCCTCAATCGCCTCTTCGAATTCCGTTTGTAAAACGTTAGATAGTTGCTACCGTTCAGACGTGATGGCATAATGACGGGACCGATGACATGCCCATCATAAAGGCCAGTCCACACATTCAGCCGCCACTGGTGTTGGAATCTGCCCTGGCGTGAAGCATGTGGATTCACGCGAGCCCAAACGTGACCGTTACGTAATTAGGGTTTTCCTTTAACTGCCTGAGGTACCAGTCGCAGAAGTTCCTCCTGTGTGCAAAATCGGAAGGTATCAGCTCCTGTGTACGGCGATAGTGATAAGGGTGACGATTGTCGTCACGAAGAATTCGTCAAACTGCAACATGGTTTATACCGAATCTTGTTCCAGCTCGCCTTGTACTTGTGGTCGGCTCTTCTTCAAAATGCTCTAACACTAATTCAGCCTGCCTGGCGTCGACTGTGCTTGGTCGTCCACTTCCAGTAGACCGATGAAAAGAGCCGGTGGAATGTAACCGTCTTGACATGTTCAGAAAACACTGGTACGAAGGCAGCCGTCGCTGTTCAGTGGGGGGTCTACCATCGATAAATCGTTACCGATACAGTTCGCGAGCACGATTTAAATTGTTATTCCGAGTTAGAAAGCATCGTTATTTTGCAAAATTGTTGGAAAAAAACTCGAAACAGTTGTAGGATATCGATTAGAAGATTTGAAATTGACAACTTTTTTTTCCAAATTGACATTTTTGAAACCAGTACTTGAGTATAATGCAAAATACATCCTTGTATTGAGGTAGCAAACATTTATGAATGAAAAATAGAAAAACTATTAAAGTAGACAATTATTAGGTAAAATAGGTTTTCTGTTAAATAATCTGATTCCCTGACATGACAGCTCACTAGGGTTGACAAAATTTTTGGCTTTGATAATTAATTATATTTTTAAGGGGTATTTTGTAACACGTTGTATATACTATAATTGCACTGTCTTGATATGTAATCGTTTGATGTGGGGTTCCATAAAATAAAATGGCTTTATTGTGTGTTCCATTACCTTAAAAGCTTGGGACAAATGTTGCGTTCATATATACCAAACTTAAATTCATAAACATTATAACTACGGTTATGTGTTCTTATATTTTTTTGTAACAAAAGCTCTTTTTTCGATGAAGGGTCGTAGACAACCCCCGAAAATTTTGCTTTAGCACCTGATCCGACGATGATCAGCGAGATTTGCTGAGTAGCATAGGTGTGATGTATCACCAACCTTTTCCCCATTCCTTTACGACGCTTCTACAAGGGCCGCTTAAGCCATGCCATTTAAAAAAAGCTTAAAAATCCCCAGCCCTCACTTGTTTTTGTCATAATTTTTAACGTTGCATCACGCAATGAGGTATACTTAGATGCAGAATTGAAAAATGGTTGGTTTAATAAAAGAAAAACATTACTATTATTTATAATATGGTAGACCTTTCTAGGGTTCTTCTTTACATGATTAACTTTTCTGAAAGACGCCTTTTCGTAGGAATAAAAAACATTAATATTTAATAATAATAACTATAATAATAAAATATGCTAACTAGATGTTTTCTGATCTTGAAAATAAAAAAAAATATTTAATTTTCAAGATGATTATAATTATTAAACTTATTAGGTAAAATTTATTAACTTATTAGGTAAATTATTTTTCTGAAAATATTTTAATAAATTTTAAAGTCTTTCAAAATTATTTTGTGTTGTAACATTTTTCATTTTATAAAAAACTTACCTTAGACGTAGAAACCGATAATTGTCTCACCAAATGGCTCTTCGTTCGAAAAGCGGCAACTTTATATGACATTTTACTAATATCTTGCTAAAAAAATAAACCGATAAACTAATTAATTAAACGAAATCAGTCCGCTTCTTAAGAAGCGTGTAAGTAATCTATATGTTTGTGTTTTACTGACATCCCGAACGGAGTTCCTTGCAGAAAATATTAATATCGGAATGACGCTTTTATCTATAAGCGATTATAATAGTCTATTACGTTGTTTTATTGCTGTGCGTACTGTGCTGTGTACATATTGACACCGATAACTTTCCATTTCGTTTTGTAACACTAGTTGTTTTTCGTTGAAACGTGCTACTGACATAATAAAATAAATAATTGAAAAAATCAAAAACCCGACTGCAAAAAAGACAATTTAAAAGTATTGCATTAAAAAGATCGAAACAAGATTGAGAATAGAAAACAAAATTAAAATAAACTATAAACAAAGTAAACTCTACTTCGGTTTAACAGACTATATTATGAGCTGAAAGCCTAAATTAAATAGCCTAAGTTAAATACTAAGTTTAGTAGCAGACGGGACCCGTTAATTTTCTTTCGGTTTATAATTTGCAGTTTTCATATTTTTTTAATTTTATTTAAGACTTTTTATTGTCCCGGCACTCTCTTATGAACAAAAACTGTGTTACTTAAATAAGTCGGGCAAAATGTAGAGATGATTGATGGCATGCCAAACAAAACAAACAAATGAAAATTACAATTTACGTAAGCGGTTCAATTCTTCAAGAGAACTTTGATCGTGTGGTTAATGTAGTAACTTTCTAGGAACTAGCGAACTAATCGCTAGACCTGAGAGTGATCTAACTCGGCTTAAAGCGACGTAAGCCTGACCTTTAGCGAAAAGATTACTGCTTAAATCAACAACAGCCTGGTCTAAAGTTATTCCCTGTAATTTATGTACTGTCACTGCCCAGCTCAAAATTAGTGGAAGTATACGTCGCTCGATCTTTCCTTTACCACGTAAAGCATCAAATTCAGTAGTACAAGGCTCAATGTGGACACCAATGCCGGGTCGGTTGCCAGTTATACTAGAGTCATCAAACTCAAGAAATACGGCTTGAGGTAGTTCTCCTACTTTCAGCTGGTCTTAAAGCAGGCCATTCTATGTTACGGATCACCCCCATAGCACCATTGACTAGTCCATGATTAATATTTATATTGCGCCTTAAAATTGCTCGTGACCCAATGCAAAGTTTTATCATGTTTGGTATACCCCCTGTTTTATTGGGATCGTCCGATAAATATTATTTTTTTTGAGTTTGGCCGTATGTTTTAGGGTCCAGTGAGATATCTACTGCATTAATCTTAAAAATTTTAGTGCGTTTTTCTAGGTCTTCAGTTATGGTGGAGTTATAATTTTCCACAAGCTTAGCTGTAGGAAAAATTCTAACGGCTTCCCCGTCACCGAATGCTCCTGTCAATGGTACTCTTCGGCTGTCTATTACGGACAACTACAGCATTGTCAATTCTCCAACGCGAAGACTATTCAATACATCTACAAAAGTGGTATCTCCAGCTTGCCTCATATTTTGAGGTAATTCGCAGAAACTAAATAAATGCCACAAATTAATTTCGGCGGACAATATCCGTGGCTGACGAAAGCAATAAGATCATCCAGCAACTTTCGAAACCGGGGGTAATTGCATCAGATCTCTAAAAAGAAGAACATTGAGTCCACCGAAAACAGCGTTATTTTCTTAATATTGTTGTAATCGCAAGTGAACATTTCGGAGAGTTAAATATGGCATCATCGATATCCCATCAATAATCACCCAATTTATATGACGCCACTTTTGACGTTCTCTTTGAAGTCTCTCTCCAGCCATTGGTCGCAAAGCTTCCGTTCTACCCTTTTCTATCGGTAATACGAAAGTCGCGTGTAAAGTGCTACCCCCAATAAGTTTAGCTGCTACCCCAGTGGGTGCAGTGACAATTACACTTTTTCCGTAATTGTCGTGCGCTAGTCGACGTATTTGTTCGACAAGTACATTAATACGAAGGTTTTGCCACTTCCGGCACCACCTGTTACGAATACATGCAAAGGCTCATCTGTATCATCGTGAAGCAATTTATTCGCAACTTTATTAAAAAGTTGTCGCTGCTGCATGTATACTAATGCTGATCTTACAGCGGCTTGATATTGCTGATCTGGCATTACAACGTCACAAGGCGCCTCTTCGAAATCAACGATGTGCTCGTCTTCACCAAGTACACCTTCTATGGGATCAATCGTTAAGTTTTGGTCATAAGTCTGGTGATTCTGCAGCCAGATTTTCTGCTACTACTCAACTTATTGCCTGTTGAATTTCAGTCTCCCAAGAAACAAATGTTTCCAAATCAGTCCCTTCTTGTAGAGGTCGTAATTGGTTTCGTTTTGAATAAAAAGCATCTTTCGCATCATCGTAGCCGTCCAGTAATTCATTTTCAACTCTGAATAGAACGTGAGCTACCAATAAAGAATAGTAATAGGCTGTCGGGTTTGATGTTAGCGTAAAATAACGTGTGCGTAAAATGGCTGGACGTTTTCGTTTTTACATTCGGCCTGCATAATCCAGTAATGTTATGTACTGTTGTCGATTATCTGTATTGTCTTGTTCTATTTCATATGCATCCATATCTTGTTCATCACCGTCAATGTCATTCCACTGCGAAGTTACCACATCATACCAAACGGTAAACTCTCCTAAACTAAGGTGTTCTAGATGGCGAGGCCTACAAACATATCTATCAAAAATATTTTTATACGGTTCCGAAGCATCACTGTCAATCCTGAGCATTCTGTATCGCTCCTTTGGAAAACAAGAATTGACAAAAACACATTTTCGTTAGCTGTCCCTTAATTTGAGATGGCATAAACGGAAGGCACATTCGCATGCCGAAACTTCTCGATGTGTTAAAATGGCATTTTTTATTGCAAATATCTGCTTTCCAATATCGCCACCTTGATCTCGTACACGTCGAAGGGCTTCTCTTATTGATCTTGTGATTTCTGCATGCTCCGACTTCGATATATATTTAGATATATAGTATGCAATTCCGAGGGCTGACCCGCGTGGTTGGATATCTATATTAGCAGACCACATTTTCAATTTTTCATTAATCATGGTCTCAGAATCTTTTCTTTTTAAAATATAAAACTTTCCTTTATTTTTAGCGGTTTGTTCGTCATCTAAAATTTTTGTTTTACTAGAAACTGGTCTCGGAAAAGCAAATCTACATATTGTATCCCTTTTGTAGCATGTGTGGGTGTGTCTGTGGGTGTGCAATTTTGTGACTAAATCATGCATTTCTTTATCGTCCCCCGGGTTTGGTACTGTGCAGGTGACTACTTGGTCTAGTAGTTTTATGCGTTGTGGACTATCAAATTTAGGCATATGCTCATACCACACGACCATATGCCCATGAGGGCTGCCGCGGAGTTGGAATTCCACTCGCCACCAAAAGTCTGCAACACATCTTACAAGCAAAGGATTTTCATTCTGTTTGAGTCGTTTGAACAAAGCGTTTATGCGTATCATAAACTGCCTCGACAGAGTGATTGCCTATTGTTCAACCAAACGAAATTTCTCTAAAAACGAAAGCTCATCTACAGAAGCATTAGTTTGACCATCGGCAACTAAAAGGGCTTTTAAGATATCGGGCCAATTCAAGTCGTTACACGAGAATGTTAAATACCAGTGTGGAGGCCCCAAGCTTTTGACCATTGTTAGAAGGTCTGTATAAGCTTTGTGCCAATATGACGAAGTACCCCGAATATTTCGCATCATTAAATGAACGTTTTGTACGACATCGTTTGGCTGTGCACAATTCTGACGCAAGTTTGCACAAACAGACACATTTTGCTGAGTTTTATAAAGCTCTACAACTGAAAGCGCATAAAATAGGTATTCGTTATTCTGAAATATTTTTTCGTTGCTCATTATTCTCGTTTGGTAGTAATCGAGAGGCGTGATAGAAACTGGTCTGTTTTCTTTAAGACCGTTCTTTCCTTCTGGGAATAACTTCACCCAAGCAAGTTCTTCAGCCCTTTGTTCTCTAAAAATGCTGACAGGCGGCGCAGTCTTTCTTTTCAAATTATAAACAGATACAGTTTCGTTATCTATGCCTTCATCACATAACACTTCCCTCAAAGCTGGTACTGCTGAATCAATTGGTATGAGGGATGTAGTAACTACTTGACCTTCATGAATATTCCCTTCGAAATCGGTTTCTGAAACTTGGATACATTACTGAGTAGTTTAATAGACTTTTTTTTCGCCGTAGTTGCGTTAAAGACAGTAATAGAATATTGCAAATTTCGTTGGTTTCAAACTCCTAACACTATTTTTAGGTAATTGCACAGACTTTCATTGCTTCTGAACTTCATGACAATTGCTGTTCCGTTTCTATTAGCAGTATATCCTTTTGGCCCACGAGCATGAGAATCGAATAAAAAGTATTTGTCGTTTATATGCATTACTGCAACTGAAATTTGCGTTTCACAGGTAACGATTCCGTTACAATGTGTTATAAAAAACCTTTCTAATCCCGCAATCAGTCCATAGAAAAAAAACCTTCTATTATATCAAAAGGTGCACTTGGATTTATTATACCAATAGTTACATCAGGTTGAATATCTAAATTCAACTTTGTATCAGCATAACACATTGAAGGCAATAGCTCCTCAGTATTCAAGTATTGTGGCTCATTGGGTAAACGTGACAGACACTGAATAAAATATGTATTTCCAAGTAAGAGGACACGATCTATATCAAGCGTGCTCCACTGTGAGATGGACCGTACTTTAGAATAAGCAATAGCTGTAGCAGCCATAGCTGTGCACTGACGTCCGCTCATACTTCCAAATCTTTCATTGCCTTGATGGACATTTCCACGCAAAATATTTTTCTCGTCATCTATCTGCCTAAAATGGCTTTGTGGAGTTCTGATCACGTTGACCTCGTTTTGAGGTTCCGATATCGTTATAGCTTGTAATTTGTTATTGTTTATTTGTTATATTAATTGTTAATACTTTGATGTAATTCTTCGTCATTAATTTCAAAATTTATCTGCACTTTTCTGTATAAGTGATTGTTATGAACTAACCACATAAGTGTTTTTTTTAATTCTTTCCGTGTCTACACTATATCTCCTATTGCCAGTTACTTTATCAGGGCTTTCTGTCACAATAGCGAAACCCATGTTTGCCCCCAATAGAGGAAGCTGTTCCGCTACTTCTTCCACTTGCTGAGCGAACAAAATAGCTTGCCCTTTAAATCCTTGCTGACCATAGCGACCACCTAAACGCAACACTTTGATAAATGGTTTTATACGCGAAATCATTCTCAGTTCGATTTCGAAAAGACAAGCAAGTTCCTGTGGGATTGGCGAGATGTTCATATTGTTCCAAAACGCATTAGACGGGCACTGATTTTTTACCAAATTATTTGTACATCTATAGCAAATAATTAACCTTTCAGGTGTATTAGCAGTTACAGCACTGTTTTGGATATAATAGTTTTGTACAAACATAGCATGGTGTTTCAGCCATTTGTGCAATTGCTTCTTTAAATCCACTAAATAAACGTCTTCGAGCACGTCTCCTTCATGGTGGCCAGTCTCTCTTCTCGAGAATTAGGAGATAGGTTTGTGTAAGTTTGAGAAGCATATTCTAGCCTTTCTGCACGAGATGACGGTGACTCGTTTTCCCTACGGGTAGAAGAGTATTGTTGCATAGACTCTAGTCTTGCTAATCTAATTGAAGATGACTCATTCTCCCTACGGGCAGAAGAATTTTGTCTCGCAGACTCTAGTTTTGCTGCTCTAGATCTGGGTGACTCATTCTCCCTTCTAGAAGAAACGTGATTGGCTAGGTATGTCAACCTTCGTTTTCTTTCAACTGCAGTTTCCTTCACTAACCTGACTGAATTACGGGCGGTTATTTCTGGGGACAATTGTTTTTTCGAGTATTCGGAAAGCTGACTCTAAATTAGGGCCATTCTCTATTTCATTTTATTAAGACATATTTTACGTGATCGAGGCGATTCAGTTTTATTTTTTTCTGCAGTCACATTAGCTCTTTTTTGTTTTTCGAGACAAAGCCATTTTTGAGAATATCAAATACTTCGTATACCTATAGAAATACGAAAGCTGAACAATAAACAGAAAGAAAATATTTTAAGAAACAAAAATATCTATAGCTATTACATGAAAACAGAAAATATTTAAAGCAATCAAATCAATATGAACAATTTATACGAAACAAATACTTAGGTATAATTATATATTATCACAATACCTATGTACCTGAAGTAAACGAACTATCGATCACACTTATATCAAATACTTATAACTAACCACTAAAATTACCCAAATTTACAAGAATTATCAAACGAACTAGGATAGAACTCAGAAGTAAACAAACGAACGACCAATCACACTTATACGACCAATATAAGACCATACAACGCAGACAAACTCAGAATAGATATTTTTCTATTTTCTCCTATTTTATTTATAAGCAACGCCTTATATTATACTATATTGTTGAATATAATGCACTATTTGAGTTTAATCAAAAACCGAAACCCACTAAAACTTTAGAACGTAACCATAGCGCGATTCAGAATATCAAATCACCTATACAGCGCCATCTATGTTAGTGGTGTCGAACTAATTATATAGTGTAAAGGTTTTTGACGATTTATCAAAAACTATGTGACTTAGAAAGGTCGTTGTATTTTTCCTGAAATAAGCGGTGTTTTTTTTTATTAAATTTTTCTTCAAATCTTTAAATTATACCGTTCAAAATTTATTGAAAACAATTTATTTGTTTCGTTTTAAATATAATAGCACTTTTTATAGCACGAGGTCCGACACAAAGATTGCTCATTTTTACGCTATCAAAAACTTTATAAACCAATTTATTATTCCTAATTTGATTTAAACATACAATATATATATTTTTGTAATCCACTTTTAATTTCCTTTATTTTGATACCCTATTCGATAGGTTTGGTTATTTTTTTTTTATTAACGTATTACTATTTTGCGCCAAAAATCCGTCATTTTGTTTATTTTTTTAAAAAAGCTATTAAAGAACACTTGGGATTTTAGGACGAATAAAAGGATACCTTAATTGTCGAAATCCATCCAGCCGTTTGGAAGATAAGAGGTAATAAAGAAATTTACAAACATGCAAGATACGCGCGAAAAACATAACCCTTCCTTGGCACTCGGGTAATTATGGTAACCTACTGAATTAGATTTCGGCATATTCCATTATTAGCGAGAATAGACACTTTTTACTTGAAACGAGGCATTCCATCTTGGTCTTCGGGGATGACGACGCATCTGATTTTTGATTCTTAATGGAGGATAGATGTAGATGTTTATGAGCCACAGCGCCCACTTACCATCAGGTGAACTGTGTGCTCGTTTGTCACCCTTATTCTATAAAAAAGTACCTTATCTTACAAAATTAAGCATCGTATCGATTGGTAAAAGGATCAGAACGTGGCGTCTGAGACGCAGCAAAGAAGATAACCAAAACAAAAAACTAACTAGTTTTTTATTAATTTATACAATTAGTTAAAGTTAAAAGTTACAGTTACAGCCTATATACGTCCCACTCCTGGGCACAGGCCTCCTCTCATTTCTGAGAGGGTATTAGGGCAAGGAAATGTCCGCCGCGCTGGCCCCAATGCGTGTTGGCGAACTTCACATGTCTTCGAAATATTTTTTTCTTATTTCTCAGACATGCAGGTTTCCTCACGATGTTTTCCTTCACCGCCGAGCACGCGGTAAATCAGCACTTAAAATTGCAATTAACAATTTCATTGGTGCCGGCGGGGATCGAACCCGGGTTGCTCGCGTACTGTGAAAGTTACAACGAACGTTAACCATCTGAGCCACGGCTCTATACAATTAGTTACTAAAATAATTTATTACTTATCTATAAAATGACAATATACATAAAGACAATGAAATTAATCTATACATACATGTTGAAGGAGGGTGTGATTGGTTGTCGTTAAAACCACTATTACCTTTCATGCTGATAATTTATATTACAGATCACAATTATTTTTACAAATTTCAATTACACAATTCACAAAATATTTACACAATTATTTGTTTACAGCTTAATTACACAATAATTTGTACACAGTTTAATTAGTTCACTCACAAAATAATCACTTCATATTTATTGTTAAGTACTTGACTATGTTTTACTTCAATAAACCACTCACAACACTTTACGCGACACGACTTTAACGCGATCAACGCTAGAAAGTGACTGCCCGCAGCACTCTTTTTTTTGCGCCCAATGCAAGGACACCCTAAGGAAGCGGGGGAGGGAGGTGGTGAATGCTCATAGCATACCACGCAGCCAGCTGCGTGGTTATGTGGGACTCACTTTGAAGAAGTGCCTTACCCAGTAAACACCACCTGGGAACGGCTTTGGCCTGTATGGCCTTTCCGCCGAATCTGAGACGACCTCCTTCGGGGGAGGGAGGCGTGGAGCACAACCATCCGGGGACGGAAGTGCGGGTCAACCAACACAGCCGCAAAGGGCGGCGGTGCTGGAGTGAAGGTGTGGGATTCGCATGAGCGAGAATGCACTCACCGTACGGGGACGGCAAGCACGGTCTGCTAACACAACCGCACGGGGCGGCGGCACTAGCAGGCAGGAAGGGAAGGAGCTCACCGTACAGGGACGGTGAGCGCGGGCGCCTAACATAACAGCACGGGGCGGCTAGCGGAGACGGAAGGCTCCCACCGTACGGGACGGTGAGACACAGCCAGCACGACCGCACGGGGCGGCTGTGCTAGCTGAGGCGGGAGGGTACTCACCCTACGGGGACGGTGAGCGTGGACAGCGAACACAACCGCACGGGGGCGGCGGCTCTAGCTGATGAGGACGGGACGGGACTGACGTTCAATTCCTCGACTGAACTGACTGAGGGAGAAGACCCGTACGGGGACGGGTGCTCGGTCAGCTGGCGGACTCCGCCAGCGCACGACCGCACGGGGGCGACGGCGCTAGCGGAATCGTGCCCGCAGCACGCAGTGCACGCCCATTTTATACAGTCGTGTGGCGGGAGAGCGACCGCGTCACGTGATCTGACGTCATCGCTTCAGGTCTCGTCGCGGCTGGCCTCTTGGGCTGATACGGTCATTCTGCAATAGGCGCGTTCCTGCGCCTTACTTCTTTTTTCGCTCTGTGGAAGAAAACTAAATTAAGCTCTCATTCTCGGCCTGACAGTGGTCAGTTTTAATAATTCACGTAAGACGCATAACACATATACCACATAAGACACATATACCACGTAAGACACATACAGGGTATTTTTGAAACGCTCCGAAAACGAAGACAGACGACAGTACTAACTATATCTTAGATGATGGGTGAAATATAAAATCGATCCTGATGAAAAAAAATTCATCTTTTCACAACGTTTTATTAGCTTTATTCACGCTCCATCGTGTTAGTATAAATCATCGTGTTAAATAAAACGTTAATTTCATTAAAATAAAACATGAAAATACTTAAACATAAAAGCAGCAGTGGAATTACTGAATTACAATCAGCTGACTAGGGGTCAATGTACGCGCGAACGCCGAATTCGCGCGGCCCGTAACTAGCGATGGTACCACAATACATAATAATTTACAACACTTGTCTAAATACCTAACTTATCTACTTAACCTACTATTTTGACACTGTGCTTGTCTCCACGTAGCCACTTTAATTCAAATTCACAGGTTAAATAAACCAAATAACTGGTTCGATTCCCCGCTAATGAAAAAATACTTAAATGAAAAGTTAACAAGGTTAGAGTTATGCGTTTTTATTCATCGTGTAGGTATGTTTATTATTCTGATGTATTCAGTTATGTACCTATTCAGATCAGTTCAGTACCAAGTTATTTAAAAAAAATAGGTATGAAACAGCTTACCGCTCTAAATCCTCCGTGGTCTTATGAGATGCGGCTCAAATTGTGCTCCATTCATTTCGAGGCAGATGTGGGCTCGGTGTTGCGTCTCCTCATGCAGGCGGGGCATTATCGTGTGGTCTTCGACACAGTCCGCACGTAGTTTGTCGAAAACATCCACGATCCTTTGGCGCATTTCGTCAGCACTATCACACTCACGATTAAAAACCCTTTCTTTCACATACCCCCACAGAAAGAAGTCTAACGGGGTCAGATCTGGTCAACCAACTGTTCATTTATAAAGTTTAGGTATCCCTGTCCGTTAAGTCGCTGTGGCAGAAACACTGGTCCCAGTATGCGATCCTTAAATAAACCTGCCCATACGTTAACCGACCATCGGGTTTGGTGCCCGGTTTGTCGAACAGCGTACGGGTTAACCTCTGAATACACGTGTATTTCTTCGGTTCCACATGCCGTTTCTGGTAAATCTCGACTCGTCCGTCCAGATAACGTGCTCAATGGAACCAGGCACACGTTGTTGTTGGTCTAATAACCAACGGCAGAAAACTCGTCGGCGGTCGTGATCGCCGGGAACTAAAGCTTGCACTTTGTGCACTTTGTATGGCCGCATTCGGTTACGCTTTAACACTTTGTGAACTGAACAGTATGACACATTTGTTCCATCCCGACGTCTTAACAATTTAGCGATACTTCGTGTACCTAAGTTCGGATACCGGCGAACGACATCTAAAATGCGCTCCTCGGAGTGAACAGTCATTTGACTTCCACCTCCTGCCGCTACTGGAGCAATGGGCCGATTTTCCAACACTCGCTGAAATGCTGCTGTTATCAGACGAGAGTCAGCTGGGTGTCGAGCGGTCGGGAATTTCTCTCGGTAAATTCGTAATGCACGCGAAGCATTCCGCGAGCTTCTCAAGGCACATTAACATGTTGCCGTATTCACGAGCACTATAAACGTACGCGTTAGGCATTATTAAAACAAAAAGAAACACAAAACGTAACAACAAGAATAACACGTAATAACAAGTAGGTAATACTAAGTAATAACAATAAGAATTTAATAAAAAACAATTGAACTGTCGCTTGCGCATGCGTGTCCAAAGTCAACACGGAACTGTCTCAAAACTAAAATCAATAATTAATCCCGCCAAAACTGAAGCCTACACTTTGAACATTCCCACAGACCGTCAAATGTTATGACATTGCCAACTTTTATTTTATAAGTTTAGTTTCCATATGATCCCTACGACTACTCTTTCATATGGAATTTAGAAGTTATAGTTGTAATTTTTTAATACAATTAGACAATCAATTGTACCCTGACGAAACAAGCAGTTCGTTACTACAAAATGATATTGAAATTAATAAACGTACTTACTTGGGTTTGGTTATCTTTGATTTTGTACAAGAAAATAGAAATAAAATGGTATTGAATAATTTAATAGTTAAAATCAATTGCAATTATGATCGACAGGTAATTAATCTAAAAATAATTATTTTACTTTACTTTTATTGACTTTCCGTTTTAATCCATCCAATACTTTGATTTGAAAAGAGGTACGTCAAAACTATTAAAATTACTTGCAAGTTTTATTGTAATTGCCGCCTCTAATTCTTATGTCGCTTGCAAACAAATCTTAGTAGGTAAATTTGAAATTCCCATATGTTGGCGCTGACGCGAGGTGACACACAGTCGGCCGGGCGGCGGGCGGCGGCAGCGCGTGGTACGAAGGGGCGCGACGGGGAATGCTCGCCAGTATTACTGTGCGCGCACGCTATTGGTTCCTCATTCTTCCCGCGCTTTGAAAAAGCGATGTTTTATCAATGTACAGTCACACACAGCTTTCTTTGCACGACGCGCGACGATGGTTTTAAAAGGAAGGAAAGAAAAATTATTTATATCTATTGTTTTATGACTGAACTAGTGAACGAAAAGGTAAATAGAAGGTGAATGGGAAAATTGTGCAGTAAAGTTAAATGTATTGAGGAAGAATACCGAAAAAATTACCATGTGGTCAACCTGATGACGAAACATTTATCATTCGCATTGATGATGATGATTCTGATGAGTGATGATGAAGTAGCATCCAGTAACACCAATACACCATCGACATTTGGCTTCCATGTTCCATGTTCCAACGGTATAATGGACAGCGTGTCACCCTTAGCTTAAGTTTTCTTGTTACAAACTACTTTATTTTACGATAGAAATAAAAATAATGCTCAAGCAAACATTATCCATTTTGAATTTCAACCTCTTCCAAAGTTCTAAGTAGCTAGTAAAGTACCTATTATGATTCTACAATAAAACCATTAATTACTATTATAATATTATAAAACAACAGCCTAGTACCATGTAGTACTTTAGAACGCGACTGTACCCATGCGCAGACACACCCCCTCCACTATCGCTCAGCGTTCTTTTTACGTGACATTGAGTTTGGCTTCGACGCGGATATTGACCCTAGTCAGCTGATTTTATGGTTTATTTATTTTAAATTCCATTGCTGCTTTAATGTTTAAGTATTTTCATGTTCTATTTTAATGAAATTAACGTTTTATTTAACACGATGATTTATACTAACACGATGGAGCGTGAATAAAGCTAATAAAACGTTGTGAAAAGATGATTTTTTCATCAGGATCGATTTTATATTTCACCCATCATCTAAGATATAGTTAGTACTGTCGTCTGTCTTCGTTTTCGGGAGCGTTTCAAAATACCCTGTATACCACATAAGACACATATACCACGTAAGACACATACGTAAGACACATATACCACGTAAGACACATATACCACGTAAGCACATATACCACGTAGAACACATATACCACGTAAGACACATATTCCACGTAAGACACATATACCACGTAAGACATATACCGTAAGACACATATATACCACGTAAGACACATACCGTAAGACACATATATACCACGTAAGACATATACCACGTAAACACATATACCGTAAGACACATATACGTAAGACACATACCACATAAGACACACATATACCACATAAGACACATATACGTAAGACACATACCATAAGACACATATACACGTAAGACACATACGTAAGACACATATACCGTAGACACATATACCGTAGACACATATACCACAAGACACATATACCACGTAAGACACATACCACATAAGACACATATACCACGTAAGACACATATACCACGTAAGACACATACCACGTAAGACACATATACCACGTAAGACACATACGTAAGACACATATACCACGTAAGACACATATACCACGTAAGACACATATACGTAAGACACATATACCACGTAAACACATATACCACGTAAGACACATATACCACGTAAGACACATATTCCACGTAAGACACATATACCGTAGACACATATACCACGTAAGACACATATACACGTAAGACACATATACACATAAGACACATACCACGTAAGACACATATACCGTAAGACATATACCACGTAAGACACATATACACGTAAGACACATATACCACGTAAGACACATATACCACGTAAGACCCATATACCACGTAAGACACATATACCACGTAAGACACATATACCGTAAGACACATATACCACGTAAGACACATATACCACGAAAGACACATACCGTAAGACACATATACCACGTAAGACACACATACCACGTAAGACACATATACCACGTAAGACACATACCACGTAAGACACATATACCACGTAAGACACATGGGATTGCCGTTAAGTTCGTCCGTGGAACATCTATGCGTAATTTTTTAATTCAATAACCGGTAAATAAGTGTTTTTGATATGCGAAGTCATTGTGATATAATAAATAAACTTTGCAGTTAAATAAGGATTTAAAGTGAAAATAACCATAAACATCTTTTGTGCAGTGAGATATTAGTGACTGGCCTGTATTGTTTACTATTACACGTAAGCGACAAGCCTCGCACAGCGCTTAAGCTCTTTTGGACGGCATGTTTTGTTGGCTGAGTTAACGATAGCTGTTGACGTAGTTTACATTGTTTTGCGTACCTACTGTTTTAAATAATCTACCTCTGGTTTAAATAAATACAAAATACAACTATACTATGGATTGCAAAACATGTTTCGTTGTTGTAAAGGAGGAGGACTTAATTAATTGCTCTGTATGTCGTGGCTCATACCATTACGCATGCATAGGATTAAAAGAACTGGATTTTAAGAAAATGTTACCTATGAACAAAATTAAATGGAAGTGTCCACCATGTAAATCCGGAAAAAAAAAGGATAATAAAAACAGCCCAAACACACCTCGTCCTGAATGCAGCTCATCGCAATCGCAATCTATGATAAACATCGATGCAAATGCTATTATGGAACATTTTGATAATAGGTTTAGTGCGTTATAGTCTGCTATAGACTCCCTGAAATCCGACGTTAACGACAGGTTAAGAGGACTATCAGCTACTGTTAATTCATGGGAGACTAAAATGAAAAGTTTTGCATCATTAATTACTTCCATAAATGAACAGATTTTCGATCTTAAAGAGGAAAATGATAAATTGAAGCAAGATCTCGACCATCTCCGCTCAAAAGTGACGGATATTTCTGACTGCAATGATCGCAATGAACAATGGGTTCGCCGTTCAAACATACAAATAAACGGGGTCCCTGAGAAAAAGGGTGAAAACCTTTTAAGCCTAGTGAAGTCCCTAGCGCAAAAATGTAATTTTGCGATTAATGTAGATAGTGATGTTGATTTCGTAACTCGTGTGGCGGTTAAGAATGATGTGGATAATAAAACGCCGAAGCCGATTATTTTGAAAATGCATTCGAGGTATAAAAAGGATGATTTTCTATCATTGTTACGTAAATTGAAGAACTGTAACGCAAGCGATATTGGTATTACTGGGGCACAGAGTGGCTATAAGATATTTTTCAACGACCATCTTTCGGCAAGAAATAAGTATCTTCTCAAACAAGCGAAGCGATTGGCGAAGGAGAAAGGCTACGTCTATTGCTGGGTCCGTAACTGTACGATCATGGTGCGCCGCAGCGATCAATCGCCAATTATACACATCACGTCTGAACACTCTTTAAACAAAATTGTATAAGTGCTATGGTTGTTTCACACTTTTCTTACTGCTTATTGTTTTGGCTATAAATGTAACTGACTTATTTTTTATAATAAGTATTGTGTCCACCAGTTGTCAACTTGCTTTTTATAAAACTAACACTGCAGTATTGCTGCAAGCCCAAATATTTTATTTTCACGTTGTAAGATTCTATCAACTTGCTTTGGAGCCGGCAATAGACCTACACTTGAAGTGGTTTCTACTTTGTTTGAACGTTCTATACGTAAGAAATTATTTAGTTAAACTTAACATTTACAGTGTTACTTAACATATTCTATCAAAATGCTAGAGGTCTGCGGACAAAAGTTAAACAATTTTATAGAAATATTCTAAACTCAGATTATGATATTATATGTATAAGCGAAACTTGGTTGTTACCAGGAATCTATGATGCAGAGTTATTTGACTCTCGGTATAACGTGTACCGTAACGATCGTGATTATGATAATTTAACTGTTAAAAAAGGTGGTGGGACCATGATTGCGGTTCGCCGGGGAATAAATGTGAGAATGCAGGGACTACGCAAATTACCTTTTATGTATGATGCTGACGTAACATGTGTTAATATTTTATTGAATCAGTCACCGATGACATCAATGTTGAAGCTATTTTGTTGCTACTTCCCCCAAAATGATTATCAAGCGGCATCGGAATTATCGTTTTATGAATATTTATCTGATCTTAAAATTGACTATCCTAATGATAAGTTTTTATTGGTGGGAGATTTTAATATAAGGGTTGCTAGATGGATATCAAATCCCCAATCTTCAGATAGTAATTTGTATCTTGAGAATCCACATGATAACATATTGACATCGCAATTGTTTGCATTTTTATGCTTTAATGACTGGTCACAATATAATCACGTTAATAATATGAACAACAGACAGTTGGATTTGGTGATTTCTGATTTGAAGTGTATTGTACAAAGAGTCGCACCGTTGTCATTGCCGGAGGACGGCCACCATCCCTCTTTATGTATTGACATAAGTATTGATTATACTTCAAGTCTGTGTCCAGCCACCCGGATAGTACGACGTTTTCATGCGGCGGATTATGATGAAATTAGCCGAGAAATGTCAAATATCAATTGGGAAGACCATTTAAATCTAAAAGATATTGATGTTGCTGTTGATAACTTTTATAAAATTGTGCGTGATGTGATAAATAGGTTTGTCCCTCATAAAGTTGTTAAAAATAATAATAAATACCCAGTCTGGTTTAATAAGCGTCTAATTAAACTCATTAATAGAAAACTTAAACTTCATAAAAAATGGAAAATTTATGGTAGACAGTGCGATTATGACAACTTTTCGAATGCACGGCGTGATGTTAAAGAATATGAAGTTTTATGCTATGAACAATTTATTAATCACGCTGAGAGAAATATTCGAGTTGACCCCAAGTACTTTTGGTCGTTCATTAAATCAAAGCGAAAAAGCTGTGATATACCTGATACTCTATACTTTGGTGATATACATGCATCGGAGGGTCAGACAATTGCTGATCTATTTAATTCATTCTTCCATTCTGTATTTGAGCCACCCGGCAATAATGTCAGGAACTGCGATACGGAAAATAATAATTGTATAATTAATTGTGTTTACATAGATAATGTTAAAGTCGAAAAATATTTGAAGAATCTCGATATTAATAAAGGTACTGGCCTGATGGTATTCATCCTATCTTTCTCAGATAATGCAGTAAGCATTTAGCTGCTCCTCTTTCATTACTCTTTAATATTTCTTTGAAGCAAGGTGTGATGCCTTGCTTTGGAAACAATCCTGTTGTTCCCATATTTAAGTGTGGAGACAAACACAATATAGCTAACTACCGTGGTATCTCCATACTATCTGTTATACCTAAGTTATTTGAAAAAATTATATACGACTCTCTATTTCCTGCAATCAAACCGCAAATAGCTTCAAGTCAGCACGGTTTCATATCAGGTAGATCCACAGAAACTAATTTATGCGAGTTTCTGGATGAAACATTGGAGGCCGTGGAAAAAGGCTATCAGGTTGACGCCGTGTATACCGATTTTTCAAAAGCATTTGATAAAATTTCGCACAATCTACTGATTACTAAACTTGTAAACGTCGGTATACACGGCGATCTCTTGAGATGGCTAACCTCATATCTACGTGATAGGTCTCAGGCAGTAGCTGTGAAGGGCTATACCGAGCTTTGTCCCGATCACTTCTGGTGTGCCTCAGGGTTCTCATCTCGGTCCTCTTCTTTTTAATATATTTATAAACGGTGTCATGCGTAGCATTCAACATTCGAAAGCTTTACTATACGCTGATGATACTAAAATATTTACATTCGTTAAGAATCTCGAACACGCTTTCCTATTTCAAAACGATTTAAACAATTTTTATGAATATTGCTCGGCTAATAATCTAAAATTAAATATTGATAAATGTTATACTATAACTTATTCCCGAAAAAAACAACCGATTGTTTACAATTATAAATTAAATAATATTTTGATTAAAAGAGTGACCGAGGTGAGGGACCTGGGAGTATATCTCGATGATAAACTAGACTTTGCGTCTCACATTAACAAGGCTACTGCCAAGGCTTATAGAATGTTAGGTTTGTCTTCCGACAATGCAAGGACTTCAAAAACATAAACACGTATATTATGCTCTATAATTCTTTAGTGAGAAGTCATCTTGAATATGCATCTACGTAAGACATATACCACATAAGACACATATACCACGTAAGACATATACCACATAAGACACATATACCGTAAGACATATACCACGTAAGACAGATATACCACGTAAGACACATATACCACGTAAGACACATATACCACGTAAGACACATATACCACGTAAGACACATATACCACAAGACACATATACCACATAAGACACATACCACGTAAGACACATATACCACGTAAGACACATACCACGTAAGACACATATACCATATAAGACACATATACCACATGAACACATATACCACGTAAGACACATATACCACATAAGACACATACCACGTAAGACACATATACCACATGAACACATATACCACGTAAGACACATATATACCACGTAAGACAGATATACCACGTAAGACACATATACCGTAAGACACATATACCACGTAAGACAGATATACCACGTAAGATACATATACCACGTAAGACATATATACCACGTAAGACACATATATACCACGTAAGACACATATATACCACGTAAGACACATACCACGTAAGACACATATACCATAAGACACATATACCACGTAGACACATATACCACGTAAGACACATACCACATAAGACACATATACCATGTAAGACACATATACCACAAGACACATATACCACATAAGACACATACCACGTAATCATCTTTCATTTCAGTCCAGGTAGTCGTCTGAAGTAACCAGTCATCAGCCCAAATTTGTGCTCGATCTTTAAGAACACTTGCTGCTTTAAGTCGCACTTCATGGTCCTTTAAATTATATTCTTGTTGCGTCCTGGATATTAAATCCACCCAGTCAAAAGAAGGAAAATACACGTCGGATATACGAACTTCAGACAGATCATTCGGTCGTATCATTTTTAACATTTCTGAAAAGGCAGAACGGTTTTCTGAGACATCTGTGTCATAATCTTGCACAATGTATCTTTGAATGTGTTTGCTAAAATTGACATCATCGTATTGCTTATTGAGTCCGAAGATTGTTGGCGTTGATACGTCCCCTCTTCTGATGTTGAAGGAGAGCGTGATTGGTTGTCGTTAAAACCACTATTACCTTCTATGCTGATAATTTATATTACAGATCACACTTATTTTTACAAATTTCAATTACACAATTCACAAAATATTTACACAATTACTTGTACACAGTTTAATTAGTTCACTCACAAAATAATCACTTTACATTGATTGTTAAGTATTTGACTATGTTTTACTTCACTAAACCACTCACAACACTTTACGCGACGACTTTAACGCGATCAGCGCTAAGTGACTGCTCGCAGCACTTTTTGCGCCCAATGCAAGGACACCTCCGGAAGCGGGGAGGAGGTGGTGAATGCTCATAGCATTCCACGCAGCCGGCTGCGTGGTTATGTGGGACTCAATTTGAAGAAGTGCCTACCACTAAACACCACCTGAGAACGGCTCTAGCCTGAGGGCTTTATCGCCGAATCGGAGACGACCTCCCTCGGGAGAGGGTGGCGTGGGCACAACCGTCCGGGGACGGAAGCACGGGTCAACCAACACAGCCGCAAAGTGCGGCGGTGCTGGAGTGATGGAGTGGGAGTCGCATGAGCGAGAATGTACTCACCGTACGGGGACGGTAAGCACTAGGGAGGCGGGAAGGAAGGCACTCACCGTTCAACGGTGAGCGCGGGCGCACAACCCAACCGCACGGGGTGGCTGTGCTAGCCGAGGCGGGAGGGCAACTCGACCGTGCGGGGACGGGACCGTGGGAGGCACTCTCAACCGTAAGGAGACAGGGCGTGGTCAGCTAACACAACCGCACGGGGGCGGCGGCGCTATCTGAGGGGAACGGGACGGGACTGACGTTTTCTATTCCTCGAATAAACTGACTGAGGGAGAAGTCCCGTACGGGGACGGGTGCTCGGTCAGCTGGCGGACTCCGCTAGCGCACGACCGCACGGGGGCGACAAGCGAAATGTTTTAGCCCGCAGCGAGCAGTGCACACCCATTTTATACAGTCGTATGGCGGGAGAGCGACCGCGTCTCGTGATCTGACGTCATCGCTTCAGGTCTCGTCGCGGCTGGCCTCTTGCGCCGATATACATACATACATACAAACAAATAAAATTGAAGTGTCTGTTTGTAATGATGTTAAAATAACAGCTTTTTACTAAATGCATATGAAAGTATATACGGCTATAGATTAATCAATAGGAAAGACATACATTTACCCTGATTAGCTGAGCAGATGGGTTATCATGTTACTCTTGAAGATTGGAATGGCTCGTTACCGGTGTAAACGGTTTCCGGTAATGCTCGTCAATCTGTTTAACAAAAATTAATGTGGATGTATCTTTTACTAGCTGATGCCCGCGACTTCGTCCGCGTTGCTTGATATATTAACAAAAAACACATCACCGAACACGTAGTGCTTATAAAATAGTTGTTTCTTAAAACTTTAATCACTTTATATTAAATGAAGATATCGCAATAAATTTTTTTTAGCTAAGGGCCAAGTGTCTAAGAAATAAAACTTAGAAAACCTAATTGAAATCTATCCAGTAGCTTTTTCCATGATGCGCGCACAACTGCATACCTCTATAATTTTATTTATATTGATTATAGAAGATTATGCTGCTATTTAACGTTGATATTCTGTGACAGCATCAGCCTTCTCAGGTAGAACCGATTCAATTGTGGTCTAGTGTGTGTACGACGTATAATGAGGGTATCCACGACTTTTTCTGCCACCAGGGCGGCGCCAATAGAAAGTGAGGTATAATATTTGACAGATTTCATAGCGGGGAAGTTAATTTGTTCGGAAAATGTAAAAGTTATTGTTTCTTTCTGTACTATTAGCTATATGTTATATTAATAACATTAAAAATAAATAAACTAAACCACAAATATTCATAAAAGTAGAAAAATTAAAAACAAAGTTAAAAATGTGCAAAAAATTAAAGAGCAAACCACTGACGCATTGTTTTGTGTATTAATATAATACTCTAGAAACTGATAAACTTTTATTAAAAAACAACTTCTCAACTAAATGACATTGTGTAACAAAAAACTTTACCTCAGTGTCAACTAGCCTCATCTGGTGAGCAGAAAATTATTAGCCCTCATTGCCAATAGATTATTTTGACATTTAAAAAAAAAGCTAAAGTATCTTATTATTCTAAATTTTAAATTACAACAGTGTGTATAAAAGTTGGCTTTAAATTCTTAAAAAACCTTTAAAAATTCCTTTAAATGGTATGCAGACCATCATATTTAAAGGAAATATTGGGTATCTATTGATAACCAAATCGATAGGCACAAAACTTTAAAAAAATGTGCACCTAATTTTTGTTTTTGAAGTAGTATATAAAATATATATTTTGTAATGTAATTTACATAAACGCAAATGGCACAGCCAGTGAAAACCTACATTTTATATTTATACAAGGGTTGATTCAGGCTTCGATTCGAATCCAGGACCCAGGGCGCAGCAGCCGGAAACTACTTGAGCATACGGTCGTTAAATTGCAAAAACATCTAAACAGTAATTGTTTTACTTTAAATAGGAAAACACTTCTTTATAGCTGATTGTTGGATACAAGTTTAGTTTATGTAAATGCAAAAATTCAATGTAAAATGCAATGTCAGTAAAATCTAGTGCGGATAGAAAAAGAACGTAATCTATCGAACGCTGCTCAGCCGAGTTGAATCCGTCGATTCACCTCTTTGTCGAAGTTGGACTTACCTAGTCGGAAAATATGTCCTGGGTAAACTCTCAACGACGGAAAGGATACTCGTCAACAATTTCAAGAGAGCGTATTTCTCCCAAACAACTAACGGCATAGGTGTGAAATGGACGTTACACATGACCTTTGTATTGTCCATGTTCATTTTAAGATCTATCCGTTGGATGGCACTAATGAGGTCATTGAGCATAGTGCTAAGGTCCTTTGCTGATTTTGTTATAATGACTATATCGTCAGCAGATCGACGGTGAGTGATGTACTCGCCATTGATGTTGATACCTTATCCGTATCCTTTGCAGTTCAGTAGCTTGAAAAAGTCACCCAATGCAGAGGTGAAACGTTTCGGCGGTATAACGTTACCCTATCTTACACCCGGTAGCGAAGCCTGCATAGAAGCCGAGAAGCCGGGCTTGCCCTATCAAACTGCTCAATCAATAATATCAACTAATAAAATAACTCGTAAACTGTTTCAAACTATTTCAAATTTCCCGCGCGCTTCTCTGTTCTACACAGATTGTTGGCTGCTCTCATACCAATAAGTTGTACTGTTGGTGCTGCATATTCTTTTCCAACGACAAAACAGCTTATAATACTACTGGATATGATGATTTAAATAACTTATCTGGAGCCATTAAAAGGCATATGAATTCTCAAAAACACATGAATGCGGTAATTTCGTTTAGTAATTTTGCTAAAAACAACAAAACCATATCTTGGGCTTGCCCTAGTTTAGAGCCCTAGCTTCGCCACTCCTTACACCACTCTGATGTTGGATAGGTTTCGTACCCTGGTACCCATGGGGAGATGTTTGCTAAAGTACGCTTGGCAGGCACATTGTCAATCGCAGTTTTTTTCTAATTGTTACTAGAATAGAATAGAATAGAATATTTTTTATTCAATATTGATTACAAGTAATTCTTATTGAACTTCATTTTTTACTTTACCACTGGTGCCAAAGAATCCTCTGTCCTGGGAAGAACCAGCAAGAAACCTAGCGGGACTTTTTTTTAATAAATTCTACTATATATATTGATTACAAACTATTTACAAAATTTATTTTAGAAACAGCTTGGAAGCGACCACCTCATTCCCATGGGTTATTATCAACCATGTATTCATTTATATTATAATAACCCTTTTTATACAGTTTCAGCTTAACAAAACATTTAAACTTGGTAATAGAGAGAGCCTGTACGCTTTCCGGGACCTTGTTGTAATAGTGTATACATTGCCCCAAGAATGAATTACCGACTCTGTGGAGTCGAGAGACTGGTATCACTAACTTGTGTTTGTTCCTAGTGTTTACAGAGTGTATATCACTTTTTTTACTAAAACTATCTTTGTTTTTGTGAACATACATTAAATTTTCGTAAATGTACTGAGAGGCCAAAGTTAATATATTTATTTCTTAATTTTTTTCACTAAAAGACTCTCTCGGTTTAAGGTTGTAATTAGCTCTTATGGCCTTTAGAAAGGCGCTTCTACTCATTTCCTGGTTTGTTTCCCTCTGTCGCCTCTTACAACAGCCACGGGTCGTTATGGGGTAGTGGATATACTAACATTGCCACAACACAGCAAGTATTTTTTATATTTTTTAATGTTAGAGAGAATAATGTAGGTATTTTGTAAATATTGTAACTCAGAATTAAGTAACTCGCTTTACTCAAGAAAGTACCTTTTTCCACCGACTTCAAAAAGGAGGAGAGGTTTACAATTCGTCGTAATCTTTTTTTTATGTATGTACATACACCGATTACTCGAAGTCGCCTGAACCGATTTGGAAAATATATATTTTTTTGTTTCAAAGAGTACATACTTCCCAGATGGTCCCATTTAAATTTTATCGAAATCGGTCGAGCGGTTTTAAAAAAATCAACAATAAATTATATTTATATTGAAGTCGGTTGTACAAATTTTTTAATTTTACCACTTGTACTACAGTTACACAAACACTCATGTTATCGGAAGATACTTAACTCTATATCGTAAAATGGGTATTGTAGAATATATTAAAATGCCATAAGTGTAGTGGTTAATTCAGAAGTATCCGCCGTCATTGAAACATATTTCCTTAATGCCTTATCATCTTATCAAGCCTTCTGTCTAGTATGAGGATTTGCAATACACTGAGGACTGAGATCAGTATAAGGCTACTTACTACTCGATAACCTATAGGCTTCCCCACGAAATTAATCTACACCACTTCACCGACTTCCTCGCGGGAATCACACAAGTTTTGCTCCCATGTCATTAAATTTTACGGCAAGCATCACAAGCTCTCGTATTTATTTAAATCAAATTAATAAAATTGAAATGAAGCTTTTGCACGATTGTGGACCACATCTACCTAGTAATTAGTCATCCAACGATCATCATCATCATCATTGCAGGTACCCTTTACAAGTCGACTACTAAATCCTATTGAACCCTATTAACCCTTGAGGGAGGCCTATTCGCCGCCACACCTTATAAGCAGCGATCCACAGCTTTTGGATGCGGGGGTGTGGTTTAAAACATGGAATCACCTCAAAAACCTGCCCTTACTGGTTTCTTCCAGCTACGGTGGACCATGGATACACTTGGACTTCACCAGAGGGTTAGATAGTAATCAAAATATAATAAAACCAACTAATCAAATACCTTGAGCTATCTTAATACAAGGGTATGAAAGCACAGATTAAATAATGATACTACGTAAATGAAAGTCCTCAGTAGCTTGATTTTAAGTTGACACTAGCGCAATCTCATAATTGTCAAAAGCGCTACACACTTTTTTTTACACATTTTATTCTAAAGACGACGCAGCGCCTCTAAAGGCATTTATGTCATTTATTATTTATTTTAATTTTAATAAATAAATAAATGAGTTAATATCTTATTGTAAATACTATAATATTTTGGACATTAAATATTACTTTCTTCAATTTTATACCAGCCTCCAGCAAGGAATGCCTCAAAGTACGGTCCTGAGCCACCTGCATCCATCGACTCACTCCATCGATCGAAAATAGTGAAATTATTGCTATGCCGATAGACATCAAACATATTCAACTAAAGAGCTTCTCTCTTTAACACAGTTTTCCCAGTATCACAGTTTAAAAAATTAGTTAAACATTTTGTTAAACGTGGCAATTACGGTAAATCATCCCTATATTGTGTTCCTTGTAGTGGCGGTGTAATAATATGGACTATCCCATATCATCTCGTGGGTATCGTAAGGGGCGACAGAGGGAAATAAATCAGGAGATGGGCAGCAGCTTCCTTCTGATAACGACTAAACATAAAAAAATTCGGTTGCTAACTAGCTTGCCAAGCTTGGCAACTATGGTAAATATCCCACCTAGATGTTTTCTTACATTTACGCGAAGACTACACATTAAATGAAACTAATTTTTACGGATTATATCGCGTTTAATTTTAACTTTTTAATTCCCGACGTTTCGGGTGCTTTACAGCACCCATGGTCACAGGGGGACTGAGGTGTTTGACGTCCCGATGTCATAGTTAGTCCGGTTACCTTCAGTTTTTTAATATTAATTTTTGTTTCGATCTACGCAAAATGAGCTTACACTTTTCCACCCGATCGTTTTTTTTTTTCATTTATTCGATTATTCAAGTGATTTTCGATCCGCGCGTCGCTTGTCAGTTTCAGTATATATAGAGGTACTCTGTGCAGTGTCCCGCGGGACGTTGCCGAGGTAAGGCTTGTGTCAAATTTTTGCGCGCGCGCTTCTCTTCTGCTACGTAAATAATATTTAGGAAATAAAATAAATTGTAAATAACTATAGTTTTATGGAACTTATATGGACTATAGTTAAGCTTTTGTTTGTTTTGTTGTAGCTTAGATTCCACCAGCTTTTGTCGCCGATAAGCCTCTTGGCTCCGCGTTGCACTGAGTCGAGTGCGGCAAGTTGATAATTTGCTGAGTCATCCCAAAGGTGAATACAATACTCCATGCATGTTCGGACTTGAGTTTTGTATAAAGTTAGAAGCTGTCCAGGCGTGAAGTATCGCTTCACCTTGTTTAAAATACCAGTTTTCTGGCCGCAGTTTGTGCTTTCGAATCAATGTTGGCGCCAAAGTTGAGGTTAGCACTCAACTTTATGCCGAGAAACTCGAGATCTCTTCAGATTTTCAACGATTGTTTCGAACTGCGCGGACGTGTGCTTTATATTTAACAAACCTATTAAAAATATTTTACAAATTACGTTAATCTTATGCAACTGAAAGTGATACTCATTAACTAATAACTTGTAAAGTGAATTCGGCAAAACAAAGTTTATTTTACACACGACTAATTAATACTGTGATCAAATCAGAAATCTTACGAAGCTTTCCTCGGGTAAAGAAGATAGCTGCGATTTTTCAACCCGCTCGTACTACAGCTAAGTTCATGATTGCACTGTTTCTAATTACCTACACCTACTAACTGGTTACAAAGATGGCTGCAAAACAAACATCGAAGCGGGGGCGGGTATTCCACGTCGAATTTATCGAATTTTGATAATGATAAAAGATATATAAATATTCGTCCTAGAAAACGAAAAGAGCTTCCAATAGAATATGAATTTTAAAAAGACCTAGCTGAGTTCCGTAAAGAAATAACAATTTTTTTTAAAGAGTTTTCTGTCTTCCAAAATGAAACTTTGTCGCATATTCGTCAAGAGGTTACAGAAATCACAAATGAAATTAAAAGTATCAAAAAAAACTACTGAAAATTAAACTCAAAGTACGAAACACTACAACACGAAATTGAAAATATTAAGTTAGAAAATCAACTACTACAGAATAAATTAAATCAATTTGAACCAAGTATTACTCCTGTGGACGACGGTATCACCAACCGAAAATCGCTTTCGCCTGTTCAAGAAGACCTTATACTGGAACTCAAAGAACGACGCCAGCGAGAGAAAAATATTGTACTTGTGGTTATAAATGAAATTTGTAACAAAAATTACCTGGCAAGGCGTAAACACGACGATTACGAAGCGTTTAAAGTTATTACCTCGTTATTTGAACAATGTCCAAAACCGATAAAAACAATGCGCCTGGGTAAATACAACCCGGCAAAAAGTCGACCGCTTAAAATATTTTTTGATACTACTGCCACACCTAAACAATTGCTGCGAAATAAAGCAAAGTTAACTAGTAACATACGATTATAACAAGCAGTACCTATGTCACTTCATATACTTATTTTACCGAGACTTTGCTTACATCTGAGCAGGATGCTTGTCAATATCAATTAACTAATTACACGCATATTTACAATTTTAGGAAAGTAAACAAGGGGGGTGGAGTATCTATATACATTCATAACAGTATTAAATATGACTTAACGGAAGAGCTAACCGAGAGCGGTAATCATTACTTATGGATATATGTAAACAAATTTGCACTTAATATAGGCGGGATATATAAACCCGGTGAGTCAAACGTAAATAAATTTTTGGATATATACTCCAACCAACTAGAGACCCGTAAAAGAGCAATAGTTTTGGGCAATTTTAACTTGGACCTCTTAAATACTAATAACAATATTGTTAACTACTTAAGAACGATAGAAGAATCTGGTTACGAAATATTAAACAAAGTGGAGAAGGAATACTGCACACGTAAGACAGCTACAACCCATACTATATTAGACCACGTATGTACAAATTTAAACAATAATATGTTTTCACTCTCTATCCTTGAATCGTCCTTATCTGACCATAAACAAATTTATGTGGAAGTATGTAAATATAAGCCGGAAACGCTGCAACGGGTCCGTTATACTGCCCTGGACTACAATGGCCTGATAAAAAGCTGCACAGAAACCCAGCATATAAATAAGAACCGTGACTACAACTATCTCGAATACTATATATTGGAACAAATTGAACAAAATAAAATAACAAAAACTAAAACACTAAACTTACCACAGAAGGACTGGATTAATAAAAGCATAATCGAAGATATAGATAGACGCAATATTTATTGGAATAGCTTAAAAAAAGATAGTAAACATGAAGACATATTAAATAGGTGTAATTTAGAAAAAAAAAGCGTGAGTAAAATGATTAGACTCTAGAGAAGCATATTACTGTAATGAATTCACTAAATGTAAAAATAAACCAAAAAAAGATGTGGGACCTGATCAATACGTTAGCTGTAAACAAAACTAAGAATGGTTGTGCTGTGCCTAAGCTCTCCACACTCTCCGGTACTTTAACTGATGGATGTAAGGTTTGTTAAACTTTTAAAACTACTTTTTGACGATTGGCACAGAATTAGCAAATAAGATACATCCAAAATACAACTCAAGCTCAGTTCATACCTTAATGTATAAAGATACTTACCAACATAATATAATTTTAAGTGAATTAGAACCTTGTAGTGTCAAAGAAGTGTTAAAAATTATTAATAATATTAATAACCATACAAGTACGGGTATCGATGGAATAAGTCCAAAGGCTCTTGAATGCATTAAAAATGTCATTGCCACTGACCTTACAAATTGCATTAATAAATGCCTATCAAATGGTTCATTTCCTGACAGCCTAAAAATTGCGAAAGTCAGCCCAATCCATAAATCCGGACCAAAAACTGATTCTAGTAATTATAGACCCATATCGGTACTCTCTGTAAAATAAAGTGTTTGAAAAAATAATATATAACAGACTTTACGAGTATTTTAACGATAAAAACTTTTTCATTGAACAGCAATATGGTTTTTAAAATCTAACACATTGTCAGCAGCAATTGATGTAGTTTCAAAAATAAAGACAAACATTGATCGAAAACATGTCTGTTTAGGAATATTTATAGACTTAAAAAAGCCTTTTGATACGGTAAGCCACTCAAAACTATTAAAAAAGCTAAGTAATATAGGAATAACAGGTACAGTACTAGATATGTTGGCCTCTTATCTCGCTAATCGCCAACAGATTGTACAAATATCTAACTATAAAAGTGACCCTCAACAAATTACCTATGGCATTCCACAAGGCTCAATATTAGGACCTTTGTTATTTCTTACATACATAAACAACATAGTAAATTTAAACCTATCAGGTCATTTATCACTCTACGTAGATGACACTTGTTTTTATTTTTTTATTTTGCACATTCAATTTATTAAGTTATATCACAAGCACAAAAGGATTTGGACATATTACATGAGTGGTTTTCATACAATCTTCTCACAATTAATGCGACCAAAACATCACATCATATGATATTCTGTGCCAAAAATAAAAAAATGTTGGATATTTTTTACACACCACTTAGGATTAATAATATTACTCTTAAAAGATCTAAAAAAGAAAAGTACCTAGGTCTATTATTAGATGACAAACTGATATGGGACTCCCACATAGACAAAATAACATCAAAATTAGCATCACTTACGGGAGCATTTCGAAAGGTATCAAACTGTATTCCATACAAAATCAAAACAACTATTTATAACGCCCTAGCCAAGCCACACCTGGAGTACCTTATAGAGATATGGGGTTCAACCGCACAAACGCACATAAGTAAGTTACAACGAGCACAAAGTAAACTAATAAAAACACTATTTCATTACAACTACCTAACCCCAACTAAGGAGCTATACAGAAAAATTAAATTTTAAACATTAAACAACTATATACATACAACACATGCCTTATTATTAAAAAATAATAATAACTAAAAACATACAATCAACAATAACATTCACACCAGTGTATTTCACTAAATCTTAGAAACATAAACAAACTTCAAATCTGGCAGCCTCGGACGAGATCTTATGGCAATAAAAATACAGTGTGTGAGGTTGTACTTTTATATAATAATCTACCGGATACTGTAACAGATTGTAATAATATTAAGCATTTTAAGAATAAGCTAAATTCAAATTGAAGATATGCAGTGACAAATTTTATAACGGCATATCTTCAATTTTGAACATATGAATATTGTATTAATACAATATTCATATTTTTAAAACATTACCTTATAATACAAACATATGTTTGAATTAAGTAAGAAAAGTGTAACAAATTAATTAGGGATATATAAGAATAAACAAACATATGTTTGAATTAAGTAAGAAAAAGTGTAACAAATTAATTAAGGATATACATATAAGAATAAAACAACGAGAATTATATAATGCATGCTACCGTGTAAATACTGTTAATATTATTTTGTATGTATACTTAATCTCTGTAAAAGTGAACAGTGTGTTCTTTAAGAGAAATAAATGTCTTTAAACCGATGTACCTCGGAAAGTAGGAGTCAAACTAAACGGACTCCGTTTTGCGGAGAACAGACAGGCCTGCGTTTTGGCGCCGTTGAAAGTGACCAGATTGTCATCACCCCATTGGGAGACGAGACTTAAGGTCGCATTTATCCGCTCCACCATGGCCTCTCTGAGTGAACGTATTACTACCCCTCCTTCTTTTGCACTAGACATGAATCTCTCTGTGACTGTGCTGTCATCTGCATACCCAAAAATACCTGGTAGAAGTAGGTGATTGATGTGCAGCAGAAAAAGAGTCGCAGAGAGAACAGACCCCCGAGAAACTCCGGCATTAATATGCATTAGGTCAGAAGAGCAGCCATCTATGATTACCCTGATCGACCGTTCACTAAGAAAGTCAGATATTCAGTTGCGAAATTCGACGGGGATGCCGTAAACAGGAAGTTTACTCAGCAGACTTGCATGCCAAACCCTGTCAAAAGCTTTCGAGATATCGAGTGAAACTGCTAAAGCTTCATCGTTCTTCTTGATGGCCTCGCCACAGAAGTGCGTGTGACATACGCAAGAAGGTCCCCAGTGGACCGTCCCCGGCGGAAGCCATATTGATGGTCACTGAGGGGCTCATTTGTTTCAAGGTATGTCAGCAGCTTACTGTTCAATACCCTTTCCATAACTTTACAGAGTATGGAGGTAATGGCGATTAGTCGATAATTACAGGGATCGGCATGACTACCCTTCTTGGGTACTGGTTGCACATTAGCAAGCTTCCAAGATTTGGGCACCGTTCGAGTTTTAAAAGAGAGATGGTACAGGCACGTCAGGACAGGAGACAACTCATGCACACAATGCTTTAGTACTCTTGCAGGAATACCATCAGTTCCACTGGCCTTGTTCACGTCTAGGTTTTGCAAAGCTACGTACCTCTTTCGTATGGATTGTGATCTTCGGCATCGAAGAATCACAGCGAGGTAGGGTTGGCGGTTGTTTAGAGCCAGCATCAGCTTACTACCAGGAGGGTAGGAAGCAAGTCCGGCCCCTATACTAGTGACATGGTCGAATCGTGCCCTGCGGAGAACCCGCTTGCAGGGCTTGGCAGCATAATTAAAAGCTCTCTTCTTCGCACGAACTCTCCGAGCCCAACTTTGCGATCGCGAGCTAAAACCCTGGCCCGGTAGTCTTTGCGGGCCTCAGCTCGAGCACAATCCGCATTATACCAGGGCCGAGCCTTGTGACCGCGCGGGATGTCGGAGAACGGAATAAAATATTTCATTGCCTGCCGTATCACATCCGCAACCGCATCGGCAGAGCAGGAGGGTTCATCCGAAGAGAAGCACACTTGCCGCCACGGATAGGATGCAAAAAAGTGCCGCATGTCATCCCAATCTGCTGACTCGTATCGCCATACTCTCCTCGTGCCCGCTGCACAGTCATCCGGAGGAGAGATGACCGATACGGATTTCACCAGACAGTGATTGGAGGATCCCAGCGGAGCTGAGACAGATATCGAGTGCCTGCCTGGGTCTGTTGTCAGCAGAAAGACCAAGCAATTGGGTGTATGTCCGGCTACATCTGGTACCCGCGTTGCTACTTGAACCAGCTGAGTGAGATCTAGCGATAACGCAAGTTTGCGCACCTCTCTCCCAGCATGGCTGGATTTCTCATATGGGAACAACCACTCTTTGTGGTGAACGTTAAAATGCCCGAGCAAAACTAGCTCCGCAGATGGATACCGTTGTTGGGCTTTATCTGCCATCTATGTCAGGTGTTCAATGAAATTAGGTGCAAAGTAATGTAGATTCTGTTAAAAATTATTTTTAACAGAATCTATCTGCGTCGCTAGCGGTGAATAATGAAACTATTTTACGATATGATCATTAATCATGAATTGCAATGTTGTGTTTAGTTGTTAATATCGTCAAACGATCTCTGTTCATTGATTTGGTTAAGGCATATCATGCCACGGTCAACAAACAGTGTTAAATTTTATGAAATACCACCATTTCATAAAATTATCAACTATTTTATGATATGATTAATTCTACGATACTACGATGATGATAGTTTTGCAATAATCTCAAGCAGACCAGTTTTAATCAGTTATTTAAATATTAATTATTAAACGAAAAATCACTCATAATTTGTGATAGATGTCACTATTATTTATTTAAGTTAGAATTTTCATTTTTATTTTTATTATATACAATATTAAAAACTATAATTAAATAAAAACTAAAACTAGTAACTTAATTATATACCCTTTGAACGAGAAAAGAAACAGCCCTCTTATCACCAGCAGCAACGGCCAGTCGCGGATGGAGTTCCTTTAGGAACTTCACCGCACGTGGACCCCACGGACCGATAGTCTCTACAGCAAATGGCACAAATATGTGGTCATCTCTCATTGCGCCACTTACTCAGTTCAGCTGCCTCTGATGCCACCCCGGCTCTAAACGAGGTACCCTTGAGATGAGAAGCCGCCAAAGTGTCTACGCAAGTAGCATCCCACACTAGGGCTTTACCTCTCTCCCAAAGGACCAATGTCATACCGTCGGGTCTCCTGCCATCGTCTCTAAATATTCCACAAGGCTCTAAAACCGAAGGAACATTTATAGAGACAAGAGCCCTTCGGATGACATCGTTCAAAGAAGCGTGCCGTGAAAACCTACCAGCACTTTTCTTACATGAGAGTCCGTGGAGCCCAAACTTGTCGATGCATTTTCATTTTATAATTCTAATTACTTAAACTTGTACAACATGCGATATAAGTAGGTAGTTTCGATTGTAATAATTTAACACAACAAGTGGCAAAATTAAAAATTTTGTACAACCGACTTCAATATAAATTATTAAGGATAACTCAAAAACTATTGGTCAGATCTTGATCAAGTTTATATGCGGTAGCGAAGCCTCCATAGAAGCCGAGAAGCCGGGCTTGCCCTATCAAACAGCTCAATCAATAATATCAACTAATAAAATAACTCGTAAACTGTTTCAAACTATTTCAAATTTTCCGCGCGCTCCTCTGTTCTACACAGGTCATGACCTCGTAGCCTTATTATGTAACGTGGACCCCGGTCGCGGCAAAACTGTGCGATACTGCTGTCATAAAAAAGGAGTTGAGTTGAGCGATTAGTCGTCGTGGACTTTTTACCGGGCTTTCGAGAAGACGATCGCTCCCTTTCTAACTTGTGGCAAAATGTTCTATAATGAAATTTAACTACGATTGTTTATATAGCAATTAGTACGGATAGAGCGATAAGCTGGGCTTTCGGTGTGAAGTTAGTCGATCGTGGGGGCGCGCGGGCGATACGTTTGCAAGTTCACTTCACATTTTAATGTTTACTCTGTGTGTTTACTTGAGCGAATGAATATTGCGAGTTGAAAATTTATGCTTTTGTAAAGATTTTTAGTGAAAATGGAGGATAATAGTGTTCCTTGTGATGAATTGAAGTGTGTTAAAGTGCTAATCGGCGAGGAAAAGGTAAAATCTTTAAACTTTGTTGAGAAAAAACAGCTCATATCCACGCCGAAACCAACGCCTGATCTGTGTATTTCTCAGACGAGTAAAACCCACAAACGGCAATTTAATAGATCTGTTTACAAAACTCATTGGATTGTTGGCTGCTCACATATCAATCAGTTGTACTGTTGGTGCTGCATATTCTTTTCCAACGACAAAACAGCTTGGAATACTACTGGATATGATGATTTAAATAACTTATCGGGGGCCTTTAAAAGGCATATGAATTCTGAAAAACAGATGAATGCGGTAATTTCGTTTAGTGATTTTGCTAAAAACAACAAAACCTTATCTTGGGCTTGCCCTAGTTTGGAGCCCTAGCTTCGCCACTGTTTATATGGACCACATGAGAAGCACCAGCTTTCAAATAAAAAAAGAATCATCGAAATCGGTTCACCTAGAAAAAAGTTATGAAGTAACACACATAAAAAAAAGAACATACAGTCGAATTGAGTACCTCCTTCTTTTTGAAGTCGGTAGAAAAGGTCCACAGATTTCATCTTCCGTCTCTGAAAGTTTTTATGCAAAATCGATTTTTACCATTTTTTTTTAACTTTAATATCATAACAAAACTATAATTAAAGTGTAAGGAGATGAGACCTTTAAGAATTATTTATATTGTTTTTTTTTTTATTAGTAACTGATGGAAAAATATACTACAACCCGGGTCCCTAACTATCTACACACAAAATATCATGAAAATCCGTTCAATAGTTTTCGCAGCAATACACAGACAGACAGACAGACGGACAAAAAATCTAAAATCCATTAATTTGGCTTCAGTACGTTTTGTTTAGTTTCCTGGACTTCTTTTTTCCAGAAATCATTAAAATTATAAACACGACTTTTCTACAGTTATTATACAGGCTTATTTTGCAATAACCGGCCAAATTTGCAGAGAAGATTCAGAATAAGTAATATAGGCAAATGGTGAAGAAAAATTAATTCAAAAAAATATCAAATATTCTGTCCTTTTTATCTTTTAAATTCAAATGCGTGGTAATGTATTATATACTGATTTTACTGCGCACCCACACATTCGTAAGGGTCGATCGGTAGGCAAAAACGTTGTTGCCCATAAATCACCTTCAGTTTGGGATAATTTCAAACAAAAGTAGAACCCTAATTTACTCGTATTTTCAAAAACTGCAATAACGGTATTATCATTATTTATATATTTGAACTTAAGTTTAAAATTTGGCTACTCTTTGAAAAATAACCCTGTATTATGTATGACAAAAGAAAGTTTCAAAAAACTATCAGTAGGTACATAGACTTAGAATATACTGGCGTATAGACCACCTGACAGTCCGAAAACGCGTGACCAATTTTGATTTGTCATTGTGTGCGTTAGTTAGTGATGTATATTTTACTTAGAAGGACTATCGAACATGATTGTTAAGGAAGCGGTAAAAAGATTATGAAAAATTGTTTAGTGCATGAAGTTGAATAACTTCAAAAATTAACTGAATTTTACCATGATAGTTCTAAAATAATTAAAAAATATTCATATAACATGTTCCTGGGAATAAGCTGAGCCTTTTGTTAGATTTTAATTCAAATGTATAAAATCCCAGGTGACTTTACCGAAAAACTTAAAAATACTCCCCAATAATCAGATCAGAATGTTGTATTTTCGAGCTATGATCTTTGGAGAAAAATATTTACTGCCGTGGGCAGTTTCCCCGGAATTTATTTTTTAACATATTGTTAATATAAATAGGTAGGTACATAACTAAGTATATACCTATTTATATTTTATATATTTTATAAAATGTTTTGATGGGGAAACAAAAACGGGGACACGGAGTACATAATGGCTGCTTTATTTTTCATATAAGAATTACTTGTGATAATTACAAACATTTAATAATTAATTGTAGATTATAGAAGTTTATTTTAACATTCGACTTAAGTATGAATGTAAACTTAATAATTTAAGGAAGGAAACTTGTAGGAATCAGTTAAATAAGATTGCTCTGTTTAAAGGCCAATATGTTTATGATCTTCATCATGCTTCATGTTTATATTTTTTCATCTGTCCCTGAATTTTAAAAACATAATGATCTTAACAGAGTAAAGTGCACTAAGTGTCTGAGGATACAGATGCACTCTCTATTCTCTCAATCTCAGTATGTTAAGAAAATGGTCACTCATTTATGGACTGACCGCGGCAAGTGCAACTTAATTTCGCAGATCTATTGATCTGCGCAGCTATTACTTAACCACGAGTTCCTCTTCTTTACGACTAACGCTGTAGGGGATGAATCACGCTATTTAAGCCCTCGCGACAATGTCGTTGGCCATCAAGCATTAATCGGGCATTAACCGTTGTGAGTATCAAATACTATGGAATTTATACTATCAGGTTTCATGCGCGATCGTCTAGTAGCGCTTGAGGAGCATTACTAAATATCTATACCTAACTACGCTAAAAGTTTTATTGTTATGATTTGGGAATATAATCCGAAGTTCCGAAGCTCCTCTCAACCCCTTGGGGAAAATAGCATGATGCTATGAATATCGTACTAGTGTGACCGTGAGGCTGTGTGGTTGGTTAAGCAAGGTTATACATTTATTTTGGTTGATAAATAGATAGTTGGGTTCATAATGGCTTAAAGAGGATAATCTCAAGATTTTTTTGTCTTTAATGTACTACAGTTTTATAATGTATGAAAATCTGTCTCTATATTTATCTAAAGTTTTGAAAGTTATATTTTTGAAGTCTTATTACAACAATATTTTACTTACTGGTACAAATAATGTAGAAATGACTTTTAATAAAATTGTTTTATTCTACTTTTCTTTTATACTTCTCAAGAAAATGTTTGCTGCAAATTGTTGAGTTCTTCTTTGCATTCCAACCAACCCGTCCAATGAACCTTAACCACTTTTTCTAATTATAGAATCCGGAGGGAATCTGTTTGAAAAACGGCAATATAAAATTACATTTTAGAACGCAAACCGAGGATTTATTTTCTTGTTGTGTAGGCAAGTCTATCGATTCATTATAAACATTCAAGATAAATATCGACATTAATTTTGATATAGTTGAGTCAATCCCTAGCGTACATGTGAAATATTTTGTATAAAAATATATTTACCAAATTCATGCAAATTATCAACAACTTGACTTTTTTCTTTGCAAAATATCAAAATTAACAAAATAATTGAATATATTCTATATTTTAAACAGTATGTAACATAAATTTTAACCAAAAATAAACGCGTCATAACATTGATGTGAAATTATCAGGATTATTTCTATTATTAACAGTACAGTCACTCACGGAACAATTAACCATTTTGGAAAAAAGTTACTTACTAAAAATAACCACTATTATACTTTAAAAAATTACAAAATATCTCGCAGCTATTTCTTGCGTGCCGAATTGTGCCGACCTGTCATTCAAAATCGGTTACAGAGTCATGAGATTTGGTATCCTTTTCTATCTTCCATTTTTGCCATAAGGAATTTTCTTCTACCTTGCACACTATGTTGGTCTATACGCTAGTATATTCTAAGTCTATGGTAAAATTGTTAATGTATTATTTTTTTAATTGTTGTGTTTGAGTTTCGTAGTGACAGACGATTATTTTTGTGTGGGAGTCTGAGAAAGTGTGCGTGGCGCAACGCAAAAAATGACAGACAGTTTGGTATCGGAAAATAATGCTATGGCTTCTCCCCTGCTGTGTTGCTATGATGAATTACATATAATATCTTTGATGTATTATCATAGATTTAGTAGGTATATACTTATATCTATGTATATTATAGTCAGTCCATAAAGCACAAACAAATAAATTATGTAGCAAGCTATCATAGACTAGAATAACCTTCGTATGGTATTGGTATACGGTATACTCGAAGAGAGATAATAAAAAAATTCAGTCATGATTTCGTACTGGATGGCATTGAAGTGTCAAGAAGATAGTTAATTCTTTAAAATTCGTATTCTCAATAAAAACACAATCACAAAGAAATCGAATTGAAAAACATTATTTAAATATATTTCAAATATGAAACCTTGTTTGTAGCTGCTGTTTAAATATTCTTCAAAATGGCAAAGTTTCTATCAAAGGATAAATTAGAGGGATTTGAAAAATATAAGGTAAATATTATGAAAATAAAATATTAGTAACCATAATAATCAATATTCAGAAGGGACATTAGTCTATTTTCAGTAAATAATATTACAATTCTCTAAATATTAAGTGTTCTTAATATAAAACCCGGCTTATCCGTACGAAACCTACAATCGATTTAAAGGCACAAAAATTTCAAAGGGATATATTCAAATAGTATTTTTTAGTCAGATAAAACTAGTAAGACAGACCTTGTTTTTATTAGTCATCCTAAATTATTGTACTTCGAAGACGCGTGGTTTTTAAGATTTATATTTTTGAAATTATTTTTTATGAAGGTGAAATTTATGCTTTTTTTTATTTTGTACACACTTGTGGCTTTTAAAAGTTGAATTTACGATCTATACATGTTTTATGTAATAATGTTACATTATATCCACATAAGTTATTCACTCATTTTTTTTCTGTTTATGCATTCATTGCAAATCACACGACGTCAAATATTTGTTCTATATTTGTACATAAAAGTTCCAGAATGAATCCTAAAATTATCGCAGAATTGAGTTTTTCAACTGTAAATTAATATATCTTAAAACCCAGCCCTAAACACCCTTATGTATTTTGGGATCTGCAGCTGAATGGAAACTGTTCATTTTGCAAAGCAAGTGATACAAGCAATCTACAACTTGGGATCTTGCGAATTACTATTTGACCTTTTCAAGGTTACTAACTTTTCAAGGATAAATTTCTTGATGCTTCAGTCGTTGTTTATTTTAGAAAATATGTATGTATGGAAAAATTATTTTCTTAAAATAAAAATGGAATGTCTCCTGTAGGTATGGGTAATGGTGGTAATGGGTTGAGGTGATATGCTAGATGTTACTTAATAAAAAACCTGTTAGGGAAATTTGCTTAAAAAAAGACTACTATAAGACAGATATTGGGGACAATGACATGTGGAAATAATTCTTATTACTATGTATTTACAAAGCCCTGCTTACTGATATATATTGCAAATGACCCCTTTGCTTCCTCATTTCACACAACAGGAACATAAGAAATTCTTACCAGTATGTAATTAATTTAAAAAAAATCTGTATTATACACCACTCTTCACAAGGAGGTTATCCTCAAACCCAATTCTAGGTTTTGTACATTCCTTCTATTACTTTGTTTTAATGTTATATAAAATAGTTAAGTTATTATTACATACATAATATATTTCAATAATGAAAAATTTAAAATTAAGCGAATCCACTTCCTCATGTTATCCCCATGGTGTCGTAAGAGGTAACAGAGAAAAGTGAAATAGGAGATGGGCAGTAGCAAAATCTCCTGAAAACAATTAAAGTAATAAAAAACTGCAGTTGCCGAGTTACCTGTCAATTGTGGCGTCTATGGCAAATATCCACTTGTCTAATCCATGGGGAGGCCTATGTTCAGTCGTGGACTTTTTATAGGTTTCAATGAATGGCAAATAAATTCAATAATATGTGTTTTTTTACAGTATAACTCAGTGGACACGAGTATACTTAGTAACTATGTTATGCATCCCTTTTGGAACTGGTGTGTTCAGGTGAGATTTAAAAAAAAATACCTGTTAATTTTTTGCACCCCTCTTAACACACACAGCTTATATTTATTGGGTGAAAATTATCTATTTTAATAAGTAACATTTTGAAAAATTTGTAAGTACTTGTAAAACTCAGGTGAGACTTGAGTTTTTCTCAAACATTTCAATAAATTATAAAAAAATAATATTCACAATCTCAATAAACAAAATAGCTAACATGAAAATTAACAAATTCATATTTAAAAAAATTAAATACGCAATTCATATTTTTTCCTATATTTCTATTAAAAAAATTTGTATATTTCATGAGCATGTAAAAATTTGCTAACTGTTAACTATTGTGACCATAGTTAATCTATCATATTAACATGATTGCAGTTTTGCCCGGTGTGGGTGGCACCAAACCTGTTAACATTCACTGGCTTCCTACTGACAGTCCTTAACTTCCTATTGTTCTCGTACTATGATTATGGATTTCATGCCCTCACTGAAGAGAATGTCACCAATGATTACATTCCTAGTTGGGTATGGGCCATCGCTGCAGTCAACTTGTTTGTGGCATATACATTAGGTGAGCGAATCTATTTCTTTACAACAAATTTATTCCAAGATTTTGTATAATTACCTTTAGAAAATTTCAAAACAATCCGGGATAGGTTTTTTACATGAACAACACAACTAATTTTTTAAAGTGTATTCTCATCAGGTTGAAAATATAAAAATGACAAACAAGTAAAATATATGTTGAACATAATACCATTTAAAAAATATAGTAAAATCTATACAAATAAATAAAATTGAAGTGTCTGTTTGTAATGTTAAAATAACAGCTTTTTACTAAATGCATATGAAAGTATATGCGGTACTAATAACAAAAAAACGATTTTTAAAATTTTTGTCTGTCTGTTTGTTCCGGCTAATCTCCGAAACGGCTGGACCGATTTTGACGGGACTTTCACTGGCCACATAGCTGATGTTATAAGGAGTAACTTAGAATACTTTTATTTTAGAAAAAGATGTAGGGTTCCGCGCAAACATATTAAAACCCATGAAATCGTAGTAAATTCCACGCGAGCGAAGTCGCGGGGGACAGCTAGTTAATGAAATATTATTCTTTATTATTGACATAACAAAAACTGAAAATCAACTCTGTCAGAATTAAGGAGTTAAGTGTTTTAGAGGCAATAATGGGAAATGCCAGAAAGATCTTATATCTTCCAATATATGTTGATAGAATATCTTGTTTACGTCAGGTGTAAAATACCCAAAATCGGGATGAAGAGCATCGTCAAAGGGACAAGTCGTTTGGTGTTATAATCGCCAATCCGCCTGCCACACGTACACGATTATGGCAATCCTGAGAGCAGTGCAGTTATTTTACAACCGCATAGATATGCTCCTGAATAGAGATGCTTCTGCCGATCTGTTTATTTGTTTTTTTTTTTATATAGCATAAGGGTGACAAACGAGCACACAGTCCACTTGATGGAAAGTGGATGCTGTGGCCCATAGACATTACAATTATCCTCGATTAAGAATCAAAATTAAGATGCGTTGTCACCCCTGAGGACTAAGATGGAATGCCTCTTTTCCAGTAAAAAGGTCTCCGGTTCTCTACACTCACCATACGAAACACAGCAGCATTAAGCTGCTATTTTACGCTGGTATTCTGTGAGAGCGTGGTCCTTTTCTGGTCGAGATGCACGTCATGCTAGCACCACTAAACAGTAAATAACGATAAAGAAGAATAATGTCCTCCAGACCGAATTTCGGTCACGGCGGCTAGTCTTAATGTAGACTATCCATCTGCACAGAACAGGATTATAGTGCATGAGGGAAATGCTCTCTCTATTCTCTCACTTTCTTAGTCCGATCCTGACTGAAGAGTGATCAGGCGCAGGAAGCTGTACGTGTTTTCCGAGGCACGGTGGTGAAAGTTCTTGATAGATAAACCCAATTAACGGCTTTTGGGCCGACCTGAGATTCGAACCCGGGACCACATGATTAGCAGTCACTCTTACGACCACTAAAACGGGGAATTCAATATAAAAAATAAACAAATATAATATTAAATTGGATACAATAGATATTCAATATCACGTCTGTACGTGATATTGAATATTCTCTTAACATTTGGTTTATTTGTTGTATAATGCCAGACATACTCAGTCATGATGATTATATATATTTTAATATCATCATGACATGGTATGGCAAAGTTTAAAAAAGTCGCCCGTCTTAAAGTTATACCATATGAAAATGATCTCCTTTATTCTAATATGATTTTAGGTGAATTAATTAGTTAATACAAAAAATATTATATTATTTTTATTGCACAATTATGGCATATGATCAATCAGTACTGCATACGGTTCAAGTTCAGGCAATGTGTTGCTGTTGTAATGCGGCGTAATCGTGTTTGGCGCTGGGTTACGTGCGGTTTATATTGTAAAAAATAAATTTATTACTACTGTAAATAATAATAAAAAAATATTGTAAATTTGCTTTAAATGTGCCTTCTACTTCTACTATATGATTTAATCAGTATAATCAAGAATTATTAAAAAACTTAACCCTAGATAACACTCATTTTACAGTGACACTGTAACTAAAGATTCGTCGAGCGGACTACGCATTATAAAACGTAAATATCACCATAATATTGCAATAAAAATAGGAACTTGTTTCATGGCACAAAAGTTAGGTTAAGCAGGAACTATTTAAGGATAAAATATTAAGACAAACTTTATTACACACATTTATAACATAATATGTCAACAGTATTTCGTTATTCTTCGAGATTTCGACAGACACAGATATCATATTTTCCGCAAATTCGACGCAGAATGACCAGGAGCTTCTTTATTTGAAGATTCATCAAGAATATCCTGTAACATGTTCCTGATGTCACGCCTCAATGTCACCGTTTGTAATTGTTAACGTAGCCAGGGCTCCACGATTTGGTCCCCTATGTTCTTGATAAAATCTCGCCAATACAACAGAGTTTTCTTATTGCAGAACTGTTGATTGTTGATGTATTTAGCCATTTTTTTATAATATTGTAGAAAATGCATAGCGACCTTTTGGTCTTTCGGTTGGAGCTGGGGTTCCCAACCCTCCCGGATTGCCCGGGAGACTCCGGTAATAATGGTTAATCTCCCGACCTCCCCCGGGGTAATAATTATTCCGGTTTTTCTAAAAATTATACGCATCCTTCGATCGCACGTGACGCTACTCACTCGCTTTGCGGTCACACACAACATCTCACAACGTCTCGCCGTCGACGTTGTCGATTCGGCTGTGTCTGTCCGGTCCGGTGAAGATCCGGAATACCAAGCAATGAAAATTTTATCTCTAAAAGAACCGATCACATGGACAGGCATTACTAGACTCAAGGAATTATTAAATATTAACTTAGATAGTGACAAACTGTACGATGAGGTTGGACTTTTGCGTGAGATTCAACCACATCTCGTTGAAGAAAATCGATTGGATTTACGCTGGGTCGACTTCTTTACGAAATAAAAGACAGAAATCCCTGTCCTGAATTGAAAAAAAAATGTCACATTTGTTCTTTCCATCCCTGTCTTTATTGCTTCTTGCGAGTGCGTATTCAGCATGATGGAACAAGCATGGAGCAAGGAAAGAAATTGAATGAGTATTTTCTTTCAACCCCCCCGTCTACTCGATTTCATAAAATTCTCCCGGGTTGCTCCTTTCGAGAGTTGGTAACCCTAGTTGGAGCACATATTCGAACACATGTTTGATCAACAGTGTCGACTGCATCCTTTGTACTATTATAAAGTATCACCTTGAAAATCATCGGAGTCTATAATTTGAGTTCTCTGTCTCTTACTGGACCGTATGATGTCATGGTCAGGCTCTGAATATTCACTTGCAGAATCAGAATACTTGCCAGTGTCTCGATGTATTCCCTTCCAAATTATTATCAACATCTGAAGCCGAGTTGTCCAATACCTTTCTATATTCGTCGTCTGTTTCTGCATAGATCCATTGATTTATCTGCTCCTTTAGACTCCTTAAATCTATCTGAAAATAATTTATATAGGACACGAGAATAATAGAAATTATGGAGTAACAACTAAAATAGTTATACTTAATATATCATCAATAGAATACATTATGTCGCCTATCTACAAAACATGCGTGAGTGTCGTGGAACACTCGGGGGGAATGAAGTTCCTTTCGTAGTATATTATTATCGATAAAGGTATTATATTATTGATTAACAAATACAAATAAATGAATTACTAGCGTCTATTAAAATGAAGCGTCATTTAAAACAATATTTCTTTCATGGAAAGATAAGAAAAAGTGCGAGGGAGAATAATATTATTCCATCTCGTTTCCTTATACCCCCAAGACCGTCTACACTATAGAAAGAGTCGTGACGGTAAATTCTTATGGCGGCTGTACACGCTCGTCTCGTCGCGTCGCGTGCCTCTCGTCGCGTAAAGGCTCGACACGAGAGCACACCATGTACACACTCGTTGTGTCACTTGAACTACGGATGCCCGCTGCGATGGACCTACAAGAAACTGTTGCTGCGTTTTGCCTTTGTGCTATTAGTTATTATAATTTCTACACATTTAGCATAAAAAGAAAATTAATAAGCTATGACGAAGAAGATGGTGAATGGTTTCTATTCACCGTAACAGAACCATGTAACTACCTATATTTTATTTAACAATATTGAACCCTACAGTACATGTGTACAGGCGCGCTCCGTTTTCATCACGATACCTACGAGACCCTTTGACTCGAACGGAAAAACCGACACGCTTCCGAGAGCAGACGAGGGCCGCGAGACGCGACGCGACGCGACGAGGGCACCATGTACACGCTCGTACTCGGCCTGTCTCGTGGTGTCTCGACGAGCGTGTACAGCCGCTATTACACTTTTTTCACCTAGCCCCATCCGCCAAGTCCGTACCGTGCGATAAGGAACCTCCTTCCAAAAATAATTAAAAACATATTAAAATGAACATATTTTTTACAATATGCAAATTCATTGCATTTCCATATCCCAAAAGAGCTATATGTATATATGTAGCTCTTTAGTGTCTGAGCGTGACGGTCACGCGAGTTCAGTGCTTTTCCATATCCCAAAAGAGCTATATGTATATATGTAGCTCTTTAGTGTCTGAGCGTAACGGTCACGCGAATTCAGTGCTTTTCCATATCCCAAAAGAGCTATATGTATATATGTAGCTCTTTAGTGTCTGAGCGTAACGGTCACGCGAATTCAGTGCTTTTCCATATCCCAAAAGAGCTATATGTATATATGTAGCTCTTTAGTGTCTGAGCGTAACGGTCACGCGAATTCAGTGCTTTTCCATATCCCAAAAGAGCTATATGTATATATGTAGCTCTTTAGTGTCTGAGCGTGACGGTCACGCGAGTTCAGTGCTTTTCCATATCCCAAAAGAGCTATATGTATATATGTAGCTCTTTAGTGTCTGAGCGTAACGGTCACGCGAATTCAGTGCTTTTCCATATCCCAAAAGAGCTATATGTATATATGTAGCTCTTTAGTGTCTGAGCGTAACGGTCACGCGAATTCAGTGCTTTTCCATATCCCAAAAGAGCTATATGTATATATGTAGCTCTTTAGTGTCTGAGCGTAACGGTCACGCGAATTCAGTGCTTTTCCATATCCCAAAAGAGCTATATGTATATATGTAGCTCTTTAGTGTCTGAGCGTGACGGTCACGCGAGTTCAGTGCTTTTCCATATCCCAAAAGAGCTATATGTATATATGTAGCTCTTTAGTGTCTGAGCGTAACGGTCACGCGAATTCAGTGCTTTTCCATATCCCAAAAGAGCTATATGTATATATGTAGCTCTTTAGTGTCTGAGCGTGACGGTCACGCGAGTTCAGTGCTTTTCCATATCCCAAAAGAGCTATATGTATATATGTAGCTCTTTAGTGTCTGAGCGTGACGGTCACGCGAGTTCAGTGCTTTTTCCATATCCCAAAAGAGCTATATGTATATATGTAGCTCTTTAGTGTCTGAGCGTAACGGTCACGCGAATTCAGTGCTTTTCCATATCCCAAAAGAGCTATATGTATATATGTAGCTCTTTAGTGTCTGAGCGTGACGGTCACGCGAGTTCAGTGCTTTTCCATATCCCAAAAGAGCTATATGTATATATGTAGCTCTTTAGTGTCTGAGCGTGACGGTCACGCGAGTTCAGTGCTTTTCCATATCCCAAAAGAGCTATATGTATATATGTAGCTCTTTAGTGTCTGAGCGTGACGGTCACGCGAGTTCAGTGCTTTTCCATATCCCAAAAGAGCTATATGTATATATGTAGCTCTTTAGTGTCTGAGCGTGACGGTCACGCGAGTTCAGTGCTTTTCCATATCCCAAAAGAGCTATATGTATATATGTAGCTCTTTAGTGTCTGAGCGTAACGGTCACGCGAATTCAGTGCTTTTCCATATCCCAAAAGAGCTATATGTATATATGTAGCTCTTTAGTGTCTGAGCGTAACGGTCACGCGAATTCAGTGCTTTTCCATATCCCAAAAGAGCTATATGTATATATGTAGCTCTTTAGTGTCTGAGCGTGACGGTCACGCGAGTTCAGTGCTTTTCCATATCCCAAAAGAGCTATATGTATATATGTAGCTCTTTAGTGTCTGAGCGTGACGGTCACGCGAGTTCAGTGCTTTTTCCATATCCCAAAAGAGCTATATGTATATATGTAGCTCTTTAGTGTCTGATCGTGACGGTCACGCGAGTTCAGTGCTTTTTCCATATCCCAAAAGAGCTATATGTATATATGTAGCTCTTTAGTGTCTGAGCGTAACGGTCACGCGAATTCAGTGCTTTTTCCATATCCCAAAAGAGCTATATGTATATATGTAGCTCTTTAGTGTCTGAGCGTAACGGTCACGTGAATTCAGTGCTTTTTCCATATCCCAAAAGAGCTATATGTATATATGTAGCTCTTTAGTGTCTGAGCGTGACGGTCACGCGAGTTCAGTGCTTTTCCATATCCCAAAAGAGCTATATGTATATATGTAGCTCTTTAGTGTCTGAGCGTAACGGTCACGCGAATTCAGTGCTTTTCCATATCCCAAAAGAGCTATATGTATATATGTAGCTCTTTAGTGTCTGAGCGTAACGGTCACGCGAATTCAGTGCTTTTCCATATCCCAAAAGAGCTATATGTATATATGTAGCTCTTTAGTATCTGAGCGTGACGGTCACGCGAGTTCAGTGCTTTTTCAATATCCCAAAAGAGCTATATGTATATATGTAGCTCTTTAGTGTCTGAGCGTAACGGTCACGCGAATTCAGTGCTTTTTCCATATCCCAAAAGAGCTATATGTATATATGTAGCTCTTTAGTGTCTGAGCGTGACGGTCACGCGAGTTCAGTGCTTTTTCCATATCCCAAAAGAGCTATATGTATATATGTAGCTCTTTAGTGTCTGAGCGTGACGGTCACGCGAGTTCAGTGCTTTTTCCATATCCCAAAAGAGCTATATGTATATATGTAGCTCTTTAGTGTCTGAGCGTGACGGTCACGCGAGTTCAGTGCTTTTTCCATATCCCAAAAGAGCTATATGTATATATGTAGCTCTTTAGTGTCTGATCGTGACGGTCACGCGAGTTCAGTGCTTTTTCCATATCCCAAAAGAGCTATATGTATATATGTAGCTCTTTAGTGTCTGAGCGTAACGGTCACGCGAATTCAGTGCTTTTCCATATCCCAAAAGAGCTATATGTATATATGTAGCTCTTTAGTGTCTGAGCGTAACGGTCACGCGAATTCAGTGCTTTTCCATATCCCAAAAGAGCTATATGTATATATGTAGCTCTTTAGTGTCTGAGCGTAACGGTCACGCGAATTCAGTGCTTTTCCATATCCCAAAAGAGCTATATGTATATATGTAGCTCTTTAGTGTCTGAGCGTGACGGTCACGCGAGTTCAGTGCTTTTCCATATCCCAAAAGAGCTATATGTATATATGTAGCTCTTTAGTGTCTGAGCGTAACGGTCACGCGAATTCAGTGCTTTTCCATATCCCAAAAGAGCTATATGTATATATGTAGCTCTTTAGTGTCTGAGCGTAACGGTCACGCGAATTCAGTGCTTTTCCATATCCCAAAAGAGCTATATGTATATATGTAGCTCTTTGTTATCTAATGTTAGCCTCGCGCATAGATAAAGGCTAACGGTTTCAATACTGCATCGCATTATAAATAGACAATAAAATATTATGTCTTGTGTTGAGAAAGTTAGTCAATTTTTATCGTTTGGATTTCGATAATGAAATCACTTTCAAATAAATAAGTAATAGTGAAAACATATTGTTTTATGCTTTTATGGCTAAGTTTTTTATGGTGTTTGTTTTTTTTTTAAATTATTATAACAGCCTAACAAAGTCCACGGCTGAACATAGGCCTAACCATAGATTGCCTCATAGACAAACATCTATGAATGCCATATCTGTTACGCTTAGCACGTGTTACGCACGCAGTTTTTTTAAATTATTTTGAGTTGTTATCATGAGGATGCTGATGCCCAGCTCCTGTCTCAGTTTCTCTCTCTTTTTCTCTCGCTCTTACAACATCAACCCACTCTTATTGTATAACTAGCTGGCCAGCCAGACGTAGTTCTGCCCTCTCCGACGACCCTTTGTCCTATAAAAAATCTTTAAATTCGTAATAAAAAAATATTGAGAGTCACTTATCGGCATAAAAACTTAGATGTAAGGCCTTTTTCACACACTTGTTGGGATGGCTCCGTGCCGTGAAAACGAATTTATGTAGGTACATATTTATTAATGTACTAGCTGTTCCCCGCGACTTCGCCCGCGTGTAATTTAGGGTATTAATTATGTTGCGCGGAACCCTAATTTTTTTCGAAAATATAAGTAGCCTAAGTTACTCCTTATAACATCAGCTATCTGCCAGTGAAAGTCCCATCAACATCGGTCCAGCCGTTTGGGAGATTAGCCAGAACAAACAGATAGACAGACAAATATTTTAAAAATTGTGTTTTTGTTATAAGTACCGTATATACTTTCATATACATTTAGTAAATAGTGGTTATTTGACATTACAAACAGACACTTAAATTTTATTTATTTCTATAGATGTAATGTATGAGGTGCGTAGAATTAACGTGTTACGGACACCAATGACCATTCCGCGACCAAGCATCAGTTTTTTTTATTAATATTAGAGTGGCAAAAGAAATAACAGTCCACTTGAAGGCTTTCTGCAGTAGACATGATTGTGTCAATCGTTAATGATTCGATCATTTGACCCGGGTCTTCTGAACGTTCCGGATCAAACGATTAACAGGAACTACGACCAAAGATTAAAGTAATGTCCTACGACCGACATTATCGAGCGGGTCTCACAGATCACAGAGTACTGAAACTCGAAATGATAAATTTGAATGATAGACCCGAATGACCCGGTTCGTAAGACGAATCAATACTTGAATGATTGGATCACTAGAAATGAATAAATGACATGTCTATTATGCAGCTCATGGACTTCCGCAATATCAAACAGAAAAGGCCACATGTGCGTTGTCATTCTAAGGAATAAGATATATTCCTCCCAGCCTTTCTAATCCTTCATATCGAAACAGCAGTGGGTGCGCTCATGATTGGCGTCAGAAATAAGCGAGAGGGTGTTATCAACAACCTACCACCACCTAGTAGCTAGCTGTGCTTGTACTTAATGTATGTCTAAAGCACGATTTATTTACGGCGATCGGCGACCAGGCTTGGCGTGTTTACATTATTTGTGCTCGAAACATGACGCGGTGTGTAGGGGCAGCTATTTGATCGCTAACATCGCTGAATTGTATGGATTGCAGATCAAAATTCAAAAATGTCGGACATATTTGCTGTTGTTTCGCTAGTAAATTAGTGTAGATAATCCTGTGGGAAGGACAGAATGCCGTCGATCTTAAACCTGTGGGAAGGACAAAATGCAGTCGATCATGTTAGGACGAAAACTGGAATACAACATGCTCGAAGATAACCATGTATAAAATGTAGGGGATTAGAAAATAATAGGCCTTATATATTAATTTACTTTGCATTTTAAAATTTATACCTAAAAGCGTTATTGCCTATATTTTAAAGATGGGCCGAATATTCGTATTCGGCCGAATATTCGGCTAAATCACCGAACATTCGTTAAAGTGGTACTGTATTGAAATGTACGAACATGTTTGTCCACATGTCAGATGTAGCCGATAGACATTTGGCTTTAGATAGCTTACCTTGAATAATGCTTTTAAATTTTTCATAAAGTTGTGGAATCACTGTTTCACCTATACATTTTCGGCTCAGTATTTGGGCTTTGCCAACTGCATGAGCCGATTAAAGCCTTTATCTTCGACTATAGAAGTTGCCTGGTTATCTATTGCTATCATTTCAGCAATTGAATTCGTAATTGGAAGTGATCTGGGATCGTCGATTCGCCATTTGGAAATAATTTAACACATACACTGCCGTCAGTCATCCTTTAAATGCAGTATTCCGTGCAAAGTGACTGACACTGCAGCCTAAGGGTTAAACGCGACGACTGTTTTTGTGAGAAAAAAAGTGTTTCGTTGTGTTATTCTTAGTGACAATTGATAACTATATGATAAAAATGAGTGGCAGGAATGAAACTGATGACCAAAGTAAAGTGAAATGTACGATTTGCAAAAAAAATTCTTTCTATAAAAAAATATTTAACCGACTTCAAAAAGGAGGAGGTATTCAATTCGACTGTATGTTCTTTTTTTATGTGTGTTACCTCATAACGTTTTTCTAGGTGAACTGATTTCGATGATTATTTTTTTATTTGAAAGATGGTGTTTCTCATGTGGTCGCATATAAATTTGATCAAGGTCTGACCAATAGTTTTGAATTATCCTTAATAATTTATTTTGAAGTCGGTTGTACAAATTTTTTAATTTTAAATTATTTCCAAATGGCGAATGCACGTGCCGGCAATTAGCTCAGTACTAGATGATGCAATTAGGGATGATCGATGATCATCGATGTTGCCACATGTCAAACATCGAAACATCGATGTCAATAAGCCCATAATCGATTATTGGGAACTTGCGAACACTGCGAACCCGCAAAATCAATATCAACTAAATCTTGCATCTCCCCTAAAAGATTTAAAATTTTGAATAATTCAGAATGCCTGAACGCATCGATAACCTAAAAATATATCATTATGGCTTATCAAATTTAACTGTCAAGTGTCAACCGTAATGTCGCAGTTGTCACTGATTTCGCTTTGTTATTCTGTGGTGTCATTGTTGGTTGTCTGTTTCTTTGTCGGTTGTTTTTTAAAATATCCGATGGTTGATCTTAAACAAGATCCAATGCACGTTTAGAACAATGTTATTGGTTCTACCTATCTAAAATTATGTTCTTCTTTTTTAATGTGTGAACTCATAACTTTTTTCTGAGTAAACCGATTTTGATGATTCTTTTTTTATTTGAAAGCTGATGCTTCTCCCGTCCCATATAAATTTGATCAAAGTCTGACGATTAGTTTTTGAGTTATCCTTAATAATTTATATTAAAGTCGGTTGTACAAAATTTTTAATTTTAAATTATTTTTAAAAGCTGGCTCTACTCTTTATCAACAGAGAAACAGATTGAAAGGTACTTCTTTGTCAAAATTACTATTTCTTCAATGAATCGGCAAAAGTATTGGACTATATAACAAATGAACTAGATATTTGTAAACTTCTTCCAATTTTTTAAATTACCGTTTTACACTACATTGTTTATTAATTTCTTTTATTTCGTTAATTATAAACCATAAACAACATGACTATTTTTTTATTCATCTAATTCTAACCTATTAAATACATGTGCAAAAACATCGATAATGGCTAACATCGATGTTTTGAGTAGGATAAACATCGAACATCGATGTTGAGTTATCGATGCCAACATCGATGTTTCTGCAACATCGATCATCCCTAGATGCAATAACATGTCAGGTGTGGCGGGGGAGCGAGGGACAGGGTCCGGTGCTAATCCCGCGCGCTTTACGTAAACAAGTTTCGACATGAATTGGTTAGGTACCGAGGTGATTCTGCCGAATAATTTTCGGCCGAATATTCGGTTCGGTAAAAGTTTTACCGAACATTCGGCCGAATATTCGTATTCGGTGAAATGCATATTCGGCCCATCTCTACTATATTTAAGCCTATATTTATTTATAACAACTTTGAACATCTTTTAAACAGTCAAACAACGATTTAAGAATGAAAAAATATAGCAATATATAAAAAAATTATATGCATTATGGCCCGAACATATTAATCTAATTTTGAATTGAATACAAACAATATAGTAATGAGTCCAATTTTCCAGTCCAAGGTCTCTAGAGCAGAGATTCCTAAAGTGTGTGGAAAAATCACCAGGATTCCGCGAAATTATTTACTTTAGCTTGTTAAATAATTTCACTTTTTGGTACAAATATTATTTTTAATTGGCGCAAAATATGTGATAAGAAGATTACTGTTATATAGATACGTAGGTAGTTAGCGAGAATTATAATATTTCAATTGCACTGTCTATGATATGTAATCATTTGATGTGGCGTTCCATAAAATAAAAGGGATTTAAAGAGTGTTCCATTACCTTCTCCTGTTCTAGAGCAGGATACCATGGATCATGAACGATGTATCTGGGTGTGTTTGTACGTTTGTACGAACGTACGATGTACGTTCATAATTAATTTTCACCTCGCATATTACGAGTATCTCGAGAACATAATATCGACGTTAAAATGGTTTTATTCCATTCCAATTATGATGTAATTGGATCCTAATTAAGTTATTATCAAAATCGGTCCAGCATTTTTTTATTAAAGAAATGGGTTTTTTATTAAAAAAAACTAAATGAATTTTACAATTGATTACTTTTTGGCTCTATATCTATATCTGGGTTGGTATAATGCTGCAGTAACTGCGAGTGTGATCCGTTTTAAAAAGTAAGAGAGACTGTATAAGTTACAGAATTATGAATCATTTCATTACAGTGCTCGGGTGACAAGCCATGTGTAGTTGTGTAGACTTCTTTATTTGAAACTAGCTGTTCCCCGCGACTTCGCCCGCGTGTAATTTATTAAGATTGAATTTCATGGGTTTTAATTTTTTTGCGCGGAACCCTAATTCTTTTTCTAAAATAAAAGTAGCCTAAGTTACTTCTTATAACATCAACTATCTGCCAGTGAAAGTCCCGTTAAAATCAACCATTTCGGAGAATAGCCGGAAGAAACGGACAGACAGACAGACAAAAATTTAAAAAATGTTAAAGTTGGAAAAATTTACTTTGCCAATATCCGCTCAATAAAATAAAATGATGTGTCTTACCTAGTTTGAAGAGCACCTCCCGCCCTCCCTCAATTGCGTGCACTATCCCCGTCACCACTAATCCCAGCACCACTACACTAAGAAAGACATACCACCGACGAAAATACGACACGTGTTTCGTCTCTACAAGAGGCATCTTCAGGTGTAGTAGACTCTACGGTGGCTGACCGCTAAGTGAGCGGCGAGCCAAAAACAGCTGCTATTTATAAGACTCGCCGACGCAACCGCTCCCCACTTGAAGTAGCGAGCGACCGCGTCATGTGATAAAACATGCGACCAATCACCACCCGACTTACGCAGCCGCCTGAAAAAGTTTTTTTTTGTTATTAGTACCGTATATGCATTTAGTAAAAAGCTGTTATTTTGACATTACAAACAGACACTTCAATTTTATTTATTTATATACATTGGCTTCAGTTATATCCATAGGTTTCAGAGACCATTTACTATAAGGTTAATTATTAGTTCATTTGTCACTCTAACATTACAAAATGTTGATATTTTTAATTCAGTTTTCATTTTTTTAAACTAATATAGGTATCATTTTCTTCGTGTCTGCCTTTTTCGATTTTAACTAATATAAAATCATATTTGAAATATCACAGCATTTATTAGAACCTCATTTGATGTGAATTGGTGATAGAAAGAAAAACCTCATGTTTATTCTAGCCTTCAGAGCGGCACTTTATATTTCAAACATTTAGATAAATAGGTAACCTGTTATAGCAGAAGCTTATAGATATATACATTGCCTTAGGTTTCGAGGTGGTGGAAACTTTCTGCGTAGTCCGTGGTCCGTGGCGTCCGTCTGTGTAGGAACCAACCTCTTGTGGGTTGCCTCGTGGTATGGGCTGGACTGAAAAACCAGTTCTATCACTGAGTCCGGTCCTTTTCGAGTTTCATGCTGCAGCGCAGGGTTTTTTTATAAGTGTATTTTCTTAAATTTATAATGTTGGTCAGTTACGATTAATTTAGTTTTATTTATCTTTTTGCATTTAATTACTTTTTACATGTTGTGCTGCATGCTTAAACATGAATAAACGCATTTCTTTCTTTCTTTCTTTCTAATACCTTTCTCTGCCGCCAATTTGCAGTGCTTGCATTGCTAAGTACCGTTATGAAGGATATAGAGAGCCAGTATAATTACAGACTGTCAGCCTTTCCATTTAAGTCGCCAGCGCGGCTAGCATGGGCTGGGCACAAAACATTTATCCCCCGATTATATTCACTGACAAGAGATAAAATTATCTTGTGCAAAACACGGCAATGGGGAGAAGTATATCCCCGTTTAACATAACGAGTAGACATATATCCCCCGTCCGTAGCATGGAGCCAAACGAAAGATAAAAAATTATGCTTTTTTGACATTTGAAAGGTACAATTTTATCCTAGTTCAATGGACGTGGGTTTAAGTTTATATTCATACAAAAAATCTATCTAAGTCTAAGTCTGTCTCTCCATTTTATCTACTGTGGATATTATATCCACCGGTGTGCCCATGCACGAAGGGTGGATAAAACTAAGCGAGGGGATAAACATTTTCTCCTTTATAGATTATAGATTTATAGATTTGATATTCTCTTTCCGTGTCAGACATAATACAACACTACGCAGAGCTTTTTCGGTGGATACTACAACCATTTCGGTATTATAGTCGGGGGTATAGTCCATATAAACCTAAAGGCAAAGTACGAGTAGGAAACACACCAGATTTGATACTAGTATTAAAAATAATAGCTAGTTGAGGCGCGATTGTATCTATTATGGACGCAATAACTTTAACGGAAATCCCCCACAGATCTGCAGTTTTCTTAATATCAATAGTTTTAAATTATACAATGCATATATAATTATTTATATATTTGAACGTAATAAAAGTTTAAAATTTGGCTAATCTTAAAAAAATAACCCTGTTTAAATGAATTATAAACACGAACTTACGGGAATTTGATGTTGAATAGGTTGTCGCTTGTGATATATTCCGAGCAGCCGCTTGCACCACAGGTTGTGTCATCTGATAATAATAGATGCATGAAATTACTATTTTTGTTTATCCTCTGTTCTTTTAAGACATTAGCTAGCAGCCTCCATACGTCCCACTGCTGGGAAACAAGCCTAGTCTCTTTTTAGGTGAATCAGAGCAAAAAGTGTACTGGTGTACCATTTTTTGCTAACTGATAAATATGTTGAAGAATCCAGCTTACTCTCCTTTGTATTGTTAAAATGAATTTAATACAATTAGACCTCGATTACAATACTGAACATAAACTTATTATATTTTATATAATAGCAACATTCGAATATTGCTTGCTTTTTGCGTGTGAGTTTGACGAGTGAGTGTGCCAGGATTACGAGCTTACGAGTAAGTACTCAAAATGTATCTGGAAACTAGTTTAAATTATTTTTCAACCGACTTCAAAAAAAGGAGGAGGTTCTCATTTCGACTGTCTTTATTTTATGTGTGTTACTTCAGAACTTTTTGACGTGACAACGTCTTATAAATTGGTTTGCCGGGTGACACTTCAAGAAACTGCGTTACGCTCCGCTCACGTTATGCGCTCACAATGAGAGCGAGTGAGAGGCACGCGTCCCTTCCACTCGGGCATGGTTAGCCCGCCTAAGAGCGAGAGAGACAGACATAATAAAATTATTTTACCACTCAAAGTCGTTGTCACGTAAAACTTTCGCCCGTATACCGACTTTACAGGCAACCAATTTTTTTCTAGGTGAATCGATTTTGATGATTCCTTTTTTAATTTGAAAGCTGGTGCTTCTCATGTGGTCCCATATAAATTTGGTCAAGTTGCTTTTGAGTTATCCTTAATAATGCGTATTTAATTGACTTAATTGCGTATTTTATTAACATAAATTAATGATGTTCTCATTTTATTTATATTGAAATCAGTTGTAATTTTTTTTAATTTGTTTTTAACTTGTTTTTTTTTACTACGTAATTCAGTGGGGCAGTATCTCGACGTTCGTAAATTTTCTTAATTATACGCAATTTAAATCACGCTGCTACGAGGGTGACACTGAAAGTTCTTTGAAAATCAAACACTGAAGAAACTACCAAGTTATTCGTTGTATTATATGTTTTCAAATAGTGTCCATTTACATCAATACATCGCTGCATCCGATGGAACCACTGAGAAAAGCACTTTGCTCACTCGTCCTTAGGGGTCTCTTCGACGGCATTTTGAAACGCAGCCACTGCTTCCTCGGCGTCCATAAAACGTTTTCCTCGAAGTTTTTCTTTTATTTTCGGAAATAAATAAAAATCGCAAGGTGCGAGCCCCGACCGCGAGGTCGGGGCTATAGGACGGGTGACCCAGCAATTCCACGTCTGACGTCGCCAAGTAGTCGATTGTTTGATTGGCGGTGTGCAACGAGGCGTTGTCGTGGTGAAGAAGGATCCTACTGCGAGGTCGTTTCTCCCAAACTTTTTCCAAGACAAGTGGCAAACAATTGTTAGTGTAGCACACTGCAGTAACTGTTTTTCGATCCTCTAAAACAATTGTTGCGTAATGACCTGTCCTTCCGAAGAACGAGGCCACCATCTTTTTTTCCCACGCTTCGACCTCTCTTCACTTTAGTTGGCAACTCCTCGGAAGGAAACACCCAGACAGCAGACTGTCTCTTAGTTTCAGGATCATAACAATAAATCCAGCTTTCGTCACCCGTAAGTATGTCGAACACAGCATTTGAGTCACCTCCGTTAAATCTTTGAACCATTTCACGACACCAATCAACACGACGGAGTTTTTGGGCCTCTGTTAAATTATGAGGTATCCACCGGGCACAAAGTTTCCTGATCGCTAAATGTTCATGGAGGATTTTGTGCACTTGACTCATACCGATACCTAAGCTTGTCCGAATCTGCTGATAAGTCACTCTTTTGTCAGTCTCTATCATATGTCGCACAACACTGATGTTATCTTCAGTCGTCGCCGTAGAAGGTGTCCCTCACGCAGATCATCGGTGAGATTAGTGCGACCACGTTTAAACTCATTAAACCAGTTGTAAACAGTGGCACGAGATGGGGCTCATCGTGAAAGGCCAATCGAAGTCTATCATAACTTCCTTGTTGACTTAAATGACATCGAAAGTTATAAAAGTCATAGTACTAAAAAAATCGCGTTAAATTCATGCTGACGTGACACAGACAATTTTCAATTTGCCGCCAAATCGTAAACAAATGACAAATTAATAAAATACATACAGAATAATATTGGCAAAGATTTCCATTTTCATAATTAGAACTTATTTTTTTTATTATATCGTTTACAAGTGGCCAGTTCTAAAAACTTTGAGTGTCGCCCTCGTAATGTTTATACAGGAAACTCCACATACCTACGATAAAAAAGCGGCGCGTGTATAGCGACAAAATAAATAAAATTTACGAGTATTTAGAATGTCGCGTATCGTTAAATTACGATTAAAAATAGGTAAAATGCATTTTACTCACATTTGATTCCTATATTTAAGAAACTTCCTGATTCAAGTAAATGAAATAATTATAATTTGACTAGATTAAAACTTAAAAAATATTCAAAGATTCCTAACCATTTTCAAATAAAGTTCTGACTCGGAGTAAAAACTAAATTGCATGACCAGCAATTAAGTCAAGAGAACGATATTTTAATCAATTATTACCTTTATACCAATCTTAAAATCGAACGATTACTAAAAAATTTGGTTCTTTTATTAGCAAATTTAAAAAACTACTACTTAAACCAATTATTATCATTTTACGAATCTGACTCTGAGTACGTAGTACTATTATTTATTCTGTGCTCTGAGCCACAACGGCTAAGTATGAAGGTTCTGCGCTGAGGGCCGCGAGTTCAAATTCCACACGAAACAAATATTTTATGGTCTACAAATAATTGTTCCGGGTCTGGATATTTGTCCTTGTGAAATTTATGGACAAAACCACCTCCACGATACTGAGAAAAATCCTAGTGTAGTAACGTTATTGAAAATCAGAAGAAAAAAAGAAGATTATAATGGTTATTTTTTATTATATTATAGGTTTTACTTCATGGGTCCCACATAAATTTGGAAAATTATAATTTTCAAAATAATTTCAAAGATTCGTAACCAGATTCAAATAACGTTATATTCGGATTCTGAGTAGATAAATACTAAATTGCAAGACCTTCAGTAAAGGTCACGAGCGAGCACGATATTAAAATAAATTAATATGACGTCTTAATAGGTATCGTGCCTTATGCGGAAAGAAATTCATGACTATTATCTATCTTAAAGTCAAAAGATAAATGAAACTTTGGTACTTTGATAGTTTCTGACTTGAAACCAAAATTGATTTCACTGATTCTTCTAATTAGTTTTATTATAAACAAGTTGTGCTAGGCAGTGCGTCGTCTTGGTACGCCTTTCATGAGAAGGAAAGGGGGAGGAGAAATCCACCCCGTGGAGAGGCTGCCATGGGGCGGCTGACGCTGTGGGACCGAGGATGTGTGCGAAAGCGTTCCCGTGGCCCTGCCAATATGCGGCAAAGGTGGAACAACATGGGGTTTTAGTCGGTGCGAGTCCGACATAATCCGTCCTTGCCCCCGCGAGGTGTGTGCGTAGGCATTTCTCCATGTAAAAAAAGGTAGTGCATTGTGTGTGTAGAATCATTCGGAAAAGACTGGCGGGTTTCTATATTTAAAAAAGGTTCGATTTCCTTTACGAGCCGTTTTACGTTAAGTACCTAAAGTGCATCAAAAAACCCGTTTTTTATAATAAGTCTATTACATTTAATTAGAAGAACAGTAAAATAAGTTTTGGCTTCAAGGCAGAAACTAAACTTTAACTTCAAAAAAAAAGCGAACAAATGTTAATAAATTGGTTATATTGTTACATTTTCATCTCCTGTCACAATGTCATTACACGGCATTTGAACGTCCGTGATCATACTTTAACAATTTTTTTTACACTAATCAACTCTGAGTCCGTTTTTGTTCTGTAATAAGGTAATGAGCTTATGAGGAATCCAGCGGCAACAAAGGTATCTCACTTTTCAATGTTCATGTAATTATTTATTTAATTTGGCTCATACCAATACTCAGTCCTCGAATCTCCTCATAGGTGATGCGCCGGTTTTCTTAAATTAGTTGCCTAACAGTAACCACATATTCCTCAGTCACGCTCGACCTCAAGTGCGATCTTCACGAATTTCATCATGGAGAGAAACACGGCTACGATCAAATTCTGCGTACCAACTCATTTTGAAAAGCATTTTGAACACAAGCGGTGTCCAAAATGCTTTTCAAAATGAGTTGCAGAGTGAACTTTTAAAATCATAAAAAATCATCACCCTAAAATCCTTTCACGTTAATTCAATTTTTGCTACGGATGGCGAACTTCATCTTGTGAAAAAAAAACTATTAACAGTCGACTTCCCGCCAAAAATTATTTTAGTTTCTGACTTGAAGACATTTAGTAAATAACTATGATATATTTGTAATTTGGGTCAAATATACTTTTAGCTATATTTACCCACTGATAACACTCTTGTTCTGCCTAGGATTCCGTTCTCTTTCCGTCAATTTCCTTGCCTCTAAGCAGTAGCAGCAGCGCGCCAACAGTTGTCAAATAGAACCGTTAAATTTATTACGGCTCTTTCCGTATATGGAGCTTATAGTGTCGATGTAAGAATATCCATTACTCCATATCGTTCCCATGGGTGGGTGGGGTGAGACGACAGAGAAAAACAAACCAGGAGATGGGCAGCAGCGTCTTCCTACTAATAACTAAAAAAATAAAACACTTCGATACCAACTCACCTGCCAATCGTGGCAACTATGGAAAATATCCCTATGAGAAAATCTTTGGGGAGGCCTATGTTCAGCTGTGGACTTTTGATATGCTGTGAAGATGAAGATGGAATTTCTATATTAGTTGTCTACTGATCTCCATGTATTGCAATGATCGATATAAGACTAATCAACTTCTTAAAATAATTCTTTCTAACTTAAATGTAATAAGAATTCTTTCGTTTCTTTGTTTGATTTCGGTAGCGCAGTGGCTTCGAATTCCCTATAGGATAAGTATTTGTTTAGTCTTTTATAAGTTACAATTATTCCGGATCTGCTTGTTTAACCTTGTTTAATTTATTTACGAAGGGATGCCAAAAACTAGGTTTATTTTACTACTAATTAATTACTAGTTACTACTACTAGGTACTCAAAATTATTTTTCCCCAATATTAATACAATTTTCAAATCCGTTAATTAACTTATTTATACCTTCAAATATTTGTCTTTTTCTTCAAAAAAAATGCAAAATCGCGCTATTTAATTTACCGTCACTCGCATAATTTTTCCTCCAGAGCTTATTTCTCATATTTGGAAATAATTAATAATCGTTAAACTAAACCGCAGCCATCGTAACATGCGCTTTGTGCACGGCTGCGTTATCGCACTAAATCTAAAGCCACAAAGATTTTCTCATACTGCGTTCTTCAACTTTTAAGTTACTCCACTTAGTACTACTCCACGTAAAAGGATTCCTCCTGGACTGGATTTCAAAAAAACTAGCTATGAGTTATTCGGCCAACCTTGAACTTCACGGAAGGTTTTTTGTTCCACTACATCAAATCTAGCTTGGACTCAGGCTCATAATGGACCCAACCCCACCCACCCAAGTTTCATCTCCAGTAACAATTCGGCCCAAAACCTTGTTCCCGCTACCAAGTTTCAAAAAATCGCGTTGTGCTTTTAGCGAGGCATGAGCATTCTCATCTCGCGCGAGGCAAGAGACTCATCTCGCGCACATCTATGACATGCCTAGACGATCATACAGAATACTTAAAATGTTTCTATCGAATACTCCAACCACATATGCAAGATGTGTCTTTTTAAACGGACATGATTCAATACTGCAGTGCTTGATTCGACAGGCCGTCCCGCACTGGGATCGTTTTCCAGCGATAGAGTTCGTGCCACTTATACCTATGTCAATCATGATCTTCCCAAACCAAGAGTATCGCCTAGAAATGACAAACATATGCAATGTCTGTGTGGTGATCACTCAAAAAGTACGGCAAATAAGCTGCTACGCTATGCGCCCCGTCAAACGCTCTCCATACAAACTGTAGGAGAGCCGGTATGGTTGCAAACTGTTACACACATTTACCATCATTTAGACTTTTAGCCCGTTGTCACTTTAAGTTCGTCTAGGTTAGGTACATTCTATTTTTATGCCGCCAAACTGCAGGGCTGTGTCCTGTCTAAAAGGTATAGAGAGAAAGTACGATTACAGGTTGTGACTTGTGAGGCATTCTATCTTACAACAACTTTGTGGCTTTCTTTGTCGGATGGTGGCTGCAGGCCTCAGGATTACAGTAATCACTTTCCATTAGGACTCGATAATCTTACTGTTTTGTTCGGTAACCCTTTTAATTTCACTATAGTTGAGTAAAGAAGAATAAATAAGTTTCGACTTATCACAAACAAAATTTATAAGATCTATTGATAAATTTGCAGACGGCATCGACGGTAAGCAGGCGCGTCGTACCGGCACAAGTGGGCCGTTGGGTGAACTATTCGACCACGGGCTCGACTCCTATTCCGCGGTACTCATACCCACATACCTCTACAGTATTTTCGGAAGGTATTTGCATCTTCTCTTTTAGAATAGAATATAATGGTATAAGTTTTGTACAATGTAGATTACAAGTTATACTTATAGAACCAGCAAGAAATTCAACTGGATAAAAAAAAATTAAAATAGATATTATTCTCTTAGTATAGACCACTGTGCTGACTGATTACGTTGCAGCTGAGTACTAGTAGGGCCAAGCGCTGGACCTAAATTTCACAGTACGAGCAACCCGGGTTCAATGCCCGCCGGCACCAATGAAATTGTTATTTGCTATTTTCAGTACAAAGTAACAATGTAGTACAATTGAATTATACATTAGAAACAGCATGGTGACTGTGACGTCATCCTCAAGGGTTATTATCATTCGTGTATTCTTTAATATTTTAATAACCCTTTTATACACCTCTTGCTCAATAAGAATTTTAAACTTTTTGTTAGACATGCACTGCATATTTTCTAGGACTTTGTTGTAAAATGTATACGACATTGCCCCATGAAAGAATTACTGAATCTTTGGAGTCGTAACTGGTATTACTTGTGCTTTTTCCTAGTGTTTACAGAATGTTCATGAATATTTTTGTTTTTTTTTTTGTACACGTACATAAAATTTTCGAAGCGAGCTACATATAACTACGTTCTCTTACCTGGTGTGATTTTGTTAAATCTACAAGAATTTTCCAATTAAGTTAGAATGTTAATTAGTAGGAAGTTTTGGCGTCATCTTACTGCACTTGGCATGAAGATGGGCGATCGAGGTACCAGTAATACATCTGACGCCGATGTTCTGGATCTTTATATCCTGCATAATATACAGTATGGTTATACATCCATACATATACATCTTGTAGGCATGTATCACAGTCGCCTCGTATGACATCCACGGTATCATATCAGGCGATAGACTTACGCCACAATGAAACGGCGAGAAAATACGTCAGACAACCAATAGATTTATAATACAATCTTTTCTTCGGAGTGTTTATTTATTTGATTACATATGACTAACTTGTCAAAAAAATCTGTAGTGATTTTTGTCGTAGATTGGTCTAACGCGCAATAATTCTTGTTAGTTAGAGATTGTTTCTTGTATTAAAAATAAGTTGTCAACATAGTATAATATAAGGTCGGGGGAAAAGTTTCTTCGTATTTTATATACAAATTCAAGACCTTTTTTTGTAAAATTTTATTTACATTTAATTATAATATATATGTGCCATTTTGTTCGATAACTTGTTGCCATCTTGTAGGTAGTGACATAATCCCGTTGCTGGAGAAATCTTTGGATTTTGAACAAAAAATACTACAAGTAGTTTTGACAGTCTCTCTTGATGTTAACCTAACACTACCCAAGAATTCTGAAGAGACCGAAACAGGTGAAAATCTGAGGATGCAAGGTCAGGGCTATATAGTGGATGAATTAACACTACCCAACCAAGCTCTAGAACAAGGCAGTAGATATCCGAATCGATGATTTTGCCTAGCAGTAAAAGCTCATAGAAATAGAAATAGAAATAGATTTTTTTATTCAATATAGATTATAAATAATACTTATTGAAAGTCACTCTTTTGTTTAATTACCACTGGTTCGAAAAAAAACTCTGTCCTGGGAAGAATCAGCAAGAAACCCAGCGGAACTTTTTTTTAAATAACAGCTTACAATCATGTATGTTGTACAATTAACAACACAAAACAAATTAGAAATAGCTTGGTAGCGATCACCTCATTCCCAGGGGTTATTATCATCCATCAATTCTTTAATATTATAATAACCCTTTTACAACTCTGTAAAAAGTATCGGAATATGTCAATAAAAAGACCCGCGTAAAAGAGGTCGTTCTAATTTTTTACTGCATGTTGGTAGCACTGTACTGATTTAGCGCGCAAAGTTTGAGGGATCTGTCATTTAATTTGTTTTAAACTACACTTTTGTTGGTCATAGTTTTGAGTTATCGGCGATTTTACAATGGAAAATATTGTTGAACAAAGAGTGTGCCTTAAATTTTGTGTTTCGAATGATATTTCATGTGGTGAATCACTAAAATGTTGCGAAATACCTACGGCGAATCGTGTATATCGAAAACAAGGGCTTATGAATGGTATAAGGCTTTTAAAGAAGGCCGAGAAGTAGTAGTAGACTTGCCTCGTTCTGGTAGACCTTCAACCGCTACGACCAAAGAAAACATCGACAAAATCAAGAAGCTAGTGCTCGAAAATCGACGTATGAGTCTGAGAGAGTTGGCTAGTGAGGTGAACATATCTTTTAAGTCCGTCCACAACATTCTCATTGACATTTTAGGCATGAAACGCGTCGCCGCTCGACTAGTTCCAAAAGAGCTCAATTTTGTTCAAAGAGCGCAGCGAAAGCATGTCGCTGAAGACATGGTTTCGAGCTTCACGGATCCGACCTTTATGAAACGTATAATAACTGGCGACGAGACATGGGTTTATGAGTACGACATGCAAACAAGCCACAGTCTTCAGAATGGCGTCTCGAAAACGAGCTGAAACCCAAAAACCGCGGCAAAGTCGCTCCAAAATCAAGGTGATGCTGACAGTTTTTGACTACCGTGGTGTGGTTCACTCGAATTCCTTCCAAAGGGAGAAACAGTGAATAAAGAATATTATTTAGGCGTCATGAAGCGTTTGCGTGAGAGTATCCGCCGAAAACGTCCAGATTTGTGGCAACACAACTCATGGATGCTGCACCATGATAATGCACCATCACACACAGCCATTATAGTGAAAGAGTTTTTAGCGAAACATTCAACAAAAGTTCTCGACCAAGCACCGTATTCACCTGATATGGCCTGTCTGACTTTTTATTTCCCAAGTTAAAATTACCACTTCGAGGAAAACGTTTTGAGTCGATAGAAGCCATAACAAAAATTCGCTGAATGAGCTAAAGGCCATACCGCAAATAGCCTATGAAAATGTATGGAAGACTGGGTGAAGCGTTGGAGATGTTGTATTGCAAGCGATGGGGCCTACTTTGAAGGCGATAAAATAAATTTAGATGAATAATTTGTATTTTTGTTTTATTGACAAATTCCCGATATTTAGTACACAGAATGTATACAAACTTAGTTTAATAAAGTTTTTGAACTTTGAGCAGGTCAAATTTTGTATATTTTCTGGGATTTTGTTGTAAAAGCCCACAAAAAAAGAATACATCGCCCCAAGAATGAATTACTGACTCGGTGGACTCGAGTAACTGGTACTACTAGCTTGTGTCTGTTCCTAGTATTTACATAATGACTATCACTTATTTTTGTGTACGTACATTACATTTTCAAAAATGTATTGAGAGGCCAAAGTTAATATATTAATTTCCTTAAATTTTTGTCGGAGCGACTCTTTAACATAAAAATTATTTCAGACTTTTTCAAATGGGTCAAAACTGTTTTGTGGTCAGTCCTCAATTCCTCGGCTATGTCGTAACTATTAATATGCCGATCTTGCTCCACTTTTTCAAAAATGGCGTCGACTTTATCCGTATGAGGGCGACCAGAGCGAGCTGCATCTTTGGCATCAAAATTCCCGGACTGAAAACGCTTGAACCAACTTTGTGCTACTCTTACTTACACTGCATTAGATCCAAAAACGTCACAAATTTTTTCGCGGCTTGAGTCGCATTTTTCCTTTTTTTGTAATAAAACTTCAGAATGTATCGAATTTCTTCGTTAGATTCACTCCTTTTGGTGGACAGAAAAACAATTGAAAAATGGTCCTATATTTATTGATATTAAAACCAGCCAGATACAAATAGTACAACCAAAGAGATTTTTCTTCAATTTTATACAAACAAAATACGAAGAAACTTTTTGTCCGTCCTATATAGGCATAGTAGTAGGTAGACCTTAATTAATAAAATGACTTAATCTGGTAGAGCTGGCCGTTATTACTAAGGCTTCTTGTTTAACCGTAACAAGGGATTTAGGAGCAAGGAATTAAAACCTTGCGGACCACTTAGTTCACCTTATAAACATTCAAATCAATGTCTTGCGTAAGCGTATCTTATAATTTTCGCATATAATACAAATAATTGTAATAAAATTAACAATTTACGTAGGTATTTAAATTTCGATTACATTTCACTAAAGATAAAAATGGAAATGATTATTCCCATGTACGCAACCAAGACATAATTTTATTACTATGTACATAATATGTTTATAAAGAAAAATGCTTAAATAAAACTTACTATTAAAAAATTCTACCAGCGTCGGTGTTGCGTGAAAGTTGACTATAAAACCTTTTAATAAATTAAAATATAACGAACTCCCCTAAGTTATTCACATTTAAATAGTAAATTTTATTGCCTTTTTTAGATTCCGCTATCAAGGAATAGGACCCCTTATTACATAAGAGCATAAATCTTTGTTCAGAAGTAAGCATGATAACGAGCAAATACTCCCTTTGCTAGTAAATGATGCCGAGGCGAATAGATATATGTACATATATGTATTATATTTCTAATTCTTAATCAATGATAAAGAATAAAGAGTCACCACACACACAAAAGAGAATGTAGAGTCACCACTGAGGATCATGGAATGCTTCGTTACCAGTTAAAGGGGTATCATCCGGTATTTTACACTCACCATACAAAAGTCCACAGCATCATGCTATTTTATGCTAGTATGCTGTTAGACTTTCGCGGTCCTGTCCCGGTCGAGTGAACGTATTCGAACTGCAGCCATAATACAGCTATAGCGTGGCTCTACCACTTACATTATGAAAAATTGTTTTAAAATGTTACAGACAGGAAAAGTGGACAAAATATAATATTATATGTGTAACTAGCAGTTCCCCGCGACTTCGCCCACGTGGATTTTTTTTTGCGCGGAACCCTAATTCCTTTTCTAAAATAAAAGTAGCCTAAGTTACTCCTAATAACATTAGCTATCTGCCAGTGAAAGTCCCGTCAAAATCGGTCCAGCCGTTTCGGAGATTAACCGGAACAAACAGACAGACAGACAAAATTTGAAAAATTGTGTTTTTGTTATAAGCAGCGTATATACTTTCATATACATTTAGTAAAAAGATGTTATTTTGACATTACAAACAGACACTTCAATTTTATTTATTTGTATAGATGTATAGATATCTTCTTATCCTTCATTTTTGTCTAATTTTTTAACCGACTTCAAAAAGGAGAAGGTTCTCAATTCGAGTGTATGTTTTTTTTTGTATGTGTGTTACGCGATATCTTCGCAGAACCAATTTTGATGATTCTTTTTTTATTAAAGTTATACTTCAACGGTGGTCCCATATAAATTTGGAGAAAAAATTCCACCCCTAAGTGTAGCAAATAAATAACTTCTTCTATCTGATCCACCTGCATCCATCGACTATCCAGATGCCTCATTACCTTCTACCGCCTCATGCCCCTAACCTAAACTGAACGTCGGCTCAATGCTACCTTAAGAACTTTCCTTCTCTCAACGGTTATCGGTTCTGCTACCTACCGCATAACCGGCTATAATATTAATTTCAGTTACCCTTGATAAATCGCAACATACTTTTATAGGGACGAGGTAAGCCCGCTGCGATTTTTCTTCGTGATATGGAATGTTTTCATCAATTTCTACCTGACGCACTGGGAGAAGTACAACACGGGCGTCATGTTCCTGCCTTGGGGCTACGACTTTACCATGATTGTAAGCTTCGTTCCTATCTAAATACTTCTTTCATCCATCAATTCATTAAATCATCCATTAAAGCCTATAAAAGTCCGATGCGAGACCGATCCGATCCGATAGGCCAACCCCATAGATTTCCTTATGGTGGGGAAACCGTGTAGGGGCGGTGTAAGAATATGCACATATCGTCCTGTGGGTGTCGTAAGAGTCAACAAAGGAAAACTGAAACAGGAGATGTGCAACAGCATCTCAGCAAAGTATAAGTATAAAAAACTTGCATTTGCCAACCCGCCTGCCAAGCGTGGCAACTATGGCAAAATCACCTCTATGTAAATATTTTCAATTTTCATGTTTTTAAGTAAATGAACCGGGGCAGCTAATGGGATACGCGTTCGCCTTATTTCATAATACGCGTACAGCGATTTCGCACGCCGGCTTCACTGCGATCTTTATTTGGAACTAGCTATCCGCCCCGGCTTCGCACAGGTGATTTCTGGATCTCGACAACGGCTCCACGTACCGGGTCCAATTGTAAATTTAAACCATCCAGGTACCCACTCAAACACACACACACAAAAAATTATCAAAATCGGTCTAGCCTTTTACGGCGAGACTAATGGACAGCGATTGATTTTTATATATAGAGATTGTAAGTTGAACGAAAATATCGTAATCCTTCTTAAACCTAAAACCCTATTTAGACTATTACATTACGACTGCCCCCTTGGTCTAGTGGTCGTAAAAGCGACTGTTGATCATGAGTTTCCGGGTTCGAATCGCGGGTCGGGACAAAAAGCAGTTATTGAGTTTTTTCAATTGGCGGTGTTTTACCCCCGTGCCTCGAAAAGCACGCAAAGCCGTTGGTCCTGCGCCTGATCTCTTTCCGGTCGTGTCGACTTGCCGTCTCAACTATGAGAGTGCACCTGTGCTTACGGCATACACTCCGGCACTATAATGCTGTCCTGCGCAGATGGCTAGTCTACGTTGAGGCTGGACGCCTTGACCGAAATACGGTCTGGGGATATTTATTATTTATTATTACATTACTTTTCAACTGTACTTCTCAGGGTTCGTGCGTACTGCTTCTGGTAACGTCGGTGATCGGGCCTCGAGCTTGGCACGTGACACTGCCTGGCGGCGTCACACCCGGCTTGGTGTTCGAGCTGGTGCTATATTTTTCCGCCATGATCACCAGTCAAACCGTCATATTGTGGAACATTTACAAGTGAGTCATATTATTTTTTTTCATGGAATAAGGGTGACAAAAGAGCACACAGTCCACCTCATCAGGTCCACCTGATGGTAAGTGGGTGCTTTGGCCAATAGACATCTACATCTATCCTCGATTAAAAATCAAAATGCAGAAGCTTTGTCCCCCCTGAGAACTAAGAGGAATGCCTCGTTTAAATAAAAGAGGGTCTCCGATTCTCTACAATCACCATACGAAACACAGCAGCATTGAGCTGCTATTTTATGTATTCTGTGAGAGCGTGGTTCTTCCCCAGTTGAGCGGGCCTATTCGTGCTAAAAGCATAATATCATAAGCTCATATTAGGTCCTTACATATGAAATTAGCGTTTTGTCGTACTGACCACTTTGATCTGAAATATCTCCTCTTTGGTTAAGAATTCCAAATTCAAATTTATAAATTCATTTAGCTGGTACATTTGAGTTTTGAAAACAGTCATTCATTTGTTTTTTTCCTCATTATTTTATTCCTTGGCGTGGCTTATTACCGCACAATGGTTAAACGTTAAACGTTTTTGGTTTCAACTTTTTCGTTCTGGAAATTTCGACCTTCAGAACCAATCCCGTGGACGGCCGGAGACCAAAGTGGAAAATGAAGAATTAAAGGCTATTGTGGAAGCGGATCAGGTAAGTGATAAAACTGTATTAATCCACTTGAAGCAAATGGGGATAGTAAAAAAAACTTGAACGATGGGTACCTCATGAATTGACTGAATCGAACTTGCAAACACGCGTCGACTGCTGTGTTACTTTGCTCAAACGACACAATAATGAAGGGATTTTAAATCGAATCGGAAGCGCTCGTCGAAATGGCTGAACCCTGGAGACCCATCCAAATTTTCGTTTAGGGCAGGATGTGAACACTGCCACAAGTGTTCACATCCTGCCCTAAACGAAAATTGACTCAGAAAAAGTTACTTGTGAGTGTTTGGTGGACTAGCGCCGGTGTCGTTCACTACAGCTTTCTAAACTCTGGCCAAACGATTACGGCAGATATCTATTGTCAGCAACTGCAAACCATGAAGGAAGAACTAGCTGCTAAACATCCGAGATTGGTCAATCGCTCTAGGCCACTGCTGCTTCACGACAACGAAAGACCACACACTGCACAACAAACAACCACTAAGTTAGATGAGCTATAATTGGAATGTCTGTGACATCCACCGTACTCCCCGAACCTTGCTTTAACAGATTACCATTTTTTCCGGAATTTGGACAACTTCTTACAAGGAAATAAAATTCAACTCCGATGCGGCAGTCCAAACCGCCTTCAAAATTTATTGATTCTCGCCCCCATGGTTTTTTTAGTAAAGGGATCAATGAACTACCTATGAGATGGCAAAAGTGCATAGATAACAACGGTGCTTACTTTGATTAATTAAATATATTTTACAAAAAAAAATTGACTTTATATTCCTCCCGTACAAAACGCCAATTTCATATGTAAGGACCTAATATTATGGTTGTAGCATCATATTTTAATCATGATCACCATTCTCAATTTTGACCGGCAATCTCCTTCTCTCTGCCACAAGTGTTCACATCAATACAAAAGCAAACAAAACACTACTTACTAAAACCATATTTAAAATCTTTAATGTTTACTTGTTTTAATAATCTAAGCTTTATTTATAATTTGTTGATAGTGGAGTGATTATATTTTTCTTCCATTAATTTTTTCCGGCCTATCAAACTCCACTGCCGAACATAGGCGTCCCCCATAGATTGCATCATAAAGGGGATATTTGCCAAAGTTGCCACGCTTGATATGCGGCTTGGCAACCACAGTTTTATATTTCTTGTTATTAGGAAGACGCGGCTGCCTATCACCTGGTTTTTTCCTTCTGTCCAGGGCTCGGAACCGGTTTAAAAAGAGCGGTTAATTTCGATTAATTACCGGTAAATATATCGCTCCTTCAATTACCGGTTAAACAAGTAACCGGTTTTTAACTAACCTAAACGGTAAAGGTTACCGGTTACTTACCGGTTTTGACACCCAAATTAACCGGTTAATTCCGTAAAACGTAAAAGTAATTATGAATGGGATAGGTAGATTCACGTTGTGAGGTGCTTATGCCGTGTCGCCGCATGCGGGCATACTTATGGTCAATTATCTGCCTTTAAGCGACACGTTCTTTCACTCGCGATCAGTGTCTAGTGGGATATTAAAGTTGTAAATATTTGCTTTGCAAATATCCGCGCAAATATATTATTAAGCGGATATTTGCGAAGTAAATATTTACAACTTTAAGATAATGGATTTCCGCAAAGTAACGCCTGATTCTATTAATTGTCTAGTGGGAGTTTGGCATTAACGAAAAACGTGAAAATATTAGAGAAGTATTCGCGCAAAAAAGAGCCCAGTGGAAAGGCAGTTATTGTGTTTGGTTTATTCGTTAAGACTGGACTTGTCTCTTACGAAGAAAATAATTTATTTTTGTGTATCGGTTGTTTATTTATGGTGTTTTATTTATGATGGGGAGAAAAAAAGTAAATAGAATTTGTTCCATATTTACGTTTTAACAGTGGTAGCGCCACGCGGCAGCTTTTGATGTCGCACGGATGGGCCGGCCCGAACCAGGGTGATACCACGACCTCGCAGAATACCATGAATGGTAGCGGAATCAAACAAAAACTACCCTAGGAGGTTACCAACACCCCTGGTGACGGAGAATCCCTCGCTGAGCATCCACGCCCAAGCTGCCCTACTCTTCCTGAGCGTGGGTGCTTAGGCTGCCCCGCGTATACGGGGACAAAGCCGACCTTTCTCTTTTTAACCGAGACTCAGGTGTCCTTAAGTGTCACTTAAAGGCTGATACTTCATATCTCTCATAGACCTACCCGGGGTACAAATTAAAACACTCCTTTGGGTCCCGGGCTGGAGAGTTTGCGTATGCGTCAGAGAAGACATCTGTTTTCAACTCCTCGGCAGTCTTGAAGGTACGGACCTGTCCATCCTATGGCTGGGCGTAGACTGCGATGACTGTCCCAGTGTCTACGGGTGCCTCTATAGGTCCCATAGCGGTAATGCCGAAACAGACCGACTCATTGAACACGTCCAAATGGCTACAGATTCTTTGCTACAGCAGAGATCGTTATCCTTGGCAATTTTAACGCCCACCACGTCGAATGGCTCGATTCACATTTAACCGATCATGCGGGGATATCTGTTTATGACTTTGCCTTGGCATATGGTTTTACACAGCTGGTTACTTCGCCTACTCGGATTCCAGATGTGGAGGATTATGCACCTTCCCCATTGGACCTTCTGCTGACCTCTCATCCGGATGGATATCAGGTTTCTGAAGACGCCCCTCTTGACTCCTAGGACCATTGTCTTGTCCGGAGTGTGGTGCCACTCACGCTCCCCTTGCAGTTGCGTTCTGCAGACTGCCGCCGTGTTTGGCATTACAGGTCGGCGGATTGGGACGGAATGCGATCTTTCTTTGCATCCTACCGTTGGGTGCGAAATTGCTTCTCGCTGGACACTCCCAGGGTTGTTGCTGATTCTGTTGCTGATGTGGTACTTCAGGATATGGAACTTTTTATTCCAACTTCTGTGGTGCCCATCGGAGGCAGATCTCAGTAAAATAGCATCACAATATAAGCAGGAGTGCTACCGGGCATAGACTGATGCATCAACATCCCGGGATGGTAACACCAGCGCTCTTAAAAAGAAGTATAATTCCGCCTCCAGGTCCTTCAAAAAAGTCATTGCCAAGGCAAGGTCAGAGCACATCGGCAGAATTGGCGAGAAGCTAGTTCGCCTTCCTTCGGGAACCCGTGCATTCTGGTCTCTTGCCAAGGCTGTCTAACGGTACTTCTGTCAGTCATCTCTTTCATCTCAGCACAGAGAGAGACTCACTGGCCCATGCCGCAAAGGAGAAAGCCGATCTGTTAATCTTCCTCTTTGCGTCCAACTCGACTCTCGATGACGGGGGGAACACACCGCCGACCACCCCGCGGTGTGATTGCTCCATGCCGGATGTGCGGTTTACACAGCGCACGGTTCGCAAAGCAATCCTCTCCTGGACGTCAAAAGACGAATGGGACTTATGGAGTCCCACCCATTGTGCTGAACACGTGTGCTCCGAAGTTGGCACCGGTTTTAACGCATCTTTTCCGGTACTCCTACTCCTAAGGTGTAGTTTCGAATTCATGGAAGACAGCTTTGGTCCACCCAATCCCTAAAAACCGTCCGCCTCTTCTTCTCAAAAATAATGGAATCTATTGTAAACGGTTTTTGTCGGGGTCGATCAGCGGGTGATCTTATGGTCTACCTAACTCACAGATGGGCGTAGGTAGTAGAGTCTAAAGGGAAGGCATTGGCCGTTAGTTTGGACATAGCGAAGGCCTTCGATCGGTTCTGGCACAAAGCGCTTCTTTCGAAGCTCTATTCTATGGGCTTCCTGAGAAATTGTGCAATTGGATCAACAGTTTCCTTGCTGATCGGAGCATCAAGGTTGTAGTAGACGGTGTATGCTCTGATTATAAGCCTATTAAGGCTGATGTTCCACAAGGCTGCGTGCTATCATCAACGCTATTTCTTCTGCATATAAATGATATGTTGCAAACTGGTAACTTTCGTTGCTATGTGGACGACAGCACTGGTGTTGCTTTATATACAAGCCGTGCCAATATTTCTCGGGAAAACGTTGCCGAGTACCAGAACAAACTTATGTCTGAAGTCGAGTCTGCGCATTTATCGCTAAAAAGAACCCCTTTGTCGTACCTTCACAGTTTCAAAGCACTCCTTTGCTGCCTTAGCTAGCATCGGAATCGTCAGCGACATATTGAATAGTGTGCAGTTTCGTGGTCACTTGGAAAGGAAGGCAAATTGGCCTCTAAAAAGCTTGACGTGCTCAGCAGAGCGGAACAGTATTTCATGTCGGCACATCGCTTGCAACTTTACAAATTGCAAATTCGGCTTCACATGGAATACTGTTCTTATCTCTAGGCCTTGGCACCCCAGTGCCAGCTCCTTCCATTTGACCGCATCCAGCGCAGAGCGGTTCGAATCGTTGACGTCCGAGTTCTTTCTGATCGGCTTGATTCACTGGCACTGCGTAGGGATGTTGCATCCCTTCGCATTTTCTATCACATCTACTACAGGGAGTACTCTGAGGTTTGGATAATTCCAGCCGCCATATTTCACGAATGCACATCGCGTCAAAATTCACAATACCATCCTTTCCATCTGGATGCTTGACGGTCCACCACTCTGCGTTTTACTAGGAGTTTTCTTCCTTTTTTATAGGATAGGTGACAAACAAGCACACAGTCCACCTGATGGTAAGTGGTTGCTGTGGCCCTTAGATATCTACATATCCTCGTTTGCGAATCAAAATGCAGATACGTTGTCACCCGTGAGGACTAAGATGGAATGCCTCTCTTCCAGTAAAAAGGGTCTCCGGTTCTCTAAACTCACCATACGAAACACAGCAGTGTTAAGCTGCTATTTTACGCTAAAATTCTGTGAGAGCGTGGTCCTTCTCCGGTCGAGCCGGCCCATTCGTGCTACAGCTATACTACTAATATAGCTGCAGCATGGCTCTACCACGTATAAAACTAATAATTCCTTAAATAATTCATTGCTCAACTTCTCTGTGGAATTGTTTACCACCGGCGATTTTTCCGGACCGATACGACTTAGGGACCTTCAAGAAAAAAGCTTACTCCTTTCTAAAAGGCCGGCAACGCACCCAACTTTCATAATATGTATTTGGTAAAAATTTGTTATTTTGACATTACAAACAGATACTTCAATTTCATTTATTTAAATAGATTTAATTCCATATTCGTAAAGTATGAACGGTTGTAAAAAATTCCAAAGCGATCACTATATTATTTTGATCTTGAGGCGTGAGAAAACTTGGTTGCACTTTTAATCATTCTCTTTTATAATTCGATACAAGATCGTAAATATCAATGTGATTTATACTGTTGAGTATCTAGTTAAATGGGAGTTATTAATAATTACTGTTAGTAAATGACAGGAATTTTCAGTATATGTATTTGGTGACAGTCAACAGCAAAATATAGTCGATTTTAATCATAATGATTTGTTAGATTCAAATTATTATCTTTCTTTATTAACTTCTGTATCAGTAAAGTCAATTTCTTCCATGTGGTTACCTTCTACTCTATTTTTAAAAAAAAACTAATATTTTTAGTAGGAATGAGATGTGAAAAATAGTAATTTCTTTTATCCTGTACGACTTTAGAATTCTCTGAACATGACAAATAAATTTTTTATCGTGTAAAGACACGACTTCTTATTAAACTTTATTTACCTCAGAAGTGGTAATTATTAGTTTTTGCAAAGACCGAGATAGAGGTTGGTTCTAATCACAAGCTTCTAAATCTAAAAAATCTGGTGATCTGCCTCACTTCAGTCCTAAAAAGAACAAATACTATAACATATAATTTCATCAACTTAAAAAAATCGTGTTTTCTGTTAAGAAAGTTCATCATTTATTGCGATATAATATTACTAAAAAGTTTTCTATTAAAAAACGCAAAGCGTAATTTTAGTAGAAAACTTTCAATAAAATTAAAGTCAATATAAATATATAAGGTGAAATTAAACATGATATCGAAACTTAATTTTAAAGTGGAGATAACGCATAATTAATTGAAACAAAACTAACCACTGTTATTTATAATACGGTCATTGCTGAAAGATAAAAAAATATGAGGGATGTCGTTTTAGAGAAGTCGCGTTTATGCAATGAATACATCGTACGTGCGTCTAAAAACTTCGTGAATTAGACAGAGCGCAGCCGTACAAAGTTGGATACAAGCGGGGTAAGGGAGAGGGCGGGGACAAAACAAAACTTGGTTTTAACCGGTAAATTGTTACTACCTTAACCTAAATTTGTGAAAAACCGGTAATCCGCAAAAACCGGTTTTGGGGTCAATGACCGAAACCGGTTTAGAATTTTAACCGGTTTCCGAGCCCTGCTTCTGTCACCTTTTACGATAACCGCGGAACGATAGTAGGTAGTGGATATGTTTATTATATATGTGTATATTATTGTCAAAATAATTAAAAAAACGAAAAACTTACATAATATAATACCTACCATCATAATGACTCTGAAACGACACTTTACACTCATACGTCATTATAAACATAACATAACATAATTAGGAAGACGCGGTTGCCTATCATCTGTTTTTTTTCCTTCTGTTACCTTTTACGATAACCAAGGAACGATAGTAGGTAGTGGATATGTTTATTATATATGTGTATATTATTGTCAAAATAATTAAAAAAACGAAAAACTTACATAATATAATACCTACCATCATAATGACTCTGAAACGACACTTTACACTCATACGTCATTATAAACATAACATAACATAATTAGGAAGACGCGGCTGCCTATCATCTGTTTTTTTTTCCTTCTGTTACCTTTTACGATAACCAAGGAACGACAGTAGGTAGTGGATATGCTTATTATTTATGTGTATATAATTGTCAAAATAATTAAAAAAACGAAAAACATACATAATATAATACCTACCATCATAATGACTCTGAAAAGTTACCTTTACACTCATATGTCATTATAAACATAAAAAGGTTAAACCTGCATCGAAAACATTTATAATCGCACAATCACTTAGACAAAAAGTAATAGAATTACAAGAATCTTTCCCTTCTTCCCGAAAGAACCCTTACCTGACTGCAAAAATCGCATCAAAATTCAAAACTCATTCAAAAGTTCTCAAGTTATAATTGACTATATATATATATATATATATATATATATATATATATATATATATATATATATATATATATATATATATATATATATATATATATACTACACACAGACCGAAGTTGAATTTTAAATATAATATACATATAATATGTATATTTATGGGATGATTTTTTTTGTTGACATTTTATCAAATTGATTACACAGCGACCGGTCCAAGGTCGAGGGCGTAACAAATTTATACTTGCCACGAGTAAATTTAGGTGCACATGATTCGAATTTCTTTGTTATTGATCGCGATTTTATTTTTTTTTTAATCAAAAAGTTTAAAAAAAATTAAAAATATTTTTACTTCTAATTCGTTTACCTTATTTTTCCTTACGGTAATAAAGTCACCCGGCATATTTACAAAATACTTAAAGATATATAGTCAGTCGCTGTCTTTATTAATGCGAAAACTGCGTAAACGGACCATAGATTTTCCTAAACGTTAACGTATAAAAAAGCGCGCCAAAAGAAGTTTTACTTCAAATACGATGATGTTCCACTGGCCGAATTGCTGGCGCATAGTACTTTCCAAAGCTATCAACTGAACAGGGCATATTAAACTGGACAGGTCAACACTTATACGACAGTGAGTCACAAAGTATTCTGGCTGAGTTGGATTTTGTTTGCTGGGTTTGACTGGTAAGCCGCGGGAGGTACAATTACTTGAAGTGTACGTCTAGTAATAAATTAAACGTAATATGCCCAGACCAGCTACGGAGAGCAGTGACAAGGAGCAATATCTTGACTGCAACTGCGATCGTCTGTCATGCTGATGTAGAAAAATATTTTTATTGTACGTTTAATATTATGAGATAACTCATGGACAATTTTAGAGTAACGCAAAAAAGTGAGCATAAAACAAAATATCATGGATATTTGTGATAATTAAGTTTATTAATTTAGATTTTGTTTATTATTCGTTAATTAAAAATTGAAAACGTCGAAAAAAGGAGCGATAAAATGACAAAAATTAAACGAAATTAAGAAAAAAATTAAAGGAAAGAAACATTTTTGTACTTAACATTTTATTCATTTTTTTTCATAAATGCTTAGGAAAGGCTATAAGGTGGGCTATAATCAGTACTTAGTGTTGCCCCCTCTTGTTCTTCGAACTGCTTCTAGTGTAGTATTCCTTGGCATACTTCTAATCAAGTTATCAATAAAATCTTGAGAAATTGCTTTCCATTCTTCCTGTAATACGTTTTTAAGATCTCACAAATTAGCGGGTAAGGATTTCCTTTCTTAATTTATCTTTCGAGCTTAGCCCATACATGCTCGATGGGGTTTAAGTATTACATACATAGCATTAAATCTCAACAAATCTCGAAGGTATTCAACAACTACGGCTACAGTATGGGGGCGTGCATTATCATGCATAAAAACAAATCTATCTCCTATAAAAGAGGCAAATGGTACTACAATTTCTTCCAATATTTCAGTTACATATCGTGCCGCTGTCAGTGACCCATTCTCAGTTACGCGGAGTTCCGTACGTGCCCTCATACAAATACCTCCCATACCATAATTGACCCTACACGATATGCCTCTTTTCCAATGATGTTGCACTGAGCGTACCTCTCTCCCGGGCGTCTCTACACTTTAATCGTTCCATCATCTGGCCTCATGCAAAATCTGGACACAACTGTAAATAGAACTTGACTCCAAGCTTCGCCTTTCCAATTTTCGTGGGTGAAAATGAACTCGAGCTACTCGATGGTATCTGGCAGACAAGTGTGAATTTATTTCGGCCGATTTCAGTCTTTTCCTCACAGTTTTGTGCTTACTGTAACCCCCCGAACTTCTTGGAACTTCGTTCTTACCTCAGAAGAAGCTAAAGTTCGATTTCTAAGCACGCTCAGTCATCTCTGGCCAGTTTTCTGTTTACGTCCCTGCCTTTCGAGTTTCATATACTGTTCGGTACGACGATACCTACCTTTTTACAACTCGGTGTACCACAGATTTTGATACTCGTAATGTTTGGGCCACATGTTTGTAGGTGTGCCCAGTTTCAATTAAAGTAACAGCCCTAGTAATTTGAGTGGCGTTTAGATCTAGTATTCTCAGTTTATTTGCAATAACAATTCACGATCAACACAATAAACAAGGCAGTCAAAGCAAAAATTTAAACAAAACTTTAATTTAAATTCAAATTCACAAGTTGGCAAAATTTTTCGCAGTGTAAAAGAACGTAATATTATACAATACATAAAAACATATGAAATTCGAAAAAAAATAAAACAACCCAAAACTTTCTTTTTTTAATAGCATTTACTACTTAATGTTTGTGGCCAGTACGCACGATAATTGCAACAGGAGAACTTAAAAATTTTTTTTGCGTTCGCTAAATTTGTTCATGAGTGTAGTTATGTTTGTTGTATAATTATATATATTTTTATAGGTCATACCGAGATGGCACAGGCAAGATGCGTCCATTCATGGAAGCGATAAGACCATTGATACCACTTGCAGCGTTCTTCGTACTCAGCACAATATGGGCCATGTACTCCCCGACGGACATTATCAACCGCGGACCTAGATTGTTCTACGTGCTTACTGGGACTATTTTCTCTAACATCAACGTGAGTATCTGCCTAAACTAATTAGTTTACATTAATATATTTGATTGGAATAGGGACGGAAACCAATATTGTATTGATTATGTGTAAAGTTCTCGCACTGATCAAGTGCGTGCGGCTTGAGTTTTGGTGGAAACTTGCACAGTAGGTCGACTTTATTGTTGGTGTACCGCAAAGCCCTTTTAATGCTCCTTTAAATTTTTCAGTCTCCATTCATCCTATCAGTAGCTGATTTCTGCTTAAGCCCACAAGGTATGGACCGAGGTCGGAAGAATTTTGATATGACTAAAGAGACAATTTCTTTTTCTATTGAGAATGGGCCCACCACCGTAACCAGGCGTAAGTCGATTTATTCCTTATAACCAATAGATTACAATAGTAATATTAGTTTTACCGTATCTAACGGGAATACTGAGAAATTAACAATTAAAATATGAATATCACAATAACCTAAAAACAAACTAAAAGCGATTGTCTAGTAGTTTTCACCGGTATTATAAGTTAAAATAGTGCTCTGGTCAATAATTAATAGTATAAAAGAAAGTTGTAGGTACATTCAGCATTTATAGGTACTTTAAGGTTGATGGAAAATTTTTTTAGTAGTTCGTTCTTCTTTATACGCATTTTTTTCATATTACATTAGCCAATTCACGAATATCAAAAGAACTTTTTTTTCAGATTTTATGATTCCGGTTACATTTTCATAAAATCTTTAGGCCGTTTACTATAATAAATTTGTATCTTTTTTATATAGCATAGGGAGACTAATGAGCACACAGTCCACCTGATGGTAAGTGGTTGCTGTGACCCATAGACATCTACATCTATCCTCAATAAAGAATCAAAATGCAGATGCGTTGTCACCCGTGAGGACTAAGATGTAATGCCTATTCTCCAGTAAAAAGGGTCTCCGGTTCTCTACACTCATCATACGATACGCAGCAGTGTTAAGCTGCTATTTTACGCTGGTATTCTGTGAGAGCGTGGTCCTTCCCCGGTCGAGCCGACCCATTCGTGCTACTATACAATTAATATAGCTGCAGCATGGCTCTACCACAAGTAAAATCTTTATATATCTTTTTATGTGTAATAAAATTAAGTTACGTTAAAGTTTCTAGTGGGTCCAAAAACAAAATCTCTCATGGGGGGCCAAAAACAAAGTCTCCTTTGAAACTATAATCCAAAACCGATAGGAATTACTGTTTAGGTATAAGAAAATTAAAAAAATCAATTCTGCTTTATACTCTCAAATAATAAAATTGTTATATTATGTACAATTAAATATAAATCACTTAAAAACAACATGTTATAGCTATTACCTCAGTCCAAGGGTTATTATCAATCTTGTATTCTTTAATGATAGCCCTTTGTTTAATAATTACTATAAAAAATTGATAACTAGGCCCTGCATATTTCTGTGACTTTTTTTAAAGCGTATACGATGCCCCATGAAGGAATACTGACTCTTGTAGAGTCGCGTAACCGGTATAATTAAAATTCGGAGATATACAGGGTTATTTTTCAAAGACCAGCCAAATTTAATAATTGAGTTCAAAATATAAATACTGACATACACTTTTTGTAGTTTTGAAAAATATGCGTAAATAAAGTTTCTACATTTATTTGAAAACATCCGAAATTGAATGTGATTTATGAGCAACAAAGACGCGCGCTCGTGTGTGTACGAGTCAATGCACGGAGCTTTTGCCTAAATAAAAAGTTCTGCACACCTTGAATTAAATAATATTTTTACTGCCACACAAAAGACAGTTCGAAATACAAGTTTAGATTACAGAACGAGGGAAAGAAGTGAAGAATAAATGTAAACAATTAGTTGTAGAAAAGATAGTTGAACTGGAAGGCCAAATTATAGGTTGTTGCGATTTAAATAATGGTTACTCAGGCGACGCGAACGCTGAAGGCGTTAAAAGCGGACTAGCTGTCGCTGGCCGGTAAAAACGAAGTCACCCGGACGGCTACGAAGGCAGTGGAATGGTGCCGAGCATTGCTGTGTGTTGAGTAGGTACGCTGTTCAATAAACATATTCAAAACTGAGAGAAATTGTATGTTGTTGTATATCGTTGTATTACTGACGTAACCGATGACTAACTGGCGTATTTAAAAATTGGACTCAAGTATTTACAACTATTAACAATTTAAAACGATTAACTATTTACAAAAACGAACTATTTACATCTTAAATATGCAATCATTTAAAATAAAACTAACTTACTGGTATTTTAATAGGTGTTCAAAATGAAGTCCGTTTCTCACAATGCACAGTTGAGCACGTTTCCTTAAATTATTATTCACATTAATTACATGTGTCTTTACACTAAATCGCACTTGATGATAACTATTTTTTATAGCGTGTGGGTTGCATACTGCCCACTAATGTTCGTTGCGACTATTATAAAACCCTACACGCGTAAATAGGGCTTCGTCAGTCCACATAATGTTAGTATTATCAATTTTTGACAACAACCATTCGCAAAAACGTTTTCGAGGTAGACCATCGTTATTACTCAGTGCTTGCACACGTTGGTAATGAAATGGGTGATATCCAGAAGAATTCAGTAGTTTCCACACGTAGTACTGGCTGTGACAAGTAACACTACCTACGAAAATTTAAAAATAGGACACTCGTTAGGTAATGAGTTTACGGTCAAGTCAACACTGTCGGCCGGCCAGGTGAACGTACCCAGCGGTGTAATGGAAGGGAAAGGGCGGGGGAGACGCGTTTGCTTTTACCGAGTTAAAACAACTATTATATACCTAATCTGTAACCGAGCGCGAGCGCCGAACGCCACCAACTGCTTCCGAACTCAACACTCCCTTACGAATGTGTGCGTGCGTATTTATGAATGACAAGCAATTAAAATAATGCATTTCCTTTCCACAAATTTTGAATATAAAGGATAAAATGTTTCAGTTTTTTTCTTGTTTATTTTTTTTTTCACCATTCGCTTATGTTATCTATTCTGAACCTCCTCTGCAAATTTGGCCGGTTATTGCAAAATAACCGGCCAAATTTGCACACCCGGAGGCGCACTTATCATTTTGCTTTTATTTTATTATTTTATACTGTGTTTGTTTAATGTTTTTCTATTATATTATGGTAATTGTAATAAAATACGAACGTAAATAACACAAGTTAGGTAGCAAAGAGCCATTCACTACGGCGCTTCGTTTTAAAACGCCAATTCACCTGCGGATGTACGCTGCACGCGGCAACCTTTGATGTCTCGGCGGCGCCTTTGGCAAGTTGTGGCACGTGCCGAGGCGGCGCGGCACAAAGGCGACTGGTAACTAAACGAACAGACTATAAATAAGGCTTACAAATGAGCGCACACCTAATGGTAACTGTTATGTGTGTGAATACTGTGGTCCATAGACATCAATTAAAGTGCTTGACTGCGCGTGTATAAAATACCGGTTAGATCGAGAGTGAGCAAGAGGTTGCGTCACTTTAGCGGAGCGTCATAGCAATGGTGGTGGGGTAGAATTGAGGGTAGATTGGGAAACCCCCACTCGTTTGTGCAGTGTAAAGTTCACTGCAGGCACCGTGCGCGAGAGATCACGCAAAAATTATTCTTCGAGTACTGAGACTCGTAGAATGATGATGAGATGGGTAGTGTTGCTGTTGATTTGCATATTTTGGTGTTATCATGTGATTATGTCCCTCACGTTAACTGGTGTGTAATCGTGGCGGGGACTTGTTACGGTATGATCGAACTGTAATTGTTCTATACTAAATGTATAGTGCAGTACGCTGCTTTATTGCTGATAATGATTAATTGCGTAAGCAGGAGAACAAGTTGAACATCCGCTCTCACACTATTATTATTTTCAACAGTTATCCTGATGTATTTCCGACATATTTTTAATTTACAGTGTCGCCTCATCGTAGCCCAAATGAGCAACACTCGATGTGAAGCGTTCAACGGGCTGCTAGTGCCGTACTCACTAGTGATGTTCATAGTGTTTTACTACCAAGTATCGCCGATGACGGAACTATTGCTTCTCACCATGCTATGTGTTGCCTGCTCAGTATCACATATCTACTACGGCACGAAAGTTGTGAGTGATTTATGATTCTTGTAATATTTAAATGAATACTTTAGTTTAAATCAGAGGTTCCCAACCTTTCCTGGACCAACCACACCCCTTGCCTAGTCCATAATAAGTAGGTATTGTTTATGAAATATTAAAATATTGTTCCATATTAATGCGATAACAATATGATACTTAACATAACTATAGTCTCTGCGTTATAGCATGGTGCGGGTGACAGCTTACACTTTTGGCGTATATATCTAGATGGAACATTATTAAATCGATTTAAAAAAGGCGATTAACGATACACAACGCAAAGCAAAAATTATCGATTGGCTATCGATATAAAAATTAAAACCGTAACAAATATTTCTTTATAAACTGCAATGCATGTAAAATTATGTTAAAGTTTAATACAAATTATGACATAATAGTTACATAATAGCTGTTCCCGGACCTCGCCCGCTTGGTATTTATTACGATTGGATTTCATGGGTTTTAATTTTTTTGCTCGGAATCCTATTTTTTTTTTCTAAAATAAAATTAGCCTGTGTTACTCCTTATAATATCAGCTATCTGTCAGTGCCAGCTATAAGCCAGAACAAACAGACAGTAAGACAAACATTAAAAAAATTGGTTTTGTCTTTTTGTTATAAATACCGTATATACTTTCATATGTATTTAGTAAGAGGCTGTTATTTTGACATTACAAACAGACACTTCAATGTATAGATTATACTATGTATTCATTTGGAAATAAAAATCATCTTCTATTTCATGTTGATTGCAACATTTATATTGACATTTAAACAAATAAATTGGCTGCCAGCATCTGTAATTTTCAGTACGGCGTAGACTGCACCGGCAGCTTTTCAAGGTACGAGTGCTAGTGCCTTTTGCTATATGTGTATTAGTTTTGCCAGGTCCAATGAGCCAAATATCGGGACAGAAGGTAAAAATAATGGAGAATTTGGTTTCTAAATCTAATGAAATAAAAATTAAAAATAGGTTTTTTGTAGCCATTTTGGCCGCCATGAGTTATGATAAAGTATTTTTGACACAATGCGTAATTTGCTTTATAATTATTTTTTTGCCTGAGCTGACCAACGAACAATTTATCGTCCATGCATCGGAAACACTGCATATTCGTCTATGTGATTTTTATATATTCGATTTATTTCAAAACCGATTTTTGATAGTCTGTGGTTGTTCGTTATGGCATGGCATAGTTTAGCGTGGCACATCACTGTCGTAAGTGGGCGGTACCCATCCATGAAGTACAACAATATCTGTATGACAGTTTATCTAAAAAAATACGAAACTTCGTAGGCGTGAGCTGTCACCCGCACCATGTTATAACGCAAAAACTATAGGTAAAATATTTTTAAAGCATTTATTTTAAGTGAACATGGATGCTACAATGCACTCGAAATGCCGGGAAATTAAGTTAAAAAAAACGCAATAAAATCCATAAACATAGTCTTATTCAATGTGTTTTTAATTCACAAGAATATAATCTTCACTACATTAATCTGTTTAATCCAATGCTGGATACATGCTCCATGCTCATTCTAGACTGCACTAACTGGCACCTTGCAAGGTTTGACCATACTTACCACTTGAAGGCGAGCTGGTAAGCACTGAACCGAGACCGTCGCACTTTTAAAGCTGCACCTCATCACTAGTTTGTGTGGAACCTAAGTTCGACATTCACAAATGGATGCACAATAAAGGTCCATATTCCGTCCCCAGCGACGCTTACCGAGCTATGGAGAGGGCTATGCTCGGAGTTTTCTGCGTGATAGAATCGAAGTAACAAAGATATCTTCAATAGAACCAGAATAAGCCCAAAGCATCAGAAAGCTGAAGTGGCAATGGGCCGACCACATAGCTCGAAGAACAGACTACCGCTGAATTAGAAAAGTTTTCGTGTGACAATCCCTTACCGGTTACCGGTAAGCGGTGTGTTGTGCGGTCCCCTTACCAGATGAAATAACAACCTGGTAACACAAACAGAAGATTAATAGATGCAGGTGGCTCGGGACCATGTTTTATGGCAGTCTTATAGAAAGGGCTATTTTCAGCAGTAGATTTGATGATGACGATGACGATGATATATGCAGTTAGATCGCTTTATTTATTGTTATAAGTCATATTATATTGTTATATTGTCATACACACTATTTTTTTCGTCAGGCATATTTTCTTCTGAATATATAAAGAAAATTACAAACCATTCTAATTTTGAAACTGTTTCGAGTTTCTAAACCTTGTTTCGCTATTTAGAAGTGTTAAAACAATCGTCATTGAAGTTGTTAGAACTTAATTTGCTTATTTCCGCGTAATGAAATAAAGTGATGTGTCCTGCCCAGTATGAAGAGCACCTTTCACCACCAATTCCAACACCACATGACTAGGAACGACACACCACTCTCGATAATATAAATACAAGTGTATTATCGAGGGTTTCATTACGCGGAAATAAGCAAATTAAGTTCTAACAACTTCAATACAATGGATTTCCGCGAAGTAACGCCTGATTCCATTAACAATCGTTTTTATTTTATCTAAAATTTATGAGACCTCTTGACCTTCATTTACCTCCAAATGTCTTCAAAAGTTGACTAAATAAAGTGAGGCCAATATTCAGTGGTTTAAAAACCAAATTGTCCATTTTGTCAAGTTGTCAAAATGTCATATTGCCAAACCTACCAAATTTGTGTACTTTAATGATCTATATGCTAATACCTAAATTTTTACGTAGGTATATCGATTTTAAAACATAGCGTTCATTTACTGTTACACTAAGGCCCGTATTAATAAACGTTACTCAAGGACGAACTCAAATGCGTAATCATTTGATACGCCCTCATTACGATATCAGCATCTCAAGATCGTTTCTAATTAATAAACACATAAAAACGGTATCTCAAGACGTTGTACTTAGGAATACTGTTCTGTGACTTGAGGGCTTGATCTCGTGAACGATTACGTCACATAGACCGAAGTTTTTGTTGATTCATCACGTTTCGTTTTTGCTATCTCGTGAGATTTATTGAATACTTTTATTTTGATAAAACTTAAATAAATAGAACTGTACCACGTTATAAAGTTGTTTTCATGAATTATAATCGAAATCCTTAAATTATTAAAACTATTATATATGTATTTCTAAATACGAACTAAATGTTTACTACTTAATTCAATATGTACAAATAACCTAACGCATTAAAGCGAGGACAGCGCCAGTGTCAAATATAAAACTGACGGATCATTTTTGATATTGGAAAACATCTTGATTACTTAACTTTGATCTCACGGGAAATATAATTTGTACAAAAATGGAAAGCAAGAGGCATGTATTTACTCCGATTGAGAAAAAATGCTTTCTCGGTATTATAAATAAATATAGGGCTATGGTGGAAAATAAGGAGACCGATGGCACGACTCAACGTATTAAAAATGAGGCCTGGAGCAAAATAACTGTAGGATACAACGCTAGTCCATACGCATCTAGCCAGGTAGGTGATTAATTATAGTACTATAAATATCATTTTTTAAACAATATAACATCAGTAATCTGAATTTCCATAGCAGCATGTACCTAGTCATGACATTAATTTTATCTTACAAATCGTACAAATCGTGGATGTCCTAATTACCTACTTTGAAATTTAATACATTATATTAATATAAATAATGAAATAAATTATACCTACTTAAATAAATATACAATATGTACATAACTGAAATGATGCTGTGGCGAAAACCCTTAAAGTTAATGGGACGGCTATTTCTGGTAAAATTGGAAGACCTCTGTTACTGTATTTCACCAATGAGTCTTTAATAATGTTATAATATATATTAGTGATTCTTGACCAAATCTGTATCGTTTTTTAAAATGATCACTTCGTAACTTAAAAGAATCGGAGGCATACCTTATATAAATTTTTGGTAAACGATATCGCGAAGGCCGTAAAATATCATCATTGTACTCTATTTCGTCGTAATAATTAATTTCTCTTAAAATATTTTCAATCTCCATGTCAACAATCGCGATCTTAAGTCACGGACTGCCCGCACTCAGGTTTTATCATCTCATGTACACACACTTGAGAGTCGAGTTTCGTTTATTCATCAGTGCGTCACTCAGCTGATATCGTAAACTTACGCCGCATCTTGAGATATGTTTATTAATAAGATCATAACCTCAAGATTGTACTCAAGTGCGTGCACTTAAGCTGAGTAACGTTTATTAATACGGGCCTAAGTATTTACATTCGGCTGAAATTCTAGGGATGTGCAAGTGAAAAAAATATATCGATATACAGGGTTATTTTTCAATAACCGGCCAAATTTGCAGAAAAGGTTCAGAATAAGTAATATAGACAAATTAATTAGAAAAAATCTCAAACATTCTGTCCGTTTTATCTTTTAAATTCAAAATGCGTGGTGATGCAATATTTTAGCTGATTTTACTGCGCACGCACACATTCGTAACAGTCGATCGGTAGGCAATAACGTTGTTGCCCATAAATCACATTAAATTTGGGATAATTTCAAATAAAAGTAGAAGCCTTATTTACTCGTATTTTCAAAAACTGCAATAACGGTATATCATTATTTATATATTTGAACTTAAGTTTAAAATTTGGCTACTCTTTGAAAAATAACTCTGTATATCGTATCGATATTTTTAAACAGTACCGAACAGTATCGATATAATATATAACGTGATAAATATTGATATTTTTTTACCCAAGCTTATGAAATTCTTTCTTGTGTGCATTTTAACTTACTATGACTTTCTGAACAGATTTGGGTAATACATAATTATGATGTAGACATTTTTACACCCTTTCATTAATTTTTTTATCACCTTTTTTCCCACCTTTCTTCAATTTATAAGCATTTTGAATGGCTCACGTAATATAATACCAAAACAAATCATTCTTTTCAGGTACAAGAAATGTGCGAGCATTTCAACATCACATGTTTCCACATCAAACCAAAGATAAAATAATATGCCTAGCATTGCCATCATCAAATTGATTCCTTATAGGTTGTAAAGTTTAAAACTACTTCCTTTAATAAGTAGTGTTGTAAACTTTCGTTAACTTATAAAATGTTTATTTAGAAGAATTAAGGCGTGTCCACTAGCCCATGGAGGACGTATGACTTATACTTAAAGACATTCAAAAATTCACAAAGTCACTGTGAGCTAGTGTATGTACCTTTAGTGCGTAATTCCAAAGATCTGTTTCTTCTTGTAAAAAAAAAATTCTACATAAGATGTAGAATCAGCATTTAGTCTAATTTGTTATCGTTAAAAAGTTTTATTGGTGTATATTTTTTTATGATTGCAGTTGTATCGACTGAATATATTTTAGATATTTTTATTTAACATATAATCTTACTTGAGCACTAGTCATTCGCTAGGATGTTATAAAACGTAAAAGAATATTTTATGGAATTGAAACTCGTTAAAAAAATTATGTATGTATAATCTTCAAAGATTGATATTTCTTTTGTGAATGTTGGTTTCTATGAGATCTTGTAATTTTTCTAAGATATCTAGTGTGATCGTAAAGGATTATATTGTTTTAAAACGATTAAGTTAAATTAATTTGAAAGGTGTTATGAATCATGAATGTGTTAGAATCACTCGATGTGTTATGTTCGATTTGTGATACAAGTCACATGTATAAAATATAAGTTTTATTATATTTTACTTACATATTGTCTAAAACCAACAAAGAAGATAGATAGAAAATTTCGAGTGACGCCAAAACCATGCTCTTGAGCATGGTTTTGGCTTGGTTCCGGAATCACTCGAAATGTACGCAGCGCTCCATCTATTTTTCTTTGTTGGTCTGAGTATAGTGTATACAATTTTTTTGGATTTACCCTTAGCAAAAAAACTTAGTAATGTTGTTTACCTAAAGAAACAGAAATATTTAATGTACTGTTTATGTACCTATTTATTTTTACATCTGAATTTGGGATTTTTTAGAAGACAATTTTACACAATCGTAGTTTTGAGTAGCGTCCGTATTCAGCAAATCATATATACATATGTATGCACTTACATGTTACTAAAATATTTTGTAGATCTACGGTTCGCTTCCATTTTAGTGGAGATGTTTTATTTAAAAAATGCTAAGACTCTAAATTTAATAATTAATTTTAATACAATGGAAAATATTCCACATCAAATATTCTGTACTAAATTATAGCTGAAACCATTTAATGATATTTCCATCTTTTTATAATATAATTTTCGTTATATTAAGAACTGTTTATAAAGTCAATCACTCACTAGTATCTATCTAACAAATAGCATATATTAAGATCTGTATTAATGTATTTAACATGTATGACATTTTAACACACTACACAATAAGCTGATCATAATTAAATTTGAAGTTGGAAATCTATAAGTTAGTCAAAATGTGTTAGTCAAAAGGCATTAAATATGAACCCCATGACATTTATTTATAATTGGATTTTTTCCACGTACTCAAAACATTAGTCAATAAGGTGTTTTCATATTAGATCTTCCTAGATAAATTCCTTGATCTTTCATATTAGATAAATGTTGCCAATCGTTATAATATGTTATGTAGTCAACTAAACATTTTAAAGTAAGGCTATGCTATACGAGATGAAGAATGTAAACAAACTTTTAGGAGTATATATAGACATTTATATTTATGTATTTCACAAATCAAAATGTCCAAACAATTTAAAACTTTTCTCATATTAATTGGAAAAAGTAGTGTCTCCAGAATTTAAATCAGTCACACATTTCACAAAACTATCTATGATGTCAGCATACAACGAAAATTAACAAAGAAATAAATAGTGCAATAACAAATTAGGAATAAAACAAAACACCCAAAAGTAATTTTGAGCGTATTTCAAACAAAAATGATGGTGAGTTTTATTTTCAACCAACATCAAATAAGGTTTTTTATTCGTGGGAATATTTTATAATGTATTATTCAATGATAATTCTTTACCACGTTGTCCGATTTAAATGATTCTGGTGATGTAATAAGTTTACCTCAGGGGTGGTACTGGTATACAAAGTTGGTCAAGATCTGATGTTGGCGACCTTGAAAAAATCACGCGCGGCATATGAGCGAATAATTCTTCACTTCGTCAACCGATTTCGATGATTATATTCCTTTTAGCTATTTGCAGTGGGTTTTTTCCTTTTTTTAAAGTTTAATTATTATGGACTAAACTCTACCTAAAAGCTGACCACACTTGCTTGGACCGAATTCTAATTACTATAAAACGCCGAGCGACAGCCGCTTCTAACATTATTACCTATGAGAAAAGGACACTAATAAAAACACATATTTACGGTATAGGAATATTTTAATAACACACGAATTCCAAAGAGTATGTCAATATTTTCTTAAGACATGTATATTATATAATCCAAGAAAACTTTACTTAATAATCTATCTTTTTTTAAATAAACATTGACCATAAATGAGATTTCAAATTTATATGCAGAGAAAAAAAAACGCAAGTGTGAAAACTGTAAATCATTAAAGTTTAATTTTTAAATTAAAAAATAAAAGTAAACACCTTTAATGAGGTTGGTTGGAATGAATGACGAACAACTTTAATTTAAAAACATTTTAAAGTGGCCAGTACTTTTTAGTTGGTCAATGTTATTATTAAAAATATCCCTATACCGTGTTGATATTTTTATATGAGAAGCGCTACCTACGCCAACACTAACACTACTTCAACTAGACCAGTTACCATCGGTGTGTTCTCTGTAAAGCGTTGTATGTTTATGATCAAGTTTACATTCTTTGTGTCGTTGCCCTTTCCTTAAACTACTGACAATATTATAAGTGTTCTCGAATGATTATTTGTAAAATTTTAGTTTATATTCTTAGATTTATTTATTAGATATAATTATATGCTTAGCAATGGTTCTGTGGTATTTATATTTAATAAAGAAGTCTGATACTTTTGGTACGAAATATAGGCAGCTTTAATATCCTAAAATCAGTTACTTGCCTAGTGTATTTCATTTTGTTGTTAACTAATATGTAACAGTAAATACTTGGTTTCTTACTTGTCATATGCATAAAATACAAATTTATCGTTTTAAATGTTCAACTTGTACAGTCTGACGTTCATTTTGTATACTTTTAACCATTATCAGGTACATCGATATAAAATCTATAATACTTTTTCGAAACTTTTTATAGGATTTAGTAGTTATAACGGTAATAATGTATCTTGCAATTTTCCTATTAGAGACACTTAAGTAAATTAAAGTAATCCTTGCCAAATTCTTCTGTTTTATCTTCTTTACCAGCCTGTTACTGTCCTGAATGGGCCTCTCCGTTGTCCTACAAGGGAGGGTTTGCCTTAATGGTCACGCTTGGCTTGACGGTCGCAGCACCAGACGTCTCGCACCTTTAACGCTGCTGCCCGATGCCGATCTGGATATTTTACGTCTCACTTAAATGAGAAGGATATACCGCCGTCCATCGAAAGCCAAAGATTTTTCCGTCATTTCCTATAGTAGCCTCTAACGCAACACCTGCGAGAGAAACGGGGTGATGGATTCTCACGCCGCCGCCACACAACATATTCTTAAATATTGGAATTTGATTAGATTTAAAGAAAAAATATCAAATTCTCGATTACGTCGCGCGCTGCGTAACGATCGAGACGCTAAGCTAATCTGCGAATAAAAATTGAAAACTGGTGCTAAACTTCAAGTTTCGTCCTCAAACAAACAGGGTTATAGTACAAGTAATACGTAACATATGATACTTAAATCTGTGTGAAGTGCTTAGTTTATTTGTGTTAAAATCAAAATAACTGATGTGTTCGTGCGGTACTCCTCAATTATTATTATCAAGTTATAAAGTCATAAGTTGAACTTTGGGCCCTTTAATACACGCATTTCAATAAGTGATTAACCGTACTCTGTATTTCGTCGCTCAGCAAGGACAACAGCTAGCGTACCGGAGTTACGGACGGACTTAGATACTGGCGATTATATTCATAGTTCGAACCTAGGCGCCACAAATTATTTTTTTATTTAATTTTTTTTTTATTATTAAACTTTGTGTCTCTGTTGGGAGAAGGAAATTAAAAACATTTTTTATTATTATTTTGTAACCCGAAAGAAGTCAAAGAAGTACAAAATGATCTGCGGGGGTTGCCGTCTATTACTGAACACAGATTGTTCCTTACATTGTCACACTTGTGATATTAACTATCACTATGAATGCCTAAATAAATATAAAGAAGGAGCAGTTTGTATCGCTTTCGAAGGAATTTCGTTCCTCTTGGACTTGCCCTGCATGTGTGAATGTAACAAGACGTGTAAAAACTAACTTAAGCACTCCTGTACGTCACAATCAGGTACCATCTATGGAACAGTCTATGGACCTATCGCGCGAGATTTTGAACAAAAGTAAGGCGCACATACCATCAGATTCGGTCTCCATCGAGAAATTTAATGAACTGCTTAATACTATCAATTTGTGGCGTAACGATATGAACTATAACATAATGAGTATCGGAGACGAAATTAAGAATGATATGAACTCTAATTTTATGAGTATTAGAGGCGAAATTAAAAATACCTTAAGCGACATCCAATCTAATTAAGTCTCCGAGAGGAGCATGCCACCCTGAGACAAAATGTTTCTAATATAAACATTGAATTATGATCCCTTCAAAACTCCATTCAATTTCAATCTGACGAACATGGTACTCTGAAACAAAGAGTCGATGAAATTGCACGTGTTGCTAGTGAACAGACCACATCAGCAACTGCAAGACTACAGTATAGAATCGACTCCCTGGAACAACAAGCCAGACAGATAAATGTTGAAATCTGCAACGTACCGGAGCGTAGAAATGAAAACCTCATAGGTATCATCGAAGCCATTGGAACAGCGATCTGCGTCCCCATTTAAAAGGTAGACATAGTGTCGATACATCGGGTTCCTCACGCACACAGCACAAATGATAGACCTAAAAACATCATTGCTAAATTCAGCACACGTGTACAGAGGGACAATATAATTGCTGCATATCGTAAAGCAAAATCACTGAGGTCTGATCAGCTCGGCATTCAGGACCAATCTACCACTATATATTTGAATGAACACCTTATACTACAGAAGAAACAGTTATTTCGTAAATGTCGGGAGGTTGCAAAGGAACTACACTACAAGTATTCATGGATCAAAAACTCAGCCATTCTTGTTAGAGAGAAAGACTACAGTCCTGCACTGGTCATCCGAGAAGAAGACGACCTCAAAAAACTTCGAATCACTAAAAAGAAGTGACTGTACTAATTCGATAAGTCTAGTCGTAATTATATTTATAACGTTTTATTACCTTTTTATGTATTTGATCGATTTCATCATCTGCACTGACTGCGGTTTTCTCAATACTTGCTTAAAAGAACAAATGAGCGACTTACCCGTCTGTTTGAGCAATCAGGAATATTTCTCACTATTTTTCAATTTTAAAATTATAACACAAATCTTATTCTCATCAGATACTAACCATTACAATCTGGCTTTCTACTGTACAATAAGGCACAAATGTATGCTAAAAATAGCTTGTGTTCACACTCAACACTATCTTAGCAAAACGAACATAATACAATGCTCTTTTTTTTAAATGAATAACACGACTCAAACAGATCATCTTAGTATTTATTATCAAAATTGGAGGTATAAGGACCAAATTAAACGCACTTTACATGAATATCTTATCTAATAATTACGACGTTATTGTACTTACTGAGACCTGGCTGCTTCCAGACATTGGCAACGGTGAATTTATAGATCAGAGGTACGTAGTTTACAGATGTGACAGCGACCGCATAGCTACCAACAAACAGGATGGTGGTGGTGTTTGGTGGCGGTGCTGCGTGGACTGAGACCTGCTATATTTAATACCTCAAACCCGGATAAATCTCTGCACTCTAAGCATCTTGAATGTATGCTGGTCGAAATTCCTAGTACAAGCCAAATTAGGAAACATGTAATTAGTGCAGCGTTATATGAAAAACACTTTGACCTGTTACTTGATTGCCTTAATAATCCCCTTATTGATAGTTTTTATGTGATTGGTGATTATAATATTCCTGATATGACATGGGTTCCATCATCATCCTCTACTTCTGATTATTGCAACCAACTTTTACCGTTGAATGGATCTGGATCCGCCTACACACATTCCTTATTATTGAATTTTATGGCATTTCTAAATGCATTTAATTCTAATGATAAACTACTGGACCTTTTCATCTCTAACACCTCATCTACTATTAGAGCCTCAACGGATCCACTACTTCCTCCTGATTCACATCGTCCACCTTTCATTGCGATTACTGACATGCATCAGACGTATAAACCAGTGAAAAGGCGCCCTCTCACCAAGTATAACTTCCATAAAGCAGATTTTGACCTCATTAATTCCAAGCTTGAAAACACAAATTGGACGGAACTACTACAAACGCTTCCATCTGAAGCCTGCATTGAAACCTTTTATAAGACCATAGATGACATTATAAAACAACATGCACCACGTTCTAGTTCTCGCTCCGGATGATTTCCTGTCTGGTTTTCACGTCCTCTGATTAAAACATTTAAATGTAAACAAAAAGCCTGGACTAAGTGGAAGAAATATAAAAACCCAAGTGAGTACGTACAATTTTCTCAATATAGAAATACCTTCAAGATCCAATGCAAACAATACTATCGTAGGTATATGGACACTGTAGAGGAAAATATAAAACACTTTTGGACCTATGTATCGAGTTGCAAAACTGAGACTAAAATTCCGTTTACCTTGCATTACCATGACCTTAAATCTAGCGACCCAGAGACGGTCTGTAACATGTTCTCTGACTTCTTTCAATTAGTATTTGAGCTCTCTCCCCCTTCTCTTTCGCATTGGCAGCCTCCATCCTGTACCTCGAGTCACGATATTTTAATTTCTAATCTTTCCTTCACTGAAATTGAAATTCTAAATGAACTCAAAAATTTAGACACTTCCAAAGGTCCTGGTCCAGATAGCCTTCCTCCAGTCTTTTTCAAACAAACTGCTGAAAATAAGTATAAGCCTTTGCATATTATCTATAATAAGTGTTTGTCAGAGGGTGTTTTTCCTAGGAGGTGGAAACACGCAAATGTAACTCCAGTTCATAAAAGTGGGTCAAAAAATGATGTTGAACAGTATTGCCCCATCTGTATTCTCTCCGCCTTGTTGAAGGTCCTCGAAAAATTAGTCCACAACCAAATTTACCCGATCCTACACAAGGCTAACATTGAAGAACATGGTTTCGTTAAACATAGATCTGCTACTAGTAATCTACTTACCTTTACGAATAATTTATTTGCAAGAGTTGATGACGGCTTTCAAGTAGATGATGTATATACAGATTTTAAGAAAGCTTTCGACAAGGTGGATCATGAGATTCTTCTTAACAAGATTGCATTCAACGGCATTCGTGGTAATTTGCTGCGCTGGTTTGCATCCTATATTCAAAACTGCTCCCAAAAAGTTGTAGTAAATGGATATCAGTCAAGGGACTTTTTGGTTACATCTGGCGTTCCTCAAGGATCCATTCTTGGACCATTGTTATTTATTATTTTTATTAATGATATAGACAAATGTTTTCTTAACTCCAATTTTCTATTATATGCCGATGACCTTAAAGCCTACAAAACTATTAAAAATATAGACGACTGTATATATTTCCAAAGTGTTCTTGACAGATTGACTACATATTGCTACATTAATAAATTACAATTGAGCATTCCAAAATGTCACTATATAAACTTTACAAAAAAGAAAAATATTGTCCATTTTAATTACATCCTCTGTAAAAAGTCCTTGACCAGAGCGACAGACTTAAGAGATTTGGGGATTCAGTTGGACTCTAAGCTACAACTAAGCATCCATATTGATAAAATAGTCAAACAAGCTTTTAAAATGTACGGGTTTGTAATGAGATCTTCTACTGACTTCAAACGAACAACCACATACATATACCTCTATAAAACTCTTGTTCGTTCCCAGCTTGAATATGCTGTACCTATATGGAATCCCTACTATAAAGTATACAAAGAAGCTATTGAGAAAGTCCAAACAAAGTTTTTGCGTGCCATGTACTATAGATGCCATAAATCTTACTTGTCTCGTATCCCATTGCTGAGAGAGTTTGGTGTTTTGTCGCTTGAATGTAGACATAAATATTTTGAAGCCATAACATTGTATAAAATAGTCAACAACAAATTTAGCAGTACAGAGTTAGTTTCCATTTTAAATTTCGCAGTTCCTAGAAGTGCTTATATACGAGCTGTGCGCACTCGTAACTTGTTCGCCGTCAGTACATGTCGTACAAATACCGGCTTGCGTGCACCAGTTCGCCGTATGATGCATTTTTTTAACGAGTTTTTCAATGATGATAATGTAGATTTGTTTACACCGAATGTTCTTGTTTTAAAAGATGTGTATTTGAAAAACTAAAAATGTAAAAATAACTTTATTTTGGCTCCTTGTTTTTTCGTTTTTAGTTATTAAGTTTTTATTCAGCGTCCGCGACAATTTAATTAACATTGTAAGTAATATGTGGATAACGTTGTGGGCTCCATCATTGTGAATACATCATGTTATTGTATTTTAGATATTACTGTATTTTGTAGCTGTTTGCTGTTCCTTAATAAATAAAAAAAAAAATACTTCGAGAGAAAATTAAATATTGCTGTCAAACAATGCCTCCTTTCAACTAAAAAGATGTTTGGTTGTTTTTTTTTAACACGCTTTTATTAGCTTCGCGTGTATCTATCTATGTAACGGAATCTTTTAATGTAATTTTCACCAACTTGTAGACGGCCGATTGACTTGAAAATTTGCACTCGTATCAAGGACTGATGACAATAATTTATCTTTATCCTGTATCCTGATCAGGATAAAATTAAATAATTATCAGGATCATCACAGCTCATGATCAATGCGTGTTGTTTAAGTTCTTTTTTTAAACTCGTATTATTTATTTAATTATAAATACATATTTGCTATGTGATGCATCGATTTATTAGTGTCCGCGCATCGATCACTAATAAAAAACTAGATACACAATCAGTGACAAAAACTATCCTTACCGAATGAGCGCCCACTCGAACATTTGGGTGCGCTTTTAATTTGTAGGTAGCTTTGTGAATATAACTTTAGGCAATGCATTTAAGGTTGAATTTACATTAATATATATTTATTTCAAACGTCAAAACAATTGGCGACAGTTTTTAGAGAACTTTTGTATGGGATTGTGTATCTAGTTTTTTTATTAGTGATCGATGTGTCCGCGTTATCAACTGAGTCGTCGGGCCATAAATGTCAATAACAATAGGAATGTGCCACCGCTGTGCGCCTCTCGCTACCAGTGGCGTAGCTACCCAGGGGCTAGGCGAGGCAGTGCGCCGGGGCCCCCAAGCTAAAGGGGCCCCTCGGCCTCCAAGAACGACGTACGAAAAATTATGTACTATCCTAGTTGTATAAAGAATTTTCGATTTTTAACTTTTTGGTCCCTGACCGCGAACGGCTCGAACTGAAATCACAAAAATTACTCCCACTTCTAGAGCATGAATACGAGGGTGACACTGAAAGTTCTTAGAAAATCAAAAACTGAACAAACTAGCAAGTTATTAGTTTTATTATATCTTTTCAAAATAGTGTCCATTTACATCAATACATCGCTGCATCCGATGGATCCACTGAGAAAAGCACTTTGCCCACTCGTCCTTAGGGGTCTCTTCGACGTCATTTTGAAACGCAGCCACTGCTTCCTCGGCAAGTTTTTCTTTTATTTTCGGAAATAAATAAAAGTGCGAGGTCGGGGCTATAGGGCGGGTGACCCAGTAATTCCACGTCTGACGTCACCAAGTATTCGATTGTTTGCTTGGCGGTGTGCGACGAGGCGTTGTCGTGGTGAAGGAGGTTTCTACTGCGAGGTCGTTTCTTTCGAACTTTTTCCAAGACAAGTGGCAAACAATTGTTATTGTAGCACTCTACAGTCACTGTTTTTCGATCCTCTAACACAATTGTTGCGTAATGACCTGTCCTTCCGAAGAACGAGACCACCATCTTATTTCCCACGCTTTGACCTCTCTTCACTTTAGTTAGCAACTCCTCGGAAGGAAACACCCATACAGCAGACTGTCTCTTAGTTTCAGGATCATAACAATAAATCCAGCTTTCGTCACCCGTAAGTATGTCGAACACAGCATTTGAGTCACCTCCGTTAAATCTTTGAACCATTTCACAACACCAATCAACACGACGGAGTTTTTGGGCCTATGTCAAATTATGAGTTATCCACCGGGCACAAAGCTTCCTGACCGCTAAATGTTCATGGAGGATTTTGTGCACTTGACTCATACCGATGCCTAAGCTTGTCCGAATCTGCTGATAAGTCACTCTTTTGTCAGTCTCTATCATACGCCGCACAACACTGATGTTATCTTCAGTCGTTGCCGTAGAAGGCCGTCCCTCACGCAGATCATCGGTTAGATTAGTGCGACCACGTTTAAACTAATTAAACCAGTTGTAAACAGTGGCACGAGATGGGGCTTCATCGTGAAAGGCCAATCGAAGTCTATCATAACTTTCTTGTTGACTTAAATGACATCGAAAGTCATAAAAAATCATTGTACGAAAATTTTCTCGCGTTAAGTTCATGCTGACGTGACACAGACAATTTTCAATTTGCCGCCAAATCGTAAACAAATGACAAATTAATAAAATACATACACAATAATATTGGCAAAGAGTTCCATTTTTAAAATTTTAACTTATTTTTTTATTACATCGTTTACAAGTGGCCAGTTAAAAACTTTCAGTGTCGCCCTCGTATAACATTGTTAAAGATGATTGTCTACTTCGTTTTATTGTCTTTTTTATATAGAAGAGTGGGACAAACGAGAAGGCGGCTCACCTGATAGCAAGTGTCGACCACCGCCTATTAACAAATACAACACCAGGGAAATTGTAGGCGCGTTGCCGGCTTTTTAAAAAGGAGTAAGTTCGTTTCTTGAAGCTCCCTAAATCGTATCGGTCCAACAGTAGTGGACCGCCAAACATCCCGATGATGTGGAATTGTGAAATGCGTTGTTAAAATTTTGTGGCTGGAATTAATCCGAACAATACCTCTGAACATTCCCCGTGGTAAATGCGATAGAAAATGCAAAGGGATGCAACATCTCTTCGTCTCGTCTTTCGTCTTTGTCGGTCGTCGACGATTCGAGCCGCTCTGCGATGGATGCGGTCACGTGGAAGGAGCTGGCTAGCTAGGGAGCCCCGGCCCAGGGATGAGAACAATATTCCATGTTAGGCCGAACCTGCCCCTTGTAAAGTTGGAAGCAGTGTGCCGGCATAAAATACTTTCCGCTCTGTTGAGCACGCCAAGCTTTTTAGAGGCCAATTCAACCTTCCCTTCCAAAGTGACCACGAAACTGCACGTTATTCGATATATCAACGCCGAAGATTCCGATACTGGCTGTGGTAACAAGGGTAGTACCCTGAAATTGAGGAGTTACGACAAAGGGGTTCTTTTTAGTGGTAAACGCGCAAACTTGTGTCTTCTGGGCATTGCACTTAATTAGATTTAGTCGCCCCAATCCGAGACCTTATCCGGCAAAAACTCTGCTTCAGACACAAGTTTGTTCCGGTACTCGGCGACGTTTTCCCGAGAAATATAGGCACAGCCGGTGTATAAAGCATCACCAGTGCACGTTACTGATTTGCAACATATTATTGATAAGCATAAGAAACAGCGTAGGTGATAGCACGTAGCCTTGTTGAACACCAGCATAAATATGCTTGTAAATGGAGCATGCACCATCTACAAGCATATTTATATATGCAGAATTTGTTGCTCCAATCTGCAAGAAAACTGCTGATCCAGTTGCACAAATTCTCGGGAAAGGTTTTTATAGGTAAAGTCATTTTAGTGAACAAAAATTGATTGACGCTCAAAGTGGTTTTATTTTATAGGATAAGGGTGACAAGCGAGCACACAGTCCACCTGATGGTAAGTGGTTGCTGCGGCCCATAGACATCTACATCTATCCTCGATTACGAATCAAAATGCAGATGCGTCGTCACCCGTCAGGACTAAGATGGAATGCCTCATTTCCAGTAAAAATGGTACATAAGACATGTGCTAGGTGGCATAAACACGAATAGTTTAATTTTAATCGGTAAGCTATGAAATCGTGGATTGATATGAATGAATTGGATATGATAATTTTATTTATAAGGTTAATTTTATTAATTTAATAAATTTGTTAATTTTATAACTGTTTATTTTAACAGTTAAAATGTAAGCAAAAAATATCAAAATGTCCTTATCGATTTCAAGGAAAACTTATAACATTATAACTTCTCTGACGGTTGAAATCTGCAATGTAGTTAATTAGCTAACTGTTCCAAATTAAAAACTGTATTAACTAACTTAAGTTCGTAAAAATATTATACATTTGTTAGTCAGGACTCCTAATTTTGGTCTACAGATACGGTGTCGTTTTTTGATATAAAATTTAGTTATTTTCATCACGAGGTTTTTTTTAATTAAATGAATTAAACGTTAACCGTATGAAATAAGATACTTAACATCTTTCATATGTGATTATGTTGCGGAAATATTAATTATTACATGTTTTATTGTATTTTAGATAAGATGTCACAATTTTTGCTTTTGGTGTTATAAATTTATGTGTTACGGATGTTGACTCCTATTTCTTACTACGAACTGAGGTAAAGGTAAATATTTATATGGCAACACAGTATTGCGTAACCAAAAAAAGGGAGTTTTGGCGGGAACTTGATCGGCGGCGTTTTGCTGCTCCTGTATTATTGTTTGAATAATGGTTTGAAGTGGATTTTGATATGTAAAAGTGGTACGATTTTGTGTATTAAGTGTCTGCGCATGTGAACTATTAGTGGAAACGGTGATACAAGTGCTCTGATGGTGATGTGATTCTCAGTATAAAGTGTCTATCTGCTTAGGCGCCTTGAGATACCATCGCCAACTGTCAGCTGTCTGCTGACTCAAGTTGCCGTCAAAATCTCCCAAGGGCTGCACAATGTGACGCATCAACATATTGTGAAGCAGTGTACTATGAAGAAAATCATAATAAACCGAATAAAAATACCTAAGACTTGGCCTAAAGGTCTAGATACCAGGCCATAAACTCCAAAAAAAAAACCAAAAAAAGAGAAATAAGGCAACCATCTTGTGTTGTTTGTAGGAAGTGTCAAAGAGTGAGTCACGTTTTCGTCAATGGTGAATTAAAATTGTTTTTTTAGCATTTTTCCGGTAAGTAACTGATCTTATAAGTTTATTAAACCAATTCTGTATGCGCCTACGCTTACAATTTACATAATAACATGCATTAGCGTCTAATTTGACTTAATTTGTAAATTATAACCTAAAATGTTTAAAAATTTAGCCTTTGTGTTGCATTTTTGTTGCTTTTGAGATGCTTTTGTGTTATCATCACACAAACTTTTGTGTTACGCAACACAAAACAAATATAAAGGTTCATACATATTGAAAAATTGCCTAGATTGTACTTGAATAGTTTCTTTGTATGTTTATCTACCTAAGTTGATGCTTACGACACTGAACAACTTTTCATTAGGCACCTATCCAAATTGATTGCAGTTTTTATGGTTATTCCAAACATCCGCGAATCGACCACATTTTAGAGCAGAAACCATACATTAAAACCAGCATTTGACTACCTATATTCATAAATGTTCATTGAACAATACATTTTAACTGACTTTAAAAAAAGAGGAGGGTATGACTGTATTCGACGAGTTTTTTTTTTCTTCTATATAAGGTGATTTCATGTGATAAAAGAAGCCCTTACGGTGGTTATATATAAATTTTGTTAACTTTATTGAGTGATTTTTTTAACTTGCTTAAATTAGTTATTAATTACACCTCGTCTATTTAGGTGATACTCGAATTCGTGTGAGTAGCAAAAAGTGAAAAATTAAACACTTTTTTACAAAAACCGACTATAAGTGAAAAATAGTTTTAATAACTAAATTACCAAAGCCATCAACTTCAGAAACTAAAATTATTTTTCACTTTGTAGTCGGCTGTTTTTTTAAAAGTTTTTTTTATATACGTAAGTGTTTTTGTTAGTAAGGAGGTTCGAACAACTATCAAAAGTTTTCATCCCCTTACTTGCATTAGTAAAAAGTAATAATTTTGTTTCTCTATAGATAATGCCGATGAGTGCTGCAGAAAGTATGCCATCAACATCGCAAATGGTCACGCAAAGTTCACAAGTAAATACAAAAAAATATCACAGATTTAAAAATTATACATAATTTGCAACGCCGAATTGAATATAAAAATTACTAGCGTCTATTAAAATGAAGCGATAAGAAAAAGTGCGAGGGAGATGGATATTATTCAATCTCGCTTCCTTATAGCTGCCAAGGCCGTCTACACTACGTCAGAAGGGGTCGTGACGGAAATATCTTACACTTTTTCTCGCCTAGCTATTTAGAACTTCGTTACAAAAATAATGTAGATAATATTAAGATTACAGAACCACCAGTGCCGGATTAACCACGTAGCAAGAGTAGCAATTGCTACGGGCCCCGCGCAAAAGAGGGCCCCGCGTGAAACTTATTAAGACATGGTATATTTAATTTTTCTTGATGTCACAAAAACGTGAAACGTTACACCTTTTTCGACTAAGACAATCCACATCAGACAATCGGTAACAGATTATTTCGTTGGCGAAAATAAAACACATAATTTCATACGGTAAACGCACAAGTTTCAACGCCCACCATGCCGAATAGTTCGGTTCTCGTACTACCGATCCGACCAGGAAGATCTGTTTACGACTTTGCCTTAGCATATGATCTGACACAACTCTTCACTTCGACCACACGAATTCCAGATGTGGAGGATCATACACCTTCCCTGTTGAACCTTCTGCTGACCTCTCTATCAGATCTCCGTCGATGCCCTCTTGGCTCTTCGGATCACTGCCTGATCCGGTACAGTGTCCATCACTTGCTCATTGCTGGTGCGATCGGGAAGCTGCCGCCATGTGTGGCACTATAATTCAGCGGATTGGGATCGGATGCGGGTTTTTTTTTGCATCCTACCCATGGTGGCGGATTTACTTCACGTTGGATGATCCCAAGAAAATTGTTACCGAGTCTGTCGCCGATGTGGTGCTTCAGTGGATGGAACTTTCATCCCGTCTGTAGTGACTATTGGCGGCAGGTAATCTTGGTTTGGACGCTCCTGCAAAATTGCGTCGCGGCAAAAGCAGGAGTGTTACAAGGCTTGAGCTGACACATCGGCGTCCCGGGACGCAAACATGTTTTTTACGTGGTAGTCATGCTGCAGCTATATTAAGGTTGTACCACTTGGGTAGGACCACGCTCTCACAGAATACCAGCGTAAAATAGCAGCTCAATGCTGCTTTGTTTCGTAAGGTGAGTGTAGAGAACCGGAGACCCTTTTTCCTCAGGAGATCCTTAGTCCTCAGGAGTGGCAACGCATTTTCATTTTGATTCTTAATCGATAGATAGGATAGATGTCTATGGGCCACAGCAACTACTTACCACTGATCAGCTGGACTGTGTGCTCGTTTGTCACTCTTATTATATAAAAAAAAACAATAGCGCACTCAAAAAGAAGTACAACTCTGCCTCCAGGTCTTTCAAAAGAGTTATCGCTAGGGCAAAGTCAGAGAACATTGTAGTAGTTTGCCTTCCTTCTGGAACTCGTGCGTTCTGATCCCTCGCCAAGGCGACAGGAATTTCTGTTAACCATCAGTACCGCTCGCTGGCCCACGCGGCAAAGGAGAAAGCCGATCTTTTAGGTTCTCTTTTTGCGTCCAACTCGACTCTCGAAGACGGGGGAACATACCGCCGACCACCCCGCGGTGTGAGTGCTGCATGCCAGATGTGCTGTTTACACAGCGCTCGGTGCGCAAAGCACTCCTGTCCCTGGACGTCAACAAGTTGAGTGGACCTAATAAAATCCCCCCAATTGTGCTGAAGACGTGTGCTCCAGAGTTGGCGCCGGTTCTTACGCGTCTTTTCCGGCTTTTACTCTTTAGGCGTGGTTTCAGGCTCATGGAAGACACCGTTAGTGCAACCGATCCCTAAAAAAGGTGACCGCTCGGACCCGTCCAACTACAGACCTATCGCTATTACCTCCTCGTTCTCCAAAATAATGGAATCTATTATTAACTGCCAGCTTATACGGTACCTTGAAGAGCATCAGCTGATTAGTGACCGTCAATATGGTTTCCGTCGAAGTCGCTTATCTGGTGGTCTTCTTGTCTACCTGACTCACCGATGGGTGGAGGCAGTCGAGACCAAGTAGGAGGCCCTGGCGGTTAGTTTGGACATAGCGAAAGCCTTCGATCGGGTTAGGCACAAAGCGCTTCTTTCCAAGCTCGTATGGGCTTCCCGAGAAATTATGCAATTAGGTCACCAGTTTTCTTACCGATCAAAGTATTAAGGTCGTAGTCGACTGCGCATGCTCCGACTCCAAGCCTGTGAACGCTGTTGTTTCACAAGGCTGCGTGCTATCGCCTACCCTGTTCCTTCTGCATATCAATGATATGTTGCATACTAACACAGACTAGTATGATGCGTAAATTCATTGTTATGCAGACGACAGCACTGGCGATGCTTAATACACCTGCCGTGCTTATATTTCTCGGGAACACGTCGTCGAGTGCCGGAACAAACTTGTATCTGAAGTAGACTCTTTGTTGAACAAAGTCTCGAATTGTGGGCGACTAAATCTAGTCCAGTTTAACCCCCAAAGACAGGTTTGCGCGTTAACCGGAAAAAAAAGACTCTTTTATCGTATCTCCTCGATTTCAGGGCACTTCCCTCGTTGCCTCAGCCAGCATCGGAATCCTTGACGACGACATTTCGAGAGACGTACAGTTTCGTAGTCACTTGTAAGGGAAGGCTAAACTGGCGTCAAAAAAGCTTGGTGTGCTCAGTGGATCGAGACGGTATTTCATGCCGGTATTACAAAGCGTAGGCAGCCCCGGATCTAGGGGGGCAAGCCGAGGCCTATGCCCCGGGCGGCAAGTTCAGAGGGTGGCAAAATTCACACTTTACAGACGAATTTACTTAACTTTCACCACAGAATAAATAATAATACAAGTACAGAAATTTCACTCTTGTTTTACTGTGGCCATATCAACTCGACCGATACCCAAGGGTACAGCACACGGACCATGTGGCCGGGTGCGGCGAGAGCGCGGAGTGAGACGGGCTGCACGAACATTATTATTCGCGAGGCGCGTAGGCATAGTTCAAAATACGCGCCCGCTCGCCCGCAGGAATCGCAGATCGCGGCAGCACGCGTCCGGTTACCGTGCGTACGAAATGGATGAAGCTATATTCGAAAACTCCCTCGTCGATCTCTCTCCACGACAGTGTTTTGTTTTAAACAATTTTAAATTTATTCTTAACTAGCTCTTCCCTGCGACTTCGCCCGCGTGTAATTTATTACGATTGGATTTCATAGGTTTTAATTTTTTTGCGGAACCCTAATTATTTTCTAGAATAAAAGTAGCTTAAGTTACTCCTTATAACATCAGCTATCTGAGTGAAAGTCCGTCAAAATCGGTCCAGCCGTTTCGGAGATTAGCCGGAACAAACAGACAGAAAGACAGACAGACAAAAATTTATGTACAAGGTAAAATTAATCTTAGGTAATATTAGGTACAGGGTAAAATTAATCTTAAAGATGACCAAAGAACCGGAGCCCCGCAAACAGCAGTAACGGCAGAAAATGTATGGACTACTGAAATGTTGGTGCGAGAAGACCCACGAATCGCATATACGGACATCGAAAAGATTGTAGGCAACATCTTGGAGTGAGGAAGCTTTGTTGTCGATGGATCCCTCGTTTGCTCATCGGGTCAATCATCAGTATGGGTCTACTCAGAAGGACAGTTACCGACAAAACTGCAAAGACCGCACAACGTCGGCAAAAAAATGGTGGCTAGTTTTTTCTCGCGGAGCGGAGATTTGTCAACGTCGATGCTGGAAAATTGTAGGTCAGTCAACTCTGAATGGTATACTACAGTTGCATTACCCAAAGCTTTTCAAGCTATGCGGGAGAGAAGACCAAAGACCGGGCTTCGGGGAATAATGCTGCATCACGATAGCGCCTCTTCACATACCTCCCTTAGAACAAAAGCATTTATTGAGGAATCTGGTGTAGAAACTCTAAGTCACCCACCCTATAGCCCTGACTTAGCTCTTTGTGATTTCTTTTTGTTCCCAAGAGTCAAAGAAAAAAAAAGGGCAAGTTTTTTTCAAGCTCCGGAGAAGCCGTGACTGCCTCCGAAGAAGCGATTTCCGACCTGTCAGATCAAGACTGGCAAAAGTGTTTTCAGAGTTGGTTTAGGCGAATGGAACTTTGTATAGAGCATGATGGAGAATATTTTGAAAAGATGTAAAATAAATATTAATAGTATCTAGAATACTTTTTGTATATCTTAATACTTATTGAGTGTCCTAGGTACCATGCTAAATTTGAATTTTGCTTTTCTTAATGGTACTAATATTTTGAAAATGTCAATTGAAGAACTGCAAAAGTATGGAGCAGATCTGGCTCGAAAATACGAGCGAGATTTAAGCGCCGTTGAATTCTGCCAGGAACTCTACGTTTTTAAAGAGCAAGCTCTGCTTTTATTTGGTGATATAGAAAAGGCTAACGGTTTCTATCTCTTGCAACAGATCTATGCGCATGATTTGCAGGATGCTTTTTCTAATATTTGTATTTCCCTGCGAATTTAATCTACGCTTCCTACTACATCCGCAAGCTGTGAACGAAGTTTTAGCAAACTAAAACTAATTAAAAATTATTTGCGATCTTCTACGAGCCAGGAACGTTTATAGTCTTGCAATCTTAGTGATAGAAAATTGAAAAAGCTCGAAGAGTAAAATTGTAATTTCAATTCACAAATGCAATAATATATTTTATTTTTATTATACATATTTTTATTTTAAATCCTATCCTGTACTGTGTATAAAATATATATCCCACACGTTCAAGTAAATAAATAGGCTTAACACAGAAAGAACAGCGATGGATACATTATTTCCGGAAGGCCTATGTCCAAATGTCAATCAATTAGTGGACATCTGATAGCTGAAATTATAAAGATGATAAAGGTAAAAATAAATATAAGTGGGCGGGGGCGGCATTTTTCAGTTATTGCCCCGCCAAAAAAAAAATTGAAGATCCGGGGCTGGCGTAGGTTCGTCCTCATATGGAATACTGTTCTCATCTCTGGGCCGGGACACCTCAGTATGAGCTCCTTCCACTTGACCGTATTCCACGGCGGAGAGACGTTCCATTTCTATGCAGCTTCTACCGCATATACCACGGGGAGTGCTCGGAGAAATTGCTCGGATTAATTCCAGCTGCTGAATTTCACCATCGTACATTACGTCAGAACTCGAAATTTCATCTTCATCATCTCGATGGCTGGCGGTCCACTACTGTGCGATTTACGCGGAATTTTCTGCATCACACGACCAAACTGTGGCATTTACTGTCACCAGCGGTTTTTTCGGACCGATACGACAAACTTATGCCCATAAAGGACACGTCATATTTATCTAAAACTACATGCGAAGAATTTATCAAATTAATTGCATCAAGCAAGAAATGCATAAAATGCATGAAACGGAAATAATCTAATAATGACAGTTACGAAGAATGGAATATTAGAACGCCTGCAAGCGACTATTGCATCGCTGCAATCGTCTAGATACCCTTTATGAATCATTTACTATGTCCAAACAATACGATCCACATTTTTAGATATTGAAGCAAAAGCCAAAGATCTGACGGGATGTCATGAATATCAGCAACAGACTTCAAGACGACGCAAGCGAAACACAAATTATAACCATTTTAGCGGTTCTAGTACACTTGACGAATTTGTTGAAAAAGAAACAGCTGGTGAATAGTTTGAAATTGAGGTGTTTGTTGTCATTATTGATAACTTACTATCCGCTTTAGATAAATACATGAAGGCATACCAAAATCTAACTAGTGTTTTTGGAATTTTTCGACACTTAAAATCTATTACAGCAGAAGAGATTTTGGAAGAAACTCCAATTGTGGTCAGTGCTTATGCAAATAGTTTGGAAGACAGCATAGACGGTGAATTAGTGCAGTTTGCCGAGCTGCTCAAAACGGATATGGCTGGTGCGATTGACAGTACGAAAAACGAATCTCTAGAAATTCAATATTATAAATTCCTAATAGATAATTAATTAGAATCATGTTTCCCCAATTTAGAAACTGCTTTGCGCATTTATTATCTCTCATGATCAATAACTGCAGCGGTGAACGTTCATTTTCGACATTGAACTATGTAAAAAATAAATACACTATGAGTCAAGAACGCCATAATTATCTCTCTGATGAATATAGAATATGATTTGCTTAGAGAAATTGGTACGGATAGTGTTATTTCTAAATTTGCCTACATGAAATTTAGAAAAGTTACCTTGTAAAAGTTTAAAAAGTAATAAAAGAAACAGATAAATATAAAATATTTACATAATTTAAAGTTCACCATTGATACAATATAACATTACCTATTCCTAAAATATAATGTATTTTGTAATAAATATAAACTTTAAAATATGTACCTACTAAAAAGATTTACAATTATTTAGGTAGTAACGTCCGTTTTAAATGGTTAGTTTCTTATTAAAATCATTCTAAATTGCCTAGACAAATCTCACCTCTGGCTTTTTGTACTTGTCAGAATCTAACAGGGTAGTAATTTAATTTACTATTAAACACCAACAAAATTGTAACCAATGGACAACAAATAAACGTATTAAGGGTGCGTTTGCAAATCGGGCAAAATTATGCTGTTTTTCGGTACATTTTGTGACAAAACTAAACGAAATCAAACATAGCTAATAGCTACCACGTATAGAATGGTTCTTCATCTTCAAATGGTGGTAACTTTTTTGTTGAAAATAATAGTTTTTATATTGTAAAAACGATCTTCCCTAGCCATTTTGTACAAAATTAACGATACCGGCTCATGTTTAGGTACATTTTTTGTTTTATTATCAACATATATTAAGATTTCTAAAAATACTATAAGTAGGCAGACATATTCAATAAAAAATAGTGGTGTTTACTTTTTATCAAAATGTCACAAATAGTCGTAAAAAAAACTGATGCTTATTTTTTCACATATTTTGCTGATATGGATGAATCATAATAGATTGCAATAAGGGTTATTTTATTTTTGGTGCCTGTTTTGATTTGTTGTACAAAAATTTCGATGAAACCACAGTCCACGCTCGGCCGCCGTCGTGAGTGGATACTGTATCGCCTGCCTGATTGCAGCAGCTGAAAAAGATCGCTGTACATACACAAAATATTCGAATTTGATACATAGGTACTTGACAAGGCAAAATAATATTATGATCTTTATAATCACACATTTTTATTATAATATTTTGTTTCGCTGAAAGTAAGTGGGATTTATATATAAATGCCTATTCCTCTTGGACTTTATGGAGTGATCTGAAAGTGTACATCGGTGACTGCTACTGGAACTCCTAGACGAGTAGAACTAGATGTGCCGAGTTTGGGCTGGTTTTGTTAGTTATGATGAGACTTTACCCCCGGACTTGACGGAGTGACCTGATGGTGTACTTTGGTGACTACTACTGGAACTCCTGGACGAGTAGAACTAGGTGTGCCAAGTTTGGGCTCGTTTTGTTAGTTATGATTAGACCTTACCCCCGGACTTGATGGAGTGACATGATGTGTACTTTGGTGACTACTACTGGAACTCCTGGACGAGTAGAACTAGGTGTGCCGAGTTCGCCTCGTTTTGTTAGTTATGATGAAATCTAACCTCCGGGCTTGATGGACAGACCTGATGGTGTACTTTGGTGACTACTTCTGGAACTCCTGGACGAGTAGAACTAGGTGTGTCTGTCACTCCATCAAAATCTCGGCACACCTAGTTCTACTCGTCCAGGAATTCCAGCAGTCGTCACCAAAGTACACCATCAGGTCTCTCCATCAAGCCCGGAGGTTAGGTCTAATCATAACTAACAAAACGAGCCCAAACTCGGCACACCTAGTACTACTCGTCGAGGAGTTCCAGTAGCTGTCACCGAAGTACACCATCAGGTCTCTCCATCAAGCCCGGAGGTTAGGTCTAATCATAACTAACAAAACGAGCCCAAACTCGGCACACCTAGTACTACTCGTCGAGGAGTTCCAGTAGCTGTCACCGAAGTATACCTTCAAGTCACTTCACCAAGTCCGAAGCTAAAGTCTTATCATAACTAACAAAACCAGCCCAAAGTCCACAGCCACCATCTCACTGCTAGTAGTGGGCTTCTAGTGCCTAGCAGTCTCTGGAGCAGCTATTCGTATTTCGTATGTAATATATTTTTATAGGTATAAGAAATGAGAAAAAAAATCAATCTTTCAAATTATCAAAATGTTTTTACTTGATTACGATTCCCACACCCGCAGCTAACCGTGCGTACACTTGTGTGTGTGACCCGTGTCAATGTAATAGTTCGATTCTATACCTATCACTTTTGCAAACGCGTCCTTAAGTATTGAATTGTATTTTACCACTTTATACTTAAGAACCCATAGCAGATCAAGGGCCCCTCGATAGAATTTGCTACGGGCCCCGCGCTTGCTTAATCCGGCACTGAGAACCACACGAGGTATATGTACCAAATTTAATTAATCAAACTGCTGCATTGACACCTATTAAAAGGGTTAGTGAATATATAAATACGATAATTCCAAATATAGAAACACCAAAGCAGGAAGAGATAAAGAAAAAATTATTAGAACATGATTTATTGAAAGAGTCTTTTAAATGCGAATATAAAAATTCAAGCAACACTGAAAATAATATTTTAAAGAGAATAGTGAATAGTGACGTTGTAAAAAAATATAAACAGACAACAAAGATAAGGGCTTTTTTACGTTTAAAAACATGCAGTTATAAAAAACGCAGGGAATATCAGAAAAAGAGATTTCAGTTACAGGAACTTATTGCATCATTTTATAAAAGAGACGACGTCAGCCGAACAACAGCGGGCAAGAAAGAGTACAGAACACAGAATAAAATGAAATACCAAAAAAATACCTACTAGACACACTTAAAAATTTACACAAAAAGTATATTGCTGAAGTAGGAAGAGTAAGCTTTAGCACTTTTAAAAATATCGCCCTTTCTTTGTTGTACCTCCTAACATTAAAGATATTGAGAACTGCGCATGCATAAAGCACTCGAATATGCAGTTCAGGGCGGAAAAATTAAAATCATTTGGTTTACTTCAAAGTAATAACTTAAATGACGTAGTATCAGACTTGGTATGCAAAAACAAAAAATTGTATGTATGGCGATTGCGCTGAATGTTCTGATAGAGAAATTGATAGTGGTGACAAAGATCTAGAGACACAAGTGAAATGGTTTAAGTGGACCTTAAAGGAATATGTATATGGCAAAGACGATAATGTAAAAAAGGCAAAAATATAATGAAAACTATAAATGAAGAAACTTTCAAAGAATTACTAAAAACATTTAACAAAGAAATTAAAGCATTCAAAAGGCACGTCTTGCAACTTTTATTATCAATACAACCAATACAAGTTATGTGCAGAAAACTTAAAAGACTGCGAGGCTATAATTAATATAGATTTTTCAGAAAATTACATTTGTAAATTTTACCAAGAAGTTCAAGCTAAAAAAGATCAAATCACTTTACATACGGGTGTACTATATTTAAAAGACCAAAGCCCAGAATCATTCTGTTCCATTTCGCCCGATAATCAACACAACCCAGAATCTATATGGGCACACCTAGATCCCGTTTTAAATTATATTAAGACTACCTATACAAATGTAAGTACCATCCATTTTTTCTCTGACGGACCCACTACTCAATACAGGCAGAAGAAGAATTTTTATCTGTTTACGCAAAACATTTATGATTATGGATTCAGTCATAGTACCTGGTCGTTCTTCGCAGCAGCTCATGGTAAAAGTGCAGCCGATGGCGTGGGAGGTGCTATTAAACGAACCCTTGACATGAAAACAGCTCAGGGATTAGACATTCCTGACGCCCAGGCTGCATATGATGCTTTGTCATCGCAGAGACTACAATCAAGATTTTTTATGTACCGGCTGAAACATTAGGTCTTTAGATCCATCAATAGTCTACAACCTGACATCTTTACCCGGGACGATGAAAATCCATCAATTGATAACCTGCGGAAAGTACAAACTCAAGTATAGAGATCTTAGTTGTTTCTGCGAAAATGCTAGTGGGAATTGCGAATGTCATTTTCCTATTTACTACGACTTTGCGGAAAGTATTTCTAATAAAACCCAAAAACAATGTAATTTAAAACGAAAAAATAATATTGAAATTAATAAAAACACGAAAAAAATCTACAAAAAAGAAACGCCGCGTTAGTGAGAGTTTAAGCTTATCATCAGAATCGGATACTGACATTGAATTCGCTGAAAGTGATGCATCGGATGTCTTGTCCGATGTTTCTAGAAATACTAACCTGGATTATTTCGATGAGATTACAGATGTCGACTACTTTGATGCAAAATCAGGTTCAAATCACTTTCAAAAACACATTGATTCAAGGAAGAAAATTAATGTTTTGTCAACTGTAATTATACAAAAACCCTTTCAAATTTCAAATAATGATGTTGAAACACAATATGTTACAAAAACTGATGAAAAAACCCCAACAAAATACCTGGAAGATATTCAGCAAGAATACAACTAGACAGAAATATTAGATACCAACAAAGTTACCCCTTTGTCTGACATAAGACATAGTGAGCCTTTCTTTTAAATTTACGTTTGAGTAAAATATTCTTTGAAGAAGGGAGAAAAATCAACTACGCCAATAAAGAAAACAATGCTATTCCATCCACTTCTAAAATAAACAGTGAAGTTTGCACAATTGATTATACTGACCGTAAATTTACAATAGGATATCCAATAAATACCAAACAACCAATTCAGATACATCACAAACAGAATAACTTGAATGAAAATGAGACACATACAAACGAACACCAAAAGGCTAAAACTCCAGATGACTGCAAAATTAAGAAAGTTGAAAAGATAAGCGTGATTGAAAAGGAAACTGGAGATGATTCCAGAAATATAAAAACTAATTTTAAAGAGGCAAATGTTCAAGAAACAATGGGTTTAGAAGTTGACGTTAGTGTTATAGTCCGATACTACCAAAGAAAACAATGGAAGTATTACATCGGATTTATTATACACGTTTTAAATAAGGATAACAAAACTTTACGCTTTCTCAAGACTGTAAAGATTCCCAACTTAAAATTTATAATGATGAAAAAATTACAAATAGATATTGTGCCAATTAATTCAATAGTTAAACATGTAAATTTAACATCACAAGGAGAAGCAAAAGAATACTTTTTAAAAGAGGAATTTGATTATGTTTACTTTACATAATTTTGTTAAAGTAAATTAAGTTGATTTTGAAAAAACTAAATTGTTTGGAAAAAAATAATTTTCTCTTTAGTTTAGCTGATATTTCAATTGTTAGATAACTTTTATCCGAGGAATGATTTTGGCGGTTTGACAGCATTTGTAAAGAAAATATTGTTCTAACTTGAAAATTTATTCCTCAAATAAAACTTATCCAACTATTGAAAAAATAGCCCTTATTAGTTTAGCCGGTTTTTCAATCGTCAGATAACTTTATCTTTTTTTTATTTAAAATAAAACCAGTATGTATTATTACTTGATTTCATCTTTTTTATTACCTTAATAGTGACCATATGAAACAAGCTTTACAAAACAATTGGGTTACTTTTGTGTTACATTTGTGTTATCGTAACATAAAAGTTCCTGTGTTGCATTTGCGTTATAATTGGAATTATTGGCGGCCTTACCCTTATGCAACCTGAGTTTTTAATGAGTGAGAGATGAACAGAATATATTATGTATATAGTTATTATAAATAATACAATCAAATTTACAATTATAAGCTTTATTAGAAACAAAATAACTTAACATGACGAACTGACAGCTTCATTAATTTCATCTCCTAAAGACAAGAGCTTCCTCCACTGTTCAGGTGTTAAACTGATGCCTTTCTTTCCTGGTAACAATTCTCCATTTTTTTCATAAAATTCTCTTATATCTACGTAGACCTTGCCCTTGAACTCTCTTACTTTTACCAATTTCTTACCTTGCAGGACCCAAGTTGGCTCTTTATCTTCCGTCCTAGAGCCCATTTTAGCTTTTTTCTCTGCTGGCGGATTTCTCTGTAAAAGAATGAAATTAATACAGATAATGATAATATTTATTTATCTGACAAGACATTAAATTCATCTTTTCACATGACAACATGGACTATATGCGCCTCCAAGTCATCAGTCTGGATGTTTTAGTGTGGGCATTTTAGAGATGGTTATTCTTTTCCATTGCTTGAAGTCTACTTCTACTACAAGACTATGACACCAAGCTCAACTGTTTAAAAGTAGATTTAAACATTCAAACTTTTACGAGGGATAGATCTTATATTTGTTACTTCAGTCCTAAAATATTATATTGCGTAAATGCATAGTTCTCAAGATATTATGTTTTTAGACTTAAAACAAACTTGCAGAGTTTTAATGTAAGCTTTTACAACTTAGACACCATCTATAAATGTTTTATGTAATTATGTTACATTATTTCCACATATATTCATTGTTTTCTAGTTTTTTTTTTTTTGTTAATAAATATGTCATAGAAACAAAACACAAGAAATGGTGCAATGACATTTTGTCTGATCAATGCAATAAGAGTTAATACCAATGATATTTATTTATATATAATAATGTAACATAGGGTGGACTTAATGCTAGTTGGCATTTTCTACAAGTTAGTGGTGTGGGGTGGTGAAAATAAAGTGGCAAGTGTTGTGATTAAGTAAATAAAATATATACGAATATATATATATATATATATATATATATATATATATATATATATATATATATATATATATATATATATATATATATATATATATATATATATATAATTATTAGTGAACATAAGCTGTTTATTTTAGATATATTTTTTTATATACAGTGTTATACAGGGTTATTTTTCAAAAAGAAGCCAAATTTTAAACTTAAATTCAAATATATAAATAATAGTTATTACAGTTTTTGAAAATACGAGTAAATAAGGCTTCTACTTTTATTTGAAATTATCCCAAATTGAATATGATTTATGGGCAACAATGTTTTTGCCTACTGATCGACCCTTACGAGTGTGTGCATGCACATTAAAATCAGTTAAAATAATGCACTATCAAGCATTTTGAATTTAAAAGATAAAAAAGAAAGAATGTTTGAGATATTTTTTAATTAATTTTTCTTCACCATTTGCCTATATACTACCTTCTCTGCAAATTTGGCCAGTTATTGTAAAATAACCGTTTATATTCATTTTTCTAGTACAGTAGAACCTTGATAACTTAAACCTCGACAATGTAATAACCTCTATAAATTCATAAAATTTTGTGTTCCCTTCCACTGGAGTCCAAAACCTCTTTTACTTCAAATACAAACCTCAGTAAGTCAAAGTTGTAAGGAAGACGACCTTTGTAACTTCAATCATCTATCAATGAGTCATTTTAAATGAATGTGCAAACAATAAAGGTTTCCCTGTAGACCATTGTTATTGCTTACACATGTTTACCAAATGGCTTCTACTAAGGTCTAAGTACAGTAACTTATGATCAAGGAAAGCTGTAAACACTTTACCATCTTTTATAGAGCAGTGCAGTGACAAAGAGGATAATATTTTCTCTTCTTTATTTAATATTGAAAATAAAATTGATATAGAAAGTGTGAATAATTTGAAACAAAAAAAAATTACCGACTTTTTAATGTTGAATAAATTGAACTTGAATAAATGTATCTTTAAACCTAAAATAAAGTATGTATGTACATATGTATTAACATTTAAAAGTTTCATTTGCATTTAACCTAGCTCGTCTATCTATGTATATAATCCCTAAACAAAGCTCATGAACGAACCTCTGTAAGTACAAACAAAAACCAATAAAAACTCCTTAACTTAAACCCTTAGTAAGTAAAAACCTCAATAACTCAAATTATTTAACGGTTTCCCTTGGTCTTTATCTTATTGAGGTTCTACTGTATTATAAAATTGTATTGAAATTAGTATAAAATGAAGCCTCGTATGATTTTACTTAAACTATAAAATGAGTGAAATAACAATTGTTGTTACCCTTGAGGAAGATGCCTATATCTGTCGTTATACAGTGCACAGTAATACTGAGGGTAGAACATTATTTTCTGTAACAATATTATTCTAACTCAAAATGTATTTCTTTTCACCTCATTAAATATGGATTTGTAGTAGCTCTTTATTCAAATATGTAACAATATAGTGATGCAGTGAGGTTAATGTTTTTGCTTTGTCATAAGATGTTATTTATTCACAAATAGATAAATTATTAAAAATACATAAATATAACCTTGTTATCCCTACAGGGTTCTACATCCTCCCCTTCACAGGGAGGTTCACAACAACTCCAACCCCCGAAAACCCTCAAAATGGATGGAAGATTTTGTAATTTCTTACCGAAACCCTTTAGACTAGTGTACTATATCAATTCTTTTGCTATATTCTCCAACGGCCAAAAACAACACAGGGCTAATAACTACACACGCCACGTTTAGATGCCTGAAGCAATCTAATTATTGTAAACATAATTAGATAGTACCTAGGAAATAGGTTACCGGCAATTATCAAATATCATGTTGAAAACCTGTTACAATTGTCGCGGTACTTTCATTTGCCATGCTTTAATTTTGTAACAATAATTTCTTCCATTTTCCCTTTTGGAAACAATAGGTTTAGAATTTAGATTACAAAACTGTCACGCTGTCATAAATATAAAATAAACTTTGACTCACATCAACAGGACCGTCATCACTATCACTGCTGGAACTTTCTGGTTTCTTCTTATTTTTAGGCATCTTTAGTATTTATTAGTCCAATAAAAAAACAATATATAAAACACAAAACCTGACCAAACTTTTTGCTAAATAAAAAGTAGGTATTCGGTTCAGTAATTCAGTTACGATGAAATGTCAATCCAATCCATAGATTATTGTATATATACTGTCAAGTAGTGATTGTATTCTCTTTGCTGTCAATCATAGAGTCATAGACAAATAAATTAGGCATGCGTCAGATATATCAAAACGAATCTAAAATCCGATTTTAAACACAAATCGAATCGTATCGATTTCACAAACTAGAAAATCCGATTTCAAAAATCGACTTAACTATGCTACGATCTTAGGTAAAATATACCACCAAATGAATCCGAATCGACAATACCCAAATCCAAACGTAAACTGATGCGTAAAAATCCGTTTTCTCAGTTTCTCTTTTTCTAACCAAACACGATATAGCGGAATGAAAAGGATGTCGTGAATTTTGCAATTTGGATTTCGGTTTGTAGGCTATGGAAATCTATTGCACATTGAAATATGCGATCAATATTATCCTTATTGCTAATTACTTAAAGTCTATATTTGCTTTGCGAGATTATGTGTTGATGAATTTTTGATTCTGTGTTTGGGTGTTTGCTTACTAGAATCTTTGAAATATGCGATCAATATCGTTTTTTTTTATTTATTGTCAACAGAACCAACAGCATTCTATAACATTATAAAATTTGTAAATATTTACATTGTTTACTACCAATTATAGGTTTTACTTCATATAAAAATAATCTTATAACATATCGCTACAACTGTGTGGACATAATATATAAATGACATTTAGCAATTACCAACATTTTTGAACATATTTTTGGGTATTTTAAGGTACGCATTTTACAAAACACACTGCATGTGTGTGTGTGAGTGTGTGTGTGTGTGTGTGTGTGAGAGAGAGAGAGTGTGTGTGTCATTTTTAAATGTAAGAAGTGAAGTGCTTGTAGTGAAGTGTAGGTAGTGTAGGGAAGGATATGAAGAGGTGTGGCATGTTTGTGATTTGTGTGTGATTTTTTATTATTATTATTTATTAGTACTTATTTCTTACAATTTAGATTATTTCTTTTTTTATGGAAGCTTTACTGTCGTGAAAAATATCAATAGATGAAAAGTTTTTGCTATAGCAGTTAAGTGTACGACTAATGACAGAATTTTGAGCATATTTTGAGCGACTTAAGGGAACATGAAATAGAGATGTGTGTCTGGTACGTTTCGAAGGAGTGTTGAATTGTAGGAATTGAAATGTCAATTCAGGACTATTCATTTTATTATTACAGACGTCGTGTAGGAACAAAATTTGTAGAAGTGTACGTCGATCCTTTAACGGTAATAAGTCATGATGTTCGCAAGATTCCTTGTAACTACTTTTTTATGTTGTGTGCGATAATTTAATGCCTTAATAAATTTACATTGTATTTGCTCTATATTCTCTATGTAAGACAAGTAATTTGGATTTCAGACATTACAACAATACTCCAAAACACATAGTACATAAGAATAATACAGAACTTTAATACATTCAGGATCTGAGAATGGACGGCACACTCTTAAAACAAATCCTAAGTTTTTATACGCTTTTGCAACCATTGTCGTGACATGATAAGACATGAGCATTTTGGAATCAAAAACAACACCAAGATCTTTGGTTTGGTAGATGCGTTTCAAAGGTATGTTATCTAATTTATATTGATATTCAATTTGATGCCTTTTACGGGTGAAGCTAATTTGATAACATTTTGAAATATTAACACTATTACGGTTATCATGATAGTAACAACAAAGCTGGTTCAAGTCTTTTTGAAGTTGGTGTGCATCTCCCTCAGACTTAATATATGCGTAAATTTTATTGTCTTCCGTATACATGAGGAACTTGGAAATTTTAAAGCAGTCTCCTATATCATAAAAGTCTGATGCATACAGTAACGGTCCCAATATCGAGCCTTGTGGGACTCCAAATAGGACATCCACGAAATCAGAGCGATGTCCAGCTATTATAACAGCCTGAGATCGGTTACGTAGATAGGACTCTATCCACCTAAGATTTCCATGAATTTCTAGCTCCTGGAGTTTACGCAAAAGAATAATGTGATCCACGCGATCAAAAGCCTTCTCAAAATCTGTATAAATGGCATCGATCTGAAAACCATCATCCATACCTCGAAAAAACATCATTGGAAAAAATTGATAAATTAGTCCTGGTTGAGCGACCACGAACGAATCCATGCTGTTGCGAAGGAATGTGACGAACAATCAGGGGATATAATGCATATGCGCAACTCTCTCCATCAGTTTGCTCAACACATTAAGAATAGATATAGGTCTGTAATTTTCGATGGCTGTTTTGATTCCTTTTTTATGGACCGGAACGACATTAGCAGTTTTTTAAATCTTGGGAAAATAACCTTCTGCAAAACATCGATTAAAAATTAATGTTATAGGAGCCGCTAGCGATTCTGCACACTTCACAAAGAAATATGGAGGAATTTCATCACATCCAGCGCCTTTAGAACAATCGAGATTATCAAGAAGCTTTTTTTTTTATGTCTATGACAGAAAGATATATATCACTAATAACATCATTGCCAAGGAAATTGTTATGTGTAGAGTTTCTATAATGTAATGCCGGTTGAATAAAATTACGACTAAAAATTAATTGAAAGCATTGCAAATATCATTTTGATTTGAAAATTGATTATTATTATATTGCATTATGTGAGAATAAGCTGATTTAATTTTCTTCTTTGATTTTATATAAGCCCATAACAATTTTGGTGTAGTTTTAATTTTTTCAAGTGAAAAGTTTATATAAGACGAATAATATTCCCTTTCAAGTTTTTTTAATCGCGAACGCAGTATAGAAAAAGATTTGTAATCATTTGGGTTTCCATATTTTTCCAGTAAGTATGATACTTAGCTTTTAATTGAATTGAATTACTATACCAAACAGGATAATTGTAAGTATGCTACACAATTTTTTGTGGCACAAAATTAGAGATGGCGGTATTTAATGTTACATAAAAAGTGTCAGTTATGTATTCCAAATCATGAGATTTTAGAAAGGATCAATCGTAATTAGAGAAGAAAGTATTTAATTTATTATAATCAGCTTTCCTAAATAAGTTTCTTTTTCTAGTTTTTGGTTTAATCGCAGGTACTATTACATCCTTCACATAAATATCGACTGATGGATGAGAGGCATCTTCATTTACTATTGGTACTTTAGATTTTACAATAGTTAATGTTATATTAGAGAAAATTACATCCAGTATATTACCATATTAATTTGATAAATAATTGTGTTGGGATAAACCGAAATACGAATTAGTATTAATTATATCGACAGCAGAATTCTGCATATCGACAGATCCTTTTTTTAGTATTATAGGTTTCTTTAATTTCCAATCTATACAAGGCAAGTTAAAATCACCAATTACTATAAAATGATCATCTGGTTTTGAACTAATCGCAGCAGTAAGTAATTGTATAAACTTTTGCATATTAAATGCAAGCGTACGGTTTCTAGCGAGTCTACGGAGTTCTACGGAGTCTAGCGCACGCGCCGGTATTGTTATACATATGCACTCAAGATCGTCGCAGTCAAGGTCAGAGCACCTGCACACCCTAAGCCGGGATGCGCACGCAATCATCACTCCATCGCCGAGAGCACCGCGGTCGCGACGGAACAGGTCGTATTTGTCAGAACTGCACAGCTCCATATCACGTATACTGTCGCATAACCATGTCTCTGTAATTAAAGCGATGTCAATATCAGATAGAAATAGATTGTTATAAAACTGGTCAGTCTTAGTCCGTAAGCCTCTTACATTCTGATAAAAAAGTCTTAATCCACTATTGCACTTTTCTATTATAAATTTTAAGTACACCGTTAGTTATAGATTCATACACATAAAGGATTCTTCTTAAAAATTCTTCTTATTATTAAGTTGTTAAAGACTATATTTGCGAGATTGTTTGATGATTTGTTTTTGTTTTTGGTTTAGTGTATGTTTACTAGAAATAATCTTTTGTTTTCATGTTGCTTTCGTTTAGATGCAAATTTGACCTTGGTGACAAGTGCACGCGTGCCGGTCAGTCGCATCAGTGAATTACAAGATATGTTGTAATTACAAGTATGTTTATTGCCTGTTTGTTTAGTAGAGTTTAGAGTTAAAAAAAAAGTTGACTTAGTGAATTTTGTGTGAGTATATATATAAGTGAGTAAGTTTATATAACATTTAAATATTTTTGATTTTGACTATCAAGTTTTTTTTGTTTAGACTTTTTAATTGATTAGACGAGATTTGTTTTGATTTTCAAAATATCGCGAATACCCAGTGAGGTATGAAATTTTGACAAAAAAGAAAAGTTTCTGGAGTTGCAGTGTGTAAATATTGTAGTCAAAAAATATCATATAAATCTACAACGGGTAATCTAGAAGCTCATTTAAAACGATCTCACGCTTCAATTTATTTGGTGCAAAAGATAAGTACCGATTTAGGAAATAAAAAAAATATATTAAGAAATCATTGTAAATATGCCGATTTTAAAATGCGACGGATAAGTTTTTATTTCATACAAAACTTTTCTGCTAGTCCTAAGCCTAGATTTAAGCATAAAGTATAATCACGCAAATCTGTTTCTATGTTACATTCGCGTTTGTCGTTTCGTTAACTTATAAAACGAAATCTATATACGCAAACGAATTGGCGTGGCTAAGCGCTCTGTAATCGGATTTTTAAAAACGGATTTTAAAATCGATTTTGAAATCTGAAATCGGATAAATATCCATTTGCGTTCAAATCCAAAAACGCCCATGACTAAAATAAATGTGTAGCGTAAATGAATATTAAATATGTATTATTTTTATTAAGAGTTTTGGCTTGGATGCTTGTCTTTTAAGCCATATCTACATTTATCTCAGTATTAAGTGATAACTTGCGTAATATCCCCTTAGTAGTCTGTGGAAGTAGGAATAGGTAAGTGTAAAAAATATATCGATACACATTCTATCGATACTTTTAAAGTGTCGATATATATCGCGTGATAAATATCGATATATCGTCATCATTTGTATGATGTATACTGGGACAAGGCCCAAAATTTACGACAACCGCACATGAATGCTTTTGTAGCTGCTTTTGTTGCTTTGTCCATTAATACAACATTTTAAAATATATCGAAATTGATACAAATTCGATACTCTAAAATAAATATCGATATATCGATGTATCTCGATTACAAATATCGACGATTGATATTTTTATGAGAAAATGTCGATATTTTTTTGCCCAAGCCTATGTGGAACTTAGTGTCTGCCTAACCTCACAAAAAACATTTTTGTTGCTGCACTGTCTAACCTTCAACTTAAAATAATTTAATTAAGATACAATGTAATTTTTTAGAAATCAAATCATTAATAATGCTGGAACCGTGGAACAATAAACTTCTTTTACCTCCCCCAGTTCATACTTATTTATGTTTGGAAAATATTGGTAATCTAATAACATTCCTTTCTTTAGAACTACAAAGTAGTTGTATTATTAATCTTAAGATTAAAAATGCGAATCAATTTCTTTCAGATATACGATGTTTGAGACGTGTGTGTGGCTCCGCAATGAATGTTTTATCTAAACAATCTCCTTTACACAAAGAAAGTGCAATATTGTCAAGATTTTTATATAAATACGATAAAAAGTTTCGAAATGATATTGGATACCGAATTTTCAAAAAAGTTAATACTACGCTTCGTAGATATTTACTGGTAAATTTTATTAAAGACCTAAGGGATTTTGATATGGTTTTGCCAAATGATGAAGAAAATCAACTTTACTTACCAACAAGACAAATGTTAGAGTATATCTTAGTAAGATTAATGACATTATCAAAACTAATGTTAAGAATATCAGTTTGTTGTAAGCAGGCAGCTGTTTTCTATTTTGATAGAGTAAGAAGAGGGGAAAGTCATTGGATGTCATTAATGCCATTTGCACTTTTAAGTAGAGTGTGGTCTTTGAGTAATGTTTTACTTCAACATTCTTGTAGTTGGCATTTGCAAATGTATCCATTTCTTAAAAAATTACAGTTAAAAGGTTTACCTTTTTTACCAGATGGCTATGAACTGCCAATAAATTTAAATGACTGGCTTGATTTAAAAAATCATGAGCACTTTGGACGTTTCCAATGGTCACATAAAGATGTGATCAAAATTGATCCAACTTTTGCTGAAGATGATGAAAGTGATAAAGTTGAAAGCTTAATGAACTACATTAATGAAATAAATAAAGAGACTGATCAAATAGTTACGAACAATTTGCCAAATGCTGATAAAATCACTGTTGAAACAACAGGAATCTTGGCAGAGAAACATGTTGACAAAGGGGAAGCTATATCTAGAGAAAGTTTTAAAATTTTCTTTGCAACACCTGAAAGTGAAATAAAAATAAAAAACAACTCTTATTACCATTCAATAGATAGAGTTACTAACAAGCAAACCTTACTTGAGTTCATAAATAAGGAAGAATCATTTAGATATGAACAGAGCACAAAGTCTCTAACAAACCAATTAAGCTTTATGCAATGGCAAGCTTTAAAGTCTTCTCTGCTTAAACTTGGTGAATCTCTTAGTAATAATAGGAAAATTCAAAGAAAATTCCTGAAACTATGGAAAGATAAATGCTTAGACTGTAGTTAATATGGATAGGTAAATAATTGTAAAAAAATATATCAGTTGTTTCAGTTTCCAGGGCAGTTATGCACTCTATAACATGTCCATTTACTACTATACTATTAGTATAAGAAAACATGCTTTTTAATTACATAAAATTTCTGGTAATTAAAGAAAAAAAAAAGTTTTTTATTTTCTACTAGCTTTTATCCGGGACTTTGTCAGCATAGATTTTAAAAAAACCTACAGATCAACTATCAAAAATAGTAATAGTGGCCTTTGGGCAAGTAGTTCAACTATCAATAAACCTACTTTAAATTCAGTTATTCAGATATCTCAAAAACTATGTGTGACATGGGTAAATGCATCTAATAAGAATTGGTGTTTATTACATTCACTTATATCATATCCTTTAATAGATTTGTAGTAAAACATTGTAGAAAAAAATTGATAAAAATCGATTTTGAATCAAAACTATATGAGACAGAAGAATAAGTGTTAGACAAACCAAAAAGTTACAACTTTAAAAAAAAATTTTTATCTAGTTTGGTATAAATTTAGATTCCTATGGAATGTACTCTATAACAATAAATTTATCATTACAGATGATGCCATTCCTGCCCTGAGTGGTAAATATGGGCAACTTTTTTAAAGTTGCAGCAACAAGATAATGAAGTATACACATAGGAGGATTGGATACCTAATCCACTGACTTACATTAAGGTCTCAGTGGAGAGCGTTTCTACGACGCGAGCGGTAGCCACTCATTATCATCATCGTTACAGCGGATCAAAAGTCAGTAGTCCGCTGCTTAACTTATAGCACACACATGCGGTTTTGCTAGTTTTGTCCATTGCTTGTTTCAATAACCCTCTGCTGGCTCTAGACACTGATTGGAACGGGTCAGCACTCAGGACAGTGCAATATATAAATGACAGTAGGCTAATGATAGAGTGCAGACTGCCATTCCAAAAAGTGTGTAAAAATTCGTCATTCGACTACTGTCGTGAACACAATAACTTAAGATTACCTGGTATGGTTAAGAAAACCGTGTAGTGGCAGTGTAAGAATATCCACTACCTCATATCGTCCGGAGGCAGTCATAAGAGGCGATGGAGGGAAACTAAATCAGAAGATGTGCAGCAGCAACTTCCTGATAATAACTCAAAATAATAAAAAACTGCGGTTGCCAACCCATCTAGCAAGCGTGGCAAGCTTCGCAAATTCCCCCCTATAAGGCATTCTATCGGAGAGGCCTATGTTCAACAGTGAACGCGGAATGGTATATTTGTCATGACGCCAGGTTGCCCGCTCCGCCAAACACTACTAATGGTCTAAGAGATGGCTACATAAAAAATGTCCGCATCGGGTACACGGTTGATTTGTATTAAAAAAATTGGTTGCCTGTAAAGTCGGTATACGGGCGAAAGTTTTACGTGACAACGACTTTGAGTGGTAAAATAATTTTATTATGTCTGTCTCTCTCGCTCTTAGGCGGGCTAACCATGCCCGAGTGGAAGGGACGCGTGCCTCTCACTCGCTCTCATTGTGAGCGCATAACGTGAGCGGAGCGTAACGCAGTTTCTTGAAGTGTCACCCGGCAAACCAATTTATAAGACGTTGTCACGTCAAAAGAAACCTTTGGTAAAGACGAACATAGGAGGCGAAAAAATTTATAAGGTACACGGATTCTAATTACGGAAAAATCTTTTATTTATATTGAAGAAACGAGGAAAAATATTGGCAGACAGTTTGCTAGGAATTTACGTGCCATTACGTACGACGATAATAAAAAAAATCACGAGATACATGAATTTAAATTATTTTATTTTAATATTTTAACATAAAGAAAACAATTTACCTAATGGCAGAGAGAGTGGGGGCTAAAGCCGTGGCAGACGCCCCAGCTTCGTAATGGTAGACAGGTAAACATATGTTCGGCTACACCAAAGGTTTCTTTTTTAATACAGATCAACCGTGTACCTGATGCTATTTTTTTTTATGTAGCCAGCTTTCCGTCTATAAGGCCTAGGTGTAGGCCCTTACTCTAACTCTAAATGTAATTTTATAAATGAGTTCACAACGTACTATTTTATAGTTATATTTTTAGTTAAATTTTTTGCAAATCCTACACAAGGCACTTAAAGTTAGTGCGCAATTCAAAGCGAAATGTAAGGTTGTATACGTATTCCGATTATCCACCCCACACAGGGTGGATAATCGGAATACGTATATAATTTTTCTTCTGGCTCAGCCACACTATGCTCCTCGCGCTACTCCTCGCGCTGCCGCGATGTTGCTCTCTCTGCCCACACACTGCTCTACTTGCGCAATTAATCGCCACCCTCCGCACTAGGTCGCTCGCGTTTGCACAATGGATGTTGAAACTGCGGCAGCGTGCGCACTTGCATATTTAGTATAGCTAATTATATCAATGTCATAAAAAGATATATACGTCTTCATCCTCGCCAACAGAGATGGTGGATGACATCTATTCATCGCATTAGAACGACGCTTCCGTAACGAGCGCTCGATTCGTATTGCGATCGCGCGAGTATGTGGCCAGCCACTCGCGCTCATATTGTCAGTCATTTGACTCGCGCCCAAAATTCTGACAAAACAGGGAGCGATGGGCATGACGAGTATTGTGGCCACACTACGTCTCTGCCTCCTTTCCTCGCTACTTCCCACTTCCTTTCCTCGCTACTAACGGGGTTCCGAATTTCTCCCTCGGCTGTTTACAGTCATTTATAGAAACATGATAAAAACTGGCTCCAAGATACTTAGTTGACATTACTTAGCAAACCTATCAAAATATATACACACATATATATATATATATTATACTCACAGGATTATAGATTCATTGGAATCTTGGCATAAAACAATTAAAATGGAGTTAAAGACAAACATCCAAAAGTAACGTTTTTAGAATGCTTGCAAAAAAACGCCCAGTTTTTCGCTAACACATCTGTTGTAGCAAAGAAATTTAGAAAACGATTGCTAATGTACATTAAAAGAGACGAATTTATCCTGGATATCAAATTACGTTTATTCAATAATGAAATTAGTGTTGGTAATTGCAGAATTTATAAATTACGTAATAATATTATTTAAAACGAGGAAGTTTAATTTGATTTAAATACAATATAATGCATTGACTTTAGTAGGGTTTAACGTTAACGGCAATACCTAATATAATTTTTATGTTTGTGGTTATTAAAAAAATAATTAATAATTAATGTGTATGAGTTGGACTGTACTTTTTATATTTTACTAGCTTTCCACCCCGCGGTTTATCCCACATTAAATCAAATTTATCTGATAGTAAGTGTCGACCATCGCCCATGAACAACTGAAACCAAGGAAATTGCAGATGCGTTACCAGCCTTTTTAAAAGGAGTAAGCTCGATTCTTGAAGGTCTCGAAGTCGTATCGGTCCGGAAAAATCGCCGGTGGTAGATGATTCCACAAAGAAGTCTTCCGAAGAAGAAAACTAGTAAATCGCACAGTCATGGTGGAATTAATCCGAACAATTTGTCTAAGTACTCCCCGTGGAAAATGCGATAGAAAATGCAATGGGATGCAACATCTCTTCGCAACGCCACTGAATTGAGTCGATCAGACAGAACTCGGTCGTCGACGATTCGAGTCACTCTTCGCTGGATGCGGTCAAGTGGAAGGAGCTGGTACTGGGATGTCCCGGTTCAGAGATGAGAACAGTACTCCATGTGACGGCGAACTTGCGCCTTGTAAAGTTGCTAACGGTGTGCCGGCATGAAATACTGTCCCACTCTGATGAGCACGCCAAGCTTTTTAGGGGCCAACTTAGCCTTCCCTTCCAAGTGAACGTCATGCGATGTGTCGACGCCAAGGATTCTGATGCTAGCTGAGGCAGCAAGGGGAGTGCCTTGAAACTGAGAAGATACGACAAAGGGGTTCTTTCTAGCGGTAAACGCGCAAACTTGTGTCTTCTGGGGATTGAACTAGACTAGATTTAGTCGCTCCCAATTCGAGACTTTGTTCAGCACAGAATCGACTTCAGACACAAGTTTGTCCCGGTACTCGGCGACGTTTTCCCGAGAAATATTGGCACGGCCGGTGTATAAGGCATCACCAGTGCTGTCGTCTGCATAGCAATGAATGTTACCAGTTTGCAACATATCATTGGTATGCAAAAGAAATAGCTTCTTCTGCCAGACCCAACTTTCACTACCATACATTAAAGTAGGGACTAACACAGCATTATGAATTGCTAAACGTGCCTTTTTTTGACACATTCTGACTCGTCACAATAGCGTGTACAGCCCCATTCACTCTTATGTCCTGCGTTCACTCGTCGTTCTATATCTTTATCATATCTACCATCCCTGCTAAATAAACATCCCAAATATGCAAACTCATCCACTTGCTCAATCAACTCCCCTTCTTTTCTTATTTCACATAACGTTTTACTTTCTTCTCTTTCAAAAACCATCACTTTCGTCTTACTTGCGTTCATTTTCATATCCCTTTCTTTTAATGACCAGTTCATTAAAGTAGCCATCATTTGCAACTCGGCCGCCGACGATGCAAATATGACTTGATCATCGGTATACAAAAGGCATTTGACGGTTAACTCACCCATTCTCAACCCACATTCTTCAACTTTCAAAGTTTGCAAACAACTGTCCATAAATAGGTTAAACAGCCACGGGGAAGCTACACAGCCCTGTCTGACACCTTTTTGGATGCCAAACCAGTCCGAGTAGACCCCGTTGATCCTGACACAAGCACTAGAGTCCCTATAAAGAGAACTTAATGCCTGTATCAAACCAGCGCTCAACCCAAATGAATTCAGTGTTTGCCATAACACATTCCTGTCCACTCTGTCATAAGCCTTTTCCAAGTCCATGAACGCACAAAAAACTTTCTGGTTTTTGGCCAAAAACTTCTCCGCAATCATGCGCATGGAAAAGACTTGATCCGTACACCCCATCCCCTTTCTAAATCCAGCTTGTACATCCCAAATTTTTCCATCAGTTTCTTCCATAACTCTTTCAATTAACACCTTAGCATACAGTTTACCCACAATACTAAGCAAGCTGATACCACGGTAGTTTCACGGTAGAAGCATGAGAGTAGAATAATTGTAAGTGCCAGCAATGCTGTAGAAATGCGGTCATTAAGGAGTATGCTAGGGCTGAATCTGAATGACAGGGTGAGAAATAGTGTGATAAGAGAAAAGTGTGGTTTTCAAGATGACGTTGTGACCAGGATTAATAAAGGAATGCTTCGGTGGTTTGGTCATGTAGAAAGAATGAACGAGGAAAGAGTGACAAAGCAAATTTATGTTGCAGAAGTGAACGGCAGAGTCGGGAAGGGACGCCCTAGACGAAGGTTTATCGACCAAATTGGCGTTATATTGAAAAAAAGGCCAGATTAGGAGTACCCCTTAACCGACGAGCGTGTATGCGTAGATATATGGATGTAAAGGAGGCGAGAGAAGTGTGCCAGGATCGTGCCAAATGGCAGTCCGTAGTCTCTGCCTACCCCTCTTGGTGACAGGCGTGAGTGTTTATGTATGTATGTAAGAAATAGCGTTGGTGATAGCAAGCAGCCCTGTGAAACACCAGCGTTAATAGGCTTGTAATCAGAGAATGCACCGCCAACTACGACTTTGATGCTCCGATCAGCAAGGAAACTGTTGATCCAATTCACAATTTCTCGGGAAGCCCATAGGAAGGGAACTTCGAAATAAGCGTTTTGTGCCAAATCCGATCGAAGGCTTGAAATCTACTGCCTCCGCCCATCTATGAGTCAGGTTGACCAGAAGATCACCAGCTGATCGACCCCGACGAAAACCGTATTGGTGGTCACTAATCAGCAGGTGATCCTCAAGGTACCTCATGAGCTTCCAGTTTATAATGGTTTCCATTATTTTGGAGAACAAGGAGGTGATGGCGATAGGCCTGTAGTTGAGACGGATCTGAGCGGTCGCCTTTTTTAAGGATTGTGTGGGCCAAAGCTGTCTTCCATGCCTTGGGAGTAGGAGTACCGAAAAAGACGCGTTAAAACCGGTGCCAACTCCGGAGCACACGTCTTCAGCACAATGTGAGTGACTTCATCAGACCCACTCGACTTGCTGACGTCCAGGGAGAGGAGTGCTTTGCGAACCGAGCGCTGTGTAAACCGCACATCCGGCATGGAACACTCACACCGCGGGATGGTCGGCGGTATGTTCCCCCTGTCATCGAGAGTCGAGTTGGACGCAAAGAGAGAGCCTAACAGATCGGTTTTCTCCTTTGCGGCATGGGCCAGTGAGTCGTCCTCTCTGTGTAGAGATGGAAGAGATGGCTGACAGAAGTTCCCTTGGACAGCCTTGGCGAGAGACCAGAATGCACGTGTTCCCGAAGGAAGGCGAACTAGCTTCTCGCCAATTCTGCCGATATGCTCAGACCTTGCCTTGGTAATGACTCTTTTGAAGGACCTGGAGGCGGAATTATACTTCTTATTAAGAGCGCTGGTGTTTACATCCCGAGACGTTGATGCGTCAGCCCAGGTCCAGTAGCACTCCTGCTTATAGCGTGAGGCTATTTTATGCGCCCCCAAGGGTAGGATGCAAAGAAAGACCGCATCCTATCCCAATCGGCTGACCTATAGTGTTAAACACAGCGGCAGCCTGCAGAATGCAACCACGATATTAGTGTGAGTGGCACCACACTTCGCACCAAACAATAGTTCGAGGAGCCAAGAGGGGCGTCGACGGAGACTTGATATCTGTCCGGATGAGAAGTCAGCAAAAGGTCCAACAAGGAAGGTGTATGATCCTCCACATCTGGAATCCCCGTAGGCGAAGTAACCAGTTGTGTCAGACCATATGCCAAGGCAAAATGGTTAAACGTGAACCGAGCCATTCGGCGTGGTGGGCGTTAAAATCGCCGAGGATCACGATCTCTGTGGATGGGATCCGCTGTAGCAAAGAATCTGTAGCCATTTGGACGTGGTCGATGAGTCGGTATGTTTCGGCATTACCGCTATGGGACCTATAGAGGCACCCATAGACGCGCGGATGGTCGTCGCTGTCTGCGTAGCCAAAAGATGGACAGGTCCGAACCTTCAAGACTGCCGAAGCGTCGAGAACAGATGTCCTCTTTGACGTATACGCAAACTCCAGCCCGAGGCACAAAGGAGTGTTCCAATTTGTACCCCGGGTAGGAGAGATACGAAGTATCAGCCGGAGATGACCTGCGTCTCGGTCTAAAAGAGCAAGGCCGGCTTCGCCGTCTCGAGATGGTAGTGGACGGCGTTTAGGTACGAGTAAAGTCCCCTGATGTTGTAGAAATTCACGGATAGCGTGGCAGGGGTCGCCTTGGTCTTGTTGCTCAGCTTGCCCCGATCAGTTATTGTCTTGAGCGGAATTTTTCTCCCCCCTGGGTGCTGGTACCCTGCTGAAGGGCTAGCATGGGCAGGAGATAATTTTATCCCCGGGGAAAGGAGAAAATGTTTATCGACATATCGAGTGACGTGCAGTTTCATGGTCACTTGGAAGAAAAGGCCAAATTGGCCTCTAAAAAGGTTGGCGTGCTCGGCAGAGCGGGACAGTATTTCATGCCGGCACACCGCCTGCAACTTTACAAGGCGCAGGTTCGGCCGCACATGGAATACTGTTCCTATCTCTGGGCTGGAGCTCCCCAGTGCCAGCTCCTTCCATTTGGTCGCATCCAGCGCAGAGCTGTTCGAATCATCGGCGACCGAACTCTTTCCGATCAGCTTGACTCAATGGCACTGCGAAAAGATGTTGCATCCCTTTGCGTATTTTATCGCATTTACCACGGGGAGTGCTCTGAGGAATTGTTCGGACTAATTCCAGCCGCACAATTTCACCATCGCACATCGCGACAAAACTCGCGATACCATCCATACCATCTGGATGACTGGTGGTCCACCACTGCGATTTAACCGATTCAGTGTGGATGGCACGCCAGGCGTGCTATCGGTTATGTTTATGTGTGGCGTATGACACGCGAGTCGTGTCTTTTTAAAAATCTTTATAACTCGCTCAAATTGCGTTTTTGGAAGATTTATCCAGAACAAAATATTCATTATTTGCAAGTAATTCATGCATACAGCTTTGTTTCTGGATATTTTGAGAATATGAAATTTTTAGGAGTTGACAACCTTTTTTTAACTTGTACATGGTACTCTTTTTACTGTGTGGGTTTTTTAAATCATGTTGTGGAAAAATAGTCTAATAAGTAACAAATAATAGCACTCATTGCGATCGCTCACAAACTCAAGTTGTAAATAAGTTTCTGGAAAACAAGTCTCGTATTAAAAAAAAACAATGCGTTTGTCTTATTGTTTAATTTTGCTTAAAATGGTTGAACTGCCGTCTTATTACTATCATATGGCCGAATAGACCTACGAAGTACTATGTGCTCTAGTGATATGGTATAAGGTTTATTTTTGCTTGAAACAGTTCGAACGCGTTCATGCATAAAAAAAGGTCGCTAATAAATAGTCTTTTATTCATCCGCCGCCGTACAGCGCCGGCGTTTTTTTCCTTTAGAAAACACTTGTTTTGCTATTCTTACTAATTAGACGTTTTCAGAAAGACTTTACTTTTACATTTGTATAACATTAAACAATATTTAACATTTGCAAATATCAATGAATCATAAACCTTATTTTTTCCAAATTAAGGTTCTTGATTGCTTGATATTTTCAAATGTTATTATTAGGTGAAAATTTAATTTAATAAAGACCAAGGTTTTCCAGGGTGATTTAGCTGTACCTACTTATGTAAATGTTTTTTTATAAAACAAAAAATAGTACAAAAGGTTTGTAATTTCTGCATAAAAAAAGTCACTTACTCTCCATTTAAAGGAAAACACGTAGTTACCCACTAAAAACAAGTATCCTTCCGTTTGCAACTGATGTTTGATGTCAACTAAACTTAATTAGGTCTAAACAAGTGAAAAAAAATTGGTTGCCTGTAAAGTCGGTATACGGGCGAAAGTTTTACGTGACAACGACTTTGAGTGGTAAAATAATTTTATTATGTCTGTCTCTCTCGCTCTTAGGCGGGCTAACCATGCCCGAGTGGAAGGGACGCGTGCCTCTCACTCGCTCTCATTGTGAGCGCATAACGTGAGCGGAGCGTAACGCAGTTTCTTGAAGTGTCACCCGGCAAACCAATTTATAAGACGTTGTCACGTCAAAAGCATAAAAAGAAAATAATTTTTACACATGGCTGATGGCACAATAGGCGTGTCACAAAACGAAATATTTGTTCGCCGCCACAGCTAAAAGTTGTCAAAAATTGGTGCCGCAACGAATCGGTTAAAAGAAGTTTTCTTCCTCGCACAACTTCCTTGTGGAATCGATTACCACCAGAGATTTTTCCGGACCGATACGACTTAGGGACCTTCAAGAAAAGAGCGTACTCCTTTTTAAAAGGCCGGCAACACATCTGCAATTCCCCTGGTGTTGCAGTTGTTCATAGGCGGCGGTAATCACTTACCATCAGGTGAGCCGTATGCTCGTTTGCCCCCCCCCCCTCCTATAAAAAAATCCCCTCGCTTAGTTTTATCCACCCTTCGAGCATGGGCACACCGGTGGATATAATATCCACAGTAGATAAAATGGGAGATAGACTTGGATAGATTTTTTGTATGAATATAAACTTAAACCCACGTCCAATGAACTAGGATAAAATTGTCCCTTTCAAATGTCAAAAAAGCCTCCGGCCACCTGCACTTACCAAGCCAAACGCAGAGGTAAACCTCTACTTCACACTGGTATTCTGTGAGGTCGTGGTACCACCCCGGTTCGAGCCGGTCCATCCGTGCGACAGCAAAAGCTGCCGCGTGGCTCTACCACTGTCAAAAAAATGGATTACATTAACTGGTTCCCTATTTCATATCAATTGCCTAGTTAGTAGTACGCGTAGTTTATTATTAAATTTATTTTCAACTTTTATTGCTATTAAAAATTTAAAGGCGCTTTCATATTTTTTTAGCCCCAAAGGACAAATGTACCATACAGCCTATATCGATTTTATACTTTGTGTAATTGATTTATTTTGGTAAACATAATTTTTTTTTCTGTAGGTGAAAATAATAGAGCACTAAATTTAAAACACGTAAATAATATATTTTAAAAGTAAGGAATACAATTAATTTTTTTCATTAAATTTAAATGAAACGCTCACGAGCCGTGCACTTTTGGATTTTCCAAACTATTTAATTCTGAACATAAGTGGTGCTTGCAAAGGCAAGCTCAGCGCCCCCTCGAACCTTGCGCTCTAGGCTCCAGCCTGGTTAGCCTGTAGGTAAATCAGGCCCTGGCTGTTGTGAATTTTTAATTAGAAACAAAAACTGATCTGTTAAAAAGTTTTTATTACTTTTTTTAATACAAAACATGGTTAAATAAGTTAAGTAAAAATCTGTAAATTCACGAACATTTTGTTGACAAATTGGTTTTTCCATGTAGTATATATGCTTTTCATTTCTCATAACAATAAATGGCAATAAACATTCTTGTAAGACCATTCTTAGATCAAGTACTTTACACATAGATACAGCCCATTACAAATTCGATTTTCTATAAAAATCATTTATTTTTAAAGGAATGTATTACAATATTTTGTAATATGGCAAGGCTTCACACATAGAGTATCATTACTAAGACATTTGTAACAAATCTTTGAGCAATATAACCGGCAATAAACTCAAGTATTATTTGATTGATTATTTACATTTAGTAGCCACTGTTAGAATCACATTAAGAACAAAAAACTAATCAATATCCTGATGCATTTACTTTTTGTCATGATTTTGATATTGGCGATTATTTACAATAAATCTATAGATTATAAAATATAACAAATATTTGAAAAACATTAAGTACAAAGTGGGTAGTAACTTGAAGTATTTCCATGTTATCCACAATCATAACAGTTATTATAATATATTTGATATTCTTTCGTAGTAATTACATTTTTATTTCAATGTTAAACAGCTAATGCTTACGAAATAAATTTATTTTGTGCATAAATAACTTATTTTATTTGTGTAAGTCACTCCACATCATTTTATTACCGATTTTAAATACAATACCAATTAAAAGGAACTGGTTATTGTGGAAATAAAAAGGATCGTAATTTTTTCATTGAAAAATTTGTTGTTTTAATTCAGAATAATGGACACATGACAAATTGGCTTACTTTCAAATAGTGGTACCCATTTTTTTTAAAGAAATTAACTGCTTTAGCATTAGTCTGGAGTACTATAGCACCTCTATCATGATGTTCATATCAATGTTATGGTAATAAGATCTCTTAATATAATTTAATAAGGGCGAATACAGCTAAGTCAAAATTTCTCGCAATACGAAAAGGCAAGTTTGCATTTAAGATTTTTAAAACTGCTTCTTTCACTCAAAAACACGTGTGTACTGCACCTAGTTTTATACTTTGAGCCCGATTTAAGGTTCCTTTCTGACACAACTGAACATTCATTTCTTAGTACCTGACAACTTTTGTAGTCGAGCCTTAAGTCCACCTTCTTTTTTTGGTTGCGTCAAAGATTTCCTTTCCTCTTGTAGTTTTTTGGTCTCTTTTAACCTGCAATTGTAAAACAAAATATTTTTGTCCAAAAAATCGTGAGTACGACAGCATAATTACTTTGACAGAAAAAATATTTGATACATGTAATTATTTCATCTTTAAAGACAATATTAAAAAAAGTAACCCCCACACTAGAATTGTCTCCAAAAACACACACCACTACGGTGTGTGTTTTAAATACATAAATTGCAGATGGAAAAGCATCTAGAATTGGAACTATTCTTTGTAGACCAGACAAATACTTGTACCGTGCGGAGCTTAGCCACTTCGCTAACGAGTGCTTACAAATTATTTTTTTGTTAGAGACAAGTTAGTATTGACAAAATACATATATTTATAACACTTACTTTTCTTTTATGGCGATTTGTTCCTCCTTCTTGAAAATGTCTTTAAAATCACTACAAAACGACGTCCAGAGCGAAAAGAATTCCTTAGGTTCACAGTCCTCCACCTTGCCACATTTCGGTGTATACTGATAGAACTTCATTGTGGCAATGAACTTTGCACGGCACTCTTCTAAATTATCATTCTCAGTCTTAAGTTTCTCCTCGGCCGCGTCAAGGAATGTAGTCATTTTCTCTTTAAATACTTCAAGCCTCTTAGTGTTTTCCCCAGATGGAGAATTGCCGTCTTCATTCCTTTGTGCATCACATTCAATTACTTTCTTTGTTTGTTCTCTACATGCTGTAAAAGAAATAAGAACATTGATTTTGACTGGTAAACAAACATAAAAATCAACAGTATGAGTGGACATGTTGAAGTCTTTAATTTATATTTCACTTTAGGATTTTGTTTTTGTTTATTTAAATGTATAAAAAATATATGTTATACATAGTAGAGCAGCGCTGCAGCTATATTATTGTTGTAGCACGAATGAGTCGGCTCGACCAAGTTCTCAAAGAATATCAGAATAAAATAGCAGCTGAATGTTGCTGTTTCGTATGGTGAGTGTAGAGAACCGGCGATCCTGTCTACTGGAAATGAGGCATTCCATCACAACGCATCTGTATTTTGATTCTTAATCGAGGATAGATGTAGATATCTATGGGCCACAGCATCCACTTATCATCAGGTGGACTGCGTGCTCGTTTGTCACCTTTATTTTATAAAAATATTTGAACTATTTATATAGACTAAAATACAAATGTTTTAGTCCATATAAACGGTGCAAATATTGATATAAATTTAATAATTAACTTTTAAACCCATTTCTGGCTCCCATGAAAGTCAAAATCTACCAGGTTCAAAAGTTAGATCTCCAAAGTGAAGAACCGGCAACGAATTCGGCGTCGTAGTTTTTTGTTTATTTTTAAAAAAAATTCAATCCGTTTTAGTTTTTAAATAATTTTTAACAGAATTCTGTATACAAATTTTGCGTACTTATTTCATCAATAATTAATTAAAAGTTATATTAAAACTAATGTGCTACCTGAGTTTGGGATTATTAATTGTGTCGATTAGTTCTTCTTGAGTTGTTCGATTTCTTTTTAAATAATACACTTTGGTCTTGTTGTATTTAGTAAAATGAATTATTAGCAACAATTCAAAAATAAGCTTTATTCCATTCGATTTTAAATAACACTGAAAAGTTGCCAGTGAACAATCTCTGCAAATTGTTATTTTACATTGGTATTCTGTGAGTGTGATTGCTTGACACTGGCAAAAGTACAATCGAACGAGTCCATTAGCAAAGAAGCATTATCGTTTTTAGTAAATAAATAAAAAAGAAAGTGCACACCTTGCAGGCGTGTGCGCAGCGCGTGCAGGTGCGCGGCGACGTCGGCGAAGTCCAGGGCGGCGGCGCGCGCCACGTCGCCCGGCTCGGGCACCGGCAGCGCGCAGCCCGCCGCCAGCGCGCCGCCGCGCGCCCGCATGTACGTGCGCACGATGAAGTGCAGCAGCGTCACTTGCGACTGCTTCGACTGACGCCACATCACAATTACGCCACTTATTATCACACACCTACTCTTTTCAACCGTATCTAAGGCCCGTATTAATAAACGTTACTCAACTCAAGTACACGCACTCGAGTACAATCTTGAGGTTATGATCTTATTAATAAACATATCTCAAGATGCGGCTTAGGTTTACGATATCAGCTGAGTGACGCACTGATTAATAAACGAAACTCGCCTCTCAAGTGTGTGTACTTGAGATGTTAAAATCTGAGTGCGGGTAGTCCGTGACTTAAGATCATGATTGTTGACATGGAGATTGAAAATATTTTAAGAGAAATTAATTATTACGATGAAATTAAGTGCAATGCCGATATTTTACTGCCTTCGCGATATCGTTTACCAAAAAATTTTATATAAGGGATGCCTCCGATCCTTTTAAGCTACGATGTGAACATTTTAAAAAAACGATACAGATTTGGTCAAAAATCAGTAATATATATTGTAACATTAATAAAAGACTCATTGGTGAAATAAAGTAACAGAGGCCTTTTAATAGAACGGCTATTTCCTCAGAAATAGCCGTCGTATTAAACTTTAAGGTTTTTGCCACAGCATCATTTTAGTTCTGTACATATGGTATATTTATTTATGTAGGTATAATTTATTTCATTATTTAAATTAATATAATGCATTAAATTTCAAAGTAGGTAATGAGGGCATCCACGATTTGTACGATTTGTAAGATAAAATAAATGTCATGACTAGGAACATGCTGCTATGGAAATTCAGATTACTATGTTGATGTTTAAAAAGTGATATTTGTAGTACAATAATTACCTACCTGCCTAGATGCGTATGGACTATATATATGCGTTATGCGTATAGATAGCGTTTTTATTCTACAGTTATTTTGCTCCAGGCCTCATTTTTAATACGTTGAGTCGTGCCATCGGTCTCCTTATTTTCCATCATAGCCCTATATTTTTTATAATACCGAGAAAGCATTTTTTCTCAATCGGATTAAATACATGCCTCTTGCTTTCTATTTTTGTATAAATTAAATTTCCCGCGAGATCATAATTAAGTAATCAAGATGTTTTGCAGTGTCAAAAATGATACAACACTTTTATATGTGATACTGGCGCTGTCGTCGCTTTAATGCGTTAGGTTATTTGTACATATTGAATTAAGTAATAAACATTTAGTTCGTATTTAGAAATACATTATATTTATAAAAATTTAAGGTTTTCGAAAGTAGAAAACAACTTTATAACGTGATCCAGCTATATTTATTTATGTTTTATCAAAATAAAAGTATTCAATAAATCTCACGATATAGCAAAAACGAAACGTGATGAATGATATTCTAAGCTTCGGTCTGTGACGTAATCGTTCACGAAATCAAGCCCTCAAGGCTTAAAACAGCATTCCTAAGTACAGCGTCTTGAAATACTGTTTTTAGGTGTTTATTAATTAGCAACGATCTTGAGATGCTGATATCGTAATGAGGGCGTATCAAATGATGACGCACTTGAGTTCGTCGTTGAGTAACGTTTATGAATACGGGCCAAAGTGATAGAAATGCTGCAGCTATATTAGTAGTATAGTTGCAGCACGAATGGGTCGGCTCGACCGGAGAAGAACCACGCCCTCACAGATACCAGCATAAAATAGCAGCTTAATGCTGCTGTGTTTCGTATGGTGAGTGTAGAAAACCGAAGACCAAACGAGCACACAGTCCACCTGATGGTAAGTAGTTGCTGTGACCCATAGACTACGAATCAAAATGCAGATGCATTATCACCCCTGAGGTGACAACTAAGATGGAATGCCTCATTTCCAGTAAAAAGGGTCTCCGTTTCTCTACACTCACCATACGATACACAGTGTTAAGCTGCTATTTTACGCTGGTATTCTGTGAGAGCGTGGTCCTACCCCGGTCGAGCCGACCCATTCGCGCTACAACTATAGTTGCAGCGTGGCTCTACCACATAAACCTATCAAAGTTCATTGCAGAACATAGGCCTCCCCATAGGCATAATGGTTCATACAAGCGAGTTCAAGCAGCGAAGGTGGAACAACATGGGGTTTAAGCCGGTGCAAGTCCGACATAACCCGTCCTTGCCCCCAAGAGGCGGGTATGCGTAGGCATTTCCCCATGTAAAAAGGGGTGTTAAGAATCCCCGGGAGAAACGCGGATACCAACACAAAATGCTGCACAAAGGTAAAAATAGAACATCCTAAAATATAAAATTGGAACTGAATTAATAAATACCTTAACATCTTTCAACTTCGCAAGTATCTCCAGGCCAAAACCGTCAGCTTGTCCTCTTTGGCAGTTGCCACCGTTCATGTAATTGCCCAGAGTTAAGATTATAGCAAACAATTGCTTCAAAGGCTCACTTGTAATAAGAAACTGGAAACATATTGAAACATTAGAACAATATTTCCAAATTTTAAAATAATTGGAGTGACAAATGTACTCGCAGTGCATTTGAGGGTAAGTGATCATTACCTTTCTGGCATTTCCCACAGTCGCCTCTTACGACACCCACGGGACGAAATGGGGGTGATGGATTCTCTTACGCCGCCACACGATTTTTCGCCCAATTACGTGCCTTACGAAATACAACTATTGTTATATAGTATTTGGTCTTTTTCTTAGAGTATACATAAGCAAGGTATAAAACTCGCGTTAGCGAGTATGAACAGTAAGTCACAACAATTGTCTTTGGCACCCAGGGTTGACTGGCAGAGAGTGCCACATGGCATTAAGTCCGCCCTATGTACCCCTTTACTTTTACGTTTTTAAATAAATAAATAAAAATAATACGGGTATGAACAGTATCGAAATTGCAAAAGGACACGTGAGCTGATTGTTTCTCTCCCCTGGGCGCATTTACTAGAATTTTAAGTGATCATGGTGAAATGTGCAGCAAGAAGCTGTAAAAACAATTTACGGAAGCAAACATGGAAGAATAATGATATTTCTTTTCATCTGTAAGTAATACTATTTTCTTTAAATATTTGCATTATTATCTATTCTGTTAATGCTGGTAGGTAATAGATGTAATTAAAAGTAAATCTTTGTAGTTTATAATTTTTATCTGTTTATAGTTATTAGTATTTTTTTTATATTCATTCATTCATTTTTTTTATAGTTTATAGTTATTTGTATTTTTTTCTTGTTGTAAAAGATAACGTCTTTTGGTGAGTGATCATAATTAAAGCTCCTCTTCTTTCATTTCAGCATCCTATGTACTAAGTAATGACGACAGTTTTGAGAGCATTCCTCCATTAAAAGATACTCTTGACTCCCGTTTTTCTCAAGCTCTAAAAAACTTCAATATAGTTCACATAAATGCACAAGAGTATTCCGGCTCATTATCCCGATATGTTAGCTAGTTTTGTAAGTGATAACGTTCATGCAATTCTCGTTTCGGAGTCATGGTTAAAGCCATGTCTTCCATCCATATCCTATTCTATTCCAGGATTCCAGTTAATACGCAACGAACGAACTGCGCGGGGTGGTGGTGGTGTTGCCATTTACCTTCGTGCGCATATAACTTTTTCTATTGTTCGTTTATCATCTCAATTTCTAGCTGAGAACGAAGCGGAATACTTATTTATTGAAGTACTTCTTTCGCACAACAAACTACTTCTCGGAGTTTTTTATAGTCCTTCTTCCACAGTTGACTATTTTACTACATTGGATAACTTTCTTGAAGAGCTAACTCCATTATATACAGATACAGTGCTAATGGGCGATTTTAATACTTGCCTTCTTAGGAATGATGCCCGATCTCTTCGGCTTAAGTACCTTATAGAAGCAGCCAATTTAAATATTCTTCCTCTTTCTGAAACTCATTTTTTTCCTAACTGTGTCCCATCCCTCCTTGATTTGGTTATCGTTTCTTCTCTCGACCATGTTGATAAATTTGGTCAATGTGCTGCCAACGCCTTTTCCTATCATGACCTCCTGTTTCTATCTTATAAAATAAGACCACCGAAAGCCAAATCAAGGATAATTCTGCAGCGTAATTTTGAGGAAATGGATTTGGAAAAGCTACAAAAAGACGCTGCTAATATGGACTGGAGTGTTATAACAAAGGCTTGCTCTGTTGACGAACAGGTAGCATTGTTTAATTCATTTCTTGTTCAACTCTATGATACACATGCTCCTGTCCGTCCAGTGCGAATACGTCATCCTCCAGCCCCGTGGTTGACTGAAGATCTTAAAAGATTGATAGGTAGGAAGAATAACGCAAAGTCGAGTTACAGGTCAGATCCAAAGAATGACAGGATTCGGGAGAAGTACAGACTCCTTCGGAATCAATGCAACAAGATGTGTAGAGATTTACGACGCCGCCATATCCATAAATCAGTACAAAACGAAGATCCATGTCGTGTTTGGAACTTTTTAAGGTCTATAGGAGTTGGGAAAACACAGTCATGCCCTATACCAAATAACGTCGATTTAAATCTGCTTAATCAGCATTTTTCTACTGTTTCTTGCTTGGATAATATGACAAAATCAACAACACTTACTCAACTTTCATCGTTTCCCACTCCTGACTTTTCCCCATTTGTGTTTAGGCAATTTGCAGATTGTGATGTTATGAAACATTCTCTCTATCCATTGTGACGCTGTCGGAAGTGATGAAGTCAGTCGTAAAATGATCATTCCCTTGTTCGATTTTTTAACACCTATTATAACCTTTATCTTAAACTTTTCCATACCCTCATCTTCTTTCCCTAACCAATGGAAGGACGCCCAAATCATACCTATACCCAAAAAAGCAAATCCTTCAAGTTTTTCTGAATATCGTCCTATTTCGATTCTTCCTTTCCTTTCCAAAGTCTTAGAACGCCTTGTGCAACAACAAATTAATTCCTTTTGTTTAAGAAATAGCATCCTCAACCCTCTCCAATCTGGCTTTAGATCTGGTCATAGTACGACTACGGCGTTATTGAAAATCACGGACGACATTCGCCACGGTATGGAAAATCATCAAGTCACATTATTGGTGTTGCTGGATTTCAGCAATGCCTTCAATACTGTTGATCATGACATCCTGTTAGGGATTCTGCGTTCTCTTAACATATCTCCAACTGCAATTTCCTGGTTTCATAGTTATTTGTATGGGCGCCGGCAACGTATTCGTGTCCAAGATAGACTTTCTTCGTGGCTTGATACAGTAGCTGGCGTTCCACAAGGTGGCGTCTTATCTCCTCTTTTATTCGCAATCTTTATTAATACGATTACATCCCAAATATCTTCTCTGTACCACTTGTATGCAGATGATCTCCAAATATACTTACAAACAACTATTGAAGATCTTCCCAAAGCAGTGGAATGTATCAATAAGGATCTAACATGTATTCTCGACTGGAGTCGTTCTTATGGGTTAACGGTGAACCCTTTAAAATCCCAAGCCATAATTATTGGGAATTCAAGAATGATTTGCAAAATAAAAAAATGTCAAATACAACCCGTTATATTTAATGGAGTTCCTATCCCTTATAATGACGTTGTCAAAAATTTAGGTATCCTTTTGGATTCCAGTCTTTCTTGGGCTCCCCAAATTAATGCAGTGAGCCGTAAAATGTTTGCAGCATATGCTTCACTCCGAAGGCTTAACTACTTTCTACCCATTGCCACCAAAATTACGCTTGCAGAATCTTTACTAGTCCCTATCCTCGACTATGCTCACATTTGTTACCTTGATATCACCGAGGAGCAACTTAACAAACTTGAGCGACTCCAAAATCTCTGTATACGGTTCATATTTGGGCTTCGGAAATATGACCATGTCTCATAATACCGTAGTAAGCTAAGTGGCTCCCAATCCGTCTTCGTCGGAATACTCATATACTTTCTGCTCTCTACTGCGTCTTATTTAATATATCAAGTCCTTCCTATCTAAAAGAACGTTTTAAATTGCTCAGCTCCTGTCATAATTTTTCATTACGATCTAAAGAAAATCTTTCCCTCCAATGTCCTGTGCACTCCTCGACTTATTATGATTAATCTTTTTCTGTTCTTGTAGTAAGACTTTGGAACTCTGAAGGAGGACTTGTGGAACTGGACAAATTAAAAGTGCTCGATCCTTAAATGTGTTCCAGAAACAGGTTAAGGAATACTATTTGCCTCTCTAACCCCTCTCCCTTCCTCCGCTTAATTATGATCATTGATCTACCTGAAGAATGTTGTCTTTTTAATGCATAAGTTTGTATCTTTATGTTTATTTTTTTTATTTATTATTTTTTTTATTTTAGTGTACCCTACCCATTGTTCTTTTTCTTATTTTTATTTATTTCTTCTTCTGGGTTGTCTGGAAGAGATTGCTATGTAGCAATAAAACCGCCCTTCGTATTTCCCTCAGTAAAGTCGTATTTTTAATTAAACGAAGCTGCCTGACGTTTACTGGGTTGTCAGGTTTTGATGAATCAAAAATAGTGTTGTGACTAAATGACTTAACGGAAAACAAAACAACTGACTGATAAAGAAAACGACTGAATGGTAATTTTTTTTTTAACTGAAGGTTTTAAAAATTACGTCAAGATTTAGTTAAAGTACATCCATGTTGTCAGTTCATCAGGCGAAAATTATCCATAATTATCTATGCTTAAGTATTACATTTTTTTATTCATCGTCATCAGATATAATATCATCACTGTCACTGTCACTGTCAGTAAAATTTATTATAAACTTGTCTGAGACACTATCGATCATGTGGTCGAGATTGAACATTTTGTCTTCTTCTTTTATTATGTGAGCCACGCAGCTACTCCATTTTTTGGCAGTCACTTCATTTAGTCCTTCTTCGAAAAGTTTTTTTCATCTTTCATTTTGAAGGTCTTGTTATTTCTTGCAACATACCCTTTGGCCTGCGCCCAAATCAGCTCAATGGGATTGAGCTCACAATGGTAAGGGGGCAAACGTAAAACAGTGACTCCACGCTCCGCTGCCATCTCGTCCACGGCATACTTGTCGCAGTGTTCATGTTTGTGCTGCCGTACAATGTCTATAAGAGTAGCTTTTACCATTTGTGCCTCGAATGGGATATTTTTGCTCGCGATTGTATTCTTGGTTTATTCCAAGACATTGTAGGCAGCGATTCTAACTTTCTGGAGTGATAGGGGGCATTATCCATCACCACTACGGAATTAGGTTTTAGTTTGGGCAAAACCCCACTAAACCACTCCTCAAAACACTCAGCATTCATCTCTTGATGGTAATCTTCTTTTCCTTTTTTAGCCTCAAACACAAGTAAGCTATCTTCTACAAATCCTTCTTCCCCGCCTATATGGCTAATAATTAGCCATTTGCCTTTTCCCGAAGGCCCTTTCAAGCCGGTGGTCAACCCTTCTAAGAATGCCTGCCGGGACGATTGTACAGTCTGGTCAATCCATTGCTTCTTCGGTGTATGACCTTCGAGAAAATGAAAAATACCAATTACTCATTAAATTCACCGGTGGCATGCAATACCTACACTGTAATAGATAAATAAAACAGAGAAAATTTTAATTAACTTCGTTGATCCAGGTTTCATCTTGGTAATAAATGTACCTTCCTTCTCTGCGATAATCTTTAATTTTTTGAAGGTATCGCTGGCGCCACAAAACAATATCGCGTCTATCTATTAGCACGCTTTTTCTTGATTTTGTGGCGTATTTGAAATTTAAGTGTTTTAAAATTTTCCTCAAGGTACTCCAAGAGAAGTTCGGTAAATCTGGGTCATCATTAACAACCTTAAGAATCTGTAATTTAAACAGATTATGGGTAAGAAAGTCTACGCAATAGAAAAAAGTCAAATAGAACCTCAAAAAAACGCTATGTGTGCGTGAGCGTGTAAATATACAGCTTTGATTTGTGTGATAATGACGCGACAGTCGTCGTCACGCACACTGTATCTATAACAAGCTTTACGCACACATAGCGCCGCGCGCAAAGATGTAAAAAAATAACACTAAAGTTACCTTTGCAATGGTGGGTGCCTCATTTGCATAAAAAATTGGTGTACTTTTCGCCTTATAGCCGCTAAGGTGAAATCGTCTAATTTATTCTTGAAATTATGTTTCGGTCCAAGTTTTTCAGGAGACTTAAATTGCTCGTTTTGTTTGTATTCTTTTAATACACTGAACACTGTGGTCATACCGATTCCCAAAATTTCAGCTGTCTTAGAAACACATTTTTTTTCCGGTACTTCAGTAGGTAATACCGAAGCAGTTTCCTGCTCAAATACGTATTTGTAGACATTGCGTACCATAAGCTTTTCGGTAACGCTAAGAGAAGCCCGTGGTCTTTTTTTTGAGGAAAAAGAGCTTTTGCTCGACGTGCTTGGTTGAGATTCCATATCGTTTGTACGAAACAATATAAAAACACAATAACTCAACAATAACAAGAAACAAATAAAGAAAAGCAACAGGAGAACAGCGCGCAGAGAAAATATTCGATCGATCAGACCAGATGTTAGAAGCCGAATGAATGACAAGACAAATGACACACAAAATGGCGACCGATACGGTGGGCGCAGGGTGCGTTCCGAAAGATAGAGCGCCCCCTCGAGTCACAATAGTATTAAGTTATTATTCTTACTAACAATATTTTTTCTGTTTATTTCAATGATATAATATTCGTCAACAAGTTTCACAATGTCAATCAAGATAGGTTAATTTAATTTGTCATAACCATCAAGTCATCGTATACTAACTGACTGACTGAACGCATCACTATTACAATGAACCTGGCAACATTATTTCACAAAGTGACATTAGCATCTGTCAGGCAGCTTCGTTTAATTAAAAATACGATTTTAGTTGTTTATTTTTTCTTTTTGATATTTTTATCTTTTCTTGGTGTACAATAAAGAGTACTGTATTGTATTGTATTGTATACTTTGATATGAAAACACTGATTTTAACAAAATTACTCAGGATGTAAAAGAGCGTTGGCAAGAGGCGCGCGACAAAGCACGTGCTCCCGCGCTCCCCGCTTTAGGCAATCCTCGAATTAGAGCTAGTGCTGTTCCACGTTGTACACGAATATTTTGTAATAACATGATTTCTATCGTAATAATAATATAATCGTAGTATAAGAAAATAAGATCGTTTGTATTACACAAATTTATATAGTTCTTTTTGTAATAAAACTTTTGAATAGTTTTGTTATACTTAGTCAGGTCATAAGTTCTGTCAAAAACTTTTTATAAAATTAATGATACACTTTGTGATAATTTTATAGACATTATATATGAAATGAAAGGTAATTTAATTTAGAATACAATATTATTTACATTATTCAAAATTCCGGAGAGATTACAAATTCTGATGAGGTTTAGCGCAGACTTTCTCCTCCAAATGTTGCGATATCTTATAATCCAGTGGGCTTAAATCTGGACTAGAAGAGGCCAGTCTTCATGTCCGATAAAGTCAATCCATGGGCGGTCAACCAGTTTTGCGTTTCTGTAGAATAGAATAGAATAGAATAGAATAATTTTTTATTCAATATAGATTACATGTGTAATTCTTATTGAAAGTCATTTTACTTTACCACTGGTTCGAAAAAACCTCTATCCTGGGAAGAAGCAGAAACCCAGCGGGACTTTTTTAAAAGTAAGTTTACATTAATGGTTGTACAAACTATTTAAGTACAAAATTTATTTTAGAAACTGCTTGGTAGCGACCACCTCATTCTAGGGTTATTATCAATCATATATTCATTTATACTATAATAACCCTTTTTATACAGTTTCAGCTTAACAAAACATTTAAACTTGGTAATAGAGAGCCTGTACACTTTCCGGGACCTTGTTGTAATAGCGTATACATTGCCCCAAGAATGAATTACTGACTCTATGGAGTCGAGAAACTGGTATCACTAGCTTGTGTTTGTTCCTAGTGTTTACAGAATGTATATCACTTTTTTTACTAAAACTACCTTTGTTTTTGTGAACATACATTAAATTTTCGTAAATATACTGAGAGGCCAAAGTTAATATATTTATTTCTTTAAATTTATCTCTAAGAGACTCTCTCGGTTTTAGGTTGTAAATAGCTCTAATGGCCCTCTTCTGTAAAACAAAAATAGTTTCTGAATCAGCCGCATTTCCCCATAGCAAAATCCCATAAGACATTATGCTATGGAAATAACTGAAATAAACTAGTCTAGCTGTCTCGACACTAGTGAGACCTCTAATCTTTTTTACAGCATAGGCTGCAGAACTTAGTCTGCTTGCTAGTTTGGATATATGGGGGCCCCACTGAAGCTTTGCGTCGAGAGTGATGCCAAGAAAAACAGTGGATTCAACAGGGCTCAGTTCTTCCCCATTTAAATACACATTGGTACCCAGATTCTAACATTCGTTGTTGTAAATTTAATACATTTAGTTTTATTTCCGTTTAAATGTAGATTATTAACGTTAAACCAATGCACTAATTTTGATATAGCATTATTCACTTCGTCACATTTTAATGATTGACGTTTAAGTTTAAAAATCAAGGAAGTATCATCAGCAAATAATACTATATCATGATTATCCCCTACAAGGAAGGTAAGTCATTAATATATACCATAAATAGGAATGGGCCGAGAATCGAGCCCTGAGGGACACCCATTAGTACAGGTGATCTATGAGCTGGTGCAGAGTCCTGTTGGAATATATAATGTCTGTTATTGAACATTGTTTGAGAAAGAGGTTCCACTATGTCTGTTAGGACGGTATTTTGGTACACCTCGGCACTGGTTTTTACACCTTTCTCACAGAAAAACACCTCAGTTAAGCCTGAATATGAGACTCCAAGCCAAACCATGAGTGACGAAGGATAATGTGCTCGTTAAACCCTCGGAATACGCGTGCTGGCTTCTTCACTGCTGTGGGCATACACCTTATCATTTTGTTTATTGTAACTTTCTTCGATGTTAAAAATATTTTCATCCGAAAACAAAATTTCGCGATATTTTTTTCACGCGTACCGCCGTAACAAAGCGCGGTATCTATCCAGCCTAATTTTTTTCAAACGCTTTTTTTTAAATTTTTCAAATTCAAAAAATGTCCGGTCATCTTACGATAAGCTCGTAGTCCTAGGTCTTCATTGATCATTCTTTTGACCGTGGTTCTGCTTAGGCCCATCTGAAGAGCTAAGATTTTTTGTTTACGAACAGGATTTCGTTGGATTCGCACCTTCACTGCTTTGATGATCAGGGGTGTTCTAACTGTACGAGGTCGGCCGGTCCTCTTAGCCTTCGTCCACAGTGCGAGCCTAGCGCGGTTGCGACGACGGGCGCGAATTATCAAACATATGAAAACGCCGCTTGCGTCCTTAGTGTAGTGACTAAGGCGGACGCCTAGCGCGACGGGCATGAGCGAGATAGCGCGCGTAGTTTTCGAACGTTCCTATCCGCGCGTTTTGGCCACTACAGGCCTAGTCAGCAAGCGATCCAATGCGCGGGTGCGGGGTATCAAACCAGTTCGGTCTTATCGCTCGGCGTTAGCGCGTCTTCAATTTTTAATGACTTTAGGTGATATTTTACTCATGATGTAATGAAATGTTGACACGGACATCCGAGTGTACTCAAAGAATTTTCTAGGATACAATCTCAATTCTTCATACATAGTAAAAATTCACCAATTATTTCTCTGTTTTTATTTACATCGTGCACCCTCCGTTCAACTCCCATCTCAGGATAGAAATGTCTAGTAAAGATACTAAATCCTTGCCTATGGTTTACAACACCTGAAATACGGTCTAAGCACACCAACAGCTCGCTCGTCACTGTGTACGGCACGCGCCCGCCGTCGCGCCCGCAACAGGCTCAAGTCGCCGCGTTCATGTTTGTGCTGCCGTACAATGTCTATAAGAGTAGCTTTTACCATTTGTGCCTCGAATGGGATATTTTTGCTCGCCATTGTATTCTTGGTTTATTCCAAGACATTGTAGGCGATTCTAACTTTCTGGAGTGATAGGGCATTATCCATCACCACTACGGAATTAGGTTTTAGTTTGGGCAAACCCCACTACCACCTCAAAACGCTCAGCATTCATCTCTTGATGGTAATCTTTTCCTTTTTTAGCCTCAAACACAAGTAAGCTATCTTCTACAAATCCTTCTTCCCCGCCTATATGGCTAATAATTAGCCATTTACCTTTTCCCGAAGGCCCTTTCAAGCCGGTGGTCAACCTTTCTAAGAATGCCTGCCGGGACGATTGTACAGTCTGGTCAATCCATTGCTTCTTCGGTGTATGAACTTCGAGAAAATGAAAAATACCAATTACTCATTAAATTCACCGGTGGCATGCAATACCTACACTGTAATAGATAAAAAAAACAGAGAAATTTTTAATTAACTTCGTTGATCCAGGTTTCATCTTGGTAATAAATGTACCTTCCTTCCCTGCGATAATCTTTAATTTTTTGAAGGTATCGCTGACGCCATAAAACAATATCGCGTCTATCTATTAGCACGCTTTTTCTTGATTTTGTGGCGTATTTGAAATGTAAGTGTTTTAAAATTTTCCATCAAGGTACTACAAGAGAAGTACGGTAAATCTGGGTCATCATTAACAACCTTAAGAATCTGTAATTTAAACAGATTATGGGTAAGAAAGTCTACGCAATAGAAAAAAGTCAAATAGAACCTCAAAAAACGCTATGTGTGAGCGTGTAAATATACAGCTTTGATTTGTGTGATAATGACGCGACAGTCGTCGTCATGCACACTGTATCTATAACAAGCTTTACGCACACATAGCGCCGCGCGCAAAGATGTAAAAAAATAACACTAAAGTTACCTTTGCAATGGTGGGTGCCTCATTTGCATAAAAAAATTGGTGTACTTTTCGCCTTATAGCCGCTAAGGTGAAATCGTCTAATTTATTCTTGAAATTATGTTTCGGTCCAAGTTTTTCAGGAGACTTAAATTGCTCGTTTTGTTTGTATTCTTTTAATACACTGAACACTGTGGTCATACCGATTCCCAAAATTTCAGCTGTCTTAGAAACACATTTTTTTTTCCGGTACTTCAGTAAAGTAATACCGAAGCAGTTTCCTGCTCAAATACGTATTTGTAGACATTGCGTATCATAAGCTTTTCGGTAACGCTAAGAGAAGCCCGTGCTCTCTTCTTTTTTGGGGAAAAAGAGCTTTTGCTCGACGTGCTTGGTTGAGATTCCATATCGTTTGTTCGAAACAATATAAAAACACAATAACTCAACAATAACAAACAACACAAACACAATGTAACAAAAAACTTAACAAGAAACTAAAGAAAAGCAACAGGAGAACAGCGCGCAGAGAAAATATTCGATCGATCAGACCAGATGTTAGAAGCCGAATGAATGACAAGACAAATGACACACAAAATGGCGACCGACACGGCGGGCGCAGGGTGCGTTCCGAAAGTCAGAGCGCCCCCTCGAGTCACAATAGTATTAAATTATTATTCTTACTAACAATATTTTTTCTGTTTATTTCAATGATATAATATTCGTCAACAAGTTTCACAATGTCAATCAAGATAGGTTAATTTAATTTGTCATAACCATCAAGTCATCGTATACTAACTGACTGACTGAACGCATCACTATTACAATGAACCTGGCAACATTATTTCACAAAGTGACATTAGCATCTGTCAGGCAGCTTCGTTTAATTAAAAATACGATTTTAGTTGTTTATTTTTTCTTTTTGATATTTTTATCTTTTCTTGGTGTACAATAAAGAGTACTGTATTGTATTGTATTGTATACTTTGATATGAAAACACTGATTTTAACAAAATTACTCAGGGTGTAAAAGAGCGTTGGCAAGAGGCGCGCGACACAGCACGTGCTCCCGCGCTCCCCGCTTTAGGCAATCTCAATTAGAGCTAGTGCTGTTCCACGTTGTACAACGAATATTTTGTAATAACATGATTTCTATCGTAATAATAATATAATCGTAGTATAAGAAAATAAGATCCTTTGTATTACACAAATTTTTATAGTTCTTTTTGTAATAAAACTTTTGAATAGTTTTGTTATACTTATATATAGGTACATAATAAAGGTAAATACGGTTAAAATACTTTTCAAATTGCAGATTTCCGAAAAGCAGTGAATTGACAAATAAATCGGTGGTAGCAATAAAAAGACACAACTGGGAGCCCAACATCAGGGAGTTTCGTTTGTTCCATCTAGTATGGTGCTTCATCTATTTTTGAAACCAAGGGTGGAACTGCGCAAGCTGGTAGTAGGTGCAATACCAGAGCTTAAATTTGAAGTAAGATTACACTTATTTTAAAGCGATTAAAAACTAGCTTCGGCAGTCATTCATGTAGGTAACCATGTGATGTCATTCAAAAATATGTTGAAATTATAATGAAATATCTTGTACGTAAAACTACGATCAAGCAAACTAAACAACAATTATATAAAAGTTAACCCTTTTAAGGAACAGTAAATTAATTAGATTTTTGTGTTAGATTAATAAACATCGTACCCGTGTTTTATTGATCTGCTAAAACCTACTTTATAATTACCCACCTACTTAATATTTACTGAGTACTTACCTAATTAAACCAATAACTTAAGTACAATACAAATCTTGGCACATCACTATTCAACCGCTTCATCAATGTATCAGTATCTATAGAACATTTGCTTATGCTTGGCATACTGAGCAATGAGCGATACGCGCTCTATAGTTTGCTTCTCTAAGGTCTTTTTAGTTTCTACCTTCTACCTTCTATCTTTAACTACTTCTGCCGAAAAGCATTAGTGCACTCATTTGCGCTTTGATGTTAAGGTAAAAGAGCTATTATTATTAGTATGGGGTATAAGATATCAGAAAGTCTTCAGATGTCTATGGGCTACTATGGCCAAGTGTCCTGCAAGCTAGTTGTTACAATTTTATGTAAAAGAGACTGATTTACCTCCCCATTTAAGAGCTAAAATCACTAAATGCTATCATATACGATAACATGAAGAAAATTATTGTACATATACAAATACAATCACTTTCTTCTTGTACGTATATACGAATACACCCATATTTTGTAATTATCAAAACAAAAGTACTCTTAGTGTCTGTTATTGATCACATTTAGGTAGCAAAAACTTAAAATAATTAATTTAATAAAATATTTCAAAAAAAGGTTTAAATCAATAATTAGTTACTCATTTATTATATTTACCTACTGATGTTTGACTACAATTCGATCCATTCATAAATTGCTTGCTGTCTCGCCCATCGCGCCACGCTGACGGGCCCCCGGGCTATTTAATTATGGGCTTATATAATTTGTAATTTGCACTACGAAGTGCCACACCGCGCGCGTTTGTAAATTAATCTACCTAATTTTCATTTTGAGTTCTAGTTTTCATGATGGCTTATCAGTCCACTAACAGAGAATACGCGCATATGTTACGCAAGTATTTTTTGTCCGGGGAAAAGGTGAGTGAAGCCTTGTGGATGTATCGCGAAATGTACCCAAACAATTGACAGTCGAGTCACTCCACGATGTCCAGTATTTACCAACGCTTATTGGACAATGACCCTTTTTACTATTAATAATATCACAACATTATATTTTATCAGTATTCCTTGTAATAATTTATTTTTCTATACAAAGATACAAACTAATTACTACTTTACAAAACTAGTTGCGTTCCGCAGCTTCACCCGATTCGTCGTGATGGAAACAAAGGCTTGTGCTGGTAGGTACCTACCTAATTTTACTATATTTTATCTATATAGCAGTATCTCAGGTATTCCGCCAAAAATATTGGGTAAAAGGTTGAACAGAATAAATAAAATAGTTTAAAATTATACGTTGGTTCTGTTTATTCAACTGCCTCGTTACAGATGTGCAATCGACAAATATTTACATTTATTTTTGGGGTTTTTTAATTGTCTTTTGTTGAATTTAATGATATAATGAACTCTCATCCTTACATATAATTCAATTAAAAATCGTGATGAAAAGCAAAAAGGCGTCATACAATCTTTTCCCAATATTTCAAAAGAATACCAAGTAATATCGTGTTGTTGGGTAAACACCAAACGCGCGCAACTGATTCCGTGTCCGTGACACTCCTAAACGGGCGTACCGGTACGCAAGCGAAGCCGACGGGTACTACCGCAGGCATCGTGGGCAGGGGTGACTCCGCTCTCCTTCAAACCGCGCCCCATCGTTGCTCCGTCTAGTCGCCGTGTTGACTCACTATTAGTATTTATTACACATATGCTATTTCATTGGAAAGTAATTTCACCGTTCCTAAGCACGTAAAAGTATGAAGGGAAAGTTGCAATTAATCACAAATAAAAGTATTTTCAAGTCGAAACTTACGCCGTTGAAGTAAGCGAGAGAATACGAGTGAGAAAGGAGTTGTGACATAGGTAATGTTCCCTGTGACCCCAGTGGGAGATAGAACGGGAGCGTCTTATGAATGGAGTGCGTACGTTATTGACTTGTGTAGTATTTTCTAGTACTGTGCCAATAAAATTACACCAGATTTTTGTTAAAAACAAATCTCGATAACATTGTAATAGATAAATAATAAAAAATTCTGACAGTGCCATTATCACTAGTACCATCTGCTGCAACTGTCCTTTTTTTGGTTATTACAAAATATTGGTGTATATAATAGGTAACAGGAATATGTATAGTGAACAACTTACTTCACAAGTATGTTTTAAGTTATCTAATTTGTGCATTGTTGTGTTAACCGCATCTTCAAATTCAGCTTGAAACATAAAACATGATATTCGTTCAGCAAAGTTTGGTATTCCAGATAAGTCGTGTAAGAATGCTTCAGGTTTATCCAATGGTATATCGGGTTTATTTTTCAAATGCTCTTTGATTTGCATTAGTTCTTCATCACTTGCCCGCTAGAATAAGAAAATATATTTTAAAGTGGTTCCCTGGTTTACGTATTTTACGTCTGGTATTATATATATAATATGAGATGATTATACAGCCATCAATTGGAGGCCATAAGATCTTCTCAGCATTTTCCCAAGTCACCTCTTGCGATTGTTTGAAGGATACTTTTATGGCACCACCATGTGACAAATGATGTGAGCTGTTCATTTACAACATTGGTTAAGTAAAATTATTTTGTTTTCTTTCCATTCAGTTGCAGGCTAATAAAAAAGTACAGGTTTAAATTTCTAATCATTTATCTAACATTTAAGTTGTTATTATCTGGAAGTGTCATGCAAAAGATCACAGTTACACGCCTTATTCTCAGTAGCCTGTCATAAAGTAACAGCCTATATCCATCCCACAGCTGGGCACAGGGGCCTCCACTAATTTCTGAGAGGGTTTAGAGCAAGGAAGTGTCCGCCGCGCTGCCCCAATGCATGTTGGTAAACTTCACATATCTTCAAAATATTTTTTTTAGTTCTCAGACATACAGGTTTCCTCACAATGTTTTCCTTCACCGCCAAGCACGTGGTAAATCAACACATTAGCCTGTCATATTTAACACTAATATGGTTATATTTTGCTTACTAATGAAGGTCCCCAGATTATAGACTTGCGATGAATGGGATCTCTTACATCACCATCACTACCTTTTTGTCGCTATTGTATATTCTTGATAAAAGAGCAAATTTCTTACCAAGTCATAAATCTGTTGCAATGTTTCCAAACTAACAACAGACGTATCAAAATTGTAAATCGCGTTTTCTATCTCGGAGAACTCTAGGTGCAAACTTTGTGCTAATATACCGACATTCTGCGATCTCTTGCTGTCCAACAATTTTACTGGTTGTATCTTTGCTTTTACTTCTACCTTCTTCTTCACTGGTGCTTTAACCACTTGACGTGAAAACAGATCTGTGAATTCATCTATATTATCCAAATTTGTTTCTTCGATTTCTAGCCATAACGGCTTTAATCCCGCAGGGTCGGGCTCTCCTTGATTTATTGGTTTCACTGGTGCAGCTAAAATTCGAGTCCAATATAACGGCTTCATGGGTGCGGCAGGTTTGACAGGTGTTTTTCTTAAGGCTGAACAGAAAATTTATTAATATTAATTAAATTAATTATTCATCTTATACCTAATAAGAAATATCATTATCATCATCATCATTACAGCCCTTCACAAGTCCACTGCTGAACATAGGCCTCCCCGAGGAATGCCACAAAGCACGGTCCTGAGCCACCTGCATCCATCGACTTCCTGCATGTCTTACCAGGTCGTCACTCCATCTAGTGGCCTACAATTAATTATTACTTCATCAATATTAGATAAGTTATTATGACAGTTGACAACAATGGTAATAATAATGTCCTCCAGGCCGAATTTCGGTCACGGCGGCCAGCCATTGGCGCAGCACAGGATTATAATGCCCAAGTATATGCGCAAGCAGAGGTGCATTCTCTATTCCCTCACTCTCATAATCCGATGGGACGGTAAACCGACACGACTAGAGAGAGATCAGACGCAGGACCAACGGCTTTACGTGCTTTCTGAGGCAAGGGGTGAGACTCGCCAACTTCCTGACTCTTTTCTTGAAAAAAGTTTCAGTCGTAAAGGAACTGCATTTACATTCCTTATTTATTTTGTTGTTCTTGTTAAAGATTCCTTTCATGTTAACTTTAATTTTTTTAATTGGTGAGATTGGACATCTTTAATAACCTTGGTGACAATAAGCAATTAATTAAAATAATTAATTTATGGTTATGTAGTAGTATTGTGAAAACTATAGTTTACCCGTACTTACTGGCACGTTGCATATTCCATCCGCCTACTGGTGGTGTAGGGAATGGCAGAGGCCCCACTTGTTGTGATACCACACCAGGAGGAGCAGGTATATTTGACCCTGGAATATGTGGAGGTAATGGAGGCGGTTGGATATTAGAACCTGAGGTTAACGTCTGGCCTACGCCAGGCATTGGTGGTGGCGGTGGACAAGTTCCTGGCATAAGAGGTGGCGGTGAACCCATCCCGGGCATTGGGGGAGGAGGTGGACCCATAACTGGCATAGGAGGAGGAGGGGGACCCATGCCAGGCATAGGTGGAGGAGGAGGACCCATGCCAGGCATAGGAGGCGGAGGGCCCATGCCAGGCATAGGAGGAGGCGGAGGGCCAATGCTAGGCAAAGGAGGAGGCGGAGGGCCCATGCCAGGCATAGGAGGAGGCGGAGGGCCCATGCCTGGCGTTAGAGGAGGCGGTGGGCTTATTCCAGGAATTGGTGGTGGAAGTGGCGGTGGACCCATAAGTGACATCAGAGGTTGCGGTGGGATCTTTCCAGGCATTGGAGGTGGAGGTGGCGCTGGACCCGTTCCAGGCATTGGGGGAGGCGGCGAGCCTGTATCAGTCATGGGAAGGGGTGCTTGACCAATTCCGGGCATTGGAGGAGGCGGTGGCGGTGGGCTTATTCCAGGCGTTGGAGGAGGCGGTGGGATTGATTCAGGCATTGCTGAGGATTGAGAGATTAAATCCGGCATTGACGGTACTAGAGGCTCCATAGGCATTGCTGTATGCACTGACACAGAGACAGGTATTTTGGAAGTAAACTGATGTCTATCATTCAATGGTGAGGACTGGGAAGGCGATGGGATGATGTCTGCCGTTGATGGGGTCTTTTGTAAACAAGTTTCATCATCTGTAGTTGAGGTAGTTACAATAGTATCCAGTATTGATAATGATATCTTATGATCAAGTTCAGAAGAAAATGTTGTTCCTTCATTATCTTTTTCGGAAACCAAAAGTTGAGGAGAGCATTTATCTAAATAAGTTGAAAGAGGTTTGTTTGTTTCTGGAGTCTCTGATTCAATTAATGGAGAAGATTTTTCTTTATTTGAAACCGGAACCGATAGTGATTGTGATATAGTACTTGTTTCAGATATTGCATCTGAAGAAGGTGATAAGGGTGACACAGATAGAGCAAAAGGCTTGGATTGAGTTGGAGTGATATATGGTGCTGGAGTCATTAATTCAGGTGTAATTGAGTGTGTCCCTGGAGCTGGAGGCGGAGATGGGGTCTTTCCAGGAGAGGGAGGTGGAAGAGAAGACACTTCTTCATTAGGTTCAAAAATAGACTTAGATAATTTTAAAGTAATAGGTAAGATATGAGCATCATCCAATGACATATCCTTTGTTTCCGTTATTGGAGTTTGAAAATTGGGTTGTGATATTAAATTATGAACATCTTTTTCTAAAATTTCACACTTGTCTTCTTGCAATGTTTGACTAATGTCTGATGATGTATATTGATCAATTTTGGAAAATATAGTTTTTGTTACATATTTATCAGTTGCACATGTAGCATTTTGGACAATTATTTCATTTTTTTGTAAATTTAATATATTTTCATTATTAGATCTATTATTTATTAATTCACTGGATGTATAGGTACTTGCAAAAGAAGCGTCAGAGGAACTTTCACAAGTAGCTATTAAACTGATATCCTGATGATCATGAAGAATATCAGAACTACTAACTGGAAGACTTGGGGCTTCACTATCACTTAATAAATTATTGTTATCAATATTCTCAAAATATCCATCTTTACCAATAGGTTTATTATATTCTCTACTTTTATTCAATTTACAGTAATTTTCAATTTTCTCAGATCTTTTTTCATTTTCACTTTCATTGATCGAAATTCCATTTTTAAAAGCTAACCTACTTATACCTATTGTGTTATCATCATTACTATTTGTCCTTATTTGGCTATCATATTTTGGAGGACATATCTGTGTCCTGCTGGTTAGCTTATTTATTTCATTTATTGTTTTCGATGTCTGAACTTCTTTATTTGCTCTGTCAACAAATAAATCAACTTTGTCTTTAATGTAATTACTCTCTGGCAAAGAAATAAAACTATTTTGCAAATTTTTATTTAAAATCTCAATTTGATTATTAATTTTTTCTTTTTGTAATTGATATTCTAGCTCTTGCAATTTCTTCTTTAATTGTGAAATAACAACTTTTGCTTCATTAATGTCATTTATTTCTTCAATATTGTTTTGATAACCTTTTGAAAACTGATTATTTTCCATACTGCTATAAAATGTACTATTATCTCTAGCTATTTGATTAATTTCTTTGTCAGGTGGCCATGTGCACATTTGTAATCGTCCTGGTGTAACTGGCTGTAAAGCTGGTACCTCCATATGTGTCCAATAATACATTAGATTAGGCTGAAAACAAAAATATAAACTGATAAAAATCATTTATCATTTGGATTGACACATGTTTCAGCTTTATTTAAATTTATTATTACATATAAAAATTGATCGATTTTGAATCATGGTATCATCAGCGTCATATAAGTAATAAGAAAAACAAATGTATTATTCAATTTACCTACTAATATAATGATTTCTTATATTTACATGAACACTACACATTAAAAAATACTTTTACAGTTTTTATCACATTTAACTTTAGCACCTGAAACGTCGGGAATTTAAAAGTTAAAATTAAATGCGATAAATCCATAAAATTTGTTTCATTTAATTACCTATTAATAATTTTATTTTACATGTATAATATATAAGTTGTAACTTCAGAAAATTGATAAGATGACATCCCTGAGGTTTGTTCTACCTTAGGAATTTTTAATAAATTTTTCTCAAATTTATGTATTGCAGGTATGTTTGTTGTTTGTATTACTAATATACTCTGATGATGCCGTGCGGCCAAACCAGTGAGTATTTTAAGGTAATAAAAATATAAGTGACACTAGAACATTAAAATAAAACAGGTTAACAGCAGCAACACATTAAGCTTAAGCTTAATTAGCACTTAAGCTTTGTACAAGTCAGAGATCTGAAACATACTCAATGATTGTGTAAGTTTAAAAGTGAGTTAACAATTGCTAATAGTTCAAAGTCTGGCAGACTAATTTTACTTTTCCTCTGCACAGACTTTAATATTTACAAACACTCAAGATGGCTGGGAACAACATATTGCAAATTAGCATTTGGACTGTGGCTAAAACTATTATGAAAACCTTTTCTATTATATTAGGTATATGATAGAAAATTATAATTATAAATGTGTGTGTGCTAAATTAAGCTTTATCACTTTGAGTGTGGTTTTGCATCTTTTCCCTTCCTAAGTCACAGACAATATTCCATGGTTACTGAGGGTTTTCAACAGAGTTAAAAATACAATATGTATAGTACCTTTTAATGTTTGTTCAACTTACAACTGTTTCCTTTAGTAAAATGTCTCACATATTTTTACCATCTCTAAAATAACAGTTATTAAATTTAAGAATGAAAAAAAGTCTAAATTGAACATATTATTTAGGTAAATACTGAGAGGGAAAAAATGGACATGGAGTGATAAAATTAATATTCTTTAATAATTTCAGTAAATTATTTACTTGTTTTTTCATTATAATGTTCAAAATTGTTAGTGAATATATTGTTTATAGTATACATATAAATTACACTAAAGCTTATACAACTATTTTATCCTATAACTAAATATACAAAACAATAAACAAAAACTATTTAAGCAAGTATTAACAAAAGTATGTCGCCCACCTAAAACGCGTGAGATCTGACTGCATACGTAACCTGAGGTTCCATGCGATTGTAGGCATTGACATCATGCAGGTAGCAAGAGTGACAGAAGCCTGGTACTGTGTAGTGGTGGTGTAAGAATATCCACTACTCCTTTTAGTCGAGTCGTAAGAGACGACAAAGGCAAACAAACCAGGAGATTGGCAGCAGCATCTTCCTAATAAGAACTAAAAAATAAAAAACTATGGATATCAACCCTCCTGCCAAGTGTGGCAACTATTTCTCCAGTGAGACAATCTATAGGGAGACCATGTTCAGCAGTGGAATTTTGATAGACTTTAACACAGTGTGTATATTAAACTTTTCGTCAGAGTTAATACAGTTTTATAACATACATAATTACAAATCCTATACGACATAATATAATAAATTAGTACCTTAAATATGTTTTCTGTAGGTGCATCTTTATCAGATATCTGCCTCAGGACACCTGCTGCTAAGAGGTGAGTGCAATATTGAATCCCAATATTTTTCAGATCTTGCGAACTTAGAAGGTTTTTCAGATGACTGTTTTCAGCAATTGATGACATGAACCAATTCAGAAGCATCTGTCCTGGAATTCAACATATAACTATTCAAACTTGATGTAAGAATACAAACATGCAGAAATTTTACTTCTTAATCTTTGACTTTGACACTTAGTACGATGATGATGACATCAAAATGTTGCCTTCTACATAATTCAAACACAAAACAATAGAGTATGAGTGTATTATCCTTGGGTATTATCGGACGAGTTGGGTGACATGCAGACATGGGAGACATGAGTTAGGTGACATTGAGTTAAATTATTATAATATTATCCTATACACGACGTAAGAGAATCTACAACTAACCATATCAATATCATCGAGTGCAGTAAGGAGGCGAGAGAAGGATATTAAATAGTAAATTGCCAAAGATTGTCAAAGAGAAGAGTAATAGAATAGGAAATTAAACTTATTGTATACTTAGTTACTTAGGCATAGAGCGCGTGTTCCTAAGTGAGAACATTATGCACGGGTGAGAACATCGCGCATTGTTTCGTCCACAAGTGCTAGTAGTCGATACGAGTAGGTACTAGCTGTGTGTGCCGAGTGCCCATTGCGAGATTTTAGCGAATACTTCATTATCTAGGCACAGCAGTGTTTGAACCAAGTTCGGAAAAAAATGGGCGACGCTCCGGCAGTGTATATTTACGTGGGTCATTTCGAGCAATTTTTAATAACTCAAAAGATATTAAATCTTACACTTGTGTTTTCCAAGTCTATTAAATGATTAATAAGAATACTTAGAATTTTCACAAATAAACCTGTTATAGTTATTGAGATCTTTAGATATTAAGGTCTGAAAAGTGCCACTGTCACACCAAAAATCTAAACCACTTCTTAGAAACTTGATATTTGGCATCATGTCTGAGTCATTTTAATCGGTTACCTTGTTTATCATGATTCTGTCCTTTGTGACCATCCCTTCCGTAGTTATTTTTACCTTGCTACATATCTATTTATCTATGGTTATTACTATACTCTGGACATTCCGCTAATAAGGTCACTCAAGTGGTTATTTGGTATTTTTTACTGCTTACTTTGTTTTGCTGTTTTATTACGTACCGTAGTAACTGTTGCCCATTCATTTTATATAAATAACAACGTCCTACGGCTGGCCACAGGCCTCCTCTCATTACTGAGAGAGACTGTAGCAGAGAATAGTCTGCTGTATTTAAAAAGATAATATTTTATTACACAAATACAAAACCTATTTAACTCAATGTATTGTGTGTGAGTCAGTGTCTTTGACACTACATTATTCTAACCTTCCTCCAATTTTCATACTTAAATGCTAACGAGATTTAGATAAAACTTCGCAATAATAAGGTTTCTTTTCTCATCTGTCAAGCAACCTACATTTCATATGAAGGTTTTTTGAGTAGTTAACGCTTACGTGCATATTTTAGATGGTGGTGAACCTATTTTAATTCTTGAGTTATTAAGGTCCGAAAAGTGCCATTTTTATCACTTTCTGGCTCACTCATCAAAAACCTAGGCTGCTTCTTAAGTCTACCGTTTCTTGAAATTTAGTATCAAAGTAATTAATTAGGCGTATGCAAAGAAAAAAATCTGAATACTGTAAATTATCAATTTCCGATGTCAACAGGTGTTGACAAAGTTACTGGTGCTGTAAGTTTCAAGTACAGTAGTGGAAACTAACCGCACCCATAATATAACTTTATCTACATTTAATTCTTATAGTTTAAATTAAAAATAGAAAATAGTGAAGCAAAAACGCAAACGCGTACGTTACAGGTGACCGAGTGAAACTAGCCACAGTCGAGCATATGCCTTGAAGCGAGCTTCCATTACAATATACTTCAAGCCGCCAAAGAAGTTTATTATCCCTCTACAAGATGGAGTCTATAAGCTTGGTTGTGAATGTGGTCTCTCTTCGTTTGGACAAACCAAAATATCAATAAAATCGGTCGTAAAAGAACATAGAATAGAATAGAATAATTTTTATTCAATATAGATTATTACATAATACTTATTGAAAGTATTTTTTTATTTACTACTTCTTTATTTACCACTGGTTCGGAAAATAACTTTGTCGGAAGAACCAGCAAGACACCCAGCGGGACTTTTTTTTAAACATATTTCACTTTACAATAATTTTGTTTGTACAATTTTTAAATGAATTTTAATAGAACCAGCATGGTGGCGCTCACCTCATGCCCAGGGGTTATTTTCATTTATGTATTATTTGATATTATAATAACCCTTTTTGTAAATATTTTCTTTAATAAAACATTCAAACTTGTTTATTGACAAATTTTGTACATTTTCTGGGATTTTGTTGTAAACGCGTATACATTGCCCCATAAATGAATTACTAATTCTATGGAGTCTAGTAACTGGTATTACAAGCTTATGTTTGTTCCTAGTGTTTAAAGTATATACATCTTTATTCTTATCAAAGCTATTTATGTTTTTATGTACATACATTAATTTTTCATAAATATATTGCGATGCCAAAGTTAATATGTTTATTTCTTTAAATTTTTCTCTAAGGGACTCATTACAATTTATGTTATAAATCGCCCATACGGCTCTTTTTGCAAAACAAATATGGCTTCAATGTCAGTCGCATTACCCCAAAGCAAAATTCTATAAGACATCACATTATGAAAGTAACTAAAATAAACTAATCTAGCTGTCTCAACATTGATGAGACTTCTAATCTTTCTTACAGCATAAGCTGCAGAACTAAGTCTGCCTGCTAATTTAGATATATGGGGGCCCCATTGAAGCTTCGCGTCAATAGTAATACCAAGAAAAACAGTGGTATCCACAAGACTCAACTCCTCCCCACTTAAGAGCACATTGGTATTTGAATGTTTAACATTAGTTATTGTAAATTTAACACATTTTGTCTTATTTCCGTTTAAGAGTAAATTATTGGCGTTAAACCAATGTACTAATTTCGATAGAGCATTATTTACATTGCCAAAATTAATTGACTGTCGTTTGAGTTTGAAAATTAAAGAGGTATCATTAGCAAATAATACTATATTGTGGTTATACCCTACAAGATAAGGTAAGTCATTAATATAGATTAAGAACAGAAATGGGCCAAGAATCGAGCCCTGAAGAACGCTCATTGTTACTACCGATACGGATGAACCTTTACCATTGATAACGACTTTTTGAGTTCTGTTATTTAAATATGAAATAATAAGTCTAAGTGCAATATTTTTGACACCGTAATGTAGTTTCCTGATTAATATCTCATGATGAACACAATCGAAAGCCTTGGAAAGATCACAAAAAATACCTAAGGCATCTTGTGAATTATCCCAGGCATTGAAAATATATTTCATAAGCTCAACACCTGCGTCAGTTGTCGAGCGATCCCTTGTGAAACCAAATTGATTTTTATGAAGTATTTTATTTTTATTAAAAAAGTTTAACAATTGATCTAAAATTTTTTTTTTAATTTGACTGAGAGTTGGTAGTACAGAAATAGGTCTAAAATTAGCGGAGTTCAATGTACTACCAGATTTAAATAAAGGTATTACTTTACATGTTTCATTAAATCAGGAAACACCAGATTCGATACTAGTATTAAAAATAATAGCAAGATGAGGTGCAATTAAATCTAATATGGACGCAATAACTGTAACGGAAATCCCCCATATAGCTGTTGACGCTCCGGGAAGTCTGCAATCTCAGTACAGGATCGCCCCTGAAATTATATACATCATCAGATTTGACATATCACAAATCGTCGCATAAGAACACCGATTCCTATCGATTACAGATTCGTGAGGCTGTTGAAATAAAAAAAATCCTAATTTCATAACAGAAGATTGCTGGGTGGCTCTACTACTCTATAATATGATCCTATAATCAACAAAATTTCAACCCAAGCATAACTACAAGCGCAAGACTGCAAGATACTATGAAGGATGTCTTTCTGCGTAGAACGGACCAAAAATTAATAATTTTTAAGCTCAAGGTAGCCTTGATTAACTATGCCATTGGTATGTTGGTCGGTCTCCCCGTACCACGAGTCACAATGCGTAAAAACTTGCTGGTCTCACAACAGATATGTTGTGGTAGATGACCTTAAGCGGATGAGCCGATACACTTACGGAAGTTTTAGCTAGATTATTAGATTATGATTTATTAGATACTAGACTCTACATTGACTTTTTTTTTTCGCAAATAAATTTTTTTTTAAATAGTTTGCGTAAACAGTAATAATTTTGTAAGGTTAAGGTTCTATGTGACCACTGGTAACCAACTTTAAACAAAGAAGGCCACAATTGCTTTGTCACCTCTGATAAAATGTCTCACATTCTGTAATTATAATTATATTCTAACCTTTACAATCAAAACTCCGCAGTGACTACAGTAATCTATTATTAACTATACATTTTAGGTAAAATAGCACGTTTCATCTGAATGCGCTTCAAGGAAGCATCATATTGACTTTTGTATGCGGCATGTTAGTAGGGTTAAGGTTATCATAAAATGAATACCCTGTGACCATACCCACAGTAAAACAATATCTTTCCTAAATGACACTCCGAGGATGAAAAACAATCTAACGACACTAGGGGTGATTGATATTCATCGATGGTAGATAAACATCGATGTTTAGCGGGAAAAACATCGATGGTTTTACATCGATGTTAAGTTCTCGAAAACATCGACACATCGATGTTACGAGAATAATATCGGAACATCGATATCGATATCAGGCCATTAGGATCCATTACTTTTATGGCAAGTCCACTCATCCAAAGTTGAAAAAGTAGCCATTAAACATTTGTTCTGTACAGCGACTTTGACAGCTTCGGAAGGACTTTTTTCAAATGTACAAGTACATGATGTGTGTCAACAAAGAAACAGATTAAAAGGACAACTTCTGACAAAGTAACTTTTTTTTTTTGCAGAGTTTACCCTAAAATACTGAGAATGTTAATTTATTATATAATTACCGTAATAAATTATACATTTAATAAATAAAATAATCCTATATAATATATATGTTTTATGTGGCAAAATTAAATAATAGGATATCCTAGATTATTTATTTTGCCACATTAAATATCGACGTTTTCGGACATCGATATTTTCCTTTTGATATTTATCGTAGGTACTTCGATACTTTTGAATCGATGTTAACATCGATGTTTTTCTAACATCGATCATCGCAGGATAGGATTATAGTGCCCAAGTATTTGCGCAAGCACAAATACACTCACACAAACCGACACGATCGCAGAGTAATCGACAGGACCAACGGCTTTTTTCCGAGGCACGGGGGTGAAACACTACCAACTTCCTGACTTCGGGCTGAGGATTTCTTGTCAGAATAACCCAGTAAATGATTTTGGCCCGACACGGGGTTCGAACCCAGGACCTCATGATCAACAACCGCGTTTACGACCGTTAGACCAGCGAGGCAGTTTTTTTCATACGATATCGAGAACGTGCGTGATAATGTGAATGTCGGGAAAATAACATAATAAGTCTCAATTCCGAGAGGCAATCACAAACTTCAAGTGCAAGTAGACATGAATCCAGAATGATGTCATCAGATATATCACAAATGTTTTCAATAATTAACCCCAATTTTAAATGCTGAATTGACCACTTTCTTGGCATAGATAATGTATATAGCGAGGAAACATGCATATTTGACAAGTAACAAAATTAGAAGGACATTTGAAATCTGCCATATTCTTTTCATAAATGAGACAAGCTGGGGCCAGCAATGGGAAGTATGTACGACTTGTTGTGTTGTTATTTACTGTTTTCCCTATATAATATTGTAGTCTTTGTTACTGTTCCCGTATATCTGACACTGTCGTAATCGGGCGAGTGTAGGTTTAGTACGCACACTTATATTATATTAGTAGCTTCACGAAAGTCTAGCGGTGACCGTTATTACGCATAAGTCAAAAATAAGGTATCATGGGGTAGTAAGCGGGTCGTGAGGCGGGCGTGCGTGTGCGACAGTACCCATGCGCAGCTATCCCCTCTACGTTTCGTTCAGCGCTAGACTTACGTGCCGCGACTTGTACATAATATATATAATACGTATCTAATACTAAAAACACAAAACGTATACATATATATAATAATAGTAAATTAGTTGAATTTTATTTTTCTTATAGTATTCGAAAACTGTCTCCATGGTCGAAAATGGAAAAAGATAATAACATATTAATATCGTATTGTACAAATATTCCGTAGGGATTCGAATTCACGTCTCATAGCCCAATATCTGCGATTCAGAACTCCATTTACCCACGCAAATTCATAGTCGCCTACTAAGCCTTCTAACTTTCCTCTTATATAAATATCCCAAGACGAAAGGAATATCCATTAATGGCAGTGGTTATAATCTATATAATTTATTATATTTGGGGCCCACGCGGCCACTTATTAGATATGTATTCGTTAGCAATCTATAATAAATTTCTATAACTTACTTAAATTATAACTTTTTTGAATAACGTCAAAACACTCAGGTACTTTCATATGGTACAATGGTCTTGAATCACTAACTTGCATTACTGTAACTATTATTAAACCTGTTCTTACGTCGCACTCTATTGTGAACACTCCAAAGTTTCTTTTCACGGTGAACATCACAATTCGAAACCATTTCGCAGTTCGATTAGTGTTTAGTATAAGTGTTTTTTCAAAATACTGCACTAATGCCCGATTATTTTTGATAAATGTAGATTTTCGGAAGAGTTTCCTTCGTATTCGTCTCACTTTAGTGTCAAAGTCTACATATGTATAGTCATCGGAGTGTAACCCCAGTAAAGTAACAATATTGTGAATGCCCTTCTTAGTCGATTGATGATTATTCAATAGTTTTACGTAATTGTAATGTGCGACCGACGAGTTAGAGAAATTTACACGGCTTGTTGACATTTGCATATTTGCCACCAAGTAATAGTGTTCTCTGTTTGTCACTTTGCACTAAACTTTAGCACTAATATGACTAGTATAGTCACGTACACACTTCTATTCACTCGTATCGTTGTTAAGACAAAAATGATTACGGATAAGAATTAGCGGTACATCTACCTACCTATCTAATTGCTGATAAAAGATAATATTTTTATCTTGTTATTCATTCATCTATTTGTTTGGACGACGATAAAAGCATTCGCATTTTCTTCAAAAAAAGTTCATTTTATACGAGCGTGCGTAAGATGCACAAATGGTATACCTATTCAATTAGTTTTAGACAGCGCAGCGTCACTAGCATTCATCATTACCTACTTATCCAAGTTTTTTGGACATTTTAAAAACTTTTTGTAGCTTCTCTAATTAGTGTATCCTTTAATTTAGAAATCGTTAAATATACTCTTACTACGACTAAAATGTATGATTAGTGCTATGGTACCTAATAAAAATCAAATAACGTCATCACAACGTCATAATCTTATGTTATAAATATGATAATAATCTCCAATGAATTTCAAACCGAAACCGAATTGATATAATATAATATCGTACCTAACTAGTCCGATTGTAAATCATACTGCGAAAATCGGGCAGGTATTGATTTACCTACCTTGGGTATTTCATGATATTATGCCGTCATGATGTGGGGGATAAATTATCGGCCAAATCATGAAATGGCGGCGTATCATGAAATGTCCAGACAGATCACGATCTGCCCAAGTCTGCGATCGAACTATCCCCCCTGCCACACACTCGTCGAGTGGCATATGAGAAGTAGCGAGGAAAGAAGGCAGAGCCGTAGTGTGGCCACAATACTCGTCATGCCGCACGTCATGCTCCTCGTCATGCCTGGTCATGCCCATCGCTCCCTGTTTTGTCGGTTTTTTGGGCGCGAGTCAAAGGACTGGCTATATGAGCGCGAGTGGCTGGCCACATACTCGCGCGAACGCAGTCCGAATCGAGCGCTCGTTACGGAAGCGTCGTTCTATGGCGATGAATAGATGTCATCCACCATCTCCGTTGGCGAGAATGATGACGTATATTTCTTTTTTATGACATTGATATAATTAGCTATACTAAATATGCATATAGGGCGCATGCTGCCACAGATTCATTAACCATTGTGCTGCAAACGCGAGCGACGTAGGGAGCAGACAGCAGAGCGAGGAGCAGTGTGGCTGAGCCATATGACACACTGAACAATTTGCGTTTGGCATTTCGCAAACCAGCGAGCGTTTGCAAACAGACGGCGCCGTTTGTATAATGATAAATTACGAATCACACAATCAGCGACGACATAGGATATTATGTACCATACTCCTTGATTTTACAAATCGAGTATTATTTTTTGTGATCAATTTGCTGGTGTCCCTCATAATTTTTTTTAATACTAGTTACCGACTAGTTACATTAATTATAATAAAGATAATTAAGAGAAAATATAAAAGAGTGTCATTGCACTTATTTTAAATCTCTGTAGTCAAATAGAGACAAAATTTTCTTTAAGTTAACAGGAAAAACAAACAGGTACTTATTCTTTAGAGAAGAGTTATAAGACATAAAATATATTATGTACATTAGGTATCGTAGAACGACGGCTCTACTTTTACTAAACGCACCTGGCGCAAAAGTAATTGTTGAAGGTAAGAGAATTGACTTAAAAATGTAAAAAATGAGTTTGAAAAACTAAAAACAGTCAAATAATTTTCTCATAATTTAATAACTTCTGAAGCCGGGGCTTTAAACCTATGCCTTATCACCAATTTCGGATGTTACTAAATTATCTGGAAGTTATTCATTCAAACTTTATAGTTCTTGGAAGTTGGCTTTTGCTTTTTATTTTTTAAGCGAGTCCAGACACACAAGTTGAATTTTTTGACCCCTTTGACTAGACTAAGGAAGAACAGAAAAGAAGACTAAAAGCTAGAATGCCGTCTGAACAGTTACATTAAAAGTGCATGCTCTATTTTTCCACCATTTGGTATGGAATACTTTCTACAAAACCCTTCTTCCGTATGGTTGTAAGTAAGTGACGAGATCTGGTGTACCTTTTTCCTGGTAACGAGGCATACCACCTTGGTCCGCAAGAGTTAAAATACTCGTATACCATATGGTTTCATAATCCTTCTTCCGTATGGTTGTAAGTAAGTGACGAGATCTGGTGTACCTTTTTCCTGGTAACGAGGCATACCACCTTGGTCCGCAAGAGTTAAAATACTCGTATACCATATGGTTTCATAATCCTTCTTCCGTATGGTTGTAAGTAAGTGACGAGATCTGGTGTACCTTTTTCCTGGTAACGAGGCATACCACCTTGGTCCACAAGAGTTAAAATACTCGTATACCATATGGTTTCATAATCGAGGAGAGATATACTTTGTCTATGTGCTACGGCATTCACTTACCAACAGGTGGACTGTGTGCTCGTACGTCGCCTGTAATGAGATTAAAAAAATATGTTACAAGGTAGTCAGCAGTATAACTTACCTTCAAATTTTTCATAAAGCTGGAAATCTAACTTCTCTGGCACAAACTTAGGTCGTACAACTTTTGAGTCCGTCAGCTTATCTAGTGTAAGTGACGCCACTTTTCTGAGCACGTTAGATTCTGTCACAGGCGCTTCACTAAGGCTAGAATGTCGGCGATCTTTATCTGTAAGGAATTCATTAATTTTTTTTTTAAATTATTGTGACTATGTATTAGATTTGTACGGGCCTCGTGGTAGAGTCACGCTACAGCGTAATTTGGCTGTTTGTCTTTCAAGTGATGTAAACCATGCTCAACTTCTTGACTCGCATTCAACACACATTTTTTTTCTTTCTCTATCAGCCTGATAAAGTTCGGTTCTGGACGCACACATATGCTGCATATGTACCTTAAACCATTTTGTTCTTACACAATTTGAGCATGGTTTTGACTTGATTTTTGTATCACTTGTCATTTCAAGTAAGTGTGCTATTTCACGCAGCGGTCCATCGTTCTTTGTTTGTTGGTCTAAGGCTATATCATGAATGGGTCGCCTCAGCCAGGGAAGGACCACGCACGTACAGTGGACCAATGAGTACGTATAACGTATATAATCACTATGTTCAGGTGTGGTCTCGTTTACCACTATACTTCTACATAAAAAATATTTTTCTGTAGCGCGTTTTACGCGAACTTACCCATGGGACGACATGAAATGTATTTGAGACATTATGATCGACAACGGTATAATCATCTCGTTTGCGCCAAACATAAAAAATACTCAGACCAGCGACGAAGAGCAGTGTCCAGCAGCTTCAAAGGTGTGAGACTTCTGGTACTACTATCTACTACTATCAACTACTACTACTTAATATTGCCATCGACAATAACTGCTAATCGTGGGCCTCTCCCTACGGAAGGGGCTCATGTCCAGTTGTTCAATAACGGACTTTTACGCTGGTGAAGCAGAAGACTACATATTGTTCCGAAATTAGTTACATTGTAGCAATTTAATTTGGGTCCATTCATTCTTATACGTAGATTCACTTAATTTTATTGGCGGCTATTTAGGGCTAATATTTATCTATCTATCCCAATTCCAAAAAGCTTAAAACAAGGAACTGAATATATATGAAAATAAAACCGTATGTAAAATCAGCTAAGGCTCACTTAAGCTAGCTAACGTACATGTACAAAGAAAAGTTAAAAGATATTTGAAAAACGTCTTCAAGCGTGATAAAACTGGAAGTAAATCTTAAAATAATCGGTAGGAATATTTCATTTTTACCATGGAAATGGTGCGTAATTATAGTTATTTTGCTTATTAACCAAGAGCGATTGTTTTAACTGAATACAATAACTCTACCTTTAACATTTTAAGATAGGTTTCGATTGTAATGTTAAAGTTATCAAAATATAAAACGTCTTTGTATAGTGCGAAAAAATATTTTTTTTACTTTTTATAAGTTATTTTGTTGCTCTAGGTTAAAATTTTTATTACAATGAATCTAGGTGATGTTAGTGAAAAATAGAGATTAAAATCTGTAATTCTAAAACACGTTTTCAGCATGAGCTTAAAAATATAGCAACTATCATACCCTATGTAATTGTATAAAAATCTATGAGACGAAAGCATGATGTGATGAACAAAAATACCTTCAAGTCTTCATTCGCATTCTCCCAATATTAAAAAAAAATCAGTTTCAATTCCATCAGCACTTGTTAGAGAGCGGCGAACGGAAAAAACAGTGAGTTGTTGACTTGTAGAGGTATAGTAGAGCCTAGCCTTCTCTTTATGAGATTATGCTTTCGTCTCATAAATTTTTTACAATTACATAGGATATGATAGTTGCTATTATTAAGTTCATTCTGAAAACGTGTTTTAGAATTACTGCTAATCAAATTGTAAACTTAGATTGTAAACAAGCAAATCGCAAACACAAGTAGGTTAATAAATATTTTGAGCAAACTGATAGTAGCAGAGTGCGGTTTGTTTTCTAAATAACAATAACTAACTATAGGTATGTACTACTTTATATGAGTGATGATATAAGTGATGATTTAAGTGTTGATTTAAATAGTTATCACTTAATTTATTAATAAGTAATGTAAAATCTGTTAAATTACTTGACATTTATAAAGTTTTTAAGGTTTAACATTTGTTTCATATCTTAGATTATTAGATAACGAAAATAAATTGCTATTGACTGACCGTTATCGATCACGGTGAGAGATCGCTCGCACGTGGTCACCGGTGGTAAGTCAACCTTGCGATGTTTAGAGAGCGTGAAAGAAGTTTGTCCGGGACATGCTTTCAGCCGGTTTTCAAGGAAGTCATGGCTGCACTCATTCGGCTCCAAATTATCCTGTTTCGACCTTGATAATATAGAACCCATTGTTCTTTCGTTAACACTCGTTTCACAGTTTTCATTGAAAATGTCACTTTTAATTTCTTTTTCTATATCGTGTTGTGGTGTTGTAGCGTCGGCGTGCGGCATGTTTACAACCGGCCAGTCGTTTTCTGGCGAAACATCTATGAGCGCATTTATTTGTGTGGGTGTGACGGTGCGGAAAGGCTCGTCTTGCGCGCTGTCGCTTTCTGCAGAGTAATAACACTGGTTGAGCTCAACGGCGAGCGGCGTGAGGGGTTCTGTGAACACTGACTCCGAGTTGGAATCGTTGAGAGGCGGCTGCGACTGGTCACGGGTCGGTGACCGGCGCTCCGCGCGCGCCTCGCACCTGGACACCGTTACCTCCGACTGCACACTGCTTGTTTCCACACCTCCCGCTCCTCGGCACGATGTTTTGAACACGCACTCGGCCATATCGTTATCGGATGCTTCGATCGTTTCATTGTTATCAGAATCTGGTGTTTTATCGAACTCTCTGTCGGATGTCTCTCGTTTCGCGTTGCTCTTTTTTCTTGCACGTTTTTTACTCTCCTTTATTGATCCTTTTTTGTTTAAATTACGCATAAAATGTTTACCTTTTGCTGGTGATTTTCCAGTTTTAGACTGTTTTTCATTGGCCTGAGTGTTCCCCATTTTAGTGAAAGTCGCAAATTAATTCACGTATAAAATAAATTAATATAATAAATCCTTTCTTATAAAAACGGAAACAATCATGTCCTAATATAAAAATCTACTAGAAACGAAGTCACAGCCCTTCAAGTCTATTTGAGTACGCTAGCCAGGCATGCGCAATCGTGAATCTACCCAATAGTCCTAATCAATAGTGAATTCTGACATTTCATTCTAATAGGCGAAATTAATCGAGTCTAATTTTGATAAAGAAAAATAATTATTATTTTTGCATTTTAATATTATGAATGCACCTGGTCTAATTTTTTTTATTTTAATCAGCAGGTAAATTTCAATAACTTTAATGTCTCGCGGCAGGTGGCGCGCATACCACTTTAAAGATAATTATTTTTGTGGCACTATGAAGTAGACATTTTTTGTAATTTGGAACGAACGTTGAGTATAAATTCGTTTTAATTAGTAAATAAAAACTTGCTAACATATTATAATTTCTCAGCTTATTCATTAATTGACTATTTTAAATAAGTAATCGTAGGAAAAATTTATAAGCCGTGGCAGCTCAGGGACTAAGCGCTCGCCATAATTTCAGTATGCGAGTAACGCGGGTTCGCTCCCCGCCGGCTCCAATCGCCACATGCTCGGCAATGAATTAAAAATTTAAATACATTCATTCGGATTTATTACTGCATTACCATCTTGAAATGAGAGAAGAGGAGGTCTGTGCCCAACTGTAGAACGAAATGTAGAACGTAAGTATATAAATTGTAACTTTAGTAGGTACTTAGCTTTTTTTTAAAGTTGTGCTAAACGTTTCGAGGTTTCTTATAAAAAATAAAATTCTGTTTTCGGATCAATATTAATGTTGTGGGTGTTCTTGTTGCTTTAATACTACAATCTTTTCGTGTATTAAGTCTTACTCTTACGTCAGGAGCAGCAACATGAGAACAAGTGAGTGCTTTATGATTATAGAAATGTAGATCATCTATACACTAGAAATAAATGGCTTTTTCTGAGCCGATTTCTAGTACAACGTCTACTAGTGAACGCAAATAAAATATTATATTTGTGTATACCGGCGTCAAGAACAACGCACACAATCGGAAATTATTAAATAGTACAGCAAATCTCAATACTCATCTCAACTTACCAGAAAACGATATGACAATAATTATACTTATTGCGATAAGGTCTGAAATAACGACTACTACCAAACCCGAAACCAATAATGCATTTTTGAATGCATTTTCAGTTAAGTTGGGATTTGAACCTATACCTCTTCAATCAGTCGTCAAGTAAGCTATACAGCGTCATTTTTCAAAGGGTAGCCCAATTTGAAACATAAGTTCAATGTATAAATAATGATATTACCGTTATTGCAGTTTTTGATAATACGAGTAAATAAAGCTTCTACTTTTATTTGAAATTATCCCAAATTGAATGTGATTTATGGGCAACAACGTTTTTGCTTACCGATCGACCCATAGAAATATTAAAAAGAGAAAATATCTTCTTTTTTTATATCTATGGATCGACGGATCGACCCTTACGAATGTTTGAGTGCACAGTAAAATAAGTTAAAATAATGCATTACCACGCATTTTGAATTTAAAAGATAAAAAGGACAGAATGTTTGAGATTTTTTAAATCAATTTTTCTTCACCATTTGCCTATATTACTTATTCTGAACCTTCTCTGCAAATTTGGCCGGTTATTGCAAAATAACCCTGTATATAAGTCAATTTGTTGTCAAAAGCGTTTACATCAACGCTACTAAAATAAAGCCTTTATTAAAAAATAAAAACATTATAATACGCAGGTTATTTAAAGGCAGTAAATGTGGCTGTGGTTGAAACTTGAAACCAACATCGAAGAAAAGATAAAAGAAATTCAAGACATTCAGAAAAATACATTTTTTTACTTATTATAAGTCAATGCTTGACCATAACTCCACGCAACCATTTTTATATCAGTATTTACTTTGTATAATAGGCCATTTTTGTTTACAACCTGACCTAATAGAAAGCAAAAATGAGGCCTACTACGATAATATGTAATAGCCTAGAATAATCTTTATCATTGTAGCCTATAATAGAGCTATATTGTAACAGAAAAACTGACGCCGGTAACGCATCTGTAGGTAGCCTTCCTCGTTCGAAGCAAAGAATATAGACTAATAATAGAATATATACTACTCTCGTTTGAAGTTAACTGCACCTAACGTGCCAATGTACTACAGTAGTCACTTTTTATTGTGCGAGCAGCTATGCAGGTCTAGAAAGACCAGCATCACTGCGACCAATAGGATCTATTGTGATCGATGCTATGGCTATAGTTCACTGCTAAGCCCTATGTCTTCAATGAACTGAAGGAGTTGCTTAACTGTGAGCAATCTCACTTCTTCTGGGCTCCCAGATCATAGTTACGTTTGTGCATTAAGGCTCCACAGTCAGTTAGATGTGCAGAGTAGCAGAGATGTTTCTTCCGCTAAGGAACAGAATTGGCACATCCTTGAGTTGTTAATCTCAGGGCTTCTGAAGCGAATATACAATCATAAGTCCGGATTAAGGTTTTAGAATGTTTTAAGCCTGATGTATCAGACCAAATAAAGAGTTTCAAGGATCAATCGGGCCTGGCTTTTTGAGATTCCACAAAATGGCTCGGGTCCAAATTGTGTACTCTTTGAGCCCTCCCGTGCGAGCTTGTCGGCATGTTCATTGCCTACAATACCCGGAACCCATCTCAAAACGACCCTGTTGTTACACTCCAGGGCGTTTAGACGGTTCACGCAGTCTCCAACTAGCTTCGAGTTCACTAAGTTTGATCTCGGCGCTAGCAGTACTGCTTGACTATCAGAGTTTATATAGATAATAGGGTTGACGTGTTTTTGCAGTTCGATTTCCGCACACCAAAGTATGGCGAAAATTTCTGCCTGGAAGATAGGGGTGAATTTCCTCAAATTCATACTAAGTTTGAATTTGGGGCGTTCCCCATAAATTCCAAAGCTTACGTCGAGGCCCATTTTTGACCCATCGGTATTCCTTATAAGGCTACCGACCTCACAGATTACCTGTCCATTCAGCCAGTCTTTGGAGGGTAGTTCCAATTTGTACTTTTTATTAAAAGTGTATAGTGGACGTATGATAGTAGGCAAACAATTAGCTCTCGCCTCCTTCTCTCAATAAAGACTGGCGCGCATAGAAGCATTAAGAGTCGCTCCAGGCGATGATCGCATCGCTCTAGTTGCCATTAAACTGGCAGTCCTTTGTAGACTATTTAGTCTGTCCGCATTCGTTTTTTGGTTGGCCTTATTACACCAGACAATGTAGGCGTAGGTAAAAATTTGTCTCACTAAGCTGCTGTATAGCCATAGGATCATACTGGGACGCAAGGCCCAGTTGTTTCCAACTATACGACTTCACGTACCTAAAGCAATTTTAGCCTTGACATACGTTGCTAAGGTGAGTTCCACGTTAGTTTTTGGTCAATCTTACCTTCAGTGTCAAAACTTAACTTCAGTGGAGAATAGTATTTCTTTACCATTAAGCTTCGGTTTAACTAATTTGTTCAACCGTCTCTTTTTGGTAAAGGGTATTACAAGTTACAACAGTTTTATCAGCATTAACTGATAAACTGTTATCTCTACACCAGTTATTTATGGAGTTTAGGGCTTTTTGTAAGATTGATGATAAAGTACCTTAGTAAAAACCCCTCGCAATGACCACAAGGTCATCAGCATAACCCAGTGCGTCAATGCGAAGGTCTGCCATCTTGTACAATAATTGGTCAACCGCGAGAGTCCAAAGAAGCGGTAAAAATACACCTCCTTGTGGACAGCCTCTCGTAGTTGCAACCCCAATCGGAGTTTGAAACAGCACCATTTTTGCCTTTCTGTTAGAGGGTATCGACTTCACCCACCTGGTGGTCGTTGGGTCAACATTTTTAGATGTCAGGCCCCAACCAGCAGTGACGTAGGGCTACTGTCGAAGGCGCCCTCAATATCTAAAAAGGCACAAAGCTATTTCTTTATCCCCTCGCGCTTTTTCGACCCTGTCATAACACTGATCAGTGCTGTTTCCGTAGATTTGCCTCTGCAGTAAGCATGCTGGTTTTAATGTATGGGCCTCATAGTAGAGCTACATCCCTAATATCGCTATCTATAATCTTTTCCAATGTCTTGAGAAGAAAGGAAGATAGGCTTATAGGTCTAAAGGACTTTGGTAAGGCGTAGTAGATCCTTTCTACCAGCCTTAGGTATAAATACAACTTTGACGATTGTCCATCGTTCTGGAATATATCCCCATGCAAATCTTGCTCTGAAGATTTTAACCTGATAAGGAAGAAGGATAACGATACCCCTCTGTAGTTGGATGGGAATTATTTCATACTCACCGCTTGTTTCATATGGTTTAAAAGAGTCAACAGCCCAATGCACCAGGTTTGGCCTTATTCGAGGCCTAACTCGATGGCAGGATCCGAGTTCTCCCCGGGAAGATAGGCTGAGCAAATGATTAGTCTGGCCCCTGTGTATCCGTTGAGATTTATGAAGGCTGTTACCAGGTCGTCGTTGCAGTACTCGGAAAAATAAATAAATTATACAAGCTCTATTGACAAGCTTTATTGACTAAGATTTTACCAGCAGCCGACAATCCCAGAACTTGACCGTTAGTCACCCAAGGCTCTTGTATGAGGGCGAGGTCAATGTTGTCCTCTGCAAAGCAAAACTCCACTACGGCAGAAGCAGCTGCTGCATGGTGAAGACTTTCCAGGAGGACCCTCGTCCTACCCTTTGGGTTAGCCATTTGTGGGCGTGAGGGGTAGGGGCGTTTTCGCCTAATGAGGACGAAGACGTCCTTTACTGGCGCTCTCGACCCCACCATACCTTTCCCTCTGCTATTCCCACTTCCCTTACCTTACCCTGACACCAGAGGAAGCCGTCGAACCGTGGCGAAATCAGGTCTCAGTCACTCTCACTGTCGACGTTCCAGGCTCACTCCGCGAAGTGGAGGGCTGGGAGGATTGGAATTGGGGCGGTTCAGGCTGCATTACCGCGTCAGAGTAGTCAGTAGTCACTTACTTACCATCAGGTGGACTGTTAGCTCGTTTGTCATTTTATTTTATTATTAATTATTATTAAACAATATTAAATTGTCATTAATTAAAAAAAGTTTTAATATAAATGATGTATCACTGCATCATCATTATCATTACAGCCTTTCACAAATACACTAGGGTAGAGCGGGGCTTAACCGCGGCAAAAGGTCCACCGCGTCTATTCCAGAAAATAAATGTCCAGTTACGGGTTTTCCACACGTTGGCCAACACAGTGGCGAATGTGTTGGCCAATACCGATGGCCATCGTAGAGCGGTGTTTGTGCTTACGTTGGTGTATTGGAATGATGGCCCACGAGTTGGCGCGAGATCCGTGTGGTGTCGGTTTTACAAAAGATCAGGGTTGTGGCAGAGTATTGGCCGCCGCATCCACACGTTGGGCGCACGTTTAGTTTAGCTACGACCTCTCAGAGTGATCGCACGCATCTGGTTTGAATTTTGTATTTACGCGTCGTAACTAGTGTCTACAAAATGGCAGTAACAAGGACCAATAAGGAAACTTTTCGCTTTATATTTTATTATTTTTATTATTATATTTTATAAGAAAATATTTATTAATATTTTTATTATCTTTATTATTTAGAGTTCATAATCACATACGAAAACAGCAGTGTTAAGCTGCTATTTTACGCTGGTATTTCAGAGAGCCTGGTCCTTCCCCGGTCGGACCCATTCGTGCTACAACTATACTACTAATAGCTGCAGCATGCTATTATTCAACTTCAATGAATGTATTATGTATTATCATTACTAATCTATACAAATAATAAAATTGGAGTGTCTGTTTGCACATCCACCAATTTTTCCCATTTCTTTTAACCCTTTCTTATATACATTCACGTAGTAGCGGTATGCTGTGAATAAACAAACCGCAGCAGCCTTAGCGCCTCAACATCAATTTTAATAAATTCGTCCGCATATTGGCCTGAACCGAAGCAACTGAACGAGCTTCCAACGTGGACGCGATCCCAAATTCTGGCCAATATCTTTGCCAACACATTCGCCAGTATGTTGGCCAACGAAGAGCCGCCTTTAGACAAGGAGTAACAGGCGTTAGTTAGTTACGAGGCCGCATGCCGACTCCTGCAGTGAGCTCTCGAGTGCCAGGGAGAGTGTGATATGTGCACGCGGTCCGAAAAATACACGTAAGTAATATTTTTATATCACTTAATTTTAGTCTTACAGTTCCGTTTGTAACATTACAAAGTTAAACTTCTGTTCGCGTAAGGTTTGTAGTATTATGTTTCACGTAGTACCATTGTTTTTGTACAGTTTTATTGTTTATTTTAACCTCAAACTAAAATCAATCTACCATTGGGGTAAAAAGGTCCGCGGCGGTCCTTTGTGCCCCGCAGTGGACCTTTTAGCCCTACAAAAACAATTATTTAATTATGTTTGTATCATTTATTTTTAGAATGCGAAATTACAAAAGAACTACGGAGGGAGGTACAAAATCAGTGGAGCTGATGCAGCGTGCGGCAGAGCTAGTCACAAATGGAAACATCAGCAAAATCAGCAATCAGCAAATCAGCAATCAGCAAAACATCACTGATAAGATTCATGAAACGACTAAAAGAAAACCCAGAAACGCCAAGATTTGGTTATGGGGCTCCCAGGTTAGTATTTAGTAAATATCAAGAAACATCTCTATCTGAGTACCTGTTAACACTAGCCCAAATTTTTCATGGATTGGGACCCAAAGATGTTCGCCGTCTGGCTTATGAATGCGCTGTCAAATATGAGTTAAAGATTCCAGAGACGTGGCACTCAATAAAATCGCAGGAAAAGACTGGTTGATGATTTTTGGCAAGAAACAATCGTCTTTCCATCAGAAAACCAGAGGCCACTAGTTTAAGTAGGGCGACCTCTTTTAATAGAACGAATGTTAGTCATTACTTCGATAAATTGGCTCAGGTGATAGATCGTTACAAGTTTAGAGGTTCATCTATTTGGAATGCCGATGAAACCGGTGTCTCAACCGTAACAAAACCTTCAAAAATAATTGCAGCTAAAGGAAAACGCAACGTTGGATAAGTTACATCGGCTGAAAGAGGAACTAATGTAACATTGCTGGTAGCTGTTTCAGCAACTGGGTCTTCTGTACCGCCAATGTTTGTGTTTCCAAGAAAGAAACCATTGACAAGACAAGAAAGACCATTTCGTGCGAGATGGGCCAGCAGAATGTATTGGTGCAGGGAATGCAAGTGGCTGGATGACTGATGTGGAGTTCTTGCTTTTTATGAAACATTTTATCAGATATGTAAAATCAACTAAAGAATCGCCAGTGTTGCTTCTAGTGGACAAACCACAGTCGCACCTATCAGTTGAAGTATTGATCTAGCGAAGAATAATGGAGTAGTGATGCTTTGTATCCCCTCATTGTTCCCACAAACTGCAACCTTTAGATGTGCCAGTATATGGGCCGTTTAAAGGTATTTATCGTCAGCACAAGATGCATGGTTTAGCGCAATAATCCTGGCAAAACTATGTCATTTATGACATCCCAGGAATAGTCCGAACGGTCTTACCATTGGCTCTGACACCCGTCATTTCGAACGGGTTTCAAAAGCGGGAATTTACCCATTTAATCGAGATGTGTTTGATGATTTGGATTCGCTCAAGTTTTGTAACAGATCGGCCTAATCCTGATAATTCAGCGCAATCGTCGGCGGCTGTGATACAACCGTTCCAAAATATTGATCCTCAGCTGCCTGCCCCACCCTTTATTAACACCTGTCGTTTCAGATTCCAATGTCTTGCGCAACTGAGGAGATAAGCAACTACAGTTAATGAGCCTCTATTGACTGCCACTACAGTTTTGTCATCATGATTCATTTCTGTCTTCTGCAGCTGTAATAGACACAGCATCAGCCGTCAACGTCTGAAACGGTGACATCTTGAATAAAGTATTTTCTGAAGCTATTAGGCCTTTTCAAGGCTGGAGTACGTTAATAACAGGAAGCGACGCAAAACAGCTATATTAACAGACACACCTGAAAAAGAAGCATTGTTTTAGAACAACATAACAAGAATAAGGTTATTCGCAAAAGCTACACGGACAAATAAACAGAAAAAAAAAAGGTTTTACAAGAAAAGAAAACGATTGTTCGAGCTCTGAAGAAGAAGAATGTTGCTAATATGCTGCGAGTCATTTTCAGACAGCGTCCCAGGAAGGCTGGATTCAATGCACTGCTTGCAAAGATTGGGCACATGAAAAGTGCGTCAATTATTTTAATAGCAGAAGTGTTACATATATATGTAATAATTGTGATTCGAATGAAGATTAATTGTTTTGTTTTCATATAATAATAATAGAAATAGCTGTGATTTTGTTGAAAAATGTTTTATGTTCTATTTTTTTTTTTAATTTTATAATGGTCAATGTGCCAAAGATATTAAATATAATTTAATCTAATAAATATATTAAAAGATTTGTGATGTAAAGATTAAACTAAAGACTTGTTTTTGAGACTGAAAGGCTGTGCTATAGTTTTAGGCTTAGTAACATTTATACTTAATAAGTACACAAGCTAGTTCTCCTATTTTCCTAAAGCAATATATAGATTATCCATAATATAGTTTTATTTTTGTTTCAATTACTCATTATATACTACCTAATTATCTTGGTCTTTTCTACCCTGGTATCTGGTCCTTTTTACCCCGCAAGGGGGGTAAAAAGGACCATTCGACTCAATCCTCTACATCGATAATATCTGGTGTATGGTTATAATCTGGCCATGTTTAACTATTAACATTTACAGATGAAGGATTACTCTGACTAATGGTATTAAAGTCTATTTCAGAAACCTTATATATATGTAATAATGAAGCAATATACTTAAAATGGACCTTTAAGCCCCGCTCTACCCTACTGAACACTAGATGTCGTTGACAAGTTGTTGAGCGTAGTAACAAGTTGTCGAGCGTAGTGCTCCCAACAACTACCGGCATAGGTGTGACATGGACGTTACACATGACCTTTTTGACCATGGAGTTTCGGGGATACAACGTAATCCTGTTTTACTCCTTTTGCAGATGGATATGTTTCGTACTCTTTTTCTGTACTCCAATAGCCTTCGTAGCCCTACTGCACATCACTTCGATATACCGACAGTCAACTTGGTACCGCTGAAAAGATTGTAGCACCGCCTAAATTTCGGCGAAATCAAAAGTTTTCCGTCTAACAGGTATGAGATTAAGGGTGGAATTGAAGAGTTTTGATTTTTCTGCGACGGATCTTGCAGAACTTACCTTCGACCGCATGTACAGTTTCTACGAGCTTCTTATTTATATTGTCGACTGTAATTCGAGCTGAAATTTTTCGGGGCTTTGGATTAGCCCCCTTCCTATATTGCTATAGAGACATCCTCGTAAATCTCCTCCACCTCTTCATAGAAGTTCACAATTTAAAAAATCTATGCAGTAAAACGCACTTAACGGCGCAAAATGTTTAACGGTCATAGGCAGATCGGTAGGCACAAAGTGTAATGCAGTGGGTGCACAGGTATACACAAACAGCAATGCAATGGATTCAAGGGTCGATTTTCAAAAATTGAATTAACCACTTTTTTCTTTATAATCCACAAGTTTGTTTATATAGGCTAACTATTTTATAGGAGATAATATATTTTGTAACTATCCATACTGAAAAAAAATCAGGGTATGCTTTCAGGTTGCTTTTTTAGTTTCAAATAAACCTAATTTCCAAAGGACTTACAAAATCGTTAACATTAAACACTACCTAATTACTTTGAAAAAATAATTTTATGTAGTTTCCAAATTACTTTTACTAAATCCTTTAAATTAAACACTAATTACTTTGAATTAATTTTATGTAAGTAGTTTCCAAATAAATTTTAAAAAATCCTTTAAATTAAGCACTAAATACTTTGAAATCAAAAATGTATGCAGTTTCCAAATGACTTTTACTAAATCCTCTAAATCAAGCACGAATTACTTTGAAATAATAATTTTATGTAAGTAGTTTCCAAATGACTTTTATTAAATCCTTTAAATTAAGCACTAAATACTTTGAATTAAAAAATGTATGCAGTTTCCAAATGACTTTTACTAAATCTTCTAAATTAAGCACGAATTACTTTGAAATAATAATTTTATGTAATTAGTTTCCAAATAAATTTTAAAAATCCTTTAAATTAAGCACTAAATACTTTGAAATCAAAAATGTATGCAGTTTCCAAATGACTTTTACTAAATCCTCTAAATCAAGCACGAATTACTTTGAAATAATAATTTTATGTAAGTAGTTTCCAAATAACTTTTATTAAATCCTTTAAATTAAGCACTAAATACTTTGAAATCAAAAATGTCTGCAGTTTCCAAATGACTTTTACTAAATCCTCTAAATCAAGCACGAATTACTTTGAAATAATAATTTTATGTAAGTAGTTTCCAAATGACTTTTATTAAATCCTTTAAATTAAGCACTAAATACTTTGAAATCAAAAATGTATGCAGTTTCCAAATGACTTTTACTAAATCCTCTAAATTAAGCACTAATTACTTTGAAATAAAAATAGGTATGTAGGTATTTACAAATCCATAAGTCCATGACTATATACGTTCTGCTTGCAGACCTTCAGATAGGTAAAAGTTTTTCTACATAGACTTTTTAAGTATTTAGACGTTTTGTGAACGAGGAATCAGACATCCTGATCCTCTACTAGAAGGTAAGAGCCGCAGCCAATGGATGCAGGTAGCTCAGGGCAATGCTTTGTGACATTCCTTGGGGAAGGCCTATGTTCAGCAGTGAATTTGTGATTTTGTAATAACTATGATGAAGACGAAGAATTGTGTTCGTGACGATGATGGGTTTTATTTAAATTCTTAAAAAATGTATATAATTGGCAAAAATGATAAACCAATATTATAATTGTAAAAGTTTTTATTTTCGAACAGTCTTACATGAATATTTACAAAAATGAACTGAATTACTTCTAATTCGTAGATTAACTTAAATCTAATAAAAATGAATAATATGGCATGAAATAATTGTCCGATGTTAGTCTTAATCATAATTTATAACATCCCCTCGAAAACAAGAAATATGGTTTCAAGAGAAAATTACAGTAAATGTGAACATGACGTAACAACCACGTTATTTATTATAAATGCATGTGATGAATGTTACATACGAATATAGTGTTAATGTTAACGAGAACAAGGTTCAGTTTAGCTTGCATTGCGAACACATCAGGCTGAACATTTTTAAGTACTAAGTATATAACTACATATATTGCATAAACAGCATTTAAAAGTACATAATGGTAGCTATCACTTAATTTCACATTTTCATTGCTTCTTCGGAATAAATAATACCAACATTATTCTGGCATATAAACCTTTAATGGTCGGCAGTGCTGTGTTAGTAATATTTATAGGACTGTAATTTTTTATTTAAGTAAAACAGTTAAAATTCATTTTTCTGTTTAATATCCCTCATAACATAATTCTGTAAATTGATTGATATTATGAGTTGGTTATCACAAATATACTATACAATAAGTTTTAGAGGAGGGCTAATAAAATATGTATTTTATTTTATTTTTTTACACATGTGTTAGAAACGTCACATACAATATACGTTTTCGAACATTTATATAATTGAAATACAAAACTTACATTAGATTATCTAATTACTGAATAGTTTGCACTCCATTAAGTAGACAAAATAGGCAGAAAAGCAAAAAGCCGATTGAATTAAATAAAAATATTTGTATTTTGAGATAAATATTGTGCTTTCAAAGTTAAGTTGAAAAGACAGGTAAGAAATAAAATATATGCGTGCTATATGTATAGCTCTCATTAGCTACTTATCTAAATAAAAATAAAAGAAATATATATCGCCTCGCGTTACTAACGACACATTCATTATATTCTTCTCCAATGGTTCTACGATTAGCTAAGTCAATCATTAAAATTCGAAACCACAGAAGACTTGTAAATAAATACTAAAATTTTCACTTATCTTTTAAGAGGGTTGTTCCAAACACAAACTCTCCACTCGATGTGCTTTTGGACGGCAGAAAAATGTTAAGAAGTTTTGCTAACTAGTAAAAGTAACATTAAGTGTTAAGTATGTTTTCGTATTTGCATTTTTTTTTTGTTATAAATTAACATAAGAATAATAAAAAAATAATTAGGGACGTAGAAATTATGAATTTTTCTTTGACAAATCTTAAATACGCTTTGTAATGGTATTCAATATAGGTACATTATTCTTTACAATATCATTTACACGTGGAACAACCCGGTGCCTTAAATAATTTATTGCTACGAGTACAATGATTTCATATGCTGCGCCGTGAAATATACAACAATTTAAGTACTAAACAAAGGTGGGTTTAATTTGCGATAACATTCAGTTTACTAACTAAAAGTATTTCAAAGATGTCAGAAAAAGTGGAGTTAAAAGATATATCGAGTCACTGAGATAAACCTTCATAGACCACATTTATGTATTAATTATGCGAGTATGGGCGCATTTTAGTTCTCAACTAGATCCGATAAAAATCCAATTTGAAGATGCAAAAGAAATACATTATATCTTACTACCTAAGCAAAAGAGAAATAACTTATTTAATGCTGAATTTTTATACATTAAAAATAGGAAACTCGGTCTAGACTGAAAAATACCTAAGAAAAAGTCGCTCTTCATCGTTGTATAGTTTGCAATTGACAATCACTAAGGTAAATCAAACTGAGGCCTAGTGTCCACTTGCCGTCGTGTCATAAGCACGTTTTTGTCATTTAACGCATTCTGTACACTTGTATGCAGCATGCAACAAAGAAAATGTCTTTAGAAGCTAAATATTACATTTTCCTAGCCGCATGCGATTGTTAGCCAAATCGGGTAACCATATGATGTGTACAGGGCTTTAGCGTATGGCTAGACACAAAAAAGTTCATCAATTACATGACTAAACAATCTACAATTGATGTTTTTTTATAAGTATGAATATATGTATGAAAGTTATTCTGGTGTGTACAGCGTATGACGGAGAGCTTCCAACCCCAGCTCTTGTAACTTGGTGACCGTCTGTTGTGCAATATGAGGTTGACATTTTTCAGGTCGAAATTTCCAGAACGGAAGCGGACAAACCAATAACAGTTAGTGCTTCCGTTTGTAGAATTCGCTCCGTAAAAGTCGTTGATGTTGCGTGCCGCTTGTACCGCGTTGCTGCCACGACGGTACTCATATTCCATAATTAATCCAATTAACGTATCCATGATGACGAAAAATATTCAAATGCGACGAAAACATAATGCTCATCAATAAACAAATGACTAATTTTGAAAAAAATAATTCCATGTTTTTGAAATAAAATTAATTTGATATTAGAATTCTTAGCCAGACAAAAATTATTTTGATTTTAAATGGCCAGTACTGCAGAACGGTAATTTCATAGGTAAAGACCTCTTATTTTTGAAATGGAAAAAGCGTATTAAGGTCCACTTGAAGTTTGCATGCATCAATAACGTTTACGTGGATAGAGTAGTGATGAAAAAAACGCGTGCTATCATTTGTAGCTTGCATGCAACCTGCAAATGACGCGGTAGTGGACAGTAGGCCTCCGTGTAAGTAAAGGCGTTTATTCCTAAAAACTCCTAAGTAAGATAAGAGTTTTAATTTATGAGCAAATTGTAATAAATCGTTTATGAGAACCAAAATACGCAATACTCACACAAAACAAGCGATGAAATTCATCTAGAAATATAGAATTGTCAGTTACGTAAAAGTCTATACATAAGTATAAAAATATATTTTTATAACACTAAACGCCTAATTCATTAAATGTATATCAATAACTACCAGCATTCTAATAATACCTAATATAATTTGTTGCACTGTACACAAATTAATCAAAAAAATTGCTCAGTAATTCAAAATGAAAATATGTCAACTTTAAAATACCCACCCACTACGTGTAATGGGATTTCAGATGTAAGCAAATTAAGGCCTTTATAATTAAAGATTATCATAGCTGTAATTATTTAGCTAATTTTTGAATGAGGAGTAGCACCAGTCTTCATTCAAAAATTAACCTCATCCAAAGTACAATTTACACTGAAAGTAATAAATATTGATATACTCAATGTTAACCATAACTACAGACGAGCTACCTTGGAACCATAAAATTATAAAAGGTCTTAATAAAAATAGAATAAGTTGTGATTTTTTTTTAAATAATATGTAGATACATTTTAGTAATGAAGACAATAAAACAAAGATGAAGCCATATTTATAATATAACTTTAGTAAAACATGCAACAGTACTATTTCATAGAATTAAATATTCTAAAATGTACAAGTATACTAGACATCGATCTGAAACAAAGACTTACTACGCTCTTCATTATTGGCACTTTAATATTACAATATTTGCAGACATTTTCAGCAGCTTACAACTAGTCGCTTTATATTTACATGTGCGCTTACAACAATAATGGCTGTGATAGCTTTACAATGTCCATGCAAGTTGTCTCTCATGAAAAATTATCATTATTTATAATTGATAATATGTAATTATCATATTGATTACTTATTACTTAAAGTGCGAGATTCGTCATTTTTTTAAAAATAGGTACGTATAATATGTCATATAAACTGAAAAAATCTTGTTTCCATTTGTGATAAATAAATATACCATAATTTAAATGTATACTTTGCTTTTATTTAATGCAGACATATTTTTTATTTTTTGTTTTAAATAATTTATTATAAACATGTAAATTAACTTTATAAAATTTCAGACAAAAATTCCAAAATAAACCTCAAAAATTTGTCTTTTAATAATTGACGTCCTCATTAAAGGCAAAAAGCATATCTTGATAAAACTTTTAGAGGCAGTCTTTGGACTGATGTATGTAAAAAATCTATTTTGTAATTAACTGTGTTGACTGAGTAGCTTGGAAGCGTGAATGATTGAGATCTTTCAAAGAGTGATGAACTTAATCATAAAAATCGATAAGACTTACCCTATTAATATAATTATTATATGCATAAAACTTACATAATGAGTAATCGGCGCAGTATTTAACATCAGTTATATGTACACAAAAAATAAATTCAGTATTGGTGTTTTCAGAATATATAGATACACTCTATGTGTAAAAAAAAGAAAGTAAGTATATTCAATTGATTAAAAGTCATAAGTTAACATTGATGTGTTATGTGCAGATATGTAAGTCAGTTTTGTCCTGATGAGTAAATAATTTAATTAAAAATGATTTTGTAATTCATTGTTGTAATAATGGAGGGTAGAGATAATAGGATCATCTAAGCGTATAAAGTTGCGCCCTTTAATTTCCAGTAACTTGAGATGGCGTTACCAAAAGTTTTTAGAGTAGGACAATAGATTAACATCCTTTCCCTGAGTAGCCTTGCCAACCTTGCGATGTTCATGTTTAAGAATAAACAACTTGCATGTAAGACTTTCAGATTTATTTGAATTAAAATTAAATTCATGGTGGAAACTATAATATTATTTTCAAGTGACCGTTCCAGACGATACTGATTGATTGCTTTTTAGGTATAGCCCTACTTTCAGTTTAAACGCTAACGTTACATTAGCGACACTCTGTTTAGATTATGTATGAGATGGTTCCTATCTCTACCCTCATAATATTATCTCGCAAATTACGTACGCTTGTCAATGTTGAGTGATTGGTGTATTTATGTGTCAGTGTCGTTTGTGTATCTAGCCAACCAAGCCGACGACGTTGCCGTCACATGTCGTCACTCATATCCCTAACGTATTGACGTTGTAATTGTTAAAGCTACTCTTCATATAAAAAGGTATATAGACGGGGGGATATCAGGGTTTCAATCCATTTAATTGGGTAGTTGGCAATATAATTAATAATTTATAACTTCATATAATATATTTTTAGTCCTTTCAGTAATGTTTCTTTGTTGATTGTAAGTGTTATGTTATAATAGATTTTACAGGTTATAAGTAATATACAAACATGATGTATATCTGACCACAAAAACTATAACATCGCTTAGGGGTATTCCAATTATTTTTTATAGAAAAGCTACTAACCTTATAGGCTTGATCGACTTGTATGTGTGTACATGTGGGGCGTACATTGTACGAATAGTACGAGTCGATTTGGTGTGTGCGCATGTGTGCACGTCGTGCGTGTAAAGTGGCCACAAGTTAGTGTCGTGCGTGTGCACGTGTACAGCGGGGACGAGTTAGTGTTGTGTGTACGTACGCTGTATACGTCGTGTATGTATAGTGGTGAAGTATCGATGTCGTGTACGCTGCTTCAACTGACATGAGCGTCTATTGGCTTGGTCGAGTTGAACTTTATTTATTTTTATTGCAACCTTATCAAAGATTACAAAGGGCAGACTTCATGCCTGCTGGCATTATCTACCATTCATTGATTGTATGTGTGTGTGTGTGTGTGTGTGTGTGTGTGTGCGCGTGTGTGCGTGTGTGTGTGCGTGCGTGCGTGCGTGCGTGCGCTCAGACGATGATCTCGCGGATGACGCGGCGCGCGCGCGAGTTGGGCGTGGAGTAGCCGGACTCGAGCGACTCGTCGTAGCTGAGCGACAGCGGCGGCGGCTTGTCCTCGCCGCCCGCCTCCTCCGCGCCCGCGTACGCCTCGGGCAGCCCGCTCACCTCGTGGTACGGCGACTCTGCAACCGACGCCCACCCTTTTATACCTTTACTTTTTATATGTGGTGGAGCCATGCGGCGGCTATATTATAGTTGCAGCACGAATGGGTCGGCTCGAGCGAGGAAAGACCACGCTCTCATAGAATACCAGCTTAATATTGCTGTGTTTCGTATGATGAGTTTAGAGAACCGGAGACACCTTTTTACTGAAAAAGAGGCCTACGCTCTTAGTCCTCAGGGGTGACAACGCATCGGCATTTGAATTCCTAATCGTTTATCACCCATCAAAAACTCATCGTCACCATCATCATAATAGGCATAAGAGTACCACAAACGCACTTATATAAATTAAAAATGCAATAAATTAAGCACTTTTTATTTGGCGAGCCTGCGTCTCAAACGAGTCAAAATATTTTACGTGTAGTTACATATTTTAATACGTCGACTTTACGTACAACTAAATACAACGTAATGAACAGAGAACCTTAGTTACCTCAATAAGAAATTTTAGTAAAATGCATAATACATAATATAATGTATAAAATAGCACCATGTGATGGCGGCGTAAGAGAATCCATAACCCCACGATGTCCCACATGTGACGTAAAAGTCACCTGATAGAATACGTAGTACAAGAGCCTTTATGGTTGTAGCACGAATGGGAGGATAAATGTAGATGTCTATAGACCACAGCATACACTTACCATCAGGTGGAATGTGTGTTTGTTTGTCACCTTTAATCTCTCATAACTATCATTAAAAACAATATAAGCACCTTGTACATATGTGCTAGAATGTAAAATTTTCGTCGATGATACATGCTAGTATTTCCCTACAATAGTAGATGGCAACGTCCAGCAGTGGACTGTTTATAGTTTGAAGAAATAAAATAAAGAAGCATTCATTCATACCTCAGATGCTGAACACCATCTGCTGGTTGCCACGAGATTCAATACATTTTTATTATATCTATGTGGAAACTTAGTGATATTTTAAATATTCAAATTCACTTTGTATATTAATCATTATTTTACATCGAAAATAGTTTCTAATTTTAAGTAGAATATTTTTTTTACTCACCGGTATGCTGATCCATGCGTTTCTTGGGCTTATGCACGGACGCGTAAGAATCGGAACAGTAGTCTTGTCTAGAGGGGTTCTGCGAGGTGCGCATGTAGTCCGTGTTGGGCACGTGGCCCGCATGCGTGGGGTGCGCGGCGTGGGCCGCGTGCGGGAGCGGCTGGTAGGCCGCGTAGTCGTCGATGGTGCCGTAGCCGGCGTGCATGGGATCGTAGCCGTAGTTACTGCTCGGTCCATCATCATCATGCCCGGATTGTTAGCGGCCGCCATTTTCATCTGCCACAGAGAGTCTTGCGAGTTGACGCTGCCGCCGTTGTTGCTGTTTGCGTAGCCTTTATCCATATACCCTGTGTTCACCCCTGTTGACAATTGTACTAATAAGTATGAGCGCAGCTAAATATATGAGTGATGGTGACAATCAAGTCAAGTTCACAGCTTCCAATGCCAATGCTTGGTTAAGATATAACTAGTATCGTGATTCTTTGAAAGAGGCACTTAGTTATGAATATTCTCCCCGCTCTAGGAACACAACTCTCACTTACATAGCTACAACTTAAATAATAACTAGTTAGTAATTGTGTACTTGGCACAACATTAACAAATTGTCAGTAACTAGACCTAGAGAGTATCACTCACTCTATCACTACAACCCATCAGAAGTTGTTCACTGCGAATGCAGTTTTCTTGTGATTTTCCTCCTCATATTGCCACAAATACGGTCCTGAGCTACCTACATCCATCGACTACATGCGTGTTTCAACAGATCGTCACTCCATCTAATGGCAGTTGCCCAACACTGCCCTTACCAGCATGAGGCTGTCACTCGAGAACCTTTCTTCCCCATCGAATGCCGGTTCATCGAGCTATATGGTCAGCCCATTGCCACTTAAGCTAACTGATCTGCTGGGCAGTGTCAGTTACTCTAGTTCTCTCGCGAATATCGAATATACGTATTTTATCCTGCAGAAAATTCCGAGCAAATAACCCTTTCCAACTCACGCTGAGTGACTGAGCTTTCTCATACGGTCAACCATCACTGACAAAACGCACTGGTCGTGTAAGGGTATAAAGAATCAACTACCTTTGTTTTTATTTTTTTGATTTAACTTTTTTTTTAATGAATGACACATATCGAATACATACTACTACATACATACTATCATATAGCGTGGCGACGTATGCCGTGACGACGCGTCGCCAAGCCAACAGTCGGTCTGACCCGCCGCTATAGATGTTTCACATCAAAAATTATAAAACGACGAATGAATTTATACGCATACTCACAGTCCATATTAGACATATTATTTTGTCCAACGTGCGTGGGCGTCGCGTGAGGTGCGATGTGGTACCCGTACGCGGCTTGCGTCGCGTACACGGCGTTCTTCGAGTCGTCCATCGCCAGCTCCATCGAATGTTCCAGAGCCTTGTTCTCCATACCGGCGTTCGGATACTCCATGTAAGGCGGCGGCGCCTGATTCTTGGGCGAAGTTAGCGACATGCCGTGCCCTATAGAGGCCATTTCGTAATCTTTCTTCTTTTTCTCGGTTCTCTTGCATCGGCAGAAGATGAAGAGGAGACACAAGAACAGAACGAAGACAATGACGGAGACTACGATCGCAATCAGGGTGGCGGTCGTCAGGGCTGACGCTTCCTTGATGTAAGCCGGACCAACTGCAAACGTAATAACTCGTTAATAATGTGGGTATGTAAGTGATAAATATACATTATAGTCTTTGCGTTATAGCATGGTGCGGGTGACAGCTCACGCCTATGAAGTTTCGTATTTTTTTAGATAAGCTGTCATACATATATTGTTGTACTTCATGGATGGGTACCGCTTACGACAGTGATGTGCCACTCTAAACTATGCCATGCCATAACGAACAACCACACACTATCAAAAATCGGTTTTGAAATAAATCGAATATATAAAAGTCACGTAAATATGTATTGGAATTGGAACTAATCGTTCAAAAAATTCTGATTTACGGAAACAAAACTCACATAGACGAATATGCAGTGTTTCCGATGCATGGACGATAAATTGTTCCTTGGTCAGCTCAGGCAAAAAAAAAAATCATTTTTTTTAATTTTCATTACATTTACAACGAGCCCAAACTCGGCACACCTAGTACTACTCGTTGAGGAGTTCCAGTAGCTGCCACCGAAGTATACCTTCAAGTCACTTCACTAAGTCCGAAGCTAAAGTCTTATCATAACTAACAAAACCAGCCCAAAGTCCACAGCCACCATCTCACTGCTAGTAGTGGGCTTCTAGTGCCTAGCAGTCTCTGGAGCAGCTATTCGTAATCTTTCAAATTATCAAAATGTTTTTACTTGATTACGATTCCCACACCCGCAGCTAACCGTGCGTACACTTGTGTGTGTGACCCGTGTCAATGTAATAGTTCGATTCTATACCTATCAATTTTGCAAACGCGTCTTTAAGCTTACTAGGAGTGATTAAAGGAATATAAGTAATAAGTAAAAAGTAACATCATTAATTGCCAGTATTTTTATATATAATAAAGAAGTAATGGACAGCATTCACTTAGTATTAAGTGGCTGAGCTTGTTAGTCATTTTGACTTATATATGATAGAATAGTGCATGCACTGACTGTCGGCCTCGACGTATTCGCTGCAGACGTCCTGGTTGTGCAGCAGGCACAGGCGCAAGCGCAGGCGCGGGTTGAGTTCGTCGAGCGCCCCACTCCCCGCGCCGCCGCCCGCCCCGCTCCCCGCCCCGCCGCCCGCGCCCGCCGACAGCACGCCGCGCTGCACGCTGCTGCCCGCGCCCGACACGCTCAGCGGCAACGTCTCCACCACCTGCACGAGTCAATCATCATCGTCATCATTACAGCCCCTCAAAAGACCATTGCTGAACTAGGCGTCTCCATAAGAATGTCCCAAAGCACGGTCCTGAGCCACCAGCGTCTATAGACTTCGTGCATCTCTTACGAGGTCGTTACTCCATCTAGTGGTGGGCCGTCCAACTCTTCACTTGCTGACACCACTCGAGAACCTTTCTTCGCCATTAATTGTCAGTTCTTCGTGCTATATGACCGGCACATTGCGTCTATAAGTGATCTCTAGGCTCTGAACAATAAGAAATTATCATGATGACCACACACTAACCCACACAATGACCAATGTAAGATTATAATCACACAATATATCAATAAATTCATTTCGCCAAGATAATAGTTCATACCAAGATCCGATAAGTGACGCGATGGTCGAGTTATTAATAAATTTCATATCTTCACTAAAAATGCAGAGTGTATTCGAAGTGAAACTCATCACGCCACCTACTAGAAAAGATAAAACAACATCTCCCGGCCCAACAAGTGCTATCAAATAAGTCTACTTAATAATTTATTTATTGCCATTTTTTCGGATTTTTCTATATAAAATTTTGCAAATGTATAAATGCAAATAGAATATAATTCATTAGATATGAAAAGAAGAGAAGCTATGAGACATTTCATATAAATTCACAAAAGTGGCAACGCATGTGTAGCCCCCTTTTTTGCATGGTCTCCTTGTAACAATGGATAAAGTAACATCAGGCGGACAGATCATCTGCTTCTCTAATATTATAAAAATAAATCTAAAATATAAGGACAATTGAATAGCCAAGTTGTTAACTCTAATAGAAAACTATATAAATGAATGAAATCAACGTTATATCATGTGCTCTTGGTAGAGAGTAATTGTGTTCTGTGATCATGTGTCTTAAAGTTGAGTTATGTCATATTCATTCTTTATTACAGTTTTCTACTAGTGATAACGAATACAGAAAATCAATTTGGCTAACCGCATTCTGTGCCATAAACTTAGAATATACTTGCCAGTATATTCTAAGTCTATGTTCTGTGCAGTGTGGCCGAATAGTAATCGAATTCAATTTAAATTATCATAATATTACCAATATAATAAACTATCGAATATCCGTGAATTCATTCAAGTTATTTTACTTAGAAATTATATCTCGCTTGTCACGATCTTAACTATCTATATATCGGGTAGTATATCCAGGTTGAGCTCAAGTTATAATCTTGGATCTACTGAACCGATAGGAATAAAACATGGCTGTGTTTTAAGTGAAACTATTAGCTACCTAATATTAAATCGAAAACGGCCAGATTGCGTGTGGAAGGTAACGTCAGGTATTGCAACTGGTTATTAATATATTTTTTAAATATTTTGAAATAATTACCTGCCATCCGCCGACTCTGCCGAGGCCCTCTGCCACGCCGATAAGTCCTAAGCAAGTGGGTCCGACACTGAACACGACCGCTCTTGTACTTGGATCGTATGTCAGTTGCTCGGGTGGCGGGATCTTATCCACTTTCGTTGTAACTGTTATTTCGTTGGAATAGTTGCTCTGGCCCTTCGTGTTTACTGCTTTCACCTGAAATGAGACTTAGTTTTAGAAATTTACCTAGCTCAGTGAAACAAAAAAGCTATACTATGAATATTAATATTATTGTAAATTATATTCTATAATAGTATTAAAACACAAATAACTATGTTGCCGATAAAAACATGTAAAAAATCAATTTACTTCTGAAGGCCATGAAGTAATAATCTTTCTTAAACTAACACAATCGCTATTGTATTTACTTATAAAAGAACTTTCTGTTATTAAGTGTTCAGATAAAACTAATGATGGTGGGCAAATCTTTTAAGGAATCTATACGTGGTAGAGCCATGCTGCAGCTATATTAGTAGTATAGTTGTAGCACGAATGGGTCGGCTCGACCGGGGAAGGACCACGCTCTCACAGAATACCAGCGTAAAATAGCAGCTTAATGCTGCTGTGTTTCGTATGGTGAGTGTAACCGGAGACCCTTTTTACTGGAAAAGAGGCATTCTATCTTAGTTCTCACGGGTGACATCTACATTTTGATTCTTTATTGAGGATAGATGTAGATGTCTATGGGTCACAGCAACCACTTACCACCAGGTGGACTGTGTGCTCGTTTGTCACCCTATCCTATAAAAAAAAAGAATACATAACCTTCCCAGTATGTGCATTGAAACATTGTCAATTGAAATGTTTTTACGAGCTATCAAAATGAATCTTTAATAAAAATTGTATGGGATTATTAGCCAAATGGAGTCTTAATTTCTTCTAGTGTAATAAACACCAAATTTTTTTGTTTTTTAATCATTTAAATCTAATATAACTTAAAACGGATAACCGATCAAGTTTTCAGACAAAATTAAATTATATACTAAATTTTACAATTAGATGCACACCAGAGTGATACAAATCTAATTTATATATAAGGACTAAATTACCTTGAAAGAGTATGTGTTATGCTGGTCCAATCGAGTCACGTTGCAGGGGTTGGCGCGCATGCAGTCGTACTCGCGCCAGTCGTTGACGTCGCTACGGGCGGCCACGCATTGGTCCACCGAGCCGGCACCTCTAGCGACTCTTCTGTACCACACGAAGTATTTTGTGTTGGTTAAGCCCCCGTCGAAACCGGCCTCCCACTTCAGGGTCACGTACGTAGAACCGATCTTCTGGCTGGTTAAGCCGCGAGGGGACTCCGGAGCGCCTTTCGGCTGCATTCGTATTTGCGGACGAATGCTACCGAGGGAATTCTTCACGTTGCAGTAGTAGTCGCCGTAGTCTTGTGGCTTTACGTTTCGCAGCTTTAGTACGCTTAAATACGAGTCGTTGTCTTCCGTGATCGTTGTGATGTCGTAGTGGTCAGACGACTGCAGCGGAGAGTTGCTGGAGCCAAAGAACCATAGGAAGTCAGGCTTGGGGTAGGCTTGAACTCTACACGATATTTCGGCCGCCTCCATCACGTCGAATGCTACTTTCTTCTGTTGTCGAATCGAAATTGGTTCATCTGAAAATAGTAAACAGTTATTTTATGTATTGAAATGATGACGAAATTATAAATTAAATTATTCAATATTGTTTTCTTTCTTACCTTTGTTTATTGTTCGTTAAAATTACGACATTTTGATAAGAAAACGACAGGTAGGAATTACCCATAGAATTTTAAACCCAAACCAAATAAGATATATAATGTCATGTTATACTTACGCTCAATTCTAAGATGCATAGAAGATTCGATTTTCTTGACTTCGTTTTCTATCGCACACGTGTACAGGCCCCTGTCTTCGGGTATCAAATCGTTGACGTTTGGTCTCGCTTTGCCGTAGAATCTGAGCGTGCTCTGTACATTGTACACAGAGTCCCTGCCTTCCGTGACGTCGGTCTTCACCTCGTACAAATTCACGTCGGGCTTGATTTCCGAATTGTTTTTGTACCATTTGACGGTTGGAAGGGGTTTACCGAACGCGCTGCACGATAACGAAAAGTTTTGTTCGCGGGAGCGTTTCGTCGCGTGAGGTTGGAGTTTGGAATGGAATCGCGGTGGTTGATGGACTTCCAAAGTGACCGATGCTAATTCGCCATGGCCCAACTCGTTAGTTGCTTGGCAGTGGTAGACACCTTCGCTGCCGAGGTGGGCATTTGGTATGTTGTACGTTACTCCCGTAGCTAAGACTATGGGGTTAGCGTCCGATGTATCGATATCTCGAAACCAGCGATACTGCGGAGCCGGCCAGCCAGGAGGCTTCGCGCTGCACGTAAGGGTCACTCCGGCTCCCTCTTGGGCTACTGGCCTTTCAGGAGTGATATGGGCTCGCCCAGGCTTATGTCGCACCAATACCGCTACGGACGCACTGCTGGCCCTTTCAACCCGATTCCCGCTGCTGGTAGAAATAACGTTGACAGCTCGACAAGTATACGTTCCCGCTACATCTGCGTCCACCCTGCCAAGGGTTAATATATTTCCTTTCTGACGAAACTCTGGTTTTCCCTCCATACTCCACTCTATGGAGATAGGCTCAGGATTAGCGGATACCTCGCAACGGATCTCAACATTACCACCTTCCTCAGCTTCGTACGTCTTTGAGTCAATCGTGACCGTGGGAGGGAATAGGACATCCAAAGTAATTTCCTTTTCACCGGGGCGACCCAGCCCATTATCCGCCGTGCAGGTGTACTGACCGGCATCCTGCACTGCCACACCCTGTATTGTATGTGAGAATGAGTTAGAAATGTATTTGCCATTCCTAGTCCATCGCACGCTGGTTACTTTCGGCTTAGCGTCTACTTTGCACTCCATCGTGGCTGTTCCGTCTACTTCGACACGTAGAGGATTTTCTGGACCGACTTCCACTCGTGGAAAATCTGCAACAATATAAGAGTAGTTACAAATTATATACGAAATAAAAAATATAGGCAGTTTCCCAAATACTGTTTCAACAAAAATTACAATTGAAAGAGAAACTTGTAAACCAGGTAGTTGGGGCAGAACTAAAATTTACTGATATACTACTCTGTATGCCAAGCGTGGCACTTGTACATCTAATGATCTAATACCAGAAGTTCATGTACAGCTGAAGTGGGCTTAATAATGATTTTAATGGTATTAATGATAAGTGATAACTGATATATTAGACATCAATAATTCGTTCTTAATACGAATATACTATGAATTATTGAGTATTGATTCATGTGTTGTAATAATTCGAGTTATGCTAGCTATTTATGTATGTTTCTTCTATAAGATTTCTAGTCGTTGGTAAAAATACCATATAAAAACATTCTTGTCGTAGATTGTTATAGGTGCAGTCGGAAAATAAGGCAATGGAAAGAAGAAGAAGTAACTGATTGTAAAATATGGATCAAAAAAGTAAAAGTTTAAGGCGGAAGTATACGCAGTTTCAAAGTTATAAAACTGCGTAGATATTACGTACTCTTCCGTTTCCATCTTGAAATCAAACCTGCGAGAATTTCACAATCTCTTGATTACATTTAACCAGAAATTCTTATGCGAAACGGATGCACCGGCGTTCTAGATACAAGCGCCTGCCTACCAACACGAGTGTTTATGTCTGTTGGAACTACGCGTCCGATTTAGAACATACATTGCTTTCATTAGCGGTTCACGCCTTTCATTCGGGTCAGTTGATGCGAGTCTGGTAGGCTTATAGATAAATAAACAGGTATATGAGAAGTTCGGACAATATAAATATTTATAACACTGGCTTTAGATTGAAATGAACACCATGCATGCGGGAGGAGTCCGAAAGTTTTAAACTATACAGGGTTATTTTTCAAAGAGTAGCCAAATTATAAACTTAAGTTCTAATATATAAATAATTTATTGCAGTTTTGAAAATATCAGTAAATAAGGCTTCTACTTTTATTTTAAATTATCCCAAATTGAATGTGATTTATGGGCAACAACGTATTTGCCTACCGATCGACCCTTACGAATGTATGCGGGCGCAGTAAAATCAGTTAAAATAATGCATTACCACGCGTTTTGAATTTAAAAGATAAAAAGGACAGAATGTTTGAGATTCTAAAATACATAAATTATAAATTACATAAAATACATTAATAACATTGTTTACAAAGAAATTTTGTCTTTTTGATGTTCTTTCCTTCGCACATGCGAAAACTTTGTTAATATATCAAGCAACGCGGACGAAGTCGTGGGCAACAGCTAGTACAGAATAAAATCTGTCTGGTTAGTACTAACCTCTTACCTTTTCCTACCGCCAAGCAACAGTTCACTCTCTGAGCTAGTATCATTTACTAACTGTGTTGCATCTAGTTCATATATCATAGTTTTAGGTGACCATAAGCTATCGTCCTTACCATTAGGCAGATTGTAGCTTGTTTGTAACTGTAATATTATAAAAAATCAATTTATTTTTCCTTGATTTAACACTAGTACATCCTGCTTGTACTCATATATTATGTAGTCGTAAGATGGACACTAAAGGTTCATCTCTTTCACAAGCTAAGAGTCGGCCAGCGTGCGATAGTAAGCTGTGCTCGGTCTTGACTGGTGGATAAGATTTGTATAGAAGAAATCCATCGAAGAACACAAAATCACCGAAATACTTTGGTATTTCGTATTTGCAAATTGAAACGGTAGTAGGCGGGCGAAATTTTTAAATAGAAACGACAACCTTTGGAGCAGACTTTTAGTTAGGCAATCCTATAGTAGAACGATCTGCGCAAGGCGGCTGCAATTAACTGCGTGTGTGGATCTATAGAACATAGGTGTGGAAACATAAATTGGTGTAAATTGCGCCTCTTAGGAATTACTTTTGTCCAGATAGACATAATGATGTAAATCATAAATATAAATAGAATAATAAACGAAGGTGATTGTTTTCAAATTAATTGAGAAAAATATTCAGAATATTACATACTTGTATGTATATAATATTACATCATTATATGTATTCATATCGCGATTAATTTACATTATTCGTCATTATAATCATTATTACAGCCCTTTACAAGTTAACTACTGAACATAAAAACCATGAACAGTAAGAAATTAAAATTTGTCCGTGGATTTTCAATTCAATGGCGCACCTACACTTAGAAGTAACGCATTTTTCTGAGCAATGCAGGACTTTTGAATGTTTGTGTAAAACGTGAATGTGAGATGTCATATTACGCAAGAAACTGAAGCTAGCCAGATGCAAGTCGGTTTATTATTACATAAGTTCATATCGCAGCAAACCGCGTATCGAAAGATTAACGGCTGAAGTATTACCGTAAGCAATAACAATTTTGATTCATAAGCCCCGATCGGAAATACAGGTTATTTTGCAAGTGTATCTATTTCATAAGCAAATCGCAATCAATCTACAAACGGAAGATGTAAGCGAGCAATATTATTCCGAAACTACTAAATGCGAATGGTGAATAAGCACTTTCATACATATGATAACTATTATTCAAGTTTAGAATAATCGTTTTTAACAGTTCATACTAATATATTTAGATAAAACAACGTCATATAGCAATTGTTTTTTTTATGGGATAGGGTGACAAACGAGCACACAGGCCACCTGATGGTAAGTGGTTGCTGTGACCCATAGACATCTACATCTATCCTCAATAAAGAATCAAAATACAGATGCGTTGTCACCCATGAGGACTAAGATGGAATGCCTCTTTTCCAGTAAAAAGGGTCTCCGGTTCTCTACACTCACCATGCGAAACACAGCCGTGTTAAGCTGCTATTTTACGCTGGTATTCTGTGAGAGCGTGGTCCTTCCCCGGTCGAGGCGACCCATTCGTGCTACAACTATACTATACTATTATGGCTTGGCTCTACCACGTATGTGCTACGTTTTAAGGAAGGCCGTACCCAACGCCAAGTAATGTAATCAACGCGGAGGACGATGATTTGGAAGTGATCTTGAGACATTGTGGTAGCTCTGCGAGAGTGCTGAGGTAGTAGGTACTGTTCTCGGGACGTGCTGATAGTCAAGCAAAGCAACGGAGGGAACCTGGTTGCGTTCCGAACGGAGATCCCGGGACCACGTATATCGTATACGCTGATGGTGACCACCGTGGGGTTTTTAGCCAGTAGAAGTTCGGTATACATTTTTCGTTGCCCCCGCAGTGAAGGGGAATTCATAATTAAAAAACCATTAACCCACATATTAACCGTTTAACATTTTGAGGTTACTTGGTAAAAGAAAAATATGTATATACCTATTTATAAATGGAAATACATCGAAATATTTTTGAATAAAGAGCGGCTTTCTTTGAGCGTGTTTTCAGCGAATTAAATAAACATTGAAACATTTGGTGCCGTTTATAATCGTGATTAAAACATGGCTATTATTTATTTGTTAACCTACTTCCTTGGTGAATACATTCAACATTCGCGCTCAGAGTTATTTATTAAACGTATGAAGCAATACGTAATGTAGTTATACCATACTGAATAGAAACAGTAAGGGATCAGCGAATTCGGTATTATATTTCATCATCATCATCACCACTACAGTCCATCACAAGTCTACTGCTAAACACAGCCTACAAAGTGTTATATGTGGATAAGAAATATGGTTTGATGTCAAATCGCTTTTAACCAACTGTATATTGATTTCAGTATTATCTTCAGTTATTGAATTTGAAAACAATTGCTCTCATTCCATTAAATAATATGTTAGTTGATTAGATCACGGATGGGGCTTTACTAGTTACTACGCAGAGGCAGCTGACTATTGACTATGAAAATTGAATAGTGAATGCTATATTAATGACATTTATAGATCAATTATCTTCAAAAAGGATACAACACAAATTCAACAAGTCTTATATGATTTATAATATCATGTAATATTTTGATCACAAATTCCTTTTCTTTTTATATAATCCTTTTTATAAAATTTGCTAAGTGATAAATTTTATCAAATTGATTAGTTTAGTTTAAGACTTAGCTTAAGCACGACTAATTGAACAAGTTTTATTCAACATTGTTCTATGGTATTTTGATTAACAAATGTCCTAAATTTGAATAAAAAATATTATTTGTTTGACTAAAAAGATGACTAGAAAATATAGACAAAACTGATTAAGTTCTGAACAATTGAATGATGAACTAATTTAATTAGTTAAGCTATTAGTTTATTAACTCAGACCAAGATAGAAATAAAGATGGAGCGCTGAGTACATTTCAATTGACGCAAAAACCAAACCAAAACAATACTCAACTTACTGTAAGAACACGCACTAACATACATATATTACGTACATCTAAAATAATTTGCAACCAACAACATGGTTTTAAATGCATATTTGTGCGTCGAGCTGTGAACTTTTACTGGCTGGTGAAGAAAGATGTTTGCGTGTGTAATGTACGCAGCACTCTGTCTATCACCATTTGATTCAGGTAATCTAAGTCAATGATTTTAATAATTATATTGGAATGTAAGGACTATTTGTAATCAAAATAGCATAAAATAACAAAAATATTTTTGAAGCGTATTTATCGGACTTTGAAAACAATTTGATCTTAAAATAGCATAATAACCGATTTACATATTATCATTCATGGAAAAATTCACCCGTTTTCCACAGTAGCAACAGTCGAAAGATCTTTTTACAAATAGTTTTTTCTTTTGAGGTAGGGAACCCCCTACCTCAATTAGAATCAGAATCTTCGCAGCACAGTGAAGGAAAAAATCCGAAAATTGTCGTGAAACTAAATTGAGAGCATGTATCCGCCCTTGGGCGTCCCATACTTCCAAACAGTCATAGACAACTAAATAGAAAAAATAATTTAAATAAACCAGTTTATTTGCGTGACAATACAAAACTATATCGATTAATTGTTAGTGGACGGAGGAAAGGATTTCGGGACCTTTCTTGGAGAGCAATAGCTAATGCTCGGGTTCTTCCTATGAATAGAACACTAGGAAGATAAAATAATGATATGTCAAAAACAGATATGTATATACGAGTATCTTACAACCGTAAGACGAATCACAACAATTACATAACTTTTTAATTTAATTTTGCCTAAACAATCCATAAATCCACAATTCCCCCAATTATTTAACTTGATATTTAATGTTTCGGAAAATGAGCATTTTTTATAATTATTGCTCCGATATGTTGTCTCAAACTAACCGAAAAGTGGACGAATCGGCGACACACCGTTCGTCAACGTTAGTTTCGTATATAAATTTTTTTTTATTCAATAAAATATGTATATACGAAATATATCAAGTACATACACGTTTTGTAAATTAAGTTTGTAAAAAAAAAACAACTTGCATCCTGTATTGGAAAAACTTTATGAAGATTTAATATGAGTACAATAATGACATTTGTAGTAAAGCAAGGACAAAAAAAAACCTCAACAAAATCTATTACACAATCTGGATCAACGGGGATGGAAGAGCACAAAGATATTAAGCTATCTTGGGTTATTCGGTAGATGGTGTTAAAACTGTGTGTAACTCTTATTTTCAAATTAAGCCGTTTTGCCTAGGTACTTTATATAAACGTTACACACTAGGAATTCCTTCCTGACCCTATATCCAATATCTTACTTCCTAATAACAACTTTAAAAACGCTTGCCAAGCGTGGTAACTTTTGCAAATCCCTATGGTCTATGTTCAGCAGTGGACTTGCGAAGGGCTGCAATGACGATGTAATGAAACATATAATTCGAAACCACAATTCTCTAATAACTTAGTTTAAAACTTACAATTGACACTTAGCTGCACGGTGGCGTTGAACTGACGTCCGTCGGGCATGGCACGGTTCCAGACCACACAGCGGAAGACTGCGCCGTCGTCCTCGCGCTTCGGCATGAGCACCAGCGTGGCCACCGAGGGCTCCGCGCGGGTCCGTCCGTGCTCGACGGCCGCGTCCAGCGCCACCGGCGAGCCCTCGCGGTACCATCTGAAAACGGACACACGTTATCACTTTTCCGTTGTTAGATTAATTGCTATTCATGCAGTTAGACCTTACGTGAGTCGTTGGAAAATTTAAAGATGTAACTAAAATATCATTGTAAATACAATAAAAACAAACAAACGAAAACGCCAGGATTTCCTGAACGTGAGCGAATAATTGAAACTGCGAAAAATTTTAATAAAAATAAAAATAGGATGTTTATAAAAAATTGCATTGAAATATCTGATATTGTCATGTTACCTTATATAAATAATAAAAAAAATTGAGGCCTTTAGTTATTCTATTATTTTTTATTTACATAACATAATATACAATATTTTATTATATTCAATATTAAAAACTATAATAAAAAAAAACTAAAACTAGTAATTTAATTATCAAACAGTCCTACTCCACGCGGTATCGTGCTTTAGTTATATGATTATAATATTGTAATTTATTTTACGATGTCAACTACAAACAATACTAGAGGCATTTAATAAATATTAACTTTTAATAAAAAGTAATAGCCGTTTTCAAAAAACTAAAAAGAGTAAATTTTTAATTCTTTGAATTTGGCTAATAATTATTTTTATGTAAATTTATTTTTTTCCTTTTTGAGTAGGCTAAGAAATATCACAATCTCAATGTCATCTAAATAGTTACATTAAAAACTTCATCTCCTAATTTGCCACCCTTAGTGGTGGGTTTTTTTCTTCCCTTTGGACCACCCGTAAAGTATAAACTATTTATTAAAAAAAAATTAGTTCACAATTGACGAAGATATCGCGTAACATCGAGTTGTAAACCTCCTTCCGTTTTTGAAGCAAAGTCACCTTAATCATTAAGGTGACTTTGTCCAAAAATTAAAGATTAAAAAGAAAAAGAAGTTCAGAAAAGTTAAGGCTTAATATAATACACATAGAATTTCTTTTTTCCTGCACTGCAGCGACTAATGCTTCACCGTCTTTAAATCACTGTCCTGTCAAATACTGTTTTAATCGCTGGTCGTTGGTTATAGGTGTTAATAGGCTGCAGTGGACTGTAAGTTTGTTATTAATGACTTCAATCTTATGAAAAACCTCGGAAAAATATATAAATCAGAAGGTTCTAGTAAATATGGGGACTGCTCTAGTTTATCAAAGCCAGCATCTCGAATTGCAGCTATTGCAACACGTCGAATTTGAGAGCAGGGCATTACCTTGGCGATTGTTACACAAAAATCAGAAGAAATAATTTTTGAGTTTGTCTTGCCGTTTGTCGCGAATTTAGTTGTGTATTTTATTTTATTCCTTCTGCATATAAAGTGCTCGTAACAGAAGTTCGATGATAATGATCGATATATTCAATCATTACCATCCCTTGACTATCCCAAAAAAAGAGACCATGATATATCTGGCGGAAGGTCTCTCCTTAAATTTCTTAGGAGTTGGAGATGATGATCTTTTCCAAGTCATAGACTGTAATTTTGGCTCGGGATCGTAATGGTGAAACCACGTTTCGTCCATTGTTATGAAAACAGCTTTAAACGATCAGGATCTTGTTGCAACAGTTCCATAAACCTCAGGAAACATTCAGTCTGCTATGTGTCTTCGCATCGGTAAGTATTCTGGGTATCCAACGCGCGGATATATTTTTTTCCCCAAGCGTTCATGTAAAATGATATGCACACGACCTGTCGATATCTTTGTTTCTTTAACAATATAACGCACCTTGCCGCGACGAATTTACATTTTACATATTATTTTTATTTACTCGGTCATTCATAAATTATCACAGGACAACGAATTTGCAACATAGGCCTCTCCTAGAGACCGCTCCGCTACACACACTGTTGTCAGTGACTTGTGACTACGTTGACATTCTGTAGTTCCTGCATATGGTATTGTTACTCTGTTTACCATCTTTTTTCTATTTACAGTATGGGCACAATGACATAGATGTTTTATTCTGCGCCATCATCATATTTCACTATATAAGACAGAGATTTTTATTATAGTGGGAACCACTTACAACTTCGGACTGAGAGAAGCAAAATTAATAATTATGTATCTTTTTCAACAAGGCATACTTCATAGGAATTTAATCGGAATTCCTTTTTTTACTACATCAGTAACGAGCAGCTAAACTGTCGTGAGTGTTTTATTTTTACTGTCGCTGTATTTGGTTAAAAGTTTTATTGCCCACTATAATGGTATTTAATTGTCCTCTCGCCCCAATTAACTAAATCTCTCTTACATTAGAGATTTCGGTGTGATAATTTGTTTATCGCGCTTTAGATCTAGAATAGGTATACAAAAGCAAATCCTTATTTAAAATATTTTCTATTCAAAATTTCAAAATTTTGGACTAAGTACTTAAGTATAAGTATACATAATAGACAGACTTACAGAATAGCAGATTTATTGCTGCTATTCTGTAAGAGCAACATTATGCTATGCTATTCTGCAAAAGCGTGGTACTTCTCCGGTCGTGAAGACTCATTCGTGTTGCCTCGACCAAGTATAAGAATATTCAAGCGAATATCTATACAAATAAATAAAATTGAAGTGTCTGTTTGTAATGTTAAAATAACAGCTTTTTACTAAATGCATATGAAAAAGTATATACGGTACTAATAACAAAAAAACAATTTTCAAAATTTTTGTTTGTCTGTCTGTCTGTTTGTTCCGGCTAATCTCCGAAACGTCTGGACCGATTTTGACGAAACTTTCACTGGCAGATAGCTGATGTTATAAGGAGTAACATAGAATATTTTATTTTAGAAAAAGAATTAGGGTTCCGCGCAAAAAAAATTAAAACCCATGAAATCGTAATAAATTCCACGCGGGCGAAGCCGCGAGGGACAGCTAGTTCTTAAATAAGCATCAAAAAAAAAAGCTATTGGTTAGAAAAATATTTGGCGATGTCTTGGCTAGCTTATCTTCAATGTAATAACATAAAATATAAAGTTGAAAATGCAATATTAAATAAATTTAAGGCACACGTTAACATAAAAATACATACGATTACATAACTCCTAACAATTAAAGTGCTTTGAATGTTGTGACCTCAGCTCAATAATTATAATACAAAATTTTATATTGAAAACATAAAAATTAACAAGCTAAATGATTCCTATGCGTCATATTATACCTATTAAAAAAAAATTAAAAACCTTCCTCGTAGATGATCCATGTCCTTAATTACATGTGAATTCGTTAAGCATGAACAGAGAACAGATGTTCTTGATATGTTCAGGGTTGGCCTTGTTCTTACATTTTTAGTTTGTTTAAAATGCCATTTATTAAGTACAAAACAAACAAGCGAAAAGTTGGACAAGTTAAATAGTATTTAAAATATTATTTGTTTCAAATGTTTAAATTATTCTATGCCAAGTAGTAAGTACAATTTAATTTTTTCTGAATAGGAGTTGTTTTTTCTTGAATCATAATTGTGGCGCAAATTTGCATAGGCCTATGTCCTGTCGCAGAATGACGATGATGATGATGAATTAAGAAATATGTCTTTTTTTTAATTATTATAATAAACAAACAAAAAATTAGTCGTGGCAGCTCCCAGGATAAGCGCTTGCCTTGAAATTTAATAATAAGCAAGCAGACCGAATTCTATCCTTGCTGGAAATAATTGTAGACTGTTCATTTAGCACATGTCTGGCGGTGAAGGAAAACACAAAGAGAACCTGCATGTCTAAGAAATTAAAAATATTTCGTAGACTTGAAACTGATAGTCGCTACGCAAACGCAGCACTGCGACATACGAGGCTGCGTTTTTACTTTTTAGCTCACAATCAACCTACTTAAACGATAACTTTATCTATAGTTTAGCTACTAATAATATCGTTTAAATAAAGTGCAAGGACCTTGTGACTCTCTAAAATATTTAAAAATAAGAAATAACTCTTAATTAGCATGTATAAAACAGGCGTTAATAACAAGATCAGCGAATGGATCAGCTTAAGAATGTAGATTTAATTACAACCAGTTGTTTCAAGGTTTCAAAGTAAGCTGAATAAAGTGTACAGAGAGAGAGAGAGATATTTATATTGTGTATACCGCATAAGATATGCGGTATACACAATGCAAAACAAAGACAATATAAATTATTTACATCATGTTTTAGAAATGTATATAAAAAATATTAAAGTTTTTATCGATGACTATTCGACTGACTCAGTAGAAGAGTAATAATTTTCGAGTATATTATGTACATATGTCTTTTGCAAGCATTTCTTTACCACGCTCAGTAGTCTTATCAGCTTAATTTTTTTTTAAATAGATATTATTTATTTATTTTTTAAGTTATGCATCGAATAATAATATAACAGTTTAAAAACTTAACACCGTGATTGTCATCATGAGGTGTTTTGATCCTAATGAGGATACTGGATTTTTAATTTTTAATTATCGTTATTAAGTTTATTTTATTTTATACTTTTTTTTGTATTATCCCAACCTGATGGTAAGTGAATGATTATTTCTTGTTTTGGAGATAGTTGACTCGTTGTCCTCCTTGAATTATAGCGAATGAAGGAGGCGATGCTCCATTTTATTCTTTTAAAATTTCGGCAAAAAATTTACAGCGCTTTCAGAAATCAACAACCATTTGAAATTGTAAGTGTGTAAAATAGGTGCTACTCGGGATGTCCATACTATAAACACGGACTGCAAAGCACAAACTTTTCATTAGGAAATGACAAAAATAGGAAACCTAGAATATGAAATAGGTAAATAGGAGAAAAGAAAAGTTAGTCTTATATACGTTAAGATTAATTTGTTTATTATAAAAATTATACTGAGACTGCAAACCCTTAAGGATAAAATTTATTTTTCATAAATCTGAAATTTTAAACGACTTAATAGCCACAGAGTAAAAAGGAATTAGAGACGTACATATTTAAAGCGTTAGTTGTAATAATGCAACATTCTAAAGGGGATAGACGCCTCACGTGTTTTATGGAATCAGCCGACACATTATACAGCTGTCTCTATAAAAAAATATCTTAAAAAGTAATGGGGAGCGACAAGAGCGATGGGGATACCGAATGCAATGTAAATATGAATGGAGCTCTATTTTTATCACTTCTAAAAGAGGTAAAGTAGTAACATTGTCAAAGTATCGAAGTTATAATGGTAACAATTTAAAAATAGTTGATTTGATTGATGAACTTCATGGTTTTCTTACTATACTTTTCTTTACAATTTTGCCGTATTAGTTTGATTTCAACAGCAGTGACAACTGCCATACTACTACTACTACTACTACGAGAAATTGACTCATCATCATTATTACAGCCCTTCACAAGTCCACTGCTGAACATAGGCCTACCCAAGGAATGCCACAAAGCATGGTCCTGAGCCATCTACATCCATCAACCTTTTTTTTATAGAATGAGGATGACAAGCGAGGACACAGTCCACCTGATGGTAAGTGGTTGCTGCGGTCCATAGACATCTACATCCATCCTCGTTTGCGAATCAAAATGCAGATGCGTTGTCAGCCGTGAGGACTAAGATGGAATGCCTCTTTTCCAGTAAAAAGAGTCTCCGGTTTTCTACACTCACCATACGAAACACAGCAGCACCAAGCTGCTATTTAACGCTGGTATTCTGTGAGAGCGTGTTCCCTCGAAGGTCGAGCAGACCCATTCGTGCACAACTATACAATTAATATAGCTGCAGCAAGGCTCTACCACGTTTGGGAAAATCTTCCTGCATCCGCCCTACACTTCGCCTGCCGGTACGAGGCTGCCACTCGATAAAGAAATTGACTACTACTTAGGAAATGTTCTTCTTAAAAGCCCGTATAAACCCACAGTTGAACATGGACCTCTCTTGTACCCGTCTAGGTATTTTACGCTTGGCGTAATTTTTACCGCCAAATAGCAGTGCCTGCACTACTGTGTTTTGGTCTAAAGCGTACCTATACAGAGCCAATAGAAATATTCCGTCTCGGTTCTCGGAGGTGACAACGGATTTGTATCCTTCTTCGTTTGAAGTTGGCGGCAGATCAATGGAATGCATGCAGTAGCCACTTTCCATCAGGTGGACTGGATAGGTCGGAAGCCATAGGAAAGAGTAGTATATTCGTTGCACTGAGGCCAAACGAGAACTTTTCATGGTACGATAATTTACGTTTTCCTTTTTTAACAATATATTAGTTCTAATTATTGACTGGAATAGGAATAATAACATAAGTGTTCGATCAGGGCGTGTAACAATTGCCAATATTAATAGCATACTTAGCCTAAAAGTCGAAGTGTTAAATTGCTCGTCTTATAAAGGAACTCAAAATCGCTCAGATATCTATGTTCAAAAACAGGGCTATGTTCAAGTTTTCTCTGCTTGATGAAACGAGGATATTCGTAGTAAAACAAGTGTAAGTGATATAGCCTTACAATCAGAAAGCTAAATAGCAATTAGCCGAGCAAATTGTTTAAAAAACTGACAACCTATAGTATAGGGAAGAAAGGATTTCGAATGGATGACTTGTACCAGCAATCTGAACGTAGGACGAGCTACAACGACATGCTAGCGGAAATCTTTTACCCGGAAGATCTATTTGAAGCTGACGACGCAGATCACCAGCGTATAAGAGAAATAGCCGAAGAAGTAAATGCAGGATCGCAAGATGGTTCTTGGGACCCACCATTCACTATCTCTGAGCTAAATTATGCTTTGAACAGTTTCAAACAAAAAAAGGCTCCGGGAGGGGACGGCTTCACTGCTGATATTTGCCAAGAAGCGATTTCCCATAACCCTGGTATTTACTTGAGCCTGCCCATACGTGCAACAGCAAAAGCTGCTGCGTGGCTCTACCACCGTTAAATCATTAAATATTAAATCTATGCCAAGTAGTAAGTACAATTTAATTATTTCTGAATAGGAGTTGTTTTTCTTGAATCATAATTATAAAAATTTGCATAGGCCTATGTTCTATCGCAAAATGACGATGATGATGATGAATTAAGAAATATGTCTTTTTTTAATTATTATAATAAACAAACAAAAAATTAGTCGTGGCAGCTCCCAGGATAAGCGCTTGCCTTGAAATTTAATAATACGCAAGCAGACCCAATTCTATCCTTGCTGGAAATAATTGTAGACTGTTCATTTAGCACATGTCTGGCGGTGAAGGAAAACACAAAGAGAACCTGCATGTCTAAGAAATTAAAAATATTTCGTAGACTTGAAACTGATAGTCGCTAAAGGCATTTGCACTGCGGCACTCTCTTCTCTGTCAGTCCAGCACTGCGACATACGAGGCTGCGTTTTTACTTTTAGCTCACAATCAACCTACTTAAACGATAACTTTATCTATAGTTTAGCTACTAATAATATCGTTTAAATAAAGTGCAAGGACCTTGTGACTCTCTAAAATATTTAAAAATAAAAATAACTCTTAATTAGTATGTATAAAACAGGCGTTAATAACAAGATCAGGAATGGATCAGCTTAAGAATGTAGATTTAATTACAACCAGTTGTTTCAAGGTTTCAAAGTAAGCTGAATAAAGTGTACAGAGAGATATATTTATATTGTGTATACCGCAAGGTATGCGGTATACACAATGCAAAACAAAGACAATATAAATTATTTACATCATGTTTTAGAAATGTATATAAAAATATTAAAGTTTTTATCGATGACTATTCGACTGACTTAGTAGAGGTAATAATTTTCAGTATATTATGTACATATGTCATTTGCAAGCATTTCTTTACCACGCTCAGTAGTCTTATCAGCTTATTTTTTTTAAATAGATATTATTTTATTATTTTTTAAGTTATGCATCGAATAATAATATAACAGTTCAAAACTTAACACCGTGATTGTCATCATGAGGTGTTTTGATCCTAATGAGGATACTGGGTCACAGTCATAAAATTATTGTGTTGTCATCGGTTTTAATACTACTGCAAAATTTTGATTAATCCAGATGTCTGGATGTGATTGCAAACTGAGTTACTAAATTCCATTACGTTCATACAATATACATAGATCTACAAGTCAAGTTAATATTGTAAAGCGTTTTATCCTTTCAGTCAATTATTTTTAACGCAGTGGGGTTTTGTTTTCTACCAACTTCAAAGGAGGAGGTACTAATTGACTGTATACTCTTTTTTTATGCGTGTTACCTCATAACTTTTCTAGGTGAACCGATTTCGATGATTCTTTTTATTTCAAAGCTGATGCCTCTCTTGTGGTCCCATATAAATTTAATCAAGGTCTGACCGATAGTTTTTAGTTATCTTAATAAGTTATATTGAAGTCGGTTCTACAAAATTTTTAATTTTTAATTATCGTTAATAATTTTATTTTTATTTTATACTTTTTATTGTATTATCCCAACCTGATGGTAAGTGAATAATTATTTTGTTTTGAGATAGTTGACTCTTTGTCCTCCTTGAATTATAGCGAATGAAGGGCGATGCTCCATTTTATTATTTTAAAATTTCGGCAAAAATTTACAGCGCTTTCAGAAATCAACAACCATTTGAAATTGTAAAATAGGTGCTACTCAGGATGTCCATACTATAAACACGGACTGCAAAGCACAAACTTTTCATTAGGAAATGACAAAAAGAGGAAACCTAGAATATGAAATAGGTAAATAGGAGAAAAGAAAAGCTAACTTTTATATACGTTAAGATTAATTTGTTTATTATAAAATTATACTGAGACTGCAAACCCTTAAGGATAAATTTTATTTTTCATAAATCTGAAATTTTAAACGACTTAATAGCCACAGAGTAAAAAGGAATTAGAGACGTACATATTTAAAGCGTTAGTTGTAATAATGCAACATTCTAAAGGGGATAGACGCCTCACGTGTTTTATGGAATCAGCCGACACATTATACAGCTGTCTCTATAAAAAAATATCTTAAAAAGTAATGGGGAGCGACAAGAGCGATGGGGATACCGAATGCAATGTAAATATGAATGGAGCTCTATTTTTATCACTTCTAAAAGAGGTAAAGTAGTAACATTGTCAAAGTATCGAAGTTATAATGGTAACAATTTAAAAATAGTTGATTTGATTGATGAACATCACAGTTTTCTTACTATACTTTTCTTTACAATTTTGCCGTATTAATTTGATTTCAACAGCAGTGACAACTGCCATACTACTACTACTACTACGAGAAATTGACTCATCATCATCATCACAGCCCTTCATAAGTCCACTGCTGAACATAGACCTACCCAAGGAATGCCACAAAGCATGGTCCTGAGCCATCTGCATCCATCAACCTTTTTTATAGAATGAGGATGACAAGCGAGGACACAGTCCACCTGATGGTAAGTGGTTGCTGCGGCCCATAGACATCTACATCCATCCTCGTTTGCGAATCAAAATGCAGATGCGTTGTCAGCCGTGAGGACTAAGATGGAATGCCCCTTTCCAGTAAAAAGAGTCTCCGGTTTTCTACACTCACCATACGAAACACAGCAGCACCAAGCTGCTATTTAACGCTGGTATTCTGTGAGGCGTGTTCCTCAAGGTCGAGCAGACCCATTCGTGCTACAACTATACAATTAATATAGCTGCAGCAAGGCTCTACCACGTTTGGGAAAAACTTCCTGCATCCGCCCTACACTTCGCCTGCCGATGAGGCTGCCACTCGATAAAGAAATTGACTACTACTTAGGAAATCTTAAAAGCCCGTATAAACTCACAGTTGAACATGGACCTCTCATGTACCCGTCTAGGTATTTTATTGCCTGCACTACTGTGTTTTGGTCTAAAGCGTACCTATACAGAGCCAATAGAAATATTCCGTCTCGGTTCTCGGAGGTGACAACGCATTTGTATCCTTCTTCGTTTGAAGTTGGCGGCAGATCAATGGAATGCATGCAGTAGCCACTTACCATCAGGTGGACTGGATAGGTCGGAAGCCATAGGAAAGAGTAGTATATTCGTTGCACTGAGGCCAAACGAGAACTTTTCATGGTACGATAATTTACGTTTTCGTTTTTAACAATATATTAGTTCTAATTATTGACTGGAATAGGAATAATAACATAAGTGTTCGATCAGGGCGTGTAACAATTGCCAATATTAATAGCATACTTAGCCTAAAAGTCGAAGTCTTAAATTGCTCGTCTTATAAAGGAACTCAAAATCGCTCAGATATCTATGTTCAAAAACAGGGCTATGTTCAAGTTTTCTCTGCTTGATGAAACGAGGATATTCGTAGTAAAACAAGTGTAAGTGATATAGCCTTACAATCAGAAAGCTAAATAGCAATTAGCCGAGCAAATTGTTTAAAAAACTGACAACCTATAATATAGGGAAGAAAGGATTTCGAATGGATGACTTGTACCAGCAATCTGAACGTAGGACGACTACCACTACACACTTGGTGGGTGGAGTATGACAGATCTCAGAGTACTAGGTACTAGGCTCAGGATAGGGAAGGCTCACGACCAAGCTTTGTGGCGACCACCATGGCCTCATTTGGGTGATAATCTCATAATATTTATCTCTATACTATAGTATTTTAATGAAAGAGTAGATGTCTCCATATAGCTGTCATTAAGCAATTAAAAATTGTACGTTGGGTTATTGAATTGTCAATTTATGACTCTGGGTACGGTTTGTGTTATCTCAAGAGAGAGTTCACATTAACAATATTGAGTGGCTGAGCCCAAGTGCGCACCAGTGTAAGCGGTTCGAAAAAAAAACGTAAGGGGTTTTGAATATTTATGGGCCACGTCATAGTCTACAGCACTTACGCATTACAGTTGAGGTCGATTTCCATTTAAAGGTTATTAATGTCAACTCCCACTAGTTCTACTTAGTTGCTATGGATTTTAATGGGATAATAAAAAACAAAGTCGAGTAAGTATTCAAGGAATTGCTACTTATTGTTTTGTTTCCGTACTTTACAATATAATATGAAACTTCCTAAACCATACACAAGGTTTAACACCGTTTAAACAGTAAGACTAGGGAAATTTACCGAAATCGTAAATGCTGTATTATTCAAAAACTTAAACAAAATAATAAATTATACTTCAATGAAGACAAAAATGTGTTTTTAGATGCCAAGTGCTGACACGACATAATATATTTATTTTCGTAATCAGGCCACCCCCGTATGCTCATATGAGGGTCGCCTGATTACAAATACATGTTAGGGATGGTCCAAGTTCACTACAGCAACTGTTTCATAGTAATGGGCGAACTATTAAACTCTTTTCGACGATGAATTAATTATTTTTACTAAATAATTTAAATTAGACACATACGTTTTGCTTGCCATGTTTTGAACTTTCCGATACAATATTTTTATAATTTTAAACTTTAAAAAAAATTCAAAACCGACTTCAAATACAAAAAGGAAATATTTTATCTCACAATATTTTATTGAGATATAATAGTAGCCTAATTCTGCTTGTTTCGTATGGTGAGTGTAGCGAACCGGAGACCCTTTTTACTGGAAGCGAGGCATTCCGTCTTAGTCCTCAGGGGTGACAGCGCATTCTGCATTTTGATTCTTAATCGATTTTTATTTTTGACTACTTGATACCGGTGATTCGTATTTTGTTACCGAAAATTAAACGAAAATCGTCAAATTATTAATAAAATAAAAAAAAAATTAACGGGATGGTTTATAATAGTGAAATTCAAAAGGCGTCCTAAGGATTAAAATCTAAAGCTAATGAAAAAAAAATCAAAGTGATAAGTTCAGTTTTTCGAAAGATATCTTGTTCACATCAATACCGAGCAATTGACGCCCAAGTGAAATTATTTTCAATAAACTTTTTTTAATAATAATAATCGAAATATATAATCTTAATTGAATTAGACAGAACTATTAATTAAAATGTCCTCTTGATATTGGTGTACTTTTTTTATTATATAAGTGCAATATAAGGCTGGTGGAAGTGATTTAAGTTGAGTGGATCGCAATTTTTTGATTTGGTGACAAGAGTACTACATCTCCGCACCAAAGAATATAAAATAATCCAACTAGAGAATGTGAAATCATTTTACATTCTTGTAAGTTGTTTGAAGTCGACTTTAACTTTTTATTATAAATTAATTTTATATTAGATGTCTTAATTTACTGTACGTACACACAACGTATCTACATTACAGGACAGAAAACAGGCTATACGATACGATGGACATAAGAATGTGTATAATATGAACTATGTTTTGACGCACAGCCTACGATGGTACAAGGGGCTCCAAGCGTCCACGTGCACAGAAGCATTGCAGCAATAACTTCATGAGCGCTGACAAACACGACAAGCAATAACCACCTTACGTGAGCTAGAGCCGCTTACGTGATCTACAGAGCCCCAGCGAGCCGTTGGCAGTGAGTGCACGAGTAATGTCCGCCAGAGTGAATTTCGGTCACGGTGGCCAGTCTCAACAGGATTACAATGCCCGAGTGTATGCGCGAGCACAAGTGAACTCTCTATTCGCTCACTCTCATAGTCCGATGGGACGGTTATCCGACACGACCGGAGAAAGATCAAGCGCGGGACCCAAGGCTGTACGTGCTTTCCGAGGCACGGGGGTAAATTACCGCTAAATTCCTGACTCCGGGCTGCTACTAAAAATTTCTTGACAGAAAAACCCAATTATTGATTTTGGCCCGACACGGGACCTCATGATCAGCAACTGCGTTTATGGCCACAAGACCAACGAGGCAGTGCGTCCTGTACACATGAGTTCTAGCCTAGTGTTTTATACGTGGTAGAGCCACGCTGCAGCTATATTACGGTTGTAGGACGACTCAATCAGGGTAGGACCACGCTCTCACAAAATACCAGATAAAATAGGAGTTTAATGTGTTTCGTATGGTCGTAACGAGTCATTCCATCTCAGTTCTCAGTTGTGACAACGAATCTGCATTTTGATTCTTAATTGAGGATAAATGTAGATGTGTATGGGCCACAGTGTCCAGTTGCCATCAGGTGGACTGTGTGCTCGTTTGTCACCCTTATTCTATTTTAAAAAAACATGCGTGAGTGTAGTGGAACACTTGGTTGGAACAAAGTTCCTTTCTTAGTATATTATTATTGATAAACGTATTATATTATTGATAAACGTATTATATTATTATTGATAAACGTATTATATTATTATTGATAAACGTATTATATTATTATTGATAAACGTATTATATTAGGTCTTTACATATGAAATTAGCGTTTTGTCGTACTGACCACTTTGATCTGAAATATCTCCTCTTTGGTTAAGAATTCCAAATTAAAATTTATAAATTCATTTAGCTGGTACATTTGAGTTTTGAAAACAGTCATTCGTTTGTTTTTTCCTCATTATTTTATTCTTTGGCGTCGCTTATTACCGCACAATGGAAATCATGAAATATCGGTATATTTACGAGTACGAGTTCTACCGTGGCACCAGTGCTGCAGAAACAGCTCGAAGGATTAATGATGTGTACGGCGCTGGTGTCGCAAAATAAAGCACGGTACGTTTTTGGTTTCAAGGTTTTCGTTCTGGAAATTTCGACCTTCAGAATCAACCCCGTGGACGGCCGGAGACTAAAGTGGAAAATGAAGAATTAAAGGCTATTGTGGAAGCGGATCCATCACAAAGCACTTCAGAGATAGCTGCAGGCTTCGGGGTAAGTGATAAAACTGTATTAATCCACTTGAAGCAAATCGGGAAAGTAAAAAAACTTGAACGATGGGTACCTCATGAATTTAGTGAATCGAACTTGCAAACACGCGTCGACTGCTTTGCTCAACCGACACAATAATGAAGGGATTTTAAATCGAATCATTACTTGTGATGAAAAGTGGATACTGGTGAACCCTGGAGACCCAGCCAAATCCTGCCCTAAATGAAAATTGACTCAGAAAAAGTTACTTGTGATTGTTTGGTGGACTAGCGCCGGTGTCGTTCACTACAGCTTTCTAAACTCTGGCCAAACGATTACGGCAGATATCTATTGTCAGCAACTGTAAACCATGAAGGAAGAACTAGCTGCTAAACAACCGAGATTGGTCAATCGCTCTAGGCCAATGCTGCTTCACGACAACCCAAGACCACACACTGCACAACAAACAACCACTAAGTTAGATGAGCTACAATTGGAATGTCTGCGACATCCACCGTACTCCCCGGACCTTGCTCCAACAGATTACCATTTTTTTCCGGAATTTGGACAACTTCTTACAAGGAAAAAAATTCAACTCCGATGCGGCAGTCCAAACCGCCTTCAAAGAATTTATTGATTCTCGCCCCCATGGTTTTTTTAGTAAAGGGATCAATGAACTACCTACGAAATGGCAAAAGTGTATAGATAACAACGGTGCATACTTTGTTTAATTAAATATATTTTACAAAAAAAAAATGACTATATTCCTCCCGTACAAAACGCCAATTTCATATGTAAGGACCTAATATTATTGATTAACAAATACAAATAAATGAATTACTAGCGTCTATTAAAATGAAGCGTCATTTAAAATAAAATAATATTTCTTTCATGGCGAGATAAGAAAAAGTGCGAGGGAGATGGATATCATTCTATCTCGCTTCCTTATAGCCGCCAAGGCCGTCTACACTACGTCAGAAGGTGTCGTGACGGAAAAATCTTACACTTTTTCTCGCCTAGGCCCCATCCGCCAAATTTGTACCGTCCGATAAGGAACTTCGTTCCAAAAAAAGGTGTGACGTGACTTACTTGATGGAAGGCTCCGGCGAGCCGCCGGCACTGGAGCACTGCAGGCGCAGCTCCTGGTCCTCGTGCGCGGGTGCGCGCGCCGCGGGCGACACGCGCGGCGGCTGCGGCGGCGTGAGCACGGTGAGCGCGTGCGTCTGCGCGTGCAGCGTGCGCCCCGACCCGCCCGCCTTCACGCGGCACTCGAACCGCCCGTTGTCCCGCTCGTAAGTCACGTTCGACACCACCAGGTCGAAGCGGCCCTCCGACGGCGCGTACTTTATCCTGCGGATGCCAAAATTCGCTCAGTATCCTGTTAAACTGAACCAGTCAATTTAGGGTGCCCCATATCGGTGCCAATTTGGTATAAAGTGAAATATTTGACAGAATTCATGATGGGGATATTAAAATTTTACAGCGTATAAGAATGTTACAGCGTATAAGAACAGAGAGGTTACAAGATGAAGGTGTGAAAGAGAAGTATAAATGTAGACTGAGGGAGAATATAAATGGTTTGAATGAAATATGTATGAATGATTTAGACCTGAAGACTGTATGGAATAATGTTAAGAAAGTTTTGGTGGATGCAGCCACCGAAGTATGTGGTGTAAGTAAGAGAACGAATGAAAGGAAAAATAATACGTTGTGGTCGGATGATGAGATTCGGATGGAAGTTGAAGCAAAGAAGAGAGCATGGCTAGATTTACTGGCAACCAAAGCTGGTAATTCTGGCGGTATGAATGATGAGATTGAAAGAAAAAGGCAGACTTTAGACTTATAAATAAGAGAGTAAAAGAAGTTGTTGAAAGGAAAAGCAAGAAAGAACGGATAAGAATGATAGAAGGATATCTGATAACTTCCAGGCAAATATTAAAATGTTCTGGAAACTCATAAGAACTGCTAGGAAATTCAAAACAGCCTAGAATGAATGCTATACGAGACGAGAATGGCTGTATGCTGAATGATGAAGTTTCAATTTAAAGAGATGGAAGGAATACTTTGAAAGCGTGTTTATGAGTGAAGGGTCGTCTGAATTAAGTGAAAAGAAATTCCGAAAGAGGTGGAGAGAGGTAGGGAGATAAGTGTAGATGAAATAATGAAAGCAATGAAAAGCATGAAAGCAGGTAAGGCAGCCGGATATGATAGAGTATCACTCGAAATGCTAAGGGCTGGAGAGGGAGTGGTGGCAGGCCTGCTGTACACCTTGTTTAATTTATGTTGGGAACTGAAGCGGGTACCGGAAGACTGGTGCTGGTGGTGGTGGTTTGATACAGGCATTGAAGTCTCTTTATAGGGACTCTAGTGCTTGTGTCAGGATCAACGGGGTCTACTCGGACTGGTTTGGCATCCAAAAAGGTGTCAGACAGGGCTGTGTAGCTTCCCCCTGGCTGTTTAACCTATTTATGGACAGTTGTTTGCAAACTTTAAAAGTTGAAGAATGTGGGTTGAGAATGGGTGAGTTAACCGTCGAATGCCTTTTGTACGCCGATGATCAAGTCATATTTGCATCGTCGGCGGCCGAGTTGCAAATGATGGTTACTTTAATGAACCGATCATTAAAAGAAAGAGTTATGAAAGTGAACGCAAGTAAGACGAAAGTGATGGTTTTTGAAAGAGAAGAAAGTAAAACGTTATGTGAAATAAGAATAGAAGGGGAGTTGATTGAGCAAGTGGATGAGTTTGTATATTTGGGATGTTTATTTAGTAGGGATGGTAGATATGATAAGGATATAGAACGACAGTGAACGCAGGAAATAGAGTGAATGGGGCTCTACACGCTATTGTGAAGAGTCAGAATGTGTCAAAAAGGCACGTTTGGCAATTCACAATGCTGTGTTAGTCCCTACTTTAATGTATGGTAGTGAAAGTTGGGTCTGGCAGAAGAAGCATGAGAGTAGAATAAATGCTGTAGAAATGCGGTCATTAAGGAGTATGCTAGGGCTGAATCTGAATGACAGGGTGAGAAATAGTGTGATAAGAGAAAAGTGTGGTTTGCAAGATGACGTTGTGACCAGGATTAAGAAAGGAATGCTTCGGTGGTTTGGTCATGTAGAAAGAATGAACGAAGAAAGAGTGACAAAGCAAATTTATGCTGCAGAAGTGAACGGCAGAGTCGGGAAGGGACGCCCTAGACGAAGGTTTATCGACCAAATTGGCGATATATTGAAAATGGGCCAGATTAGGAGTACCCTTAACCGACGAGCGTGTATGCGTAGATATATGGATGTAAAGGAGGCGAGAGAGGTGTGCCAGGATCGTGCCAAGTGGAAGTCCGTAGTCTCTGCCTACCCCTCTGGGTGACAGGCGTGAGTGTTTATGTTTTTATGTATGGAAATTAAAATTGTAAGAAAAGTGTAAAGATTAATGTTTCTTTCTGAAATATTAGTTATAATTTATATTAATTAGGCTAGAAATGAATAAACCAAACTATGGATATTCCTAAAAGTAAAAGAATTAAAAAATATTTTGAAAAATGTGCAAAAAATTTAAGAGCACACTAGTTAAGGCATTGTATAGTGTACATTTGGTGTACATACATTCACTAGAAACCGAAAAACTTATCTGAAACGCAACTTTTCAATAATGTGACACTCTGTGACTAACTTCACCTCAGTACCAACTAGCGACGTCTGGTGCGGGGAAGATTATAACCCTTATTACGTAGCGTTAGTAGCAAATTTATATTTTATATGATGATAATGATGTCCGTCCTAGCTTTATATTTTTTCGATCACGGCAATTTTCGGCCAATATACATAGCTGTACAACTGTAGCCGTAAACAGACGCCTACGGCGCGGTGGCGCGGCGGGGCAATAAATAGCCCGGCTTAGTTTTAGTTCCTACTTCGTATGTTATATTATGCTATAAGCTGGGTTCGTAAAACCCAATATAGAAAACGGCGAAATTAGTAACTTAGGTTTCTTCACTATACTGTAGAAAATCACAAAGGAGATTAACGAAAATATGATCAAATTTTATATGGTATAATTAATTTACAAGTAAGTTAAATTTGTAATAATACTTAGTCTGCGTAGGATACCCCAAAAATTACCACGTGATTTGTATTGGAAAATGTCACAAATGAAAAAAAAAACATGACTTAACAAATGTTTTCTTATATTTACGCGAAGACTACACATTAAATGAAACTAATTTTTACGGATTATATCGCGTTTAATTTTACTTTTTAATTCCCAACGTTTCGGGTGCTTTACAGTCCCCCCCGTGACCATGGGTGCTGTAAAGCACCCGAAACGTCGGGGATTAAAAAGTAAAATTAAACGCGATATAATTCGTAAAAATTAGTTTCATTTAATGAACTTAACAAAATTTTGTGATTTCCGTGACTTTATAATGCATATATTTATATTACATTATCAAAATAAAAGAAAACATGTTTTATAAAACAATGTTTCCTTTAATTTAATATTGATATGCTACAGTATTCTTAAGAGCGCTCCCAGCTCTTTCCATCTAATTGGCCTTATGAAAATTCTTAAAAAATAATGGGGACATACCAGTGGTAGCAGCGTAACATGATTGTTATGCGTACGACCTACTAATTATATGATATATACTCAAAATCTCAATTGTATAAATATAAACACGTAATTATAATTTTAGGCCAAAAGTCTTCTCTTCTTATAAGAAGGTTTTGGAATAGGAATGAGTTGCAAGAGTTGCAAGAGGAATGAGTTGTCCGTCGCGGCGCGGTTGACAGACTTCACAATCCATTCTCAAGATGTTTGCTTCATTTTTGAGCACCTAGTAAATCGGCAAATAAAATATTGATCATATTACCTATACTCGGACACAATAATTTATTCTAACGAGCAAAATTCCTAAAAAATTATAATCTAGTACGGCGTTAAATTTGAATATAATTATGTGAAATTGTTTTTATTATGAAATTAGTTAACCTGAACTTAATTAGGTCCAATTTACTTAATTTTTTACATCATTACGTTTTTATTAATTATATTACGTTAGCATGCATACGTTATAAAATATCTATGCGGAATGAATTTTGGAATACAACATATGAACGAATAATACAACAATGCTATAAGCTATAAGCGTGTCTAATGATGTAGGTATATATTCGATATAGTAAGCTGTCACGGTCACGTATGTTCCAATCTGTGCCTGATGCATAGTGTCAGCACGTACAACACGGCAGTGGAGGCCAAAGAATGAAAGTTGAAGTTAAACCACAGATTAGATAAGTTACTATACATACTACGTATTTAACTTAAGAGTTAAACTATTATAATAATATTATTTAAATGAAATCAGAAAAGGCACAAAATCTGAAAACTACTAATCTCTACATACCTTTAGTAAACGGAAAGAATTTTAATACTAAAACGCGAATAAAGAGAGTTATTTCCATTTTTTCCGAAAATTATTGTTTTGCGATAGAGAATAAATAAAAAAAAAGAAATCTGTCGTAATATAATAAATTAAAATCGTTAATTGTAAAATTTCAATAATTGACTATATTATGTTGTATACATATAATAACATGTGCGCTAAAAGCATTAAATAGTTCTAGCTTTTCAATTTATGATTGTAAGTCGGAAGATATATAATAAAAATTTATTATGTGGTAGCTAACGAAAACTAAGTATTAGGTAAATCTTATTCGCCGGCGTGCCTTCACGTGTTGGATGGCTATTTATTCAAGACGTGTATCGGCGTTGAATTTTTTTTTATTTCCAGGCAAAGCGTTATACAAAACGTCGTCTTGTCGACGGTACGGTTTACAAACTCTTATTATAAGTGTCTGGTGTAGGATTTTATTGGATTGGATTTGGGTGAAAAATAATATATTTACTGGTATATATTTGAAATGAATATCTCTACAGTTATTCGCCGCTCTATAAAACAGGTTCAAAATGGATTAAAGGACTTTGAATTGTATTTTTATTCTTATCTTTTTTTACTTATAAAGTTACCCCACTAGGATTTTTCCTGTATCGTGGAGACGTTTTACATACATAAAATTGCAGAACAAAGATTTTTAGGCCATACAAATACCGACTTGTTTTGTACGGAAACGCTGCCCTCAGACCAGTAATGGTCTAAGACGTCACATTATCATCTCCTGCACACGGCAACTAACTTATAATTGTGTGGTTGAAATTTATGAGTAAAAGTTAAAGTTGTGTTGTAATATACCTAAGAATATTATTATGTATCTACACTAATTTTAGTTTAAAGTCGCTAAAGGTAAAGGAATAGTCAGTTACAATTATAATCAATCCCTACTAGTTTTAAATAACCCATGTCAATTGTTTTACAAGACAGGAGCAGCACCTAAGGTGCTAGCTGGAAATTGTCTTTCAAATAATCCCGTAAATAAGGGTTTAGTAATGGTTTTTTTGCCAATTAACGATGACTTAATTGATTTCACGGTCTGCAATTATTGTGTAACTTGTTATTGACGCAACACTTACTGGTAATTAGTCTCTAGCGGTATATTTCCGATGGCGACATTGTCGTGGCCGCTGGCTGTGTTGCGGACCCAGTAGTATGTGAGTGACTCGCCGGCGCCAGGCTGCAGCGTGAATCGACACTGCAGCGTCACGTCGTCGCCCTCGTGCGCGTCGTGCTGCTCGTCCTCGGCGTGCGCTGCGCATGCTGCTGGAAAAAACAAACATTGTTTAATATAACATTTGAGAATAACCCATAGACATAATACAACAGCTATTTTTATCCATATTCCATAATATATTTATCTTTTATTTACCTAAAAGCAAGGAGCTTACATTGAGATGATTTTATAATTTATCCCAAACAATTTATTATGCATTAAAAATTTTGCGAGCCAAAGAATATTAAAATTTTCCCCGATTTATTTACATTAAAAACAATACAATATTATCTAAATATGGAATCAAGTCTCTTGTTTTTATAAAAGTTGAATTGTAACTAGCTAGGCTTTAAATCTAAGCTTTAAACCTATACTGTGGAATAGTTGTAACCTAGTTAAAAATGATAATTGGTATCAAAAGGGCAATAGAATTTCAAAACAATTCTTAACAGGGTTTCGATAGCTAAAACACACAACACAGCAGCTGCATAAGATTATTTCCGGGTTTGTTGAATTAATCAGCAAAAGTGTGATAAATTAAGTAACACAGCAATATATTATAATTTATAACAACATATAATAGTTTAGTAATATTTTGTTTTTATTTTTATAAAACCTTACCCCCACACCGCGTATTTCTCCTATATCGTGGAGGCGTTTTACATACATCAATTCTTCATGCACAAACCTGACCCGGAACAGTTATTTGTAGGCCTTTATAAAACAATAATTGCTCCGTGCAAGATTTAAACATGCCGAACAACGCACGAACGCGTAATAAAGCACGAGGAATCAATGAATGCAAATGTAAATGTATACAAGTTTGATTATAAACTAAAATTCCTCGTGCATCAAAATCAATTAAAAACGAAACACTAAAAGCCAAATCTAGAAGGTTGTACTATTCATGTGCTTTGTACTGAATCAGATTGATTTGACGCAGTCCGATAGCAACGACCACGCGCGCGGCGTATCTTTTATTTTCTACAGTGGCACAAACTTGTAAATTGGAAAAATATGTTAAATTACTGAACAATCTAAAAATTAATATAATACTTATTGCAAATCTTTCAAATCTTCGCTTTAAATTTTATATTTTCCATCATGGCGAAAAAGGTCCGCCATGGTAGTGAATTCTCGTTCAGGTAAGCCACCGACCTTTGTATAGTACGAAATAAAAAATCCAAACGAAGCTTCAGGTTCTGTGATAGGATTTCCTGTGCATTGTCAATAAATCGACAACAAAGCGAATCGAATCGTAATGGACTTACAATGGGCCTTTTAATCTACAAATAGATGTCAGAGAAAGGAAATAAGAGCAATTGGGTCAGTCAGTACTCCATAAAATAAGCTTTAATGCAACACCAATTGCTGAAGACTGGTGTAAAACACAGACGAACGTGATCGTGCAGATCACGTTCCACCAATTGAAACCTACCGCGGTGATGTTATGGTGTCTACCATTAGAATTGGTAATGTTGCCATTAACACACATACCTATCCTGATCGTGACGCTCAGATTCCTAAAAAATGGACTAATCAGAATTTTGAAAATTCTAGTTTTATCACGTATTAAAAATATAAATAACAAAATGGAACATACATATTTCGGTACGAAAATAGTTGTTTATTGTAACTTAGCAAAATTAAAATTAATATTACGATTTAAATTTAACATGTAAGGTAGGATGAAGGGTAAGAGATATTTATAGAGATAATCACATCACAATAAGATTCGAAACTAATTGGCGATGGACCGCAAAACAAATGTTGGCTCGATTAGGATTCAAACCTATCTTAGTAGAAGTCCAGTTGTCAATTACTGTGACCACTGACCCACGCGATCGTCAGCAAAAAAAGATTTAAAATGATTTATTGTCTGTCTGTGGTTATTGTGTATTCCTCTGTCTAGGAAGAATCAGCAAGAAACCTAACTCTCTTTTTAAGGGTGCCGTACTTTAGCAGAAAAAACAGCACCCTTGTACACTTCGTTGTATATACATCCGTCTGTCCGTCAAGACACTTTTTGGGAGAGGAAGGAACGGGTAGAGAGATATCAAGTTGACATATATCAAATAAGTTTTACGGTCTCTTAGAGGTATAAAATATTCAAACTTCTAAATCAAGGTAATCTAAAGATACGACCATTTGTTTTACAAATTTTTAGACACGCGAACTCACTAATCAAAACTTGTAAGGTACTTCTCGGTGACAAGAGATGAGTAAGAGCAAGATCACACAGCACAAGTAATAGAATAAAATCCGAAAATCGTTGATTAGTCTAATATATAAAATTAATATTTGTTTGTTCGTATTTTATGCGTTGCCATACCGTTCATCAGATTGCGCTAAAACTTTGTCAACTTATTGCTAGCACTTTCGCGAAGTGGGAGAACCTTTTTTCCACTGCAAAGTTGAGTTAGTTATTTCTACCTTTTGGTAAGACCAATGTTCGTTGCTTACTTATATATAATGCCAAGATTTAGAAACTACCTCTCTATACATATAATATATGGGTACATAATTACGTTTATACGGAGCCCTCAAGTTGCAAGTCCTACTCGAACTTGTCCGGTTTATAAATAATATTTACGACTAGCGATCCGCCCCGGCTTCGCACGGGTGATTTCTGAATCTCGACAACAGCGCCACCTACTGGGTCCAATTGTGAATCGTTTAGATCATCCAGGGACCACACACAAAAAATTTCATCAAAGTCAGTCGAGCCATTTTCGAGTTTTAGCGAGACTAACGTACAGCAATTGATTTTTATATATAGACATGTGTATATAAATATATTGAAGTTTTAATCGATTTATCTTTGCTCCATTATTTCGTATTATAATAATTTAAATCCAGCTGTATAGACTACAGATATTGTATAACTCTGAATTTTAACATTATACGCTCTGGTTTTCTTTGTTGTTATCGTTACAATGCAGGCATAGGCAAATGAAATCCTAATAACACCTAGATAAGTAGGTATTACGTACAATTTTTTGTCACGAACCACTTCTAAAATTCAGCAATAACAATCAACGGTTTAATAGAGAAAGTGATTAAAAATCGGTTATGAAATTGGAAAGCAAGTTGGCTGTAATTGTAAGACGAGTTATCGAAGGTAAAAAACGGTACGACGTTTGCGCGGGCAGCGGGTGCGGGCGCGGGCGCGGCTGGCGGTCAATGACACGGGGTCGCGTGCGCCGCTCTCAGCGCCCGCGCTGCTTTCGAAAGCAGTGCTGCCAACTGTCTGCGATGCACTTGGATATGTCTTGGTCGCGGTCAATCAGTAAATAAGCTGAGGTGAATGATTACGGAACATACATATAGACTGTAAAAAAAAATAAGTCAGTTCCCTTACTTATTTTTTCTAGGGCCTATCATATGTGTACGTTGGTGTTGCGTAGTTATCCCAATATGTATGGTAGTAGATTTTCAGTAACTTTCTGGAATTTAAAAGTCAAAATTTTGTCAAAAACACCTGTGTTATAGTACTCAATCCAGTTTCCAACTTTTATTAGGCATAACAATACATAAACGCAACATAAAATACCTACATACAACAATAAAAAGACAATTTCATACCTCATTATACATTGCATAATTGCATCGGAAAGCAATATTTAAAAAAAATCCGAGTACATATACTAATGTGATGTCCCATATTTTGTATATATATAAATATACATGGTAGTAGTCGTATGCCCGCCTTCTTTTTATCTTAACGCATTATCAAATTTAAGAAGTCAACAGAAAGGTCTCATAACGCCCTACATTTTATAAGGATAACAACAAATTATCATCGTATTAATTACTTCCATTACATAGTTACTACAAATAAGAAATATAGTTCGAGTATTCCCTTTATTTATTTGTTAAAAGTTGGATAAAATTAACATAAATATTTACAATAGGCTTTTAGAGATACTAGATATTTGTACCTTGACATGTTACAAAATAGTTTGATTCAAAACATTTTTCAAATAGAGACTTTACACTGGTTTAATAAATGGTATACGAGTATAATATATACTAATTTACATATTATTAGCATAATACAATATTTATTAAAATAAAAGAAACTAAATATTAAAGTATACATTAAAAATAACCTAAAAACAAACAATGACTTCATATAATATGAGAGTAATATACTTATTGACAGTGAGAGGGCGTCGCGACGGCCGAGTATAATTTCAAGGTGGAGAATGACAGGCTTATTAAAGCAAATTAAAAGCACACCTAAGAATAATATGCAGTTTTGTTGATTTAGATTCTCGTACTTGAATATTGAAAGATACGAGTTTGTTGATTTGAAATTAATTATAACATCAGCATCTGCACCATAACCATAACAGAGACGTGTCCTTAAATAGTCCTAAAACGATTTCGTCATGATACAAATACCTACCTACGTAGCGTTTAAGGCGTTTAAGTTATAACCGAAGCACATAGTTCTTAGTTCGCTCCTTTCCTGGCTCTATTTTCCAGCAGACAGTAGGCGAGTGTTGTTAACGAAAACACACGTGTTCCGCATTGTTAATGCCGAGAGCACGGCAGCCACAAGTGGGGAGTGGTGGTGTAAGTCGAAACCGTGGGAGCATACGGGCGGGACAATGTGTCGGATTGCAGCTTGAGCATCGTTCAGCCGATACTTTGTTCTACGACCAATACCAGATAAAAATGTTATTATTATGACTGTTAAAATTAGTTAAAAATATTATTATTATGACTGTTAAAATTAGATAAAAATATTATTATTATTACGACTGTTAAAATTAGATAAAAATATTATTATTATTACGACTGTTAAAATTAGATAAAAATATTATTATTATTACCCATAGATTGCCGCATAGGGCGAATATTTAACATAGTTGCTATAATTGGCAAGCAGGTCGGCAACCGTAGTTTTTTTACATTTATTCAGCTGTTATAAGGAAAATGTGGCTGCACATCTCCTGGTTCAGCTGCTTGCCTCTATCGCCTCTTACGACACCTACGGGATGATATTGGGTAGTGGATATACTTACTTACACCGCTCCTACACCGTAAACTACTATAAGGTTAACGATATTACTACTACTTATCCTTATGACATTTCTTGTTAAATCAAGCATGTAACGAATATTAAAAACATTTCACACATTTTTAATATTTGTGTTTTGCACACTTACGACATTCGCATTTAGATTTCGCAACCGACATTAATTTTTAATTTTTGTGATTACATTAATTTTTAATATTATAGTTCAGCTGATAATTTCAAGCAAAATATTTTTTCTGAGGATTATTTTTTCCAGACGAATGTAAACACTGACCTTCGAACAACATGCTTACATGCGCAAGCTTATTGTTACCAACTTTACTGTATATTGCACCAGGCAACGCGACTTCGCTTGTTCGTGTATCGATACCGATATACGACACAGTCCTTGTTAAAACCGTATTATAAATACATACACATAAATAAAATTGATGTATCTGTCTGTAATATTGAAATAACTGGTTTCTCTTAAGCTTATGTAGTTATTTGCATGCTATTTAAGACATAAAGTTAAAAACCATTTTTAAAACTTTCGTCTATCTGTTTGTCTGTCTGTCCGGGCTAATCTTAGGAATTACTGAACCGATCATAATGAAACTTTACAAACAGATAGAGAGCAATGTCAGGAAGGGTCTAGGCTATATTTTATTTATTTTCCGAATACTAAAATTTTTTTTTGGAAATTTGAAAATTTGATATATTGAAAGGTCTTTGATTATCTTAAATCTGAATAAAGCAACATTAATAGATTCATAACGAATATTAATGGATCTAAGCGAATCCGGGGCGGTATGCTAGTATTGACTAAAACTAAATTTACGGATTTTATCTCGTTTAATTTTAACTTATTTTAACCCACAACGTTTCGAAGCGACGTTTCGTTTTAACTGTGTAGCCGGGTTAAAAATTTCATTAATTAATTCATTCATTCAATATTAGTTTTAAGATTTACGCAGAATGAGCTCACTGTGTCCTAAAGTCTTGCAATGGTATGCTTGCTTAACAAATTCTCGCGAAAGAACAGTGATACTTACCAGTGTTACCAGAAGGTGACATTTCTTATATTTTACGTATCTTTTTATCAACACTGTAGATGGTAAGTAAGAAAGAACTTATAAAACCGTTATTTCGGTCAGTTCTTTTTTAATAGAAAAAGGGTGACAAATGAGTACAGAGTCCTCCGCCTGATTGTATTTATAATGCTGTTGCCCGTAGACATCTGCATCTAGTCTCGATTAGGAATCAAAATGCAGCTGCGTCACCACTAAGGATTAAGATTATTCTGCAGTTTGCGCTGCTATTCTGTGAGAACGTGGTTCTTTCTCGGCCGAACTGACCTACTCGTGCTGCAACTATAATATAGCTGCAACGTGGCTTTACCACATTGCAGATGGCAACTGTTCAGTTCAGCAGCAAGTTGCCATCGTGTGAGCAGTTAGCTTGAAATAACTTATTTTAATGAGAAATTTAATCACAATGCAAGCACTTGTAGATAATAACAGAATTATACATTTTAAGACAAGTATATTGAGTTCACATTTCCATAAACACCACCTTGATGGAGCAATCATCGCAAGCATTAACTGAGAGTATAACTGATATGTATATCTTATTTATTAATATATTTTGGTCAGGTTTGTTTCAAAATATAAAATTACCTTCACAGTCAATTAACTCATCAATACGAGGCAGCTCTTCCGTTATAGGTTATTATAATTTTAGAAGAGGACAGAGTGCAGAGTTGGCACGTGGAATGTTAGAGGAAGCATGAAAGATAAGACGAATGAGTTGATTGAAATAATGAAAGAAAGAGAATTAGATGTCGTGTATGTCAGAGACCAAACGGAAGGGCAGTGGTACTGAAGAGCTCCTGGCGGGCGTTAGCTCTATGGTCCGAGTCCGGAGAGCGAGAGCGCCCGCCAGGGAGTGGGGGTGCTGCTGTCGTCTCGGTTGGTCGACGTTATGACTGAATATAAGATTGTGAACTCAAGACTTCTCTGGGTTCGCTTTAAATTGGGACTGACGAAGTTATTCCTTTTAGCTGTTTATGCGCCGGTAGCTTCGTCGTCCAGGGCTGAGCTGGAGGAGTTTTGGGAGAATGTAAGAGAAGTTCTAGATTTGGCTAAGGGAAACGAAAGAATTGTTGTATGTGGTGATTTGAATGGATGGTTGGTACCGCTCGACCAGGGTACGAGTCGGTGCTTGGAAAGTTGGCGATAAAGGGTTAATGATGCTGGCAAGCTTATACTGGCGGTATGCAAGGAAAAGGGTCTTCTTGTGACAAACACTATGTTTAATCACAAGAAAATCCATATGTATACTAGAGAAAGTAAGAATGAGAGAAGTATGATCGATTTGTTCCTGGTGGATGACCGACTGCGAAAACAGGTGATGGATACGCGAGTGTTCAGGGGTGCTGACCTAGGAACGGATCACTATCTAGTGATTACTAGATTTAGGGTCTGTTCGCGGGTTGGCGCTACCGGACGGCGGTAACAGAACCACAGTCGGTCTGTCGCATCCGAAGTTGGAAGCTTCAGGAAGCAGATACTAGGGACAAATATCATGCGAGGGTAGCCGAAAAGCTTGACACCATCGATGGCAGAAGTGAATGTGTGGAGAGAACATGGCAGAACCTTAGGGATGGAATGGTAAGTGCAGCGGAAGAAGTGTGGAACAATAAAAGAGGCAGTAGTAAAAGAAGAGATGGTGGAATGACGAAGTGAAAGAAGCTGTAAAGAAGAAGAAGAAAGCATGGTTAGACTACTTGGCCTCTAGTAATGATAAGGATATGAGAGAAGATGAAAGAAAGATATAAGCTGCAGAAAGTTCACACGAAAGCATTGATTGAGGAAATGCGTGAAAGGTGTAGAATGGAAGCGGACAAAAGGTTGTCGCACAACTTTAAGGAGAACTCCAAACTCTTCTGGAAAGAGGTTGAAGGACCCGAAGTGGTGCGACGGCCTTAAGAATGAACAAAGTGCTTTCGAGAACTAATGACGTCCTCACAGAAAAATCGGACGTCATGCAGCGATGGAGCGAATTTTATAGAGAAATGTATGCGTGTGATGATCTTAGTGAGGATCCGGGATGACTCCGTGACTGGTACGCCAGACCTGGACCTCGATGACACTGAGGTCATCAGTATGAAAGAGATTGAACGTGCGATTCGAAGTTTGAAATGTGGTAAGGCTGCGGACTAGACAGAGTTACTGCTGAAATGGTCAAGTATGGTGGGCCTCGCGTCTGGGACAGCTTTCATCTGCTGTGCAATTTGTGCTGGCGGACGGGGGATGTCCCGGATGATTGGCGATCCGCAGTCATTGTGCCTTTATATAAAGGTAAAGGTTCACATTTTGACTGCGGGTGCTATCGGGCGATCAGCTTGACCAGTTTAGCAAGTAAAGTATACTCGAAGGTTTTGACACGTAGGATGCAAGAGAAATCGGAAAGATTTCTATGGAGGCTCAATGCGGATTTAGACCTGGAAGAGGATGCACGGATCAAGTGTTTTCTCTCCGCATGATCACGGAGAAGCTTCTGGCTGCTAACCAGAGGATTTTCTGTGCTTTTGTGGATCTTGAGAAAGCATTTGATAAGGTTGTAAGGAAGAAAATGGGAATTGTTGCCGGGGTACGGTGTGGATGGTCGATTGCTAAGGGCTGTACAAGCACTTTACTGTGACTGTAAAGCCTGTGTGCGGGTAGGGCATGACCTGTCACCCATGTTTAGCGTCCAAACGGGCGTAAAACAGGGTTGTGTCATGTCTTCCTGGCTGTTCATACTATATCTCGACAACTGTTTACAGAAGCTAAAAGATAGCTGTCTGGGTGTGAAATTGGGTGACATAAAAGTAAATTGTCTGCTGTATGCTGATGATGCAGTGCTTATTGCACCATCAGAGGCAGAACTGCAGGCATTAGTCACGTGTATGAAAGAGGAATGTGAAATTAAAGGTCTCCGTTTGAATGCCAATAAAACTAAGGTTCTGGTATTTGAAAGGACGAAGAGAACGAAATGTGAAATATGGGTAAATCAGGAATGTCTAGAACAGGTAAATGAAATTGTATACTTGGGGAGTGCTTTTAGCCGGGATGGAAGATGTGATTTAGATGTGGACAGGCGTGTCGCTGCCGGGAACAAAGTCAATGGTGCCTTGACTGCGTTAGTCAAAAGGCAAGGCGTAGTGAAGAGTGCACGCCTTGCAATACATAACGCAGTGTTGGTACCGACTTTGTTATATGGCAGCGAAACCTGGGTATGCCAGAAGAAGCATAAAAGCAAGTTGAATGCAGTGGAGATGCGATCTCTTCGTAAAATGTGCGGCGTTACCATGGCCGACCGAAAGCGAAACGAAGAGATTCGCAATATGGCAGGTTTGAAAGATGACCTTATCACAAAAATTAATAAGGGCGTGCTTCGATGGTTTGGGCACGTTGAGCGAATGAGTGAAGACCGAATGGTGAAGAAAATATATAGCGCGAAAGTTAATATTAAAGGTGTCGAGGTAGACCGAGACTAACTCGAAGACCATGTGAGCAAACTGCTCGAAGAGGGGAGGGTCAAGAGTACTCGGATACCTAGACGTGCATGTATGAAGAAGATTATGAATCTGAAAGAAGCGAAAGAGGTATGTAAGGATCGTGACACTTGGCGATCTGTTCTCTCTGGCTACCCCGTCAGGGACTGTGCGTGAAGATAAGTAAGTAAGTAAGTAAGTATAATTTTAGAATAAAACAAGTTTATTTAATCATTGTTTTGTTTTTCAATTCCTTTTTAATTCGAGTTTACTTTTAATTTAAATTTGCTTCAATGTGTTTGGATTGAACTTATATTTTTAAATAAAATAAAACTTAAAAAAATTAAGGCATACATTTTTGTATATTTTTATAAATATTATTCTTCTGTACGTGTATTTTTCACTGAACTCCTAAACGGGAGGACCGACTTTGATTTAAAAAAAATGTGTGTTTGAGTGGGTCTCTGGATGGTTACGGTAGTTAAATTGTCGAGATCCAGAAATCCGCCGTGCGAAGCAGGGGGGATCGCATGTAATCTAATATATTATAAAAATAATTTTTGTTTGGTCGTATTTTATGCGTTGCCATACCGTTCATCAGATTGCGCTAAACTTTGTCAACTTATTGCTTGCACTTCCGCGAGGTTATAGGCATAGTACAATTAACTTACAGTAGGTGGCGCGCGTGTCGTACCGATTAATCTATTTGAACGTTATAATATATCATTCAACTACAATGAATGTATTATCATTCCCAATATTAAGCAATATTAAAACGATATTTCCGTAATTATTTCTTCTGAAGCAGCAACGCGCCGGGTAGCAGCTAGTATAATATAATATTATTCACTTCCAATTCACCTTAGGACGAGCCTGTGGCGGACACCACTTCCTAGCCCTAAACCCTCTAAACTGAAGCATTTGGACGTATATAGGCGTATATATTACTTTACTTTAATTTTTATATTCAAAACTGTAAAATAAAGTAACGACATACGAAAAATTAAATTCTGGAATCACTGGATGATATTGGCAAAAAAGATGCCTTTTCATTTGGTGTTGTCAGATTGCATTCATCATGTAATATTTCATCTGTATGTCTTAAAAGATCTGACCGTCAGTTGTATTGATATCGACCACCTGGCAACATTAAAAGACTGGTTTTATTGGAACGAGGTGGTCAGTTATCATTTATAATCATTAATTACATATATTGGCATACCTAAACGTTTAAACAAAGTTTTACACGTCTTTATGAAAATACTTTTAAAAAACGAAAAGCAAAAAAGTTTTAATAAGAATGGTTCTTAAAAGGTTATATATTGTACGTGAAAAATACAAGAAGCCTGAGAAGTGTTTATTAAATTTTATATTTTTAAAATTGTTTCGTTTTACGTTACGATCTGTTTTAATGTAATATTCGAATATACAAAATAATAGCTAGAAAACGGCGAAAGAATCAAAAAGTCGTCGGAACCAATACTTTGTTATTCCATAAATTTCACGTCCTAGCGGGCTGTACAACATTCGAATGTAAGAATTGTTAAAAATATTTAAGAAGTTATCTTCTAAATTTCTTCGCTTATTATGCTGCTCTTCTGCAGACACCTTTTAGTACCTACAATTTTTCACATTATGTGTTTTATAAAAAGTTAATTTCACATCATACAAATATTTCATACAAAACCCTCTTTAAAAAAAAACTTTTATCGCGTGTTAGTCGTCCGTCACCATTTCCAACGTATCCGCATTTAGTAGTCCGGCTACGATGCCTTTAGGTTTGTTGGACAAGCGGTCAAATGATGTCGATAACGGTTGTGACAGATTACTCGACGTGCAAAGTTAACCACGCTATGTGGGAACCGACCACAGAAACTACAAGAAAATATTATATACTATGCTATACAAATAAGAAATACAGAATACGAATAATATTGTTATACAAATACGCTAGCTTCAAGCGCTTTAAATTAAATTAAAATTTTAAATTAAATTGATAAAATTATATTTTACCACACCTGAGTCAATGTGAGGAAAATAAACCGTAAAATAACCGTTACACTTAGAGATTTTTATACGGACGGTAACAATACAAAAAGGTTAAAATTAAATACCGGAAGCTCAATAAATTCAAGCTTATCTACAATCTAAGCCGTTAAAAACGACATTGTAACTTATAAGCATCGTAATTCCACCACAAGAACAATTATTGCTGACTTGGATAATTTTTTCTAAATTGAAGTGACAAATCAACTTACATTCCACCTGATGATAAGGGGCTATTGCCCATGGATGAGGCTACAGATTCTTTGTACCACTGAGGACAAAGACAGAATGCCTCACAGCCTGTATTAAAATAGCTCATTATAATATCCTCCACACCATAACACAACAGCACATCCACTACAGTTTGCTGTAGCCATAATATTCAGTTTTTTTTTTGTTTCTATTATTAATTACTAACTTCTGCCCGTGGATCCACCCGCCTGGCGACAAAAACGACTACATTTCATATTCATGTGGTGACTTTTAATTTCCATTGGTTAAATGTGGCTTTGACAGCTCCGCGGCGCAGTGGCTAGCAATGAGTTGTGGCGCTGAGGGCAGCGGGTTCGAATCCCGTACGCAACCAGTATTTGTATGGCCTACAAATAATTGTTCCGGGCCGGGACGTTTGTCCTTGTGAAATTTATGTATGTACACTGCCTCCACGATACAGGAGATAAACCTAGCGTGCAGAAGAGTTAACGTTTAAAAAAAATAGACGTTAAAAAGGTCATAATTTCATGATAAAATTTAAACAAAGGCAGGTAGTGTATGTAGACGAAACATTTTTTGCAAACTTAACTGTAACGGTTTGCGTGTAACGATAACGTTACGTTACGTGTAGTGACTTAACTGTAAGTGAATCTGCATAATCCATTTAAACGCACTGGCCTAGCTGCCAAGTGTGCAGCGTATTGTGTAATATATTACATTAGAATTGCCCTATATAATTAATTTATTGTGGTTTACTTTACAATGCCCTCGATATCATATCATTCATCATACACATAAAACATATAAATTAATAAAATAGCGGTCCCTCACAATTAGACGAATGTTAGAAGTATAAAGAGGACAATACTCAGGTTTTCTTTATTAGATTCAGAGTAACAAAATGAAACTTTTACGATTTAAAATAATCTTAATTAGCTATAACAAAGTAAATCTACATAACTTCTACTGCTAGGCCTGTGCCTATATCTGTATATCATACATCATTTCTATGAGGGTTTTAGAATAAACAAAAATTTTAAATATTTTTTTTTTTACAACCGACTTCAATATAAATTATTAAGAATAACTCAAAAACTATTGGTCAGACCTTGATCAAATTTATATGGGACCACATGAGAAGCACCAGCTTTCAAATAATAAAAGAATCATCGAAATCGGTTCACCCAGAAAAAAGTTATGAGGTAACACATAAAAAAAGAACATACAGTCGAATTGAGTACCTCCTTTTTGAAGTCGGTAGAAAAGCGTCTGCCGCGTTGTTTCAATGTGACGGGACTAAAAACATCGGCAAGGAAAACATCATTATCATCATTCTATGAGCTTCAATAATATTAGTAATATAAATCAATAAAATTAAAAAATCTTAAAATCGTTATAAATAATTTTAATTATAAATATAAAAATCTGCACTAAAATTAACACCGCATATATGGGAATACAACAACATTTTGATTGTTAAAATATGAAGTAGTTACCTGATGCTTTAACGAGGTATTGTTATGGATCGTTTGGCAATACTGTCCCTTCACCTGCCGGGTTCCCGGCCCCTCGAGCATCTGATTTAGCCGTCTGCGATACGAAGCACGTGCCCTGTATATTTAAGGACTTCGTCTTGCCTTATTGGCTTTTTAACCTGTTTTGCGATGCAGCTTTATATAAACGACCTCTAAAAAAGACGTCATTCAGAACATGTTTTGCTAATCATAATGACTAACATCCCTAACATATTGAATTGAGTTTAAATGTAAAGATGTTTCTTAATTTTTCATGTTTCTTAGTTTTATGTGTTTTATTAGAATACGGGTCAATATTAAAATAATATATATAAACATTTCGAAGATTTTAGGCCAAACGCAGTATCATATTCTCAGTAATAATTATTTTTCGTAGGAATCTAAGCGGTTACGATTGGTTGTTAGGTACCGACTAAAACCCTACGGTGAACCAACTTCGCCGTATGTTAGCAGGGTCATAGAAACGCCCACGCATACAGCTGCAATCCTATCGGCGCCAGTTATTTCCACCACTTTCTCCTGCGAGGAAGAGTCCTCCTCGCGGCAGTGACGAGTCGCGCTTTCGTACCCGGCCTCCTTCTTCCATCTTCCATTAGCGCAACGGGATAAGCTGGACATGCAGGTTTTCCCACAATGTTTCCTTCACCGCTGAGCACATGGTAAATCAGGTCATTTATGCCGGTGGGGGTCAAAGTGGTGTTTCTCGCGTACTGTGAAATTTACAGTGAGCGCAGAGTCCCTGTGCTACTACTACGGCTGCATAGGATGGTATGGATAAATTTTTCTAGTCATGCATGTCTGATGGCGCAAACCTCAGAAGCAGTACAAGCGTATATTATATTATAGCAACACTAATTACACCGCAGTATTTCTTAATTGCGTCCTTATTGCATAGCACATTAACTGCCGTGTAGTTGCAGTGTATGAGAATACACTATCCTAAATCTTCCCGTAATAAAAAATTGCTCTTGCCAACCCGCTTGCCAATCGTGGCAACTATGGCAAACGTCTGCCTTATTGCATAGCACATTAACTGCCGTGTAGTTGCAGTGTATGAGAATACACTATCCTAAATCTTCCCGTAATAAAAAATTGCTCTTGCCAACCCGCTTGCCAAAAGTGGCAACTATGGCAAACGTCTGCCTTATTGCATAGCACATTAACTGCCGTGTAGTTGCAGTGTATGAGAATACACTATCCTAAATCTTCCCGTAATAAAAAATTGCTCTTGCCAACCCGCTTGCCAATCGTAGCAACTATGGCAACTATGGCAAACGTCTGCCCTATGAGGCAATCTATGAAGAAAGTCTATACTCTA